>OZ020180.1:39148581-40593442 GCA_963971135.1 Stenus bimaculatus
TATATACCTTAGTACTTAAATTTGGTAACTTTTTTGTGTAGTGCATAAATTAACTTTTTCAGGAAGTATTAAATTCTGATTTCTGGTCAAGTAATCATGAGGATTTATTTTATTTATGTCCGACTTGTGCAGGTATGCATAGGTACAGCTCCATAATAAACAGACAGGGTAATGTGAGTATTTTCAAACGTTTAAAATGACATGAGTCCCTCTGGCTTAAGCCAATCATGGGTCTTATTATTCGTTTTTGGGTTAAGAATACAGTATTTAAGTATGATGAGCGTCCCCAGAGAAGTATTGCATACAATAATCTTGATTGTATTTCCGAGAAGTAAATTTTTTTAAGTGTAGTCAGATTTAAACAATGTTTAATGCCCAAAAAGGTAACTTTACTGGAAGTGTTAATTGCCATTAAACACAATAATTGGATGTTTTGTAATTATTCTCTGTTTTATATGAAAAAGCATAAAATGAGTCTTATCGGTATTAAGATATAATCCATTAGACGAAAACCATTCGTTTAATTTTCTGAAATTGCACCTCAATTCAACTTCGCTAATTGTAGTCGACGATGCAAAAACTGTCGTCAGCGTACATCACTAGAAAAGCATCGTGTATAATTGAGAAATATCGTTAATGTACATTGTGAATAATACAGGCCCGAGAATAGATCCTTGGGGTACATCCATTGTGACCGGCAAACCCACCGACTGACATACCGCACTCCCAAACGAACTGCAGAAATTAATTTCAACAAACTGAGACCTATTAGACAAATAGGATATAAATAAGTCCGTGGCTTTACCGCGAACTCCTAGGCGAGATAGTTTATCTATTATTTGAGAGTGCGGTACACAATCGATTGCCTTGCTGAGATCACAGAAGATACCAGTAGGATATTCTTTTTTATCTACAGCAGTTAGTACCTTTTCATAAAAGGCTAATAAGGATGTTTCTGTTGATCTTCCAGACCGAAACCCATGCTGTGAGTCAGATAATATATTACATGCATCAATAAAACTTCCAAACGGTCCAAAATAGCATACTCGAAAACTTTTGACAATGAATTAGTTAGCGATATAGGGCGATAGTTTGTGACATTTATTGGGTCACCTTTTTAAACACTGGTTTAATCTTTGCTAGCTTAAGACCGTCAGGAAGGCATCCCTCTTTAAAAGAACGATTAATTAGGTCACTTAATGGCACAGATAATTCGTACATAAACTCTTCGATTATATTGCAAGGGATTCCGTCAGTACCTGATGAGCTTTTATTTTTTAGTTTTGTCATTAGGGAGCATACTTCTTTTGCAGAAAACGGATTTAGAAAAATACTTTTGTTGTTTATTCCAATAACATGCATATTATTATTATTCACATTAGTTTTTTCGGAAGCTAATTGGGGTGCAGTGTTAAAATATTCAACAAAAACATTTGCCATATCTTGCGGATTATTTATTTTAACATTGTTTTCAGAGATATTATTAATGTTATTAATTTTATTTCTGTTGGATAGAGTTTTTATTAAATCCCAAGAAGATTTTTGAGGGTTGTCGTATTTTAAAATTTGATTGTTATAGAAATCTTTTTTAGTATTAGCGCAAAGTTCGGCATGTTTTTTTTTCTAATTTTATAAATATTATTTAATTCAGGATATTGTTATCTAAGGTCCATTCGATTCCACATATTTCTATAGTTTGCTCGCAACAATAACTCTCGAGATTTAAATATTTAACGCGTAATTTTTGCACCAAATCGCACAACCAGCTCTTTTTAAATTTTCCCTTGAAAAGTGAGCACCTAACACATAATCTTTAAAGGCAAAGTTATTAATTTCTGATTTTTGGCACCAAGTTTCTGTAATGCATATAATAAAACGATCAATGTTATAGATTTGGCGGTTAGTAGAGCAGCATATACACGGTCATTGGGAATTTATTTTGCTATATCGTTTACGTTCGGACGTTTCTGTAAAAAATTGAAGCGACGAACAACAAGGCCGGAAAACAATAAGCATGGATCCCTAAGTTCTTCTAAAAGTTCATATTCTGCTCCAATTTTAAAAACGCCGTCTTAGCATCCTGAGCAGGTTTCAATTTTTCTACTTCGAATTTTTTACCAGGAAATTTACCTTCCAAATATGCAGACATTTGCCCATTTGTAGTATCAAGTATTACTCAACCCCTCTTGCCCCTTAAGAAGTTTGGGGGTTGACGCCCCCCGCTTAAGGTTGCGACGTGACAGTACTTAAGTCGGTCTTATAATGTGTCCCCCTAAAAACAAAAATCGAAGTGTTCGGATATTTTTTGAAAAAAAAATAGTTATTAAATAATCGCCATTTGATGTTTTAATGAGACACCCATGCATTATTATCAATAAAAAATCGTAAAAAGATAATTTTTTACATTTTTTTACAAAATCCAGGCCACTTTATTACCATAAAAACTCGTAGTTTAAACGATAAACATTTCTATTGGAATTGAATCTACTTTGTAACAATAACAAGTTATTTACGATGTGGTTATATATTTGCAGATATAGACAATTAAAAAATAGTACCTTGTAATTTAGCTGTAAAAGTTAAAATTATCTTCAAGGCCAATATTGCATTTGAATGATTTAATTATTTTCATAATCAACTTCTGTCGAGTTTCAGGAAATTATTTCCTTCCAGAACGCATTCGTTGTTAAACTTTCAATTATTTGCAAATCTAGTTTTTATCGTTTATTGGTTCTGGGTAAAAACTAATGCGGTAGTACTTTTGCAAGAGAAAGGAACGCTTGAATTTGCAGGAAAATAATTTGTGCAAGTGCGCAGGTTCAAATTGGCTTTGCTTCACTGTGAATTACGCGGAAAATTAAAATATGGTTAAACTTACTAGAAGGAAGTTAATAAAAAAATATATAATCCGCGAATAAAACAATCAATTTAATGTGTATTTATCCTTAAGTTCGGCGAGAATCCCACTTACAGGAAATTTGAAGGAGTAATAAGGTAAGATTGAAATGATACAAAATGTATTAGTACATTATACGATTTCAAGAATTTTTTAAATTAATAAGAACATATTTTTTTTAAATAATGATTTCTAATGTACTTCTACATAAAAATAAGTAATTTATTTATTTTTATGGGCCTTTTATTTGGGTTAATTATATTGATAATATTATTAGTATGATAATTCGTAATAATTTTTGTTTGTGATATATAAAAGCAATGATTATGTAACTCTTTTTGTTGACATAAAACATATGCACTTGATTAATAGTTTTTTGGCTGATTCTTAATACTGCATTACTGAACATGGTTTAAACAAAGTATTATTAATATTTAATTAAAACTTAATATTTTTTAAAATACAGGGTGTGTCGGGAAGTGTAATCTACACATTATTACCAGGTAAAAAATTGAAAATGTTGTTATCCAATCTTTATTAGTTTCCCTATTATTGGGTTTAAAAATTAAACCTGGCAATATTTGCATATCACTTTTCTTGGTTCATGGATTGGTCGCGATGGGTTTTAACTTGCCTTGAGGTCCTCAGACCTTCGATCATTTGATTTTTGCTTGAAGTACTGATTAAAAATTAAGGTTTATAAAGAAAAGCTTGGCGTTCGAAATGTATTAATTGGACGTATTTTCAATTCTTCCGCTCTATTAAAAAAACTATAAGAATGTTTAAAGACGCGTGGGGATATCTTTTAAAATGTTTTATGAATTACAAATATGCTAAATGTGCTTAAGTATGGTAATAAGTCCAATTAATAATGATAATTTTATCGTTTTAAAGTGTAAAGAAATTCTTTTCTAGGAAAATTATTCTAGCAGTTATCATTTTCCAAAACAAATTAATATTTTAAAGTAAGTTGTTCAGAATTTCTAAAGGTTCTTATAAATAAAAAAATAGTATTTTATACTAAATATATCGGGTATACATGAAACTGTAGGAAAACCCCATGACATTTTCCTATTTATAAAAATAAATAATTGAAATTTTAGTATGTGCTAATAAAACACATTTATTGAAATAGAAAAATCAGTATCACTTTCCTTGGAAATCACATCAACTTTCTAATTTTAAACGTAACACCCTATGTTCTTGTACTTATTATTAAACATTGATAGTTCCAAGTATGTTAGTGACAAAAATTTTTTTTATACATATTATTAATAACACTGGCTTACAATAAAACTAGTTCAAATAAAAGTATACACATACAGGGTATTCCGTAACTACATCGACAACGCTGAACTGGTCATAGTAGACCTTAAAATAAGTCAATTTGGCCCCTTTTATATATATCCAAAATGCACCCCTATGAAGTTATAAGCTTCCGAAGTTTATTTTTTTTTTTATATTTTTCTAATACTGCCAAAGTTCTAAAAATTTTCTAATGAAATTTTGTATGCATGCATTTTTTTATAAAAAAACGCTCATTTGGAGAAAATTTTACCAATGCTTGATTACTGGAAATGGTCTTAGATGATACCAAAGGACATAATTCACTAAAGAACTTTTTAGGTATTCCAAAATTTTAGTAAAATATTATTTGCTTTTGTAGAGAAATTCAGAAGAAGATTTTTTGTACCTTATACATTAAAAAATAAAATGGTAAGTATAAGTTAGGATTTTTAGCATACATTTTTAATAAATGTATTAGGGATTCGTTCGAGTTATTTCGCGACTCGCCTTCGGTTCGGCGCGAAAAATTCGAACTCATGCCTAATAAATTATTTTTCGCACTTGTCACATAAATAACTATTTTCACTCCAAGTAGTGTAAATGTGTCATTATTATGTTGCTTGGAGGTGCGTATCCATTTTACGGTCCTTAATTGGTTGCCAATGACGACGGGAAATAATAAATATTATCTCCCTGATACCAATTTTTGAAACATCCATATGTTATACAGGGTGGTCGAGTTAAAGTGAATAGTCGAAATATCTCCAAAAGTAAGAGTTTTAGAAAAAAAAACGTTTCAAATAAAAATAATTTGGTCTTAAAGGGGCCACAGAATGAGAACAGTTAGTTTTCACCTGGAGGACTTCTTCATGGTCATTCTAACCCTATCTCATTTTGAATCTGAATCTAGCAAAAAAAGAAGAAATTATTGTCTAAAGCATTTTTCTTTTTAGCCCTTAGTTTTAGCAGAATTTGTGTCTTAAGTTTTTCTACTTTTAGGCTTATTCCTTACATTCGCGAATATCTGGTTGAATACATTTATTATTGTTATTTATTGCAATATTAAATATGCAATTAGAAGAAGAAAAAGTTCCAAAACTTCTTCTATTTCTAAATCGCCCATATTATGTAATTATTAACTTCACCGACAAAAAAGAAATAATACTTCAAATGTCAAACTGACATACTGTAATTTATTATAAAATGTCAAAATAAATAATTGGATTATTTTTTAATATACCGGGTGGAAATGAAAACCGGGTCACCTCTATAACTTTTTTATTTATGAATAATCACTTCCGGTTTCACCGGAAACACCATGAACTTTGTTTTTTTAAATGTAACATCCCATATTTTTATTCATGGCTTAAAATACTTTTAAAAAAGAAGTGTTTTTGAGATATTAGTTTTTATTTTTTTTTTTCAAAAAAAAAACCTTTTCGAAGTCGGTGAAAATTACCAAAACTAATTCTAAATAATTCAAATACATAAAATAAATAATCGTTATAAAATCCTCTTTCTAAAAAGTCGAATGACCCGGCATCATTGCATTTAAAAAAAGTGAGATATTTGATAAAATCTTCATTAACTAAGTTTAAAAATTAATAGTTCAAAAACCACTTAAATTTTTTTTCAAATTACAATTTTATTTAGGTATTTGAATTATTTAGAATTAGTTTTGGTACTTTCAACCGACTTCGAAAACCTTTTTTTTCTTGTAAAAAAATTTTTTTTTACAAAAAAAAATAAAAACTAATATCTCAAAAATACTTCTTTTTTAAAAGTATTTTAAGCCATGAATAAAAATATGGGATGTTACATTTAGAAAAACAAAGTTCATGGTGTTTCCGGTGAAACCGAAAGTGATTTCGAAAATAAAAAATGCACATAAAATTTGTTTTTTTGAACCATAGAACATAGCCAAATTTCAAATTTTTTTATTCATAAATAAAAAAGTTATCGAGGTGACCCGGTTTTCGTTTCCACCCGGTAGATTGGGAGTGAAAAATGAAAAAACGTTATACACAACTCGGGGGTTAAATAGTGTATTAATAGTCTACCCCCCCCCCCCCCCTTATAGTATAATATACTATTATGAGGACAACATTGAATTGGTTTTAATTACTAAAATATCTCTAATGAAATTTTGTATGCATGCATTTTTATAAAAAAACGCTCATCTGGAAAAAATTTTACCATTCTTCGACTACCGAAAATGGTCAAATAAATATTTTTTCGCACGTGTTGCATACAAAATTTTTCCTACTTTTCCAAAATTACCTATTATAATGAAATTTGAAGAAGTAAATAAACAACATTTCACCTAACCTCACTTTTAACTTGAATTTGGAGAAAGAAGAAACGTCATAAACCACAGAAGTATGAGTTACTTAGAGCGCGAACAAATATTTACTTATCTTAGGTTGGCAGCACTTTGATATATATCCCAAAAAAGTCATGTAAAGTGTTATATACCTTACTATGTATAATTTTTTGGGTTGTATATTTCACTCAATCATAACCAACATCTTTTGATTTATGTCAATAGTGCGAAAAGTTTGATTTTTGACGTAAAAGTAGGAAAAAGAATTTTATTGTAAACAAGTTTCAGCAAACTATAGTTTCAGCATTATTTTGAATTTGGGGAAAAATCTTGACCCTCAGTACATCCCATATAATTAGACTGATTCAGCCTGGCTAAAACTACCAATAAAAATCTTCATTTCTGTTATATTTTGAAATTTGTATCACCTAGACTGCGTTTACAGATAAAATGCGCGTTCAAAATTTACGAAATATGCCTTGCAATAATTTCAAACTAACGGCGCAAAAAAATTACAAATTTTTTATAGTTCTTGTTTAAAAATGGCGTTTTTATGCAATTTTTCTTGGAATAATGTAGCGAAACTTTTTGAGATATTGATACATTTAAGTATTTTTTTATCATAATTCATTAAATAATAAAAGTGCTGCATGTCGTCCAGTATTTGTCGTTTTGCACATAAAATTTTGTTTATTGGATTTTATTCAGTTTGTGGGCGGCGGAAAACCAATAATTTTAGTCCTGAAGCAAAGAAACTTCCGAAACGTCGACTCCCTAAGAAAGTTATTTTATAAAATTGTTCGAAAAAGGCGATTATTTTATTTCATCAAAATTAGAGTATTTCATTCCAAAGAACATTTTAAAATTTCGTCAAAGCAATTATTCTAGATGCCAAGTAGGGCTACATCTTAACAAATAAATTAATTTTGGTATTGCTAAACAATTTTTAAGAAGAAAAAAGATTACATGGGATGGTAGTTTTAAGAGGCGAGATGACATAAGTTCCAAACGGTTTGATTGTTCTTCCAAAGATTATGTCAGAGCACTGTATGTTAGAGGAGTACCAAGTAGAAACCATTTCGGTTTTGCTAAGATCTTAATACCTGGTGCAAGACAATTGAAATCACAAATTATTTGTTCTTCTATTTTATCAAAAAAAAATTCACATTTCGTGAAATTCAATTCTAATCCAATTTCATTGGAAGCAGAAATTATTTTCTTTAAATTTTCAAGAGCGACATTAGAATTATCTCCTACCGAACCATCATCCAAATACCAAGCATTATATTTGGTGGAAATTGATTTCGTCAACTCATCTAGTCCCAAACAAAAAATAGCATGACCAAGAGGATCTCCTTGTTGCACACATTTTCCGGATAAAATACAATTTTCACCAAACATAAGAAAACTGTAATCTTTATAATATTGCAGATTGTGGGAGTTTGTTAAAAATTATAATAAAAAATGTGTTCATGTTGCAGAAGATATCTTCGGGCTGAATGAATCACTGCTTCGCAACCGCATTTACTACCAAAACCAAATTGTATTGGCCTAAAAAGTATCCCAAGTTCATCTTTAATTTTGTAAAAATATAGCTTTGCAACCAAACGACGAAAAAAAGTGCCGACTGCAATGGGTCTTATTCCTCCATCTTTTTTTCAAATACAAATATTTTAAGATACATTTTTTATCGCTCGGTTTTTGACACGGCAGCCATCTTGGATTTTTTTAAATGGCAATATATGTCATGCAATACATCATTGGAAAGCTAATTTTTAGTACTTTAAGTCATACCATAAAATTATTGTTTAAAGTTTAAACCATAAAAAGTAAATAGTGAAAAAATTTTGTTTGTACTTTCGTAAAGTACTAAAAATTAGCTTCCGTTTTATTCTTATTTTTTGAAATTAATAATTTAATTTGTGAAAAAATCGTCCAATATAAGTCTAGCCTTGAATGTTATTTAATCTATGTAATTATAAAACGGAATGTTGCTGTACATTTCAAAAAAATCGTAGTCTAGGCGATACTAATTTTAAAATACGATGTATAACAGAAATGAAGATTTTTATTGGTACGTTCAGCCTTATTATGTGGGTCAAGACTAATTTTTTTAAACAGAAACTTGATGCGTTTAAAAACGTAATTCTTTTGGTATCAAAGATATGTTTGAGTAAGAATCAATTCTAGCAAACGAAGCTTTTTGAGAAATCTCCAAAAAATAAAATTGTACAGAGTTTTTTCGAATTAAAAAGATTGTCGGCGAAATGCTTGAAATTTTTGGGCATTTGTAATCAAAAATTTAACAAAAACGATGCCTAGTGCCATTCAAATTGAATTTAGTTTTCTTATAGAATTTTTGTTTTTCATGTAGAGTCTATGATAGGGGCGTACTTTTTGAACAATGATAAAAACGCATTTTCTTATCATTGTTGAAAATTCTTAAATTGTTTAAAAAAAGTGCAAAAAAAATTGCTACATTACAAGCATTAACTTAATTGCTATTATAGAGGTCATGCACCTTTAATAGTTTTAATTTATAGTAGCTAAATTTACACTAACAATTATAAAGTAACTAACGTAAGTTATTTTATTATTGTTTTTACTATACTATTTAGTTTCCATTAAATTCTTATGTAAGTAAAATGTAAATCTGTTTTATGAAAACAATAGTTTTAATTGAGCAGCTTGGTGGGAGAATATTAAATACTTACTTTTGAAGGTGTAGTTAATATTTATTTTTTTACGGAAATTTAGTACACCTTTAATCGTGTTACTGAAAACCTGTTTTACGTAAAAAATTAATAAAAAGGTAAATGAAATCAGTAAAATATTAGAAAAACAGACGGTATGGTAAACACTTTATAATTAAATATTTTTTTAAAACTGAATCTACTGATTATTATGTATTTATTTTAAATTTTAAATATACAGTTTTTATTTATTTTAGAAAGTGCAAATTTTTACAATTGTTTAAATTGTATAAAAGTGAGTTAAAACTATCTAATCTAGATAACTGTCAATTTTTACGAATGAATTTATGTACATATTTTATAATATACATACAATATATTAAGGATGATTCAAATTTACTATTTTAGTTTAGTTTAAGCTTTTAGAGAATATATTAAAAAAAGTACTCTAAAATGTAAAATTTAATTTGTAAGTAAAGTCATTTATTATATTTATGATAAGAGGTTAAACGCCGATTTATAACCTACCTAAGCCTAAGCATAGTGATAAACCTAAGAAATGAACTATATTTATTTCAAAGACTCAATTTACAACCCAAGCCTACTTTCTTTATAAATGGAAGTATACAAATTTTACACTTCATTTCTTAGGGTTGGCACTCACTATCTTATCCTTAGGTAGATTATAAATCGGTCATTTTGGAATTTGGAATTAGGTTATACAAATTATATATTTCATTTAATTGGATTATCACTATCTTTTGCTAAGGTAGGTTACAAATCGGCCTTAACAAACAACAACTTTTTTTATAAGAAATTAATAAGTTTAATGACCCACGAAAAGTTCTTGCATTAAACCTATAAACAAAATATAAAAATAAGAAACCAAAATAGAAATATTTAATAATATAAATATTATACAGGTATTTAAACATTAATTACAAGATTAAAAATTAATAAAACCAAAATTTGATTATTATGCAAAAAATTCACGTCCTTTTCGGTTTGTAATGGAGCAAAATAAAAAAGATAAGTTTTTTCGTTATTTTGTCCCAAATTGTTAAAAAATAATCCCAAAATATGAAAACATATGCTCCACTTTACAACGTATTTTAGGTTATTAATGTTTTATGTTTGTTTTTATACATAACACATACATGTACCGTCGATAGCAAAAATAAGTGGACAAGGAAATTTGAGCTGTGTAAAACGTACTTTCAGGACGTCTATAAAGAATTAATCTCCGAGTAGAATAGTATTACATTGATTTCTTGTGATCATTGTATATAAAAAAATCTGTTTTATTTTATTTTTTGAAAATTTTATGATCGATACCCACCTAATATCTACAAACAGAGTCAATAATAAAATGTTCATAAGTCAAACACTTCCAAATTACCTGCCTTTAAGTCAAATAAATAAATTTTAAATTTAAAACTCTTGTTTACACTTATAGTTAGTACTTTAAATAAATAAACAAGTCAGAGGATCGATATTTGTTACATCGAAATGTTGTCCGATCATAATGTTACTGGGTCGAAAAGTTACTGCACCGAATATTGTTGAAACGAAAATTTTTGGGTCGAAATATTACTGGGTCACAGTATTGTCCGGTCGAAACTTTGCTGGTTCGAAATATCGCTGGATCGAAACATCGCTACGCCGAAACATAGCTTGGTCAAATAGCGTTGCATCGAAAAATGGAGGAAGTAAATCAGTACTGCTCCACAGGTCAACCTTTGTACCGCGTCTGTATTAAAACTTAATGCGTACCCCCACCTCTTATTCGATGGAATGATTTTCCAACCAGCAATGTTTCGGCGCAGCGATGTTTCGGTCCAGCGATGTTTCGATGCAGAAGTATTTCGAACCAGTAACGTTTCGAACGGTCAACCTTTCTATTTCAGCCCAATGATTTTCAGTCCAGTCATTTTGGATGCAGCGACTTTTTGCTCCAGTAACTTTTCGACCGAGCAATTACTACGTTTCCATCGGGAATTGAATCGGATTGAATCGGATTTGAATTCTTGATTCTATTTGAAAACTGGATGGAAACGCGCAATTTATCGTTTCGATATCGCACTCGGCCTCAAGGTCGATACTGCTTTTTCTGAGATCGTATCTAGTTTGAGCTGAAAAATATCTAATGGAAACACTTCGAAGGCTTGAATTTGGACTGGATCATGCGCAAAAGAATAATCTCCTCGCCGCGATGCATTATTATCTATGGTTTCATATTCATAACCCTAAAAACGTGGTCTCTCCAAAAGGCCACCTAATACCGGTATTGAAAGTAATTTAGATATTTTTTAAATCCTCATGATGGAAACACATAAGTTCATATTTAAATTTCTGATATTTTAAAACCCGATTCAATCCCTGATGGAAACGTAGTAAATGTTTCGAAGATGCGAAATTCAAATGTCAAAAACGCTATTCTATAAACTTGTTTGTAACTTAACAGCGATGTAAAATAACATCGAGCAAAATAATAATACTGCATTAATGTAAAATGTATAACATAGACCAAAATAATAATATTACATTGATCTACAATGTATTTTTTCTCATCATTAAAGTACTGTCTTCTGTGTCGTTTGACAGGCTTTAAAATGTGACTTTTTATGTTCGTTGATTCTATGGTCACTTTGAACTGCCTAGGAGTAGAAATTACTACTTTGCACTGATAAGGAATAAAAGGGCGGAGTAGAAATGAATTTTTGGCCACCCAATATACACTAACATTATATTGTGTGTTGTATGTAAATTAAATGTCAAATTTTAAAATTATTTATGGGGTGATTCTGAACAAAAAATGTTAGCCGTAACGTCGATATTAAATTTGACAGTCACCCTGATGTCAAAAAAACGCTATTCTCTAAACTTAACGGTCCTTTGAAATAACATTTTCGGTGTTAAAACAACATCGATCAAAATAATAATAATACATTAATGTATAATTGATCAAAATAATATATTCTATAAATGTACAATGTATTTTAACCTCGAAAATGATTTTTTACATTGCCTTTAAGTTACAGTAAAGTTTACAGAATAGCGTTTTTTTGACATCAGGGTAACTGTCAAATTTATCATCGACGTTACGGCTAACATTTTTTGTTCAGAATTACCCCATTAGTATATTACTATTTTAAAAATTTCGACGCTTGAAGAAAAAATATCATGTTTATTGAGAGTAAAACAACTTCCTACCTACATGCTCGCCACAAAAAGTACTTCTTTTACCTCTAATAAAACAATATACTATTAATAGGAAAAATATTATTTTACATCGGCAACAATTAGTTAAGTTAGCGGCTAAGTATTAAGTGAGTAAATGTTTAAAATTTGTCGCTAACTTCACGCCCAGCGGCCATATTCTTGAAACGGTCCACACGATGTCACATTCCACTTCATCATTCTATCCTTGTCAGTTTCATGATAAAATAAGAGTCTGTCCTTGTAGTGTGGTATGCGACATCGTGTCGAGTGGTTCAAGAATATGGCCTCAGAGCGACAAAAAAGTAAATGATCTGTAACTTTCTTATTTTTTCTAATATATGGTATTTATCTGATGCACTAAGTAGCACTAACAAAGCACAAATGAAATTCGGAAGAAATTTTGGAAAAAAAATTATTAAAAGATTTGTTCGCGAGCCTGAAGTTAGCGACAAAATTTAAATAAACATCTATGGCCGATCTCACCGACACGACTTAAAATTTAAGAACTAATTTAATGTTTAAATTAACAGGAACACAATACAAAATCTGTCAATTCAAAATTTAAGTACTACTTAAAGTAGTTTTAGGGGTCTAAGGCCCGTTTGCACCATTGTCCCTTAAAAGTGTTCCTTACCTAGAGAACACTTAAAATTAAGTTTTCCTTAATTTGTATTTGCATTGCATCACACATAATAAAGTGATCCTTGCGTAAAGTTGAAGTAAGTTTGACAACACTGTAAATCTTTAGGCGAATTTATTTGTTTTGCATTCTGTGGTCACAATTTTCCTTCAAGTTTGTGCACTTTGTGTAAACATAACCTCAAATCTACTTGAAGGTATGTATGAAAATTATTTAGAGAATAATTTATAATACCTAAATCTTTTCGTATTAAAGTTAATATTCTTTTAAGGAAAATGAATCCTCCACCTAAAAGAATCCGGATGGCAAATTTTTCGCAACATGAAAAGGAAGTGCTTTTTAATTTAGTTTATAAATATAAAAGCATTATTGAGAACAAAAAAACCGATGGTGCAACTTGGCGTGACAAAGAGGATGCTTGGTCAAAAGTGACTGATGAGTTCAACTCCTCATGCCCAAATTATACGCATCGTAACATGCAGTCTTTAAAGAAGGTATACGATAATGAAAAAAGAAAAACCCGAAAAATTGCTGCTATGGAACGCCAAGAACAACTTAAAACTGGTGGAGGAGTACCACTTGCTATTCCAAAAAGTAATGAATTATTGCTGGACATTATGAATAAAAAAACAATAAATGGGCTTTCAAATCCATTTGATACTGATCAACTGCAGCAAGTCAGTTCACAAAATGTATCTTCCGAAGTGCTTGAAATTGAGGATGAAAACATAATTACTTTACAGGTTGGTATATGTATAAAATATATTATGCTCTAAAATTTTTCTTTACCATTAATAAATTTGTTAATTTCATTATTGAATCTTAGAATTATTTGTATATCTAGGGAGAAGACAAGGAAAATTCCTTGGAAAGTACAGAACCTGCAAAAGATTGGGGAAATTATAAGGTTTCTTATTTACGGGAACCCATGGACCCAGGGTTAAGTAAAACATGTAGTCGTAACGACACAAACAACTGGAACGCACGAAGAAGGCCTATGGCAAATTCATTACATAGCTCAGAAATATCCAAAGAGTACACAAAGCTTGCAGAGCTAAAAACTGAATTAGTTAACATGCAAATTGAAATATTAAAAAAGGAAAGCATTTTAAAGACTGAACTTTTAACTTTAGAAATAGAAGCAAAAAAACTAGAAATACTTGTTATGAAAAAGAAATTAGAATAATGAATGTTTTTGCCACTATTTTTTGTTATTTTGAGTTTATTAAAAATCCTGGAATTTTAGAGGATAAATCAAAGTTTATTTATTTAATTTTTAAGAATTATATATATTTTATAATAGTAAAGGATTATAGTTTTTGTTTCGTGGTAAGTTGTTATCAATGTGATATACAAATAAAAACAATTATTTTTGAATAAAAATGTTTTAATCAAAGTTTATAATCTAGAAAAATAATCAATAATTAAATTTCTTCGAACATTATCTCCCACTCCTCTTCCTTCAACAAGTTCCATTGGAGGTATATTTCCATTATTAATAATATTGTTTAAAGCCTGCTCATCATCGTAATCGAGAGGCGGTTCATCTTCATTAAAGTTTCTTGCAATATTATGTAATACTGCGGTTGCAACAATTACTGTCATTGTATTTTCCAGTTTCAATCTGCATCCGTATGCCATTACAGGAAATCTTCTTTTCCATATTCCAAATAGTTTTTCAACGACTCCCCTTGTCCTAATATGTGATTCGTTATACCTCTGTTCACCAGGTCCTTGGGGATTAATAAGAGGTGTTAATAAATAGGGCTGAATGTTATAAGCACTGTCACCTTGAAAATGAATCAAATGTAAAAACAAGTAAACTGATAAAAATACAAACCTAATAGTATTCGGTTATTGAAATCATTAACTTGAAATCTATTTTTTATTCTAGAACTATTAAATATTGTCGCATCATGAGCTGAACCTGGCCATCTCGCCACCAAATCTAGAATTTTCATTTTCGCATCGGAAATTACCTGTACATTTAAAGAAAAATAATTTTTTCTATTACGAAAAATTTCTGCATCGTCTCCTCCTGTAAATTGATATTTTTATTGGAGTTTGTCAAACAAATCATTAAATTACCAGGTGACTGAATCCGAATGTGAGTTCCATCTACAGCTCCAAGCACTCTTGGGAAAGCAGCAATATCAAAAAATTCCTGGCATAATTGACTCTTTTCTAAATTTGTCTCTGGAAATTTTACATAGGTCTGGCACAGTCTTGCTATTGCCACTGAAACTCTTTTAACAATTCTACAAGCTGTAGATACATGGGTTCCACCAAAATCACTAACACTTAATAAATGATTTCCAGTGGCATAGAACCTTAATGCAATTAAAATTTGGTTTATCGGAGAAACAGAATTATTTCTGAAATATAGAACTTCTAATAAAAATAGAACCTTATTAGTATTTTTTATATTCGTACTTATCAAATGGATATTCCAAATTATGTTCAATTTCTGTGAGTAATGCAAGTACAGTTTCTCTAGTAAGGCGAAACCTTTTAAAAAAAGAAAGCTCATCCATCGATTCAAAATAATTGGATCGAACATAAACTCTTCGAGGAATACCCACTTCCAATATTTCTAACACCTCCAGATCATCTTCCAAAACTGGGTATAGTTCAAAATCTTCAATCATTTCTAATGTTTGTCACTTTAGCACACACTATTCACAGTTTTTAGGTTAAGGTGAAGTTTAAGTCGTAAATTTTTACAACTTAAATTTAATCGTTCCTTAAGCCTTTAAGTATTCCTTAAAAACATGGTGCAATGCTATAAGGAACACTCATGACTTTTAAGTATTCCTTAAGGTTTAAGGTATAATGGTGCAAACGGGCCTAAGTCGTGTCGGTGAGATCGGCCATTACTCACTTAATACTTAGCCGGTAATTTTACTAATTGTTCAACTAAAGAGCACAAACGAATGTATTGAAAAAGAAAACGTAAGTGCTTCAAGTCCTGTGCCTCTTACATTTAACAGCGCTCTGTTACGGCCATATATTGGGAATTTTAACTACGTATACATGGCGTTATAAATGGAGGATATTCGGTACTTTCAGTGTCAAAAATTGTGCTTAAAATGCATTATTTTACGTTATAAAGCCTGGTTTACATTGGTCGAGTAAACGGGCGAGTAAGTGGACGAGTAGGAAGGCGAGTTCGAAAACCGAGATATATTCGACTAATCTAAACAGTAGGGTAAGTAAAACGGGCGTTTTTTTACTCAAATTTATTTTGCTCGAGTATATTTCGCCCACTTACTCGCCCGTTTACTCGACCAATGTAAACTACGCTTAACTATTTTACATATTTAACAAATCAAATAGATTTATAATTTAAACTTCAGTAAAGCTCTAAAAACATGTACCAATGCATTAATCGAAAAAGTAAGTACCGAATTAGAAGTTTTGCCACCAGAGGGCGAGCGGGTTCTTAAAATTCCCAATAGTTACGGCTAACATTTTTATTCAAAATGACCCTATTAACAGGTTTACTATTTTATGGGAAATTGAAAATTAATTTTAAAAATCTGTTTTATTTACAACTACTTATAGTTTTGAATATTTATTGTTAATTGCCTTTAGGATAACTGTTATCATTTCATATGTGTTCATAAAGTTATGACACATTTTTTAAATGTAGATATAATTGTTTAGACTTGAGTAAGACCTTCGACTGCATAGATCACTCGATATTATTTCAAATACTTTATACTAGCTGGTACCGAATGACAATTTGCTAGTTAAAAGACAGAAACCAATATGTCTTATATAAGCAATTTCTCTCTGATCTTATTGTGATCAATAAAGTGTTGGCAGGAGGATCGATCTTAGGTCCCCTATTTTTTTGGCAGCATAGGAAACCTTAATCCGGTAGCGCGATAGCGCACATCAACTTTCGGGGTTGACTTGCGACGCCGACGCTAATGGCTAATGATCATAGCTTTATATTTTTCAAGAAATGTGGGGATCGCGTTTCAATGTAGTCTAAAAAAATAGAAAAAAAAAGTTCAAGTCTTTTTCGTTCAAAAGTTATAAATTTTTATATAAATTATATCATTTTGAGGGTAGGGGAGATCGGGGATACATTGGATACGGGGTAATATTGGACAGTGTGAAATTTCCCACCTTAGTTGGGATTTTCATAAAAAAGTTTTTCTATAGTATTGTATATGAAATGAAATAAAAACATGTGATATTGAAAACGGCTGGTAATGTTCATTAGTAAAGTGATCAGTCTAGTATTTCTATTTCCTTACGTTTGGATGTAAGAATTCAAGGGTACTGTTCATAGTGATTAACACATTAATAATAATATATGTATATATTTTTTTGTGTCCCATGCTATAACTGAAAGGGTTTACAATATTTTCAAGATAAGTAAATATAAGATAAATAACTTGAGAAAAATTTGCACATGTCAAATATGTTAAATAGTTTTAACCCTTTTATTGGCATTAATTAATTACACAATTTACACATTAAATACAGTTAAATAATAAATAAATTTTCATCCACTAATATAGTAAACTTATATTTTTAACTCTAACAAAAGGGTTTTTTCCAGCACCCTTTCCAGTAACTTGTTCTCCCACCTCTTTACATTCAAACTTACCCACCACCTTTTCATCTTCTCATGCTCATCCTTTTCCAAATCAATTGCCTCGCATCCATTCACCTAGTGCTCCCAGATATCCTCTCCTCTTTCACACCACCTACATCTTCTATATTCCTCATTCATCCAGAACTTCTTACCTCGTTCCTCATTCCCGCATCTAAACCTTGGTATCACTCTTCTCTTCACACTCTAAATACCTCGGTACCCTACCATACACACATATCTTTTTGTACCTTTGATCGTACCTACTATTTTCAATACTCTCAAACCTCTTTTGTCCCTCAACTCCCATCTTTCTTACCCTTACTTCCATCCCCAAATATCCTCTACCTAGCCTCCTTCCCACATCTTTCACTGACTATCCAATTTCCTCATACACTCTTCGTCTACTCAATTCCCATTTACCCATATCACCCTCACTGTTAAATAACATATATCAATTTTTTATGTATGTTTTATTTTTTGCGAAAACACGTAAACTGGGGTAATTTTGGCCCTTAACCCTTAAGACCATCTCATTCTCATTCTTTCGTGACGTCATATGAATCGTAAATAGCAAGAACTGATTATTTGCATTCAAATTTCAATCTTCTGAAGCCAAAATCATTCGAGTGAGTTTGGGACTAATCCACTAAGACACATCCCCACGCTTTAATTTGGGGCGCTTACAGCTCTCAGCCTAAAGCAAAATTTCCCTTCAAAAAGTCCCCTATAACTTTGTTAATAATAATCAAAAGAAAATTGAAATTTTGTACATAGAAAGTTGAGTATATGTTCTTTCGAACGGACTACTTTTTTCATATTTTGATTTATACTCTCTTAATTCACGTTTAATTATGTGTAATATTAACACTTTTTGATGGAAAATATGTAATATAATTTTAAGTTTTTTTAAAAGTGTAGTCTGTCCGTTCGAAAGGTTGATGAATTTACTTTATTATAAAACAAAAGAAAATGAAAAAATATTAAAAAATAATGCGTCCCAAGCAAACGTCTAAAAATGCACCTGTATGATTGCTCTTAAGGGTAACACACTTAAAAACTTAAAATTTGGGTCATTTGGGCATTGAGTCATTCCTCGAGTTGCAATTCTGAGCAATTCTGTAAGTACTTATAGGAAAAATCTGTAAGGATTGTTATATTGTAATGTTATAAAAATTAAATAAATTGTTATATGGGTTGCAAAGGACGGTTTCCAGGGTTACCTTAAAGATATTTCCTATAAGGGCTTACATATTTGTACATAATTTTGTTTATAAGGTACATAGAAAAGCTATTAGAATCGTCTCTGGTCTTGGATATAGAATATAGAGAGGATTATCATGCCAGCTTTATCAAACACAAAATAATTACAATTCAGGGATTCCCAGAAAAATAATTAAAAAAAATCTTCTTGACCAATTGTCTGATATATATGAAGAGTCAAAATCACAGGAAATTATTACAGATAATTGTCAATTAAAAAAAAATAAATTGTGAAGTTAGTAAAATAGGATATAAATTTAATTTATTACTTACCAACAAAAAAGAAGCCCAAATTTACAAACTAACTTGGTTTCTAAAATTCATAAAAATAAAGAAGTTGAATTCCAAACTTTGACCCTTCATATCTCGATCAATTTTTCAAGATGATTTTTTAAATCATCATTTTTTGGTTTATATCCTAGACTGCCTTTTGCCCATCAACACTTAAATAAACATAGAATAGTAGCTCAAAAAAATTCGTTTAACACAAGGTATAAGAATAATCTTTGGACTCCATATTTTAGGCCTAGTAGGTGTCAAAACAGTTCATTCTATCACAGATTGTGTATGTTCAATAAACTACCGGAATCCATCTTGAGTTTAATAAAGTAGATATTTGAAAAATCTGCCAAATATCGGGGACACAATTAGATATTTTTTATGAAAATAACTTTACTAATATCAATTCAATATACCGGGTGATTCATTTAACCTGGAATATTGAATTGCTCGAAAAATACGCATCGTACAGAAAAATCTGCCAAATCAAAACTTTAATATCTCCGAGGGAGGCATATGTTAGTACTGAATTAGTCCCACTGGGGCAGAGCCGGCGGCAAATTTGAATCTTAAATACGAACATCTATTTTTAATCGTAGATTAGGATTCAACGTCAAAGGCTACGTACGATTTGTCTGAAAAAATATTTTCTATTCGCGATAGATGGCGCTGTAATTACATAAAAATGATCAGAAATTAAAAGAATCAAAAAACATATAAACATGTATTTAGTATTTTTCCACGATTTGACTATGAGTTATGTACGTATAAAATACATAAATAACAAGAAAGATAATTTCTCTTAGTTTGATTTTAACCATTTTTTATAATTTTCAGACTTCAAAAAATCAAAAAATGGGTTGGCTTCACTGTTGGATCCTAGTCATCTGTTTTCTACCATCTTTAGCATCAAACTGCAAAAAGGAATTTGATTACCATCAAACCTATGGATACGGATTTAAAATCTCCTGCAACGACAGCAATCTCTCCGAAATATCAGACATCTATATTTACAATGTGATAATTCTCACGATAACCAATTCCAATATAACACTTGAACCTCAACTCTTTCAAAATTTGAAGAAAACTAAAGAAATCCAAATCTCCAACTCATTCATACGAAGTCTAAACAATGAAGTTTTCACTCCATTGCAACAGCTCGAAAAACTTATGTTAAATGGTTTAAAGTTAACAGAAATCGAAGAAACTTTATTTTGTGGATTACCAAGATTGGTTAATTTAAATTTGTTTGATAACAAGTTATTTAGGTTTTATAATAAAACCTTTGATCACCTACCTCAATTGAAAGTATTAAACGTTAGCAAAAATTCGATTAAAAGTGATACAGATTTAAATATTTGCAAATTATTTAGTTTAGAACGATTAGTACTGGATTTTAATGAAATTTCTGTTTTAAGAAGTAATATATTTAATTGCTTGCATAATTTACAATATTTGCATTTAAATTATAATAAAATTAAAACCATGGAAACTTTTATATTACCAAATTTATTGGAATTAAATTTGGCAGGTAATTATTTACAAAATTTAGGCATCATCAATGCAACTAATTTATTACGTTTAGATTTAAGTCAAAATAAATTAACACAAATTAATAATTTTGCTTCCTTAAAAAGCTTAGCATATTTAGACTTAAAAGGAAATCATTTAGAATATGTAACTGATGTAGATTTTATAAATAATAAATTATTAAAACAAATCTATTTAGATTCAAATAATATTACTTGGATTAATTTCAATATAATCAATCTCCAAAAGTTAAGTTTATCAAAAAATTTTATTAAAAATATTATTGCCAATAATTTTACTCATCTGGTTTTATTAAAAGAGATTGATTTATCATCAAATCTGATTGAAAAAATTGAACCTGTTACTTTTAAACACATGCATGGTTTAAAGGAAATTAACTTGTTTGATAATCACTTAAAGGAATTTGATCTTACTTTTGATAAGAAGAATTATATTGAAGTTATTAATTTGGGTAAAAATAATATTACAAGCTTGCAAAATACATCATTGAAAAATTATGGTAGTTTAAAGACTTTTGATTTGTCTCTTAATGAGTTACAAAGTTTTGATCAAAATCTTTTTGAGGCTTTAGAAGAATTGGAGGTGCTTAATATTTCTTATAATCTACTTAAAAATTTAGATTTTGAATCTGTTGATCCGTTGGAAAATTTGCGTGTTTTGGATGTTGAAGGTAATCGCTTGACCAGTCTTGAATATAAATTGATTATAAACCAGTTACCGAATTTGGAAGCAATTTATATTAAAAATAATTTACTATCTTGTAGTTTTCTTCACGATATGATACTTTATTTTAAGCAGAATCAAATTAATTTTACCATTAATGAAAGTTTTCAATTTGATAAGGAAAATGTGGCCGGGATTTACTGTAATGAGTTGGAGAGTAAAATTGTGCGACTGGAAAAACAAGATGCTATTATTTTAAATAATAGTATGATTTTGAAAGAGATTTACAACAATTCTAAACATGAAACTTCTGATTATGTGAAATATGGAGTTGGGCTTCTGGTGATTATACTTTTTATAACGGTTCTTGTATTGGTTAGTATTGTTTGTAAATATCAAAAGTGGTTGAAGCGGAAGGAATATTTTATTGATGAACTTGAGTTAATTGATGATGTTAATGAGGAAACGAAAGTGATGAAATAAGAGACTTTTTAAACTAAAACTTGTGATGATCAACATGATTATCTTGTGATAATTTATTAACATTTTAAAATTATTTTCACGAATGTTTTTTTTATTTAATATTATGTCTAAAAGTATTGGCATTACTTTCTATAATAAATAATAAAAAAATAATAAAAAAATAATAAAAAAATAATAAAAAAATAATAAAAAAATAATAAAAAAATAATAAAAAAATAATAAAAAAATAATAAAAAAATAATAAAAAAATAATAAAAAAATAATAAAAAAATAATAAAAAAATAATAAAAAAATAATAAAAAAATAATAAAAAAATAATAAAAAAATATTTATAATAAGATGTAAATTGGTTAAATGTTTATTGATTAATGCCTTATATAATTTCCTATAATTTTAGCAGTCGTTATGGAAGTGTTTTTTACTCATTAAGCATTGTAATTAAAACGATGGAAATTTGGTTGGTGTATTTTGCAGATAAGGCTATTGCCAATTAAATTTAAAGTATATTACATATTGTTTTTTTAATTTGTTGTGCTATAATAATTTTCAGGGTAACATTAATTATTCATTCATGAAGTGCAATATGTAAATAATTAGAATGAAAATCTAGATCTATAAATGTAACTAATTGGCGTTTTGTTATGTATCCAAGTTTAAGGCCAAATTTAAATTATAACTATCCTGATAATTATTTTTGTTTATGAGTATTTTTCACTGTTACAAGTTACAATTAATGTAATTTAAATCAAAAAATGTGTACGTAAGTATATAAATTAAATGCAAAAATATGTTTTTATAAATATTTAGTTACTATAAAACTGTTTTAATGAAAAACTAAGCAAGCCTCTTATCTCTTATATAACAACCTCAAGTAGCCATTAAAATTAATTACTTTTGCAATATTAACTAATATAATTGTATTAAATTGGACATGGTATTCAATTTTAAAGTAGGAATTTAATTCATAAGTAAACTCAACAATTATTCTTGTGTAATCATTCGAAATATACAATACAATATTAAAATTATAACAATTCGTCGGTTTAATGCAGAACTATCCTAAGTCAAAAAAACATTTTTTCGGGGGGAGGTCTTCTTTAATTTATTTATATGTTAAAATTAGGATTTCTAAGGGCATTGTCCAGATTAGTTTATTTTATTGAATTTATAAGTTTGGAAGTTTCTGCGTTAAAAGCGTCATATTTTGAACTATAAATTGGCTTCATACCATTTTGTAAATTTTGACTTAGGATAGTTATGCATTAGACCGACGAATTATTTATTTAAAATTCTATTAGTTCTTCGATAAAAAAGTAAATAAAGAACTCGATAACCATGTGGTTTAAGTACATGGTCTTCTTGCACTATATTAACATCAGCATCATCATGACGTAATCAGCTAGAGACTAGAGTATGGTAAAAGCTCCAGTTATATTATACAGGGTTTAACAAAAGTAACGCATAATACCAGTAACTTTATAATTTAAATAAGAGTTAAAAGTTAAACAGTTTTTTAGTATATTTAAGTGCAGATTTTGACATTTTTAATTTTTGCATATCCTTTTCTATTTTGTTGCTCTAGCAACCAACTATTCCTTTTAAATAGCAATAGCATATTTTCTTTGCACATTTTAAGAGGGCACATTTCCCGTATTCGGCAATGCTATTTTATGTTAAATAATAAAATTTAAAATTTGGAAAAACATTAAATTTATTATTATTTATTAATATGCAAAAATTTATTTGGATTGTGAATATCATTCTGAACAAATAATTCCTTATAGACTAGTATTTTTACTTGTAGTATAAGCACCCGAAGCCGAAACCACCATTCTAGAAACACCCTGTATGACGTAAAAATTAAAATTATTATAGCTTCGTAAAAATCATAAAAAATAGTGGTTCGTAGGAAACTTTTTCTTCAGAATGATCTCTACTATCCAAATCTTTTTTGAGGTCTAATAAAAGGGATACCCTTAATTTGTTTCAATATTTTATTGTTTTTAGTTTTTATTTTTTGTTATAAAATAGCATTGCCAAATACAGAAAAAATTATCTCTTTTAAAAAGTGCACAAAAAATATACTAATGCTATTTAATAAACAATAGTCGGTTGCTCTAGAAACAAACTAGAGAAAGATATACAAAAACAACTAAAAGTGTTAAAATATGCACTGAAAGTAACTGAAAAAACTTTTGTATTTAACTTTTTAATGAATCTCTTTAAATTAAAAAGTTACAGCTATTATGCATTATTTTTGTACCACCCTAAATACTGGACATTACAAGTTTATTTACCATCATGGTAAACCGCTGAAAAAGTGTACCTAGATTCCAATTGCTTAATTAATTAGTACATTTATTATACATATTTAGAATCAAAGTATAATGCAAAATAAGTACAGCTAGTAATTTCTCGATAGTTACTAGGTACCACGTTTCAACTTCTTCATTTGTTTTGAAACTTCTAACATTTTTCAGCTGGTTTTTGCACACTAATATTATATCTCAATGTTTAACTCTATAGTTAAAAATGACTATACATTGTCAGTAATCTTCTACTTTAAGTTTGCCATAATCCTTTTCGCCACTAACGCACAAACTAGGGTTTTACCATTTTTACTCGAAAAATCCGCCTATTATCATTTGTTTCTAAAGGTTTTTGAATGTCATTAAATATTTTAATTAATTCCAACATATCATCATATAAAAGTGGAACCTCTGCTCTCTACTTAAGACTTGTATATGACAGTTTTTTTTTTATTTTTTATATACAAAATGGCAAAAAATAAAAATCATTAAAAAAACGTAAAATTTGGCCTATTTGAAACTTATTTTTTGGACTTAATAATTTAATTTTTGAAACGGAACTATGCAATTATAAAACAGAATTTTATTTTCCGACGACCGTATGAGAAAATCGTATATGTCTTTCATATTAGTAGTTTAGAAAATCTTTCATTTCAACACTAGTGACTTTGACTTTCCATTTTGTAACTGTCAAATAGTTCTTGTAATTTTTGATAGAGGCGCTGCGAAGGAATTCCGAAAGCCCTCTCTTGGATTTTTTTGAACTTGCAAAAAAAGGATAGTTCAAATAAAAATTTATATTTAACCCCGCCAATATTACTAATTTTATTATTAAAATTCACTTTTCTGTAAATTTTAAATAAAATAGGAACACTTTTTATTCGTTTCGATAAGTTTCTTCCGTCAAAACAGCGCCACCTACAATTATTTACATTTAACTAAAAATAATCGATAACTTCAATGTCAGCTGCTGTTAACATAGGTTATGTTATGTTGTTACTACAAAATATTAATAATGGTCGCAAAATCTCCGTGGTCGTCGGAAAAATAGCGTACACAACTCGCAGAAAGTGAGTTTCGTTGCTCGTGTAATATCCTCACTCGGCTAGCGCCTCGTTCGGCTATTTTCACACTCGCACAAAATTCGTCACTTTCTAGCTCGTTGCGAAATATTCTATTACAAAATGTGGTTATAGTTTAAAATAATAATTGCAAGGCATATTTCGTAAATTTTGAACGCGCATTTAAACTGTAAAAACAACTAATACATTCGTAGTCTAGGTAATACAAATTTTAAAATATAACAGAAATGAAGATTTTTAATGGTACTTTCAACCTAATTATGTGGGGTTTATGTACTGTGGGTCAAGATCATTTAGAAGACATCCTAAAAGTTCTTTTGCATATTTTTACCGACCTTCAACTCCAAACGAATTATTAATAACTACCTATTCCATTCAACATGTTATACATCCAATATGGGTTTAACTGAAACAAACAATTCCTGTTTCTTTGAAACAGAATGATTTATTCTTTTTCCTTGTGGCAGTTAACAAATTTAAACATCTCATGAATTAAGTGCATATTTCCAATATTTATCTTTGAGAGTGATTCATTCATTCATTCATTTAAAGTCAAAAACAAATTATAAAATGGAGGGCAAACATTAACATCTTAAAGAATCCAGTTCAAGTAGCAATAGATACTTCTATTAATTGAACCTCTTGATGCTGGTAGTAGTCTGATTATAGTATTCACCCATTTTATGATATTTTGATTTCTCAAAACCTACACATTTTCTTGAGAAGTATATTAATCTCCAGTAATTGTCCATGATTCTTTTAGGATTTCTTATTTTCTTATTTTTTTCCATACCTCACAGCATCTTAAATTATGTTAAACTTTCGAGACTCTCAAGCAATTCTTTAAAATTTAAAGACTCTGGTGTGCATTTAAAATAAATAAATGTTTGGTAAGCAGTTTGAAAGATTTATGGAGTGATTCTGAAAAAAAAATGTTAGCCGTAACAGCGCTGTTAAATTTGAGAGTCACCCTGATGTCAAAAAATCGCTAATCTTTAAACTTTACTGTAACTTAACGTAAATAACGTAAAATACATTTTCGTTGTTAAAATAACATCGATCAAAATAATAATTTTAGGTTTATGTATAATCTATCAAAATACATTTCATTGATGTACAATGTATTTTAACACCGAAAAATTACTTTACATCGCCGTTGAGTTTACAGAATAGCGTTTTTCGACATCACTGTCAAATGTTACGGGTAACATTTTTTGTTCAGAATTACCCCATTAATATTTTCATCAAATATATTTGATATTGGGAAAATAGGAGGACCTAAAAGTGAAAGATCCTCTTTCTTTGTGAACTTTATATCAGGGGCAAATTTTTTAACATCATAAATAGCTTGATTCATTACTAAAATACTATTTCCTCCATAAATAATAGCTTCATATTTAGACATATTTAGTTTTAAACCCATATTCTTTCCCAAATGAATTTGGTATTTCCTTGGTTAACGCCAGAGTCCAAAAACTAACTTCGATTGGTTATTTCTGTAAATTTGCTAAATAAAACCATAATACTGAGGTATTAAAAAAAATAAGTTTATTAGATGCTGCAATTATGAAGAATTATTGAAATAATTTCTCGTAGTATGAATTGCAGCTTCCATTCCACTGTTTGAAGCGTGTCCGAATTGATTTGGTCATAAAATTTGACCCATAGAATTCGATTATCTTTTACTATCTTGCAAGCTAATCTGCGAAACTTATTTCCATCAGCAATGGGACGTATTTCTTCATTTTTTTTTTGTTTATAGCTGTCAAACTAGCATCATAATAATAAAGGACATATTTCATCTGGTATTTTCCCATTTAACCTTAACGTAATTAAACTAGCTAAGCGAGTTAATTGTAATGTCACCAACTGCCTTTGAAGTTTTTTAAGTTTTGTAGTCTTAAACCATCCATTAGGAAATGAATTAATAGCTTTCTTTACTTCATGTGGTGTAATTGAGTCAAATAAATTAGCATCGCTTATTGGAATGCTATAGAATCAGATAAAAGTCAGACTGCTCCACTAAGATCACCATAATTTAATTTAAATTCAACTAGTGATTTTATATCAGGTTTTCTTTTAGTTTTCTTACTTAAATTAAAAAAATTGAGTCCGAGAGCTAGTAGTAGAAAAAACTGTCTTAAACAGAACCATTAGAAACTTCCAAAATCCTAATTTGAGAATATGTACCTCACAAAAATGGATTCGTCAGACAAATTCGATGGCTAGTGGTTTTAAAATTTTCCAAAGAAAATGTTTGGAAGATATACAATTTTCACCCAGCTAAGACAGAGTTAGTTCTATTCACAAAAAAGAAGAAAGTGGGAAATATGAAACTTCCCACACTCAACGGAACGCAGCTCAGCCTACTCGGCGAAGTCAAGTACCTTGGAATCATACTTGACAGGAAGCTGAGTTGGGCCTGCCATGTAAAGAGCATAATAGATAAAGCATGCATGGCGTTTTGGCAGTGCCGTCGTGTCGTAGGGCGATCCTGAGGACTATCCCCGAGGATCACCCAATGGCTCTACACGGCAGTCATCAGGCCAATGCTATGCTACGGTTCCACTAGTTTGGTGGCCAAGAACCAGACAAAAAACACAACTGGCACAAATTACTCACGTCCAGAAACGTGAGCCAGTCCTCGGCTTAGGGACAGACTACAAACCGGTAAAGTACATCTTCACCAGGAGCTATCACATTGATTACACGCTCGAAGAAAATAGAAAACCAGATGTGAACATTTTCACTGATGGGTCCAAAAAAGAAGGCAGATCTGGGATAGGAGTCTTCTCACCTGAACTGGATCTACAAGACAGTATCCCCCTCGGTGACCAGATCACAGTTCTTCAAACATAACTGGCGGGTTTACTGCACGGGGCCAGAGAAGCAGCGGAGAAAGAACTACGCAATAAAGTGATTCGCTTGTGGACAGACAGCAGGGCGGCAAAATCCTAGCCTTAGGGAGACCGAAAGTCACCTCTTGGCTGGTAACAGAATGCCACCAAATGCTGGAGACCCTAGCGATAAACGATAAACAACACAGTAGAAATCGTCTGGATTAAAGGACATTCAGGAAACCAAGGCAATCAGAAGGCGGACGAGCTGGCTCGAAGGAGTGCCACCCAGCAATTTGCCGGGCCGCAGCTTTCAATGCCCTTAGCGAAGTCCACCATCAATATCTTGATAAAAGAGCACTCGTTGTGACAACATGCCAACAGATGGCTAAATACAGAAGGCTGCAGACAGAGTAAGATGCTCATACGAGCACCTAACCTGAAAACAGCGAACTACTGCCTACAGCTAACGAGGGATAAACTCAGAAAGCTCATAGGAATATGGACTGGGCACTGCCACGTAAATAAAGACCTACATCAGCTATTTTAAAAACCTAGCCTGCGAATTTTTTCTATGAATCAATTTTTGCGATCTATTTGTTCTACAATTTTTTTTTCTATTACTGGCTCCCGGACTACATTATGATGCATTTCATTGTTTTTTAATTTTGCCGGATAAAGAAGTATTTTCTGAAAAGTATTATTAACGTTATTAGTTAAATTTAAATTTCTTCATTTATAAAAATGTAAATATTTTTGTGACAAAATTATAATTGTTATTGTTGGAATTTCTGGTTTTCGGGATCTTTTTTAAACATAAATATACAATTATAAAAAAAATAATTTCCTAAAGTTATATTTTATCTGGTAGTGGGATGAGGGCTTCAATAATACAATTTTTTAAATTGCGACTACTTTCGACATTTATTAATGTCAGTACATATTTTAAATAGCACAATAAAATATAATAGTAAAAGTGTACAATTACAAAACGACTATATTTTATGATCATAACTTTCTCCTAATATTTATGCAAGTAGTTATATTCTTACCGAATTTCACTATCAAATCTTGAGATTTTACACATACGAAGCACACTATGACCATCCAAAACATTTGAAACATTGTCATAATGTAAATACAAAAATAAATCAAAAAACCAAACTCAAAGTTGCTCACGATCTAATTGCCGATTCATGAGGAACATCCCCAATTCACCTTAAAAATGACAAACGCGTCTTGCATTTAAATGGATTGAATCGTTAATGGGGGCTGGAATAATAGCCATAATTTGATTGTAAAAAGCATAGTAAATTATTTACTGTGGGTGAGATTTCCATCGAGGAAAAATCGTTGAATATTTTATTAAAAGCGCGCTTTGGTAGTTTCGTCCTTATTTATTCAAGCACTTCCAACCGCTTATTATTACAAATTTTATAAGTGGGTATAACGAAACGTGCTTTTTTAATATTTCAATGAAGAAATTGTGTAAATCGGTAAATAGAGATTATATCGTCGTTTTTTTCATTTCAATTATTTACCTTGCGTTTTATCAATCTCGTTAATTCACTTTCGCTTATTATTGAGGAAACTGATTGATTTTTAATGAGATTATTTTAATTTATATCTATTAGTTTATAATTAAGTGTTAATAGTAATTTTAATACCATTAACTGTATAAAATTTTATCTAGATTCTTTATCTCTAATTTTTGTAATTATTGTCGTTTTGTATTTAGGTTACTTATTATTTATTAAATATTATTGAAGGTATGTTTTAGTCGTAAAAAAGCATATTGAAGCTATTTGAAACAATATTTACAGTAATAATATTTAATCCTAAATATGCTAAACATTAAATTTTACATTCTTTCAGTAAGAAATTTTAAACACGCATTTTTTTATAAATAAGTAATACTAAAAATATAATAATCTATTCTTATAAGAAGAGGTAAATCTATTCGTTCAGAATTCAGAATATCATTTTCTATATTTTCAGATAAACAAAACTTATGGTGCAATTCTGTATGCGCTTACAGGAAATATCTGTAAGGTAACCAAGGAAACCGTCCATTACAACCCATATAAGAAACCTTACAGATTTGTCCTGTAAGGACTTGCAGATTTACCCAGAATTGCACCATTAGACCCGTTCTGACATGCTGTTTAAAAATAAGTATTTTAAATAAATAAAAATATTAATTCTTGTAAAGTTATCACGCTAAACATGAGATTTGGAGGTCCCAGGTTCGAATCCTGGCCAAGGACATTTTTCAATTGAATAATTTTCCGAAAGCTATTAGTCTTTATATTAATTCTTGTATGAATAATTTATTTATTATTAAAAAACTATTTAAAACAATTGTCTTTATTTCAAAATTACTGCATATTTTGTAGAATCCAAGGTCTATGAGAAATTACTCTTGTAAAATAATCTGGATATCCAATAGCACATAAGAACGCAAATGAGGTAACACCATGAATTTCACCATTAACAACTAATGGGCCACCAGAATCTCCTGAACAGACTCCAGTTCCTTGTGCTACGAAGGTACAAATTTGACTAGGGTAATTTGGTTGGTGATATTTTTCGCATTCAGAAGAAGGAAGAATTCTTGTATTAAAGTACTTAAGATTTTCAGAAACTTCTCCAGGGTACGAATCAAGACCCCAACCACTGGTGACTAAAACAGTGCCTACTTGAATGTTATAGTCTGGGATTTTAAGTGGTTGTACAAATTGATTGAATTTGATGGGGACGCTAACAATGACTAAAGCAATATCGTTTTCAAGTGTTTGATCATTCCATCCTGGATGGACGATGAATTGAGAGATTGGATAAGCAATGCCACCACTGCTTAATCTAGTTGTTTCAACTACAGCAGTTAAGGTGTTGATTGGGCTAAAAATATCATTATTTACTCTATGCTAGATTATTATAAAACCGAAACATACGCAATATTGCAGTGAGCTGCTGTCAGGATAGTTCTTTCACTAATTATGGTTCCACCACAAAAATGGTTGTTATTAGTCCTTAAAGAAACTTGATATTTAAATTGGCCAGCCTGTGCGTAATTTCCACCAACAATTCGTTCATCGGCAGGGGCACCTTTAAATAAAGTTAATTTATTTATTCAAAAAAATAAAAACACAATTATTAAGAACTAAAAAGAAATTAAACATGATGTATTTTTCTTACCAAGAACTAAGGCTAATACAAGCCCAAAGAGTAAAGTAATGCACAACTTCATAATGATAATTCTTTTTTATTGAATATCATTTAAGTGCAACCTATTTATATTTCGTTATATCTCTAGAATTTTTGCAAAAAAAATTTTAGTGTAGCTGTTTTATTGTTTTAGATTAGATTTAGTTGGATTGGTAATTAAAAATAAGGTCAAAAACTACTCAAAGTCAAGTTAAATTCAACCACTTAATTTTTACTGAGATATTAGGGAGTAAACAATTCAAGTACTTACCTCTTTATTCTAAAAATAAATTAGGATAAGATCATACATCAATATTTATTATTATTTATATTGATTACAAAAATATTTAGAAAAAATAAAACCGTGAAACGCTTTTTACAATATTTTTCTTTAAATTAGTATACCTACTTTTTTAGCATTAAATTCGGAAATGCACGAACATGACCATAGAATCAAGGAACATAAAAATGACTTGTTAAAGCCTGTCAAGCGTAAGGATGTACTTTAAACATGTATCCGCGGGACTCGCAAAGCTCGTCCCGCAAACCTACATGCTCGCCACAAAAAGTACTTCTTTTACTCCTAATAAAACAATATACTATTTTCTTCGGACTTCATTAAATATTTTATAAGTCCAAGGAGACAAAGTAAAAAATCTTTTCTTCCTATTTAGGAAACCAATTCATCTTACCAACATGACCTATGTTACATTTTAAAATAAATTTTTAATATTATTATTTTATAAATTTCGATGTTTGAAGAAAAAATTGCATGTTTTATTGGGGAAAAACTATTTCTTTCCTTCATTCTATAGAATCTCTGAATGACACAAAATATTGCTATTTTTGTTTCAAAAGGTGTCGTTCGCAGACTTATCCATTTATTGGCAAGAAATTCAAAGCAGGACTGGTATATTTTTATTATTTTTATAGAAGATTTAAAGTCATTGAACTAAGTGCTATCCTATGAAAAAATAATCGATGTGTAAACAAACATATAATGACCTAAACCTAAAAGTACCTTAACTTTGGGACCCTGTAATTAATTCTTGGCGAGGCTGCAGATGGTAAATAAATGATAGATGGTAGCCTAAATAATTTAGCTTATAAATCTGTAAAATAACTAAAAATCTAACTGAGGAAATTTGAGATCTCGTAGCTTCCGTAATGCTTGATTTCATGATGTTTTTAGTAATTAGTTATACAGGATGGTGATAAAGTTTGGAACCAAGGTCATAACTTCCGTAAAAAATTTTTTTGTAAAAATCGCTCGGACAGGTCAATTTTTGTTTTAAAAATGTCATCTTTTAAAATGAAAAAAATATTCATGACGTCACTGATAACTTCAATATGACGTCATCATCAATTTTTTTTAAATGGAAACCCCTACTTTTTTTACACATTTTTCATAGACCTTTTTATCATATTAATGATCACATAAAAATATTTAAAAAAATTTCAACCATTTTTGAAAAAAAAATAAATTTACTCAAAAAAAAATTATTAATTCTCAATGAAAATATTACAAAAAAAAAGTAAATTTTTAATTTACAAGTAACAAATTTTAACGAAAAAGTTCAAATTGTTCCCCATTGACCATTTGGCATTGTCCCATTCGAGTGTAGACACTCTGAATACTATTCTTAATAGCTTCTTCGTCAATTTGTTGCAATTCCGTCCTAATTCTAAGCTCCAATTCTTGTAAATTATTAGGTCTATTGAAATAAACTTTTGATTTTAAATGTCCCCACAAAAAAAATCTAAGGGCGTTAGGTCGGGAGATCGCGGAGGCCACTCAATTGGTCCCCTCCGACCTCCGACCTATCCATTTGTTGGGAAACGTGGTGTTAAGGAATTCTCGCACCGCCCTGCCAAAGTGTGGAGGAGGTTAGGAATGTTGCGATTTTCATAATTGGGGAAAATACGAAGTAAAACTGGTAGCAAATCAGTCCGCAAAAAATTTAAGTATCTTTCGGCAGTAAGGTTTTCATTAAAAAAGTAAGGTCCTATAAAACGTCTGCCAATCATTCCCACCCATACATTTCCCTGTCTTTGACTATGGGATTCTACGACCCAATGAGGATTTTCCTGTGACCAATACCTACAATTATGTCGTTTCACTGATCCATTCAATTGAAAGGTAGCTTCATCGGAGAAAATTATACTACTTAAAAAATTTGGATTTTGATCACATCGCGCCATCATTTCTTCACAAAATTGCAGTCGGCGATCGGGATCATCTTCATTTAACTCTTGTATGAGTTTTATTTTGTATGGGTGATACTTTTCCTTTTTTAATAATTTTGCGACATAGGAATGATCCACATTATTATTTCTTGAAATATCTCTTGTTGAAATATTGGGATTTTCTTCAATCGCAAGTAATAAATTTAATTTGGTTTCTTCATTCACTTGAGGCCGTCCTTGTCGAGGCAAGTCTCCTACAGATCCTGTTTCTGCAAATTTGGTAACTAACTTACTTACTGTAGATCTTGAGATTTGCGGTCTATTTGGATAGTGCTCATTAAACAAAGCACAAGCTTCCCCATGGGTTCTTTTTCATCGCCGTATCCTACCATAATTAAAATTTCGATTCTTTCGCGTTCGCTTAAACGAGGCATTTTTAATTTCGCAAACATAATAATTGTTGATTATTATTAAACAAACGAAGTAAGCTATTCAAGCATTGGTAAATGGATTTAAAATTTTATTTGCCATACAAAATAACGTCAACTAAAGCACTTTTATAAAGGCAATTTTTATTTCAATAAATTTTGATATTCAAAAGCTTTTTCAAATTTATAATAAATTACAATTTTATTTAAAGTTTATTATTACTCAAACATTTTAATTTAATTACCTTTTTCATTAAAAGTTATTTAAAATTAGTTTTAAGAAAATTCCAATTGTGTAAAGAAGAACAATTCGAATATTTTCAATAATAATTTGTTATTTTTAAACTAAAAATTAGTTTAATTTATTTTTCTTGCCATATTTTCATTGAGAATTAATAATTTTTTTTTGAGTAAATTTATTTTTTTTTAAAAATGGTTAAAATTTTTTAAAATATTTTATGTGATCATTAATATGATAAAAAGGTCTATGAAAAATGTGTAAAAAAAGTAGGGGTTTCCATTTAAAAAAATTGATGATGACGTCATAGTGAAGTTATCAGTGACGTCATGAATATTTTTTTCATTCCAAAAGATGGCATTTTTAAAACAAAAATTGACCTCTCCGAGCGATTTTTACAAAAAAATTTTTTACGGAAGTTATGACCTTGGTTCCAAACTTTATCACCACCCTGTATTTGAGAAAGAATCATTTCTGTTTGATTCTAATAAATTTTACGGCAGAAATTTTGGATTAACTGAATATAATATTTTAGGTAATAAAAACGATGTGTTCCTTTGCTAAAACGGCAAGATGGATTGTACGAGCACAATCACCACCAACAGTTGTATTTCTGACTTAATCATTAATCAGTAATTATTGCCATGATAGGTGAAAGTCCCAAGGCACATTTATGATGAATTGTATGGTATGTGTGTCTTGTGTTTCATGTGCACAATCACTGCCAAAAATTCTGTTCAGGTAGGCAAGTATGTAATGTTTTTGTATTTTTTTATAAAATTCAATCGACAAATTCCACTGATGTTTTGAGAAATACAAATAACGTTTCTGACTTGATCCTTTCTGAAATTGAAGGTATAGTTTCGGCCATTTTAGACGAGCACATTTTGGTTCCAAAACCGTGTACAAGATTTATGTGCTAGTCTAAAAAGGCCTTTAATTAGGGTATCACCATGCACTAAAATTACAATCAACGGATAACAGTTTTGTTTATTTAACAAAAAACAGGTCTTACTAATCATTCACACTACTTGACAATAATTTCATGACTTTATAACGTACATGAATAACACTTGGGTTTATCCTGTGAGATAGTGAAACGATAATACAGGGTGATTTATAATTGAGTGTAAAAAGTTCGTAAATATTCGTTAAGATACCTCCCTAACAAAGTTAGTTAAGTTAAAAAAAAATCGAACTGCTTTCATATTTAAAAGAGAATTTATTATGGTATTTCCATGGAAACAAACACCAGACAATGGTGAAAATCGTCTTTTTTAAAGTTCTTTGGTGTAAAATCTCCCATTATATAAATATTTCTGGGTAATTACGACTTTTATACACTCAATTATAAATCACCCTGTACATCCTAAAACATCATCGACTAGATAAAGATCCCAAAAACTGGGCTCAAATGAGAATTGTTTAAAAAATGTATCCACTTCAGAAAATATTTTGGGTTTCAAATACAGGGTGAGCTAAAATGATTGTGGTTTCATATGTAGGCAACCAAATAGGCAAGTTGGTACAACTGAAATCTTAAAAAGAAAATCTCCTAGCAATCCAATGGCGTAGCAAAATTTTTTTCCAAAATCTCTAATTTCACACCAAATGTCAAATATTGAAAATGGTTTTCTTCATTTTCGAGGGAGGTGCTAACAAAAAACCAATATCTATGCAAATTAATTTTGATAAAAACTGCCGTTTATGAAATAAAAAGCACAATAACGAAATTCCAAAATCTGAAGTTTTGACACAACGGTAAAAATTACACCTACGCCTCTGCTTTTGTGAAGTGTAGTTACTTTGTTTTGATTTTGAAATGATTTTGTGTTGCTATGAACTTGAAGCATACAAATTCCCCAGATTTTTAGGCGGGAAATTTGAATTGACCACAATCATTTTAGCTCACCCTGTAGCTAGGATATTGAAAGTACAAATTCGGAAATTTCATAAAATTCATACGTCTTATAAAAAAAATTAAGCTGTAATCATTTCTCGATATTTTGAAAAAAATAAGTTCCTAATAAAGAGAAATAAGAAATAAAATATTTTTTAAAAATATCAAAATTTACATTTATTAATTTATTATACATATTTATTTTTTGGAAGACTGTTTAAAAAGGTTGAGACAAGCATATTAGTAAATCAGATATTAGATCTTCTAATTCAGATCTTGATTTGGAATGCACAAGCTGAAAAAATGTAAGATATTGGAGTAATTTTTAATATTTATACAAACTACAATTTTGTATAGGCAACCAAATAAACTGTAAGTGATGAAACCTATAATAAAATTTATAAAGGCTTACATATTGGTACCTACAAAAATGTAACGCGAGAATAAAAACTGTCTTATTCTTCAAACGTCAGTAAAACATGTCATTATATGCTTCAATACAAAAGGATAAACATGTATTTTAATGCCTAGGCTGTTAAAGTAGTTTTTCTGTCGGCCTGAACTGAATTTGATTTGCAAAAACCTTATTTTAATAAAAACATAGAATTCTAAATTTATATTTCAAAATCGTGAATAAAAATAGAAATCATGTTTGCAAAATGAATTGCTGAAAAAATAAGGTTATGTTGTTTCAACAATTATCATAGAAAATGTAAACATATTTAATGGAAAGTACACACCAATATATCGGAAATAATCGAACAAGATCGTCCTTTGACGTTTACGCCGCCTACCCCATAGATAAAATAGGTGGCTATCTGGGATACAAAATTTTCGGACCGCAAAAGTAGCTCCATCGCGTAGATTCCCCCCGCACTTTTGACAAGTAAAGGGAAATTTAAATAATTTTCAAATATTTAAACAATTATTTAATGTTCCCTCTTTGTTAAAGATTATAATTTGCAATATTTAATAAGAAGTAAACATTTTTCTGCACTTTATCTTTTAGCTGTTTTAACGAAAAAAAAAATATAATTAAAGGGTTAATATTTATTTATGTTTCTGCCTATTTACTACTTAAGATATGTACATCTTATGGATACTTACTAAATATTTAATAGGTATTTAATTTCAATAATAAAATAGTTTAAAAAAGTACTGGTGATATTCGCAGAGTTCAAGTGTAGTTGGGATACTTTCTTTTTACATCAGCTACAAGTCACTTATACAAGTTGTAAATAGTTCCTTGAACATCAGGCCATAATACCCTTTTTAACACAAAAACACACACCTGAAAGTCCCAAAAAATAGGAGAGCTAAATCACAAACATTTAATCTATGCACAAACAGAAGACGGTGACATTTGCTTCCATAGATTACTATAAATATTTTTAAACTAATGAAAAGTAAAGTAACATTTCAAAATAAATGGGATATTTCCTCTTTACTTTTTAGTAGGTACTTGAATAATTTATCCAAATCATCCTAAGATTTTATTTTATATTTTTTTGATTAAGGGGAAGTATAAAAGATGTAAATAAAGTTGCGTAAAAAAGTAATAAAACAGCGCCATCGCGTAGATTCCCCGTGAAACATAGGGGCAAAACTTTTTATATGCGAGATATCCACCCTTGGCCTACCCTAAAATTTTAAATCATTTGAATCATGCAAGTATGTAAAGTGAAAATATTAATTATTTTAATTTTAAATAGGCGTTTGAAGAAAAAATAGCATGTTTTATTCGGAGCTAAAGTGCTTTTCAGTACCTAGTTCGCAAAATTTTGCGAACTCGCCACTGAAAAGTGTCACTTTAGCTCCTAATAAAACAATATACTATTATACATGTCAAAATCATGTCTAAAATAAATAATAATAATAATAATAATAATATATATTTATTAGCAATTTGCTATTATATACATAAATACATAGATATATACAATATATACATTACATTACAAATATACATATATCTAACAACTTCAACCAATCACAAATATTGTATTATTTACAGTTTTCTTATTTTACATCATTGGTACTTTTCTTTAACATAGTTATAGAGTTTCTCTTTAAACTTATTAATATTTTCTATATTTTTAATGCTTTCTGGTAGTTCGTTATATATTATTAGTCCTCGAGACATAACTGATTTCATCATTTTGTTTGTATTATTTGTGTTAACATAGAAATCGTTTTTATTTCTAGTGTTATAGTTATGAATTTGACTTACATATACTATCTTTTCTTGTAGGTATTCTGGACTATTTGAATGTTTAACATTAAAAATAAATAAGTATGTTTTGTACATTATTCTTTGTTTTATGTTCATGAATTCTAGCGTACTTAGCATCAATTTTATTGGCGTATATTTATTTACTTTTAAGATAGTTCTCATAGCTTTATTTTGGAGTATTTGTAACTCTCTTATTTGTGAGTCAGTAGCTGTGAACAATAATGTTGAACAATATTCAATGTGAGGCATTATTATTGATTTATATATTGTGATCATACTATCTGTACTTATACATTTACTTAATCTACCTAAAAGGTATATTTTTTTGGAAATCTTATTTTTAATGTATTTCACATGCTCGTTAAAATTTAATTTATCATCAATTACTATCCCTAAGTATTTAACTTTTTTTGTTATATTAAGATATTGATTATTTATCACAAGTTTATTGTTTATTTCTACATTTAATTTTTTGTTTTGGAGTAACATTCCTTGAGATTTGTTAATATTTAATACTAGCTTATTATTGCACAACCACTGATATAAGTTTTTTAAGTCTTCATTTATAAGAGTTATCATCTTATTTATGTCCGTTCCTGTAATATATAGCATGGTGTCGTCCGCAAACAGATGAACTGTACAATGTTTTATGCATTTAGTTATATCATTAATGTAATAATTCCGTATCTCCTTGGGCGCGTTCCACTAAAGACTCGCAATGCCCACGACGACCACAAAGTCTGTGCTCGTTTGTTGAATGGTGACGTTTTGAAAAATAATATTTGACAGAAATGTCACGAAGCGGTCACCAAAATTTAATTTTATTTAATCAAAAGTCACGCATAATACAGAAACGTTTTCAATTATTACCAGCTTTAATCATCGAATTTACAGAAATACTATAATGTGGAGGACTTGTATTGGTTTATTTCTTTTGAAATAAGCTGGGAGCCGAGACTAAATTTTCTGTTTGGTTATTTTCCTTGCACTATTCTCTAAACAGTCATCTAGGTTCTTACATTTGATGGGAAATAAACAGCCCCGGGTTTTTCACTGGCGTAGCTAGGGTCCCGCAGACCTCGCAGGGCCGACGAATTTTAGATTTTCGCATATAAAAGTTCCCTTTTCTTACGACCGGGAGCTCGCGACAGTTTTTGGTCTCCGATTTCATACAGCATGCCTTTTGGACGAGAGAATATTTACCCTATAAGAACAAAGAAAGGCGGGTCTAAGCTCCTGCACGCTTTCCGATCATATGGAAAATTTTTTTCATTTTCACAAAAATTTGGTGTTTTTCTCTGATTTAATATTTCATGCCCTTTTAGCAAAAGATAGTTAAAATAAATTTAAGTCTTGAAAATTATAGGCATGCGATTCGCATGGTCCCAAAGGGCTCAAATGGTCATGTGATCTTGTAATAAAAAAATATGATTTTCTGCGTTTTCATAATGCATGCCAATGAAAAGAATTAAAGTTTGTGTCATAAAACCTCCATAAAAAAATTGGCATGCGCCCCTCGTTGACTCATGGGTACAAATTTAGAAAACGTTTAAAATTTCTGTGTCATTTCACAAAACTTTTCCAAAATTTTCCACCAAATTTTTGTGAAAATGGACATGCAATTTTCCATATGATCGGAAAGCGTGCAGGGGTTTAGTACTTTTTATGGAAACATTTCCGGACAATACTTTATAAGTTATAAATGCTTACTTTAACTTCCTCTATCATCCTAAAAAAATTGTCACAGTTATTCAGGGACACCCTGTATAACTCGGGCCAATGGTATTTCATACACGGTGTATTTGTAGCCCTCGCATAAAATAACGCACATTTGCCCCTTGTTATACAATATATTATTGTACTCTTGTTAAATTATGAAATTTAATGTTCCTTAAGAGCAATTTCCTAAACGGAAAATATGGTGGTTTAGTTCTGCAGTCATAAAAGCTAGTACGAAGAACATTTTTGTATAATTTTTTTTGTAGATGATCTATAAGTCATTTCTGTAATTCCTGCCAGAAGAAAAAAAAATGGAGAATGTACAAAAAAAATATAATGATCTAAAAGTACCTTAATTTTGGAACCCTCTAATTAATTTTGTGCTAGGTTGCATTAGACGGTAACTCTCTGGCAGGATGTAGCCTAATCAATTTAGATTATAAATCTGAAAAAAAATTGAAAATGCTCGATTTCGTGGTTTTTCACAATTTTTCCTCCCAAACTCGCGCGCCCTCTAGGGATTCGCATTAATTATCAGTTATTTGATCATAATTTGCAAAGAAGCTCCAGAAAAGAGGGATGGATTTTCTATTCCTTGTTATTATCTCCAACGGAAATTTTATCGCGGGTGTCTAGGAAGATGCTCTTAAGCAGATTATTTTACCTATGTAAAATTTTTTCAAAACTTACTTTTTGATAGTAACAATTGATTTTTAGGCATTTAAATACAAAAATTTTTCAAGTAATTTCATTTATAGATTTCTGAAATACAACTTAATTTTCCACAATTTATCACATTAGGCTAATTTAAATTTTTGCATTGTTCTTGTACTGCAATAATTTTTGGAGTATACCATTATGCTGGTTAAGAGGATAGTCGGCAAATATGAAATTCGCCAGTGGAGCTTTTTTAAAATTTCTGTTTTTGGTACCCAGATGAGGTTTGTGGCCACCAATTTTTTTTGTTTTTGTAAGTCAAACTAAATATTCATAAGGCATCGGGACTACGGCAGCAGTAAAACGGGCGTTTGACAAAGAACGTTCAACATTTTAAATGAGATATTCTCATTCGTTGCTTTTTTTTGAAAATTTTTGATCTCTTTAATTTTTTCACAGCTGGTACGGCTTAGAAGTTATTTAAAAACATGTTCGAAGTTGTATGCCAATTTTGCCTTAAACATTTTTATAAAAAATAAATACCAGAGGATTATTTGACCAATTTTAAGACGAAAACAGAGAATAAATATTTTCTCTAAAATGCTTCGTTTTTAATTTAAATTAAAATAAAATTAAATAATTTCTAAACCATACCAGCTGTGAAAAAATTAATTAGATCAAAAATTTTCAGAAAAAAGCAAGGAATTAGAATATCTCATTTAAAATGTTAAGTGGGGTAGCACAAAAAAGTTATGGCATAAAAAAAGGGGTCTATACCCCCAAAATACATCCCCCTGTACTTTATTTCGATATTTGATATTTTTATCTTGTTGCGACTATAATAACTAGAGTGTGTTTCAAATTTGATCGAATTATCTTAAAAAATAAAGAAGTTATACTCAAAAAATGAAAAAAATATAGAAAGTTTGACACCCCATAACTAAAAAATAGAGCACTTTTGAGAAAAATTTTATTCTTTACTTTTGTCTTAGAATTGGTCAAGGAATCGCCTGTAGAATAAATTTAGAAACACCCTGTATACTCCCGTAAGGAAGTTCTAAATTCAAGTAATCATAATTATAAAACAAGATATAGAATAGGAAATAATATTTTAGTTAGCAATGTTAACAAAACACTAACTCAAAATTGTTTTTTATTTCGAATACCGAAATTATATATCATACTTCCATTTGAAATAAAAAGTTATTTTAAATTACAAAAACTAAATCTTTAATATAAAATTAAAGAACGTGTTAAAATAAATATGTTTTCATTATTTAATTTATTAACGGTATGAAGACTTGCGATGATTTGGATAGAATATTAATGTAAGTATGAAAAAAGGGAATTCTATCTATCCAACTTATAAAAGAATAATACTTTATTAAATAACGTGCGACATGTTTCGCCAACTCAGTGGCTTCATCGGGCACATAAAAAGCTATAAAAACATTAAAATTAGTACATTGTTACATAGAAATACAAGGTGTCTCGCATCGTTATGCAGAAATTTTGTGAGTGTAAACTAGGTTCAATTCTAAGACTAATAAACACAAAAGTTGCAGGTCTATTTTTTTATTCAGAAGTTACAGCAGAATTAAATTTTCAAACTCCAAAACAGAAAATAAAGTTCTTAGAAAAAAAATATATTTTAGTTAACAAATACTCATACTCTACTTTAGAAAACTGGTAAGGCATTTTTAATTCAGCAAAAACTAACACACGCAATAACCACAAAAATCGCATAAAGAATGATTTAAATTTTAAAATACCGAGATTTTAATGCCACATGTTAGTAAATTAAATTCAAATTGTAAGAAAGAACATACTTTCTTTTTAAAATAAATTTTAAATCAACTACGTTTTTATTTAAATAGTCTTCAAATTAAATTTTCTGTTTTGGAATTTGTAAATTTAAAAGTATTGTAACTTTTGAATAAAAAAAAATTGACCTACAACTTTTGTGTTTATTAGTCTTAGAATTGAACCTACTTTAAACTCACAAAATTTCTGCATAACGATACGGGACACCTTGTATACTATATCAACATACATATAGTTTGCAATCATGTATAGATTTCACAATATATTGTCATCAACCTTCCAAAAGGAATCACGGTTATTTAATGAAACCCTTAACCACGAGGGTATATATTAAATTCTTGTAAGAGTCCCTGACCAGCGAGGGTATTTATTGAAATTATAGGAGAAATCCTTAAACAACAAAGGTTTTATAAATTGATGTAATTCTCTGGACTTGTGCTTCAACAATCGACTTGAATGTCTGAAACCCTATCCAACGAGGGTATGTGTAAGTTCTTGGATTAATAAAAACTCTAAATATCGAGAGTATAACAAATGTAAATATTTTAAATAAATAAATACACAAATAATTGAAATATTTGTTTCCAATGCAAGCAACAAGTTAAGGTTTATACCTTATATTGGGCGGTGTGAATAAAAACCAAGCAAATGCTGCTAGTATTTAGTATTAGTACTATCTTTTGCTTACCAGCTGGCGCGTCTAGTCCTAGCTTTAGCTTCAAAATGTGTGAATAATCTTTTGCTTTTACTTATAAGTAATTGCTGTGATATTTAAGGTTTAGCTATAGGTATCCCTGGTAACGAAACTTAGGTTTTACTTTCTGTTTGTATTTACAATCGCTTAAAATTTTTAAAAAGAAAATAAAACATCCAATAAATATATAAAATATAAAATATAAACCACTTGAACAGCTGGCTTTAAAGCCATTGTACGATTCTTGAACATTTAAATGTTCTTATTAAAAGATTTCAAATATTAAATAAAATACTCAATTTTTAATTTTGGATCAGTGCAGTTATTTTATCTCAGTGCTACAAGCTAGAAGTATGTCTTCACATGACGAAATTAATTCATCAGATGATGAAATTCATTCTAGTGGTATGAAGGAAAATCATGCAAATACAAAATTTGTACAATTATTAAAAAATCATAAAGTTTTGTTTAATAAATCACAAGTATCTAAAATTAAGGAAGCTAAAGAAAAAGTATTAAAGAACTTGAACGCGACTATATGAAAATATTTGGTAAAGTTATAACTTCCAAACAATTAAAAAAAAAGATTCAAAATATGAAGAATGAATTGAAAAAAAACTGATAAAAATGCTACAGGCAATCGAAAAATTATTGTAAAAGAATGGGAGACATTTTTTCTGGAACTAATGGACAAGGGGGATAATCCTGTTTTTAATAAAATTCCAGGCAAGTATTTTTACTATTAATATTTCTAAAAAAAATTAATTAATAGTGATAAAAATGTGTTTTTATTCACATATTTCTTAAATCTTATTACAATAGTCTAGGTTAATTAATAGTATTATATTATTGTATATAGGAGCTCAAAAAATTGGAATTACAACAGATGATATAAACAGGAACGGCATTGAAAAATTTCCGGAACCTGTACCTCCAAAAAGAGTAAAAACAAAAGTTCAATTTACAGAAGCTGACGAGCAGACTAAGTACAACCGAATTACAAAGACTCGTATTACTTGAACAACTAAAATTAACAAGGATGCAAATTCAAAAGGAACAAACGGTCTTGGAAAGATTGCAAGAACAGAAAAATGAACGAGAAAATTCAGAAATTTTAAGTACTGATGATGGACTTACTTTCATTCAATTAAAGTAATAAACATATTAAAATAAAATATATAAATAGTAGGAGTATATTTTAATTAATTATTAAGATAATATTTGCAATTTCGTTTCTTTTTTGTTGACCTAATCTCCGCATATTTGCATCTAGGTGTGGTTCATCTTCTTCCAAATCTTCATCATTATCAATATTTTCCCCTAGATTTTCATCTTCATCGTCCTCAAATTCATCCTGCAAATATTTAGCTATATTGTGTAGTACTACACAGCAAATTATCACTTTAGACACTTTTTGTATTTGCACTCTTACTAAATATTGTAAGATAGGAAATCTTCTCTTTAATTGACAAAAACATCTTTCTATTGTGACCCTTTCTCGAGTGTGTAAATTATTGTATGTAATTTCTTGCGGAGTATGAGGATCCCCCAAGCAGTATGGCTATATCGCTTTGCATGCATTATTCTATATAAGTCTGATCTTTTTAGTATTCGACTATCATGAACAGATCCAGGGCATTGAGCATCGATACTTGTAAATTCTTCCTTGGCATTATAAGTTGCTTGTACATTAACACTAAAAAACCTTTACGGTTACAATATTCGTCTCCATGATCAGTTGGTTTCTGAACCAAAGGAAATTGATAATTATTGGACCAATCTTGTTGTGCGTTATTTATTTCCTCAATAGTTGTGCGAAATTTAATCCAAATATGTGCCTTTTCATTAATTTTATCAAGCACAAATTTTATTACCTTGCAAACAGTTGTCCTATGAACACCTTCATCTTTTGCAACGGCTATTTGAAAACCAGGATCACTTACAAATCGCAGGAAAATTTGCATTTTTTGTTTTGAATTTATAGCGCCACCTCTTTTTTCATCTGAATTTCCCAAAAAATCTTCACCTAACCACTCCACATTATTTTCACAAAACCTATATAATTTTTTATAATCACCAATTCGACAAATTGATCTTTTTGGATAATACTTTGGAGCACGGACATTCATAAATGCAGCCATTTCTACAAAATACGCGCTTCAAGCAACAACCGACCACACTTGAAAAATAACTAACTTAAACTGATAAAATTAAGTCTGTTACTTTTTATTCACACATTCTATAGCAATAGCTAGAAGACCTAGTAAGAACCAGAAGAAAATACTATAGCTTATTAGCAAAAGCTTACATTTTATTCACTAACATTAAAGATTTTACTTAAAAAATGACAGTTTAAGTTAAAGCTAGTTTTTATTCACAAGAGCCATATTATTCTAAGATCTTGAGTAAACGTTTTTGTTTTAAGTATATTTTTAAACTTGCGATCCAAAAATTTCTTAAAATTTAATTTAATTTATTATTTAATTGAGTTGCTCTCATCTTTTTTCTTAATAATTTAAAAGTTTTTATTGTTTTTTGTTTACATTTATGTTTATATATTACTCTTAATATTTCTTAATTAATATTTTGATTTGTTTATTGTTATTTGCCCACAAGCTATTTTCTTTTAGCTTTTACAAATGTAAATAAATAAATACATAAATAATTGAAATGATATTTGGTAGCCAGAAGACTCTTCTGTGTACCTAAAAAAGAAATTTTAAAATAGGTCCGCTGGAAAAAAATTATGAGCAAAACCGGAAATATCAAGCGAATTTGAAAGCTTCGATTTGGAACTTCTTCTGTTCATTTCAACAAAACTTTGATAAAAATCTGTATTTTGTAATAACAGGAAGGGTCATTATATTTTTCAATAATAAGCGACTTTTAAGTCTATAAATAACTTTTAACGGATGGCAGAATATTTGAGCTCAATTTGTTTATTTGCTTCAAAATCACTTATTTAGAAATGAAAATACATATAGTTTTGATTTTAAAAATTTCAAAATTTGTTGTGAAACACCGAAAAGTTAATACAATTTTTCTGTAACTAAATTTTAAGAAAAATAAATAAATATTGTATGTGAATTATATTATAAATAATTTGCACACTTTTCTACATACTTAATTATATTTCTTTTCAAGATTAATAACCTAATTTTTGATGTGATAACTTAAATTCTTAATAATTCTTTAATTATAATCATGACATTATTTTTTGAAGAACGTTTTATATTTCTAGGAACGAATTCAGTTAATAATAAGAAAAATTCTAATTGAAACCTTGAAAAGGCTACCAGGTAAAGATTTTAAACTACTAAAATATAACCCGCATAGTATTTGAATAAGGAAATGCATCAAATTGTATACTTTGAGCAAAATTAGAACTGACCTTAGTTTAAACACATGCCAGGTCTTTTACGATAAAACCAAATATCCGGTAGAATTAGTTATGTTATGTTGGTTCCTCATTCAAATAGATTCTAAAACAATTGTTGTAATAAATAAACATACCAATGCTTATAAGGATAGGTTCGTAAAGTATGAATAAGAAGAAGTATGTTCAGGAGAAAATACAAGATCACAATTGTAAGCTTTCAATTGTTTCTTGTTAGGGAAATCACGAAAAGATATTTACACAAATGCTGAGATTGTAAATTAAATAAATAGAGTAAGACCTCGAGAACGAATATGGACTAGTAGTAAAATTCGATTTGTCAAGGTTGTCGCAAATCGCAAAGGCTGCATTAAAATGATGCAGCTCAATCGTTCCCTCATAAAATCATAAAATGAGTGCACTTATGAGCAATTTAGGCTGGTAATGACCTATATCTTTCTTCGCCGCCGACACACTAATCATCGCTGTAATTATAAATTAACGGTTTCATTACAAAATAGCTGCTTAATGATTTATGTGCTCATGTTTATGTAAATTTTGTTTGCGTAACTAAATTACCTTTTCTAAATCTAATTCTTTAATAGTAATAAGTCTGGTTCAAATATCTTCTTCAGTTATATTTAGATATCTGTTATCAGGTATATGTTATGTAACTACGAAACTTGTTTTTCTACAAGATGGTTTAATAAATTTAGATTAAAACATAAAATTTAAATGTTAGTTTGAAGATTAATTTTTTGTAGTTCTAGTTTAGTTAAACCAAAAACCCAAGAAATGATTTAATTATTTCTCCATTTTCAAAGTGGTAAAAAATTCACCCCTTTAACTTTTTTTAATTACACTGGTCTGCAACAAAATTGGCTGGAAGCAAACTATGTATCGTTAAATTCCTGAAAAAAGTTACTAAGTGACTTTTTTGATTAAACGTAACTAATTAGTACAAATAAACTTCATAAATACCTAGCCTTTATACTATCTTTATACATGGGGCACCTTAACCCGTTTCGACGCCACTGGATTTTTAAATTAAGACAAAAGTAATGGCCAAAGGTGGCTATTCAGGAGATGTAATCACCTCTAAAATTTTATTTATTTTCGTTCAGCCGATCCAGAGAAAATAAGAAAAAACTAAAACCAAAAAGAAATTTCAACACCCTGTATTTCGATAACAGTTGAGTTTTGGACAAATGTTTATATGGACTTTTTTTGTCGTATTTTTACTTCTAGTTGAAGCACACGAAGCCGTGACCACCATTTTAGAAACACCCTGTATACAATGCTGATTTATAAATTGCAAAATCTTCGGGTTTAATTATATCAATAGTAGCAAAATGTTGGTGACTTTTTACAGAGATAGAAGATAAAACAATAAGTAATTCAAGATCAGCTTTTTAAATTAAACAGGGTCTTTCTAAATATGTGATCCTAACTTTAGGAATTGATTTTTTATCAAACACAAGATATATTTTTTTCTCAAAATGCCTTTTTCCTAAAAACATGTAAAAAATAGCACTTTTGACACTCATGATAAACGTTAAAAACTACATTACATTAGAAGTATAGAAAGTAAAAACACAGAGTAGAAAGTAATTACTTTCTACACTAGTGCAGAAAGTACATAACAAAACTATGGTTACTATGTAAACAACTTCTAATATTTTCATAAATTTTATTAATATTATTCGTTTGAAGAAAAAATATTGTATGATATGCGTGTTAAAAATTAAAAATACAATATGGTACTTGTATGAATTGTAGAACTCGCTTCGCTCGTTCCACAAACTTTCTTACGCGTTCCATAAACATACATTTTTAGCACTTACATCATAAATAACTATTTTATTCATATTTCAATAAATTCACAGCTGTGTAATTTCTAAACGTTACAAGATACCAAAAAAATTGTAGACATGTGTAAAGAACTAAACATTTAAGGCGGATTGCATTATTGTAATTTAAAATTTAAGGAATACTTAAATTCAAAATTTGACAGAAACACATGGGAAAATCTACCACTTAAAAATTTTAAGTGTTCCTTAATGGTTAAGCAAACGGCACTTAGATTTATTAAGGACAGTGGCGTCGGCCAAAAATTGGGAGGGTAACAGAATCAGTAAACTTCACAATACATTTTGAGATTTAGCGAATAAATGTATTCATTTTTTTCAAAAAATAAATTCTAAAAAATTACGGGCAACTTTTTAGAAAACCCTGTAGGAAATTGAAAATTTGACCAATTTTAGGATACTATAATTTTCTCTTGTTATTTACCCTTAAGTGGTTATATTTCAATGAAATTGTTATATTTCTTTTAAATAAAGAGGGACGTAAGTATATTAAGAATATAGAAACAAGTGTTTCTTTTCTCATACCAAGCGGTTGGGTGCAATATTTAAATTGTTTTCTCAAAATTCAGGCGTTATATCTAATGAACATAGAGGAAGATTCCGTTAGGATTCTTCAAGTGAAAAAACTTTAAACGGAAAATGGATAGAATCAATGTTGATCACATTCTACTGGAACACCTTATATAAATTTTAAAAGGAAACAAATATCCAATTAAATTGATTAATTCTAAACTAAAACAAAGTATTCATATCAATAATTATTTGCTCTAATAATTGTTGTTGGATCTTTGAATTTTCAAATGGAAGTATCTCAAAAACTTGATTTGCTAGATTAAATCTCGATTAGATCTAAATTTGGCTTTAAAAACCTACAAGAATTATATATTTTTATTTCAGTCAGAAACTCTATATTGTTTTGTATTATAGTGTGTTATTATCCAAATTTAACCAAATTGGCCTCAAAATGTAGACATTGGTAAGATCCACTTTTGACCATAAACCGATTCATCATTTTTAATCGCAAACCCACCTAAAAAACAACAACTAGGACAAAAAATTCAAATTAATATGATTCAGTTAATTTTAAAAACAGCCATTTCCTCTTAAGTTTTTACTGGTGAATAGTTTTTAATTTATCTTCCCAACTGGATCATACTTAATGTAGTAAAAGTGCATAACTATGTAGATGGAAATTTTTGAAGATGAACACCTTTAAATTAGCTACTATACAGGGTATTTCTAAATATAGGAGAAAAAAATCAGGAGTCGATTCCTTGATCAATTCTAAGATAAAAGTTAAGAATAAAAATTTCCCAAAAATGCATCATTTTTTATTTGCAAGGTGTTAAAATTTCTATATTGTTTTTAGTTTTTTAGCATATTTTATAATTTTATCTCAATAACTATCAAATTACACTGGTCATCACTGTTTTTGTCACAAGAACTATGTTATGTGTTTAACCATATTTAGTTATTCTTATTATAAAATTACAAAAAAATTTTCATACCAGCTTCAAATTTTTGTGATAGTCACATTAATATGTCCTACATCCACAAAATCAGCGACGCAAAACTTAAAGAGGGGATATTTGTAGGTAAAAAATAAGGGAATTAATCAAGGATGATAGTTTTCAGCAAAAATTGAATTATAAACCAGTGTTATAAAAAAATAAAGAAGTTATGGTAAAAATTGTATAAAAATAGAAACTTAAGAAATAAAGAAATGTCGGGAAAATTTTTAGTATTAACTTTTATTTCATCCATTATAAATTGCAGCTCCTTTTATAGTATCTAAAATAAATAATAAATTAATTCATTAATAAGCAAATAATATTCACACCTGCAAAAATAATTTAAAATTTACTCTAAAGGTCAACAAACTAATCATCTAAGTTTACATTGCAAATAAATTAGCCAACATTTGTAGCCTTTTCAAGTTCACATTGTACTAGCCATTATCAAGGCCATAAATAATTATTTAAAAAGAATATTTGAAAACAATAGAACAGCTCAAGTTCATCAAATACTACTATCTAATAAAAATGAATAAAAACCTGTGCTTAAGAATTCATAACATAAAAATGCACCTCATAATGTAACCCTTATCAATTAAGTAACAATGGAGACCTTAAAAACGCACAAGGTTATAGTGGAATCAATATGTGTGAATAGCAATGAAAATTATGTCTTGTCTACCCTTGAAAAAATTGACTTTAGTGGGGATCATCCCACTCAAATATTAATAATTACCTTTATATAAATTTACCTATATAAATTAAGTATTTTTTTACCTACCACATTGTAAAAAAAGAGAGACATTTAATAATAATGTACAAGTGGTTGTTGTTAGTGATTCTTTTTGAGATTATTACAACTTCCCTGGGAATAAATAATTGTATCAAATTTGAAAATATTTGTATTTATTAATAATTTTTTTAAATCAGTTGCAGATATAGAATGTGGAAAGAAATTCAGAGGTGGAAAAATCGTCGGAGGAAATGATGCTATCAGAGGAGAATTTCCTTGGCTTGTTTCTATAACACGGCGAGGTGGACACTTTTGTGGTGGTTCATTAATTACTAACAAACATGTTCTAACAGCCGGACACTGCGTTTGCAGGTAAAACAAATAGGTAAATAAATTTAGGACAGAATTAATTAATTGTTTTAGTGGCGTTGGTGATGATATTATTAAACCAAGCAGTATTAAAATAACTTTAGGACAATATGATTTAAAAAAGGAGTCGGATGCTTATGAATCAACTATTAAGTTAATTATTGTACACCCTGCTTACAGTTGTAGAAAAGCTAAGAATGATATTGCTATCCTCGAGCTTGAAAAAGAAATTCAGTGGTCTAATAGTGTATTACCTGCATGTTTGCCTACAGGTAATACTATTTCAGGATATAATAAATTTGAAAATATTTTTGCTACTGTAGCGGGATGGGGTTGGACTAATGAAGAGAGCTCAAAAGGTAACATAAATTTAAGTAATATTCACCAAGAATTAAAAAACTGATTTTTATTAGGAGGTCGCTCAAATATACTACAAAAAGCTCAAGTGAACGTGTTAGACAACTCCGAATGTAAAGAATGGTATAAATCGCAAGGGAAAAAGACTAAAATCCAAGATACTCAAATGTGTGCAGGACATAAACAAGGCGGAATAGATTCATGTTGGGTATGAATTAGTATTACTATTTAAGAAATAAACTAATGATTTTTCTCATATAGGCTGATAGTGGGGGTCCCTTAATGACAAATGATAATAATCAAGTAATGATAATTGGGGTTGTATCTACAGGCATTGGATGTGCAAGACCGCTTTTACCTGGAATTTATACAAGAGTTTCTGATTTTATTCCATGGATTCAATCGGAAATTAAAATATAGAAACAAAGAACTGATTAATTTAGGAAAATGCCAAAGTGTATGTGCCAAAAAGTAAAAATATTACTACTACTACTACTACTAGCTAATTCATATTTTTGTTCAAACTTGATGATACTTTAATATACAAAACATAAAATATTTTCAAAACTACTAAAATAAATATATGAATTTATTTAATACTAGTTAATATTTTTTTCATCAATTCATTTTATTACCTAATATTTTATCCTAACATTTTAATCTAGAAGTACCTACTTTTTAGTTACGAAAATTCTCATAACCTTATATTTTTATACTACGTGCAGCAATCTAAAATATTCTGAGAAGCGATCTCTAAAGAGTAAAAATATTTCTTTCCTTGAAATAATCTACCCATACATAGCTAGGAATGTCTAACTATTTCAGTCTACGAAATAGAAGATATACTAAGTAAACGATTTTCAAGAAATACAAACAGTTGTAATGAAGGCAGTTCTGAGTTAGATCTCACGAACAGGAAAAAAGCGAAAAGTAAAAACAGTATTTATTAATATTTATAATAGAAGTATTGAAACCAAGGAATCATCAAAGGCTATAGTAACATCACCAATTTTCCAAAATGATACCGAAAGTTCTCAACGAAATCAATTGGAATATACCTAAATATTTTATTATTTCGTCAATGAAAGAGAATTTGGATGAGAAGAAATTATTTAATAATTGTGGCTTTAAAAATATAGGAAACACCTGTTTCATAAATACTAATTGTAAGATAGAAAAGCTTCTATTAGAATATCTGGGTGAAGATTTTTATGTGTGTGGCATCAACAATATTTCCAGAAAGCAGGGCGCAATAAAGCTTTCCCCGTCCATAAGATTTTTAAATAACTGTTATTTTTTGTAATTTTTATAGTTCTATGTGATTATATCATTAGGTCTATCGCAATTTCAATTAAACTCTTATAATTGAATTATTTTTGTAATATTTGTCCAAATTTAACATTTTCTTATTCTTATCCTAAAAACTGAAATAAATGAACCCTGAATCAACTTTGCCCCAACATTTTGAATGTAGATACAATGCATAATATTGCCGCATTCCAATGATTAATTTCAGTTTAAACCAAGATTATTTAGCTTCCACGTGACTTCTTAAAACTTCGTGTGATTTTAAAATATGCCCAATTTGCTTCCAGTTATTGATAGACTAGAAGACCAAGCATATTTAAACAGCTTGCAATAAAAGCAGAATAGTAAACGAGTAATCGACCCAGTCCCGAAAAACTCCTTCTCCATAATTAAGACATCTTTTATAGTTTTGTATGTAAAATTTTGGTGTTTTGTATCAGAAGGAAAATTATAGTAATACAACGGATTTGGACACCCCATTTTAACTAAAACTGTCCTTTCAGAATTTTCCTTATGAGTAGGTCAGGTCGCAGGGTCCGAAGTGACGATTTTTTCATAACTTGGGGTAGAAGTGATTTCATCAATTCTGGAAATTCAAGGATTTCCTTGAGTATCGGACACATCTGAGATAACCAAGGGTTCATTCTGATCATTATCTTATTTCATAGGAGAAATCTGATTTTCTGTGCCAAACGCCGAAAGCAGTATACTTTATTTTGGTAAGTTTTGGGTTTAAGGTCAGTTAGTTTTGATTTACTTTCGGAGTAAGATTCCGAATTATGTGATGAAAACCCTGGTGTGCTTGGTTTAGAAAGTAATTTAAGGTCATCGCTTATTTGTGAAGATCCGATTCTTTTTCAAGTTTATACTGATGCCCCGAAAGTCGTTTCTTTCTGTCAGACATTTTTTCAAGAAAAGAAATTATATTGATCTAAAAAGGCGTTGATCATGTTTATTTTGATGTCTTAATCACCGATATACCGACAGTATGCAGGTCCAGACAAGTGCAAGTGTTTTTCCTGGATCATGCGTTTCTAATAGGAGCGAAGAACTTCAGCGGCGGTGAAATTCCGACTCAAAAACGGCTTATAAATTTAAAATATATAAATTTCCCCCATAGATTTAATTTTAATTTAAGAAAAGCCTAATTGTCTAATTTGCCGCCTCAAAATTTCACACTGTGGGCAATCGCCCATTTTGCCCACCTCGGGTCCTGTCAGAATGAAAGGAACTTAATTTAAGGCAAAGCAAGAGCGTTTTTGTTAAATTTTTTATTACAAACACCAAAAAATCAATTTTTACTAGCGAGGAGTACGCATTTCAAACATTTCGCAGACTATCCTCTTAAAGCATTTGCACAAGTAATATTGAATAATTGTGGTCAGAGGATTCTTTGAGTTGTGCTGTCAACACAACATCTTTAAAATCTAAAATCAAACGATTTGCTCCACATTCTATAGGTTACTCGTAACAGGACGCTCACGAATTTCTCAGGTATTTATTAGAAAATTTGCACGAATACATCAATAGAGTTACAACGAAACTATTGCCTATTCTCCCTGAAATTAATGAAAATTAATGAAAAGGAAATTGAGTCTTGGCAAAGGTATTTTACGCCCGGATTCTACAACATGTCTTTAGAAGAAGCTTCACCAAGCTCAGGTCTGATTCAAATTCTTTAAAATATAATAGAACAATACAATTAATTAAAATGTCAGGAACATTGTCAATTTTGTACATTTATTAATAAAATATTAATTTATTATTTAATATTAAATTTTACAAAATGTGAATTATTTTTTTTGGATAAAATAGAGCAAAAAATCATTTGTGATTTTAATTCTCTTGCACCAGGTATTAGGATCTTAGAAAAACCAGATTGGTTTCTACTTGGTACTCCTCTAACAGACAGTGCTCTTACAAATTCCTTGAAAGAAAAATCAAACAGTTTGGAACTTATGTCATCTCGCCTGTTAAAACTACCATCACATGTTGCCTTTTTTCTTCTTAAAAATTGCTTAGCAATGCCGAAGTTAATTTATTTGTTAAGATGTAGCCCTACTTGGCATGATCCTTCTGGAATTGATTGTTTCGACAGAATATTAAAATGTTCATTAGAAAAAATTACCAATAATAATTTTACTGAAGATGTTTGGCTCCAAGCTACGCTTCCTGTTAAAAAATGTGGATTGGGAATTCGCTTGGCTTCTTCATTATCCTTGCCAACTTTTCTTTCATCTTTCTACGGATCTATCAAGAAAATTGAAGAGATTTTGCCTCCAATTTTTTCTTCAACTATAGATAATGATGTCAATGCTGGTGAATCTCTTTGGACTTCAAAAACCAATATAATTTTAAAACCATCAGAGAAAAGTATGCAGAGAGCATGGGATCTTCCTCTTTAAGATTTGAAATTTAATGACTTTATTTCTTCGTCAGATAATAATTTATTAAAGAAATCTCGCATTAATGGTTTATTGTCTAAAGAATCAGGTGCTTGGCTTAATGCATTGCCAGTGTCTTCTTTGGGTACTTTATTGGATGATAACTGTTTTAGAATATCAATTGGTCTTCGTCTTGCTACTTCTATTTGTGTTCCACATACATGTTCTTGGGGTACTTTGGTTAATGAAGATGGTTTACATGGTTTAAGTTGCAAATTCAGCGCAGGGAGATTTTCAAGACATCATGAAGTTAATGACTTAATTAAAAGAGCTCTCATTTCTTCGGGTATTCCTTCTATTTTGGAACCATTGGGAACTAGCAGGGATGACGGGAAAAGACCTGATGGAATGACCATGATTCCGTGGAGTATAGGTAAACCTTTGGTATGGGACTTTACTTGTGTTGACACAATGGCTCCGTCATATATAAAATCTTCATCAAATTCCACTGGTGCAGTTGCTTTAGTTGGAGAAAAAAATAAAATATCTAAATATAGTAATCTTTCAAGGAATTTTATTTTTTATCCAATTAGCATTGAGACTTTTGGCGTTTGGGGATCCCTTGGATTACAATTTATAAAAGATTTGGGAAAAAAAATTAAAAACGTAACCAAAGATGCAAGATCAACATCATTTCTCATTCAAAGAATTAGCATTGCAATACAAAGAGGAAATGCTGCATCTGTTTTTGGAACTCTTCCCAAAGGAAATTCTCTGGAAGACATTTACTTTCCTCCAACTCACTTTTCATCAAGAGTTTCTTCAGATTCCAAGAATTTAACATCTTTGTCAAGACAAATTAAAATTAGTTAACATTATTTAGAATCAATTTTTATCTCCAGTGTTATTTATTATTAATAAATTCTATTTATTAATCTATTTGTAAAAGTAAAAAAACCAATAATTTTAGTCCTGAAGAAGGAAGCAACACAACTTCCGAAACGTCGACTCCCTAAGAAATTTATTTTATAAAATTCTTCGAAAAAGGCGATTATTTTATTTCATCATAAACAAACTCACGAACACGAACTTCCTCAACATCATCCTTGTAAATATATTTTTTTTATCCAGTATTAGTACTAAATTTGTAATTTTTTATTAATGTATATTTTTTTATACAATTTTATACTCTCTATTAATATTGTCTTTAACAAATTGGAAATCATTTTTTATAATAAGCCCACTGTTGTTAGCTTTTCGAAAAAAATATAAAATTGAGAATTGCATTGCTATATTTTTATACATATCACCTTTTATAATTTAATAATTTATTATGAAAAGAAAATTTCTACCTAAATAATTGTGAAAACACCTATCCATATAAGTTTTTTCTAGCCAATAAAATTGTTATCAATTAAACTTTTTGTAATTAACACGTAATTAATTAATTTAAAAAGTATTCCCAAGACAGTTTACGTTAATTATTTGGATGTCAAGATTATAAATTACACAATTTAAGGATCTTCACATTACGTATAGTGTAGTTAGAGATTGTCATAAAAGGAATTGAATTCTTTCTACCTTCATTGAATTTTATTAATACCTACTTGTTGAAAAAGTTGCATAATTCTCGTATTTATTTGTAATTGTTATTTTAAGAATTAAAAACTAATAATTTTATACAATTTTGTCGAATTATAAGTACAAAAAATGTATGCTGACAGAATTGTAACATAACATAATATTAATACAAGGTTTTAAAATTGCAAAATATTTTATTCCAGTTTTATAAGTAAAATTTATTTTTATAAATTCATATTTCATTTTTTAGTTGGGGACATACATATTTAGAGAGGAAAGTGGTAGTTCATTTTTTGATTCATGCAGAAATAAGGAAAAGTTAAACTTAAATTTTTATATAATTCAATAAAATTTTTTTTGAAGATTCTTTAAATTCAACTTTATTAATAAGCAATATTTAGTATTTAAGCGACATGTTTAGCCAAATCATTGGCTTCGTCAGGTTTTTAAAATTGCGAATTGTAAAATACAAATCTTGCAACAAAAAATTCAAAATAATAATAACTTACACTTCTACAATTATTTTTGAATTTATTTATTATTATTTTGAATGTTTATTGCAAGACTTCTATTTTACAAGTTGCAATTTTAAAAGCCAATGACTTGGCGAAAAATGTCGCTTAAATACTTAAATATTGCTTATTAATAAAGTTGTATTTAAAGAATCTTCAAAAAAAAATTATATTGAATTTTAAAAATCAATATCATAGCAAGAATTAAATATGTATATCTTATTTTTATATAACTTTTTTGTAGATGATTTAAGTCATGACACTAAATTCTGGGATATGAAAACAAAATTCGAGAATGTACAAAAAAATATAGTGACCTAAAAGTACCTTAACTTTGGACCCGTCTAATTAATTCTATGCAAGGTTGCAGAAGGTGAGTATACCCCAGATTGTAGACTAATAAATTTAGCTTATAAATCTGAAAAAAATTGAAACTCTAACGCAGGAAACTTGAAAATTGACTGCACAACTAATGCTCGTTTTCATGATTTTTTACAATTTTTTATCAGTGATTCACTGATAATTTGCAAAGAACCTCCAGAGAAGTGGAATGGATTTCTATTCAACGTTATTATCTCCAATAGAAAATTTATCGGTGAAAAGTGTTTTATTTGGATAGCATATCGTGGGCTAGTAAGCAAAGGGCACGAAATAAAAAATAGGTATAATATTTTGGTTTAATATTTACTATTGCAAAAAAAAATAGTTTTAATTAGTCATCTAGAATCTAGATTAATAGATTCTAGATTAATTACAGACCACCACTATGCAACTATCTTAAAAAACCACTTTAGCAAGTGCTATCAACCTTTAAAATTGAAATTACGCAAATCCAATTTTTTGACTTAGTGCCTTTTCCTTACTAGCTCACGATATGATTTTCTTATCCAACAATTGCTTTTAATTTGATAGTTACTTAATTTACTTATTATGCACCTTCAGCTGTAAAATATTACAAAAAATGGATTTCTTAAAATTTTATAGTACCTACTTAATTACGTAAGAAACGAACTGGATTTTTTTGTAATAAAAATACGTAATATCGATATTCTCACCCCAAATTAAATTCCAAAAACGGGTTTAAAGCGCTACCGAAAGAATAATAACAATAAAATAATCAGTAAATCTGTATTTTATAGTGGTTTCAAGAAGATGCAGGTGAATGCTGTCTCATTAAACGAAGTTACTTAACAGTTCGCAGACAAGCAAATTATGGTACCGGTTGTTAAATAATAATAACAAAACGCCTACATAATTGACTTGCTGAAATATTAAAGAATGTTTTGGTTTTAAATTATTTTAATTAATATACTTTTTCCATAATTGAAAAATATATTTAAAAAACATTTAAGAAGTCTACAAAATTATATGTACTTTTACCTGTGTTTATTTATCAAACTCCGCGAATATGTATTGAGCTGTATACAAAATAAGAATATCATATGAAAGTAGAAACTGTTTATGGCCAAAAAAAATGTATACCTATTTTATACCAATTTTTTTGACTTTATCAAAACAAATGCCATTGTTTAAATTATCTAAACATGTCCATTATTTAATAATAATAATTATTGTACATTATAAGTGTCTATTGCATTACATAATTATTCAGTTTAGTTTACAGTTTACAGAATTACAACAAAATTTATTAAATTTTGTTTTGTTAGTTTAAAAATTACATATTTATTTTTATAGTAGATATACTTTGTTTAAACAAATTTTACAAAATTTTTATTAGTGATTAATAATTGTATTTTTATTACTGTTTTATAATTGTAATTTAATTCTTCAATTTTTTTTCCTTCTGGCAGGAATTAAAGAAATGACTTCTAAATCATCTAAAAAAAATTATATAAAAATGTTGTTCGTACTAGCTTTTATGACTGCAGAACTAAACTACTATATTTTCCGTTTAGGAAATTGCTCTTAATTGTTAAAAATGCGAGCAAGCTTAAAAGTAATGCATTCATTTAAAATATAAAAAATACAAGAACTTTTATTCATAATAAATGAAATAGGTAGGTACTAAATATATATAATGGGGCACAATTTATTAATAATTAATATTTCATAACCATTGTCTACATATATTTTAAACAAACACCTATAAATATCTATGAAAATAATGTATTGCTTATCTCATAATTATTGATCGTTAGTAAGAACATACTCTGGCATAATTAATAGCATAATAAACTATTGACAAAATAAATTTAGTTTGAAAGTAAAACTCTTTCATCTTAAATTAGAAATAAGGCATAATTAACCTTCTTTTTACAAATGAGTTCATTTAGATGTGGACAAGTTCTTCGAGAAAGATAATACCATAGCAATTAGATTCGTAATTACGAAATTATTTAATCTTCGCTTAGATTCTTTAATTGTATTACAGTCCCTTAAAAAGTACTTAGGTAATTGTACGTATTAAATTTCTCATATTGCCATGATGTTGTAATTTATTCTGGTAATAAATAACTACTGGCAGTTAATATATTTTATAGTATGTTTTATGATCTTCTTCAATTTTACTTTCTATTGAATTAAAAAAAAATAAGGTTTCATTTTATAACAAAAATATTAAAACTTTAAAATTTTATAAAATTGTTTGAGTATACTTGTGTCTTTAGTATCTAAAAAGATTTTGGTAATAAAAATAACAAAAAGGACCCATTTTTTTGCTTTTTTCTTTAAATTGGGTTCTTTGCCACACCAAAATTTAGGATCACAAAGTTTCATATGAGGTATTATTATTAAATAAATCAAACTATACAGGGTGATTTATAATTGATAAAATCGTACACATATTCTACATACTATTTGGAACAAAAAGTGTTCAGAATTTTTTTCTATCTACTTCCTAACAACGCTATTTAAGTTCCAAATTAAAAACAAATAAAACTGCTTACATTTTTAAAAGAGAATTTACTATGGCAAAGATCATGCAATTTTACAGTATTTTTCAAGCAGCGAAAGTACGAAAACTATATCGCCTTCCTCTTAAGTTCGGGAAATGAAAAAAAAATGCGGTTTTTATTCCCAACCTGCATACCTTCGAAAAAAAAAGTTTTTAGGTACCTCATTTTTCTGTACTTTCTGTTTTTTGCACTCTGACTTTGATATGTAGCTTTAGCTTTATTTTAATAAACCAAAACTCAGTATCTTCGAAACTACCGAGATGTTTAATGGCTTAAAATTTGTTCTGTCATCTCCGCAAAAAAATAATCAAACAACTTTAAACCAAATATTTTTAGAATGCGTCTATTCACCTTCAGTAAAAAGTTGTACTAGGGTTTGCAAATTATCGAAATATTCCATTATCGGTAATGCCGAATTGAAAAAGTTCTATTACCGGTTCATAGAAATATAAATATTCTTGTCTAATAATAATTTCAAATAACTAATTTAATAATAACCTTTAAAAACAAAACCGAAAACTTGTTTATGCTGGAGGGGGGTGGTTCATTTAACCTGACTAGTAGAAATATCTCCAAAAGTAAGACTTATAGAAAAAACTGTTTCAGAGGTGTAAGTCTGTAACCCTAACGAGTTGACTCGTTAGATATTTCTTTCTCTAACACATAAAAACGTTCATAATGGGCAAACGAGAAAAAAATTGTAACTATAGTAATGTAGTAAACAGTCCACCGTTCTCGTTACGTTAGGGGTTACAGACTTCCATCTCAGATAAAATTTGCTTAGATTGAAATGAGTCAAAAATCAGTTTTTTAGATTCCTTTGCTATGTTTCTAATTTTAAATAAATAATTATATTCATACTTAATGTTTGTTATATTCACATTATCAATAAAATTATTGACAAAAGCCATAAACGTAAAATAGAAAAATGCTTTATACAAAATTTTATTGGTTTTTGGTAGATTCAGATTCTATTAAAAGAGTTGGAGTTAGAATAACCAAAAAGAAATCCACCAGGTGAAAAACAACTATGCCCAGTCTGAAGCACCTTTCAAACAAATAGTATATTGTTTTATTAGGATTAAAAGAAGTACTTTTTGTGGCGAGCATGTAGGTTTGTGGGACGAGCGTTGCTAGTCCCGCGGATACATGCGAGCCACAAAAAGTTCTTTTACTCCGAATAAAACATGCTATTTTTTCTTAAAACGTTGAAATTTTTAAAACAGTAATATAATAAATACTATTAAAATTTGACATTTAACTTAACAACGCACAATATAATGTTTGTGTATATTGGGTTGCGTAAAATTCATTTCTACTCCGCCCTTTTATTCCCTGTTGGTGCAAAGTAGTAATTTCTACTCCTAGGCAGTACAAAGTGACCGAAGAATCAACGAACATAAAAAGTGACATTTTAAAGCCTGTCAAAGGTCACAGAAGACTGTACTTTAATGGCGTTTGAAGAAAAACAATTTTAATTGCATTTTTTCTACTAAAAGTCTTACTTTTGGAAATATTTCCACATTTCAGGTTAAATGAACCACCCTTTATAATATAATAAGATAAAACGCAATAACGAAAGCAAAATTTCACAATAAGGCAAATTTTACATTTTTTAATTCTTTTAATTCATTAAAATATTTCCTAGATTTCATCTCTTAAACTGTACAAAATTTTTGGACATATTAATTCTGCTGAAGAAAAGCCTTTCTGCGATCGATACTTGTTGGAAGGATTGTCATTGTAGACAAGATCTAAACACTTGCCTGTTTTTTTTCTTATAAAATGATTTTATTTCTTTACACCACAATTTTTACCATATCCTTTTTGTTCTCAGTGCGAACATTAATGCACAAAATCGTACTTCGGTATTACCGGTATTCAATTTCCCATTTACCGGTAATACCGAAATATTTTTTAGTATTATTACCGGTATTACCGATAGCGGTATTATCGGTAATGCAAGCCCTAGTTTATACAGGGTGAGTTTTTAATGCAAAATGGTAGCTATCTTTTATTTTAAGAGTTAGGAAATTTACTTAAGTTGAGTTGAAAAGTTGAGTGCGCCCTTAATTTTTTTGAGCATTTTCTATAAAATTTATCCCATGTCGACATATTTTGATAAATGATAATTTTAAAAATGATTTGTATAAATGTTAAAGAACACATAAAGAGGAATAATATTTTCTAAAAAAAGACAGGCGGCCGGTATTATCAAACTTTTTAACGGCCATTTAATTTTAAATAAAGTTTAAAGTGACATTTGCAGTATTATCAAAAAGTTTAAATGTCATTTAGCGTCTAAATGGCAGTTAAATTTAAATGCCCAAATTTCTACTAATAAATTTTAAATAGCATTTAAATTGACAAGTCAATAAATTTGTATTTAATAAAATAGTAAATAGTTATGGATTCAAGTTCTTCAGATTTTTCCAGTGAATCTTCCGATGAAGAATTAGTTAATTACGTGCGTAAGTAATAGTTCGTTACATCTAAACTGCGAAAATACCAAAATAATAATTAATATAGGTAGAAGAAGGCTTCCAAAAAATGTTCGAAAAAGACGAGATTGCAGATTAGACCTAAGTGAACACGAGTTTTTCGACAGATTTCGTTTTTCAAAAGGAACAGTAAATACAATTCTGGGCCTTATTGAAAATTCAATCAAATTCGATTCCTATAGAAATAATTGCTTATCTCCAATGCAACAGCTATTATTAACATTGCGTTTTTATGGGTCTGGCTGCATGTTAATATCAGTAGGAGATTTTATGGGAGTTACAAAAGCCACGGCTAGTCGTACTGTCCACAGAGTATATGAAGCGATTGCAGCTTTGCATACTCAATTTATAAAGATACCCCAAACACAAGAGGAAATAAAAGAAGTGCAGGCTGGCTTTTACAAAATTGCCAAATTTCCAAAAGTTATAGCAACAATGGATTGTACCAATATAAAGGTACAATCACCAGGTATTAGTTTTGTAGTCAGAAGAACTAATTTCATTATAATTAATTATAACTTTTTAAGGAGGTAATGATGCAGAAGTTTATCGAAACCGAAAAGGTAATTTTTCGTACAATATTCAAACCTTGTGCAATCATGAATTAAAAATAACGAATATTGTTACAAGATGGCCAGGATCCACACACGACCAGACAATTTTTAACAATAGTCGAATAAAACATGATTTCGATTCTGGAAAATACAAAAAATGTTTTCTGCTTGGAGATAGTGGTTACGGAAATACTGAGTATCTCTTAACACCACTTCTACAAGTACATGATCATCCTCAGGAATTGTACAACACCTCTCATATAAAGACTAGAAACACTATAGAAAGACAATACGGCGTTTGGAAAAGACGTTTTCCAATCTTGTCTTTGGGTATGAGGGTGTCTAAAGACTTAGTAAAAACAATTATTATTGCAACTGCTGTTCTTCATAATATTGCAATTGAAATGAACGATCCACTGCCAGTAGAAGAAGATATTATTGAAGAGGCAGCATCTCAAACGATTGACAATATTGATGTTGATCGCAATACAGATTAATACTTAATTATTTTCAAAATATGTTATAATAAAATATTATAAACTGATATACTTTTTAATTAGATAATTATAATACAGTTTTATAAAAATTTAAATTTTGTTTCTCTTTTAATTCTTCTTTTAAAATTTCCAAACGGATTGCTCGGCTTTCTTTTTTTCCAAAAGTTCTTGTTCCAACAAATCCGCTTGTAATTTTTTATATTTAATATTTACTTCCATTTCCTCGCATTCCAAATGTATTAATTTAATTTTCTGGTCATAAAACCGTACTTTAGAGGCTATTACTTTATCTACAGGGGGCCTTGTAATCTTTTTTTTGAGGAAATTTTATAAGACGACTGGTATTAGTTTGGGATGATCCCTTACTACAATTATGAACATTAGATGTGATAGAATTTTCAATTGTTGAAGTTGTCAAAGAAGTCTTAGTAATTAAATTGATATTTGAAAGAACATTATCTTCTGAAATACTATTACTCATGATAGGAATAGTTTCTTCTTCATGTTGCTCACTGCTAATACAACTTAAATCACTGTCAAATTTATTTTCTTCACCAACAACCAATTTTTTATTAATTAAGGGTAGCATTTTATCAAGTATAACACTTGTATTAGTTTTTGAAGGTCCCCCTCCAGTCTTATACAATTCCTGTCTATTAGATGCAGCATATTTTTTTGCTCTGCTTTTTAAATTTTCGTACTTGGCGGATAATTGGTCTGCAGTCCTGCTACTTAAGGGATGTTCATTGTTGAACTGATCCGTAATTTTATCCTATGTACTGGCCCATTACATATAAGTAAAACATTAATAAAAGATCAAATCCTTTTATTTACTTACTTTCTCTTTATTAGTTACAGCATTTGTCTGTTTATTCTCCAATATTTTTTTATATGGTTCAGCATATGAAATTAAACTTAACGTCTCCTCATCTGAGAAGTTTTTGCTTTTATTTCTCTTCGACATTTTACTATTTCGACTTATCTATGCTTCGACTATGCTTCGTATGCTTTAATTATGGCTTTGATTAAACAATCTATATTAAACAGTGGTTATTTTGACATTAATATTTGAACAAATACCTTTGCCTAATTGCAAAAATAAAGTTAAAAAAAAGTCCCTAGTAAAAAGTAATGCCAACACTCATTTAAACTACATTTAGATAAACTTCCTTTAAAAAAGTTGATAATACACATGTCAATTTTTAACGTCCCGTTAGTGTAAATGTCATTTAACTAAATGGCAGTTTAAAAAAAGTTGATAATACCGGGCGAGAGTGTTCTATTTAAAAAATCAAAATACATCCATATCGAGTTATCATATTTCACACTTCCATAGGTTCCAGCTTTTATTATAAAATTCGAAAAAAATATTACGAAAAATATCTCAAAAATCGATATTACAAAATGACATTAAAATTTTAAGTGTTCAATATCATTTTACAAAAATATCTCTAAATGTGATAAATTTTATAGAAAATGACCGATAAAAATTTACGGGCACACTAAAATTTTCAAAAAAAATATCGTTGTATTCTATAACTTAGTGTTAATGCAAATATCATAAAATATACAAGGTATTCCTTTTAAAAAAACTTTTTTGAACATATCTTTTTTCTTTACGTTTTTAATTATTCTAAAACTACCAATCCTTGATCAATAATCTACAGATAACGTACTCTTATAGTAAGTCGCAGCAGTCCTTTGTTTTGTAGAAAAAGTAGATTTTATAATTTTTAACTGAAAATATAATTTTAACAAACATCAAAGTAGACTAAATTTATTTAAAATTTTCTCTACGTTATATGTAACGATTTTATGTATTACTTGTTATAATATTAAACACCTTATTACAAAAATTGCTTAAAGTTATTGCCGCCATGTTCCATTACCGTTCTTTAGAAAAATTTCAAAGTGGTATAACTTTTTTAGGAAGCATTTCCGGACAATACTCTATACTTAAAAATGTCAGTCCCTCTATCAGCCTAAAAAAATGTGTATACAAAAATAATTAAAAAATATGAAGATGGTCCAGCTTAGTTATTATATTTTTTACTTCGTATCATATTACTTTGCAGTGTTTGCAGACAATTTTAAAACGTAAATATTTATCAATTTTATTTTAACCTAATGAAAAAGTTATACGAAAATTTTAGTTTCTTAGCCAAACTCTACAAAGTTTCTAAAAATGTGGCTAAAATCATGAGAGAATCTACATAGTTTTTGCAAATAACCAAACAAGGTTAAAAATAATATTTATACAGGGTGTCCCCACAAGAAGTGATCAGAAGAAAATCGTAGAAATTAAAGGAGATTTCATAGGTCATAACAGCCCAGTTTGTTTTTGACAGCTCTTGAATATTGTTTCCACAGAAAATATCATTAATTCGAAATTCTATTATGGTTCATAATCTATTTGGTCAATTTAAATGAAAAGAATTGCAAAGTAAAGCTAATTAATGCCACTTTGGCTGGAAGTTATAAAATTATCATCAAAAAATTATTGTGATTATAAAAAATTCTTCTTTCAAAAAATTTATGAGAATTCATCTTTTTTTGATATTTTCGCATCTAAGGGTATTTCAAAGCTCAGAAAATCTTTCCGAATAAGTGGATGAGAAGGAAAGGGAGATAGTATTTTTAGCTTGAGATTTAAAAATTTAGGCAATTGTCGGCTGTCAGTGAAAGCACGAAATAATATATTATACATGTAATGTGCATAAAATCGACTGCTTCATTATTAAATAGTAAATTTATAACACTATGTTAATCCATAAAAGGAGTTGTAGAACATTAATAAAATAATAAAATTACAACATTGCAAAACTTAATATAATATAAAATATTTAGAACTTTTTTAAAATATTAGAGTTAGATTTTACGAAAAATTATTAAAATATGAAAATTGTTTGGAGAAACGTTAACTAGATGTAGAAAGCAGACTTTTTATTAAACGAAGAATATCGTTTTATAACAAAATAATCATATTTTATAACAAAGTAGTCGGTAGTTTTTTGTTCTTTTTTTAGATTTTGAAAGGAATTTAAAAAATTATTACAAACATTCTTATTTTCTATATTGTTTTAAACTATAAATAACTAAATCGGGGGTTAAAAGCAATTTTATTACTTAAAATTTGTTTTCTTAAATCGGATAACATAGTCAAATTTTCCTAAATAAAGATATAGAGGTGACTCAAGTTTCGTTTATATTCGGTATATCCAACTCAATTAAAAATTCCATTTTCATGTAGGTACAATTTATGTTAATTTTACAAAATTATTCTACTTTGTAGTAAATATAAAATGAAAATTTTCGCTTTACATTTTTTTGAGAAGATTAGTTTTGTTTAAATGTACAAAACATGCATTTTAGATAAGCTAATAGAAGTGTTAATGATTTTTAGACTATTTAGACTCTTTTCGTAAGTTTTTACTCTTTGTTACACACTGCTCAAATTATTATTTTACTAAAATTTCGAATTAGAAACTTTTTTAAAAATCGATAAACATTTTAAAATTGTCAGATTTTTTAAATGTTATTTTTTGTAAACTGGAATTTTGCTAACAAAAGTAACGCATAATAGTTGTAAATTTTCAAATTGAAGAGTTACATAAAGAAGTTAAACACACAAGTTTTTCAGTTAATTTTAATACATGTTCTGACGTTTTTTTTATTTGTCATATCTTCCTCTATTTTTTTGCTACACTTTTCTTGAATAACATTTAGTATGAACTCAACTTCTCCTTATCATCCCTTGAAAAGGCCATAGTTAATGGCGAAACGTCGGCAATGTTTTAATGATTGTGTGTAATTAATTAAACATATAAATCCGAAAAACTGATAATTATTACACCTAAACACTTAGTATGTCTTTTACACTTTTTAAACGAGTGAATTTTCAGTATTTGGCAAAGCTATTTAGTCATAATAATAGAAAAACATTAAATATTACCCACTTTTTAACTTGCAAAAACATATACTTTGGACTAATATTTTTCTCCACTTCTTTCAAAGCTACGTTAATTTTATCTAAAAATTACTAAAAAATGTTGTAAATCAATAAATAATAGCGTCTTTTGTTCCCCAAGGTGCTTCAAAAATAATGAAAAAAATCTAAAATAAAAATGTTACGGGCGGAGCAAATTGACAACAATTTTAATTATTTCTATTTAAATTTAGTCTCAATCTTTAGTGCTTCGGTCCTACTTATTTCTTCTTCAAAAAAAAATAATATGTCAGTTATTAACAATTGTATAACATAAACTAAATTTGCCATCTAGCCATTTTTTAATTTTTTTTATTCCAAACGTTATGATTAATATTGTGCTTCGTGGCGATCTATAAAAAATTATTATCAAAATTTCAGCAGAAACTAGTTTAGACATCGAGCAAGTGTTTCCTATATTTTTTTATTTCCTAGAATTAGTTCTTTTAATCAGTTTTACACTTCATGAGAGAAACCTGAAATATTTCAAAAAATTAAAAAGTTATGATTAATTTAGGTTTTTTTGTGAATTCTTTTATATCGACCCTAATATCTTCATTCATTTTGAATTTATCAATATTTCGACACTTCTATGGAAACATATACACTTTATAAAAATATTTAAAAATACAAGAGGTACTGATTATCACGATTGTCGGACAAGATATAACGTTAGGATTAAATTCGGTTTTTCAAAAAGCAGATTTTAAAACTATTTAGTTTGTACCTAATATCGATGGTGTAGCGCACAAATGTGGTAAGTAAAAAATTTAACTTTCGATTGCACAAGGTTTTAAAATTATTAATTACTATGGATTATACCCATGTACTTGCAACAACTTTAGATGGGGCTGGGTACCTGAACATTTCAGTAACCACATTAAGAATACTGAATTTTTTCCTAAAAGTGTAACTTTTTATATACTTAACTCAATTTCTCACAAAAGTGTATTTACCACACGTGTGCGCTTCCCCATCGATATGTAGGATCAAATCAATTTTTATAAATTTAATAAATAATGAAAATTTTATTAAGCATAATGCACAATACATTTTGCACTAAATTTTCTTGGATAAAAATTTAAAAAATAATAACAATGGCGAAAGACAAAAATAATTCTTTCATAACTTTTTAATTTTTTGAAATATTTCAGTTTTTTCTCAAGCAGTGTTAAGCTGATTCTAATAACGAATCTTTTCTGCCAGGAAATTAAAAAATATGCAAAACACTTTCCAGATGTCAAAACTAGTTTGTGCTGGAACATGTTTAAATTTTGATGATAATATTGTTTTTAGTGATCGCCATGAAAAATAAACGAAGCTTTAACGTTTGGAATAAAAAAAAATTAACAAATATTAAAAAAATGGCTAGAAATCAAACTTGGTTTTTGTTAGAAAATTGTTAATATTTGACATAATATTTTTTAGAAGCAGAAATAAGTGCAATCATAGCACTAAAGATTGAGACCAAAATTAAAAAAAAATATTAAATAATATTAAAATAATAATAATAATTAAATTAATATTAAAATAAAAAAAACTCACTCTACTTAAAGGATATTTAATAAGCCAGAACGTTTTCGTCAAACAATCATTAAATACCATTGATAATAAATTTTATTTTTCTTACAACTTTTTAATTCATTTATTGCTGAATTTCGCAATCGAAGCAGTAGAAGACACAAACCAAGCACTACATTTTTACCCGATTTTCTTAACTCCTGCTTCATGTTTGTTTCTAACTTCACCTACCCGAATGATGAATGATATTATTTACCATCCAAATAAATTTTTGCGGGTTATAAAGTGAGACACACTTAATATTTTTTAGTTTTTTTTATGATAAATTGCCAAAAATAGAAAAATGTGTCCTTATAAAAAGTGCAAAAAAATAATCATGCTACTTAAAAATACGTCGGTTATTTTTTTACGAAAAATAATGTGTATACCTTCAATTACAAAATTTCCCATAAAAAAATCATAACATTGGATTGGATTAAATTATACTGGAAATCATAAAGATGAAATAATTTTTAAAATTCAGATTATGGAATATAATTTATTCATGATAAATAAAAACTTGTATTAAGATATTTCTTTTAAATAAAATAGTAGCACCAAATATCGTAATACATCTTGAAAAAAACTATACGAAACATTAAATATATTGCTTTCTACGCATTAGAATATGAATAATGATTATAAATTAAAAGTTTTGCAATGAAGCATAAAGCCCGAGCAAAAATTGCGATGAGCTTATTCTGTCAATCCGTTTCTGCGATCTTTTTATCAATAGCAGCATCTTGAATTAACCAACGGTAATTTATTACGAGAGTGTATCGTATGTAATGCATCTAAATTGGCGTCTTACTTAGGCAATACACTTTGTCACTGCAGAAATATATTATAGAAGGAAATACTAACTAAAAGTTAATCATTATTAAAAAGTTAAAAAAAAAATTGAATCATCGCCCAATGATTCAACGATGATGTTTAAATAAGGGCGTAATGCATTGTTTTTTAAAATAAAGTAATTATTTATAATTAAACTGCACCTTTTAATTTCTTATTTAATTACGTTTTCTTAATTAAAATATTTACCACGTACCACGTGCTTTTTATTACTTTATTGAATAAATTACAAGATCATTTCATTCACTCCTTGATTATAATCAATGATACTGCCTTAATTGATATACTTTTTCGCAATTGGATGTAACACTATCATATAAAGTAAAAGCCTTGCTCTGCATTTATAATCAGTCAAATCCATTAGGTGTATTAAAATAATTCAAGTGTATATTGAGAAATGCTAAGATTCACGACTTCTAGTGACTATGCCATAACAATTTTCCACCGTGTAAGATACACGATGCCAACACGTACGAGTTTGCCATATAATGCATCTTGTCAATGAAAGAAGATACACTTTTTTATTAAACAACATAATAAATAAACAATTTACACATAGAGTTAGGAATAAAGCGCCTTCTCTTTCATCGAGTACCGAATCTGGTGCATCTTAAGGCACTAATGTTTATTTCTCAATAAAAATTCTATATACGACAAAAGTAAAAAGATGATACCCGCGGATGGTGAACTAGTTACAATCTACTGAATCACGATTCAATTTGTATAAAAGCGGGGTATCTTCTTAGGTTCATTCATTCTAACTCGATCATCCATCAAAGCATCTCCAACTAAAATAAGTTGCCTTTCATATAAAAATGATTAAGGTATAAACTTCAGACATTTTATTGGTTAATGATTTTAACCTTTTTTTTATTACATGCTCATATTTATAATTTTTTAAATTTAATAGGGTCTTCTTGTGTTCACCATAGCTATAGCCTTTGTGGCAAGCGAACCGCCAAGCTCATATTTGCCTCCAGGAAGTAAGTATTTGTCTTTATTTAATCTAACGCTTTATACAAGTAATTAAATATTAACATTTTAAACAGATGGTGGTCCAGGTACTTCTTATGGACCACCTGGGTACCAACCAGGTACGCCTATAAGTAACGGTGAGGGTGGGCCACCAAATAATGGATATTTACCACCCAGTAACGGTAACGGCAATGGTCAAACAATTGTCACCTTTTTACCACCTAGTACTTCATATGGTGAACCAGAAGAGACCTATGGTGCACCAACTGCTAATGGTAATGGAAATGGTAATGGGTACTCTAATGGTAATGGAAATGGTTATTCGAATGGTAATGGAAAACCAAGCGGTTCTTATGGTGCTCCCAATGGCAATGGAAATGGAAACGGAAATGGTTACTCTAATGGTAACGGTAATGGAAAACCAAGCACATCCTACGGAGCACCTAATGGAAACGGGAACGGAAATGGAAACTCTAACGGAAAACCAAAGGCAACATACGGAGCTCCTAATGGAAATGGTAACGGATATTCTAATGGAAATGGTAATGGAAATGGAAAACCTAGTACTTCATATGGTGCACCTAATGGTAATGGAAATGGTAATGGCAACGGCTATTCTAATGGCAGACCAAGCACAACATATGGAGCTCCAAATGGTAATGGAAACGGTTATTCCAACGGAAATGGCAATGGCAAACCAAGTTCCTCATATGGTGCACCTAACGGCAATGGAAATGGCAATGGAAATGGTAATGGAAATGGAAATGGCAATGGTTATTCCAATGGAAAACCAAGTGCGTCATACGGTGCCCCTAATGGCAATGGAAACGGCAATGGAAACGGCAATGGAAACGGCAATGGAAACGGCAATGGTTACTCTAATGGAAATGGAAACGGTAATGGAAAACCAAGCTCCTCATATGGAGCCCCTAATGGCAATGGAAACAGTAACGGAAATGGATATTCTAACGGCAATGGAAAACCAAGTAGCTTGTATGGTGCACCTAACGGCAATGGAAACGGTAACGGCAATGGATATTCTAATGGCAACGGTAATGGAAACGGAAAACCAAGCTCCTCTTATGGTGCACCAAATGGTAACGGAAATGGTAATGGTAATGGTTATTCTAACGGTAAGCCCAGCGCATCCTATGGAACTCCCAACGGAAATGGAAACGGAAATGGTCATTCTAATGGAAACGGCAATGGAAAACCAAGTTCTTCTTATGGAGCTCCCAATGGTAATGGTAACGGTAACGGTTACTCTAATGGAAAACCAAGCACCTCATATGGTGCCCCTAATGGCAATGGAAACGGCAACGGTTACTCTAATGGAAATGGAAACGGTAACGGAAAACCAAGTTCCTCATATGGAGCCCCTAATGGCAATGGAAACGGTAACGGAAATGGATATTCTAACGGTAATGGAAATGGTAACGGAAAACCAAGCACTTCATATGGTGCCCCTAATGGAAATGGAAACGGTAATGGTTACTCTAATGGTAACGGTAATGGAAAACCAAGCTCCTCATATGGAGCCCCCAACGGCAATGGAAACGGTAACGGAAATGGGTATTCCAACGGCAATGGAAATGGAAAACCAAGTAGCTCGTATGGTGCCCCTAACGGCAATGGAAACGGCAACGGCAATGGATATTCTAATGGGAATGGCAATGGTAATGGAAAACCAAGCCCTTCATATGGAGCACCCAACGGTAACGGTAATGGAAATGGATATTCTAATGGCAATGGTAATGCTCCAAGTTCAAGTTATGGTGCACCTAATGGAAATGGTAACGGTAACGGTGGTTACCCTGGTATGTTAATTTAATTATGGCTAAATATTTATAGTACAAAATTCAAATTTTTGCCTACACCACTTCTAAAGCAGTGAATTATTTTCAATCTAATAATTACCTAACAATTTGAAGCTTCAAATGTAATTTAAATATAATATTATTCTAATAATTAATTTTATGTATTATTATTATAGGTTCTAGCTACTTACCCCCAAATGGAAATGGCAATGGCAACGGCAACGGTAATGGTAATGGAAACGGTAACGGTGCTCCCAAGCCATCCTATGGACCTCCAGAAGAATCTGTATGTTAAATAATCCGTAAATTTGATTTTTTGTAAAGTTGTAAAATTTTGGTAGGCTCCTGCTAAGTATGAATTTGAATGGGAAGTAAATGATCCAGAAAGTGGTAACGAATATGGGCAAAAAGAATCACGTGATGGCGATAAAGTAGTTGGACAATACAATGTTCTCTTACCTGATGGTAGGAAACAGGTTGTAGAGTACGAAGCTGATGAAGAAGGATACAAACCAGTAGTTTCATATGAAGGTATAAATAATAAAAATTAAAAAAATATTGTTTTAAATTAAAATTTGTCATTAAACAGAAACCAATGGCAATGGCAATGGAGGATATCCTAAAGGGGGGCCAAATGGTAATGGAAATGGAAATGGTAATGGAAATGGTAATGGTAATGGTAATGGTAATGGTAATGGTAATGGTAATGGTAATGGTAATGGAAACGGTGGATATCAATATTAAGAAAATATATCTTGCTTAGATATACGATTGTGTTATATTTAAAAGATTTTAGTTAACGTCAGTTAACTTATTTTGTAAATATTTATTTATTTTTATAGATAATTTATAAATCTAGCTCACACTAAATATAAGTTAGTCATACTTATATGTTTTTACGATGACGACATTCAGCACTGATTAATGGCTATGACAAACCCGATTGTACCTAAACTAGACTTTGTTTAATATTATATTTTTGTAGTTATTTATTAAATAAATTAATACTGTAATTTATTTTCTTCGTATAATTATTTGACTCAATACCTTATTATTAATTACATAAATAAACTAGCCTAACCATACCTGGTAAAGTTAGCTATACTCATTTTTTAAGATAATCTAATCAGATTAATTAAATAATAAGATTAATTTCTCAAAATTGACTGGGATAACAATTTTATAACCAAAATAACTACAAAGAATCTATTAGTATGATTTTTATTTTCCCTAACAAACTGGAAGTTATGCAAAGGTCGTTTATAAAGAAACGACATTTATTAAATTTTTTTTTTAATATTTTGAATATTAACAAAAATAAACGATAAAAATTAAATTCAAATTTATTTTCTACTTCCTCTCTATTCTCCTCAAGTCCTCAAGTAGGCTTTCCTTTTTTATTAAACAATATAAAACAAAAAACAATGTAATACATCTACATATAATACGAAAAATAAATTGTAATTAATCTTTATCCTAATAGTAGTAAACACGTTCGTATGATTTCTAATGTTGAAAAAAAAGAAACAGCTTGATCGAACTCTTTTTATTCTATTTTTGAATTATACAACCGCCAACGTTTCGAAGGTATTTTCCTTCTTTCAGCCTTGAAAAAGAAGGAAAATACCTACCTACCTACAAAAACTATTTTTAAATAATACAAATACGTATAATAAATTGTAATTTATAAAATTTATTTCACCGTTCTTGAGATATTATTTTTTTTAATTTTCAAGAAGCGTTTTTTGGAAATATCTTTACTTTCTTAAATGGGATGATATAAAGTTCACCCCCTAATTAAATAGAGGGTTTATTTCCGGTTACTGTGATATCCCATATGTATGTATTAATTTCAAATTTATACCTGTAATTAATTTTTTATCGAATTAATTTAACATCAATTTATTTGAAAAAAAATATTTTTTTGTCATAAACATACTTAAAATTAACCAATGTTTGATTCTACGTAGAAAAAATAAGGGGGTTGTATTTAAAATAAGAAAGTGGATGCCATTTCCTGATAAACCGGAAGTAAAATTAAAAATTTATTCGATCCATAAGATTTGTTTTCTTAGATCATATAATATACTAAAATTTTAATTTTTTATTTCCATAAATAAAGAAATGCCAGAGGTGGCCCTAGTTTCATTTCCACCCGGTATACAAAAATGCATCCCTAAGAAGTTGATTTTTTCTTAAAATATTTTTTTATTGCGGCTAAAGTACGAAAGAATTTTTAATAAAATTTTGTATGGATGCATTTTTATAAAACATGCCCATTTGGTAAAAATTTTGCTAATCCTCGTTTACCGGATATTGTCTTACAAGAGGATATGAAACCCTTAGGTATTAAAAATTTTAACTTAAGATTTATTTTTTTTTGTAGATAAACTCAAGAGAAACATTTTTTGTCACTTATAAATTTTGCGTAAGGTCATTTTTGAAAAAAAAAATAAAAAAAAAATGATTTAATTTAAGGGGTTTTTAAAACCATGGTAACATAATGCGGTTTAAACTTTTCAACTGGATTTCCTAATTATAAAATTAAATTCACGTTTAATGAGTATGCTAATACGCATTTAATATGGAGTAAATGCCATGATAATTTTTTAGCTTTATTTAAATATTTTGTTAAAAATGTATGTTTATTAAATCATTTTTTTAATGTTTTCCAATAACTGCACCTCCTACGCAAAATTTATAAGGGACAAAGAAAATTCTTTTGAATTTCTCTACTATAAAGCAAATATTATTTAAATTATATTTTTGAATACCTAAAATGTATCCATATAAAAATATTTCTTTTTCAGTTTTGAAATTTGTTTCCAAGATAAGACCCATTAAGGTTGTATATTTTTTAAATTTTCTTGAAGTTCTTCATATTTACAACAAATTAGGAAAAAAATTGCAACCATGGGAGGTGGGCTGGCGTGAAACTGTTAAAAATATATATGGCGTTCCATCAGGTATCCCTTATAGGCTAATTGTCGAACTATGCACCCCTTATGATATACGAACAGGCTATTTTATAAACTATGCTCAGGATTACTTCTGATAGAAGTAACTTCCGAAGACTTTACTAAGTAAATGAAAAGAGGTACCAATGGCTCTTATCTAGGAGAAAATTATAAAAAAAACTGAAAAAGAAATGAGTTTTATTTTTAATTTTGCAACATTTTAATAATTGTTTTTGTATTATTGTTATTTCCTATTGAAACAGGACAGTTTTAGCTTTTTCATCATATTTTTTTTATCGGGGGTAAATAAACAAGAGGTTGAGCTTTTGTTCGGAGATTGTTGCTTTTGTCCCGGTAATGACCAGAGAATCAAAGTCATGCTACGCTGTCGCGATTTTTTCTATGATCTTTGATTCGATAGTTATTCGCGATTTTGATTACCTGTAGGGGGCGCTGTTTTGACATAAACAGCTAATCCAAGTGAGGTAAAAATTTATTTATTTTGTTTATATTTTTCATAAAACCCCATGATTTAATGCTGTTAGCTCACGAAACTAATAAAACAGGTCATTTTTATTAGCATTAATGTATAATTTAAACGTAATTTTTCTTTTTGACGTTACCTCACTTCAGTAGTTTAAAAAATTCCACCAGAGGGCGAGCGGAATTCCGAAATCGCGAATTACCAATGGGAAAACCAAACTTGAGTTGATTAAAAGTAACAATATCCAAGAAAAAACCTCAACCTCGAGTTTATTTTAGGAAAATTAATAAACAACTTAAAATTTTTGTATGAAATACGAAAATACGAAAAATACGCATACGCACATGCCCATTTTACGCTGATAAAATGCAGATAGCTTTTTGTCGCTGTAATATGTCATTACAGACATTTTTTAGTATAAACGTCATATTATACCGGGTTGAAATGAAAACCGGGTCACCTCTATAACTTTTTTATTTATGAATAGAAAAATTTGAAATTTTGCTATATACTATGGTTCAAGAAAACAAATTTTATGTGCATTTTTTATTTTCGAAATCACTTCCGGTTTCACCGGAAACACCATGAACTTTGTTTTTTTAAATGTAACATCCCATATTTTTATTTATGGCTTAAAATACTTTTAAAAAAGAAGTATTTTTGAAATATTAGTTTTTATTTTTTTTGTAAAAAAAATTTTTTTCAAAAAAAAAAAAGGTTTTCGAAATCGGTGAAAAGTACCAAAACTAATTCTAAATAATTCAAATACCTAAATAAAATTGTAATTTGAAAAAAAATTTAAGTGGTTTTTGAACTATTAATTTTTAAACTTAGTTAATGAAGATTTTATCAAATATCTCACTTTTTTTAAATGCAATGATGCCGGGTCATTCGACTTTTTAAAAAGAGGATTTTATAACGATTATTTTGGTACCCCATATGTAGGGGTATTATTTTGCATGTGCCTGTAAAATTATTTATTTCTTAAGTTGGAAAATACTAGCTATTAAGTATCTTTATTACAGGCATTATTAGTTTTGGTAGGTACTTTTCACCGACTTCGAAAACCTTTTTTTTTTTGAAAAAAATTTTTTTTACAAAAAAAATAAAAACTAATATCTCAAAAATAGTTATTTTTTAAAAGTATTTTAAGCCATGAATAAAAATATGGGATGTTACATTTAAAAAAACGTTCATGGTGTTTCCGGTGAAACCGGAAGTGATTTCGAAAATAAAAAATGCACATAAAATTTGTTTTTTTGAACCATAGAACATAGCCAAATTTCAATTTTTTTTATTCATAAATAAAAAAGTTATCGAGGTGACCCGGTTTTCATTTCCACCCGGTATATTATATTATAATATTATTGGACAATACACATCAAATCTCATATTTTGATTGATTCTAAAATGAGGTGTTTATTAATCCCTATAAACATAAAACAAAAATTCAAAAGGCTATAACTCTAAAACCAAATAAGCTAGACCCTCACTTTTTTGGTTATTTATCGATTAAATTTGTTCTAGTTTCTAACCCCGACGTTTGGTGAACCATGAACGGAACATGTATACATGTATACAGGATCAGTCAAAATTTAAAGGCCCAAATTTTCAAGCAGATTCTACAATTAATTTTAAGATAGAAACTTCATATAAACATATGTCCGATTTTGCTTGAGCCACAAGCCTTCAAATGTGGTGTAAAATAGAAGGTTTTTGCACGTTTAGTTGAAAACGCTTTGAAGTAGAAACTTCAAATTTGGTGTGAATCAAAATACACTTCAGATATGTTTTCATGATTTTTTTTTGAAAGGCTTTTAAAGGGTTTATATAGAAACAGTTATAACTTTCTGGGGTTCATTTTCTAAGATTTTTTTTCAAAATATTGTTTGCCAAACATTCTCAAACAAAAAAGGTATTTTTGTGCGAACTCTGTAGAATGCACCAGTTTGGAGAAAAATTGATGTAACCACGCGCTTGCCATTGTAATGATATTTTACGGCACATTCTTGTGCGGTAGGTATTTACCTTCTTCCACAATAACCGTCTTTTATTATTTGGCAGCTAACAAGATGTATGTCTTTATTTGATTATTTTCGATGTTTTTAATAAATTTAGGGTTGCTCTCCCATACCCCCAGTATTTAATTTTAAATGAGGTTTAATTTGACAGGTATAGTCTATTTTGCAGCTAAATGAAATTTTAACTATATTCAAACTTCATAAAAATACTATACAGGGTGTCCCGTTCGTGGTTCACCAAACATCAAGGTTAGAAAGTAGAGCAACTTTTATCAAAAAACCAAAAAAGTAGGGGTCTATCTTTTATGATTTGAAAGTTACAGGGGTTTGAATTTGACATCGCCCGTTTTAGCCAGAAACCAGTAAATGATCAATAGATGCTTAATAATCAATTTTTATAAGCAAAAGTTAAATTTTAATGGCTTTTGAAACAGTTGTATTATTAAATAATAACAGAAACGAAGGCGCACCTCAATTGTAACTAACTATGATTAGAATCAATTTCCATAGGAGTAAGTTTAGACGGCTCTAGTGAGTGCATAAAAAGAGTTAGGGTTTCAATTTTTTTTATAATTTCTAGAGAATTTAAGAGGATTAAGAGTCTAAGTAGAACCGCGCTCCGATAGTAAACGTATATTTTTAGCTTCTTCTTGAATTTGGGGAAGAAATCTTGACCCAAAGTACATACATCCCACATAATTAGGCTGAAAGTACTAATAAAAATCTTCATTTCTGTTATATTTTAAAATTTGTATCACCTAGACTACGAAGGTATTAGGTGATTTTACAGTTAAAATGCGCGTTCAAAATTTAGGAAATATGCCTTGCAATTATTTCAAACTACAACCATATTTTGTAAATAACATATATATATATACCGGGTGGAAATGAAACTAGGGCCACCCGTGGCATTTCTTTATTTATGGAAATAAAAAATTAAAATTTTAGTATATTATATGATCTAAGAAAACAAATCTTATGGATTGAATAAATTTTTAATTTTACTTCCGGTTTATCAGGAATTGGCATCCACTTTCTTATTTTAAATATAACCCCCTGATTTTTTCTACGTAAAATCAAACATTGGTTAATTTTAAGTATGTTTATAACAAAAAAATATTTTTTTTCAAAACTTTAAGAAAAAAATTTGAGTAAAACCTACAAAAACTAATTTTAAACATACATATGGGATATCACAGTAACCGGAAAAAAAGCCTCTATTTAATTAGGGGGTGGCCCTTATATCATCCCATTTAAAAAAGTAAAGATATTTCCAAAAAACGCTTCTTGAAAGTTAAAAAAAATAATATCTCAAGAACGGTGAAATAAATTTTATAAATTACAATTTATTTTACCTATTTGTATTATTTAAAAATAGTTTTTGTAGGTTTTACTCAAATTTTTTACCAAAAAAAAATTCAATATTTTTTCTTAAAGTTTAAAAAAAAAAAAAATTTTGTCATAAACATACTTAAAACTAACGAATTTTACGTAGAAAAAATCAGGGGGTTACATTTAAAATAAGAAAGTGGGTGCCATTTCCTGATAAACCGGAAGTAAAATGAAAGATTTATTCAATCCATAAAATTTGTTTTCTTAGATCATATAAGACACTAAAATTCCAATTTTTTATTTTCACAAATAAAGAAATGCCAGGGGTGGCCCTAGTTTCATTTCCACCCGGTATATATATAATTGAATATTTTAAATAACATTCATGGCTAGACGACTTATTCAAAAATTAAATTATTAAGTCAAAAAAATAAGTTTAAAATAGGGCAAATTTTAAGAATTTTACTGATTTTTTTGGCCATTTTGGATATAAAGTTTTAAAAAACTGTCGCATACAAGTCTTAAGCAGAGGTTCCACTTTCATATTATATTCTTATTTTGTATATAGCTTAATACACATTCGCGTAGTTTGTTATATAAAAACAGGAAAAAACCCATATAATTTTGTAGACTCCATATCCTCAAATTTTGAGAAAATTAAAAAAAAACTACGCCCTTAATAGGTCATATTTTGGAGAAAATCTTTAAAAACTGCTAAAAAAACAATTTTTTCTGGATTGTTTTTTCTTTCCGATTTTTTTTTTAATAATTGATAATCGATTTGTGTTTTATCATTGTTACCAATGGAAAGAGGATACTATCAGCTTTAAAATTATATTTTCTTTAAATCTTTTTACTAAGTTTTTAAGCAGCTATTGATCATTTACTGATTTCTGGCAAAAACGGGCGATGCTAAATTCAAACCCCTGTAACTTTCAAACCATAAAAGATAGACCCGTACTTTTTTGGTTTTTTCTTGATAAAACTTGCTCTACTTTCTAACCTTGACGTCTGGTGAACCACGAACGGGACACCCTGTATATGTCAAATTAAACCTAATTTAAAATTAAATGTCAGTTGACAATACTGGGGGTTAATGTTTTTTTTTTATTTTTATAATGATTTTAAACTTGTGTAAATTCTTAAAATTTTAAATATTTGTTTATTTTGATTTGATTTTTAATCTCTTCAACTAATGGAGATATGCCCAGTAAGTATGTACACTGAAAAAAATTTGGGACACCCTTCATACTTTTAATTTACTTTTTTAATTGAAAAACCATTTGACTGTAAATACGAACAGGTGATACCTTGCAACAAGCAATACAACATAACAATGCTTATTTAATTTATATTATATAAATTCATGTAAAACTGTATATTAATATTAATAATCATTACCCAGAAAGTAAAATGCAACAAAAGATTTTAAAGACAAGGAACATATATTATTTCACTAACAACTTTATAAATTAAGAATTTACACTCACATAACAAGTCATTACATACTCATTAGCGCATTCATTCTGTATTATTGAACCCCAAATGTGGAGCATCTTGGGGATCAAATTGTACTTACCTAATAATTTTTTATCATAAAAGAAGTTTAAGTGTGATAATACTGGTTTTATGAAAAATACAAAGTATTTAATCACGATTTCATTTGTATATAAGCACGAAATTTTCACAAATCTTTCATTCTAAGTAAACATCTTTAATACGAATTTAGTCATAAACTTACAAACCAATAATAAAAATGATTAAGGTACTTAAGATAGTTTCTGTAAGAAAATATGATATTTAAGTATTGCATTTTTCAGGAATTTTTAATTTTCACGTTCATGTTTGTTTGTATTGGGTGTGAACCTCCAGTTTCATACTTACCACCAGGAAGTAAGTATTTTAAGACCAAATATTAAAGTTTAGTTAATAATATTTTTGTAATAGATGGAGGGCCTAGCCCTTCCTATGGACCACCAGGATTGAAGTCAGGTACTCCCATTACTACCGGAATGGGATCTATAGATGACGCTGATAATAAGAATTTTCAACCACCTAGTACTTCCTACGGTGTTCCCAGTGGGCAAGTAAGTACTCTTATGAACGGAAATGGAAATGGAAAATTGCGAACTTCATCTTCCAATGGACATGGAGGTGCTATGAAACCAGGTATGTCTTATGGAGTACCGAATGGAAATGGACATTCACATGGTAATGGTCATTCAAATGGAAATGGACATTCGAATGGTATTGGACATTCAAATGGCAATGGATATTCTAGTGGAAATGGTAAGAATGGGCACGGAATGGTTAGCCCAGCTTATGGAGTACCAAATGGAAATGGAGGTTCAGGTGTTGGTATGAATGGTAGGCCAAATGCTTCATATGGACCTCCAGGAGAAGGTGGAAATGGTCACTCAACTATTAATGCAATGAATGATCTTGAAGGTATGATATTGATTTTGAATCTTAAGTTGATATGATTATAATTTTCATTATTTTTTATTTTAAAGGTTTAGGAGGCTTAACTGGTGGTGGTGGCTCTGATGGTCAAGATGGTTCTGCCGAAGATGAAGTAAGTTGATATTGATAATCTTCTAAAAATAAAAATACGAAATTGATCACTTTAGGGTCCTGCTAAATATCAATTTGAATGGAAAGTAAGTGATTCCGAAAGTGGAAACGAGTATGGACAAAAAGAAGAACGTGATGGAGATAAAGTTGTAGGTAAATATAATGTTTTAATGGCCGATGGAAGAATGCAAATTGTCGAGTATGAAGCTGATGAAGAAGGATATAAGCCAAAAATTATGTATGAAGGTATTTATCAAAACTAAAATTTAAATTTAAATTGTATTAAATTATGCAAATCAATAGATAGTACAGGAAGTGGTGGATCAAATGTAGGTACTAGTAATTTAGATGGTGGAGCAGGTGAAAGTGGCGGATATTCAAATGGTATCGCTGGTGGTGATGTTGGAGGGCATTCGCAAGATGGATCCACTGGATATCCCAGCGGAGGAAGTAATGCAATTAATGGACAGGCTAATGGTGGAAGTAATGGTAATGGTGGTTATCGATACTAATATGGAATTAACTGAATAGCACACGGCATTTATCAAGTGGTCAGGAGTTGCCAAAATATATAAATATTATTTATTTATATGCATATATTATTTCAATTTGTAAATTTATTTATTTTAGGAATAATACAGTCATATAGTCATAACCATATAATAAAAATAAACAATGATATTGTTTCATGAGATACTCAAATTGGGATGAAATAAAAATTTATCCATTTTTATGTTTTTATCTATTATCCCCAAAGTTTGTCAGAAACTAACATATAAACATATTCAGTACGGATATAAATTATCATTAAACCAGTGCCGAACTGGGAAGTTTGACGTTCGAAGCCTATATTATTTTAGCAAGAAATTCAAAGGACTCGTATACGAGATACTAATTATTCGGTTAATAAACTAAAATGTATGAAATTCAAAGACCTGTAGACGAGTCATCTGTTTATTTTTGTAAGAAAATCATTTTCTAATTAAATTAAAGCCTCATTTTCACAGTGATAGTACTATCATGAAAGCACTGTCATGATAGTCACCGCTATCATGTGATAATCCAATCCGACTTGTTTACTTCGGAGAAAATGCGGATAAAGTCAATCGCTATTCAATCCAATCCGGATCGAGTTACGTGAGATAGGCATAGTCAATGTTTTTACAGCAAATTCAGAAAAATTAATAGAAAAAGTAGAATCATAGTTTTTAATTCTAATTTTTTTCTTCAAGTATTTAAAAATAAACTATGTATTTTATGTATTTTAAGATTTTAGGATTTATTTCAATTTAATAATACCATAAAAAATATGAATTTTTTAAACAAAAACTTTCCTGTTTCGAGTAAACAGCTGCGTGTTATTCAATTCTTTTCAGAAGTATTGATTAAAAATGAAATTACAAGATGTGTTTTTGCAGTTTATTACAGTATTCCCAAAGGGATTGGGTTTGTAATTTACAATTATGTAATGCATATAAACATTGTTATAAATGGAAATTAAACGTGCAATTTAAGCAAACAAGTTTAACTTACGTTGGCATTGGAGCGAATATTAAGCACCTTCTCTTTTATTGAATGCTTAATCTGGAGCATCTTCAGGAACAAATGTTTAATTTCCCAATAAAAATGTATGCTGTATGCGAAATGGTAAAAGATGATACATACCGGTTTTGCAATAGATACCACTTATTGAATCACGATCCGATTTATATATAAGGAGGGTATCTGTTTCAATTCATTCATCCGACTTCATTCAACTACTCAAGTAGTAATAATATTTTATAAAATAATCCAACATGATGAAGGTAAAAATTTATTCATCGTTTTCATTTATTGGTACCAATTTCATTGTTTTTCTCTTTAGATAATTCTTTTGATCGCCGTTTCGGTGGTGTATGTAGCAACTGAACCACCAAGTGCTTACCTACCACCAGGAAGTAAGTATTTCATATATTTAAATATAATAAACCAATACTAATCAAATATCTTTAAAATTTTAAAGATTTTTAAATAAACCTTCCAATAATAATAGTAAAGTACAAAGTACCTATTACAATAATATAACAAAAATTATGGTGGTTAATATACTTAAGTACCACCTATAGCTACCAAGTTGGTAGTTACATTTTTAACAATGGGAGTGGGTTCTAGGTAACTACTTGCCGCCACAAATGCGTAATGGAAACGGACGTCCAAACAATGGTTACGGTGCACCAAATGGAAATGGAATTCCAAGCAACACCTATGGTGCACCAAATGGCAATGGTAATGGATACTCCAATGGAAATGGTAATGGATTTTCAAATGGAAACGGTAATGAATAATAAAAAAGCTCATCACCTTAATTGTGCAGTACATATATGATAATAATTTAATAACCACTAAATAAGCTTTATTAAAAAAATCATAGATCCCTAAATTATAATATAGTTTTGGAAAAAACAATACTAATTTGACATTTTCGTAATGTAGGTTATGGAGCACCAAAACCAACTTATGGAGCACCTAAACCATCTTATGGACCACCAGAAGAGGCTCCAGCTAAATATGCTTTTGAATGGGAAGTAAATGATCCAGAAAGTGGAAACGAATATGGACAAAAAGAAGAAAGGGATGGTGATAAAGTTGTTGGACAATACAATGTTCTCTTACCTGATGGTAGAAGGCAAATTGTTGAATATGAAGCTGACGAAGAAGGATACAGGCCAAAAGTAACATATGAAGGTAAATTAATTCAATTAAAATTATTATAAATGTATAGTTATTTCATTTCTATTTTAAAGAACCAAAAGTTAATGGTGGATACCCAAGCGGACGTCCAAATGGAAATGGAAATGGAAATGGAGGATATAGATATTAAATTATTTATAAACGCACACAATTTGTATATTTCTAAAATAGGTATTTTTAATATAATTTTAAGTTTGTACAGCATTATTTAATATATATGTACCTGTTTTTGATATATTTAAATATATTCATATTTTAAAAGATAAATGAGGATTTCTTTTGTTCCTATCTTCAGTTAATATAGTATATACCAGGTGTAAACGAATCATAAATCATCTCTATAACTTCTTTATTTGTGAAAATAAAAATTTGAAATTTGACTATGTTGTATGGTTCAAAAAACACATTTTATGGATTAATTTTTTTTAAACCACTATTACTGCCTCTAGAATCAACTTTATTTTTTATAATACATGACCCAATTTTTGTTAAAAGTTTAAAACGCTTTTAGAAAAAGTTTGTGATTTTTTTTATTTGTTCTTAATTAAACAAAATAAAAACAATTTTATTCATTTTTCGAACTTTATAAAAAGTACCAAAACTACCAACTTCTAATTGAATCTTCACATCATCATAACTTCAAAACTATAATGAATCGGATGTATGTTCATAGAAAATTTTTTTCTCAAAATAGCTTTCGCATTAATATGACACAATTTGTTAAAGAGCTAAGGAATCACCGTGTATATGAAATTTTTCCTTTTTCTAAACTTTTAACCCAATAAAAATTATAATGTACTTGGAATTAAGAGCAAAGTCATTTTTAGAATTTTGCAACAGTTCTAATAGTTTAAATGTGAGTCAGAATGATCCTAAACAAAAATAAACTTTCCTCGAGCTTCAACACTTATGTCTTATATGAAAGAAGTTAGAAAAATATATCATCACATTTGAACTTTGAATTTTGACAAACTTTCTCATAAAATTTAAAAATTGTATACAGGGTGTTCATTCCAAAATGAGTCACCCTAAACAACACTCGAAAGAATATTTTAATTTAAAAATGCTATGGTAGGTTCAATTTTTATTTTCATTGTTACATCTTTTCACAATAAAATTAAGGTTGTCATTGGAACGGGACGAGCCGGACTGTTCCCCTTAATTTCAGGTAGTTTTAAAAAGGGACCGGATTGTCCCCCGCCATGGACCAGATTTTCTCCCGTAATTTCGGGCGATTCCAAACTCCACCAATAATCAGGTAAAGGGATTAACGATGCGGAAAAGTCCGCCACACTACTACCAGAACATATAATAATATTTAGTCAATAGTTAAGTTTCTGATTTATTTACAATATCCCGTAATTTCAGGTGATTCGGTTAGGTTATTGTTTTTTAAAATATATTCTGTAGTGGTCGGGTTAGGTTAGGTTTGGGTAGAGTTTGATACGTTTTGATGAGGAAAAGGTTTTTAAATTATACATTGAAATTTGATGAGGTTATATATATTTTATATACAGGGTGATGATAAAGATTCATAACTGCCGTATTTAATTGTTTTGAGAAAATCGCTCGGACAGGTCAATTTTAGTTTTTATCTCTATCTCTTGATATAACAAAAATATTAATGACGTCGCTGGTGCTTTAACAATGACGTCATCAGCGATTTTTTAAATGGAAGCCCCTACTTTTTATACTCATTATCGATAGAAATTCATGTCACTTATGATATAAAAAACAATTAAATTTTTAAACACATTTTTGAATAAAAAATCTTTTTAATTCAAAAAAGGAAATTTTTATTTTAACGAAAAAGGTTTTTAAAAATAAATTAAAATGAATTTGAAGTTACCAATAATAACAAAAGAAAGTAAATGTTTAAATAATGCATTCTCATGAATAATTTACATGAGAACCAAACGGGACATCTTACCCTCAATTTTTTATTCAGTATTTAATAATTTGCTAATTGAAAAAAGATTTTTTGGGTTAATTTAACATTTTTTAAATTTATTTATTGCAATGAGTTTTTAATTTTTTTCTTTAAAACGAATCGATCAATTTTAATTTAATTTATACCGTTGAATTCTAATTAAAAGCAGCTTTCAAATGATATATTACTCAACCCCTGTTGCCATTTAAGAAATTAGGGGATTAACGCCCCCCGCTTATGGGAGTGACGTGAGGGTGCTTAAATCGGTCTTATAATGCGTCCTCCTCAAAACAAAAATCGGCGTGTTCGGTTAATTTTTTGAAAAAAAAATTGGTTATAAAATAAACGACATTTGAAGTATTCAATGAAACACCCTGTATTTGTACCTCATATGTAGCGTCAAATCAATTTGCATATGCCTGTTTTTCATATTTTAAGTTTTTCATACTAGCAATTTAAAAGCATACCAAAATAATCGGTATAAAATCTACTTTTGAACTTCAGAGTGACCCGGCATCTTTGCATTAAAAAAAAGAAGTTATTGCCTAAATCCTCTTCAAAAAGTTCAAAAATTACTAGAATAATCTTATAAGTTATGATTTTATTTAGGTACATATTAGGATTATTTGGAATAAGTTTTGAGTTTTGATAGTTTTTATCAACTCTCGATGAAGAAATATTTATTTTTATTTTATTTAAAAAAAAATTTAAAATATCACAAATTTTCTAAAATTGTTTTTAACTGTGAACAAAATATGAGGTTTTAAAAAACAAGTTTGATCTTATTTCCGGCAAAACCGGAAGTTATATTATCAAAAATGTATTGCATAAAATACATTTTTTGAAGGGTACAACGTAGTCAAATTTTAAATTTTCAAAAAATAGAAATTATAGAGGTGTTTCATGTTTCAATTACACCCGGTAGCACATTTAAAATTTTATTCTAAAAATTGGAAATTAAATCATAAAAAAAAATTAATTTTAATCCAATTAACCTATAATAAAATTGAATTTTAAAATTCAAAATAAATCTTCTTTTAATTTAAATGATTAATTATAGGATTACGAAAACCTAGGTTGTTCAATTATAATAATTTATTTTTAGTTAATACAAAAATCTATTCCATAGTCAGGTACGCAAATATAAAATAATTAAGTATAAGCAATTATGTCTCATTATGTACAAACAAATTATTATTTTAATCCAGTGAATTTAGAGGCACCACGGATTCAGTATCTGTAACCTCCATTTCCATTAGGAGCTCCACTGGGATATCCTCCATTAACTTTTGGTTCTAGAGAAATGTAAAGTACAATATAAAACCAACATTAATTTAAATAAATTTATATTTTGTACCTTCATATGTGATTTTGGGTTTATATCCTTCCTCGTCGGCTTCGTATTCAACAATTTGTCTTCTACCATCAGGTAAAAGAACCATGTATTGTCCAACAACCTTATCACCATCTCTCTCTTCTTTCTGCCCATATTCGTTTCCGCTTTCTGGATCATTTACTTCCCATTCAAAAGCGTATTTTGCAGGAGCCTAAAATTAAGATTTAATTAATCTGTCAAATTCTTCCAGTATTCATTTTTAAATTATATTTATACATACAGTTTCTTCTTCTGGAGGACCATACGAAGGTTTTGGTGCGCCATAGTTATATCCATTTCCATCTAAATTTAAAAATATTTGTAATATTGATGCAAGAATTATATGATTTTATTGAAAAGGTTTTACAAAATTTGATATTTAATATACATTTAAATGAATTAATACATGGTGGTGATAAAGTTTGGAACAAAATTCGTAACTGCCGTATTTAATTTTTTTTGAGAAAATCGACAGGTCAATTTTTGTATTTAAAATGCCATCTCTTGGTATAAAAAAATGACGTCATCATCGGTTTTTTTAAATGAAAACCCCCACTGTTTTTAATCGTTTTAGATACACATTCATGTCATTTTATTCAAAAAAATTTTTTACAAATGTCATCTAAACGATGATACAAAAAAATGATTACATTTGTAAAAAAAATTTTGAATAAAAAAATTCTTAAATAAATTAAAGGATGACACAAATATTTGGACTGCTTCAATAAATTAAGTATTATAAATTTCTTTAAGTAAAAAGTATTTAAGTATTTACTTAAAGAAAATACATCTCATGTTTTTCTAATTAAAAAAATTTCTTACTTCAATAAACTTGAAAAACAAATTCTTTGTAATCCTTTTAAATGTAAGAACATTTACAAAGAATAAAATTTTAAACTTAAACTATTTACCATTTATTGAAATCAGTCAAAATAAATCTTATAAAACATTCAAATAGTGCACATAATTTTAAGTTAACATCAAAAAATTTTTATTCAAAAACTTTTTACAAATGTAATAATAGCACTAAAGAAATGGTTTCTATAAACGATTGATTTGGATTTTGGGTAATGACTTAAACTATAAAATATTTCTTTAAGTTTTGTCAAATTTAATTAATGTAAGTGCTGTTGTTTCAAAGTGAAGCCTATTTTGGGAAAGTGATATTATTTTTCGTTGATTGGATTTTCATAAAGTTTAAAATGTTTTCAAAAAATTTTCTTTGTTTTTTACAACGCTATTTTGATCTATTATAAAGTGCAATTAAATCTAATCCTTTTTAAATTCACTGAAATTTTGCATTTTAATACTAAAAACTTACTTCCTGGAGGTAGATATGCACTTGGTGGTTCACACACAACATAAATCACAGAAACGACAACAAGAAAAATAACCTAAAAAATGACTTTTGTTTAAATTAAATAAGTAAATAAGATATTTATTTACCTTAATCATTTTGAATAAATTGTATTAGTTTTTTTTTTATAGTTAATGCTGAAATGGGTTCAAGTTGTTGAATGAATACTTTTGGATAAAGATTCAGTGTTTATATATAAATCGGATCGTGATTGAATAAGCTGGATCCATTACAAAAACCGGTACAAATCATCTTTTACCTTTTCTGTAACATACAAATTGTAACTACATTCGAATCATTTAATTAATTTGTACCCCAAATATTATAATTAGCGCAAGTTTACATAACCAGCTAAAATTTATTTGTATTAAATTATTATTATTATTAAGTTATTTTTTTAAATAATATTTGTTTTATAGTTTTATTTAAACATAAAAATAAATTATTATACAATAAAATATTATAAAAATAAAAAATTCTAAATAAATTTAAAAATAATTAAACAGGCTTATAACTACAAGTAAAAATCAGACAAAAACTCCGTACATTTGCCCAAAACTAAACTTACTCAATTCTGGTGTAAACCGAGATACCGGGTGTTGAAATTTCTTTATATTTTTACTTTTTATGTATTTGCTCTGGATCGCCTGAATGAAAATTAATAAAAATTTTGGGGTGAGTACTTCTCATTTCTCATGATAGTCACACCATTGGCTATTATTTTTGTCTTAATTTAAAAATCCAGTGGCATAGAAACGGGTTAAGGCGCGCCTATTTTAAAAATTTATTTCATACGCCAATGCATAATTTTACAATTTTATTTGGATTTTTAACATGTTTTTTCAATTTTCCACAAAAAGGTACACTTTTTGTATGATTTTTACTTGTAGTATAAATACACTAAACCGTGACCACCATTTTATAAACACCCTGTATTTATTAAAATTGCTAATAATTAAAAAAATATACATAAGTGCATAAATTGGCGAGTTGCAAAAAAAAATAAATTCGTTACCCAAGCTATACTTAAACAACGTTATAATTTAATCAATTTGAGATATTCAATTAAAATTGACTTTGAAATAAATTTTTACACCTTCACTTTTTTCAAATACCTAATCTAGATCATCTTCAGAAATAAATAATAGGTATTTAAGGACACAAAAAATTTACGCAAAAAATTATCGTGGTTTACACCAGAATTGAGTAATAATTACTTTATGCTCAGTATGTATAAAAGACGAATGTTTTTGACTATGTAAATCAGTGTCCGATTATTTATCTACGAATATCAATTTAATTAAATTACATCTCTTCTTACAATGTTTAAGGTAAAAATCAAAACAAATAAATATTTTTCATTTAGTTTATTTAATTATACCGGGTGTACACGAAACTTGGGCCACCCCAGTCATTTCTTTATTTTTATGAAAATAAAAATTTGATATCACAGTATGTTATATGGCATGAGATAACGCATTTATTGAACTAAAAAAATCAATATTACTTCCGGTTTTACCTGAAATTACATTAACTTTCTTATTTTAAATGTAACACCCTATATTATTGTACATACATATTAGTATACTTTGATAAGTTGAGTATGTTTGTAACAAAAGATTTGGATTTTTTTTATTAAAAAAATTAATAAAACCTACTAAAATGAGTTTTATTTAGTTCAATAAAAGTGTTTTCTTATTCCATATAATATACTAAATTTCAATTTTATATTTTTATAAATAAAGAAATGAAAGGCGTGGCCCTAGTTTCATGTAAACCCAGTATACTTCTAGAAAATATATTTATTGTATTTTAGTCGTTCTGTTCTTTTAATTTGTAGGTAATAATACTTTTATTCGCCATTGCGGTATGTTCCAGTATTTGTGAATCTCCAACGTCTTATCTTCCACCAAGAAGTAAGCAATTCTTATAAAATAAAACAGATTTTAATACAGTCAAGCCCGGTTATCCAAATTTAAAAAAATATTGCACATTTCAATTGTTCATTTTAATAGGTGGGAATTGTTTTTAGGTCATCATTATATATCAACAACTATGCACGATGACACCGAAAATGAAAAACCAAACCTCTATGATAGACCAAACTTTAATCAATATAATATGGTTAATCCAGATAATACAAACAACTATGAATATTCAAACCACGAAAGCAATCAACTCTATGATGCCCCAAATGAAGGATATCAAAGTGCTAGTAAGTAAATAGAGAGAGAAAAATTACTAACACTAAAATAAATAACAATTTTGCTTATTTAAAGCGTTGTATTTTTTAAACCTCTAATCATTCTATTTTAGGTCCACTTTATATTTCTCCAATGGTAGATGAATATAGTACACCGAAACCCTCTTATGGTATTCCAAAAGAAATGGTATTTTTACAATAAAAATAGATTAGTAAACATAATGTAATTTATAATATTTTTAGGCTAAATACCAATTCGAATGGGAAGTTAATGATATAGAAAGCGGCAATGAATATGGGCAAAAAGAAAACCGGGATTGCAATAAAGTTGTAGGAAAATACATGGTTCTCTTACCTGATGGTAGAAGACAAATTGTGGAATATGAAGCTGATGAAGACGGATACAAGCCCAAAATTAGATACGAAGGCAAGTATCGCAAGGGTATCACGTTTTCAAACATTTTATATTATTAATTATTTATTTTTTAATTTAGAGCCCAAAACATATGGAGGATACTCCAAAGATGGATCCTACGGAAATGAAGGTTACAGATACTAAATGTAGAATAGATTTCAGATTGGGATAACGTTAGCAAGAAAGTAAATAATACTTATGTAACTGTCAGAATTACAATTTTTAAGGGTTATATATTTATAAAATAAATTATGATTCTATATGTATAGTTTAAATTATTTTAAAACCTTCAATTTAAATTTTCATAAAATTAACAAAATATTCAACATGTTTTCATTGAAATTTCTATAACTTTCAAAAACAGTTCAGTCATTATGAATTATAATATTTAATTAATAATGATAAACCTTTATTGGCATACATAAAATTTACCAAATAAGATACAGGGTCCGCCAAAAGTCCAAGAAGAGCGCTGTATTTTTTGATTGCGTGAATATATTTTTTCAAAAATTTGCATACTTATACAGTATCATAAAAACTACATTCTGAGATGGTTTAGAACTTCTCCATCTTTTTTTTGGGGGGGGGGTCACGTAGGGAGAACTATTTTTAAATTGCAAACCCTATCAAGTTTTAACTCATTTTAAAGAGAATGAAAAAAAGAAACACATTCCTGCAAACCAAATGCCATTATGTTGATTTGTTCAAAAGTTATTTTTTTTAATTAAGACTCCTTAGAGTTACAGCAATCTACCAGGTGGTAATAGGCGTATGTTATGACTGACATTTGACATGTAGAGTATCACTCCAGTGAGTGATCTCTTTACAATATTTACAGTATGATAAAAGTTATTAAGGATTAAATTTATCAAAACAGTGTGGAAGAAAATCTGGTTACCATTGATATTTTGCAAAGAAAAATCATTGAATATTGTGTAAAAAAGCTTTTTTTCTATTTTGGTGCGTTACTAGTCGCTAGTAACACACTGACAGCAGTGCGTTACTAGCCAGTACCGCACTGCTATCGGTGCGTTACTGAGTAGTAAATTTTATTTTTCGAAGTTGGTAGCACTGAAGTTTATTGATTTGAAAGTGGCAGTTGCCAAGCGATTTACAGGTTATTTGATGATTTGACAAACCTGACATTAGAGTTGCCAACTACCAGAACAGTTACTAAAATTGAAAACTATAATATTTTATTTTAAATAAATAAAAAGGCGCAAAATAGAAAAAATAGTATAAAAAACTCATTTCATAAGTCGGTAGTAGCACTTGTTCATTAAAATACTCTATTCGTATTTTAAAATTGAACGCGTGCTACAATATGCGACTTGTGAAACTCGTTTTTTAATATACTATTCCACTATAGGAGGTGCTTTTAGGGATGATAACGTAAATAATTATTAATTGGCATCGACTAGTACCCCAATTTGAAGCTAATGAAATTTAGAAATAATTTGGCTCTATCCGGAAGTTATTACAATAAATTAATGAAATTAAATATGAAATTTTCTTACTTTTTTATTTTGTTTGTTCATTGAACAACTTTCCAAATATCTAATATTTGTTATCTAAATTTTATAGCAATTGCTCAAACTGTCGACTTTCTTCAATTTCGTGGATACCTAAGCGGTGATAAATCGAATTTTACACGTTTTGGAGCGTATCTCTATTAATTTGGTTGATCTCGTCACGGATCCGATTTTTCAATTCATTTAATGTTTCAGCCTATGTTGTATACACTCGATTTTTCAAAAAACCTCAGTAGAAAAAATCAAGAGGGCTTAACTCAGGTGATCTTGGATGCCATTCGATTTCGCCCCTCCTGCCGATCCACCTATTTGGAAAAGTTACAGTGAAAAAATTCCGTACTTCAAGATTAAAATGCGGGGGTGCACCATCCTGTTGAAACCAAATCATATTAAATAGGTCACCAGGATATAAAACACGAAGAGCTGGAATTATACGGTTATTTAATAATTGGAGGTACCCTTGTGAATCCAGGCCATACATTTAGTTTCTGAGGACGTGGAGTGTGATGTTCCTGCATCCATCTTGGATTTTCATCACTCCAATATCGAAAATTATGTCAATTAACTTGACCATTTAGATAAAAGGTGGCTTCGTCCGAAAAAACTACGCGTTGAAGAAAATTTGGGTCCCTGTCCAGTTTTGCCCGCATTTGCTCACAGAATTCTTGCCTTCTATCATAATCATACACTGATAATTCTTGTCCTAAATGGCACTTATACGGAGTATATTGGCGGGTTTTCAAAATTATACGGACGGACTTTCACGAACGTCATGGAATTGAGCTGCCTTTGTTAAAATGGTGTGAGGATCCTCAATAAAGGACAAAAGTACTTCTTCCGAATTTGCTTCACTAATTGTAGACTTCGGTCTACCACTTCTTGGTCTGTCTTTTACAGTGGCTTCTTCTTCAAACCTTCCTAAAGCTGTTTCAAGAGTTGACTTAGAAATTGGCTGGCGTTCGTCGAAAAAGGCGTTAAAAACCTGAAGAACTTCAGTGTACGACCTAATGGCTCCAAAACCACGAATCATTAATAGTGCAATTCTTTCTTTTTCACTTAACTTTTGCGCCATTTTTAATTAATGACTTAAAATTCATTAAAAATTTACTGAAAAGAAATTATTATATAACAACTACGTTTATTAAAAATTCTAAATGTGCACTTTGATGGCATTTATTTCTCAATAGAATTTATACTGTTTTGTGTAAAGTGTGGAACATAATTAGTATCATCTAGATACCTTTGCATAATTTCAATGCTACCTAGATGAAAATTATTTTATTCTAAAATGTTTTGATAAGTGTGCAAATTTTTTTAAAAATATATTCACGCAATTTAAAAATACAGCGCAGTTCCGGGACTTTTGGCGGACCCTGTTTAATAATGTATACGGTGCTTAGCATATGCCTCATCTATAATTTTCTGTCTTTTTCTTGAGGTGCGTAAAGTTAGCGACAGACTTGAAGCACTATCGTGTTTTTTTCAGTACATTCGTTAATGCATCGTTAGTGCTCTTTAGTGCAACAATTAGTAAAATTAGCGGCAAAGTATTAACAAAAAAACAATTTATTTTTATTTTTGAAAAAATAAGAAAGTTACAGATTTGTAATTTTTTCGACCTAGAGACAATTTTTTTTTTAACAAGTTTTTCAAATTTTTCTCTGAATTTCAGTGGTGCTTTGTTAGTGTGCTTGTTAGTGCATTAGAAAAACACTAAATATTTGAAGACAGTTGCAGACCTTATACGTTTTTCGACCAAGCGACAGTTTTTTTATTATTTTTTTTTCAATTTATTTTTGTATTTCATTAGTGTTTACTAGTGCATCAAATATCATAACATGGAAGTTACAGTTCTTTTACTTTTTTCGACCAAGCGTCAATATTTTTTATTTATCAATTTTTTTAAATTTTCTTTTGCATTGTATATGAGCTATGTTACTGCTTATTAGTTTATTAATCAACGTTCAGTTAATTAAAATCGAATGACAAATAACCAGTAACCAGTTATTTCTCATCCGATTTTAATTAAGCATAGGCGCATCCAATTCATAAATGAAAAAATGCCCCTGTGCCCCTGGGTCGAAAAAAATAAGAAATCTGTAAATTTCTTACTTTTCTGAAAATATGTATAGTGATTTTCTGTTACACGAAGCTCTAATACAATTCAAAAGAATAACTGAAATAAATGAGAAATAAAAAAAATTTTGCTCGGTCGGAAACAGTAAAAGACAGTAACTTTCTTATTTTTTCAAAAATAGTATGTTTTATTAATGCACTAACAAGCAGTAACGAAGCACTAATGAAATTCAGGAGAAAATTAAAAAAATGATTAATATAGAAAAATGTCGCTAGGTCGAAAAAAGTAAAAGTTCTATAACTTTCTTATTTTTTCAAAAATAATAAGTTTGATGCACTAACAAAGCACTAAAGAAATACAAAAGAAAATTTATAAAAAAAGCTGTAAATAAAAAACATTGTCGCTGAACGAATTTAGCGACAAAATTTAAATAAACATTTACTCACTTAATACATAGCCGCTAATTTTACTAATTTTTGCACTAACGAATATTAAAAAAAAAGTTAGTGCTTCAAGTCTGTCGCTAACTTTACGCACCTTTTATCTTCTCTCCTTCTTTAAAAAAAATGTGGTAAACTTGTTCCATTCCAAATATAATAAAGCTTCGATAATAATTAATTGCATCGTGCTGGATCCCATGTTGTCCTGATTTATTGCCTAGTTTTAACTTTATTATTATGTCTCTGATTTCCTCTTCCTCTATTTTGTGTTCTTCTTGATTTATCTTTATCGCTTTTTCTGCGGATTTTGTTTGATTACTGCTTTCCTCTTTTCTACCCTCTAGTTGTTCCATTTATTTATGACTAATGTAGATTGTGTTGTATTTATCATTTAGTTCTCCCACCCATTTCTACCCATCTATCTCATTCTTTTCATCTTGGATCTATTCTATTTCTTGACTACCTCTCTTCTTTTCGTTTTGCTTGCATAGATATGTAAATTTTTCTTAAAATTGTTTAACCTTTTGCATTTTTTCATTTCTCTTCTCAGTGTCTGCTTCGCTATTGCGCATTCATCATCCCACCATTCTCATTCTATTTCACTTTGTAGTTATTTTACCATATTTTTTGATGCTGCCATATTTAACAATGCTGCTATTATTTCAAATGGTTCCTCATTTTCTTTCTTATGTAACCTTTGCGTCACCTTTTCTCTGAATATATTAACATTCTCTTTTTTGCAGCAGTTTATGTATTGATAAACTCTATTTTATTTTATCTTTCGCTTTTCCAATTTATAGCTAGTTCTAAAAGCAGATTTTCAGATTCTGTCCTCTCTTGTATCTTTAGTGTTGTTATCTCATCTAGAACTTTATGATTACATAAGACATAGTCTATTACAGAAGTTCGTTGTGCCTCTATAAAGGTGAATTCTCCCTTCTCACCTCCGCTTATGCTTCCCTTTAAAATATTTAATCCTAGCTCGTTTGATTTTTTGATCTCTTAATTTTCTCTTATTTGTATCTTTTGGTTCGATTCTCGAACATGTCTACTTCTCCTATTCTAGCGTTAAAGTCCCTTCCTATTATTACTTTTTGATCCAATTTTTCCTTTTCTACTAATAACGATGTTTCATCTCACACTTCTCTCTTCTCTGAACCTTCTTCTATTGTGCACTGTCAAAATTATTATTAGTTCTTCACCTACTTCCACTTTGACTCATTATATACCATCTGTTTTTATTATGATTTTCGTTTCTACTAAATTACATTTAATGCCTATAATTTTTGCTTCTTGAGCTCTTACTTTCGGTTGTTCTTTTTTTGGCGGCTTCATGGAACCAGTTGAAACTTTTAGTTAGCTCTTTTTACAACTTCTGCCAAGTTTTCTCCTCAACCCATGTCCCTATTAGACCCACCACTTGAAACCTACTAAACTAAAACCTACTAAACTATTAAAAAATAATGTTGAAGCTACAAAAACTTTAAAATGTTCTTGAGATAATTCAGTTATTTTTGATAAATATTATCCAATTTGGTTAAATTTATCAACAATTTCTAAATATAAAAACTTCATTATATGTTGAATTTTATTCTACATAAGAAAATACAAAAAGGAAAGCATCTTTAAAAATTGAAAAAAAACTCATTCTTATCCTTTATTAATGATGTAATTATATCAATTAAAGTAGAAATATAGGAGTAACAATCAATAAATAAATATAATGTACAAAAAATGTATTTTGGAATTGAAAGTCAAATTACTGACGTATAACATTGGTGTGTGAAAAAGTATTTGACTTATTAGAAGCTTTAAAAACAGTTGGTAGCTTACGAAAATGGTTATCTTGTGGCTATTGTGCACCACTTTGCGGTTGTTACGAGAATGGGGGGTGAAGGGTGAAAATCGACGTTTCCGGATAAAATTTCTTGACTTAAGGCGATAATTTCAGCGCTTGATTTTGACATTCTCTTGATATTTGCGGTTTTGGTCATAACTTTTTTTTCCAGAGGAGCTCTTTTAAAATTTCTTTTTTTGGTATACAGATAAGTTTTGTGGCTATCAATTTCTTCATTTTTTGTTTTAGTAAGTCAAACCAAATACTCATAAGGCAGCAGTAAAGTGGGCTCTTTACAAAAAACGTTCGCTTAGCGGCGTTTTCCCCAAAAGTAAGAAACAAATTGAAATAATATTTTTTTCCAACGCTAGCAATAAGGTATAAACGAAGAGTTCGACGTTTCGTTTTTTGTTTTAAGTATTTTTTAAACTTTTTACAGCTATCCAAATATTTCTTAAAAGTTTACTTAATTTTTGGGATGCTGTATAAAGTTTAAAAATATACTTAAAACAAAAAACGGAACGTTGAATTCTTCGTTTATACCTTGACCTATTGCTGGTGCTGGAAAAAAATATTATTTCAATTAGTTTCTGATTTTTGGGGAAAATGCCGCTTTTGCAATTGTTAAATTAAGCAACTTGACTAACAAACTAAAAAGCTTATATAAATGCTGTCTATAGAACTCCACACAGTGACTTACAAATATTTCTGGATTTGAATCACGTTATTGTTTGGGGTGATATCAATGTAAATATGAATTTAAATTCGAGTCAAGCGGAACAAGTGATCAATATGTTCTTACAATTTAACATAAAATGTCATTATACCAAATACCAAGCCAACTAGAATTACGCAGCACAGCTGTACCTGTTACCTGTATTGATGTGTTCTTCTCTAATCTAACATATGAAGCAGTTAGAATTGAGGAAGGTCACTTATCAGATCATACTTTTCAATTATGTAAATTCCTTTTTAATATAGAAACAGATAAAACAGTTGAATGTAGGCGAAAGTTTACCACTGCAAACATACTGAAATTCAGAAATTCAGAAATGAGTTGCAGGTACATAGTGACTCGGGCCTGCTGATCGGTCGGGATCCAAATGAAAACTTCAGTGCATTTCACAAAAATGTTGTATTACAATATGAAAAATCATTTCCTGTCAAACAGGTTATATATAATACTAATAAAAGTAAGTGGTGTACAAATGAACTAGCATAACTGCATCAAATGGTTTATGAAATGCATACGATTTCTAAGGCAACTAACAGTAATTTTCTTAAAAATAGATATAGGGAACTATCAAACATTTATAAAGTGAAGGTAAATAATGCTAAAATAAATTTTAATAATCAAAGAATTTATAATTCATACAATATATCCAAGGAGAGTTGGAGCATAATAAATGAAGCGTACAATAAGAACAAGAATAATACTAATATCACAGAACTTATGACACCAGAAGGTCTTTCAAATGACCCACACGAAATAGCAAACACTTTCAATAATTTCTTTATGTATTTTCAATGTCCTCAACCAAATATTATCAATATAAAATTCAAGGATTTTACAAAAAATACGCTTTATTTATTCCCAACTACTCCGGATGAGATAGTCAGTCTTACTAAAAACGACCAATAAACCATCGGCGGGAATTGACGAATTAAATGGTAAAATTCTGCGGAATGTTGTAGAAGAAATAAAAGAACCACTTTCATTTCTTATTAATGAATCATTTGAAGCAGGTGTATATCCAGATCTGCTAAAGCAATCCAAATCAATACTAATTTATAAAAGTAAGGGATCTCATATTTTTTGACTTAAGTAGGGCATTTGATACAATCAACCATAAAGTATTGCTTGAGAAACTGGCGCGCATTGGTGTTAGGGGAAGGGCAAATAAATGGGTCGAATCATACTTGACGAACAGACAACAAGTAGGGGTTGTCAGTCAGCATAAATCGTCAACAAGACAGATTACTGCTGGGGTGCCACAAGGGTCAGTTTTGGATCTTTTATTGTTTATAATTTATATAAATGATATATTACTAGCCTGTAAATTACCAGATAGTGTTATCGTTTATGCGGACGATACAAACTTTGTTTTGGCAGATAGGGAAAATCACGCTATAATAAAAAAGGCAAACTCGGCAGCGAAAGAATTTAATGAATGGTGTATTAATAATGGACTGATAGCTAATCCGAATAAGAGCTTTCTCATGAAATTTTTACCTAAAAATGTAACTGTGTCATCAAACCCATTAGTGAGGATAGGCTCAAAATCTATAGCTGTAGTTGAATCTATTAAATTCCTGGGTTTACACCCAGATTAGATGCTAAATTAACATGGGAAGAGCATATGAATTCAGTAACAAAAAAACTAAGCAGCTGTTGTTTTCTAATAAGACACTTAAGAGAATCAGAATCCTTTCAAATCTTAAACTAGCCTATTATGGTCTGGTTCAAAGCACCATACAATATGGACTAATTTTTTGGGGCAACTCAGCTCACATGAACAAAACATTTCTTGTTCAAAAGAAAATTTGAAAATGTATATTTAATGTACCTTTGGTAACTCCTTGCCGCGATCTGTTCAAGGAATTATCTGTGCTCACGTTACCTTCACTATATATTTTGTCGATAACTATGTATATTAGAAAAAATGAAAGCAAATATAACAAAAACTGTAACATGCACTCGCATGATACTAGAAAACGTTGTGATATTCATCAAGGATTTTCACGATTAGCAGTGGGCGAGAACTCACACATTTACCAAGGCATTAAATGTTACAATAAATCCTTAGAGTTATTCGGATATGTAAATAGTTTAAATAAATTTAAAAGCATGCTCTATAATCAACTCATAGAAAATGCATTTTACAGTGTAGATGAATACATTAAGGTAAGATTGTAGACAATAATTGTCAATGTATCTAGTTTAGTACCATAGTTGACTAGTCCAATAAGTATTGTAAGTTTTATTACTGTTTGTTACTTCAAGGATGAATAAATTTATTATTATTATTCGAACGTTTTTTGTAAAGAGACCATTTTACTGCTGCCATATGAGTATTTGGTTCGACTTACAAAAACAAAACAGGAAGAAATTGGTAGCCATAAGACTCTTCTGTGTACCAAAATAGGAAATTTTAAAAAAGATCCTCTGGAAAAAAAACTTATGACCAAAACCGCAAATATCAAGAGAATTTCAAAATCAAGCGCTAACATTTGTCGACTAAAAACTGTAAGTACCTATAATAATAATACATAATACCACCAACTGCTACTATAATATTTACAGAAAATTTAAAGAAATCATTTAAAAATTTAAAATTGAGGCGGTGCAAACTTTCATTACCACAATTTTGGGAAAAATCGACTTCGCCAGGGTAAAGTTGGCTAAAAAACTAGATAGTCCGCCTGGATTAAATTCAAATATCGCATCAAAATACTATTGGAAAATTAAGAAACATACCCAAGTTACATTTAAGATATAACTGAAAACTATTCTTTTATTGGAATCTTAACCAACGTGAAAAATAATCTAGACTTTTTTTTAATTTGAACAGATAAAAAGATTCATTACTAGAGTGCTACATTTAATTAACAAAGTGACGTTTTGTGAAAATAATATTTTTCAGAGTGTACGTCTTTCACTCGAGTTTGGGCACTCCACGAGAAATTCAGGGAACGAAGGAAAACATTCGAATTCAGAACAGTTGCTTTCTACAAATTTTCTACACAATAATGAAAAGTGTCCCGTGTGCTTTAGGAGACATTTTGGGAGCGTAAACTAGGTTCAATTCTAAGACTAAAAAACACAAAAGTTGTTGGTCTATTTTTCTATTCAGAAGTTACAGCACTTTCAAACTTTCAAACTCTAAAAAACAGGAAATAAAGTTTATAGAATAAAATACACAATTTTGTATTAAAATTACTCTTATATGGTTGTCTTCAAATTCAAATAAAATATTCTGTTTTGAAGTTAGAAAATTTACGGTTTTGAATAAAATTTTTTTGTGTTTAACGATACATTGTATACATACAATATATACTATATTTATATTGTATATGTAATTGACAAAATTGTAATTGTTTTATTTGAATGAAATATTATTTTATTTTAATAAAATATTTATTGTTTTATTTAAATAAAATATTATTTTATTTTAATAACATGTTTTAGCAGTTGAAAAATATTTTAGCCCTTTTTTAAGGCTAAAATATTTGTATTTTGAACGGAAACTAAAAAAGGGTACTTATGTACCTAATTTTCGATAGTCCAATAAAAAAAAATCATGATGGCTGCCATGTCAAAAATCCGAGCTATTAAATCCCTTTCTTTCTTCTTAAAATACAGGATGTCGCAAAACTTGACCATCAACACTTAACTGGAGATAGTAGAGCAGAAAATAAGTCGATATGACCAAATTGATATATAAAATATTCACCCCTGAAGGGTTACAAGCCTCAAAAGTTGATCTTTTAAAATATACTTTTTAAAACAGATTTTTTAACGAAATTTTGTATAAGTGCATTTGAATACTTAACGCTCATCTTATAAAAATTTGGCTAACCCTCGACTTTTGTAAATAGTATTTGATGGAATAAGACTGTCAAAAACCATTTAGGTATTTAAAAAAAAATTAAAAATGTATTAACTTTTGTAGAGAAATTCAAGTGAAAGTTTTTTACTCCTTGTGAATTGTAGGCTGTGCCGTTTCTGAATAAATTTAAAATAATTCGGAAACGGTAAAAATTTATTCGTTTCCATGACGACAAGCAACAACATAAAGTGATAACTTTGGAATAAAATTTGTTGATTTTAATTCAGGTTTAGAGAATATGCTAATTCACAATTAATTTCGAGTAAATACAAAGGGTTTTTTGAGCTTTAAAAAAGTTTTTTTTTAATTTTATTTAAAAACGATTTGTAGATTCCTACATAAGAAAATAATTTTTACCTATTTTTTTTAAATACATAAAATTCTTTTGTTTTCGTCCTCCACCCAACACCGTTAACAAAAGACGAGAATTGGCAAAATTTTTACCAATTGGGCTTTCAGTATTCAAATGTACTTATACAAAATTTCAATAACAAATCTTTGCAATTTTGGCCGTAATTAAAAAAAATATTTCTTAAAAAATCAACTTTGTGAGGAATTCTTCAGGAATACATTTTTTATTTAAATGAATTTAGTTCTATCGACTTATTCTTAGGTCGAATTTTGCGACACCCTATATTTATAGCAAGGCCCCATTTGATCGTACAAAATTTTTATTATCCAGCTATGACCGCTTTGGTTCCATATATAAAAATCACCCTATATAAGTATAAAGGATAAGTATCGTGGTAAATCAGAATGTAGGTTTAAAATATAAAAGTAATAAATAATATCAATGATTTACTACGTTAGATTAAATTTTTAAACTATTAGTTAATTCACGTTTCAATTAAACCAGTTTGCAAGTATTTGATTGGTTTTGACATTGGATTAAGATTTTTACACCTTCACTTTTATTGAACTAATCTAGAGCATCTTCGGTAACAAGTAACGAATTTTAATTCATTAATTACATTTCAAAATATTTAAGCAAAAAAAGTAAGTCATCTTATTTCAAAAACAAGTTGTTGAATAACTTACGATCACTATAAAAGCTTAGTCGCTTCTTCTTTAAATTCATTACAATTTGCTCTATCAACAAATATCAAAGAATTTAAAAATGATTAGGGTAGGTAATAAAAAATATTGTACTTAAGATTATATTAATCAATTATTGTTTTGTTCAATAGATTCTTATTTTAACTTTCGCCGTAAGTTTCACCTTATGTGAACCACCAACTTCTTATTTGCCCCCAGGAAGTAAGTTTTTTATTTTTATAAAAACTCAAAATACCTATAGGATAATAATTATTTATTGATAATGAGAAATGAGAATTTTTCATATTAGAGATTTCTTTTAATATATTTCGCATAAACTTTTAGGTTCAAACATATTCATATTAAATACAATGATTTTATTTATCGTCATGTTAGTCTTATAAATTGAAGACGTCGAATTTTAGTCGTTTCCAATATTTCTTTTTAAAATAACTTTATAGGATTGAATTAAAATTTTATACGTTTAGGTGTTTATTTACCTTCTAATGGAAATGGTAACGGAAACGGAAACGGAAACGGAAACGGAAACGGAAACGGAAACGGAAACGGAAACGGAAACGGAAACGGAAACGGAAACGGAAACGGAAACGGAAATGGAAATGAAAACGGAAACGGAAACGGATATGGATATGGTGCACCAAAGCCATCATATGGTCCTCCAGAAGAAACTGTAAGAATTGAAAAAAAATCTTTTTAAATAATAAATTAATACTCTACTCTTTAAGGCTCCAGCTAAATACTCTTTTGAATGGGAAGTAAATGATCCTGAAAGTGGTAACGAATATGGTCAAAAAGAAGAAAGAGATGGTGACAAAGTTGTTGGACAATACAATGTTCTTTTGCCCGATGGCAGACGACAAATCGTAGAATATGAAGCCGATGCGGAAGGATATAGGCCTAAGATTACATATGAAGGCAAATATTAACAAATAATTACAAACAAAAATTATATTTTTTTCTTTAGAGCCGAAAGTTAATGGAGGGTATCCTAAAGGTGGACCTAATGGAGGATACAGGTATTAATATATTGATTAGTAACTAACCATAAACCAGGACCTGCTTTGTACATACATCATATAAATGATAGTGATATAAGTTTACAGCGTTTATTATTTAATATTTATGTAAATATGTGTAAATACTATCTTACGCCGATTTATGAACGTACCAGAAATTTGATTTAATTGTAAAATACTATTTATTAAAATAAAGAGTTTTTTATTGCGAAATTGTTTTTCTTTTGTTCTTAAAACTATATTTTTACAAAATCAATAAATTAATATTTTATTGGTATTTAAGAATGTCTATTCTGTTGAAAGATAATACAACAAAATGTGTTTGTTTTATCTAAAACGATAGTGAACTTTTATTAAATTTCTTATTGAGAATGATGATTCAAATCCCAACTGTTGCCATACGATGAAATCAAAGACAACTGTGCCACTAGTTTCGCCTTTATTAGGGTATCATCAGGCACTTATAAAAGAGACACAAGATGTTCATTAACAATAAATGGTGTTATAAAATATGGTTAATAAACTCATAGTTTTCCTACTGATGGAGGTTGTCAAACGACGTTTTAACCTATAATTATCTAGACACACAGCGCCCAAAAGGAATGCTGTTAAAAAAGACCCGAAAACTAGACCCGATGGGTTTAACCACAAGTATATAACAAAGAGGATATAATATACATATAAATGAGAGCAAGTGAGCAGGATTGAGGAACTCCTTGTCCCACAAATGTAAGCCAAAAATGCTTTGTCATTGTGAGTCTATGGGCGCGTTCCACTGATGACTCGCAATGCTCATGACGACCGCAAAGTCATTCCACATAAGACCGCGGTTGTTTCTTTCGTGCATAAAAACGTCATCGATGGCGACCGCAAGAAGCTCACAACGACCGTATTTATTCGTGGGTTTCTGTGGTCGATTGTTGAATGGTGACGTTTTGAGCTAGTGGAACGGGAAATTTTTGCGGTCGTGGGATTTAGTGTTCATTAGTGCACCTATATTACCAACGTCTTTGATTTTCAAACTTTGACAGTTTAAGCATTAGTTTAGAGTTTTGATGTCTTATATATGTTTTCTTTGCATCATTTTGCCTACTTCAGTTCATATAACTTTCAATTTGAGCACACACTCAGTAACTTATTATTTATTTAATATTTATTTATTGGGGTTATGAGGTTAGGACTATCTAAACTGAATAACTGAGCCACTTTCTTTTTGGAACTAAAATGTTCCTGGTATAATTTCTCCTGAATAATTTTTACTCTGACTTCTTTGCTAAACTAACCTACAGATAAATCACAATCAATTGTCACACTGAATTGTTTATTTCCCCTTCTCTAAAACTGGAAGTTGTTCCAGATTTTATGTAGGTTCACCAAGAGTAAGGGGGGCTACAAAATCGAATAACTCTGGAACAGATAAGCTAGTCAAAAAGGACTCCCACGATATGTTCAGGAACTCTTTCCAACTGTTCACAGCAGTTCATAGCCAGAAAAAGAAAGAACCCTTTACATCAGGTGCAGTTATGGGAAAGCATTGGTTCGGTTCAGTTCAAAGTAATCAGGTAAAAAGAACACGTTAGAATTAAACTTAGTAAGTAAGCAACTAATTTGCTCAAATTTGCTCAAGCAAAGAATGTAAAAAAACTGTTTTTACATCCGTTTGCTCAGTTCTGTTCAATTTGAGCACACACTCTAAATGACCAACATGTCTACAGAAAATATAGGTGAGGATATCTTAATTGTATGTTCTTTAGTTTAGTTCAAAGTGAGAGCGTAAAAAACATACTAAAAGTAAACTGAATAAGTGAGGAATTGATTTTCTCAGATTTCCTCGAGCAAAGTATGTAAAATACTTAAATAACATCGGCGCAGCCGAAGATTCGTTTTCTTGCCATGTCATTCCATTTACGGCTGTAAAAAATTTGCTGTTACAAAAAATATTTCTGTCTAATGTTTTCAAAAGAGATTTTAAAGATCTACTACATAAAAGCCATGTACAAGGTGTTTCTAAAATGGTGGTCACGACTTCGTGTGGTTATACTATAAGTTAAAATAAGACAAAAAGTTCATATAAACATTTGTTCAAAACTCAACTGTTATCGAGATACAGGGTGTTGAAATTTCTTTCTAGTTTTACTTTATATTTATTTTCTGTGGATTGGTTGAATGAAAATTAATAAAATTTTAGGAGTGATTGTGATTACTCCTCCTGGATAGCCACCGTTGGCTATTACTTTTCTCTTGATTTAAAAATCCAGAGTTGTAGAAATGGGTCAAGGTGCCCCGTTTTTTTATTGTAACTCTTAACGCTGAAATCCCAAAATTGGCTTGACAAAATGAAATGTTGAATGGAAAGATAAAGTCGTCAAATGTAGCCAAAAAAATTCAAAAGAAAGTTGTTACTATCTTTATTAAAAACATTAATTAGTCCTTATGCATTTCGCAAACAAAGTTGCATCATCAGAGGAACTTGAATTAAAGTCAATATTTTAAAAAGATGAACATAACGTGGTGATTCACATCTATCATCTTCTCCTTTGTGAAATTGAAATAATAAACGCAATGTAGCCAAAAAATGTGGAATACAAAAAATAACTTGACGACTCTAGAGGTTTATTCCAAATTTTTTTTTCTTTTTAAGCGCAAACTACAGTTGTTAGCGCAAACTACGGTTTTCTGATTTCCTATTTTTTTAATTTATTTGGTACGCAAAATGTTTCGATTTGGATTGGATTTTTAAAATCTTCATACAATTTACTATAAAAAAGTACACTTGACAAATTTTGATAGGATAAGTGGTACTTATGAAATTTCTAATTTCATGGTCCAGTGAACTTGTTAAAACTAATTTTCCAAATTTTAAACAAATTTAAGTTAAACAAACAACATTTTGATTTTTATTTCTTAGTAAGACACTTGTGCCCGTTTTCACCAACGATTCCTAAAATTTGTGCATTGCTTATAGCGCCAGTTGCTAGATATTTTTAATTATTTAATAAAAAATACCTAGCAACTAGCACTATAAGCAATGCTTAAGTTACAGGAATTGTTGGTGAAAAGGGGGATTAGTGTTGTAAATAAATGAACAAGCCAGAAATACTATTTTAAATTTTTAGCATTCTTCTAAAATTTAAAATTGGGTGTTTCTGACATGTTTTTTTTATTTAAAACACCGATAAAATGTTATATTAATGACCGTTTTCACCAACGATTCCGAAAATTTACCCATTGCTTATAGCGCTAGTTCCTAGGTATTTTTAATCATTTAATAAAAATACCTAGCAATTAGCAATATAAGCAATGCCTAAGTTTTAAGAATCATTGGTGAAAACGAGAAAAGAGTTTTTAATTTTAATTTTTCTTATTTGGAGTTAAATAATTTTGAAAATTAGTTTGATGTCAACAAAAGCACTGGGTTATAAAAGTCAAGATTACTGAAATACCACTAATCCAATTAAAATTTAATAGGTGAACTTTTTTGTGGAAAATTTTGCAGTGGCGAACCAAACAAATTCAAAAAAGCGGGAACCTTGACCCGTTTCTACGCCACTGGAATGTTAAATTAAGACAAAAATAATAGACAAAGGTGGCTAGTCATAAGAAGTACTCACCCCTAAAATTTAGCCGATAAATTAAATGAAAAGTAAAAATAAACATAAATGTCAACACCCTGTATCTCGGTAACCGTTGAGATTTGGATAAATGGTTATACAGTGTGATTCACATCTATGTTAAAATCTCTTGGGTAGTGATTCCTTGGTTAAAAATAAGAAAAAATATTCCTATAAACATGGGCAAGGAAATGCTTCGTTAGGGAGATATTTCAACTCAAAGACGTACGCAAGAAATGTTATTTTTGCTAATAAAAAAGTTATTATAAGAGGTATTACTTTGAAAGTTGCAATTGTTTTCTGATATTAGGGCGCATATTCTAGTCTATTAAATTTTACAAATTAATGTACAAAACAATATAAGCTGTTTATTACATAAACTTTAATTAATTAACAAAATCAAAATAATAACATTTCATAGGTAACTAATTTTATAGACTAAACAGGACATTTTCTCCCCTTCTTATAAATAACATTTATAAATCCAGTCTCTTTGGATGTTTAATAATACGATTTGAACGTCTTGGTTCAATATCACTGTTATCTTTGTTAATACACATATTTCTTGGTTCAACATCATTAAAGTTTTTATGTTACCTTAAATAAAAATATAATAATTGATAATCATCCATTACCAACCATTAATACTTTGTTTGCAAATTTAGCAGGGGGTAATAAATTTACAAAATTAGATTTATGTCAAGCATATTTACAAATGGAAGTAAGAGAACAAGATAGGCATTTACTTACTCTGAGTACTCATAAGGGGTTATATAAATGTAATAGATTAATGTTCGGTATTTCTAGTGCTCCCGCAATTTGGCAAAGGGAGATTGAGAATATTTTGGTCGATATTCCAGGTGTATCAGTATTTTTAAATGACATCAAAATTACTGCACCGGATGATTTAACACATTAAAAGAGTAGATGAAGTTTTACACAGACTATCATTACACAATATTAAAGTAAATAAAGATAAATGTATCTTTCTAGCAAATTCAATTGAATATTGTGGTTACATAATTGATAAACTTGGATTACATAAAAGTAAAAAAAAATTGATGCGATTCAAAATGCGCCTACACCTAAAACTAAAACACAAGTTAGATCGTTTATAGGTTTGGTTAATTATTAAGGAAGGTTTATTAAAAATATCAGTCAAATTTCATATCCTTTGAATAATTTACTAAAAAATCATACAAGTTTTAATTGGGATAAAAATTGTGAGGATGCTTCTAATACAGTGAAAGAAAAATTATTCAGCCAGATCAAGTACTGGCACATTATGATACTAATTCACCTCTTCTGTTAGCAACTAATGTTAGTTCGTATGCTGTGGGGGGTGTTTTATCACATATTTTTCCGGATAGTAGTGAACGGCCTATTCAATTTGCATCACAAACTTTAAGCGCTACACAACAAAAATATGCTCAAATTGATAAAGAGGCATATAGTATTATTTTTGGTGTTAAAATTTTTTCAATATCTTTATGGTAGGCGATTTATTTTATTAACAGACCAAAAACCACTTTTACAAATATTTTCACCAGATAAAAGTTTACCAATTTTCTCAGCTTCACGAATGCAACATTATGCAATTTATTTACAAAGTTTTGAGTATGATATTGCTAAATTGGATGAGCCTGATTGTTTTGAAATTAATCAAATAAATGTTTTACCTGTTACTATTGATAAAATTGCTTTAGAAACTTTGAATGATAATAAACTACAACCACTTTTAAAAGCTTTAAAATTAGGTTTGAATATTAAAAAAAGTGATTGTTTTGGTATTGATCAATCAGAGTATACTTTGCAAAGGGATTGTATTTTAAGAGGCCAAAGAACAGTTATACCCAAAACATTACATAGTCTAGAAGATTTCATCTGAAGTATTATAAAAACTAAATAATGTCGATTCATACATTACAGGAATTCAGATCAATTGAGAAATCTTAATTCTATATGACCAGCACATCATCACGTACATCAATCATAAACTAAGTTAATCTAAATATTCTTAAACATTGATTTCTGAGCAGGGTTCTCTTCAGATGAAAACCACTCTAATAAAAAACGTTTTCGGAGTCGAGGTTGACTATCATCATTTTAAGCCTAACAATTTTCCCTCTAACCTCCATTTTAACTTTACTATCCCTGCTCATTTCTACACAGAAAATGTCTCCTGACTCATGTCACCAATGTTCTTCGATTTCTTATAAATGCGGATTTAAATTAGAAATTTCAGCACCTGACGTAGTGGAATAAAATCTACATTTACAAGAAAACGAAGAAAATTGGTGACATGAGTCAAAACCACTTGTCTGTAAAGAAATGAGCGGGGAATATTTTAGTAAAGTTAAAATCTCCAAAAAGTTACAGGAAAAATTGCTAGGCTTAAAATAATGCTATTCATCCTCGACTTTACCATCCCCGAAATCTTTATTAAACTCTTTTAATGGACTAGAACATGCACCCTAATATCAGAAAACAATTGCCAAAATTACAAAGTAATTCTTCTATAATAACTTTTTTATTAATAAAAATAATACATATTTCTTGCGTCCCACTTTGAGTTGAAATAACTCCATAACGAAGCATTTCAGGACACTTGTTTATACGAAGCCGTAGCCACCATTTTAGAAGCATCCTGTATACAGGGTGTCCCGTTCGTGGTTCACCACACGTCAAGGTTAGAAAGTAGAGCAAATTTTATCACGAAAAAACCAAAAAAGTAGATGTCTATCTTTTATGGTTTGAAAGTTACAGGGTTTTGAATTTGGCATCGCCCATTTTTCCCAGAAATCAGTAAATGTTCAATAGCTGCTTTAAAAAAATATAATTTTAAAGCTAAAAGTATCCTCTTTCTACTGGTAACAATGATAAAACACAAATCGTTCATCAAGTATTAAAAAAAATCGAAAAGAAAAAAAATCCAGAAAAAATTGTTTTTTTAGCAGTTTTTGAAGATTTTCTCCAAGATATGACCTACTAAGGGTATGTTTTTTTTTAAATTTTCTAAAAATTCGTTAAATTCTCTAGAAATTATGAAAAATTTTGAAACCCTAACTCTTTTTATGCACTCACTAGAGTCTTCTAAACTTACTCCTATGAGAATTGATTCTAAGCATAGTTAGTTACAATTGAGGTGCGCCTTCATTTTTGTTATTGTTTAATAATACAACTGTTTCAAAAGCCAACAAAATTTAACTTTTGCTTATAAAAATTGATTATTAAGCAACTATTGATCATTTACTGATATCTGGCAAAAACGGGCGAAGCCAAATTCAAACCTCTGTAACTTTCAAACCATAAAAGATAGACCCCTACTTTTTTGGTTTTTTCGTGATAAAATTTGCTCTACTTTCTAACCTTGGCATTTGGTGAACCACGAACGGGACACCCTGTATATGATGGTTACAGACAAATTTAAAGATTATCTTCGACTTTCGTTTTCTCTATAGAAAACACGTAAAATTACTATTTTAAATATATTTTCTGTACTCTACTAAGGGACAATGTACCGAGAGCTTATGCGCCAGCTTTGTGGCATCCTGTATAATGCTATAGTTATTGGTCACCTTTTTCAAAACAACATTTAGGAGTAGTAAATTGTAAATTTATTCAAGATTTTTCTTATTTTCTAAAATAGTTTAGTATAAGAATTTTTCTTTAAAAAAATTGAGTTATTAAGGACCGTAAATAAATTTTTTGATGACTACATCAACTATCTAGTATATGCTAGTACTAAAATCACATAAGTAATTAAACTCGTTTCTAAGCAGTTGATTGTCGATTTACACTGACATTGGATTACAATTTTAACACCTTCACTTTTATTGAACTAATCTAGAGCATCTTCAGTAACAAGCAATGAATGATAATTTCTTGATAAAATTTCAAAATATTTTACCAAAAAAAGTAACTTGTCTTATATGTATAAAAAAAACAAGTTATTGAATAACTTAAGTTACTATAAAAGCAGAAGAACTTCTTCTTCGAACTCATTCTGATTTGATTTATCAAAGTAAATCAGCTTTAATTTTTAAAATGATTAAGGTAGGTACTTAAATCGTCTTAAGTACTAAATTTAATGTGTTAATAATTAATTATTTTCTTCAATATTATAGATTCTTCTCTTAACAACTCTTGTTAGTTTCACATTATGTGAACCACCACCACAATATTTACCTCCTGGAAGTAAGTATTTTATTTTTTTTTAATTATTAAGAAATTATATGTATAATTTAAATGAAACTAACTAACAGTTAGGTGTAGATATTTTAAAATTTGTTCTCGTTTTTTCATTTTTTACGTTTCTTTGGATATGATTTAAAATACGTATAATTTTTAAAATATAGATAATTATTTACCTCCAAATGGTAATGGAAATGGTAATGGCAATGGAAATGGTAATGGCAATGGAAATGGTAATGGCAATGGAAATGGAAATGGTAATGGCAATGGAAATGGTAATGGTAATGGATACACTTATGGTGCCCCAAAACCATCATATGGACCTCCAGAAGAAACTGTAAGCTCTATTATAATAACAATGAAAATAATATAAGTATATGCTAAATTATTCCTGTAGGCACCAGCCAAATACGCTTTCGAATGGGAAGTAAATGATGCTGAAAGTGGAAATGAATATGGCCAAAAAGAAGAAAGAGACGGCGATAAAGTTGTTGGTCAATACAATGTTCTTTTGCCTGATGGCAGAAGACAAATTGTGGAATATGAAGTTGACGCAGAAGGATACAAACCTAAAATTACATATGAAGGTACTAAGAAAAAGTTATTTAAAATTTTTAGTTTGCAGTGTTAACATTTATTAGAATATTTTCTGTTGGAATATTAAAAGGGCTTTATTATGTCTCCTTAGGAAGACTTTTATTTTCTTGTAGAATTTGTGATTAAACTGTAATGTGCTAAATCCATCTAAAACTTAGGTATCAAAATTAATGTAAAATTGTTATTATTCAAGTTAAGTTTTTGCTTTTTTGTTTAATTTACACGTATCAAAAGTCATTTCAAATTCAATATATTCACCATCCTAATACTGAAGTTTTTACTATATTCTGTTTTAGAACCTAAACCAAACGGAGGATACCCCAAAGGTGGTCCAAATGGAGGATACAGATACTAAAAGGTTTTGTGGAAGTCAATAAAAATGCAACGCAATAATTGTACATACATATGATAGTGTATTAAGTTTTGTACAGCTTTATTTATTATTTATATATCTATTTATACTTTATAATTAAAAATTGAATTCATTTTATAACAAAGTTTTATTGTAAAGTATTATATCTGCAAATAAAATTATTTTTATAATTAATATTTTGGTTTTTATGGTAATTGTAATATAACTATAATAGTAATATAATACTTAATCCCGGAAAAAAGTTTTATTGCCAGGACATAAAATTATTCAATTGTCGTTGGAAGTCTACTAACAAATCAATAGACATAATAAAACTACTAGAATCTGAGTTATACATACCTTGGAAAACATAAAGCATATGATACTTTAGTTTATAAGAAATTGTAAAATTTAAATTAATTATTTTGAAAGAATCGTGATTATTTTTTTAAATTGAGTATTGAGAAAATTTATTTAAATTTTTATTTAATTATTTCTTGACTACTAATAAAAAGATTTCTTTTCTATTTAATTCTGCTTTAAAGTATGAAAGCTTAAATTATTCATTAAAAAATTAAAATAAAATAGTACTCCTAATGAGTAGTTCATAAAGTTGCCTAGGTTTGTGGTATAAATTAGAAACAAAGAAAGCACAAGCAGTATTTTATATAAACACGAAATGATTGAAGTTATTTATGTTGAACATAATTACACTGAAAGTAAGGCTGCATACATTTTGGGGTTTAAATGTTAATAAAATGATTTTCCTAAAATTACTGAATGAAATCAAAACTTCAAGATTTTGTCTAATTTAAAATGTCCAAGATTTTATTGCATAACACTATTATAAATTTGATATATTTTAAAGCGAAATACTCTGTTTTTTTTCTTAATTTGGCTATTAATAATAATAAAAACATCCATTTTTTTATAATTAAAAAAAATCCATTTTTTTTTTAGTTTAGTGACAAACATACTTTAAACTTACTAATGTTTAATATTATTCATTATTCATGTTATATTTATAATAAGAAAGTTAATGTCATTTCCGGTAAAATCGAAATGATATTTAAATTTTTTCTATTTTAATTGGCCCATATAACATATTAAAATTCCAATTGTTTATTTTCATAAATAAAGAAATGGGAGAGGTGGCCCAACTTACGCGTGCACCCGGATTTATACAGGTTGTCCCACTTTTTTTGCAACAAAATTGATTTAATAAAATGTCATTATGAATAATAAAAGATCTATGAACCAATATATTATTTCTATCTATAAAAAGTTGCAGCAATATCAAAATAACAAAACTTGTATGATTTTTCTGGACACCCTGACAAAATCTTATTTTTAGTTATTTCATTTAAATCAAGTGTGCCCTGAGTTCTATCTTTAACTCCTCTTGGTTTAATAAATATGCTATTCTAATAGAAAAAGCAATTATACAAAGACATAATCCAATAAAATAAAAAATCACAAGAAATTGCAATTTATACATTGTGCCCACAAATTAAAACATTTTGCTGGAAAAAAGTGGAATATTATTTATAATTGAGTTTGTGATGTGTAAAGTTCAGGGTGTTTCTAAATATATGTGAAGAAATTCTACAGGCAATTTCTTGACCAATTCTAAGACAAAAGTAAAGAATAAAAAAAATTATGGGGTGTCAAACTTTCTATATTTTTTTCATTTATTGAGTATAACTTCTTTATTTTTTAAGATAATTTGATCAAATTTGATCAAATTTGAAACACACTCTAGTTATTATAGTCGCAATATGATAAAAATATCAAATATCGAAATAAAATACAGGGGAGTGAATTTTGGGGGTATAGACCCCATTTTTTATGCCATAACTTTTTTGTGCTATCCCACTTAACATTTTAAATGAGATATTCTAATTTCTTGCTTTTTTCAGAAAATTTTTGATCTCTTTAATTTTTTCACAGCTGGTACGGTTTAGAAGTTATTTAAAAACATGTACGAATATGTATGCCAATTTTGCATTAAACAGTGGTGGCTTTTTTTAAAAAATAAATACCAAAGACTTCCCAGAAGACTATTTGACCAATTATAAGACGAAAACAGAGAATAAATATTTTCTCTAAAATGCTTCGTTTTTAATTTAATTTAAAATAAAATTAACAAAATAAAAAAAAAACTTATTTATAGGATTACACGTTTTAGGGATAGTTTTCCATCTACTTCTGTTTCGCTACTTCATTTAGAATTACCCAGGGTGCACCACGAGGAGGCGAACTAGCTTTGCACCCCAAAAAATAATAAATTAAAAATTACTGTGTAATAAAAATGATAACAAAATTAAATATGTATTAATAATAAAATTGTGTGTAAAATAATTTTAATTATTTAATGTCTGAGCTGACCTCGAATACTTTAATATTAATTTATAATAACTGTTTAAAATGACTGCCGCCAACTTCAATACAAGCGTCTATTCCTCTCAGCATTGAATTTCTAACTCGTTCAAAAACACAGGGGGTAATTCGAATTATTTCACAGGATGCATCAATACGATTCCTTAGTTCTTCAACATTTTCAATGGGTGTTGTATAAACCATTGATTGTAGGTGACCCAATAGAAAAAAATCCAGGGAATTTAAGTCTGGAGATCGAGGTGGACAAGGCTGTGGGCCTCCTCGACCAATCCAACGATTAGGATATAAATTGTCCAAATACTGTCGAGAAACTATGCTGAAATGTGCAGGCGCAGCATCATGCATAAAATACATTTCTTCTTAATCGAAGAGGAACATTTTCCAAAAATGCTGGCAGCTGTTGCTCAAGGAAATCGCGATAGACTTCTCCAGTTAGCCTCATTGGTAAAAAATATGAGCCGATCAAATGATCTCCAATAATTCCGGCCCACACATTAAGTGAAAATTGATGCTGATGACGAGCTGTAACTAATTCATGTGATTTTTATGGAAATTCATAATTTGATTCCTGGAGATACTAGCCTCGTCGGTGAAGAAGAGTTGAGTTAAGAACTGAGGATTTTCTGCAAGTCTTATTCATCTACACAATTCTACTCTTTTTGGAAAGTCACTCGGTAATAGCCCTTGTACTCGTTGAATATGGTATGGATATAAAAGCTAACATTTTAATATCCTCCAAACTGTAGTATGGCTTACGTTTAGAGCGAGAGCAATCTTCCTAGTGCTTGTGTCAGGATGTTCATCAATTTCCTCTAACACTCTTTCCTCTAATTGTGGAGTTATAACTTCTCGAGGTCGGCCGTTATCAGCTGTATGTTTAGCAAATCTTCCAGTTTCACAAAGACGTTGATGAAGACGACCAAATATCGAATGATGAGGGATTTGGCGGTTTGGAAATCTTTCTTGATAGATACGTTGGGCAAGTATTGAATTACCATTCGCTGAACCGTATACAAAATGCATATCGCACATCTCAGCATTCGTGTAGTTTATTTTAACGTAATTAAAAAAGGTACCCACTGTTTACTCGAAAACACACACAACAAGATTGAAATGTGAAAAGAAATCATTTTATTTAAAATTGATACAATAAAATATGCTTTCATAAAATTATACAAATGCACATTTTTAAAACCAGATGTGTTCATTTTAAATAAAATTTCAACTATCGACTATCGGCTGCTAGCATTGTTAGAAAATGTTCCTATTCAATTAAAGACAAATGTATTTTATGCACTAAATGAACTAGCGAAACAAAAGTAGATGGAAAACTATCCCTAAAAAGTGTAATCCTATATGTAAATAAGTTTTTTTTTTATTTTGTTAATTTTATTTTAATTTAAATTAAAAACGAAGCATTTTAGAGAAAATATTTATTCTCTGTTTTCGTCTTAAAATTGGTCAAATGGTCTTCTAGGAAGTCTCTGGTATTTATTTAAAAAAAACGCCACCCCTGTTTAATGCAAAATTGGCAAACAACTTCGTACATGTTTTTAAATAACTTCTAAAGCTGTGAAAAAATTAAAGAGATCAAAAATTTTCAGAAAAAAACAAGCAATTATCTAGAATATCTCATTTAAAATGTTAAGTGGGGTAGCACAAAAAAGTTATGGCATTAAAAATGGGGCCTATACCCCCCAAAATATATCCTCCTGTATTTTATTTCGATATTTGATATTTTTATCTTGTTGCGACTATAATAACTAGAGTGTGTTTCAAATTTGATCAAATTATCTTAAAAAATAAAGAAGTTATACTCAAAAAATGAAAAAAATATAGAAAGTTTGACACCCCATAACTAAAAAATAGAGCACTTTTGAGAACATTTTTATTCTTTACTTTTGTCTTAGAATTGGTCAAGGAATCTCCTGTACAACTTCTTCGCATATACATGTATTTAGAAACACCCTGTATAAGAGGAAACGTAAGGTATAAGATAATATAATAGTATATTACGCAACGAGCTAGAAAGTGACGAATTTTGTGCGAGTGTGAAAATAGCCGAACGAGGCGCTAGCCGAGTGAGGATATTACACGAGCAACGAAATTCACTTTCTGCGAGTTGTGTACGCTATTTTTCCGACGACCACAGAGATTTTGCAACCATTATTAATATTTTGTAGTAACAACATAACATAACCTATGTTAACAGCAGCTGACATTGATGTTGTCGATTATTTTTAGTTAAATGTAAATAATTGTAGGTGGCGCTGTTTTGACGGAAGCAACTTATCGAAGCGAATAAAAAATGTTCCTATTTTATTTAAAATTTACAGAAAAGTGAATTATATAATGATTTTAATAATAAAATTAGTAATATTGGCGGGGTTAAATATAAATTTTTATTTGAACTATCCTTTTTTTGCAAGTTCAAAAAAATCCAAGAGAGGGCTTTCGGAATTCCTTCGCAGCGCCTCTATCGAAAATTACAAGAACTATTTGACAGTTACAAAATGGAAAGTTAAAGTCACTAGTGTTGAAATGAACGATTTTCTAAACTACTAATATGAATGACATACGATTTTCTCATATGGTCGTCGGAAAAATAAATTTATTGGTGCATAGAATATTATACAGTGTGTAACAAAAGTATGGAATAATTGATTTACTTTCTTATTTGGAAGAGTCACAAAAAAAGTTTAAGACCAAAGTTTTTTGATTTTTTCGATGCATATTTTGACATATTTTATTTTTTCACATTTGTTTTGTTTCTTTGCTATGGCATCCAACTTTCTTTTTTTAAATAACAACCATATATTTTTGTTCGATTTTCAAAAAGTGCATATTTTTCTGAATATCGGGATGCTATTTTATCCCAACAAAAAAAAATAAAAAATTTAAAAATAAAAAATATATACAGAGTGTCCCAAAATTCGACGGACAACGATTAACTGGAGACAGTAGACCTAAAAATAAGTCTATCTATATCCAAAATTGCACCCCTGAGCAGTTATAAGCCTCCAAAGTTGAATTTTTAAAATAAATATTTTTTTATTGCTGCCAAAGCAGTAAAAATTTTTTAATGAAATTTTGTATACGTGTATTTGAATATTGGATGCTCAATGGTAAAAATTTCACTAATTCTCGACTTTTTTAAATTGTGTTGGATGGAAGAAGGCATAAAACAGTCAAAAATTTTTAGGTATTTAAAAATGTTATTTAAAACGTATTTGCTTTTGTGGAGAAATTCAAGTCTAAGATTTTTTGCCCCTTATGAATTTTGCGCAGATTGTGGCGATGTTGTATAAATATAAAAAAATAATTTGGAAAACGGTAAGAATTTAGTCGTTTCCATGTTAACAAGCTACAGTTTCAACATATACTGAAAAGTTTGAAAAAAAAATGTCTTAATTTTATTAATTAAATTCACATTTAAGGAATATGCTAATAAGCCAATAATATTGAGTAAATTCAATGTTTTTTTTTGCAATTTAAAATGTATTTTATTAAATATGTATATTGAGTGATCTAGCTTTCCTACCATTTTTTAAATTTTATTCAACTCAGCTTTCGCGAAATTCATAAGGGATAGAAAATCCTCGTTTTTCAGTTTTCTACATGAAAAATAATTTTTAAATAAAATTTGTAAATACCTAAAAAGTTTTTGACTCTTCTGTGTCTTCTTCTTCCATCCAACACCATTTACAAAACTCGAGTTAATAATTTTTACCAATTGAGTGTCCAATATTCAAAATCACGTATAAAAAATTTCGATACAAAATCTTTACTGCTTTGGCTGTAATAAAAAAAATCTATTTTAAAAAATCAAAAAATCAAATATAACTTCTGTGGGGTGCATTTTTGAATATAGATAAATAGGATCATATCAACTTATTTTCAGTTAATCGTTTTTTCTCTATTTTTAGAAAAAAAAAAACACAAAAAAATATCTTTTATTGATAGAAATATCTAAACCAAAAGCAGTTTTAAATACTACACCATTGGTAACTCCATTTACTGCCAGGCAATGACCTAATCTGTGTTTAAAGTTTACAATTGTTCTTACTAACTTGTCACATGTCATAAGATAGTTAACTCATGTTGGCAGTGGCAGTTATAATTGGTGCTTTAAGTGATCCAAATAAACAATAAACATTTTATTTTTTGTGTTTTTTTTTTCTAAAAATTTTTTTTTTAAATTTTTAATTTTGTTTGTTGGGATAAAATAGCATCCCGATATTCGGAAAAATATGCACTTTTTGAAAATCGAAAAAAATATATAGTTGGTTGCCATAGCAAAAAAGCAAAAACAAATGTGAAAATACAAAATATGTCAACATATCAAAAAAAAAATAAAAAAAACTTTAGTCTTGAACATTTTTTGTACTCTTCAAAATAAGAAAATAAATCGATTATTCCATACTTTTGTTACACCCTGTAGAATATTTTACACTTGTCTAAAGTTAATAAAAGCTCATATTAAGACAAACATTAAAATTAAAATATATACATCAAAATTTGTATTGTAAAAACTCATCTAATGAGTAAAATGCATTTTTACAGAGTTTTTATTGCCTTTTTTCAGTGGTACAGAGCTTTTACTTCTTTTGTAATAAAATTAAACAGCTTAGGTCCTTAGTAATTTATAGCACTTTGAGAGCGAAATAGCCTTAGGAATTTATTATTCAAGTTGTGTTTTCCTCTATTAATAAAAGAGTGATTATCTGAATGAACGTTGTAAGAAACTATAAGTATTTGTTTTTGTTTGGTTTAAACAATGGAATATAAAAATGACGGAAAAGCTTACATTTTGTGTTTAATAAACTTAATGATTCACATCATTTTAGTATTTCACTCCTGTAAATACAATATTTGATTTCCTTTGTAGTTTGAAAATACAGGGTGGCCCGCGGCAGACTCATGGATTTGAAAATGGAATAAAACACAGACTATTACGAAATGATCATTTTTTTATTTTTTCCTGATTTAATAACATGGGAAATTTAAGTTTACACGATTTTAAATTATGTGTCCCCCGAATGGCGCCCCTCACACTCCAAACACGGAGTAAGTCTATTTTTAAAATTTTCGTGCACTCTTTGGCGGCAATGCTTCGCAGGAAAATCGGCGATTTGGGCTCAAATGTTGCTTCCAGGGTTCTGGGATGATTGTTGTAGACCCGGGATTTTAGGTATCCCCACAGGAAAGAAATCACAAGGGGTTAAATCAGGAGAGCGCGCCGGCCAGTTCAAATCGCCTCTTAGGGAGATGAGGCGCCCAGGATTTATTTCTTGCCTTACTTGGAAGGGATGGAACCGAAAGACGTTTGGTTTCAGCAAGACACAGCTCACACAGCAAGGGTTTGCATGGACTTTTTGCGAGACAAATTCCCCGTTTTGAAGTGGTGTAAGTTTTTAAGGAAGCATTTCAGGATAATACTTTATAAGTCAAAAATGCTAAGTTTCACTTCCTCTATAACCACAAAAAAATTGTCACAATTATTCAGGGACACCCTGTATAATAAATAACAAACTTATATTATGCAGACCGATTACAAAAATAGGCTTATATAATTCATATAAACTAGAGAGTGCATCTGACTAAATAGAAATAAATAAATTTAGACCTAGTGAATATTTAGTTAATGTTAATAAATAGAAGAGGCATTTTTACAAGCAGTTAAGAGTTAATAGAGCAAAATTAAATGCAAACGCCTAGTATCTAGAAAAAATAATAATACACCATCAGTAATGTGGAAACTTATTAATCAAGAAACAAATTGGGATATTTTAAATTCATATTTTTAGCTAAAAATTATAAAATCTACTTTTACTCCGAATTGAAGCACCGGAGCGACATACAATAAGAGTACCTTTTAAAATTATCAAAATCGTAAAGAAACAAAAAATATGATCAATAAAAGTTGATGACTGAAAATATTTTTTAAACTTTTATTGCGAAAATGTGTATCCTTATGTGAAAAAAAGTGTGGCCAAAACTTCAAATTAATATCTCTTATAATTTTTATTTATTTTACAAAAAAATATTTTTTTTTGAAAATTTTTGTGGTATAATTTTTTAAGGAAGCATCTCCGGACAATACTTTATGAGTCAAAAGTGCTTAGTTTCACTTCCTCTATCACCATAAAAAAATTGTCACAGTTAAGTCAAAAGTCAAAAATGCTTAGTTTCACTTCCTCTATCACCATAAAAAAAATTGTCACAGATATTCAGGGACACCCTGTATACATGAAGTGTATGTATGTTTTATTATTTTCACAATAATACATAATACTTAAGCTAATTGTCTTATGATCTGATAAAATTGGATCGATTACATTTGTTGTGTAATGTTTTAATTATAATATTATTTCCCTATGCAATTATTTAATCCGGTGATGTTTTTAATTAGTAACTTTAGACCATATGAGTTTAGAAATTGTTTAAATTCAATCAACTTTTTATCCTAAGCGTTACTGATATTAAAATTAAATTCCCCGCCAATAAATTGCTGTTTTATTCTTTTCACAATAATACTTTCAATTACATTTGCTGTGTTTTGACATTTCCTTCTTTTTAATTATAATATTATCTATGCAATTATTTAATCCGGTGCTGTTTTTAATTAGTAACTTTAGAAATTCTTTAAATTCAATTAACTTTTTATCCTTAGCGTTACTGAAATTTAAATTAATATTAAATTCCCCGCCAATAATCATATTAAATGTTCAAAGGTTTACTTTTGATAATGCATTATTTAGAATATAAATAAAAAATTTAAAGTCTCCCAAAGGAGCATGATAAATTGATACAATAATATACTTGTAATGATTTAATTATCGTCAACCGATTGAGCGGTAGTAGTAACCGGTGGATCTAACTTCAAATAATTGACACTGACATCCACCGGTCGCCATTTTTCCACCGCATTTTATTTTTATCAAAGGTAGAAATAACGTTTATTAAATGAAATGTAATAAAAGTTTTGGTCTTAATTATTCCCACAAAGAATTCGTTCATGCCAAAAAACATGATTAATTTGAATGAAAAACGGACATTTTTAGAAAGTCATTCAGCAGAAATTTACCGATACCTACCGCAACTGTTGCGGTAGATCACCACCTGGTAACCTGGTAAACACGACCAATAACATGGAAATTGTTATCAGCCAAAAAATTTTCTACTTCCAAAATATCTCTAATTAATCTTTTAATTAATTAAGGAACATGATATTTAATTTAAAGTTCGTAAGATTTTGTAAATTTTTCAAGGTCTTGGCTTCTTCCCTGGAACACCCATTGGTTATTTCTTGCTTCTTATTTAAATTTATTGACCTGATTACTGATGATCATGCAGGCCAGGTGGTTGGCTTAAAAAATCCTTCAGAACTTTAAGTGCCCAATAGACAATAGTCTACGGCGGTATTTGCCTTAATTTGTTTTACAATTACATCATTTTCTTGAAGTTTCTTGTTTAAGAATTTTTTAGCATATCCTCATTTGTTGATTTGATGAAACGGGTAGTATGTACCCAGAAATAATGTTTCTTTTCTACTGTTTTACTGTTATTATATTTTCGTTATCAGTAGCAGCTACAATTAATGAAGAAAATTTTTGATTTGCTTAAGTATAATTTATATCGGATCGGATCATTCATTTTTCGTATATTGGTTGGATTTTTTCTTCTTTAAGTTGAGAAAAGATTCTTGTTTAAAATAAAAATTTGGAAACTATTTTTACAGTAGATTAACGGGTGAAAAAAAACTTAAAATTCCTCCAGATTTCTACCAGGACCGGCCAATCAATTCCTATGATATTTTTCTCATTTTCCGTTTGGCTTTCCGTTCACGAATAACAAAACTCCTCTTTTTCCGACGACCATAGGTGGAAGTCTGTACAGCTATACGATAGTTTTCGTACAACGAAAAAACCGTTTGTTGACTAAGTTGCTTGGTAACAGATTTTCTATATCTCTTCCTTATGCACGTTTTGTATTCATTAAAAAAGATAAAACCCGTCACCATAGCAACATATTCAACAATGCGATATTTTCGTTGTACGAACACAATCGTATAGCTTACAGACTTCCACCTCATATGAGAAAATCGTATATGTCATTCATATTAGTAGTTTAGAAAATCTTTCATTTCAACACCATTGACTTTGACTTTCTGATTTGTAACTCTGAAATAGTTCTTGTAATTTTCGAGAGAGGCGCTGCGAAGGAATTCCGAAACCCCTCTTTGGAATTTTTTGAACTTGCAAAAAAAGGATAGTTCAAATAAAAATTTATATTTAACCCCGCCAATATTACAAATTTTATTATTAAAATCATTATATAATTCACTTTTCTGTAAATTTTAAATAAAATAGGAACATTTTTTATTCGTTTCGATAAGTTGCTTCCGTCAAAACAGCGCCACCTGCAATTATTTACATTTAACTAAAAATAATCGATAACTTCAATGTCAGCTGCTGTTAACATAGGTTATGTTATGTTGTTACTACAAAATATTAATAATGGTTGCAAAATCTCCGTGGTCGTCGGAAAAATAGCGTACACAACTCGCAGAAAGTGAATTTCGTTGCTCGTGTAATATCCTCACTCGGCTAGCGCCTCGTTCGGCTATTTTCACACTCGCACAAAATTCGTCACTTTCTAGCTCGTTGCGTAATATACTATTTTAATACACTTGTATTGTTATAGATAATATGTAAGTACATGAAAAGAATAGAAATTTAAAAAAAATTACAAAAGTTAGACTGAGAAAAACAAACTTAAAATTTGGAAGGCGTAATAAATTTTTGTAATTTTTCTTAATTTAGAGCAAAGTTTTTATATGTATATATTTACCAATAAGTGTTAAAAGTAGTGACCTAAAATTTTTACAATGCTAAAGGTTACCGGATTATAAGACTTTTTTCTATTTTGGTTCGTTACTATGGCTAGCACCGCTCTGACAGCGGTGCGTTACTAGCCAGTACCGCACCGCTATCAGTGCGTTACTGAGTAGTAAAATTTATTTTACTAAGTTGGTAGCACTGAAGTTTGTTTATTTTAAAGTGGCAGTTGCCAAGCAATTTACAGGTTATTCGATGATTTTACAAACCTGACATTGGAGTTGCCAACTACCAGAAAATTTACTAAAATTGAAAGTTATAATGTTTTATTTTAAATAGATAAAAAGGCGCAAAATAGTAAAAATAGTATAAAAAACTCGTTTCATAAGTCGATAGTATCACTTGTTCATTAAAATAATAAAGAAATGCTTAGTTTCTTCAAGGCACATAATAACTTTAACTTAGTTTTTTTTGTTTTTTGGAATAATTTTTGTAAAAATTTTACATTTCTTATCAATTTTACAGTATTCCAAGTATTAATTCGCTATTGGTTTAATCACTATTTTGCAGAAAACTTAAATGAGTTTTTGGAGTTTGGAATTGCTGTAACTTCAAACTTCAAAGTAAACATTTTATTTATGATTTTCGAATATTTTAAATACAATGACTATGAGATTACCCCAGCCTACGTACAAATTAAAGAGATACGTAAAATAGGTAAAAAGAATTAAAAAATTACTAAGGAACGTGGTCCACTAAATTTAATTCCAAAAGATTATTATAATAAATATTCTAAAAATATTAAATAATAATAATGAAAATTGACGATGATTTAGGATATTGTTTAATGTGGAGCGAATAATGATGATACTAATCCCAACTATTACCATACGAAGAAATAAAAGACAGTAGTGCTACAAGTTTCTGCTTTATTAGGGCATCATCAGGCACTATAAGGAATTACAATTTTTAATTAGTTTTAAAAACAACAAGAATGTTTAAAATATAAATCATACCTCCAAAATTTGTTTAGACCGTTTAGACACAAGACATTCGCAATTTATGACAGTGTCAAGCCATATTATTTATTATGTATTAAATAATAAATAAATTTTAATAATAATTGAAATCACGAAAGTAAAATTATATTTCTAGCCAAGTAAACGCTAAACGCAGATGATTCTTACCAACGTTGGTAATACAATTCACTAGGAACTGTTATTTTTCTCCAATCGCTGTTTATTCAGTTAAATTTAGACGGATTTCATCGGATCGGGCATTCCAATCAATTCCAATCCTAATATTTTAGATGATTGTGACTATTACTTAATCCGATTGTAGAATCCGATCAGAAAAAAGATTATTTTGTAAAAATTACAGGCTTTAGGAGATCCGATTTGAGTAACTTTAAGTAATGCAGGATAAACGTAGTATGTATGTATAATTTTCAAAATGCTGTAGAAAAATATTCGTCGGATCACAATAACAATAAGTACTTGATTTGTTATTAGCATAAAGGATTGAGCTGGGAATCTTTTGAGCTGATTTTATAACAGCCAAGTGCAGTGGTCATAAATGTCCCCTTTCCCCCTTCAACATTAAAGTAAGCGAGGTAACGTATGAAAACGACGAAAACGTTTTGTTTTAAAATATAGTATACTGTATATTTATTTGTAGTATTACCTATATAATGATAATAAAATGATAGTAAGCCAAAGCCCAAAAAAATATACAAATCGGTAAGATTCATTTTCGTATAATTCGCCAACGCATTTGTATTAGTATTTACCCTGAGATTAGTTGTATAAATTATCCTTCGCCGCTAAATTTCCCTTCAATAAAAAAAATATTGACGACTCAGCGCTAAAAGGTTGCAGCCGCAGATTGGAGTAGATTTGAACTCTAAATTATGCACTTGTGAAAAATCATTCCATCCTTATCTTACGTTGAAGGTAAAGGTAAAAATGGACGCGTAGGTAGCAGCTAGAAAAATTCTTCTAATTATTGAGTTTCGCTATAAAATTTAGCAAGAAGAAAAAATTCTTAATTGACTTGCGTTTTGGTAAACTTGCAATTTTCATTAAGTTTTAATGAAGTGCTTCCTAAGTTATACTGCTTATGCCCGTTTTCACCAACGATTCCTAAAACTTAGGCATTGCTCATAAGGTAGGTATTTTTTTATTAAATATAAAAAATACCTATCAACTAGCGCTTTAAGCAATGCCTAAATTTTAAGAATCGTTGGTGAAATCGGGAATTGGTGTATAGTTACTTACTTCTCATGGAGACAAAAGTCATACAAAGAAGTCGCGGCAAAAATTCGTTATTAGTACAATTTTCTAAAGACAGCGATGCATCAGCGCACAGTGGGGAAAATACCCGAAAACGTGGCCAAAATCCCAAAATTGAAGCTTCGATTTTGGGACTTTTTTTGTCCTAGACCTTGTGATCATTCCTACCCTTGAAATTAATTAATAAAAAAGTGTATTTCGCGGTGCTCTTGAAGCTTGCTCTGGATTTTGTTTATGAAATATACACTACAGGGTGTCCCAAAATTCGACCGACAACGATTAACTGGAAATAGTAGACCTAAAAACCTAAAAATAAGTTGATATGACCCTATTTATCTATATCCAAAAATGCGCCCCTGAGCAGTTATAAGTCTCCAAAGTTAAATTTTTGCAATAGAAATTTTTTTATTGCAGCCAAAGCAGTAAAGATTTTTTAATGAAATTTTGTCTACGAGCATTTGAATATTGGATGCTCAATTGGTAAAAATTTGGCTAATCCTCGACTTTTGTAAATAGTCTTGGATGGAAGAAAAAGGCATTAATCAGTCAAAAACTTTTTAGGTATTTAAAAATTTTATTTAAAACATATTATTTGCTTTTGTATAGAAATTCAAGTGTAAGATTTTTTGACCTTTATTAATTTTGCGTAGATAGTGCCGCTTTTGAATAAATTTAAAAAAATAATTTGGAAAACGGTAAGAATTTGGTCGTTTCCGTGGTAACAAGCTACAGTTTCAACCAGAGAGAAGAATAGTCTATAGGGTGGTTTGCACGAAAGGGTTTAATGTTTAACCTCCGGCTAAAGCTGAGCTTAAACCCGAAATTCGGTTGCATGAAGTTTCACCGGTGACGTTTAAGCGGCGGGCTTAAGCTCAAACTCGAGGTTAAGCTCGGTTTAAGACAATTTTCGGTTGCCTGAAAATTATTTCGGTTTAAGCTCGAGCTTATGACCAAATTTATAATCTAAAGTTTAAGCCGCCGAAATTGACGGTTTAAACGGTTAAAAATTAAATATTTTATAAGAAAATACTGTTTACGTCCGCAAAAGTGGAGTTATTGAGGTAAATAAACTAAAACATTAGCACCCCCCCCCCCCACCCCCCTGTTTCAACATAAACTGAAAACTTTGTCTTCATGTCAATAATTAAATTTATTTAAGGAATATACTAATAAGTCATTATTATTGACTAAATGCAATGGTTTTTTGTAATTTAAAAAGTATTTTGAGTGGCCTAAGTTTGCTACCATTTTTTAAATTTTATTCAAATACTACTCAGCTTACGAAAAATTAATAAGAGACAGAAAATGTTCGTTTTACAGTTTTCTACATGAAAACATAATTTTAAATAAAATTTGTAAATACCTAAAATGTTTTTGATTGTTTTGTGTCTTCTTCTTCCATCCAACACCATTTACAAAAGTCGAGTATTAGAGTGGTTTTTATCTGAAGAGAACCCTGCTCAGAAATCAATGTTTAAGAATATTTAGATTAACGTAGTTTATTATTGATGTACGTGATGATGTATTGGTCATCTAGAATTAAGGTTTCTCAATTAATCTGAATTCCTGTAATGTATGAATCGACATTATCTAGTTTTAATAATAATCGCACGGGTAAAAGCGCTCGGGGCGCAGGAAAGGTTCACTTCAGATGAAATCCACTCTAGCAAAATTTTTACCAATTTAGCGTCCAATATTCAAAATCACGTATAAAAAATTTAATTACAAAATCATTACTGCCTAGGCTGTAATAAAAAAATTATATTTTAATAAATCAGCTTTGGAGGGATGCATTTTTGGATAAATAGGGTCATATCAACTTATTTTCAGGTCTACTATCTCCAGTTAATCGTTGTCGGTCGAATTTTGGGACACCCTGTATATAGGGAGATTTTTATGTATGCCCAAACGGGAGGGTAAAAAATTTTGTGGAATCAAATTAGGCCTTGGTACAAATATTTTCAAATGAAAAAAAGTTTTTTATCGCTCGGATTTTTGACACAGCAGCCATCTTGAGTTTTTTTAATTAGCAATATAATATGTCATGCAATACATCATTGGAAAGCTAATTTTTAGTACTTTGCGATAGTCCATAAAATTATTATTTAAATTATGAGAAATAAACCTTGATAAAATTTTATTATTCAACTTTAACTTTTTTGGACTGTCGCAAATTACAAAAATAAAAATATTTTGCCTTAAAAAAGGGCTTAAACATTTTTTTTTTAATAAAATTATGTTTTCTTTAAATTAAACAGTAAAATGTTTTAGCAATCAAAAAATGTTTTAGCCCTTTTATTTTGAAAGCGTTTATTAGCGTTTGTGGTGAACCTAAATCTGCAATATCGTAAAAGTTTTATTTTAAATACCGGGTGGAAATGAAAACCGGGTCACCTCGATAACTTTTTTATTTATGAATAAAAAAATTTGACATTTGGCTATGTTCTATGGTTCAAAAAAACAAATTTTATGTGCATTTTTTATTTTCGAAATCACTTCCGGTTTCACCGGAAACACCATGAACTTTGTTTTTTTAAATGTAACATCCCATATTTTTATTCATGGCTTAAAATACTTTTAAAAAAGAAGTATTTTTGAGATATTAGTTTTTATTTTTTTTGTAAAAAAATTTTTTTTCAAAAAAAAAAAAGGTTTTCGAAGTCGGTGTAAAGTACCAAAACTAATTCTAAATAATTCAAATACCTAAATAAAATTGTAATTTGAAAAAAAATTTAAGTGGTTTTTGAACTATTAATTTTTAAACTTAGTTAATGAAGATTTTATCAAATATCTCACTTTTTTTAAATGCAATGATGCCGGGTCATTCGACTTTTTAAAAAGAGGATTTTATAACGATTATTTTGGTACCCCATATGTAGGGGTATTATTTTGCATGTGCCTGTAATAAAGATACTTAATAGCTATTATTTGCCAACTTAAGAAATAAATAATTTTACTAGTTCATTTAGCGTTCTCCAGGGTGCACCGCGTGGAAGCGAAAATCACAAAAATTGTTCAAGTAAATTAACTACTTTTTATGTTATTATTAAACTTATCAAAATGTGTGATATTCAGAAAATGTCAATGCTTTATTCGTGAATATTAAATAAATTTTGATCAACATGTGGCGTCAGCCGTTTCTGTTGAACAAATAAAATTCATAAGAAACATTCAAAAATTTGATAAAGTTTAAACAAATCAGTAATCGTCCAAACATCTTGTGAAGAGTTGTATAATACATTAGATTACTTTTTTGTTTAGATAGATTTAATTATCAAATCTTAAACATGTTTTCGCAAGATGAACAAGTTGACATGTTGCTAATTTACGGTGAATGTCGAAAAAATGCCATGGCTGCTAGTGTACTTTATCGCGAAAGACATCCAGAAAGACGTCAGCCACATCGTACCTTCTTTTTTAAACTGGAAGCCAAATTTCGTAGAGAACCTAATAATAAAATATATTAAAAAGAGAGGTATCTTCGAATAACAAAAAATATATTTATATAAGCTAGTGCACTTTCGGATAATAATCCATCATCAGGCTAAAAGAAAATGGTTAAATAACACAAAATATTATAAAAAATTAAATAAATTACCAATAAACATAAGGAAAAAGATGAAAAAAATGTTGTATAATAAAAAAGAATATTTTTGAGTGACAAGTTCAACTATATGAAATATACTAATATGATTTAAATAAAATAAAAAATATAAAATAAACAAATAAAGTAGTTAAAAAGTAATTTTATCAAAAAATTTAGTTGATGCAAAATTATCAATATCATTAAGGTTATTTCCTTTTCGTTTTGACAAATTTATTTCAAAAGATTCAGCAAAGTTTAGTTTCTTTCCTTTATCTAAATAATGAAGAATTGTAACAAAAGATTTAGGTTTAAAATTATGGTCAAAATTATTGACATGTACTGCAAATTTAGAATCTGTTTTAAACTTGCGAATTGAATTAAGATGTTCTTTAATTCTTACTTCGAAATTTCGTCCTGTTTGTCCACAATATTCCGCGCCACAATCACAAGTTAATTTATAAACACCACTTTTATTTAATTTACTAACTTTATCTTTGTTATTGCCTAAAATTTGTTGCATATTTATCGATCGACTATAAGAAAAATTAAATTTCTTATTATTGTTGGATTTGTTAAAAATATTTTTAATTCTAAATGAAAGATGATTAATGAATGGGATCGATAAATATGGTGAATTAAATTCAAAATTATTTGAAAAAATGTTCATTTCTTTTAAAAAACAAGATTTTTTCATTGTGTTAAATGTTTTAATCAAAACATCTTTTGGGAAATGATTAGTGAAGCCAATATAAAAAATTATCTCTAATTCATTTCTAAAGTTACTATAATTTAAAGGAATGTTAAAAAGTCTAAAAAATGAATAATTAAAAAATGCCAATTTATGAGAAATTGGATGATTTGATAAATAGTCAATACAGTGATCTGTATGAGTTGGTTTGCGATAGATACTATAATTTAAATTGTTGGATTCTGGATTTCTAATAACCAAAATATCTTAAAAAGGAATAGACAAATTATTTTCTAATTCGTAAGTAAATTTAATTTTTGGATGTATAGAATTAAGGAAATTAATAATATTACAGATATTTGCATCATTCTTAATTATACAAAAAACATCATCAACATATCTTCCCCAAAATAAACATTGATTCTCAAATAATGTGTTAGAAAAAATCAAACTTTCAATGTGGTTCATAAAAAGATCAGCAAAAAGAGGAGAAAGTTGATGACCCATTGCTAATCCAGTTTTTTGTATATAAATATCATTATTAAACATAAAGAAATTTTGATTAATAGAAATTTTAGTTAATTCTGAAATGGCTTCAGCTATATCATCATCTAAAATTGAATCATTGATATAGTTATTTAAAATTTCTAAACATTCAGAAGGTGGAATAGAAGAAAATAAATTAATAACATCAAAAGATATTAATACAACCTCTGAATAATTAATATCTTTTATTAATTCTAACCTATTAATAAGGTCCTTTGTGTTCTTTAAAGCATATTTAAAATTAAAGTTAATATTTTGCTTTAAGTATTTATCCAAAAAGGAGGAAAGTTTATAAACAGGAGAACCAATAAAAGATACAACTGGACGAATTGGAATATTTGGTTTGTGTATTTTAGGTAAACCGTATAATTTTGGAATAATTGGATTCATTAAAATAATTTGATAAGATTTATATAAATTTAGATATGCAAATTTTTGAATTGTATGTTTTAATGAATCATTAAATTTCTTAAAAAATGAAATATTTACTTTCTCAAAATCACTTGATAAAATAAAATCAAAAACTTTTGTTTTATAATCATCCTTATTCATAATAACAAGACAATTTCCCTTGTCTGCTTTATTAAAACAAATATTATTTTCTAAGGATTTCATCTTAATATCATCAATAGTATTTCTATCAGGATATACCTGAGTATTAACTTTATTTATAGAAATAAACTCATTAATGATATTAGAACAGTTATTAATAGAATATTCGTTATTGATTAAATTACTTCTATCTAATGCAATTGTAGTATCAAATAAGAAATTTTTAATATCACTAACATTTTTATTAGAACCTAATAATGCTGAAGATAAATTTATAATTAATCATGAAAGTGAAGTTGATATCATAGCCTATGTCGAAGTTAACCCAACCTCTTTTTCACGACAAATTGCTTTTGAATACGGAATAAGCCACACTTCAGTTCTAAAGATTTTACAAAAGCATAAGTACCATTCCTACAAATACCAACTTCACCAACATTTGTATGAAGCTGATAACGCACGGCGTCTTGAGTTTAGCCAATGGTTTTTAAATATGATGCGAGAAAATCTACAATTCAATACACAAAATACTCCGACGAAAGTAATTTTACCAACCTAGGATTGTTTAATAGAAATAACACGAGGTATTGGTCACAAGAAAATCCAAGGCTTATTCGAGAAGCCAATTTCCAAGTAAGGTTTAGCTTCAATTGTTGGATAGGAATAATTGGTACCCATATTATTGGTTCCATATTTTTTGAAGGGCATCTGAATGCCCAACGCTATTTGGGTTTCCTTGAAAACGAAATTAGTGATTTAATTGAAGAACTACCTTTAATTAATTTGGGCGGAATGTATTTCCAGCAAGATGCTGCCCCTGCACATAATGCAGGAATAGTGGTGGAATATTTAAATAGACATTATAATAACCAGTTGATTGGAACTAATGGTCCAATTCGATGGCCTCCGAGGTAACTCTTATCTTTGGGGAAAAATTAAAGATGAAGTGTATCTTACTCCACCAGATACATCAGATGAATTAAAAAGACGCGTTAGAAATTCTGTCAATAACATTACTCCAGAGGAATTAAACAGAGTAATTCATTCTACTATTCGTAGACACGAACTTTGTATTGAAAACAACGGAGGACATTTAGAACAATTTTTGTGATTTTATCGTTCGTCTCATTTTATTGATCATTTTTTATTTATGAATATTTTTAAGTTTTTTGGGGTGTAAAACTAGTTCGCCTCCACGCGGTGCACCCTGGATAACGCTAAATGAACTAGTAAAATTATATATTTCTTAAGTTGGAAAATACTAGCTATTAAGTATCTTTATTACAGGCACATGCAAAATAATACCCCTACATATGGGGTACCAAAATAATCGTTATAAAATCCTCTTTTTAAAAAGTCGAATGACCCGGCATCATTGCATTTAAAAAAAATGAGATATTTGATAAAATCTTCATTAACTAAGTTTAAAAATGAATAGTTCAAAGACCACTTAAATTTTTTTTCAAATTACAATTTTATTTATGTATTTTAATTATTTAGAATTAGTTTTGGTAATTTTCACCGACTTCGAAAACCTTTTTTTTTTGAAAAAAAATTTTTTTTCGCAAAAAATAAAAACTAATATCTCAAAAATACTTCTTTTTTAAAAGTATTTTAAGCCATGAATAAAAATATGGGATGTTATATTTAAAAAAACAAAGTTCATGGTGTTTCCGGTGAAACCGGAAGTGATTTCGAAAATAAAAAATGCACATAAAATTTGTTTTTTTGAACCATAGAACATTGCCAAATTTCAAATTTTTCTATTCATAAATAAAAAAGTTATAGAGGTGACCCGGTTTTCATTTCCACCCGGTATACTCCAACCATTTTTATCACCTATCGTCTCTATAATGTAGAACAAAATTAAAGTAAGAAAACATCCAATTTATTTTTTTTTGAAGTACCGGAATAATAGAGTTGCAGCTAGCAGCATCTCCTGAAAAGACTCTTTGAATGTGAACTTCCTGATATTTTTTAATAAAGTGCTAGTAAAAACTGACCTTAGTATCGAGCCCTGGCGATAGTATAAGTTTATGGTGAAAGGCAAAATTGAATATTAAATTGTGTTGCTCTCATAGAAATTACACAAAATTATATTATATTACCAAATATTTAATCTACACCGCAAAGTGCTTTATTTGCTATTAATTCATGGATATTGGATAAAATTGAAGATTTCAAATGATTATAATCCACAATTTACACTATAAAATAATAAAAAATAATAGATATATTTCGAAATAAATTTATGAAGTAACTTAGCCACGAATAAGCCCATGTAAATATAGTATTGTGCTTGTTCTTAAATGGTATGTCATTAATATTGATACACTTCCACTTTTTGCATACTAAGTAAAATTGCAGCGGCATTTAAAAGAGAAATATGAAAATTAAATCATCGGCGTGAGGATTATTAAAAATAAAGAATTGTTGAATCGTAGCAGGCACTTTTCCTGATGTAAATAGACGGGTAATAAATTCTCAGTTGCAAAACATTTTATACTACTCGGTGCAAGTATGTACAGTGCGATGTACTAATGAAGTACGTGATTCGTCCAAATATGAATTTCACAAAAATCCTTGCCACGATTCACGATGCTCCAATTTTTCTTTTCGTTTTGCAAAAGAATTTCTTCCTAGAGCAAGCGATGCGCGAGAGAGCAGTCGCTTCTGGGCATGTGTAGGTGTTTATAATAATTATATGGGAAAGTAAATCAATTTAGTTATATCACACCAGGTGTGGATTTATTATTTAATAGCGAACATAATTGACCACATCGTAAAGAATTATAATGTTAAAAGAAGCTTTGTTATGTATAACAATAACTCCTATAATATGAATTAAATATAATAATTGCTTTCAACCTGTGTAACTAAATTACATACTTCTTTCGTTCGATTGTCTATTCTTCAAAAATTGATGATTTGGCATGATAAATTATCTAGCTCATTAAGAGTTATATTTGTTTATATAATAATACGTTTATTTAATTTTAAACAAATTTCATAATACATAAATATAACAATTTTAAGAAAATTATTGTGCAAAAATAAAGAAATATTTTGACCTATTTTAGGTAACCTAAATCCTATTAAATACAGAGCTAAAAATCTTTTTTACTTATTTTTCCTTGATTGCTTTTTTTGTTGCGATTTTCCTTTATGAATTTTCATGAAGACATTTTTAAACCAAAATTTTCACTTTTTAAAGCCAAACATTTTTAGTATTTTTTAGTGAATTAGCAATATTTATAAATCTTATTTCTTAACATATTATGAGTGGGTACATTTTTAAAAAAATCATTATCATTATTAATTTTGTGTGGTAAATTTCATTTGTAAAAATAATAGCAGGTCATTAGTAAAGCTTAAACAAAAGTAATCAATCAAAATTCTTTTTTAAATGCTATACTAATATATACTTAAGTAAGTGAATATTTAATAATTTATACCTACTATTTAAACCGAAACATTTAATTATACGTCATGATGATCTATTTATGTAAAATTTTTAGCAAAATCAAAAGGAACATTTAAATTATTTTTTTAAGAAGCCGTAAGCAGTTTAAGCAGCACGAGAAGAGTGGAACAAGTTTACTTGCATCTTGTTCGCTAAAAGATACATACCACGATCAGATGAAAGTAAAAGATGCTCCACATTAGTATAAAATCTGACGTAACATTGTATCTTTGTGTGTTCCTCAGCTGCCTGCTGCTTGTTCACATGTTCTGTAATTGGAATATTCATGACTCGTACATAGCACCTTTATGTATGTTTCCTCTATACATTCTTGCACATCTACACCATTTAATTAAAAATGAAAATTTAATAAAATAATTTTACGTCATTAATATTAATTCACTTCTACTTTTTACATACAATATAAAAAATACATAAGTATGTATGGTATATGGCAACAGATAAAATATAAATAAAAGAGAACTATTATAAACATAGAAGAAAAGAAATAAAAAATTAAAAAAAATTGTTGATCATAAATTTGGCATTCCCTGCCAACTCCCAAAATAAAACATATGCCTAACAGCTAACTGTGTTTTTTTTTCGAAAATTGTTGTCACATCGGAATCATTGTGCGTGTTCAGCAGGTTACCAGTAGGTGTTCTACCGCGACCGCTGCGGCAGGTATCGGTTAAATGTCTTCTGGAGGCTTATTCTTGGTCGAGATAGTGTCGTCGACGAGACTACAAGGACATACTCTTATTTTTTCATGTAAATGAAAAGAACAGAATGATGGAAGTCGTCGACGACACCATCTCAACCAGCGACCAGTCCAAGAATAAGCCCCCTGGACGTGGATTCATGAAATATCACACAGTGAATCTCAATCTCACCTGTATATAATGGAACACTTCATCTGAACAAAGGATAAACGAGAGCTAGAACATAAATTAGAAGAGTTTTTAGCTTTTAAGAACAAATCCAATAGGTCGATTTTCGTAAACACAAAATTTGCCCAGATAACGTATACCCTTTAAAGAATATTTAATTAGTTTGTTCAAATAAAGTACGGGTTTAAAAATATAATTTTGTGATTCTTGCTCAGTTGAAGTCTTTCCTCTAAAAATATTTTAATAATATACCGGCTGTCCACCCCAAGATAGCGGACCAAAGTTACGTTTTTATTAAATGGAACACCCAGTATATTATGACATTTTTGGATTCCTTATCAAACAATAAACATACTTTCTATGCAGGCAGCTTAGGAATATACAAAGATACAATGTTACATCAGATTTAAAAAGATCCATAAATAGTATAAATTTTGAATGAATTTGAAAAATGACTGCTCTACAAATGACAATTTTGGGTTGAGATATTTCAATATCGCCTAGTCTACAGCTCTCATGTTAAATTTAAATTTGTTAAAAGCTTTTATCAAAGTACCTCATGAATTGACCAATTAAACGAAGTTTTCAAATGGAACACCCTGTATATTTTAATAGCGTTCTATTGATATGTTTGTATAGTTGCATATCAATGGTTTAGAAGATTTTAATTTCCAAAACAGTGAAAAATAGACAAAATAGAACTTGTGATGACTTTTGTTGAGGATTTTTTACCAACCTTGCCTAATATTTGTAGTGTCTTTCTCTAGTTTGCTTTTTAGCAATTTTATTATAATAGTAGATTTTGTTGTTTTACAATAATATAAAAACTCGCAATTATCAAATCTTAGTCTTAGTATAGTTTGAAAATTTAACAAACTCTTATTTTGTTGAATTTCATTTTTACGCTCTTTTGTGTACTTTTGATATTAGCTAAAATATTGAACTCTTCTATAGAAAAAAATGGTAAATGTGGTGTATGTGCTTGGTGGAGCTCAATAAAACCGATGTTTTTTTTAAATACGATTGACTGAAGACTTTAAAACATCACTCTGGGTGAATCTTCTCTTGTACTTATCGACGGATTTTCTACAATCATCAATAAAAAGTCAAGAACAGAATTGGGGCTAATACTTTGATTAGTAAATATGTTTTTATTTACAACACACTGCCCAAATTTTCAAAAAGTTTCATCAATTTTCTCATTGTTTCAATTCTTGGTTTTCTGGCGTTTGGATAACGTGCTTTATAAATTCTGACAGCCAGAAGAGGATTACAAAAATCTAAGTATGTATATCAATTACTGAATCAATTTCGGCATTAATAGGCGTTGATTTGGTAGTTATCCTATTGACATATACGTATAAACCTTCCAATTAATATTTTAGAATTTTTTTAAGCATCCTGCTGTGAACTATCCATAAAACGTGGTGCAAAATATTGAATTTGCCATTTTAAAGACGTTGTAATAATTACACACTCTGAAAAATCTACTGATCACAATTCTTTAATCACTTGCGCAAATGCTGTTAAAGTAACATACATAAGATTTTTTTTTAAATATTATAAAAGAGGCTTTGTGTTAGAGAGGCACGGAATCACAGAGATCATGAAGCAGGTGTTTCCGATATTTTGTTAATTACATATGTATGAAGAAACTAGAAGATTTATTAAGAAATTTTTCATTTTCTAAAATCTTCATGTTTGACGAACTATAAATTCGCAAGAAGTTTTCGGTGTTGGTTTCATTTTGAGCCCCTAGTGAACAATTTAAATTTGATGAAGTTATTAAATCAATAGTAACGAGAAATTCTGGGTGAAAACTGTGAGGAAACCTTTTTTAGACAACTTCCTTTAGTGTTCCAAAAACAGAAGCAGCATTGCTTCTTTGTATTGCTATGCTAATGCGTTCGATTAAGAAGGAAGTTGATCTTGGATCTTTGGTAACATTTTTATTTTCCTTTCCATATCTTCATTAACCGAGAAAACGCAAGGACAAGTATGTTGAGCACAAACTGAATTGACCAGTCTAAAACCTATGCATATTCTAGAAGATCCATTAATGTACCTAAAGGTGACATAGGTAACGCATTAAATCACGAACCAGATTCTTTAGATAATAAAGCATTTATACGGCATTTCTTTGTTAAATTTTTATCTGAAGAAAAATAAATTCAATAAACTCCATTTCAAAAAGAAGCTTTGATTTGTTTTATAGAATGTGAAAGGGCACTGTCTGTCTAAGAAGTACCAAGTAAAAACCAATCTATTTTTTCAAAAATTCTAATGCCTGACAATTAAAGTCATAATTTATTTTTAGCTCCTTTTTTATCTAAAATAATAATTCGTTACTCAACTTTATTCCAAATATGAATAAAGTTGAGTATTTGATTAATTTTAAACAAGCATTAAATCTTTGAGCGTAAATAGACCTTAAGTTAAAAATCAAAATTCAAAACCAATATTTTTAGACAAATTACAAAATCATTAAGTTTGTAGATATAGAACAGTTTACAACTAGATTTTTATAGCAAAATATCAAGAGTAAGTCATAAAATCTTAAAATATTTTGGAATTTTCATAATGTCAGTTTCAAGCGAAAGTCTTTTTTTAGATTTTGTTTGAATAACGAGTTTTCTTTTAGATTCTTTCATAAGGGTATTTCCAAGCTTGCAAATTACCGTCCCAGAACGGTCACGGACATGCGCAGTAGTAACAATGTATGCGCATTACCTATTACGCATTGCCTTTTAAATAATGCGCATGTCCATGACCGTCCCGGGACGATAATTTGCAAGCTTGGAAATAACCTATTATGTTCCAGCTTTAAATGTGGTTTTGGTAATGCTCAATTTCTTATGCAACAATATCATTATCGAACCAACCAGTCAAGAAAGTTACCATCAAGCTTTTTACTGCGTTTACCTCCAAAGTATTAGGGAATACCTCATGAGGTGTTAAGATTTATAAAAATAAAACGTTGTTTTCAGTTATATTTCACTTTTGTTTTGGTTTTAAATATGTACATATAAAATTTTACCTGAAAAAAATCAAGTACATTTAATTTGGTTTTTCCGCTTCCGTAGTATATAGTATATCTCTTATTTTTCACCTACTCACACATGTTAGTTTCTGTAAAACGGCAAACTTATTAGGTGGAGCCACTGTTCTGTTTGTCATTTTTTGCATTGAATCAACTTCTCTTCTAATATTCTCCTCTTTCGCTAGCTATACTGGTTGTTTCCAGTCAACGTTATTGTTTATTTCAATTCAGTTTCCGTCAGTTAAAGTTAAGGTGCGTTTTGATAGCGACGAATAATTTCCGTCAAATTGCCGTCGCTAGCAAAACGCACCTTAATATTTTTATTTTTATAGGGAGGATTAAAATCCAAATATTTCAGTTTTAGCGAACTTTATTTTCAATGGTGAGCTTATTTACAAAAATAAGTCGACGTTTCGGCAATCGGTTGTTGCCTTAATCATGACTAAAAAAACAATGAATTTTTAATACATTACACTTTTTTTTATAATAAAAACCTATCTTACAACAATATATTTACAATTAATACATACAATTAATACATCCACAATTACAATTTTTAATGAAAATATCTATTACAATACCTGAATTTGTGTAATCCCCAGGTCCATTGCCATGAGGTTTTAACCTCGAAATCAAAAAAACATCGTTTTTTCTCCAAAAACCGCAAAAAACATCAAAACTTAATTATTAATGGTAATTATAAAGTATTTTTCTTTCGAGACTATACTTTTTTCTAATTTTAGACACTTTTAACCAATATAACTATTAACTAGATATACTAACAGCCAGTGGCGCGTTATACCTTTACGAGGCCTTAGGCAATTTTGAATTTTGGGGCCCAAAAATATTGATATTTTTAAGAAGGATTTTGAAATTAACGTCGAATTCGGTTATAACGAATAACGAGCATCAAAAAGAATTTTCCCAGCTATTATTCTAATTCTGAATATACAGGGTGTACCAAATCAAGGGTCGGTAATTCTGGAATCTAATTTCACAAAAAAATACAAATACATTGTACTTCGATTACGGATTATTTTTACTTTATTTAACATATAGATTTTTAATGATAGGTATTTTGCTCATTAATCCATAATTATACCAGTGATTGGTCAACAGGGCATCATGCTCAAATTTTGGCAGTAGTACTTAGATAAAATATGAACATTCAAAACAAATTTCAACATGAAGTTTTTTCTGGGGCAACAACTTTATTTACCCGCCAATTTTTTTTTGGGCGACACCATTATCCCTAATTAATTAAAATTTTTACAAATATTTAAATTGCATGTTTAAATTTAAATGGAAGCTAGTGGTGGCAATATAAATTTTATTAATAGAAAACCCCATTAAAAAGGAATTAACGAAATTCGCCGAAAAATTCTTTACTCGTTATATCGGTTAGAAGGGTCGTAATAAACGTGAATTTTTGAATTAAAATTCATTGGAACCACAATATGTATCCGGATTTGCTCGTTATATCCGTGAACTCGTTATATCTATGCTCGTTATAACCAAGTGTTCGACTGTATTAAAAAATTAAGGAAAACAATGTAATTTTTTTTAAATTTATTTGGAGGCCCCTCTCTTGTTTGAGGCCTTAGGCAATTGCCTATTTTGCCTATAAGGTAACGCGCCACTGCTAACAACGTAGGTATTTTTGACATAAATGGCAACTTATTGTTATAAACCAACAATACTAGTAAATTTTAGTCAACTTGAATCAGTTTTAACAAACATATAAAGCGACCTCTATAATTTCGAAATATGGAAAGAGTAAGTTTTACTTAAACCATCAGTGTCGCTCTTCAAATTTACCGAATTTTCTTTACATTTGTTAATGAATATCATTTCACTTATTAGTCGTTTGGACAGATTCTTTTCGTTATCATGAATTTTGTATTTGTTGAATTAAAACTCATGTTTACTTTCAAAGTGGTTTAAACTCAGCGCTGTTTTATTTTGGTTTTTCTCATTTATCAATTTACAATCGTAGGTATGGTTGTATACCTTATCTTTTATAAATTGTTTTGTTTGACCTATGTATACCTTATTGCAACCTCCACAGGGAATTTCATATACAACATTTTTTTCTAAATTGGAAGGAAGTTTAGGTTTTGATTTTGAATACAATTTCGTATTTGTTCTGCAATTATAAAACGCTATATCGGAATCATCATCCACTAATACCTTTTAAATTTTATTAGATAAATAGGGAATGTAAGGAATGCTATAAAAGGTTTAATTCTTAATCGTTTCTGTAGTTTTATTGTCATTTTCCTTTTTTACCCTATAACAATTCTTAATTGAATTTATTATACTAAGTAGAAAACCGTTTAGTCTAAGTTTTTTTGTTAAATATTTTAAGTTCTCGTTGTGAAATTGCTTATCTGACAAGGTGTATATTTTCTTAAGATTCTCTGTGACAATGTTTATTTTTTGTGGTAATGGATGATTCGATAAAAAGTGAAGCATTCTGTCCGTGTCTGAAGGTTTTGAATAGAGATTAAACAGAATGTTATCATTGTTAGGGTTTCTAATCAATAAAATATCTAAGAATGGTAATTTCCCATTTTTCTCTACTTCTATTGTGAATTTTATACAGGGTGGGCCAACGAAAACGAAACAGACGAGTTTTGAAATAGTTAATAAAAAAATTTGAAAAAATGCTCGGACAGGTCAACTTTAGTTTCGAGGGGGACAAATTTTGCAATAGAGCTGATTCAAAAATCCATTCATCCCTGCGCCCTATAGACACAACCCCTTAAATTTTAATAGGGATGGTGGGGTAAGTAATACCTCGTTGGAAAGATCTTTTTATCCAGAGTAACATACAACAAAAAAAAGTTAAATCGATCGATTCGTTTTAAAGATATTCAAAATTTAGCAAGTAGAGATTTCATGTCTTTTAAAATTGTGCCATGAACACCACACCTTCAATTTCAAGTGTTTTGATAAGGTAAGTAATACCGTTTCGAGAGGGAAATACTTTGCAATAGAGTTGATTCAAAAATCCAATCATCCCTCGCCCTTTGGACACAACCCCTAAAATTTTAATAGGGATGGTAGAGTAAGTAATAGCTCGTTGGAAAGATCTTTTTACCCAGAGTTGTTACTACAAACAAAAAAAGTGAAATCGATTGGTTTGTTTTAAAGAATTCAAAATAAAACAGTATTGCACATTATTTTTTATTTAACCAAACTAAACTTAACTAATCTTTTTGAAGAAAACTTAACACTTTAAAGAATCCCATCGATCCCGACACTTTCAAGGATGTTTTTATTAAATTTTCGAATTGAGTTCCACCAACCTCCATGCAAACGTACAAATTTTGCTAAAAGCGAATTCTTACATTTTGTAACATTTCAGCAGTAATTTCTCGGCATTCATTAATAATTCCCTGTCGTAACTCTGCTAGAGATCCTGGTTCCGTTGCGTAAATCTTACTTTTTAAATGCCCCCAAAGGAAAAAATCAAGGAGAGTAAGATCGGGAGATCGCGGCGGCCACTCCAAAGGTCCTCTACGCCCAATCCATTGCTCAGGAAACGTCGTATCCAAGAATTCCCTAACAAGCCGTGTGTAATGGGGAGGGGCTCCGTCTTGTTGGAAAATCAGATGGGCTTCTAAATAACGATCGTCATTTTCGATAAAATCGTCAAGAAATGGATGAACAAAGTTTTGAAGTAGATACAAGTACATATCCCCTGTTAGATTGCCATCTAGAAAATAAGGACCAATAAGACGGTCTCCAAAAATTCCAACCCAAACATTCAATTTTTGAGGAGTTTGAGTGTGAACTTCATGAAATACCCTAGGATTCTCATCTGACCAATATCGACAATTATGACGATTAACGGTTGAGTTTAAGAAAAAAGTGCACTCATCAGAAAAACAGATATTATAAAGATAATTTTCATCAGCAATTATTCGTTCCGTCATCACCTCACAAAATTGCAGTCGCCTATCAAAATCATCTTCATTTAACTCATGAATTAAATGAATTTTATAGGGATGATATTTGTGACCTTTCAATATTCGGCGAATGGTTGTTCTGCTGATGTTAGTCACAGTCTCCAGTTTTCTTGTGCTTAAAGTTGGATCTGCAGCAACTTGTCCCAAAACACCTATTTCAACGACCTCATTTCTTATTGGACGAACATTACCAGGATCGCGTTTCTTATTACCAACAGAACCAGTATTTTTAAATTTTGCAACCAACTCCAGAACGTATTTTCGGTTACAATGTTTGTTTGGATGTTGTTCATTAAATAAATTAGCTGCACGATGAGCATTCTCATCGTTTTTAAAATAAAAAGTGATTAATTCAACCCTTTCTGGAATTGTATAACCATTGCTAGCAAAAGCTTTTACAGAAGTTCACAAAATTTTGAATGTTGATTTCTAATAATTAGTCATGAACAGTTTAAACACGATGAAAATCACCACTAATACAAAATACAACTGATAAAAAGAATCTCAATGTGGTTATAAATCGTTTTATGTTTTGCATTGTTTTGTTCCAGATGTTACAAAATTTTAAACAATTCCTCGAATAAAATTAAATTTGTTTTTTAAAATCTCTCTTTTGTACAAAATGAAAATAAATTGCGTTTTACATGTTTTTGTATGTTACTTTGGGTTAAAAGATCTTTCCCAGGAGGTATTACTTACCCTATTAAAACACTTAAAATTGAAGCCGTGGTGTTCACAGCACAATTTTAAAGGCATGAAAACTCTACATGTTAAATTATGAATATCTTCAAAACGAATCGAAGGATTTAACTTTTTTTTTGGCATGTTACTCTGGGTAAAAAGATCTTTCTAACGAGGTATTACTTACCCCACCATCCCTATTAAATTTTTAGGGGTTGTGTCCAAAGGGCGAGGGATGAATGGATTTTTGAATCAGGTCTATTGCAAAATATGCCCCTCTCGAAACGATATTACTTACCCTATCAAAACACTTAAAATTGAAGGCGTGGTGTTCATTGCACAATTTTAAAAGACATGAAATCTCTACTTGCTAAATTTTGAATATCTTTAAAACGAATCGATCGATTTAACTTTTTTTTGTTGTATTTTACTCTGAATAAAAAGATCTTTCCAACGAGGTATTACTTACCCCACCATCCCTATTAAAATTTGTGTTTATAGGGCGTAGGGATGAATGGATTTTTGAATCAGCTCTATTGCAAAATATGTCCCCCTCGAAACTAAAGTTGACCTGTCCGAGCATTTTTTCAAATTTTTTTATTAACTATTTTAAAACTCGTTTCGTTTTCGTTGGCCCACCCTGTATGTTGATTTATTGAATTAAAATTTTATCTTTAGGTAGGATTGTGAAGCAATCATCTACATAAATATGAAAAACTTTAACATTGAAATTTAAATTGTTTAATGCTTTTTCTATCAAATCATCCATGATCAAATTGGTCAGTATTGGGCTCAAGGGGGCGCCCATCGGGCAACCAAATGTTTGTTTGTAAAACTTATTTTCATCTAACATGAAGTAACTCGTATCCCCTTTTCCTACGTTAGAGAATAATGATGTAACATCAAATGATACCATAACTTCATTTTCTTCTAATTTTATTGTCGAAATTTTTTCTTTAAATTGATAACTATTTTCTATGGTGAATTTAAACAATGAACTAAAGTTATTAAGTATATTTGCTAAAAATTTCTGAATATTGTAGTTAAAACTATCGATGCATGAAACAATTGGTCTAAGAGGTCTATTTTCTTTATGTATCTTCGGGAGACCATAAATTCTAGGAGGTAAAGGTTGATTATTAATTAAGGTTTTTTTTTCTCCCTCCCTGAAATGTATTCATTACTAGACAGTTCCTGTATTAATGACTTTAGACTCCTTAGGTATGTATTAGTTGGGTCTCTATTAAGTGGTGCATAATGGTTACTATCATTTACGATTTCTAGCAATTTTGTATTATATTCTGATTGTGTAATGATAACAGTTTTTTTCCCTTTATCTGCTTTAGATACAATTAATTGGCTATGTTCTTTAAGGAAATTCTTTGTAATCGTAAAATTATTTTGTTCTACTGTTCTTGTTTCATGTTTGGTATTCAATTTACTTATATGGTTCGTAAGAATATTTGTACATTGTGCCCTAAGTCTATCTTTTTTGTGTTATCTATCTTTATTTTATTTGAAATACTGAATTCTATATCTTTGATAAAAGGAACCAAAGGAAATTTTTCCGATTCTGGTGCTATCGCAAATTTTGGACCTAACGATAGTTGTGAAATTACTTCATCAGGTAGTATAACATCAGTGGCATTTATGACAAAGTCTTTGATATTATTAAAATTATCTATATTGAAATTGGTATTGATGTTTAAATTATGAAATTTTTTAATATGTATGGTCTTAGTTTTTCTAAAAGTTGTGTTGTATACTCTAGCTAAACAATTATTGAAATTAACCATTACTGTATTAGGTAATCTATTTGTTAATTTTTCTGAATTAGTGATTTAGTTTTTTTTTTCAATTGTGTAATAGTATGACATAAAATCTTAATTTCTATATTTAAAAATTACATTTCGAACGTAAAAGTGATAAGACTTAATATTTTTAGTTAGATAAATAACACATATTAATAAAAATTGATAAAACGTGAAATGATGCCGCATTTTGGGGATTTTAATACCACTAAAATCATACAACATGTCGCCAACTTAAAGTTGATTGTTTTATGGTTTAACTATCGACTATTTTTAACTTTTTATAAAATTACTTCCTTCTTCATTATAAGGAAATATGCATAATATATTTTGTAGTTAATATCGATATTTAAGCTTATTAAAACAAGTACAAGAATCACAATTTTATTGCCATCTTTTCCTCTTTCGTTATACAAAACGGCAATAAAATATAATGAAACTCCTATAATTACTACTTTTACAAAAAAGCTAAACTCGATTTCGCAATATTTTTTAGCACAAATAAAGTAATTAATAGTTTAACATTCATTCTTTTTTAATTTATTACGAAATAAATAATAAAATGTATTACTCACTCAATTAAACACTCTTTTAAATTAAAATCAATAAATTTAAAATTATAACTTATTTTTTTTGCATTGGACTTGAACTAAATATGTGTTAGAATGGTTTATTGTCAGTAAAAAGTATGTAAAGGATTTAAGTGAATATGTAATTTAATTCTTCAAGTATATAATTATATCCATAAATAAATAAAAGAAATAATATCTGAATTCTTGAACCTAGCACGTAAATTATAAGAATTAACATTATACATACTTAGAACAGATCCTTAAGCAATTTAACTTTAAAATTTATAATTGCAGATGTTTCACACTTTAGCAATTAAATAGCGATAATTAAAGCAAGATTTTAATGTTACAGTTCAGTATACTGACAGTATAGATAATTTAAATTCCAAGATAAACATGTGTTTTATACACAAGGAGAGAAACAAGAATTACAATCAAATATCTCACACGCACAAAAAACTAATTAAAATTGAGTAATATAATAAGCAACGAAATATTTATATTTTCTGTTAACTTTTACTTGCATCTTGGTAAAGTTCTGAACACATGTAATTTAATCGTACGCTAGTACGAAATATTTTGTAATAATGCATGCTTTTTTTAAACGAAAACATTTTTTCAGATATAATTAAATGATAAATATGTCTATAATTTACAACCACATATAACTATTATCATCTATTACTAAAGTTTTCCCTTTACTTCGTTGTAGCTGATTTAAAATAATATTAAAATAAAGTGAAATTATACAGGGTGTTTCTAAATATATGCGAAGGAATTCTACAGGCGATTTCTTGACCAATTCTAAGACAAGAGTAAAGAATAAAAATTTTCTCAAAAGTGCTCTATTTTTTAGTTATGTGGTGTCAAACTTTCTATATTTTTTTTTATTTTTTGAGTATAACTTCTTTATTTTTTAAGATAATTTGATCAAATTTGAAACACACTCTAGTTATTATAGTTGTAACAAGATAAAAATATCAAATATCGAAATAAAATACAGGGGAATGTATTTTGGGGGTATAGACCCCATTTTTTATGCAATAACTTTTTTGTGCTACCCCACTTAACATTTTAAATGAAATGTACTAATTCCTTGCTTTTTTCTGAAAATTTTTGTTTTTTTTTAATTTTTTCACAGCTGGTACTGTTTAGAAGTTATTTAAAAACATGTAAAAAGTTGTATGCCAATATTGCATTAAACAGGGGTGGCTTTTTTTTTAAATAAATACCAGAGACTTCCTAGAACATTAAATAAAAATAAAAAGTTTTTAATTTAAATTAAAAACGAAGCATTTTACAGAAAATATTTATTCTCTGTTTTCATCTTAAAATTGGTCAAATAGTCTTTTAGGAAGTCTCTGGTATTTATTTTTTTAAAAAGCCACCCCTGTTTAATGCAAAATTGGCATACAACGTCGTACATGTTTTTAAATAACTTCTAAACCGTACCAGCTGTGAAAAAATTAAATAGATCAAAAATTTTCAGAAAAAAGCAAGGAATTAGAATATCTCATATAAAATGTTAAGTGGGGTAGCACAAAAAAGTTATGGCATAAAAAATGTCTATACCCCCAAAATACATCCCCCTGTATTTTATTTCGATATTTGATATTTTTATCTTGTTACGACTATAATAATTAGAGTGTGTTTCAAATTTGATCAAATAATCTTAAAAAATAAAGAAGTTATACTCAAAAAATGAAAAAAAATATAGAAAGTTTGACACCCCATAACTAAAAAATAGAGCACTTTTGAGAAAATTTTTATTCTTTACTTTTGTCTTAGAATTGGTCAAGGAATTGCCTGTAGAATTTCTTCGCATATATTTAGAAACACCCTGTATTATCCTAATATTATGAATTTCTGGGTATGGACGTAACCATTGACGAACGATTGAACCTTTCGGCGCTTAAGGTGATAGGGAGTCATTTATTGAAAAACCGATTTTTTTTAAATGTTTCGAATTGGAAACAAAAAAAATATTTAAATACAGAACTTAAGTAAGACTTGTACTTTTATATACAATTTTTGTTTTTCATGTATCTAGATTTATATAAGCGTAGTTTTGCAAAAATAAAATAAAAACGTTAGTTTGGTATTTCTTTATTCTTTTGACTTTCCAATTCGAAACACTTTAAAAAATTCATGAAAGATAAGTACGTCGTTTTTTCAACATTTGACTCCTTATCACCTTCTATAACCTAAACGAGCTTATATTTTCCACCAAATTTTAGTAGGATTTAAAACTATTTATCAGGACCAAATATAGCAAAAGAATTAGAAACTATTAATAGTACAAAAGTACATTTTTTAAGGCCCATAATCTACTCCTACTTTACCGTAAAATTTCTCAAAAACCAATCAAAGTATGAAGTTAATTTCGCGATATTAAGTTAAGACATAAAATATGAATCGATTGGTATTATAAACATGACAATAAATAATTTCTTTGACTAGTTGCGCAAAAGTAGCCCAATTTAAAGGCAGTAACAACAAAAAATATATAATATGCACAATAGTTTTCAATTATCATGCAAAACGGTGTATGTTGTTGTTATTTTATTTATTTAAATAGGATATTTAATTATCAGGCCCGAATACGAGGTATGATACCGGCCCGGGAAAAATACCATCCTACCGGAAAGCAAAAAAAAACATTGTAAACTGCGGCCGCCGGCTCTGATGCAGTGGCGGCCCACCGGGATTTTTCCCGGTGTCCCGCCGGTCGTATCCGGGCCTGTTTAATTTTTAAATCAGTGCGCACCGAAAGTAACATAAGTGACCCTTAAGTTCATTTTTGTGCAGAAGTATTTGTTATTATAAAGTTATAAAGTTAATAACAAGAAATACTTCACTAAAAACTATCTAACATTTTGAGAACCCCATGTTTATGATTTTTCTTATTAAAATTTTAAAGAAATTAATGATTTATAAAATATTGTTTTAAATAATTACAAAGCAGTATTAAAATTAATTTAAAATTAAATAAAACAAGCGAAGGATTTGAGTCACAAAAAAAAAATTTAATATACCGGGTGGAAATGAAAACCGGGTCACCTCGATAACTTTTTTATTTATGAATAAAAAAATTTGAAATTTGGCTATGTTCTATGGTTCAAAAAAACAAATTTTATGTGCATTTTTTATTTTCGAAATCACTTCGGGTTTCACCGGAAACACCATGAACTTTGTTTTTTTAAAAGTAACATCCCATATTTTTATTCATGGCTTAAAATACTTTTAAAAAAGAAGTATTTTTGAGATATTAGTTTTTATTTTTTTTGTAAAAAACATTTTTTTTTAAAAAAAAAAAGGTTTTCGAAGTCGGTGAAAAGTACCAAAACTAATTCTAAATAATTCAAATACCTAAATAAAATTGTAATTTGAAAAAAAATTAAAGTGGTTTTTAAACTATTAATTTTTAAACTTAGTTAATGAAGATTTTATCAAATATCTCACTTTTTTTAAATGCAATGATGCCGGGTCATTCGATTTTTTAAAAAGAGGATTTTATAACGATTATTTTGGTACCCCATATATAGGGCTATGTGTTTGTGATACATTTTTAATTTTTTTTTAATTTTGAAAAATCCCGAGTACAAAAAAATGATAAACTGGGACAAGTAAATTGATTGCACCCTACATATGGGGTACCAAAATAATCGTTATAAAATCCTCTTTTTAAAAAGTCGAATGACCCGGCATCATTGCATTTAAAAAAAGTGAGATATTTGATAAAATCTTCATTAACTAAGTTTAAAAATTAATAGTTTAAAAACCACTTTAATTTTTTTTCAAATTACAATTTTATTTAGGTATTTGAATTATTTAGAATTAGTTTTGGTACTTTTCACCGACTTCGAAAACCTTTTTTTTTTTTTGAAAAAAATGTTTTTTAGAAAAAAAATAAAAACTAATATCTCAAAAATACTTCTTTTTTAAAAGTATTTTAAGCCATGAATAAAAATATGGGATGTTACATTTAAAAAAACAAAGTTCATGGTGTTTCCGGTGAAACCGGAAGTGATTTCGAAAATAAAAAATGCACATAAAATTTGTTTTTTTGAACCATAGAACATAGCCAAATTTCAAATTTTTCTATTCATAAATAAAAAAGTTATAGAGTTGACCCGGTTTTCATTTCCACCCGGTATAAGGTTAATATTCTTTTTGCCAGAGAACAAAAGTATATTGCTTCTGAAACGTACCTATTTAAATAAAAAACAAATTTTGAATAACATTTTATTTAATAGTTGGCAATTTTGTCAACAGATTCTATAGAACGTAGTTTTGGGCTACTGCAAAATTTCGAAAATTATAATTGTAGATATTGAACATTTGAGAGAATAGAAATATACTTTAGTTATTCCTTATACAATAAAAAATGTTGATGACCCGTATAAAGAAGATAATTTTCTGGTAGTTTTACTAATTTATTAATTCTTTAGAAAAAAAAATCAGCAAATTCCTAAAGTGCTAAAAACAAGTAAAACTACTTTTTATATAGAAGTATTTTAATTATAGTAAATTATTCTTAAATTAGGTTAATAATACAAAATAAATGTATAAACTTAAGCTATTGCTCACTTGTTGACAATTTTTTAGGCAACATTTTATTGATATAAAGTAGATAATCAAGAAATAAAAAGTATTTAACATTTTTTGGTGTAATTAGTAACATTTCTTGTCTCTGTATACAAGTTTAAACTGTAATTAAAGGCCTTGTGAATTAAATAGAATTTATTGTAAATAAATAATTAATTAGTTGTCCTATTAACTATTTATAAACATCTAATTAAGTGATTTATTCCGAAAAACTAATGTAATTTATATTAAATAAATATACCTTTGACAAAAACTAAGAACTCATTAAATAGTATAATTAATACTTAAATAGGTACTAATTTATCAATTTATCAATTTTGAAAGTTAGAATTAAATAATTTTTGGTAAAATTTTAAGAAATTTTTGGAGCGCTATAAAAAGTTTAAAACTATTTCGTTTTACTGCTGCCGTATGACCATTTGGTTTCACTTACAAAAAAAATGAAGAAATTAATAGCCACAAAACTCTTCTGTATACTAAAAATATAAATTTATATCAATTTTGAAATTGACTTTGGCATTTCAACATTTCAAAAAATTTTTATACAATCTTATATACACCATTTTACCACCATTCATACATTAATTTAAATTTATTTTATTATGAAGTTGCAGAAGACTATACTTTAAACGTTTTTTCAAAGCTTGATAAAGGGTTAAAATTAACCCGAAACTTGTTGCGGAATAAAAGTTTATTGTTTTTATTTGCATTTTTTGTCCTCAACCCAAGAACTTATATTTTATAATACATTATAAGGACAAGATTCTTCTGTTAATAAAAATATAAATTTTAAAAAAGCTCCCCTGGAAAAAACATATGACAAAAACCGCAAAAATCATGCGAGTTTCAAAATCAAGGGTATTTGGCCTTTTATGTATCGTTCGCATATGAGTGGTATTTGCAAGATTCTACTGCTGACTGCTGACCCTAGAGGTATGTACAACGCTATTGAAAGACTATACAATTCACTTAGTAGGAGGAAAAAAATGAAACCTCTTTGGGTCCATACAAATAGATTTTTATTTAGCCAGAAGAAGTTTGTTTTCAATAGAATCTAAGGTTTTACCTAAATCAATTAATGGTAAAGGAGTTATTATAATGCTCCTTTCAGTCGAGAGTATTTGTTATATTGATGCCCAAAAAATTAACTTGTTCAGAAAACTCAATATTATCCTGGCCTATGCACAAATTTGGCTTTTCTGTTAGAACTCTTTGCTTAGTATGAAAATATGAATATTATATTGTAATGTTCTTCTGTAAAAGCCAATGTTGAATAGAAAGAAATCAACGATGTGCCATCGGCATACATGACACATGACTACAAAAGCATCAGACAAGAATTGTGCTTGATCATTTATCTACAACGAAAATTAGATTGAGCCGTGGGGTACACAATTATTAATAGCAGAGTGCAAACACATTAGCATGTATTCAGCGACCGTGATGAAAATTTTAGAGACGTCATTAAAGTTAATCACGTCTTTAAGAAAATATTTTCTTATGATAAAATATTTTTTAATCACGAGTTTAACGTTAACGGCGTCTCTAAATTTTTCATCACGGTCGCTGAATACAGGCTTACGTGTTTTAGTACCAGTGTTGGCCTGTTGTATTATTTCTACAAAATGTACTCAATTGGTGGGATATGACTCAATAAGCTATGCAGCACTTCCACACATGCCGTAATCATAGAGATTATTAATAGCTTAGAATGTGACACCCTATTCAGGTCGGAGAATACTCCTATTTCATGTAATTTCTGATTCATGTTGATTATTACCTCTTCATAAAAGCTAATTAGGGTAGTTGTGGTAGATTTGTTCGATATGAAACCATGCTGATCCTTTTCAAGTGTTTTATAGAACTGATAAGCAAAATAGGTCGATAGATTTCAATATCTAGTTTACTACTTTTCTTTTGAATGGGTTTAATTATGGAACATTTTAAGATTTTTGGAAAATGCACTTCTTGAAACGATACGTTTATTAAATAGCTCAAAAGAGAAGTTAATACATCTTTATGGTGTTTGGTTTCGAATAGCTAAAAGACATATCATCAATATTTTTATCAATATGTTTGGTTATTGTATTTGGAATTTCATTTAAAAAATTTATTAATTGCAAACGAATTGTTTCATTTTAAATAAAAAAATATCCTAAATTTAAATTTTAGTTATTGTACTTAAATTTGGTCAAATTAAAGTAATATTTTGTACAGCTAATTAATTAAACACAATTTAAACATAATAAATTGGTGAATTGGGTAAGATCCATTTATAAGGTACGATTTATAACCGAAGGGTTGATATTTTCAATATATACTTCCTTATAGAATAAAATAAAAATACGTATTTGCAACCGGTTTCGTTTATTTCAACATATAAACATCATCAGGCAAATTCTACAAAAAAGGTTTACAAATTAAAAATTAAGAACTATAAATAAAGAGTGTTATAATTAAAATTAGCGATAAATACAAATAAAATTAGCGATAAAAACAGTTTTGTAATTTTTAAAACAGATTGGTTTTGAATATAAAATATATTAGAATTTATCAACAAAGTACTTAATAATTAGAAGATAGAGATATAACTAGAGATAAAAAAGAAGGGGAAATTGCGAATAAAGTTGTTTGTTATTTTATAAAATAAGCGTAATACATAAATTATAAACGAAGAAGAAAAAGAAAAAAAGAAAAGGGGAAGAAGAAACCTCAAATAATGGTATTATTACTTACGAGTCATTTCTACAAAATCCTTATTTTGATATTTTTCATTATTAATTATTAATTTAGATTTGGTCGTTGTATTAGGAATTTTTTATCTAGTATTATTTTGATTCACTTTGGGTGCTTTTTATTTCTCTATTAGCGAGCGTTTAAAATTTTTATAAATTTTTATAAATGTTTGAATGTTTTGTTAAGTTCTTTTATTCAAATTAGTTGTAATAAATGAAAAGATTGTAAGTAGGATTGTGATATACAGCTTGTTCTGCATGATTTGAGGAAAAAGTTAAAAGAAATAAAGAAAATATATTATACAGGTCATTATTTTATAATGTTATTGTTTAAGGTTAATTTTGATTATTAATTAATTTCTTAATTTGTAAAATATGTGTGAAAATTGGTTGAAAATTTAGGTAAACTTGGTCATTTAAAATGTTATCTTTATTTTTACGTCTTTCTTTTTCTATTTCACAAGCTTCTTTTAGAGTAAGTTTAAACTTAACATAATAATTTAAAAACTAAAAATTAAGTAACTATGGCAACCTTATTAAATATTGTAAAGTACATATTTACTTCAAATATAAGAAGATTTTTTGTACAGAATTTAATGAAGAATATTAATAAGAAAAAAAATTTAAAGTTAACCTTACAAAAGGTAGATTCAAGACTATCTTTTCGAAGTAAAAAATTCGAAAAAAATCACGAAAACTATATCTTAGGTATATGTTTTTAAATAAACAATCAAAAACATATAATTTGAAACCACATTTAAAACGCTGTAGCTTCCTTTTGTAGCTTTTCTTGTAGTCTGAAATCTGAAAATGTCTACTGTAAAAAAATGGCTGATAAGCTCTCCAGTACGTTATTGATGAGGATTCTTCAGGGATCCCCAGAAAAATAGTTAAAAAAATCCCCCTGACCAATTGATCGAGATATGAAGGTTCAAAATATTTAAGAGTTTTGAAAAACCACTAGGTGTCCTTTAAAGTTTGGTTTCTTTTTAATCGCTTAGTAATAAATTAAATTCAAATTTTTTTAACTTGAAAATTATGACAGGTAACTTTCAAATAAAAAAAATTAATTGTGATGTTATTAAAAGTTTCTTCAAAATTCGAAAAGGTAAAGAAGTTGAAAAGCATTTTTTAACTATTTTTCTAGGGATCCGTGAAGGAGAGCTTATCCGCCATATTTTTTGACAACCTGTATAATTCACTTTATGAATTTAAAGAAGATTTATGCCCGTTCTCACTAATGATTCTTAAACTTAGGCATTGCTTATAGCTTATAGCGCTAGTTGCTAATTTAATAAAATATACCTAACCACCAACGATTCTTAAAACTTAGGCACTGTTTATGGTGGTAGTTGCTAGGTACATTTTATTGAATTAGCAACTAGCGCTATAAGCAATGCCTAAGTTTAAGAACCGTTGGTGAAAACTGGCATAAATCATTATTATAATTCAATAAAAAAATACCTAGCAACTAGCGCAATAAGCAATGCCTAAGTTTGAGAATCGTTGGTGAAAACGGGCTTAGTGTTTTATTTCTTTTAATATTTGAGCATTGATGTTACAAAATACATCTTCCTTAAGAGCAATTTCCTAAACGGAAAATGTAGTGGTTTAGTTCTGCAGTCATAAAAGCTAGAACGACCAACATTTTTGGATATTTTTTTTTGTAGATGATTTAGAAGTCATTTCTTTAATTCTTGCCAGAAGGAAAAAAATGGAGAATGTACAAAAAAAAATATAATGATCTAAAAGTACCTTAACTTTGGACCCCTCTAATTAATTTTATGCTAGGTTGCAGAAGGTAACTCTCTAGCAGGATGTAGCCTAATCAATTTAGATTATAAATCTGAAAAAAATTGAAAATCTAACGACTGAAACTTTAGTTATGACTGCAGAACTAATGCTCGATTTCATGATTTTTACAATTTTTCCTCCCAAACTCGCGCGCCCTCATTTGGTCTTAGTTTGCAAAGAAGCTTCAGAAAAGTGGGATGGATTTTCTATTCCTTGTTATTATCTCCAACGGAAAATTTATCGCGGGTGTCTAGGAAGATGCTCTTAAGTGACTTGGTATTCGAAATAAAAATATGTTTCTTTATCGATGAAATTTTTTGTACTTTCTACAATTTTTCTTTTGAGTACTTTTTTAAGTACCTTGTAAAAATAAAAATATATTTGACTTCTTTCTGAGACTTAAATATGTCCTTACTTTAATTGTATCCAAAATTGTATCTTAATGTGAGTAAATAAATAATGGTAATTCCAACGAAGGCAAAACGTGACATTAATAAATACGTGACTTAAATTTTAAAAGACGATGTTGGTGCGTATAATGAAATATTTATGGTTTTTATTGCAGATTAATAACTTCTTTTTAAAGCTAATTTATTGCTTTAATTTAGTTTTAAAAGATTTTTAAAAATTGCGAGTTCAAAAATAAAAAGATATTTTTATACCTAAGTAAATTTGTGAAGTTTATTAAGGCGAGGTTGATTACAAAACTATTTTTACACAAATCCCTTTAATTATTTATAGGTAAATATGGCATTTATTAAACTATGTTGAAAAATTGTTAATAATTAAACCGTAAAGTGTAACGTCGCCTTAGATTAACATTTAATTTAATGGCTACGCTTCCCACGGCTAAAAATTTGTTTCACATTTTGGGGAGCGTCAATTTAATATAGGTAACTCATCAAATTAATTTTGTAATAGACTGCTTTTGAATATTTATAAAAAAAATTAATTTAATTTTTAGCTCCATTATTTGTATGTATTAATTAAGTTTTTAATACTTAATAATTAAAAATATATGAATAAGTCTTCACTATTAAAAATAGTTAATTATAGTATGGTAGAAACCTAACTCTTTGTTAAGAAATTGTTTGATAGGAAATTATTAGCAATTTTTTATAATTCATTGAATAACTCACACCTAAATTTATTTTCATTGTTCTAGTATAATAACAGCCAAAGTTTTTCAAAAAAATTAAAAGTTATGAGTAAAAATTATCGATTGAGCTTCAATTTGAAATAAGTAGGTTGAATTAAATTATCAACAACATAAAAATGGAAATATTTAAAAAAATTACAAAGTTTGAAGATTGTTATTTTTTAGTAGAAGAGACTTTATGTGTTAATTTTATTACTTTTTAAAATAAATATAGTTTTTGTTTTTAAAATAGTATAAAAAAACTCGTTTCATAAGTCGATAGTAGCACTTGTTCATTAAAATACCCGCCGCTACGCGGCTCTTAACTTAAAATTGAAGGCGTAGTTTTAAAGGGATATCACATTTAAGACAATTAACCCTATATTCTTATAATTTTTTTTAAAGAAATTATAAATTAAAATAGTAATTCATCATTTTGTGTAATAAAAAATCTGAATTCGCCAAAATTAAATGCTTTAGAACATTTAACATTGCAATAAAAGAATAAGATAAAAAAGTAATAAATATGCATGATTAAATTTAATTACATCAACTTCAAAGACGGTCGTATAAAACAGAATTAACTAAATTATTTACAGAAATAAAAAAACATTATTTTTAGGTTTTTATTTTAGAGCCAGGTAATTTAATCTATACAGTTTTACAAGTTACTCAATTTTAAATATTAAGTTATTATTTCTAATGGATTTATTATTTTAATACAACATAAAATTTAATAAGTCAATTGCACGTGAAGCGTCTCAAACAATGTGATTCGGCATGTCATTATGATTTGCAGAAAGCTTTATTTGGGTGCGACGAAGCATATACACTTTATTACATTTATAATTCAAACGTCTCGTTACACAGTTTTTGCACCAAATGGCTCAACGTTTTATGTAATGGTCAATGCATCTTTTATCTCCAGAAATACTCGTGGCTACATTTACTTTTATGTAATTCAACAGACACTCGTCGTTATAAGCGTAATACTAAAATTTATACGACTTCCTAATTTGGTCCGAAGAATGTTAATATAAAATTAAACCCTCACCTGAAATTAATTACAAAATTTCTTTATAGATATTATTAAATTACCTATCGAAAGTTCATAGGTTTTCTGGATAAGTCAATTAAAAGCACAGGTAGGTTTACACCTTAAGTAGATTGTAGAAATCGTAATAAAATTAGATTGTTTTCTGGGAATAATTGCAGCAATAATTATCATTTCTTAAAGTGCAACCTTATCATAATTAAATAAATTGTCACCTAAAACGTAATAAGAACTTCTCTTCGTTTGGTGTGATCTTAATCGACATTTTAATTTTTTAAATTATAATATTATATCTTATTAAAATAATTTTACTTGATTATTGTTAAATAGCCAATTTGTTTAATGTAATTTTATTACAAAATAAGGAAAACATAATTCGTATCAGGTGCATTTCTCACACATCCCATGCATTTGCATAATTTGACCCAGTTATATATCAGAATATATTGCTTTAGAATTTCTTTTGTAGTGAAAGTAAAACGTTAAAGAACAGTTGCAATTGGATCTTCTATTTATCTTTATTAAACCTATGCCCTGTTTTACAATACATTATCAAGTAATGTGTGTTTTTCATCTTCTTATCTCACCAAACATCTTTAAATTACCTAAGTTATAACTTATAAAATCTTGAGATCAAAAAAGGTTTTAATATACTATATTTTTTTAATACAAGAAACTGTTCACTAATACGAATAAAAATTACATTGGTTGCCAATTTCACGGGTCGACACCGTTTTTGTTACAAGTAGTCTGTTCTGTGATTTGGCCACATTTAGGTATTATAAAATTATAAAACGTTTTTTCCAATCACCCTTCTTAGATTTTTTGAGAGGCACCTATTAGTTTCACCTACATAAGCCAAAACCATTGACGCAAAATATGGTATATTTGTAGGTCCAGAAATCTGGGAATTGACGAAGTTTTGAGCAAAAATTGAATGAAATTAAAAAATAAATGTAAATGTGAACATTTTTTTGAGTAACCACTAACCACAAGGCAGAAAATTACAAAGATTTAATAAACGAACTAATGACAACATATAAAGCTTTGAGGTGCAACATGTCCTTGAAGATACATTTACTGGATTCTCATCTGGATTTTTTTTTTACGAAAACCTGGAAGCAGTGAGTGACCAACACAGGAAAAGGTTACACCAGGAGATTTGACAATTGGAAAAACGATATCAAGGAAAATGGAATCCGAGCATGTTGGCTAATTATCTGGTCAACACGAGCAAAAATATTTTTAGATAATACACTTAATACTATCGTTTATTAAATGAAATTCAAAAACACACCTAGAGAAGTTTTCTGAATGTCGTTAAAAAAATTTCGAGTAACAGGACAGAAACTTACAAAGATATATAAATCAATAATTGACAACATATAAAGCATTGGGGTGCAACATGTCCTTGAAGATATATTTCTCAGACTTACATCTGGATTTTTTGCTGAAAACCTAGGTGTAATAGGTGACGAACTCGGGAAAGGTTTCGCAATTATATTTGCCAAATGAAAAATTATATCAAGGTCAAGGAAAATGGAAACCTAGTATGTAGGCTGATTATTCCTGGGTACTTAACAGGGACCTACTAGAAGCTAAGTACTCTCGAAAATCATAAATATCTAGAATTGCCGAAAAAAATAATCATAAGTTTATTTTGGCTATTTTTTGTAAAAAAAATATACTGTTAAATTTCTTGAAAATGTCAATTTTTTTTATTTATCAAAATATGTGACTTGATTTTGTGTTATAAAAAAAAGTTTAAATTTTGTAGACCAATGTTATTGGATAATTTCTGTTTCGACAGGAATCATGATATTGTTCACATCGTTTAAATTAAAAAGGAATAAAAAATATCAGGATGAAAACTTTTTTGATAAACAAGGTGGTCACTTTTACAGTTTGTTGGGATCTCAGAAACCCGAAGAGTGCTAAACAGTTGCCCCATTTCATGCTCTTTTGAAATCCTTTTATAAATCCGGGATATTTTACTCCATTCACCAAATATCATGAAATAACTGAAATTTCGGATTTTCGTTTTTCCTCCATATTTTTGTTGTCACTTAAGCTTTTCCATTTAAATTTGAAAGTCTTAGATAACATTTTAAACTTAAAAAACATTTTCTCATAGGCGCCATTTTTGAATTCAATTATGTTAACACTTACTTATTTAACTTAAAAAAAGAATAAATTATTTATTTACAAAACTGAGTTGTGCCATAAAATAATAAAAGAATGATTTCAATACTTTATTTAGAAAATAAATTTTGCTCTTTACGTCACCAATTTTTGCAAAAAATAACAAAATCGCGAATTATTTTTTAACCAATATACGTAGAATCAAAATAAAATCCTCTTTCAATTGGTAATAGATATATAGATATGGTTGATAAATGTTGAATAAAAAACCGCAAAGGAAAAGAAAGATAAAAAACATGTTTTTTCAGTTTTTGAATTTTTTTTTCAAAATAAAACCCATTAGGGTTATATTTCTTTTAAATTTTCTGAAACCTCTTCATATTTACAATAAATCAAGGAAAAATTTGAAACCATAGCACTTTTCCTTCTCTTACTATAGCCTTCTGAAGTTACTCCTAGAAGAAGTATTCTGAGCAGTCTGTTACCATCGGCAGTAGGACTGACGTGAAACTGTTATAAAATATTTGGAATTCCATCAAGTATCCCTTAAAGCCTATTTGACAAACTATGTTCAGGAATACATCGGATAGAACTAACTTCAGAAAGCTTTACTAAGTGAAGGAAAAGAGCTACGATTTTCCCTGGTGTGTTGAGAATATGAAAAAAATTTAGAAAATTAGAAAAAACACAACCGTAATGGGTCTTATCCAGGAGAAAATTTACAAAAAACTGAAAAAAAATCAAGTTTTTTTTTTATTTTTTTTTCACTTTTTGATTTTTTCGAATGTTATTACCTACACACATTGGTTAAGATGTAGTTAACGATTTTGTGATTTGTGATAAAAATCGGTGACCTAAAATTCAAAAGGCTATAGCGTGTATTCAGCGACCGTGATGAAAAATTTAGAGACGTCGTTAACGTTAAACACGTGATTAAAAAATATTTCTTCATAAGAAATATTTTCTTAAAGACGTGATTAACTTTAATGATGTCTCTAAAATTTTCATCGCGGTAGCTGAATACATGCTTATAGCTCTAAAACTAAAACAGCTAGACCCACACTTTTTGGTTTTATGTCGATTAAATTTGGTCTTATTTCTAACCCTGATGTATGGTGAACCATGAACGGAACACCCTGTATAATGATCAAAATCAAATAGTAGATAGCAGATGAAATTAATGTATTGGTTCAAGTAAATCTAAATCCAGAAATATCTAAAAGAAATTTTGCATTCAATTTTACTTATCAAAATCTGGCGTTCAAAAGATTCTTAGAATCGTACGTACCAAGATTATAATATCAACCTGTACAAAAAATACATCCAGTAGATAACGAAAGACGGCTTGAATTTTTTATTTGGTTTCGTGCTAAGCCGAGTGAAAATCCTCATTTTAAACGGAAAGTACCACTACAGATGCGTTTCTTTCTAAATGTTCTGTGTGGACTTTTATAAAGTCAATTAATAGAACCTTACTTTGTAACCAAACGTTTAACTGGTCAACATTATAAGAATTTTCTGGAAAATTAATTAGAGGAAATGTTAGATACATTACTTGTGACGTGAAATCTAAATTGTTTTCAGCAAGGTCCTCACACTGCAAGTATTGCTTCAGAATATTTAGATGAGCGGTTTCCAAATAGTTGGATAATAGGAACAAATGGCCCCGTGCGCTGACCCCCTATGTCTCCTTGTTTAAATCCTTTGGATGTTTTTCTGGGGTTCGATAAAAGATAAGGTTTATGATACACCAATAGTTAATTTGGAATATTTGCAAGAGAAAATCGAATACGTTTTTGAATCCTTAATCCAACAAGCATTAGAAGCGCTGTAAAAACATGAATAGGAGATTGGACATCAATGGGTACATTTTGAACAATTTATGTAAGTATTGTTACTGCTTTATATTTCTTGAATATAAAAATGTCCTTGGCCAGGATTCTGGTGTGATTGATTAATTACCCAAGCTTTTGGTTTTTAATTAGATGGATCTATCTCATATTAATTTTTGGTTTTTATATTAACATTTATATTTCTTGAATATTGAAATAAAATATTAAAATTATTTTTTTTGTTTTTTATGGCACACCTTTATTTTGTAAATAAATGATTAAATATTTTTTAAAAATCCATTATTAAAGTAAAACAACTAAGTGTGTCATTGAAATTGTATTTTTCTTCTATTCATTAGTTTAAAAATAAAAAATGGCGTCCATAAGAAAATTAAAAGTTGGTTTAAAATTATAAAAATCCAGTTAACTCAACTTAGATAATAAAAATATGGAGGAAAAACAGAAATACAAAATTTCAGTTATTTTATGATATTTGGGGAATGTACCGGATTTCTAAAAGTATTCCAAAAGAGCATGTAATGGGGCAATTTTTCTTCTAATTTAAGCAACTTTGTAACTCTTCGTGTTTCCAATATCAGAATGGTGGGCACTATAAAAGTGACCACCCTGTATACTATTCCCTTGAGTAACCCAATGGGTTTTTGAATATTATTAACACTATGATCTCTTATCATATTTTTAAGAAAAAGGTCTTTCGCTTTTTTTCTGTTGACTCTTTATAAAATATCACTAACTTCCATTGTTTCTTAACCGTTTACGAAAATGATTCTGATAAGTTTAAAACATTTGGAACTGAAGACTAATTTATCAGAGTTTTACAGTCCCTAAGTATGTTATGATAATAAATCATAAATAAGCGAAATTTAAACACGAATTATTATACATATAAAACTAAATAAGTCACAAAACGCTCTTAACTTCTAGGGGCAAAAATCATGACAAAAATCTTCACTGTGAAAGTTGAAAACTAAAATTTTTTTTTTTAATAAAAAGATGCTATACCTTTCTAAATCAATGCTATAAAATATCGAATAATTTGATTCGTTTTCTAACTATAAATGTCATTTGAAAAATGTCAAATATATTTGTACGATTAAAACGGCACAAATAAATTATCGTATCCTGTCTTATTATCTAATATCTTTAAGTAATAATTATCTAATACTTTACCTATATAAAATTAAAATGCTTGAAATTAAAAGAAGATTCGTTAGTGCTATTTAAATGTTTTAGTCGCAATGACCGTCTCGAATAGGAATTTGTTAAATTAAATATTATAATAGTAAAATTTCATTTACTATAAATCAATACTATGTCACCTTTAATTTGATATTAATTTTAATTAAAAAGCTATTGATTGGTATTCGTTTAATTTCTTTAATTGATTTTGAGCATAAATTGTATTTAATTTTAATTGACATTAAAAATAATTATTTGGTTATACTTACTTTATAAAATGCCGTTTAAAAAATAATAAATTGTTTTTATAGATATTCGTAAGGGTTAATTTTTGAAAAACAGGCTCTGTCGAAAACTAAAATCTGAGAAGTACTGAGAGTTTTTCCTAAACCTAAAGTGAAATACTGAGAATCACTGTAAATGGACCTGATTTACATTAATTAATCAATTACCATTGTGCATCGATTTTTAAAATAAAGACACCGTTTTAAATTGTAAATCTGTTTCTCCGTACTTTTTATTTTTGTGCATTTTGAACCTTCCTCCTAATTGAAATTGTTAAATTGATATCAACTAACAGTTGAAGGTAGGTAAGGAGTTATTTTATAAAAATATGTCCCCCTGAAAATCGACCCAACCCAGCGTTTTTTGATAAACTAAAGTTAAATAACAAAAATCGTGGAGTTTTCGTTGGACCATGTTGTATAATGTAAAAAAACATTTTTGTTCAGATACAAAGAAAAAAGTTTAAACTATGTTTTGAAAATCGCATTTTCTGGTTTTTTTTTAAATACTTAGCGCAGAAACGATGAAATGTTTGTTCATTTAACCAACTTTCTATTATCAATCACCACCAATAACAAAGATACCCATGTAGACCAACATTCCGTGACACACCCTGTATTTTATAACACAAAATAGATTAGAAAATGTTTACTATGGAAAGGCCCATCAGATACATCCGATGTACCTACTTATTGTGTATACGTTGAAATAATTTATAAATTATTGTTTCATATGCCGGTTTTCCACCAAACGAAAAAAGTGAGAATAAAAGAGAGAGTAGAAACAGCAACTTGGTGTTTTGTTGGCGTTTTATTTCATTTTTTGTAGAAGAAAAAATGAAGTGGACCATTGAAGATAATCTTCCTCCCGAAACGTAGTTGCACTACGACTCAATTGAAAATGACTGGAAACAAAAACAAAACTGCAACAATATTCTGTCCGCCCAGTGGAAATAGAGTTTTAAATTTGTTTGTGTTTTGGTTTTGTTTTTCGAGTTGGAAAATTTAAAGACAAAACTGAAACTAGTCCAATCCTCCAGGTGGGTCAAGTATTGGTAAAATTTTTACCAAATGAACTTTTATTATAGAAATGTTTGCATACAAAATTACATTAGAAAATTGTTAGTACTCTATTTTTTTAAATTCGAAAACCGGTTAAAATTTTTTTTTTTTTGAAAACTGGTATTTTGAAAACCGGTTTTTGTATAAACGGTTGGATGTAATTTATTTGCAAATTAAATATGCAAATATCGTAAGATATCTTTGGTCGTTCTCTTTGGATTTTGGAATTCTAGGATAGAATGTTTTTTTTCTGACATAATTTCTTCCTATTAAGATAAGTTTAAGACACCCCTTGTTACTTGTTACCTCATGAGATTTTCTTTATTGTGTACATTTTAGCTCTAAATTGTTTATATGTGCCCCGCCAAAAAAATTCTCCAGTTTTTAAATTTGTTTTCTAAATTTAAAATGAGCTAATCTATCTCGTAAACACTTTTTTTATTTTTATTCCTTAAATTTCAATCGGCTGAAACAACCCAAAATACCTTTTTTCTTCCCTTATTTTATGAGTGGGTGCGCTGAGCGTCTATACTTAGTAAACAAGGATAGCATTGTTTAAGAGCATCTTCCTAGACGACCGCGATAAATTTCCCATTGGAGATAATTACAAGGAATAGAAAATCAATCCAACTTTTCTGGAGCTTCTTAGAAAATTATCAGCAAATGCTAATTAATGCGAATCCCTAGGGGACGCGCGAGTTTGGATGGAAAAATTGTGAAAAATCATGAAATCAAGCATTAGTTCTACAGTCAAAACTCAAATTTCCCTTGTTAGATTTTCAATTTATTTTCATATTTATAATCTCAATTGATTAGGCTACATCCGTACATTCTAGCGGATTCTGCAATCTAGCACAAAATTAATTAGAGGGGTTCAAAGTTAAGGTACTTTTAGGTCATTATATTTTTTTTCTACATTCTCCAATTATTTTTTCTTCCGCTAGGAATTCTAGAAATGACTTCTTAATCATCTACAAAAAAAATTATACAAAAATGTTGTTCATACTAGCATTTTTGACTGCAGAACTAAACCACTATATTTTCCGTTTAGGGCATTGCTCTTTAGTTATGCATAAATGAAGTGCGCCAGTTACATCCAACCGTACAAACCCTAGATGTGGAACCGGCGAGATGTTAGCAATAAGTTTTCCAGCAATAAGTATTTTACATGTAATTCTCCCTAAGAGGTTTTTTCTAAATAACTTCCTTCCTTATTAATTCACAAAAAAATAAATACATCAAATTAAAGCACAATTAAATCCCTACAGAGTGGTGGCACCCACTTTGCTTGTCCGTCCCGATAAAGTTTTTTATAGCACCCCAATCAAACCTCTACCACGTATTTTCAAATTTTAAAATATTAACCTACAAAGATAAATGATATGTCTATGGATAGCATTTTTCATGTAGATAAAGATGATATTGGTCACTTTGCTTGTCCGGGCCAATTAGGTGAGTAATTAACAAAAAACATAATTTTTTCGACATTTATGGAGTTTGAATGCTAATTTATTAACGCAGAATTGTTGCATAAAAAAGTTAATTACACAAAAAGATCAGAAATTTAATTGTAATTACACTTTGCTTGTCCGTCCATAATCAATTACATATAAGACAGCAATAACTTTTAGAACTCAAAATTCCAAACAAATATGCGGCGAAAGTCAATCAAAGAAGACAATGTTTAATAATTAACTCAAAGAAACAATTTATATGTCCAGAGACAGGATTTTTAATTTGGATAACGATAGTATTGGTCACTTTGCTTGTCCGCGCCAATTAATTGAGTAAATAACAAAAAACGACATTTTTTCGACATTTATGAAGTTTGAACGCTAGTTTATTAACGCAGTAATGTTGAATAAAATAGTTAATTACACAAAAAGATCAGAAATTTAATTGTGATTACACTTTGCTTGTCCGTCCATAATCAATTACATATAAGACAGCAATAACTTTTAGAACTCAAAATTCCAAACAAATATGCGGCGAAAGTCAATCAAAGAAGACAATGTTTAATAATTAACTCAAAGAAATGATCTATGTGTCTACAGACAGCATTTTTAATTTGAGTACCGATGGTATTGGTCACTTTGCTTATCCGGCCAATTAATTGAGTAATTAACAAAAAACACCATTTTTTCGACATTTATCAAGTTGAAACGCTAAACAATTACCGCAGTATTGTTGCATAAAAAAGTTAATTACACCTGAAGATCACAACTTTAATTGTGATTACAGTGGTTAGTAATTTGGGTAACGATGGTATTGGTCACTTTGCTTGTCCGTCTATAATTAATTCACTATTAGCCAGAAATGAGTTTTCGAAAGCCGCAGATTTTTTTGGAATTTGGCGTTCTAAGAGTTATTACTAGCTCATAGCTAATTAATTATGGACGGACAAGCAAAGTGTCACATACCACCGTAATCACAATTAAATTTTTGATCTTTTGATGTAGTTAACTTTCTTATGCAACAATACTGCGTTAATAAACTAGCGTACAAACTTCATAAATGTCGAAAAATGGTGTTTTTTGTTAATTACTTAATTAATTGGCCCGGACAAGCAAAGTGACCAATACCATCGTTACCCAAATTAAAAATCCTGTCTCTGAACATATAAATTGTTTTTTTGAGTTAATTCTTAAACATTGTTTTCTTTTCTCTTTTACTGACTTTCGCCGCATATTTGTTTGGAATTTTACGTTCTAAAAGTTATTGCTGGCTTATAGGGAATTAATTATGGACGGACAAGCAAAGTATGACATACCACCGTAATTACAATTAAAATTTTGATCTTTTTGTGTAATTAACTTTTTTATGCGACAATACTGCGTTAATAAATTAGCATTCAAACTCCATAAATGTCGAAAAAAATATGTTTTTTGTTATTTACTCACCTAATTGGCCCGGACAAGCAAAGTGACCAATATCATCTTTATCTACATGAAAACTGCTATCCATAGACATATCATTAATCTTTTTAGGTTAATATTTAAAAAATTTGAAAATACGTGGTAGAGGTTTGATTGGGGTGCTATAAAAAACTTAATCGGTACGGACAAGCAAAGTGGGTGCCACCACTCTGTAGGGATTGTGCTTTAATTTGGTGTATTTGTTTTTTTTGTGAATTGATAAGTAAGGAAGTTGTTTAGAAGAACCTCTTATGGAGAATTACATGTAAAATACTTATTGCTGGAAAACTTATTGCTAACATCTCGCCGATAGATGTGGAAAATAACAATAGTAGGTGTGTTTCTTTTACCAAAATTTGACTGATTTGCTCGAGCAAATCACTTCCTTCTCCTTTTAGTTCTATAGGAGAAAATGAGACAGAATGTGATTTGCTCATATTTGCTCGAGCAAAGTATGTAAAAAAAACACAACTATTGTAAAAGAGTTAAAATATTTGAAAAAAATGAACTCTATTTTTTACTTTAAAACGTAAGAATTTCTAAAAATATAATAAATGAAATATAAAACCAATTTTTAAATCAGAATGCAAACATGGATTAAAGATTAAATGGTATTAATAAAACAAGAATATTGCACGATTTAAACGACCTCGGATTGCTCCATTTTATACTCATCACTTTTGATTAATGTTTATGTTAAGATCTAAATATTGTTCATATATTACTAAATAAATATTACATCAACTTAACGCGGCAATAAAATAAATCAATAAAATGTGGTCCAATTTATGTTTTCATAAGGAATTTTAATTTAATTATTAATAATTTTATTAAACTTTAAATCAATTGCAAAATAATTCAAGTGGTAATTTTATATGTTGATTAATGATTTTCACTTAAATCCGCTAATTTTTTTATGAACTAATTTAATCACGTAATTAATTTTTTACTCATAAAATATTAATTATATTATGTAGGTATAACAATAACTTGCGATGTGAATTTAATTAAAAAATAAATAAGTTCCCATCATTTACCATAAAATTGTAAGAATTTGTAATATAATTAACACTAAATGTTTGGCATATAAAGTTATCTGTTTACAACCAAGCTCAACACGCAAGTTAATTATGTAACTTTTGAACCTGTTTATAAAGAATATATTGCAATTGATACTGTCGTATTATTTAATTGCGAGAAAATACATCAGAACTAAATTTACTTTGCGAAATTTTTTTGCATAAAGAAATCAACACTTTTTTTAAAAAATGCGGATTTCGTACTTCGTACGAAAAAAATTAATTATCGTAAATAAGATAATCCAATAAACGGTTGTCACTTTTAGAGTCAGATTACTTTTACAAGAAAGTGGTTTTAGTTGCAATTCTATAATTTAAGACTTATGCATGCATCCCACAATTGCGCAAATGAAATAATACTTTCCGGATTTTAATTACTTTTTTCAATTCATATGCGATTAATAAAGAAAGCTTTAATGATAGTTATTTTTGATCATTAAAACTACCGAAGTGTTTTAAATTTTTATTATCATCCACTAAATTAATGTAGCTTGGTAATTTGTTTCATTATTTAGCGAAATAAAAATTAATTAATTATTTTAAAATTTGAAAACGCTTTAAAGTTTAAAGTATAGTCATTGTATTCGGTTGATACTTGATCATAAAAATCTATTTCTTTGTGGAGTAAAACTTGCGCGTTTCTTACTGTATTCTTTCAAAACAAGTCCCAAATATACTTATTTGCATTTTTCCGAAGTTAATTTAAACGACGATACTATTTTATTATAAAATATAAGTTCTTGGGTTGAGGACAAAAAATGCAAATAAAAACAATAAACTTTTATTTCGCAACAAGTTTCGGGTTAATTTTAACCCTTTATCAAGCTAAAAAATTACAAACAATATAAAATTACAACAAATTAAAAATTAAAAAATCAAACAAACCTTTGAAAAAACGTTTAAAGTATAGTCTTCTGCAACTTCATAATAAAATAAATATAAATTAATGTATAAATGGTGGTAAAATGGTGTATATAAGATAGTATAAAATTTTTTTTGAAATGTTGAAATGCCAAAGTCAATTTCAAAATTATTTGACATTAAAAAATAAAATAAATATTTGTTTACAAAGCCAGTTAGTATTACAATACACTATTTAAAGTTTAATAAAAATTGGTATGATTCATGTAAATCTTCCATATCAGATTTAATATTAATATTATTTTTATGTTTAATAATATTAATAGTTTCACTAATAAGTCTCTTTTTTAAATTAGTTTCTCTATCTAATATAGTAACATCCCCAAAATTTAAATTGTGAAGTGTTCTAAAATGGTGTAGTGCTAAACCGGATTTGTTATCTTTATCTTTATATTTATCTTTACAATCGTAAGTATGTTGTTGTAAACGATTTTTTAACAATTGTCCGGTTTGACCTATATAAACTTTTTCACAATTTAAACAAGGTATTTTATAAACTAAATTAGACTCGAATTCTTTAGGTGTTTTGTCTTTTAATTTACTATAAATGTTACCAATTTTATTTTTATTATACATTGCTAATTTAACATTAAAAGGTTTAAAAATGTTGTCAATTTTAAAAGATATTATACCAAGATACGGAAATTTAAAATATAATTTTTTGTCATCTATGTTATTTAAAGAAGAATTATTATTAGAAAGAATATTACGTACTTTATTAATAGTTTTTTTAATTAATTTTTTAGGGTAACCATTATTCTCAAATAAACTTGAAATAATATTTATGTTATTGGAATGAAATTGTGGATGACTTAATCTTAGCATACGATTTGTAATGCCTTTAAGTACTCCAATTTTTTGTGAGAAAGGATGGTTAGAAAAATAATTTAATAAAACACAAGATGATGTTGGTTTTCTATACCAATTAGTGACAATTTTGTTATCAGATCTAATTAATTTGGTATCAAGGAAAGTAATTTCGCCGTTGGTTTCAACTTCATAAGTAAATTTAAGATTTTGATGGTATGAATTAAATTCTGACAATATGAATTTAATTTCAGATTCAGGTACTAATAATATAGTATCATCAACATAAACTTTTAAGAAAGGAATTTGTATTTTAATTTTGTTCAAAACTGTTTTAATGCAATCATTCATAACAATAGAAGCTAATATTGGGCTAGCTGGATTTCCCATAGGACTACCATCTAGTTGTTTAAAAAATTTATTATTAAACATAAAGTAGCTAGTATCAAAATACAATTCTATAATATTTAGAAGTGTTTGTTGGTCAATATCTATATAAGCTGAAATGAAATTCCAATTCTTTTTAATAATATTAATTATAATCTTTTGGTATATTATAACCTTGTATAAATTGAACAAATTCAAATGAATTATTGACAATATAATCAAAGGTTGAAATTACAGGAACTAATATTTTATGTAAGTATTTAGAAATATTATAAGTTGGAGAATTAATACAACTAACCACTGGACGAAACGCTATTTGAGTTTTATGAGTTTTTCTTAACCCATACAACTTAGGTGATAATGAATTATATCTGACTAATTGTTTTTTAACACTCTCAGAAATATAACCTTGTTTAAATAATTGTTTTATAAATTCATTACAAATTCTTTCAAATTTTCTAGTTGGATCCTTATTCAACCTTCTATAAATATTATCATCACTAATTAATATATTCATTTGGTCATAATATTCATCTTTATACATAACTGTAATGTTACCACCTTTATCAGATTTTTGTATTAATATTTGATCATTTTGTTTTAAAAATTTTTTAGTGTAAATTAAATCTTGATAAACTTGACTTTTAACTGAATCATTACTAGTACTCTTATTAATATTATTCATTCTATTTAATTCATTATTCAAAATATTAACCGATTTATTTCTTACTAAAATTTGGTTATCTTTATCAATGATTGTATTACAAATAATAAATTCTAAATCTTTAATGATATCAGGTATCATTTTAAGAATATCTGATCTGTTATTAATGGCTTGTAAACTAAAATTTGGTCCTAACTTTAATGTGTTAATTACTTGTGTTGGTAAATTAAGATCTGTGTAATTATAAATAATATTATCATTATTAAAACTATCTGTTCTAATTGTTTGTATGTTTGTGTTATTATTTAAATGTGTAAATTTTTTAATATTAGTAAATTTAACATTATTGAAATTAACCTCATATGATATTTTAAGGTGTTCACTATAATCAAAAAATGTTTTTTTATCTAAAACGTTTTTAAGTTTTTGTTTGATGTTATTAATTTGGATTTTAATTTTATCTAATCTCCAGTGTGTTATTTTAATTTCAACATTCAAAATTGATTTTCTAAATCTAAGTGTTATTTTATCAACCTCGTTACTGTAAGGGTGTTCTTCAAGTTGTATATTCTGAATTGAAGCAAGTGAATGCGTAATATGTTTCGGGAACACTCCACTTTTTCTACACCTTATCAGGAATATCACTCGATTATTATAAGAAGACAATTTTCTATTCAAGTTTGCCCAATTCTTCATTTGTTGTAACACAACATGTCCGTAATTCTTTTTAATAGTTAAATAAAACCCAGTATTCATATTAACAGAAGAATCTTGTCCTTATAATGTATTATAAAATATAAGTTCTTGGGTTGAGGACAAAAAATGCAAATAAAAACAATAAACTTTTATTTCGCAACAAGTTTCGGGTTAATTTTAACCCTTTATCAAGCTAAAAAATTACAAACAATATAAAATTACAACAAATTAAAAATTAAAAAACGTTTTTTCAAAGGTTTGTTTGATTTTTTAATTTTTAATTTGTTGTAATTTTATATTGTTTGTAATTTTTTAGCTTGATAAAGGGTTAAAATTAACCCGAAACTTGTTGCGAAATAAAAGTTTATTGTTTTTATTTGCATTTTTTGTCCTCAACCCAAGAACTTATATTTTATAATACATTATAAGGACAAGATTCTTCTGTTAATACTATTTTATGTTTAAAACATTTTGACAGCGTTGTGGTCTTCTATAATTCTGATATCAACCTCCAGTTGAAAGTGGGTAATGTGTAATTAGGTAAAAATCGTTTCCCCATGAAACAAAAATCGACCTGTCCGAGCGTTTTCTTTTTTAAAAAAACTCAGGTTAAATACCGAAAAACGGGCTTGTGAAGTTTTCGTTGGACCTCCCTCTATAATATTTTTGTTTAGGAAATATCAAATGACGCAGAAAAGGAACTTTATATTTTAGAGTAATATACGTACATACATATAATATATTCTAAGTCGGTGATGAAATAAGTGATTAAAGGCATACTTCTTGTTTATTATTTACTGTCACAAATATGCATTGTTATTACAGTATAATTAAAGATAATTTATAGCAGGGCCCTGTTATTTTAAGAGGTATTAACCGCTATTTATATAAATCATTAGACCAGACATAAAATAAATATAAAGGTTAAGTACTTAACAATAAAATAACTTGATTAGAATTAAAAATCATAAAAAAAATCATCATTCTATTTTTATAGAGATCGGTGTAATAAAAAAAATGCATGAACTTTTAACAAGTTAAAATAACATTTTGAAGAAATTTAGTTTGAAAAATTTTAGTTATTGCATTTAAAAAGAAAAACTTTGTTTCTACATTTCTTAGCAAATGAAAAGAAATAAAAATAAGCCCAGTTTTTAAAAATAGAAGTAATAATTGTGCATACCTATAACTATCGACCCATTGCAATTCTGAGTCATTTTTTGTTTCCATAACAATTCTATAAGAACATATTTAGCGATAGACGCTATAGTTAAATCCTAGCAATCACCGTACCAACATGGATTTCTTCCAAAATGTACCAATCTTAGTAATGTTACGCAATATTCTAAACTCTAAACTATTTATAGCAAGACTCGCCTAACTAGAAGTAAACAATAATGCAATTTTACAATAGATATGATGTTATAGGATGTAAATCTAAACAATAGAACTCAGTATGTTGTTCAATTCTGACGGTTACTTAGCACCTAGTTAAGGGTACCTCTGGGTTCCAACCCGGGACCTTTTTCTGTTTTGATTTATATTATTAATCAACTCTGTAATTCAATCACCACATCTAATATATGCTGCTGACAATTTTTTTTTCGAAACCATCACTTCGGAAGAAGATTGTATGATTATACAGAAAAATCTAGAAGCAGTTCATCTTACTCAAGAAAAGTAACGAGTATCGAATATGACTATAGAATAAATAATGTGTCTTTAAGTACAGGGTGAGCTAAAATGATTGTGGTCAATTCAAATTTCCCGCCTAAAAATCTGGGAAATTTGTAATAGTAATACAAAATCATGTCAAAATCAAAACAAAGTAACTAGACTTCACAAAAGCAGAGGCGTAGGTATAATTTTTACCGTTGTGTCAAAACTTCAAATTTTTGAATTTCGTAATTGTGCCTTCTATTCATAAACGTAAGTTTTTATGAAAATTAATTTGCGTAAATCTTTGTTTTGTGTTAGTATCTGCACGAAAATGAAGAAAACATTTTCAATCTTTGACATTTGCTGTAAAATTAGAGACTTTGGAAAAAAAATTTTGCTACGCCATTGGATTACTAGGAGATTTTCTTTTTAAGATTTCAATTGTACCAACCTGTGTATTTTGTTGCCTACATATCAAACCACAATCATTTTAGCTCACCTTATTCTTGAACCAGTCGACACGATGTCGCAGACGACTTTTATCATTATGTCCTTTTCATTTACATGAAAAAAGAAGAGTATGTCCTTGTAGTTTCGTCGACGACTCGATTTCGACCGGTCCAAGAATAAGGCTGCTGGGCAAACTATTCGATTCCAATCTGAAATATGGCCATTCTAAGAAATTTTCTAATACAATTGAAACAATCGTTTTGCTGTATAATACGTTCATAGTCTCAAAATTGGAATTCAAATTTATTATTTAGCAAAACTATTGTAACTTGATCAAGTGTGACCTTTTACTTCCATAAGGAAAGCAAGTCAGGGCAGATTAATATGTTAAAGTCATTTTTTAATAAACAAAAAAAAAGAATTATATTTTTCATTTAAAGCATTAAAAATAAATAAAAAAACACTCTATTTCTCAGCCAATGTAACAAATCACAAAAATATCTCATTTGTATATTTCGAAATGTTTTTGTGTGGTATGTTTACTCCATTCTACTTTGTCAGCTTTGATCTTCAATCCCCTTCAAAATTACCCTTTAGAAGCTACCAAAAATTTTAAAAAAATCATAAAAATATCTGTAAAGTTTACAAATATTTGTAACAAATTTGGAAAGTAACGCAAATCGTTTCGAAATAATAGCCTAAAAACATACATTTTACAAAATCTTCAAAGGTCTGTAACTTATAAAGAAAGTTTTACTGAAAATTTTTTTTGTCATTCTACTTATTTTCACCTCTAGTATCACCTCTTTAAAGATTAACTAAACACCTTGTTTACTAACTGTCATATTACGCTATGTTAATTTGTGGGGTTGAAACCCCGCTTTGAGCATGTTATGACATTTAAATTTGCCGTTCTTAGATACTGAAGAGAACAATGTGCATTACATTTTTTTATGCTGATTATGCTCAGTTATCTAGAGAATGGTATCGAGAATGGTGTTAAATTGTTTTATTGTATTTTCTGGACGGCGATCGATTTATTTACATCAACTTCTGCTGCTAACGGTAATGTTAATGACACCTTTCCTCCTTGGGGTTATGAAACACACTAATAAAATCTAAGAACTGGGCTCACTAAACTTACAAGGCTAATTTGCTTGAGAGTGATTATGATCGTTTTTCCAATTTTAGAGCTTTGTGGAAAACTGCAATAGCGAACGAATGTGAATTATCTCAAAGAAACTGAAAATAGGGTAATTCTGCCAACTTATCAAAAAGTCCAAATCTGTTTCATCTACCACGTTTAATGAGGACAGAGCTTCTGAAAACACTCCTCTGGAAATCAGTAATTTGTTTCTGGATATCTTCAAAGTATTTTATGTTAACTCTCCTGATATTGAGCTTATTAGCCATGATATGGGGGAAAATAATGATTTTATGAGTAATTTTAGCATTTATGAGTAAAATGTTTTAGATGATCTCAGTAAGCTGCCTTTGAATCTTAAATCTGACCCCAGTGACCTTAAGTACAGCAATTACCCTGCTGTTCAAAAGATCTCTACACTCGGTTTTATTTCCATCATGTTGAAAGGAATCCTTCATCATCCCAGTGCATCAGTCTGGGGATAAGACTCACGTCACTGATTATCGACCTATCTCCATAATATCTCATATTTCCAAACTATTGAACAAATTGGTTAGCATTGAAGTTAACAAGAAATATAGGAATATCATCATCCAGGAACAACATGGATTCACCAAAGGAACAAGTGCTGAAACTAAGCTTTTTGTCTGCACCAATGAAATCATTCAATGATTGGAATCGTGGAGTGAAGTGGAAAATGTCTACACACACTCCAGAAAGGCCTTTGATGGATACTAACCCTGCAAAAATGAAGAGTGCTTGGTTTCAATGGATCATTGTTAACATGAATTGGTTTCTACCGTACTAAGAGGAATCAGTATGTTAAATTAAATTCTATCTCAATGCCTAGCAATATGCTAATAATAAGTGACATTCCCCAAATATCTCATTTGGGCCCTATTCAATTTTTATTATATTATGTCAATGACTTGGCTAAAGTTATTAAATTACCCAAGGTGACCTGAAACTGGGAATATTTTTGGAAGTGGCCTGTTGCTTATTATTTTTCATAGATTACCAATCTACAATAAAAATTATAGGATACGATAAAAGAAAAAATTGAAACCCTCATAAAAACGAATGGCAATATTAAATGTCCCCCTAGAGTGGCAAAATTTTTAAGGAAATGGCTTAGTTTTGAAAATATCCTTCAGATGAATTCATTAAAATGGGACACCCAGTATGTTATTATTATTATATTATTACGTTAGTTTCGGAAAAAATATATTAATCAAGCATGTGATATAATACAAAATTTTGGTCTATACATATAATACACACTGAAAATAATTGGATAAAACCCAATTAGCTTCATTGGTTTAATTAAACTCATATATCCGTGTATCACTATCACTGCAAATTCACATTTAAAATCATAATTATAAAATCAATTTAGTAGAATTTGCTTGCAAAACAATCATAATACAACTTTTACCCATACAATTATCAAAAAACTTTAATTATTAATAAATAAAATTTTCATAATCTAAACCTAAACTAAACAGTGCAATTATGTAATAATTACTATAATAAAATTCTCATCATACCACACCTTAACTTCAAAAGAAAGTAATCTCTATGTACATCTTAAATTTTAAGACACTTAAAATTAGATCAAGGTTCTAGTAATTTTACGGCTATTACAAAAATGAAGAATGTTTTAATTTCCATAATTTTACTTCTAAACTAAAAACATTAATTAAGATTAAAGCTATCAAAAAAATTATTAAATTGATTCATTGCGGTACTATTTGTAATCGTTAACAGATCAGTAAACCATTTTCTGTTTTGGTAGCATTGATTGAGAAAATGAAATATCAAGGCTGTCTTTATAATTAGTGAATCACGGCAGTGTAATTGAATTATGACTTATGTTTCTATCATGCATTTCTTTGGCTAATGCAACTCAAACCAAACATTTTAACGTAACAACCATTAACATTCAATTATAATAGCGTTAGATCATTTAAATTAAATATTCAAATAATTACAATCATTATTTATAAATAATATATGTCTTCATTTAGATTGTAAGTATACGCGTGTAATTAAAATAAATCATCCACATATTTTTTTAAATTAATTTTGTATTTCTATAGGTGAAGATACAAAATTACTTAAATCAATATTATAAGCAAATTACTTAATTAAAACAACAAAGAAAATAATTTTAATATTTCAGTTTTACAATTTAAATCTTCATCCTTTCATCCCGAAATTATAAATTATAATTACAATCTTCAAATACAAATTGTTATGTTACGAAGTAAATTTATCGCAGATTTTCCAAATGTGGGTAATCATATTTTTTAAAGCTTTTCTGCATTATTACTAAATTTCAGTTTTTCTTTATTGATTCGATATTTCTTTTGAAACTTAAATAATTATCAGCTTGGTAAATAAAATAGAAATAATATTTAAAAGCTTTAATTTGTAGATAATTTACTATTAGATTTATTTTAAAATTTTAACTAAAGGAATATATCAAAATGTAATCAGAAAAACTACTTAAAAGGTTAGTAATAAATTTTAGCTTAAAGCAATATTATATTATATCATCAAACAAATTTTATTTTTCAAACAGCTTTTATCTAAATTGGAATTTTTTAATATCTTAATTATACATAACATAATGGTCTATTTGATCTAAAAATGAGCATAAAAATTATCCTTATGTGATCTTTATAACTTGGCGTATCTAAATACTTCGGAAATCCGTGCACTAGTTATTAAGAAAAAACCCATTACACTAACTAAACTAATAAACTTCCAATTTTATACAATTTAAATTCTATTTAGTTTAATTTTAATAAAAATGTAACACCATGAATTTTCTTAGACTCTTAAGAAACCCTAATTATTTAGTATGAAAGATTTTTCAAGGCTTGTAAAAACTTACAATAGCTAGTTATTTTAGGATAATATCAAAAAAGTAAGATTTGTAAAAATTCTATGATTTGTTACGTTATGGTTAAAGTTTCGTACTTCATAAACTATTACAAAATTATGTCCCTGAACTGCGTGGTGTTATGTTATACACTACTTATTACTTATACTTATTACTGTGCAGAGCACAAATCGACGAGAAAGTTACACAACATTACACTCATGAGATGACACGGATCTGTGTTATTATATATATTTATTATAAGTAATTTATTTATTGTAAGGTTTAATTTTAGTTGCTTAACATTTTTATAGACTACTTTATTTTTTATTTCTCCCATGCCTTGGATTATATTTTAACAGTTGCTTATTTTCTTATTTTTGCAAAGCGAAATAAAAAATGTAATATGTTGAAAACGGATTGCACATTCAAATTCTAAATAATTCGATCTTCTTAGAAATGTGATATTAAATGAATTTTTTTGAATTATATTAGAAGAGTAGTCGATAAAATATCATCCTAAAAAAGCATACCTAATGCATTTAACAATGAATTCGTTTTTCGCAGAAACCATGGGTTTATTTATTTTATTTTGCGTATCATCAAATTTGCAATTTTCTATTTAAAAAAATGTATTCTGTTCTTGGATTTGTTAAACCTTAACGAAATCTTTGTCGATTGTCTTTCCAATGGGGTATTACGTATCGAGATTGACCAATGATATTCAAAATAATGCTACCAATATCGTTTGCGATAAGAGATGAGGCAGGATACCCCATAGGGACACCAGGGAGAAGAAATCATAAAATAACACATATTTTCTATATAGATGATTTAAAAATCTATGCGCAAAATGAAAATCAACTAAAGAAATCACTCAACATAGTAAATAACTACTCCAGCAAGATAGGACTTAAATTTTGCATCAATAAATGTGCAGTTTTGCATTTGAAGAAAGGTAGAAGCGGAGAATCTACAGAAGAGGATAACATAATACTAATGGACGGAACTGAAATAAAACACCTGATGAATGACGAAGAGTATACGTACCTAGGAATAAGCGAGAAGGAGCTACACAACATAAAACATATCAAGGATAAACTTGGAGCAAGATACAAGATGCTAGTGAATAAAATATGGAAGTCTGAACTAACTGCCAACAACAAAATTCAAGCCACCAACATTTTAGCTACACAAACACTCTCGCACACATTTGGGGCTGTAGACTGGAAACATAATGAACTCCAAGCATTTGATAGAGCTACTAGGAAAATAATGAAAGAACATAGAAGCCTTCATCCGACAGCTTCCGTTCAAAGAGTATACCTCCCCAGGACAGAAGGAGGAAGTATACTTATCTATTTGAAAGAACATCAATTTCAGTAACAGTCAACATACTTACCTCGAAGGATCCGCTACTTACCATTGTTAGAATCCATAAACTGGAAGGAAACAACGCTTTCTTGTTTCAAGCCGCCAAGAAAGCTGCCCAGAAGTACCTGAAACAAAAGAAGAAGAGGTCAAATCAGTGCATAACTAACATGGGAAAAACGAGCTAAAGAAATGCTTAAAGTCTGCGAGTAACAACCTAAACTTACAAGAACACATACAAAAAAGTATTCACGGACAATTATACAAGAATATAGAAAAACTGAACCTGCCAAAAAACATACCTTCTCGTTCTTAATATCGCACAATCTTAAATTGGAAACGGAGGGGCACATTGTCGTATGTCAGGATGGAGTTTTTAATAGTCTGGCATATAGAAGTCGTGTTATGGGAATACACACACAAGGGATTAAATGTAGAGCCTGTAAAAAATCTGATTAAACAACCATGCATCTACTATCTGCATGTCCGAAGTACGCTCCAACCCATTACATTAATCGGCACGATAACGCCCTAAAAGTATTATATCATCAAATATGCCATACTTACTCCCTCACTCCTAAGCTACTACAGCCATATGAAACACCCGCAATCGAGACTGTAACAATAGGTAACAAATGTAAAGTTTTTTGGAACTTCTCATTCTCGACCACGACACAAATCCAGGCCAACAAACCAGACATGGGGGTACTGGATATAGAAGAGAAAATAATGTATGTGATCGAAATATCATGCCCTGGAGAGCACAACATTGTAAGTAAAGGAGAAGAGAAAATAGATAAATGCGCAGAATTAATGTTTCAACTGCATAAAACTTACAATGAATATAAAGTTGTATTCATCCCGGTAATAATAAGGGTCATGGGAGGAATCCATACAGACACTGTAAAATACCTGAAAAAAAATACCAAAACTTAAAAAGAATGCTGAAAATATCATCAAAGACATGCAAAAATAAGTCATTTTAGGGTCCCTTAGAACGCTCCGATCGCACGAGGCTACTTACACAAGAACTTAGAAGTTTAGAAGTACCTCCAAAGTCCATCCTTCAGTTGCCTAGTTTACGAGCCGTGGCTGAAGATGACCAGAGGAAGAATGATATATGTTGTCGCATGGCAACATTCCGCGAGCCATCAATCTTCCTTGCCTGTAAAAAAAATAATATGTAAAGATATCCAGGTTCATTAAAGGTATTAAATAAATTCATCTTTTCCCGAATAACAAACTTAAAAAAACACGAGGTACATACAGCAACTTTAATTTTTTAATGGTTTTTTATGCAGTTTTGATATTTGTGATTTAACTTATGCGTGACATATTACATCATCAATTTTGACTCTTGGATAGACAATTGAAAAAGCTTATAAAAGATTCAAACATGAGTGACGTCAGCAATGAAGTTGAAGTATACCCGATTTTTATTTCAAAAGTGTCTTGTCTTGATAGTCCGGGAGTCAATAATAGAAAAAAAAGTGTATTAAATAGAACCATTACAAACCCCAAAAATCTTAGTTTGTAGAACTACACAGCAAAAATTGATTCGCCAGACAAATTTGCGTGCTAACGGTTTGAAATTTTCCCGAAGAAACTGCTTCGAAAATCTACAATTATAAATTTTCTGGCACCATCTGGAAATTGGTTAAAATTACTTAAACAGAAAAAAATCCCAACGGAAACTAATCGCCATACATTTTGGGCGGATACAGGCGTTACAGATTAGTCTAAGTTTGTTTTTTGATGTTGTGTCATTTTGCCGCTTTTTTGACCATTCTTATAATTTTGTTGGAACGTCTAGCAATTTGATCTTAGCCTGAAATATCGATGCTTTTGTATAATATGTCACTTCCAAATTCGAACAGCTCCTAGAGTCATTTGTAGATACCCAACATATATGGCGACCATTTTCCGTTGGTCTTTTTTTCGTTTAATTTAAACCAAATGCCAAATGGTGCAAGATGATTAAAAATTGTAGAATTTCCAAACAATTTCTTTGGAAGAAATTCGTCTGGCGAATCAATTTTTCCGATATACACGTTCTACAAATTAAGATTTTCGGGATTTCTAATGGTTCTGTTTAATACAGTTTTTTTTCTATTATTGGCTATTATTAATTAAAAATCTGTTTTAGGATTTTTTGTTTAGGAATTAATGAATTTTTCCACGACATTTGAATTTGTTGATAAGTAATGAAATTCATTATTAAATTTTTGACATTATTCAACATGTTAGGACCGTTTGTGGACCAATCACAAAGCTGCAGTATTGCCAACCCATTGAGTAATGAGCAATGGATTGTGGGTAATTTCATTTATCACTGGACAACCTATTGGGTAATGAGCAATGGATTATGGGCAATTTTAACCATTCAATAAAATTTATATAGAAGAAATCCTAAAATGTCAAAAATACGAAAAATACCATCAAAAAATGTATAAAAGCGGCATAAAATAAAAAAAAGTCGTGGAAAAGGTAGTCTTCGTGAATAATCATTTATCGGTCGTCAAATAATATGCTATTATTCCATGCTTTATGATAATCCTATATTTCTGAAGTATGAAAAAATGTTAAAAAAATATTTTTATTGGGTACCGCAATTTCTCAAAACTATAGTGTTAAGTCAAATATCTTTTATTTAAAATATGAGCTGCATTCTCCAAACTGTAGATATTTATCTATTTGATAGTTGGGAGAATGTCACCCAAATTTGAAGCGTATAGATTATAGATTCAAAAACAGACATTTGACTTATAAATAGTTTTGATTAAACGCAAAAAACTTATCAAGATCCAAAAACATAACGAAATAACTTGAAGTTTTAACAAAAAATTTAAAATATGTGTTTATGAAATATGTATAGGGTGAGCGAAAATGATTGTGGTTTGATATCTAGGCAACCAAATGCGCAGGTTGGTACAACTAAAAATTGAAAAAGATAACTCCCTAGTAATCCAATGGCGTAGCAAATATTTTTTCAAAATGAATATTGGGGATTTTTAGTTTCCGCTCGCCCTCTGGTAGCAAAATATGAACTTCGATATTCGGTACTTACTTTTTTGATTTAACGCATTGGCACCTGTTTTTACTGAAGCTTTAAATAATAAATCTATTTGTGTTGTGTTGAATACGTAGTTATAAGGTACAAGAATGCATTTTAAACACAATTTTTGACACTTACAAGTACTGAATATCCTCCATTTATAGCGCCCTCAATACGTAGTTAAAATTCCCAATAATACTCATAACAACTCAAGAATTCTAAACAAATATACAAATTTAAATTATTTATTAAGATTTTGTGTTTCTGAAAATAAAAAACGTAGAATTAGCTCTCTAATTTTACAACAAATGTCAAATGTTGAAAATGATGGCCTTCATTTTCCAGGAAGATGCTAACACAAAATAAAGATTTACGCAAAGTAGTCTTGATAAAAAGTGATGTTTATGAAGCAGGAGGCAGAAAACTAATTACAATAATCTAAAGTATTGTGACACAACGTTAAAAATTCGACCTGCGCCTCTGCTTTTGTGTAGTGTAGTTACTTTGTTATAATTTTGACAGGATTTTGTGTTACTATGAACTTGAAGCGAAGAAATTCCCCAGATTTTTAGGCGGGAAATTTGAATTGACCAAAATTATTTTAGCTCGCCCTGTAATTCTGCTTTTGAAGGAAAAAAATCGTATTTTTCATCAATTTTAAGTGGACTTCTTGCGAGCTTATGAGAGAAGGGAACAAAGGCCTTCTTCCCTTCTACCTTTTTAACCAAAATGTGTATACTTAAAGTTAATGGTTAAAATTCACAATAACTTTCTTTAGAACCTAATAAATATGCGATAGAAATTAAATCTCATTCAAAATTAAATGGCCGTTAAAATTATTGATAATATAGGCTGTTAGATTATTGCATAGATTCTATTTAAACTTTAAACGCGACTTAAACTGACAAATTGACAGAAATACAATGGAAAATCTGTCGGTTTATGTGTAGTTTGAAGTTTAAGTGGAAGCTGTAAAAACTGGCGCTTAACTTCACTTGTTATTTACTTCATCTCTTGTAAGTCTAAAGATATCAATCTCTAATTTATAATTATAAAGTATGTAATAAAAACATTTTCGTAGTATCTTTGTTTAATGAAAGATGAAATCTTTCTCACGATATATTAAAACTTGATGTGATTAGTGAGCGTTGACAGGAAAGGAAGTACCTGCAACCTTAAATTATGTGTTAAAAGTACTAAACTTCTCGGTTTGCTTTATTTGTTAATAATAAAGGCGAATAAATTATGACGTAGTTACTCACAAACGCAAACAATGTGGATCGTAAAATTGGAATTATTATGAAGTAATCTTGGACATTAACGACCACTTCATAACCTACGGATATAAATTAATTTATGCACCTACATACTCTGGATAATTATTTCAAAATAGTAAGGTGTGTATTACTTCAAACCAAATTTTGCTTAAAGAAAATTTATTATACTTTACTTAGTCTTCGAGAATTTTAATATTATTAAAATATGAAAGGTTGCAAATAGAAAATTATGGAGCTTATGTACCAATATGTCAATATTAATTTTCTATCTAGAAAAACTATTTGTATTGTATAAATGACATGATACAAAAAAAATAAAATAATAAATTAAATTGTTTTTGGGACATACCGTCATTACACTCGTTTTATGACAGCACCTAAAAATGCATATATTTTATGTAATTTACAAATTACATTACATTACAATGTAATATGTCTTTGATCTCGGGGTTTGTAGCAGGAAAAAAATAATTACACGTTCAGACTTAAGATGTGGAAATTGTAAGAAAGAGAGAAAATTATAGCAACCATTTGTTCGTTTCTTTGGCCCTGGAAGAGAGTATAAGGTTGAAGTAACTCGATTTTTTTCATATTTCAACGAATTTCAACCTCTACGCTATATCAAAATTTTATTTACAAGAAAAAATAAATAAAACTTAAAGAAACACCTATAATGATAAGGATCATATAGTTTTAAATTATTTTTATTTATGATTACTATATTAAAATGTTAAAATACCAAACGCTTGTTATGTTTCCCTCTCTTTTGCACAAATCCCCAGTCTTTATCATCATTGATGTCTCTTGGTCACAATTTAATACAAAATTGTTAATAAGTTTTTTTAATATTACAAATATTTTTATAAACTTTTGTACATTTGCCTATGATACTATATTACAATTTATAACTACTAAACTTTTTGTTTGAATATTCTGATGTAACTCCTTGATTTTGTATATATTTTCCGCATTTTTTTTTAGCTATTTGAGCAATAAATTATTAATAACTTTGCACACGTTTTTATTATACTATTGTTTGTTAATTTTAATATTTTTACCATAAAATTTCAATGCAGACATGAAAGGTAGTGGTTTTACAAAATTGTTATAAATGTTATATGTTATAAAGGGCGATCATATATGTAGTTAAGAACAAAATTCGTAACTGCATTTTTTTGAATTTTAAATTTTCAAATGCCATCTCTAGGTATAGAAGAAATATTAATGACGTCACTGGTGATTTAGGAATGACGTCATCAACGACTTTTTGAAATGAATACCCGCACTTTTCTTACTCGTTTTTCATAGACATTCATGTCACTTAAACGATGATATAAAAAAATGATTACATTTGTAAACAATTTTTTTAATAAAAAACTTTGTCAACTCAAAATTAATTTGTACTATTAAATGTGAAAGATATGAATGTTATATAAGATTTATTTTGATTGATTTCAATAAATGGTAAAAAGCTTAAGTTTAAAACTTTATTTTTTGTAAAATTTCTTACATTTAAATATAATCAAAGGAATTTATTTTTCAAGTTTATTGAAGTAATAAGATTTCTTATTCAAACTCAAAAGTCGGAATTCCTGCTATAAAGGTGATCTATTAATGAAATGGACTATATGCAAGTATTTATGTCTGTTTGCAACTAACAAAAATTCAAATTCACTACAATTTCCGCATATGTTATATTCATGTCCGGATAAATGCCGTATTTAAAAAATGCAAGTATTTTAAAAATCGTTTTTGAACTCTTTTCAGGTTGTTTTGATTATACTGAGTATAAGGAGATCAAATTATGGCAAAGTAATCTAATTTATTATACATAAAATTATACATACGTATAAGTGCATAATACAACGTTTCGAGAGTCCCACAATTTTTAAAATCTTTTGCATCCCTAATTATAACTGAAATGAGTTTAAAACATTCATACCCGTTTTCACCAACGATTCCTAAAACTGAGGCATTGCTTATAGTGTTAGTTGCTAGGTATTTTTTATTAAATAATTAAAAATACCTAGCAACTAGCACTATAAGCAATGCCTAAATTTTAGGAATCGTTGGTGAAAACGGGCATGGTTACCCTAAATCACAAAAGTAGTTACTCTTTTTAATTCAACTTTATACGACACTTTAGCATACTTAGGAATATTAACTTGTAGACCACTTGTTTCGCATCATACCAGGAATTTGTTTAGGTTACATTGAAATTTCCGACACTCAGTTTCGCAATTAATCAGCGAAAACAGTTTAAAATCATCAATCATCTGCATATAGAATAGAAGTACATTACAGTTAATAAGATCACACACTCCATTTATAAAGTTGGAAAACGGGAGAAGCCCTAAGTTGAAGCCTTGTGGTACACCATTTATAGTCAAGTAGGGATCCGAGGTGACACCAATGAAATGAATAATCTGAATCCTATTTGAAAGATACGACTAAAGTACATTTATCACATTGTGAGGAAACTCTACCTCACACAATCGTTTTAGCAATATATTATGGTTCATTCTGTCAAAGGCTTTACTTAGCTCAGTGTAAACAACATTTATTTGTTTCCTTTTATTAAAGGCGTTGGATATTGATTAGGTAATATTAGTTAGATTACTGGCAGTGGTCCGACGACTAAGAAAACCATTTGATTATGCGATATCTTACTATTAACTGAGAACTGAACCGAGAATCGTATTACACAAAAGGCACTCGAGATTATTCAGAACGACTTAAAGACTGGTGCGATGCGAACCTGCTTCCAAACATCCAAGTATTTTCCTGTTTTGAGTGACAGAATGTACTAAAAATACCTCAAAATCAATATTGCAAAATGACAAAAATTGTTTTTAAAGTTTAAAATATGTCTAAATGTAATAAATTTTATAGAAAATGCTCGATAAAAAATTAAGGGCGCTCTCAAATTTTCAAAAAAATATCGTTGTTTTCTTAAAATTAGTGTTATTGCAAATATAAAAAAGTATATACAGGGTGTCTCACTTTTTTTCCAGCAAAAAATTTTTTTAGATAGTAAATGTCATTGTGAACAAAAAATTTCATATAAACTAATATTTTTTTTTCGACTCCTTAAGAAGTTACAGCAATTTAAAAATTTTAACATTTTAACGATTTTTTGTAACACCCTGTATAATTTTTCTTTCTTATCATAATGATTTTATTTAAAAGATTTATGGTTTGGATTTTGTCTTTCCCAACTTGCCTTTTTGAACATTATTGACTGTTTTTAAAATAAGTGGACTCATTTAAAATTTCTGACAAGAAAATTAACCTATCTGATTGGCTTACAGATAATGTCAAAATAATATTTTGAAATTTTAAAATTGCTGTAACTTCTTACTACTTCATAGGAAATTTTTTGTTCAGAATGACATATACTATCTAAAAGAATTTTTCGGGAAAAAAAGTGAGACACCCTGTATATTTAAGAAAATGGTGTAATAGCCCAAGTACGAAACACCTTGTATATAGACAAAAATAATTTCTGGATTTGCGCGTCAATAAACCAAGTCCTTTGCTATTTTAGTCATGAATTTTGAATCTTGAGTTATAAAATTGTTAATAATTATTTTATTATTATAAATATTTTTACAAAATTATATACATTTTCGCACATGTCATCTTTGCGCTGAAATTTCAACTGCACCTGTAAATGAAAATATTTTAGACAAGGGTAAGAACGGCTTTGCTTACAGGATTTACAGCAGATAGAAAATAGTTTTTGAAAACGTTCGCTCTAATAAAAGCTACATACAGGTGAACCCATAGAGTCAAATGTATAAAATAAGCGTTTCGTACATTATTGCTAATATTTTAATAGTTATAATTATAGCCATTAATCACTCTCAATATTTAAAAATAACTTAAGATCCTTGTTATTGAACAGCCAAAAAAATGAATATGAAACCACATATAAATTACAATTTATTATATTTGAAACGTTTTTCTTTCTTTTTTGTTATTATTTGTTGAATATCTACTATTTTACTACTTATTAAGAATTATTTTTTTTGTAAGCTATTGATTACTTTACAGGGTGTACAAAAAGCGATAATCACTATTCTTGAAGGCGCAAATTTTACAATCTGTTGTATACAGAGGGGTGCACAAAAAACGGCCAACGATGTAGCTTCGTTATTTCTTATCCGATCTTAATAAGGGATATATCAAATTTAATGGTTTGAAGAATACTACTATCAGATAATAATTTTATTTTTGAGGAGGAGGAGGCAAGTTTTCTTTTTCAAATTTTTCGATTGAAAAAAATCATTAACAAAAATAATCTAAACCAATTTTACCAATAATTTTTTTTAAATTTTTTTTATTATTATTATTTTTTTTTAAATTTAATTCAATAGTTTTTTTTTGTTTTTGAGTTTTCAGTTATTTTATTTTTTAAGTTTTGTTTTTTAATTTATTATTAAAAATCATTCATAATAAATTAAAAAACAAAACTTAAAAGAAAAATAAAAAACTCAAAAACAAAAAAACAATTGAATTAAATTAAAAAGAATTAATAATAATAAAAAAATTTAAAAAATAAAAAAACAAAATTTAAAAAAATTAATTTATAAAATTTTTGGTATAATTAGTTTAGATTATTTTTGTTAATGATTTTTTTCAATCGAAAAAATTATGTTGCCTATTCAAAAAGAAAATTCGCCTCCTTCTCCTCTGATGTTTTCAACAATAAAATTAATCTTTTATTATCTGATAGTAGTATTCTTCAAACCATTTATTTTGACATATCACTTATTAAAATCGGATAAGAAATAACGAAGCTACATCGTTGTTCGTTTTTTGTGCACACCTCTGTATATTATAAGAACTCGTAAAATTAAAAAAAAAATCAGTAAGTTTCATTTTTGGTAACATAGGCAGAGAAAATGTCTTTCTCTAGTTTACTTAAATGCCGTTGTAGGGTTACAAAATTTTAATTTCCCGAGAGCAAACGTAATGTGTCCGCTTTTTTCCTTTTTTATCTAATTTATTACATATTATGTTGTAATTCATAAGAAAGTATTATGACTAATAATGAATAAATTATTAAATTATCGAAAATAGATGTTGGTTGTATGTAAATATTACATACATAACCAACTTGGAAGAATTTTCTAAGTACATTAATTATTTAATAAGGAATCATTTGATTCAAACGCAAAAAATATAAAGATAGCTTGGTGGTCATTGTGGTGCATCCACATACTAATTTTCTGGTATATTCCATACTTAAGCGAAATCAAGAATGCGGAAGATTTAAATAAATTTATTTATTACTACTTATCCTCTGAATCAAATAGGAGATTCATTTATAACGATGTGTAGAAATCAGACATTTATGTTGATTGCCAAAAATAGTAAAAACATAAAATATTTGCTCGACTATTAATAATATAAAGAACATCGTTTTACGGATCTATAAAATATCCTTAAAAGGCGATATAAAAATAAGGGGTAAATTAATATTTCAATTAAATAAAAAAATGTACAGAGCGTCCCAAAAATCGCGCATAACTGTCACTACATTGTCAGGGATCCTTTCTAGAGTACCTGAAAATATTTTTAAAAATTGGTTTCCTATGGGAAAATAACAATCACAAATAAACGCACTTTTTGCTTAAAGAGTTACAAATTACGCCATTTTTAAATGAAATCAATAAAATGTTTCAATTTATTAAGAAATAAGAATTTTTCAAATGATTTTTTTTAAATGACATATCAAAAGCATGTATCTGGTACCGATGTTCTTTCATTTAATGACAATTCTGCCAAAAGTGGCATTATCTTGTTAAAACTGTCAAGGTTGAAAAATTTATTTTCACATTTTCGCAATCTCCATCGAAATTCGGTAAGGTAACTATGGTTTCCTAATAAAAATGACAATTAGTACACTCTTCCTCACCTCATAAATGTGCTTCAGGTATTGCCAACTTATCCATTTCTGCTTTGGTTAATAATTTTTAGCTGCTCTACTAAGTGTCGCTGATAATGTAGCGAGAGCTTAGTCACGAGTTTTGGGACACCTTGTATATGAAAATTAATTAAAAACAATTTAATCCGATTAAAATCAGTTATTAAAATCAGTTATTAAAATTTTATTCATATACCGTAGCGCCACATGAATTACATTAAATAAAGTGGTATTAAAAATATTTTATGGATAATAAAACAACTAAAAAGATCCTAAAATATTAACTGGTAACTTTCAAAGAAATCGCCACAATATACCTATAATATGGTTTGTGCTTTTACTTGCTTCGGCAACGTACTTACGCGTGTCCCAATTTATAGAAGAAGCTTTTAAATTACCTCATAGTAAAGACTTTCATAGACTTTTTATAATTAATATCTTGAGGTACATTATATTATCCTATGTTGTAATCCTAAAGAATATTCACAAAATTTTTATTCGTGCTTCATCTAATTTTAATCAAATACTAAACAATAATAATAAGGTCACTTATGAATGAAATTAAAAGATGATTTTATTTGGAGATTCGAAGATGATACGTTTCACGTGTAACACTAATGAAGTATAATTAATTAATGGTTTATTAAACACCATTTAAACTGCTCAGCGTAGCCAATTACAAATATCAGCATGTTTCCACTATAATTAACTAATTACATAATTGTGAAATATCATATGTAAGTACTTTACTTTTAATTAAAATAGTTTGATGCTGATTTTGATTGAAGAGATCCACTAAAATATGGTAATAGCTCAAGTTATTAACAATGAAATGAAATATTATGTCGAAAGCTGATTATAGTATTATTATCATTTCAGAAATATTGAATGCAATATAAGGTTGTAGTTGTAATTAGTTTTGTATTCATATTAAAATAAAAATGATAATCCTACTATCTTAATTAATTATTTTGACTTGCTGCAGACTTTAATTCATTTTATGTAGGTTTACTTGATTGATATGTGGGTTTTTATGCTAATTAGTAAATTAGATATAATAAAAAACAATTTTCCTTTTATATGTAAATAATATGAGTAAATAATTATAGTTCAAAAATATATTTAAAATATATTTAATATTTACAAAAATAATTTAGAAAGAAATCCAATTTGCAGCGATTGAAAGTCATGAGCATATATAATTTTAAATGTTTTGGTTTAGTATTACATCAGAAGTCAATAAAATAGTTTAATTAAAATTTCATCAGACTCTCAATTAAAAGTTTCTTGTATTTAGTGCGGGTATCTCTTCTTAACCTTGATTGATTAATCTTAAAATAAATTGAATGCTCTGTAATTAAATTAAGCAAACCAATTCAATAGGCGTCGAGGAATTCGCATCACTATCATCGGTGATTAATGTGCACGATTTGAAACAATGAATTGACAGGGACGTATCTGCATAGAAATCAGATCAGACAAATGAAAGACAAAAGCCGGCCATTAAAAACATATTTTAATGCAACAATAGAAACTATTATCACCCAACCACAATTTTCAATAATTTGTCTTTGCGTTTGTGTTGAAATGTGTTTAATATGCGCGATGCAAACATAAAGGTGTTAATAACCGTCAATCATTTTTGTTCATTAATAAGTGATTATCAAATCCCAAAAATATATTTAAAGAAGTGTAAATTTTGAGGTGTACTTTATTAAATTAAAATTAAATTACGAAGGTTTATTTTTCATCATAATATTTCTACCATTGTTTATATTTGGTAATCAAGATTTTTAGTGTATACCTCTCGTAAGACATAAAATGAATTAATATATCAAAAGATGATTATGACAGGTGTTTTACTATTATTTATAACAGCAACGTTGAAGTTTAAACCCACGCAATGATTCTTCCATTCAAATTACCTGAACAACTCCTCAGTGTTTTCAGTAACTTGCATGTTTCCTCATTTCATAATTGATCTTGTCATATCTTGTCGTATTTAAACAAATGATTACTTTTACAATGCTCCTACATGAGATTCTCATTGAATAATCTTATTGTTTTATATTCGCAATTGTAAAATTTCGTACCTCTTAAATAACACTAAATTAATTCAAAGTTTCCTAAACAAAAGTTAACACCTATAATTAAATCATTATTGAATTTCACCAGGTCTAAATGTTTTCACTAAACAGCAAATTTTAACCAAATCTATTCATATTATTACAAATTATTAAAGAAAGAAAATTTCGTTAACTAAAATTTCGTAATGGCCAATTCAAAATAAAAAAAGTTTTTCAAAATAAACATTTACCCTTTTTTTAATTTTAAATATATTTGGGTGCCAAAAAAGTTTGGGACTGACCTGCTAAATTCCAACCGTTTTAATAATAATCTTTCGTATGCAGGGTTGATTCTTGACAATTGGAAAAAATATCGTATTTTAGCTAAGGCATGTAATATTCGAATTCTAAAAAATATTTGTTTAAATTCGAACGCAATGCCTAATAAGAGAACCACCTCTAGAACTAATTTACAAACATATAAATTGGGATAATTTTGGGCAAATAATTGATCGCAAATTTAACCAACAGTTGCCTCTAAAAACAAGTATTGACATAGATGAAGGAACGGAAATATTTAATAGAATCATTCAAGAAGCAGTGTGACAAACAACATCTACTACAGCAAGAGTGCAAATCAGCGTGTCCCAATTTATAGAAGAAGCTTTTAAATTACCTCATAGTAAAGACTTTCATAGACTTTTTATAATTAATATCTTGAGGTACATTATATTATCCGATGTTGTAATCCAACAATAATAAAAGAAAAATTGCGCAAAAACGAAGGCTGAGAAAGATCTAGCCAACGAACAGATTTCCACAAGATAAAATAAGACTAAATCAAGCTACTATTCAACTCAAAACTAAAAAGTCCCAAAAACTCGTAGTACTCGCTATGGAAAGCCATACGTACATTAAATCAACCACAAACATCTAACTCACCTATAGGCAAAAAGCGACAAGGGAAAAGCACATATATTCGCCTTAACTGAGGTTATTCAACCATATCCACCATAAAAAATCATTGAAAACGAAATTCTACAATACCTAGAGGCCCCATACCAACTAGAACTACCGCCAGAATAATTTACAGTTAGACAGGTAAATAAGGTAATCAAATCGAACCTAAATCAGAAAAATGCCCCAGGGTATGAACTTATTACAGGAAAAATACTCAAAGAATTGCCAGGAAAGGAATTCTCTACCTAACACAAATATTCAATACAATCCTAACTCCTATCCACACCACATTTTCCCCGTTTGTGAAAATGAGCCACAATTATTATAATCTCAAAACTTGGGAAAAAGGTCTAGGAATTAAAATCCTACCGTCCAATCAGCCTACTTCCCATAATGTTAAAAGTGCTGGATTAGATACGCTCCTAACAGCAAGTTAGCTAATTCTATCCCACCAATTTGGGTTTAGATCATAACATGCAACTGCAGAGCATAGGATATTCAAAGACATAAACCAAGCAATGGAGGTCAAAAAATTCCAGGATATATCGCAGGTCTTCACTAAAGTAAACAAAAGTCCTATACAAATTGAGAAAATTCCTACCCTTAAATTACTTCCTAATCCTAAAATATTACCGCTAAGATCGCATTTTCCTTGTAAAACATCAAAACGAGCATACGTTACTATTTCCAATAAACTCAGGTGTGCCTGAAGACAGCGTCCTTGGACCTGTATTATACCTGATTTATACCACAGACCTGCCAACGAAGAAGTCAACAAAGCAACATATGCAGATGATACAGCAATATTATCTACACACCAAGACCCAAAGATGGCATCTCAGAAATTGCAAACTCATCTAGATAAAATAAACAGTAGGTTTTCAAAAATGGCGCATTCAAGCAAATGAAACAAAGTCAACCCATGTGACATTCTCCAATCAAAAAGATACATGCCAACTAGTTTCACTAAATAACCAACAAATGCAATAAAAACAAGATGTTAAATACACAAAGATCATAAGCTAAACTAGGCAAAACACATTTGCACAAAAAGGAAGTAATTTGGTATCAAACTATACTGCCTTATTGGATACAAATCAAAGCTCACAATTCCAATTAAGGTCCTAGTGTACAAACCCTTCTTGAAACCAATGTGGGGTTATAGGATCCAACTATATAGGAAACGGCATTAATCTCCAACATCGAAATTCAGTAAAGGTTTCAATCAAAAGTACTCCGTATAACAAACAACGTAGTATGTTCCAAATAACATCATCAGAGATGACCTCCAAATACGGACTATTAATAAAGAGCTAGCTAAATTGGCTCAAAAATATGAAGAGCGACTACAACTTTACCCTAATAAACCAGACCAGCAAAACATAGACTTAAAACGCGATACACCCTGTATATTTTAACATCATTCGATGGCATTTTTTACAAGCTTCTACTGATATAATGGTTGTTTGGTCGCATGTCAGTGGTTTAGGAGATATTAATTTCCAAACTGACAAACAGTGAAAAATAGACAAAATGGCGCTCTTGATGAATTTTGTTGAGGATATTTTTTTAATTTGCCTAATATTTATTTCTGTCTTTCTTTATTTTGCTTTTTTATAATGTTGTTTTATTACAATATTAGTTTTTGTTGTTGACACAAATAAGTATTAGGCAAATTAAAAAAAAATCCTCAAAAAAATTCATCAATTCATCATTTTGTCTATTTTTCACTGTTTCTCAGTTTGGATATTAATAACTCCTAAACCATTAATAAGCGACAATACATACATTATATCAATTGAAAGCTTGTAAAAATACCATCCATTGATGTTAACATATACAGGGTGTTCCATTTGAAAATTTCGTTTAATTGTTCAATTTGCGTTTCATAAGGGACCCAGATAAAAAATTATCACAAACTTAAATTTGACATAATAGTTGTAGACTAGATGATGTCGAAAAATTTTTAAAAAAATTTCAACCCAAAATGTTCATCTGTTTTAGAGCAGTGATTTTTCAATAATGAAACCTTTTTTGGCTTAAATGGCAAATATCAGCAAAAAGAGTGATGATATAACCATAAAAGTTCATACAAAGTATAATTATTTTTTGATAGGAAATCCAAAAATTTCATAATATACTGGGTGTTCCATTAAAAAAACATAACTATGGTCCGTCATCTTTTAATGGACAGCCGGTATATTACTAACGTATTTTTGGAATGTGCACTTAAAGGTATTTTATATTCTATCGAAAACCGCATGTCGATATCCATTTTCATTTTAGAGTAATATAACTTCCTCGCAGCGCTGGGACACCCTGTAGATATTGGGAAGTTTCATTATTCATTATTTAATAATAGCATTTTTACGAAGACTTAGGCATCTGCCAGAATCTTCTGGTTAAAATTAAAGCCCTTTAAGTAGAAACAAATTTAAATTTAAAGGTCTTTAAACTTCAATGATTTGACCAGAATCTGGGTATTAAGGCATGAAAATATAACAGAAGATTTTAATTTTTCAAAAATCGGTTTGCGTAGTTTCGTAATACGCATTATTTTTCAAATTGTTTGTTTTTCTATTGAGTACTAGTTCTGAAAGGATATAACGTTTCTGGGAAAGACGATTTTTATCGCGTCGTTTGGGAAAGAATGGTCTTATGAAAATAACCGTCTGTGCAAATTTTATGAAATCGTACGACTTGCTATGTAATAACAATATTTTGGACGTTTATGTTGTAAAAAGTGACCAATTATATTCTGACTGTTTGGCGTGTTTTTGGCATTATAAAGATTTCAATTCAAAATTAATTTAATTACAATTCTATATTTCAGCAAACTTGTTACAAATATAATTTCAATAAACACGATAGTTTATAAACATATAAGGTAAAACAATTTTAGCTAATTATATTTAACACATATCTTAGATTTAGTAATTTAACAATTTTATCAAATTTTGCAATTCCTTTCTCATTCCTCTTTCCTTCATTTTGCAGAGACATACATAATAAAACAATTATAAAATAAATAGAAGTGATAAATCAGAATTGTGTAAGATAATTTTTAATACAAAGATGCAATTTTGTGTGGGTGTATACTGTTCACTTGATGTTATATAAAGTGGAAGATAAACATTATATTTGAGGTAAATAAACGGTTGCATTAATTAAAGTTAAATTCGCCATACTTCATCTTTAAATTATCTATAGCATGCAATAAAGTATTATAAGTTCGTATGCAATTATCGCTTTAATATATTATGAAAATGTAATTATTTTATAATTCTATGTAATGTGTTAATGGTTGAATCGTATGTAAATGTAACAAAAATTTATTTCAGCTAATTATTATGCTTGTTACTACATTATTTAGATACTCTATACATTGCCTAACAAGGTTATTTAAAAAAATTATAATATAAGTTGCTTGAAAACGTGTATTCAAAATTTAAAATATACCAACCTACTGTGTCTTACTCCGAATCTTTCAATCTGTTTCATATTCTTAATAAATGTCCAAAATTTCAGTTACCTTTTAAAGAGGTAAGTAAAGTTAGCGAAAATAATGTGGCACAATTTTTAAATTTCTCTAGTGCAGAGTTTGTGCCATTTAATGCATTAATGCATTACTTCGATACTTCGGGTGTAGTTAGTTTGTTTGAATTCACTCTAGTTCTCACGATAAACCGTACTATCCAAAATAATAAATTTTTAGTATTTTTTTCTTCTTTAAGTAATTTATTGTGAGTTTATCATAACAAATATTTCTATTGTTGTCGAAGAATTTACGTATAGCATCTGGTTTATCAATATTGATTGCTAAACCATCAGTTGGTTTATATATTTGCTTCATTTGGGTATTTTTATATCATAAAAGTATGAGTTCTTCACGCAAGTCTTGTGCTAACGATCCTAACAGTTTTTGCTACATATGTGGTAAATTTTGTCTAGAAAAACAAAGAAGATGTATAACTGATTTTGTAAAACAAGCTTACGAAGCATATTTTCCAAAACAACTTGGACAACAAGATAAATATTGGGTGCCACATAAAGTTTGTAGAACTTGTGTAGAATCACTTCGATACTGGAGCCAAGGAGGACGAAAAGGCCTTCCATTTGGAAAACCGATGACATGGTGTGAACCAACATATGATTTATACAGGGAGTTCCGTTCGTGGTTCAACAAACGTCGGGGTTAGAATCTAGCATAAATTTAATCGAGAGAAAACAAAAAAAAGTGGAAGTCTATCTTTTTTAGTTTAGGAGCTACAGCGTTTTGAATTTTAGGTCAACGATTTTTGTCAAAAATTTCTAATAACATCGTAACCACAGTGCATAGGGATTTTTTTAATTTCATTCAAAAATATACATACATAATATATACATAAAAAATTTATAATCCAATAATTATATAATCTAGAATACTAAAATGGTTTTTTTTAAGTATACACTTTTTAGAATACAATAGTAAAGCGCTTAGTCGTACGTTTTGTACTTTATAAACCTCTTTCCTACTAGTTCTTTTCGGGTACAATTAGTATGGTATTTCAAGTATAAATACTGCTCGATATAACAAAAATTTAAAATTTTCTTAAATTTATATTTAAAAAAATTATAATTAGCAAGCTAAATCTATCCTTTTTCAATTGGTAACAACACTAATACAAAAGCAGTTGGTAAAATGTTGAAAAAAAATCGCAAAGTAAAAAAAATAAAAAAAAATATTTTTTTTTAGATTTTGAAATTTTTTTCCAAGACAACACCCTTGCGGTTATCTTTCTTTTTAATTTTCTGAAACTTGTTCATATTCTTAACAAGCCAGGTAAAGTTTTCAAACCTTAGCTCTTTTTCTTTACTTACTAAAACCCTCTGAAGTTACTTCTACCAAAAGTAGTACTGAGCATAGTTTATTAAATAGGCTGTACTGTTTGTCAAAAGGTGTGCATAGTTTGTCAATTAGGCTATAAGTGACATCTGATGGAATTCCAAGTGTTTTATAACAATTTCACGTCTTCCACCCTCCGATGTTATCAGACTAACCTCTTCTTGTAGGAGAAACTTCAGAAGCCTATAGTAGGTAAAGTGAAGGAACTACGATTTCAATTTTTCTTGGTTTGTTAAGAATATGAAGAATTTTAAGAAAACTTAAAAATATATACAACCTTAATGGGTCTTATTTTGGAAAAAAATTCAAAAACTGAAAAAAAAATGGTTTTTTACATTTTTTTCTTTGCGATTTTTTTTTACATTTTAACAATTATTTGTGTATAACTATTGTAAACACTTCAAAGAGGGTGGTATTAGCTAAGTAATGATAATTTTTTTAAATCCCTACGCACTTTGGATAAAATGTTATTAGCGTTTTTGTGATTTCTGACAAAAATCGGTGATGTAAAATTCAAAACGGTATAGCTCTAAAACTAAAAAAGATAGACCCCCATTCTTTTTCTCGATTAAATTTGCCCGACGTTTGGTGAACCACGAACGGAACACCCTGTATTGTAAAATAAACGTTTAAAAATATATTCATTCGTTTATTTCGTTTTATTTTAATTATATAAGGATTGCGTTTACTCAAAAACTAGAGTCAATTTGGCCCTTCCGATTCAGGACACTAGAATTATCCAAAATAGACTCATAAAGCCCATGCCGCAAAATGACTGTTGACCAGTGTCACCAGCGAATTACCAGAAATAAAGTTAAAATTTATGGCTCACTTCCCACTAAACAAATATAATGATAAAAATTGTCGTTACTTTGTCTAATTTGTTAGTGCTTTGATTGTACTAAATAGTGCCCTCGCAAAAGCTAAAAAATGTGCAATGAAGGATCTAAGTTTGGAGACCTTAATTATTACCTTAATAATTTATTTAATTTTTTCTGGATTTCACCTTTTGACATCTATCGACTTTTTTTATTATTTTTTTTTCTTCGTTTGTGTTGGTTAGTGCCAAAACAAAACAATTAAAACAAAATTTACTGCACTAACCAGTATAAACGAAACACTAAGAAATCACGGTCGACAATGAAAAAAATGAAATAATTTTCAGTATCTGTCAATACTTAAAATCTTTATTGCTCTTTTATTTTGTTAATTTTTTAATACTTTGAGAGCACTATTCAGGACAATGTATCTAACGATTTACACAAAGTAACGACGAAATTTTTAATTATTTCTCCAAGTGGAAAGTAAGCCATAAAATTTCATTTTACATTAACTTTTTTATGGTTATTCACTTATTATAATTATAAAGGCACTAAAGGGCACAAACGAAGCACTAAAGTGTTGACGTAATTTAATAAATTATGCTACATTATTTCCGCTTAATTTTTTTATACTATTCAGTTTATATAAAACTTTAGTAGTTCAAAACTTTTACTAAAAGTCATTACTTAATAACAATTTCAAACTTCATTGTAGCATCACTGAATAGAAAAATTATCATTATTTTTCATACCATACTAAATTACAGAAAATTATAAGAATTAAAAGAGTTTAACGGTGATTTGGACTGTACTTAAAATATGCAATCAGAACATTCTTGATCCAACTTTAAGCGTTTAAAAATAACCAGGGTAATTTTTAAGTTGATTCTTTTCTTTTAAAAGAAAATCCATTGAAAAATCACCAAAAAGTAAAGTAGAACGAAAATAACACAAAAGATAAAAAAGCTAATTTTGATAATTGGAAGGTATGGTGCAAAAAGGAGGTAACTCCATTTTGTGGGAGTTTTGAGTTATTTTGAAGAAAGACTTTTATATGCAAAATATTTTACCAAACGATTTACTTCATTTAGTTTTACATCCTGTCTAAAAAAAAATACCAACTAAAAAAACAACCTGTATGCATAAAATAGCTGTAATTGTTAAGCAAATTATTGGTAATATGAATCTAGAATTGCATATTTGGCATAAATTGCTTATAATAAGGTCAATTCCCGTGGGGCTTAATCATATTAGTATGCAGTAATCAGTAATTGAAGAAACAATTGTAAATATTGTTACCTGAATAGTACAAAATGAAAATATCAAAATTTTTAATTACAGTATATTACATTATTAATAGAATGCAGTAGGTAGATCGAAACCATTGATTTAAAAAATCAAGTCATAATTTTTTAGCCTTGTGCTTGTATCATTTTTAGCTAAAACGAAACACCTAATAATTTTCCTATTTTATTACTTCCGCATAATTCTCAGCTAGAAAAATATCAAAAAATAAGTCACATACAAAAAAATAAAAAGTCTTTATAGAAAAATTTGTAGAAGCAAAATCGCAAGTTACCTATTATCAACATCAAGAATGTATAACTAATTATAAAAAAATCTATAAATGGTGAAATAGATAAAGGATCTTTATAGAAAGTAATATATTTAGAAGTATCTAAAAAAACTAAATAAATACGAATTGTAATAAAAGAGTTGTTTGTAATATTATTATTGGCATTCTTTTAAACTATAGACTACTCCATGCTTTAGTCTTCTGATAAAACTAATTTTATATTCTAATTTTAAAAATACAGGGTGTCCTGTAACTACACCGACAACGATTAATTGATGATAGTAAACCTGAAAATAACTCGGTTTGGCCCTATTTATCTATTTCCAAAAATGTACCCCTAAGAAGTTATAAGCTTCTGAAGTACATTTAAAAAAAATATTTTCTTAATTGCAGCCAAAGTAATAAAAATTTTATGTTGGATTTTTGTAAAAATTTGGTTTTATTAATTACTAAGGATAAAACTTCGTCTTGAAAGTTGTTTTAAATATTCAGAATTTCCTGACAAAAGTATAAGGTTTTGTCAAAATTTTAACAAATAATTATTAAAAGTGTTATGTTAAAAAATTTAATAATAAGAAAACTATAACATTCCCTGAATTTCGAGAATGGAGCTTTTTAGCAAAAAATTTAGTTATTTTTTATTTTGAATTTGGTCAAAAAACCAATTCGTAAAGTTACCAACACCTGATTAGAAACACCCTGCATATTTCGAATTAGAATAATAGCAGATAAATAAAAATTTACCGAGTTCGGGCATTTTACTTGTTTTCAAAATAACGAAAGTGGGAAGTTTTGCTTGGGGCACCCTGTATGTATTGGTTTGTAAGTAAGAGTGAGATAGAAAATATCTAACTCTAAACTGATATTAGCTCTATAGGGTTAAGCTTCCACCTCAGAGGTCTGTAACCCTAACGAGTTGATCTCGGTTGAGAGTTGAGTCGATAGATACGATATATCTCTCTCCTGTACATGAAAATGTTCATAATGTGGAATCGAAACAAAAATCGTAACTATGGTATTAGGAGTCACAAACTTCCACCTCTGGTGGAAATTTGTAACCCTGACGAGTTAATCTCGGTTGTCAAATGTTCACATTAGCAGAGTGGTTAGTAACGAGTTGTTGGTAGTTTGTAAGTCTTAACGGAATGAAATTGCAACCGACATTCCTTACAACGTCGCCGTCGTTATTTTATGAAAATTTTCTATGGATTCTTGAACGCATTCTGACTAAAAGATATAAACTTACTTCGGCAAATTAACGTAAAAAATAATAAAGTTGAAAGTGTTCTTTTTAATAAGAACAATAAACTAGTATAGTCGTTGTCAATGCCTTGTCCCAGTTTAAAGAAGAGAAAAGCCTATGGCTCGTTTTTCACCTTTGTTGGAAGAAGGAAGAAAAACGATATTTAAGAAAGGATTGTCTGCTATAATATAAATAAATATTTATTTTCTTCATTATTTTAGTTAATTTACAGGTTATACAGATTAACGGATGCAAGAGTAATCATTTTTGCCTTTGCCTATAATATTTACATATTTAATTGATGATTTCCTTTTTTGTTTCATAGAATTGATTAGATACAATATAGTCTTTTGTTAGAGGAAATTATCCATTTATTTGAATTGACATTTTTCATAGTAAGGCAATTAAAACTCGCATGCCAAACCATGGGCGCCCATTAAGGAGGCAAGAGGGGGCCACGGATTTGTAGGTTTGCATTTTTATATTTTTTCAAAAAATTTATTTCATAAAAATCGACGAGGGCGTAATTCTTTAGCAATCGTATACAGTATTAGTTTTTTTTTCATAGGGATTCATTGCATAATTTGCGACGTGGTATTGTATTTTTATCGATTCCCAACAGCTGTAAAACGATTTCATAAAAGATATATTTTTTTCGTGAAAGCGTTCTAGGAAGAAAACTTGTACCCAATATTCCACTCTTCTGCGAAACAAGATGGTGTTCAAAATATAAATGTATAAGAGTATTTTGCAAAAATGTTGTAGTACATCATTGAAGCCTTGAACAAATTAACATATGGCGATGATGTTAACAGACTAACTAAAACAAGGGCGTATCAATTGTTAACACCCATGTTAACAACAAATTTTATAGTACCTCTTTTTATAATTTCCAAATATTCTGCTATTTTAGGGAAACTTTCAAATAAGCTTCAAGGTGTTTCCATTGATTTGATCACTGCTCATAACCACATACAGGATATAATTACTATTTTTAAACAAGAAATCTGAGGAAGATACTTTTAAAAATATTTTTAAAGAAATAAGTAGTAAGCACTGCTGAAACACTGGACGTGGAAATTAAACTTCCCAGAAAAACTTCCAAACAAATGGGCAGAAGTAATTATTTCTCTGATAACGTAGAAGAATTTTATAGAATTTCATTTTATAATAACTATATGGATAATTTAATAATGGCTTTGGAGGACAGATTTTCCTACCAAAATAAAACATCTTATTATTTATTTTACCTACATCCTGCAAAAATAACAAGAGATAAATACATAAATAAAATGAAAGATTTTTACAATATTTATAAAGTTAGAAAATCTTGGAGGTATCCTTATTATGGGATGATTTGAGTCATTTAAGCCATTGTATTTTTATCCAGCTGTTCACGAGGCTCTTATTATATTATTAGCATTGCCTGTTACTAAGTGCACAGTAGAACATTCCTTTATCACCTTAAGAAGTGTAAAAATGTGGCTTCGTTCAACGATGTCTGAGGATAGGTTAAATTTGTTACGTTTATAAAGTCTTCACCGAAAACGCGTAGCAGATGCAGATTATTTCGCAAAGGAAGTCCTCTACGAATTTTGAAAACTGGAAAGAAATTTTTCCTCGGTTTTTATATAATTTTTTTGAAGATTTCTTTTTTAAATTTGTTATTGTTTTAAGAGTTTTACTTTTTTTAAGTTTTCATTGTTTTATTGCATAATTATAATTATTGTTTAAGAATTTGTTATAGTTTTTAAGAGTTTTCTCTTTTTTAAGTTTTTATTGATCTATTGCAGAATTATAATTATTTTGTACTATCATATTTATGAAAAAAAAAATGAATTTTCTATTTTCATTTTTACATAAAAACTTATTTAATAATTGAATTATTTTGAGCTAGTGATTCAGCTTAGGCGACAAGTCTAGAAGAGGTCAATCTTTGGATTTTGATAACTAGGTCCTTCTAGTGGGTGAGGAAGAAGACACAAAAGTTTTATCTCTAGGACTGGCTGAGAACCTTAACATCGATCATTCCTTCTCAATAAATTCCCACACGAGACACGAGGGTTTATAAAACAACAAGACCGAAAGGGTTTTCATCGGTTTGCTCCAGAAAAAAATAATGGCGTATAATAATTATGCATTGACCTATTAGATTTATGATGTGGATTGTAAGATATTAAGCATCAATACTTCGTAGGCCGCTACATCACACCATGTCTTTCTTTGGAATTAGAACCAGGTAAAAAAAGAAATAAGAAGAAGACATGGAAATGAGGATAAGGCCCAAGAGGACTGCTTGGTAAAAAATGTATTCCATCTAAAATATATGATTAGGTTCTAGACTTCATTTGTGTTCATGGATTAATACCCAGATTCTGGTCAAATCATTTAAATTTAAAGGCCTTTAAATTTAAATTTGTTATATGAGTTGTAATGGACAATTTCCATGGTTACCTTGTTTGTTTCGAAATAAAGGCCTTTAATTTTTGACCAGAATCTGCCTATAAATACAACATCGTAATTTCATTTATTTGTAAATAAATTTACCAATTTTTCTATGGCATTTAAACAGGATATCCCGGCACTGGGAGGAAGTCTTTATATGGGAGCCTTTTTAAGTTACCATCAGGAGATTCCTTCTCGTTTGTTTCCAAACGATATATAGTAATTCTTTTAAATTTTGTAAAAATCCTATCTTGCTTTGGTTCGTTTTTTATGTTTTTTTTTGTTTTTTTTTAAGGTTCCAAAAGGACAACTTTGTAAAGTTTACATATAAAAACTTTCAATCCAATTTTATTCATCTTCGCATAAACTTTCTAAAAAGTTTAAAACGGCGTCAAATTAACAAATTTTGAATTATATCCATGCTGAAGTCAACCAATTTTTTCCTATTAATAGTTGCCGATGTACAAGTTTTTATCTAGTTTTCAAGAAAAAAAATCCCAAAGCCCGCTGCATGATTTACTAACCACAAAAATTGTTTACAGTTGGATTATAAAACTATAAAACTTCTCGACCTAAAACAATGTTTAAAAAAATGGCTTACAATATAAAAGAATTGGTCAGAGATTTTCTTTTCTTTATTCTGTCAATTACCCTAACTCAAAAATACCTTCAGTATTTCAATGTTAGTATTAAGAGTATAGTGATGTTTAGTAGTTTTTTCTAAACACTCTACCATGCACTCGATTTTTCAAAACTTTATTACAAGTTGTATATTCATAAGAAATACCCAAACAATTTTATAACCTCTAAAAAGAAAATACACAAACAACTAAAAATAAAAAAACGATAGATTTTATTATTTTGTTTTGCCAAATAAATTTTACAAATGCTCGAAGTTTCGGAGAATATTATACATACAAGTCATGTTATACAATTTAACAGGAAGTTCCTGTATTATTATTAAATTGTTACTTGCTTTTGATCACGGAAGAGAGTATTAATTTTTTGGAGATAACTAATATGAGCAATTAGGATTACTTATTATAGTAACACACTAATATGCTAAAGTGCGACTGAAGTATTTTCATTTTTGTTTTATAAATAAGGTACTTTCTCGGTATTAAAATAATAAATTATTAATTTTTAGTAAGTGCATTTAAATTGCTTCTAATGGTTTCAAATTTATGCAATAAAAAAGGTGTATCTTAAAAATTAATTAGCATAAATATATCATGCGTTGGTAATTGCCTTTGACGTGTATTAATAATTATCCTTGTGATTTGCAAAACTAAATTAGATCACCGTAATATTTCAAACTTCACATCATCCTTCAAGTAACAAAATGAAAAATACGCATCGAAGTTAGAGTCAGCATAAAATATAATCACTGACTAAAATGAAGATCAAATTATGTAACAACTAATTACAGGTTTGTTACACATTTGCGTCCTTCTTTCGCCGCTTTTTAATTTGTTTAAACGCGAGCAAGACAGTATGATTATTCGAGTGCAACGTTTTCGGGGGATAATACACGCCGAAGTGATGGCACCAATGCAAGGTTCTCCGATGAAAGTGAGTGAATTTCTTGCGGAGTACACCCACTATTGCACTTTTTGGAGTATATAAACGTCGAGTTGGGATTCACAATATCAGATCATCTTCTACCATTTTCTCATAAACACATCAATTGCTATATAGTAATATTACCCTCCTGGGTTTAGTGAAACACAATCCAAACGTGATTCAAATTGTATTAAAAATGAAGGTAGGATTTACAGTGAAAAAATCAATACTAAAGCTCACCCTTTTATTTCATATTTTAATAGGTGACAGTAAGTGTACTTTTTGGAATGATCGCTTTGGTCCTTGCGGAACCGCCAGTGCCATCAAGTCAATACCTTCCAAGTAATTCATATTCCACGCAAAACCCTGATGCCTTTTCTCCACCTTCACCAAATTATGGCGCCCCATCGAGGCCGTCCTCTAATTATGGTGCTCCATCTTCAGGTCATACCACTGCTATTATCAGGCCCAATTCCCAATACGGTGCTCCTGGAGTAGGAAGCAATTACTTACCTCCAACAAGTACTGGTAATGGATATGCTTCAAATGGTGGATACTCCAGTGGCGGAAGTGGCGGTTACTCCGGTGGAAATAAAGGAGGTTATGGTGGATACGATGACCAATCGGTAAGTTACTTAAAATACCTATTTTAAAAATTTAGTTTTTAAGAAAAACTACAGTTCATCACTGAAAACACTTAAAAATTAAGTTAATATTATTGGATCAAATAAAACCTAAAACTCTTAACAGTAAGTTTGAGAACAAGTTTATTATAAATTTCCATTATTTAATTTTCTATTAGAATATTGTCAACTTATCAAAATACTCTAACAATATTTTAGATTTGTACAAATTAAGGTACAAAAATAGATTTTCATCATAAATTACTGTTCTTCAAAATGATCACTTTACTCTTCTTCATCAAAATATTATAAATTGAATCATACATACATATGTTGCCTATGAAAAAGTTGTTGCTAAAATGATATTTTATAATCAACTAATGTATAAAGATCAAAAACAAAAATTACGTCAAATTATACTCTAAGTCGGTTATAACGATGATCAAGGGATGGCAAATTTCATAGGATCCAAAATATATATCCGGATTTGCTCGTTTTTATTATGTTGCACATCTTGCAGTTTTGGTTTACCTGAGGTTTTTTGATACTTTTATTACACGATCCATAAATCATTTGTTTTTATTCTGTAGGTCTGCAATTTATCTTGTGTATATCATTAAGGTTACTTTATTTTAAGCAAAATTTAATTTATTTTTGTATCATTTTTTATAGTTCGATTTTCTTAAAGTTTCTATTCAATTTTATTTGGTGCTCTACTTGTACCCAGATTTTTTTCTTTTTTGATCTACTATTTATTTCTATAAGGTCACCCTTAGAAAAAGCTACATCTCTCAAAATTCTCCTTTTCTCTTTTTTTGGCTTAATTTTACCTCTCTGATAAGATTAGGTTTTTTACTGGTCTAGAATTTGATTTATGGTAAATTGCAGATATATGAAAATAAATCTTTACCCAGATAAACAAATACTTCACAACATTTCCTTTCAAATTTTAAAATAAAAAAATAGTTCTGCCCTTTCAAATTCTTTAAAAAGAAATAGTTTAGGAAAGTTTTCAAAAACTTCTGTATTTTGACTTCTGATCATATTTTGTGACCAAACAAGTAAATTATGATAGATACCGTTTTCTTTGGTTTTTCAATTATACTTTAATTATTAAAATTATTTATCAAATCAGTTTTAGTATTAATAAAAAAATCTACTTTTTCGTTCCGAACAACGTAATAAAATTTCACTGTGATGACGTCATCGCAACTGCAAATTTCAAATAGTGTTCCAAATTGCTTTAGTATAACTGAATATTAAAATTTAGAATGATTGATTTAATCTATTTTTTCCTATTGCTAAAATTCTTTAGGTTTTTATTAAAATTAAAAAAATTAAGATTATGTTTATTTAATTGAGTTGACCGATGAAAAAAGTCATAAAATTTTGTATAATAATATTAAATATTGTAAGAATCTATACTTAATAGTATGTAGTAAGAATTTAACATTGAACATTTTAAAAATCTTGAAAATTTATGAACATTATTTACATTTATGTATAAAGGTATTTATTGATAATAAATAACCAAGTTAACTATTTAATTAACTGAATTATTAAAACCGTTTATAAAACAATAATAACTATCCATTAAAAAACACATAACTACAAGAATAAAATTATTAATATAATGTGATTAATTATAAACGGTTTATTATTATTAGGTATTATATTTCAGTACTTGCCGAAACAGTAGTGTAATATTTATTATAAATAATAATAATACATAATATTATGGATTAACACACCAGCACCAGTGCGAATAATTTTCAAAGTGAATTTTTTGCCTTCATTTTAATTTTAAAAATGTAAAGGATTAATATAAGTAAATTTTCGAAAATATGTTTTTTTTTATTATAGTAACACTCGCTCAGATTTTTACTGGAATTTAGATATCGTATTAAAGTTTCTGAGACAAAAAATAATTTAATAATTCATTTTGAGTTTATTTACATTAAATAATTTTGATGCTTCCTTTAAAATTTTGCCATCCCAGTTATTTTTCAAAAATTCTTTATTTTTTTAAATATTCCTCTTCATAAGTACCAAAAATCTTTTTTTGGTTTTTTTTGGTCCTCAAATTACTGATAATATATAATATTATAAAATTTTTTACATTTTTTATGTAAATTTAAAAAAGTAACTAAACCAAAGTTAATTTTATCTACTAATTTTTGTTTTTAACATATTAATCATCCAAAAATTGGTTTGTTATTATAAAATTAAATTCAATAAAAGCTTAATAAGTTAATTATGAAGACATTAATTCAACTTTCGTTCATATATATACACAGCAGTAGGTCAGTAATAAATAATTTGCAAGTACATTACGGACGGTTTACTGAAGCATTCACTTTTATAACATAATTTTATTTTTTATTTTCAATAAAAGGAAGTACTTAGTTTCTTTTACAAATTACCGAAATTAATGTTGTAGGAAATCGTTTATAAAATAATATATCCTTCTTTTTTGCATCATTATTCATTAGAATAAATCTATTAAATTATCTTTAAATAAAAAACTGTAATATTAATTAATTTTGTTAACTTTGTAAATTCTATTTAAAATTATACTAGTGATTAATTGATGTGAGAGTGTCAAATATTCAAATACAAATTAGTAAACTAGAAAATGAAAAAAAAATAATTTTTTATATTTTAATAACTAGGCCCGTATAAGTGTAAAAATGTACTTAAAAATAAAATTGACCAAAAAGTTTTTCATCGCATTTCTATAATCTGTGAAAAGTGAAAAATTATTTCTAGTTTGAAAATACAGACGCAAGACGCATTAAGAGCAATTTCCTAAACGGTAAATATGGTGGTTTAGTTCTGCAGTCATAAAAGCTAGTACGAACAACATTTTTGTATAATTTTTTTTGTAGTTGATTTAGAAGTCATTTCTTTAATTTTTGCCAGAAGGAAAAAAATTGGAAAATGTACAAAAAAAATATAATGATCTAAAAGTACCTTAACTTTGGACCCCTCTAATTAATTTTGTGCTAGGTTGTGGAAGGTAACTCTCTGGCAGAATGTAGCCTAATCAATTTAGATTATAAATCTGAAAAAAAGTTGAAAATCTAACGAGGGAAGCTTGAGTTATGACTCTAGAACTAATGCTCGATTTCATGATTTTTCACATTTTTTCCTCCCAAACTCGCGCGCCCTCTAGGGATTCGCATTAATTATCAGTTATTTGGTCATAATTTGCAAAGAAGCTCCAGAAAAGTGGGATGAATTTTCTATTATCTCCAATGAAAAATTTATCGCGGGTCTTTAGGAAGATGCTCTTAATATTATTTTGTTTGTAGAATACTAATGTGTATTAAACAAGAAAACAACAAAAATTCGATAAAATATCGATTCGAAAGCTTTTAACAGCTTTATGTAATTAAATCTTAAAAAGCTTTAAATAAGCATACAAGCATCAAATCTATTAGTTTCCTATTTACTTTTATTGCGAATTTAATTTATAGTTACTTACTTCAATTAAATCTTGTATTTACATCTAAAACATTGAATAAATAATATCCATAAATTAAGTACAATATATAATAAGGAATAAACTTCGCAAATTAAAATAAATAATTGATTTAAATATGGAAATTAACACTTTGTTGAAAATTATTTTTCTAGCCCAAAGCTTGAAAATACCTAAAATACTATATAAACATGTTGTAATATTACAAGTAATTTTTAGGAAGATAAATTACTTATTTAACTTTTATCGTTTATATATGAGTATTTTTTTAATAATAAAGTCAATATCTCCATAAATTTGCATTTAATTTCAATAAACTTACATAGTTTTACAAATATGTATGTTGATTAATTCAAAAAAATATTATTGATTGTTGTAATTTTGTAAACATAAAAAGGAAATATCCAATAATTATTTTCATGTTTTTAATAACAAAATGAGCAGTATTAATTACAGCAACCAAAAATATAGACATAATAAATAATTAAACGTTCCAAAATACAACATGATGCTATTAAATTAATAATTACAAATAATTTTGAAACGATTCAATTTAATATTTTTTAATACATTGCAACGTAAGTACTTCAAATATAGAATTAAAAGGTCATTACCTAAAAAGCTTTTAATTATAAATGAACGAGATCAATGTCATCTAGTAATCGCTTTTAATTTCTTAGAAATTACGAAAACATTTCTTTTTATTGCACCTCGTTAACCATCAAGCTATAAATTATGCAAAAAATTAAAGCACGTAGTTAATAGCAATAAGAATAACTATTGCATAAAAGAGTTAATCTTAAACGTTTTTATGTTACTTAAATTATAGCTTAGCGATAAATTGTCATAACGTGACTCCAAAATGAAAATAATTTCTGTACGATTTTATTGTTTTCAATTGTATTGTTTGTTTTTTTTTTGTTTTATGAAAATGAAGGATTTATATAAGTTTAATTATTAAACAGGAAAAGGAAATATTCAGGTCAAAAGTGCTTCTGCTTAATTATATTTTTTATTTAAACATGCTTTTATGGCTTGTTCACTTGTAAAAGGATTAAATTTCCTCAAGATTTTATCTTTTAATGTTTTGGATTAGATTTTTAATTTAAAATGATTTATGGATGCATTCGTTGTTGGGTGATATTAATATCATCTTATACGCTCGTGGGATGCCATTTTTTGTAAATGAAAATATTGAGTAAACTTTTTTAGAATAGATATATCCAAATTCGAATTTTAAAACTTTTGTTATATGATATTTCTGAACTTAAATCAAAAAAATATATAAAAATAATGCTAGTTTTAGATATTTAAATTTAAAATTCTAATGATTAAATTGTAGTAAATCAAGAAGGCTGTAATATAGTAAAGGAAATATACGCTTATGTAATTAGAGTATAATCATTCCGCCAAAGAGAAATATGAAGAAATTTACATACTAATGCCTACATGAACTATTCGTGAATGCAAATCGAATAATTCATATACTGGAAAAAGTATAGATAATCTTCAATCATTAGCTTGATTTATTTGCAACATTTAGATTACTTTTACGCAAAATTAAGTATATAAAAGCACTACACTGCGCATTCTTCATTCATATGTGTATTGATTAATATAGGAATAAATTAAATAATTATTTCATAATTTTGTACTAATGTAAAAGCAGTAATCTTTATTGAAAGTAGCAAAAACGATTAATAACATTTTACCTTCGCATACTTAAATATTACAATAAATGTAGAAATTTATTACTAAAATTGATAAAACGTTTCAGGAACCAGCCAACTACAGCTTCAAATACGATGTTCAAGATCCACCCTCCGGTAATGACTTTGGTCATGAAGAAACTCGTCAAGGAGATGTAGCTCGTGGTAGATATTACGTTCTTTTACCCGATGGTAGACGTCAAGTTGTTGAATACGTTGCTGATAGCGAAGGATACAAACCCAAAATTTCTTATGAGCAAGTAGGAGGTGGTTACCAAGGCGGTGGATACCCAAGTGGTGGATCTGGTGCTGGCGCTGGAGGTTACCCATCTGGAGGTGGATACCAGTATTAAACCCTAATTCCATAAATTATTTATAGCTAGGGTGGTATTGATATGATACTCTATTTTTTTATTATTTCTTCTACACCTCTAAATTCTGTTGTAAAATATGAATCTCCAGCTTTTTTAAGTATATCATAACAATACCACCTAATAATCGAAGTACCTTAAAAAATTTCTCCCAAGGCAGCTTTAATTAATCCAATGTAATTATGTAAATTATTTGTTTATATGCATTACATATGTTTTTAATAATATCCGTTGATAAAAAAAGGCTGTATAAACGATAAAGGCCAGTCATGTCAATTGGTGTATTTTAAAAACGCCATTATGAAACTAAAATCTAACAATAGATTTATATTTTTATGATATTTTTTATATATTTTATAAATAAAAACTATTTCTATAAATATGGTTCTTATTCGATATTATTTTGAAGTTTACCTAAATACTAGAAAGTATTTCGTATTGCTGTATACTTTATACTTCATCAAGATAAATATTTGATAAAAGTATAGAGAAAACAATACAACATCAATATCTAGCATATTTATCTTATGATGAATAATGCAATTTGAAGCGGCTAGTTATTGCTAAGAAGTTTCCTTTTTAGTGTTTTTTTTTAGTAATCGATTTTTTAAAACCTTTGGAGCCAACAACACATTTAAAGAATAAATGTTCCATATTTCTACAATAACCTACTTTGCCAAATAAACTATAAAACAAAGCAAAAGAAAAACGTCTATGAGCAGATAAATTTTCGTTTTTAAGTAACGGAGAAATACTTACGATCATTTGGAAATTTTCAATTTTTTACCCAAGCTATCGAATTGTTTGAAAATTAATAACTTGATAAATTATACCTATTTTGTTAAATGAACAAAAATCAATGTCTAAATTTCAAAAGTATATCCTGTAGGACCAGATTGAAAACTAAGGAAGGCAAAACTTCTACAAATATTTTTGAAAAAATATTAATCCTTTTCGATAATTTCTTCCTCTATGGAGGACACAAATTCTGTTGTTTTTCTGTTAGCAAAAATAAAACCATTAAAGCCAAAGTTACTTCAGCTAATCGAAAATAATTTATCTTGAAAGTAAAATACGCTACTCTGTACCAACCTGTGTTGGGCCAATGAAAAAGAAAAGGACGAGTTTTAAATTAGTTAATACAAATTTTTGAAAAGCAAAAGTTCGGGAAAGTAAAGTTTAGTGTGAAGGGAGACATTTTTTTACAATATTGGGGCATGATAGCGTAAGTTACTCGTTACTCCTCATTCGAAAAATCTTTTTAATCAAACAAAAGTGAAATCGATCGATTTATTTTAAAGATATTCAAATTTAAAAAAGCACAATTTAATATACAAAATTTTGAATATCGATTTAACTTTTGTTTCTTGTATTTTACCCTAAATCAAAAGATCTTTCCAAAGACTTATTATACTTACCCTACCATTAATAGTTGATATCACATCATTTAATGGTTTAAGGGTGTGTTCATAGCGCTATTTACATGGAATAACGGGGTAAGTTATACCTCGTTGGAAACTTTTTACCTCGAGTAACATACAAAAAACAAAAGTTATATCGAGAGTCTCATTTTAAAGATATTCAAAATTTAGAAATTAACATGCTGAATTTTGAATATACAGGGTGGTGATAAAGTTTGGAACCAAGGTCATAACTTCCGTCGCTTTTTGTTTTAAAAATGCCATCTTTTGGAATGAAAAAAATAACTGATAACTTCACTATGACGTCATCATCAATTTTTTTAAATGGAAACCCCTACTTTTTTTACACATTTTTCATGGACCTTTTTATCATATTATTGATCACATAAAAATATTTAAAAAAATTTCAACCTTTTTCATTAAAAGTTATTTAAAATTAGTTTTAAGAAAATTCCAATTGTGTAAAGAAGAACAATTCGAATAATTTCAATAATAATTTGTTATTTTTAAACAAAAAATTAGTTTAATTTATTTTTCTTGCCATATTTTCATTGAGAATTAATAATTTTTTTTTGAGTAAATTTTTTTTTTCAAAAATGGTTAAAATTTTTTTAAATATTTTTATGTGATCATTATATGATAAAAAAGTCTATGAAAAATGTGTAAAAAAAGTAGGGGTTTCCATTTAAAAAAAATTGATGATGACGTCATAGTGAAGTTAACAGTGACGTCATGAATATTTTTTTCATTCCAAAAGATGGCCTTTTTAAAACAAAAATTGACCTGTTCGAGCGATTTTTACAAGTTATGACCTTGGTTCCAAACTTTATCACCACCCTGTATACTTGTTTTAGGTTTCAAATACAGGTTTTCCCATTATTGTTGCTTAGTTTAATTTTAGTCGGTTTTCTCAACGTGCATTCCAATACAGGGTTCCCTTAAGTGGACAATCAAACAAAGTGACCTGGAGGCCATTTCCAATCAATATAGCCGTATTTCTTCTTTTAAAATGGTGAGGGTTCAAGAGTTATTTCGGTTTTTTTATTTTTTTTTAAATCGGAAACAGCGCTTACAAAAAAATTGTTTATGAACATTCTATATGAGTTGTTGGACTATATATATTTTTTATTTTGCAATCTTCGAAGAGTGAATTTTCAATTAAACCACTTTCATAAACGCTGTTAGGTTCAATCAAATAAAAGAATTTGTAAAAACTTATGGATTTGCACAGAATTGCACCAATAGAGTTGAAAAAGTCACATTTAGAAATATGTTAATATGTAATGTGTAGGTTGATCGCGAATGACAATCACTAAAGTTGAATTTTACTAAAAATTATTTTTTGAGTTATAAGACAATCTTGTATTTAATGAGCGATATGTATATTTTCATTATACATATAGATTTCTACAAAAGAAATCCACAGACCAAAATCGATTCCTTCATAACTATCTACAATTACAGCTGGTTCTTTTGTTAATCGCAAATTAAACTAAACTTTTATATCTAGAAGAGTGCGTGGATAATTTTTGTCATATTATATTCGCGATTTCGATTACTTGTAGGCTATCGCGGAATCAGCTGATTAAGTTTGGCACAAAATTCGTAACAGCCGTATTTAATTTTTTTGAGTAAATCGCTCGGGCAGGTCAATTTTAGTTTTTAAAATGACATCTCTTGATATTAAAAAAAGTATTAATAATGTCACTGGTGATTTAGCAATTATGTCATCATCGATTTTCTTAAATGAAAACCCACTTTTTTTACTCGTTTTTGATAATGTTGTGAACCACTTTCGTGATTCAAACTTCGGGAATGCTTGACCTAGCCTATGAGTTGTTTCGGCCGTGCCAAGGCTTTGAGGGTAAATTCGGTAATTAAAACTAAGAATCAAGACAAGTCGAGAAGATTGAGAGGAGTTTTACTTGGAATAAAATTCTGATTTGATGTTTTAACTTCGATGTATTTTTATTTGAGTAACTTAATGTTGCTTGTTGTTACTTAAATTAATGCAAAGGTTTTTGGAAATGATGTTACTTGAACTAAAGAACTAAAGAAATGGGATGAAATCTTGGTCTTCAATACTGATAAAATTATAGGGAATGAAAAACAGGTATAATTGGAAATGAACAATATAATAAAATTAATGTGTTTGAAACTAGATTTACAATTTGGGCGATTCTTTTCGGGATTTCCAATCATGTTTATGAATTTAAAAGTAAAGTAATAAAGGGATTAGGTATTAACAAAATTGAAAAGTATGCAAATTAAAATAATTAAATAAAGGTATTGTAAAACATAGTGTAGTGGGACACAACATGCCTTCCTCCTTAAGGGAAAAATGTGAACCATTTTTTATGGCACATATAAAACAATTTCATGAATCTTAAAAACTAAAATCACTATTTTTTTCACTTCACTTTTTCGCGCACACACAAATATTGTTTTAAATTTGTATAGTATGAGTATGTTGTTCAAACAGTTGTTATTAAGCACATTCAGCAAAAATACATAAAATTTAAATAGTATTTTATAGTAATTTTTTTCCAAGTATTTATATTAATTTTCATTGTCCGTTGTCCGCTTAAGACGTTTCCAAGATTAATTTAATTAGTTTACAAAATTGTTAAATTACTAAATCAAAAGGATCTTTAGCAAATAAATACAAATTCAACTTCCCCTAGTTATTTTCAATCAATGTTAATTTTTTTTTAGAAATATATCATTCGGGAAATATTGCCTTTTATTATCAGTAAATTCTTAAAACAATTTATAAGATTGGTTTTTCTATAATTAACATTTAACATAATATTTTAGGTCCATTATTAAGCAATTTTTATTATTATTTAATATTTTAATATTACCATAAAGATATTCTTTCTCTAAGTTTTTCTTATTTCTATCATAAAATCTTAAAATTATTATATTAGTATTTTTTTCTATTTTATAATTCATTATTTTTCTTCTTATTATTATTTTTTTTTTTTTTTTTTTTTTTTTTTTTTTTTGGCAACATGCTACAGCGTACCATCTTCGGAACCTTTCGATTCGTCATACTGGTCTGCTTTAGCTGTCTAATTTCACCTTCTGCTGCGACCTTTCGGTTGGGCGGCAGAGGCGGGAATCATCTACGGTTGTTATGTGTGTTTACTCTCGTGTGCTCTTAAAATATTTAGGGAGCCAAGTATAACGTACTTTTGCATGTTGGTAAGTATTTGATGTATTTCATTATTGTTTAAGTCACTTATTTTTTTCAGGTACTTTTCCGTGGACGCACTGATTCCTCCGAGGACACCAATGATTACTGGAATAAAGGTGAGGTTAAATTCTTTATACGTTTTCCTTAGTTCATACATTAGGTCTTGATATTTCTCTATCTTTTCATTTTCCTTTACGATAATATTTGTATCACATGGACAGGACATTTCTATTACATACATTTGTTTATTCTCCATGGTTTGTATGACCAGGTCTGGCTTGTTGGCTCGCAGTAGCTTTGTTGTTGAAAATGGTATGTTCCAGAATATTTTAATTTTGTCGTTTTGAACTACCGATTCCGTGTCCGGCAGGAAGTACGGTGGAGCTGGAGTTTCGTCTATGCCAAATTTGTGCCTTATTAGATGATACAAGACTCTTAACGCGGTGTCATGGCGGTTAATATATCTATTGGGCGCATATTTTGGGCAGGCGGACAATAGGTGCATCGTGGTTTCCTCGGAGCCATTACAGGCTCTGCATCTTGTGTTGGGTGTGGGTATATTCATAACCGTTCGCCTGTAATGAAGTGAGTTGAAAACTCCATCCTGGCAAGCGGTTATGTACCCCTCCGTCTCTGACTTTAGTCCTGCTGCTTTGAGAAACTGAAACGTTAATCTTCTATTTAAGCCTAGATTTTCGAGGTTTTTAAAATAGAGACTATGCAGGTTTTTCTCCATATGTCTGGTCATGAGATTCGTCTGCATTTTACTTCGCAATTCCGCATTTCGAGCTTGTGGTTCCATTGTTTCTAGACTTCCGGGTCTTGGTGGTCTTCTTTTAAGATATATTATTTCGCCTAAAGCGTCTGCTGCCTTCCTTGCTGCTTTGAATAAGAATCCTCCGTTTTCCATTAGTTCGTGGTCTCGCACGATTGATAAGAGAGGATCTTTTGTTTTAAACACCTTGCATGCCTCTGATATAACCAGTCGGCCGTGTATGTTTTCTATGAGCGTGAGGCCCCGTCCCCCTTCGCTTCTTGATATGTACAATCTTTGTACGGAGGCATTTGGGTGCAAGCTGCGATATTCTTGCATAATGCGTCTGGTTATTCTATCCAGCGTCAGTATCTCGTTGACGTTCCATTTTATTGTGCCGAAGGTATGGGTAAGTATTGGTACCGCTAAGGAGTTAGTTGCATGCACTTTGTTTTTCCCAGTTAATTCAGACGACCAAATTTTCTTTACCATGCTTTTATATTTCAAGGTAAGTGCTTCTTTTACGTTTTTAATATTATGCATAGTATTCTGTTCTATTCCCAGGTAAGTATAATGTTCATTTTGGTGTAAGTATCGAATTGCCGTTCCATCCACTAGTCCTAAATCCTCGTCCTGATCTATGCATGCCTTCCCTCTTTTTATGTTAAATGCTGCGCATTTACTAAGTCCCATTTCCATTTTTATATCGTTTGAATATGTTGTGACTATATCAAACATTTGTTTTAATTCTGTTTCATTTTTGGCATAGATTTTCAGATCATCCATATATAACAGGTGAGTGATTTTGTGTTTTCTGTAATAACAGAACCTAATAAGGTTGTCCTGCCAAATAGCCTGGGCATAGCTGTAGGTTAATGGATAGTGGTATCAGAGATATACAGAAAAGGATGGGGCTTAGTGAATCTCCTTGATAGATGCCTTTTTTATACAGTACGTCGAATTTTAAGCTACCATCTTTATCACCAGGAAAGTGGATTGTGGTTTTCCAGAAAGTCATTAGCTTTACAATGGCTTGAATGATTTGTGTGTTTGTGTTCATTTCAGTGAGTACGTGTATTAGGAGATTATGTGGCGTGCTGTCGAAGGCTTTCTTATAATCCACCCAGCCCATTGACAGATTCCTTTTATACCATACTGCATCCTGACAAACCGACCCGTCTATAAGGAGATTTTCTTTAACCCCTGCTATTCCCTTTTTGCAGCCTTTTTGCTCGTATATTTTATTCCATACAGGATCAATACATTTCTCTACTCTAGCTTGCAAAGCACTGGTGAACAACTTGTATATTGTATTTAAACATGTGATTGGCCTGTAATTTTCTGGCAGGTTCTTATTGCCTTTTTTAAAGATAAGAATGGTTCTACCTACTGGCAGCCAGCTCGGTATAGATTTTGTGTCGTTCAGGTACTCGCTAAATATGTTAGAAACTGTCTCATGTACCGCCTCTATTTTTTTCCACCAATAGTTTACTATCCCATCTGGACCTGGGGCTGAGAAATTTGGCTTTTTTCGGAGAAGTTCTTTAATTTCGGCAGCACTAATTGCTTCTAGTGGGACGTCTTTTGTTTTATTTTTATTGCAGAATCGCGAAAAGTTGTTCATTTCCTCAGTTTCGATATTTGCTCGGCTTTCAGTTTCATAAATGCGTTTCCAATATGCCTTAAAGTTCTCATATTCGGTTTTATTTGGCAGTACACTATTTTGTTGTTGAAATAGTGTCGACGGAGATTTATTAAAATTACTATTTTGTTCAGTAAATTTGATAGATTTCGCTATGCTGTCGCGTATAGCTTTCAGGGACCGTATCTTATCTAAAGCTTTTTCTTTTTCTGTTTTGAACACGTTTAGTTTTGTTGTATGGTGTTTGTTTTTAAATTTACCATATATCTTTTTCACTTTTCGGGTAAAGACTCTTTTGTTGGATATGTAATAGATAACTGACTCTATTTGGGATGCTTCTTGTCTTTTAATTGTAATTTTAGCTTCAATTTTATTTAAACGTGTTTTAAGCTTTGCTAATCGTTGGCATTTTGGGGGATTTTTTTCAACAGCCTTGGCTGCTGCGTATACTATCTGTATTAATTGTGACAAGTTACAGTTATTTGTATGGTGTTTATTTACAATTCGGTTAATCATTTGAAGGGTCCTTGGGTTTATATCTTGTCTTGACTTGTTTAGAGGTTGTTTGTTTCCTTGGGATGCGGCGTTTAAGTGCTCTATGAACTTGTTTTCCATGTCTGCATCTATATTTTCGGTGTCATTTTCCATTGATGTTTGTGATGTGCGTGGGCTTGTTTCGATTTCATTGTCTGGCTGCTGTTCACCAGTTTGAGGAAACTTAAAGCCCTTTCCTTTGAGAAATGCGACCTGATCTCTTAAGTTCTGAGCCGAGAATCTATTTAATTCTGGATGTAAGTTAATCCATCGCGAGTGCATTCGTTTCATATAGCCTCGTTTCTTTGGCTCACTTAATTGATAGCATACGGCTAGGTCAAAACACATTTCTTGGCTCCATACAGAGTTTGATGATTCCTTTGGTTGGTTACTGCTCCCAACTTTGTTATGCTCCTTATCCGAAAGAGGAACGTTGTGGGCAGTTTTACTTGTATTTCTTGTATTCCTAGAAACCAGTTGAAGAATTTCCTCGGGGGTTAGCCGTAAGAAATTCACCTTATAAAATTTATGGTAAACCATATGCCGCGCTCTTGGCTTTCATAAGGATTTTGCGGCCTTAGCAGCTCCTATGGTTACGTTGGGCCTCATCTCTTAGCTGGGGAGATGTGGCGTCGCTACTCGCCAACGGTCAGAAGGAGATGGGTAAGTGTACTGACCGCCCTGCATTTTATTATTATTACTTATTATTACTCTAGTTTTCCACAGGTTTTCCCTGGTTTTTTCCCATGTCACGGTGCAGAGGCACAAGTGATACAGAAGTAGAATTGATGATGTAGTGTTGGTAAGTATAATTTAGTTGTATGGGTTTGTAACAGACAATACTTTTCTCATTATTATTATTATTATTATTATTATTATTATCTTTTAAATAATCTTCAGGAATATCTATAATAATATAATCTTTATTCATAGTATAATATAAGGAAAAGTACAAATTTTTTTATCACTCATTAACAATATCCTTATAAATGGATCAATTCAAATTACATGAATTTATTCATAAGCATGTATTCAGCGACCGTGATGAAAATTTTAGAGACGTCGTTAAAGTTAATCACGTCTTTAAGAAAATATTTGTTATGAAGAAATATTTTTTAATCACGTGATTAACGATAACGACGTCTCTAAACCCTATAGTGTTTATGTTTCTACCTAATTTTAAATTATTATCAATTTTATCATCATATTATTATATTTATCAATATCATTACCATTATTTTCATTATTATTTCTGTAAACACCATTAAATTTATTATTATTATTATCATGTAAATAATTTTCTGGGGTATTTATTACAACATATTCCTTATTAAAACAATTGTCATTTGATTCTAAATCCATAGCACTATTATTATCTACATTAATTTTGTATTTTAGTTTTCAAATATAATTTAAATATCCTAACTTATTACCTACGTTTCTAGATGACCTAGCAGGCAAATTTCTGTTCGCCACAGCCAAAACATTAGTTCGTCTTTACCGCCTCTATTATTATTAAAAATTAGATTATCAGAGAAATGGTTACTAAAATTATTAAAGGGATTAGATACCTGAGCCGCCATAGCTAAACTCCTTTCGTATTCCTCTCCTCTATTATTGTTAAAAATTAAATTATTAGAGAAAATGTTACTAAAATTATTAGAGGGATTAGATACCTGAACCGCCATAGCTAAACTCCTTGTGTCTTCCTCTCCTCTATTACTTTTGTTCTTATCCTTATATAAATTTACGTAATCTATTTTATTAACATTATTTTTTAAAATTTTATGAGAATTTTCTATTTTACTTATAGGTATTAGTTTTAATTTCCTCTGCTCCTGTTTTATTCAAAACATTGCCAAATTTATTTTTATTGTTTACAGATTCTGATGCATTTTGAAGAAGTATTTAATCTTGAAAATGCATCAGAATCTGTAAATAATAAAAATAAATTTGGCAATGTTTTGAATAAAACAGGAGCAGAGGAAATTAAAACTAATACCTATAAGTAAAATAGAAAATTTTCATAAAATTTAAAAAAATAATGTTATTAAAATAGATTACGTAAATTTATATAAGGATAAGAAGGAGTATTTAAATGTAGCCAAGTTTTGCATGATTTAAAAATTCCGTGTTTTTGTTGTTTTAATTTTTCTTTAGCTTCACCACTAGTAGTTTTATTATCTATTATTAAATTATTAATATGTATATGTATTTCTAAATCATCATCTAAAATATTCGGAGCACAAATTTCACAGTTTTTAATAATTTTTTTAGCATTAATTTTACTTGGTACGTAAAATATTTCAAACGCCCCCAAGCTTTCTCTCAAAAGTATTCTGCGATTTTCCATTGTATATTTTGTCAATAATATTTTAATAAATAAGTTACAGTGTTTTCCTCATTTGTGATTTGCTCTCAACTCTTCATCTTTCGTCTTCTTAAGTATGGTGGAGTTTTTCCTCTTACAGGAAGAATCCTGATTGTGTGAGGATCCTTAAATTAGCGACTTTATAATTATTTCATCGGCATTTGGGGTTTTTCAAAATTTAAGCAAAATTCATTTAGTAAATTAGTATCGTTGAAAATTGTAAGGTTCTCGCAAGATCTTAATAATAAATCTGACCGGGAGATGTTTATTTTCAGTGATTCAATATTTTTAGAAGCAATAAAAAACTCAAAAACCGTTATTTCTAAAATAGTGTTGCTTAGAAAGAGTAGTAATAAATTCTTTATGAGTGACAAATATTTTCGGACATGTTGACAAAGTTAGGGTGCACCAAAACGTGCCGAGTTTAAGTAATAAACTTTAAACCTTGCGAGGGTCGTTCTAATTCAGTTAGAAAAGGGAGTTTCTAATATTTAAATATTTGTTCTCATTGGTCCTTAGAAATACTTAAGTAAAACTCCTAGTGATATGACACGTTTTTGGGTTGGGCTTAAGTAATAAAAGGGTAAAATTATAAGAGGGAAGATATCAATAAACATCAGACAATTTTTTGTTCAGAAGTTTTTCTGATTTTGAGTAGTAGTTTTGGTATTAGTTTATGTCGGTGTATGTATTTTCTTTGGTAAGTCCAAAATGTTTTTCTTGTATATTTAATTCTGTAAATAAATATTTTTAAGTTTTATGTTAACCCATTGGGACAAAATAACGAGCCAGACTCATAGTTTGTAACTTTTGTCAAACGTAGAAATAACGAGTCTCAGACGTTATCAAACTATTTAATTTTTGGTTGTTTTTCATTTGGGAAATTTTGAGTTTAAAATTGTCTAACATTAAATTTATTAATTTCTTACATTTCAACATTTTTATTTCCAAAATATTTTTTGTATATTTTCGTATTTTGTGTATTTTCGTTAATAAATTTTGAAATATATTTTTTTTCCAATGAAAAATAAATACTGCATTTTGGTCCAAGCACATTATAAAAAAATACTGTCTAAATGGGTTAAAATAATGTTTTTATTTTTGTATCAATAATCGTGATTCCAACGAACCCACTCAAATTAATTATGTTGTATTACACTCAGTTGGTTTCTGAATTTACCAATTCAGAAATTATTAAAGTCTCCCTTTCAAATTAACATCTTACTTTTACAATCGGGGATAGTTCACATTTGCTGTCAGGTGTGAGGTAAAATTAAAATGAATAGGTATTGTGGGGTCATTATTAAATTAAAAGTTTTACCCCCATTATTATCAACAGACATTTAATTTTAAATGAGGTTTAATTTGACATATATAGTATTTTTATGAACTTTGAATATAGTTTAAATGACATTTAGCTGCAAAGTAGACTATATACAGGGTGGTGATAAAGTTTGGAATCAAGGTCATAACTTCCGTAAAAATTTTTTTTGTAAAAATCGCTCGGACAGGTCAATTTTTGTTTTAAAAATGTCATCTTTTGGAATGAAAAAAATATTCATGACGTCACTGATAACTTCACCATGACGTCCTCATCAATTTTTTTAAATGGAAACCCCTACTTTTTTTACACATTTTTCATAGACCTTTTTATCATATTAATGATCACGTAAAAATATTTAAAAAAATTTCAACCATTTTTGAAAAAAAAAATAAATTTACTCAAAAAAAAAATTATTAATTCTCAATGAAAATATGGCAAGAAAAATAAATTAAACTAATTTTTAGTTTAAAAATAACAAATTATTATTGAAAATATTCGAATTGTTCTTCTTTACACAATTGGAATTTTCTTAAAACTAATTTTAAATAACTTTTAATGAAAAAGGTAATTAAAATAAAATGTTTGAGTAATAATAAACTTTAAATAAAATTGTAATTTATTATAAATTTGAAAAAGCTTTTGATATTCAAAATTTATTGAAATAAAAATTGCCTTTATAAAAGTGCTTTAGTTGACGTTATTTTGTATGGCAAATAAAATTTTAAATCCATTTACCAATGCTTGAATAGCTTACTTCGTTTTTTTAATAATAATCAACAATTATTAAGTTTTGCGAAATTAAAAATGCATCATTTAAGCGAACGCGAAAGAATCGAAATGTAAGTTAGTTACCAAATTTGCAGAAACAGGATCTGTAGGAGATTTGCCTCGACAAGGACGGCCTCAAGTGAATGTAGAAACCAAATTAAATTTATTACTTGCGATTGAAGAAAATCCCAATATTTCAACAAGAGATATTTCAAGAAATGATAATGTGGATCATTCCTATGTCGCAAAATTATTAAAAAAGGAAAAGTATCACCCATACAAAATAAAACTCATACAAGAGTTAAATGAAGATGATCCCGATCGCCGACTGCAATTTTGTGAAGAAATGATGGCGCGATGTGATCAAAATCCAAATTTTTTAAGTAGTATAATTTTCTCCGATGAATTTTTTGCGGACTGATTTGATTGAGTGGCCTCCGCGATCTCCGCGATCTCCCGACCTAACGCCCTTAGATTTTTTTTTGTGGGGACATTTAAAATCAAAAGTTTATTTCAATAAACCTAATAATTTACAAGAATTGGAGCTTAGAATTAGGACGGAATTGCAACAAATTGACGAACAAGCTATTAACAATAGTATTCAGAGTGTCTACACTCGAATGGGACAATGCTAAATGGTCAATGGGGAACAATTTGAACATTTTCGTTAAAATTTGTTACTTGTAAATTAAAAAATTACTTTTTTTTTGTAATATTTTCATTGAGAATTAATAATTTTTTTTTTGAGTAAATTTATTTTTTTTTTCAAAAATTGTTGAAATTTTTTTAAATATTTTTATGTGATCATTAATATGATAAAAAGGTCTATGAAAAATGTGTACAAAAAGTAGGGGTTTCCATTTAAAAAAATTGATGATGACGTCATAGTGAAGTTATCAGTGACGTCATGAATATTTTTTTCATTCCAAAAGATGACATTTTTAAAACAAAAATTGACCTGTCCGAGCGATTATTACAAAAAATTTTTTTCGGAAGTTATGACATTGGTTCCAAACTGTATCACCACCCTGTATGTCAAATTAAACCGCATTTAAAATTAAATGTGTTGATAATATGTTATAATATGTTATTGTGATAACTAAATTTCAAAATATAACTTTTTTTGTGGAAATTATTATAAATTTTAAAATAAATATTTGATAAAATATAAATTGTTTATATCATTTTAATTGGGGATTTTGCGGTTGATAAAAATTATGTGCATGACTTTTTTCTTTTCTTTCAAAGGAATTTTTATTGTCGTTTAATAATCCTGAATTAGATGTGGTGATGTATCAGAACTATTTATTATTTGATTATTGTTTGTATTTTGTATGTGGTTTATTCAGCATTGATTTTCTCCTCCATTGCGTATATTAGGTGAAAATTATTTCAAGGAGCTCATAACTCATAAGAGTAAAATTCTAAAAATACGTTTTGTTCTTAGACTCCCACTGAGTCATAATTTGAATTATTTTTTAATTTCTTCCACAGAAGATCATGTATCAAGAGTATATTAATTTCTTCTTAACGGTACTCCCCAAGGGAGTAAGAAATCACAGTATTTATTTTGGGGCGACGGAAGACGGATTGCTCCATCTTATAGTTACGAGTACGGTGAGGAAATCCTATGAAGAGTGGAAGGTTCTGGTGGTGGACATCTCGAGAAACCTTCACCTTTCGGACTTTGATTCAGAGAACGATTCGGAGGTGGAGTTGGGTTCTGCTTCACCCGGAAGTTTTTTATATTTTCCTTTTGTTTTTATTATTATTATTCAATTATTCACTATAAATAAAAATTTTTAAAAAAATTTGTAATTTATACCGATTTTTTTTCATTTCGGCATGGTAACTTTTGTGGGTATAGTGTTAGGAGTATGTTAGGTTAGAGTCCAAACTCAACATTCCGTGGATTAGCAGAGATTTGTGCATGTTAAGTAGGAATTAGAAAAGTAAGATGATGAATTTCCGACACTCAAGGTACGAGGTACGATTATAGTAATAAAGCATTTGATAAAGCAAAAAGCAATAAAGTAATCTTTTCGTAAAACAAGTACTAGAGCAATGATCTAAAAGCAAACCAATGTATTTCAAGTAGGACCGGCCATAGTGATGCAGCTCGATCAACGATGCATTTTCACAAAGCAAATCGGTTTGCGGGCAGCACGTGGTTGCAATTCTTCGGATTTTTAGTTAAATTTACTTTGGTAATAATTATATCGTACCACAAATTTAAAATTTGAATATGTTCGAGGCGTAGAAAATTTTATATTTCTTATTTATTTCCAATCCCCTAACCTATGTATATTCTACTAAAATAGAATTTAAAGTACGAGAGTAATTACATAGAAATAATTATTTTCAATGCACTACCCTAATTAACAGTTCTGGAAAACCCTGAAAATGTTCGAAGGGTTCGGTTCTGGGTTCGGTTCCATTAAAAAAATTAAAGGGTTCGGTTCCGGGTTCCGGTTCCATTAAAAAAATTGAAATGGTTCGGTTCCGGGTTAGGTTTCAAAAAAAAAGTATGGAACCGGGGTTCAAGGATTCGGTTCCGGTTCCGAAATAAAATTGGAACCGCGGTTCCGGAGTTCGGTTACACAAAATAACGGTTCCAGATTTGAATATAGGTGTTTATGTTCTTAACTCCCAAGCTTATAAATTATAAACAATCTAACTTATTCTTTATGGTTTTGGTTTTGAGTTGAGGTTGAGACGTACCCGCAAATCGTACACTATAAGAAAATAAAAACATCAGGCATCTGCTCGCACAATATAAAGAAAACGCGCACGTGCGAGCTGCATCAAAGTAAAATTTTAGACCGAAAATAAAGTGGTCGATAGTCGATTTAATATAAAAATGGGAACCCCAAAACCCAATATTTTTTAATATGTTCCGGTTCAGGTTCCGAAAATTTTAGATTAAGGGTTAAGGTTCCGATTCGGGTTTTCAATTTTTGACGGGGTTCTCGGGGTTCCAGGGTTCGGTTCCGGTTCGGTTTTCCAGCACTGCTAATAAATACTAAATTTATGTAATTGCTTTTGCTTTTACATTTATCACGGAATATTTTTAGCGTTCATCACTGGTCGTGTATTTCAGTATGGCCGGGCATGACTTGCTTTATTGCTTTACTTCATTACTCTATGCATGACTTTATTGCTCTTTCATTATTACTGTAAAGGTACCCTCAGGCTAGTACTAGCGATTCATTTAAAATTTAAAATGCAACGTGTTTAAAATACCCCACCAGGCGCGGATAGGAGTACCGGGAGTTCGGGACTAAAAGGTCTAAAAAATAGCATATTTTTGCACATATCAAGATTTTTTTTAGAATTTTAGGTAAAAAAATAGAAAAAAGCGTCTTCTATCGTACTAACACAATAAACGTTCTTTCTAATGCAATTAAAAATTTTCATTTTGCTCAATTAGTAATCTCACCAAATGGTTTGAAAAATCACCATTTTTCAATACTTTTGCGGGCGAAATGCGGAGTTACACATTTCACCGAGTATCCTCTTATGGAGGCCGGTGTGTTTGAAATAAAATTTTGTATTTGGTATATTTTTTTTTATTTTTTTAATGTTGTACTTACATGTAAAAGAAAAATTTGGCCACACTTGTCGATTGTCGACCCAGTATTGGCTTATTTTTGCTGTATCGACAGCATTATAAAATAAATCGCGAATGCGAATATACAGGGTGTCCCAAAATTCGACCGACAACGATTAACTGGAGATAGTAGATCTAAAAATAAGTTGATATGACCCCATTTATCTATATACAAAAATTAACCCCTAGACAGTTATAAGCCTCCAAAGTTGATTTTTTAAAATAGAATTTTTTTATTGCAGCCAAAGCAGTAAAGATTTTTTAACGAAATATTGTATACGTGCTTTTGAATACTGGATGCTCAATTAGTAAAACTTTGACTAATCCTCGATTTTTTTAAATAGTGTTGGATGGAAAAAGAAAGCATAAAACAGTCAAAAACTTTTTAGGTATTTAAAAATTTCATTTAAAACTTATTTGCTTTTGCGGAAAAATTCAAGTGTAAGATTTTTTTTCTCCTTATGAATTTTGCTTAGGTTGTTGGGAATTGGGACACCCTGTATATATTGTATATTTCATTTTATACATACATACATACAGGGTCCTCAAAAAAATGGAAACATCTAAATATTTTTTGAACCATATTGAATTAAAAAAAAAGTTTAAACAAAATTTATTCAATTTAAATAAGCTACCATTTAAACATATTTTTAATACCGGGTGAAAACGAAACACAGATCACGTCTTTAACTTCTTTATTTATGAAAATAAAAATTTGAAATTTGAGTATGTTGTATGGTTCAAGAAAACACATTTTAGGCACTAAATTTTTTTTCAATATCACTTCCGGTATTACCGGACATCCACTTTATTTTTTTAAATGTAACACCTAATATTTTTGTTCATAATTTAAGACTATTTTAGAAAAGCAGTATGTTTGTGATACATTTTTTATTTTTTTTTGAAATTTTGAAAAATCACCCTACATATGGGATACCAAAATAATCGTATTAAAATCTTCTTTTTGAAAAACCAAGTGACCCGGCATCTTTCCATTAAAAAAAGAGTTATTTGTAAAAACGTTACTCAAAAAAGTTCATAAATTAATAACTCAAAAACTGCTTAAATAATTTTACAAAATACAATTTTCCTTAGGTATTTGTATTATTTGGAATAAGTTTTGGTTACTTCTATCAACTTCGGATAAAGAAAAAAAAAATTGCTTTTTCAAAGATGAGAACTTGACGATGATTTGGTAGAGTAATTTACTAAAGGTAAAGGTGAATGATTCAACTCCCAACTTTTCAATATTTTTATTACAGTGCAACTAGTTTCGCCTTCATAAGGGCATCATCAGGCACATTAACAATTTATAGATGTACTAACGCAATCTGGTACTCCTCATACTGTGATCGATGGGGCTACTATGAACGCCCAAGCAACTAGGCTTATATTGACCGCCTGAGCAACTAGGCTTAAGCCTAGTTTTCATTGGTAGAGTAAGTGTGCGAGTACACTTGCCTACTTTTTAGTCAGGAAAATCAACTCTACCGAATTTGGTCGAGTACCCGTCCGCACGCATTTTAAAATATGTGGTAGAGTAGAGTCGTTCAGTGCAAAATTCAAAGATCAACGATGAACATCGAGCAGCACCAAAATTTTGAGAAAATATTTGCGAAATTTTTTTGGAATTTAGCTAAAGGAATTAACTTTAGCTGTTGAGGAACAACTAACTAAATAGAAGAAAATAAGGTTTAGAAATTAGTTAAAAAGAAGGGATCCGTAGAAACCGTACCTCTTATATACCGAGTTTATTAAAGCTTTATTGTTTTTGCCGCAGGCCACCTAATTTTCGCATTTTTAATCAAAATAGTCAAATAAAAATATTAAAAAAGCGAATATTCAGGATTTTTATTTACTGGACTATCTCAAATGCGTTTTCATTGGGAGAGTTGCGGTTGAGTAGAGTAGAGTAACGTAAAAATTGGTAGTGGGAGAAGGCGAGTTGGACTAGCTTGCGAGTTAACTCTACTACCGTGCAATCCTACTCTACTCTACCAAAATCTAGTCAAATTTACTACTCTACTCTACCAATTGCGTTTACATTGGTAGAGTTACAAGGATAGTACTAACTCGCCCTAGTAACTCGACCGCTATCTCTACCAATGAAAACTAGGCTTTATAGTGGGCGCCTAAGCAACTAGGCTAAAAGTGAGAGCCTAAGCAACTAGGCTTTTTGATGAGTGCCTAACCAAACCAGGCCGAATGTTGTGGAGCGGAGCGCCTAAGCAACTAGCCTTATTGTCTAGGAATGCCTACGCAACTAGGCTTTATCTGTACAGTTTTAATGAATGCCCATGCAACAGGGCTAACGACACTAAAGAATGATTTAAAAAATATTGTTGTAAACATTTAGAGCGATAAAACTTACATTAATTTAAAACGATTAAAACTTAAGATTACATTTATTTAAAATATTTTCGACTAGATTTATCACAGTTCGGCGAGATCACAGTGTGCTTGGGCGTTCATAGTAGCCCTATCGATCACAGTATGAGGAGTACCAGATTGCGTTAGTACATCTATAAATTGTTAATGTGCCTGATGATGCCCTTATGAAGGTGAAACTAGTTGCACTGTAATAAATATATTGAAAAGTTGGGAGTTGAATCATTCACCTTTACCTTTAGTTCTTTTTCAAAATTTCAAAAAAAGTTAAAAAATTTATTATTATTTATAACATTTAAACAATTTTTTAAATTCAATAAACTAACCTAACCTATTTTTTTTAATTAAAAACAAAAAGTTTAAACTTAAAAGTGAATTAATTTTAAATTTATTAAACTTAAAAAGAGGATATAATACTTATCATTATTGCCGAACTTAACATTAAAGAATTGCTTGTAGCTTTTATAAAAAAATGATTTCTACAAAAGTTTACTCAAATTTAATGTAGAATTCAAAAATATAAAAATATACAGGATGTTGCACATGAAAAAGTTAGGTGTCGTATCACTAATAAAACGAACACCCTGTATATTAAAAATATGTTTAAATGGTAGCTTGTTTAAATTGAATAAACTTTTGTTTAAATTTTCTTTTAAAATAATTCAATATGGTTCAGAAAAAAATTTCAACAACCAAAGTACACCCTCCCCCCCAAAATGGAGGCCGGAGATAAAATTTTTCCCGGGCCGATAAAAGGTGTCAGTCCGCCCCTGGATGGTGGCAAAAAATAACGGACCTAAAGCAGAAGTCAGTGGTCAATTTAAATAATTTTTTAATTATCCTTCAATCGAGAGGTTGTTTTTTCAAAAATTCGTAAATAAAATTTTTCAAAATTTTCGTGGGCTTTTGGGCTTGGTTTTTTTATGAAATTTCGTATTTATTTAATTTATCAAAAAGTATTAACAGCAGATACTTGAAATTTTTACCGACGACAGAAACTCGGAATTGGAATATTTTAAGTCATTAACAATAAAAATCGGTAAAATATTTTTTGCGAAAAAAATTTCACAGTTTTTGTAAAATTCGAGTACAAATCCGACCCTGGAGGGCGCATTTTTCATGCGATCAGAACTCCATTCTTGGACAGACAAAACGATCCAGCAAGTTTTAAGCCATCAAGTGTCTCGATCTGCCAAGTAGTTCCTTCAAAAATAATTATTTTCTGATACACCGAAAATTTCACAGCAGTTTTTATGTAAAAAAATGACTTTTTCAAATTTTCGGCGGTTTTTGAGTCGTAAGTTCTCAACGGAAAGAGATATCGACACGAATCTTTTTCAAGATTAAAGCGCACGGTGAGACCATTAAAATAAGCTATTGTTGGTTGAAATCCGTTTCGTAGATGGGGGGTTAAAAAATTGTCGAAATCGTAACTTTTTACGTACATTTTCTTCGGATTAAAATTTTAATTTTTTTTTCAAATCTCTTTCTTTGAAGTGTTTAAAAAGCCCTTTTCAACGAATATTTTATATCGACGATCCGACGTTTTCTTCCCTCGCCCCCTTAATTTTGGTCGGACGTGGTCAAAAAAACGCAATTTCGACTTGGAGGGCCGGTGCGGCGCCAAATAAAGAGGTAGACCGAAACATTTTTATTGAACGTCACGTGCAGCGATTTTTAATTTTCGATCAAACGCAAAAGCCTTTACAATTGCCGATTCGCCGTTTTCCCAGTAAACACATTTACATTGTATAAACGTCCTAGTTACGTTTTCATTTTACTTGTAACGTTACAAGCAAAGTTTTATCTACGTAATGGTTGGTGTTGGTATACGTATAATGTTCGCCTTTTGGGGTAGTATATACGTACTAAAAACTAAAAAAACGTAACAAATGGTGGTGCTCACGTATTATAACGTAACAGGTATACGTAGTACTTCGTATCCGTGACGTATGAGAACGTTTTTTGGACGTATATTAACAGTTTGCCAACGTTATGCATACGTTTCGAAAACCTCGTAAAAACGTTCTTGGAACTTATACCCTACGTTATTACAAGGTATTTTTGCTCAATACAAATACACCTAAATACTTCCAGAAACGTTATTTGAACTTCCACAGTACGTTGTTATGTAGGTAATATATGCTTCTATATATGTATAAATACCAGAAGACTAAATAATAAAGGTTAGGTATTTGATTATAAATAAAACTACCAAAATTTATGTACATATTACATAATATTTTAACATATTTTAACTTTGTAAAAATCAACAAAAAATTCTTATAAAAATAAATTAATATACCTATAATATATCATAGGAATTCATCAACAAAATAATTGATAAGGATTAAGCTGGCTTTGGACTTCGCCTAATGACGTGACTTTTTTTTATTTTATTTTCTAGATTGAAATCACCACAAATCACCAGCACTTGCAGAAGATGATGTTTCTTCTGCGTTGTTTAAATAATTACTTTTAGCATTTATAATTTTATTTACTATTCGATGCCAATGTCGCTTAGAATATTTTTTAGCCTAACCTAAAAGTATTTAAAAAAATCAAATTCTAATATAAATCATAATAATATTTACATACCGACATTCTTCTTTGAATCTTAACTTATTATTATAAATAAAGTCAATGCAGGCACAATTTTAATCAACACTAATAACAAAAATTATATAAACTCACACGCTGTGACCGCAGCCAAAACCCTACAAGTTATACTAAAGGTAGGATTTGGCTGAAACTAAATTAATACGTTTTATAAACTACGTAACGCCCTCAACCTTCCTTTATATTTAAATATACGTTTTTTGTTACGTTTTGGATATGTAAGAATTTTTCCAAAATGCTACGTATTTAAAACTACGTAGCTCCCGTAACTTTTCTTTATATTTAAATATACGTTTATTTTATACGTTGTTGATACGTAAGATTTTTCATCGAAATGTTACGTATTGAAAACTACGTAGCGTCCGTAACCTTTCTTTATACTTAAATATACGTTTATATCGTACGTTATGCATACGTTACATTTTTGCTGCAATACTACGTATTATAAACAACTTAAACTACGTGGTGCTCACTACCACTACTTGTTTTTATATGAACATATACGTTGCCCATCATACGTGTCAAATGATACTTGGTCCACACCAATTAAAACGTAGTAAAAGTTAAAAGTATGTTGCGTTTATAACGTAAGTTTATGCATATATATACCTAGCATTTTATACGTTGTAATAATACCTACCTAACACCAAAAAATACGTAACTACCACTTTTGTGTTTACTGGGTTCTAGAGTATTTTTTCTGCTTTCGGAAAAAAATATCCCGTCGCCACCAGAATCATGGCGAACCAAATATTTTTCTGTGCATTGAGGGAACTCCGGGCCGCAACGTGAGCCACTCACAGTCATCATCGGTCAAGTCATGTATAAACTGCGAATTTTCAAATTTCCTTAAAAAATCTTGAAAAAAAAGTACCAAAAATTTAGACCTTCGAAAAAAAGTTGAAAAGAAAATTTGTGGAAAGCCACGAAGTTAGAACGTCGGACCCGCGAAAAAAATGAACTTTTTCGGGGAAGTTTTTAAGTGTTCCGGAGGTCGGAAAAATTTAAAATTTCCTTCAATTGGGTAAAAAACATTCCTCTTTAAGATGAGACCGGAGGTTTGATGATTTGCGAAGGGAAATTGAAGTTGCGATGGGAATAACAAACTCGAAATTTTGTATATTTGAGTGGTATCAATGCTGGTATTTGCAGATATTTAAGTTAGGTCGTTGGAGGAAATCTGCAACTGCGCAATGCGAGTCGATTTGGGAACAAATATTTGGTACAAATTTTATCTATTCATTTCATATGTAAAAAACAATACTCCACGATCTACAGAAATTCGAGATCCAAAGTAAGTAATTTTACTTATAAGCGTGACATCTGTACTCGTGCGAATTCGCGCGAACCGCTCGCGTGCTAAAAATTACAAATAGCATACACATTCTGTAGCTCGCTAGAAATCTAAACTTTTAGCTCGCGTCTTGCTCCAAGCGTGCTGTTTGTTACGAGGCACACGTTAGGTAAAAGAATAGATTTTTTGCGAGCTGCAAAATGCGTATGCCATTTGTAATTTTTAGCGCGCGAGCGGGTTGCGCGAATTCGCACGCACTTCATATACTTTATCAGTGGATGAGAATAAAAACTTTTTAAAATGGTATGGACGTAAATTTATTTTAGTACAATTTCACCTGTTCTTTATTTACAAGAACTTCAAGTCAATAACTTAAAATAATATGTTACAACCAATAACTACACGAATCTAAAATAGATGTAGTAAAAAAATACTAATTACATCGTACAGATTACATGTATACATTACTTCTTATGAACATTAAGCCATAGATAACAGTAAAGTAAGCTCATTCTATATCAGTCACATTGAAATAAAAATAATTTATTAATTGGATTTGTGCAAAAAATTATATAAAAAAATTTAGTTGTAAACAAACACAGAAGTAATTACATTCACTAATGTACAACGTTTATTTTGTTTACTTATCACTCTTTTTAGAATACTTTAGATTAACTTTAAAATTTAAGCAGCATTTTAAAATTAGGATGCATAAATCCAAAAATTTAAGAATATAGCAAATAGCAGCAGTATTGCACGCACCATTATGGATGTGATTAAAAAGAACAGCCAAAAACCTAATTACATTCGTCAAAAATAACAATAAAAATTAACATAATTGTTCTGATATCAATAAAAATAAATAAATGTAAAAAATAAATAATATTATTCATATTTTTATTTAAAGCTATGTCTTTTATGTGTTAGATTAAAACTTGGTAATCACTAACAATATTATCCGATACAAAAGAAAAATTAATGTCATTGATAGTTTTTAGACACAACGATTAATTAAAGTGAAATCAAAGACAAATATTCACTGTATTACACATTTGTCTTTGGGTTGCAGTTCCATATGTGATAAATCCTGCTCTATTAAATCATCTTCTTGAATTCTAAAATACAATATTTAAAACTTTAATCGCAGTTAAATAAAACTAACTTACGCTTTTTCTTGAGTATCTAAATGGTGCACCAATTCGTCTCGTTTATTAACTATTTGGACTAGTTCATCAAGTAAAACTTTTTCACGCGCTCTTTGCTCATCTGATTTTTGCCAGTCTTGAATTGATAAGCTTTTTTGAAGTTCATCATTCAATATTTTATACCTTCTTTCTAAATCACTTTCTTTATCACTGAATTAAAAATCAATTAATTAAAAGCAAAAATAATTTAAGATAACTTACAGTATATTAAGTTGCATTTGCCTTCTAAGTAACGCGTTCTTTTTATTAACTAGTGTAAACCATTGAGCCATTAAAGATTCTTCCTCCTCTGTATTACTAAGAGGTGATTCCATAACAACTCGTAATCTTTTTTCTAGTAACGAAGCTTGTTTATCAATGGCACTTTGTTCTCTTTCCAAATCTTCTAATTCTTTATCAATTAAATTTTGGACATCAATACCCATCTAAAATTTATCGAGTTAAAAAAATTTCATATGAATTTAAATACGTTTGAGAATACCTCAGCTAAACTTGGTAACTTATCTGGAGTAATTTGCTCTTTAAAAATAGGACTAGATTTTTCTTCCGAACTATGTCTACTTGGAGATTTCACAGGCATATTACTTAAATTATTACCATTTGTTTCATTATCTAAAAATAATTATTTATTATTAAAGTGAAACATAAAATTCTTGTAATGAAGTCCATTATTACAAATTCTAGAAAATTACCTCCACTATCGTGTTTTTCCAGAACTTTCTTGTTATCTTCCAATCTTTGAACATTTTCATTTTCTGGTGTAATCCTAATAATCTCAGTTGTGGGAGTAGAATTTTTACGTGTTTCTGCAATAATTTTTCTAGCTCTTTCTAGTAGCTCCGCCTGTCTTTCTTCTTCTGACTACAATTATTAAATCAAATATAAAAATATTCTACAAAAAAAACTTTACATAAATAAAGCTACTCAAAATGAAAAATGAAAACTTAAATGTTAATAAGCCATTGTCAATCAGAAGTTAACTAAATTACCCTTGTTGGAGATGTAGGATTATCCCTTTTCACCTGTTCTAGAAGTTGTCTGGCACGTTCTCTTTGCTCTGAATGGCGAGTTAGTAATTGCTATATAACACACAAAACATTATGATACTAAGTGTCGATTACCTTAATCTACGATTGGTGTATTAACAATGACTTACCAAAAATAAAACAAATTAAAAACTACACAAACGCTAAAAATAAAACAAACTCAAAAAATAAGCAAACTTACATTACTTACTATATTCGGTTTTGGCAGCTCTGCTAGATCAACTTCATTAACTTCTTCCACCTTCTTTTCTTCTGGTAAACCATTAGTTTGTAATTCCTTACTATTAATTTGATTATGTTTTTTCGTTAAATCAGCATTTTCATCTTCTTCGTCTGACCCAAATGGATCTGTAAACTCTCTTCTGGTCATTAGAACTGGTTTCTTTGGTTCTGTCTTTTTTGTCTTATCTTTTACAGGAGACATTACTTTTTCTATAAAATTTTTAGACCCATTTAAAAATATATCTTTTACTTCCTTTACTGACGTCGGTGATTTTTCTTTTAATTCTTTATTATCTGTTACTTCACTTGGAATGTTAACTTTCTGAAGATGTAGATGTAAATTTAATTTTTGTTCACACTTATTATTAGTGGCTTTTGGTTCTAACTTATTAACAGAATTCGATTTTGTTTCAATTTTAGGCTGCTTTTGAGGTTCGCTGTTTGAAGTTGGGATATTATTAGATTCGAAACTTTTATTTATTTGCTGATTTTGTTTTGCTTTTCTTAAATTAATAATTTCTTGACCAAATAATTGCATTGTGACGTCAGTATCCTTATCTGTATTAAACCGGCCTATGACATAATTACTTTCATCTGCTGTTTTTCCAATTTGTTGAATTTCAAGCTCATGACCAGTAAAATAAGCTCGTAATTGGTACAGGTATGTCATTACAGCCAGTTTATCAGGAACTAAAATTAATTCTGTTTTTTGTACTCCAAAAAAAAAAATCAGAATGGTGTTTCACTACAAATAACTTACCTGCCAACATATCCATATCTGAAGGTTCAATCACTCGAGGAATCCCTAATGATTGACCAGCATCAAAAGCCTTTTTGCAATTAAGCCTCACTTCATGTGGGGAAAGTGAATTAATATCACTAAAATGATAAGCTAATTAAAATTAGGAAGATTTTTTTAAACCATTTTTTTACATTAAATCAGGTTTAAAATGATGAATTAGTGCACAAAACGCCATTCCATTTCTCCAACTAGTCGTCAAATTCGTAATTTTAACACCAGGATAATCTTTCGTCATTTCTTTACACCATTCCAATAAATCCTGTCCTAAAATAAAAAAATAATAAAATAAAATTTGAGAAGCAAAGACATTAATTATTTACCTGGAGTTACCAATTTTTGAACTTTATTTATTTCATTATTTTCTTTTAATTCTAAAGGTTCTAATTTAAGGCTTACATTCTTCGGTCGAGGTGGACTTGTTATTTTAACATTTTCATCTAATTTTTCTAAATTGTCTAATTGCTGTTCAAATAATTCAGAATAAGGATCTGATTCTAATTGAAAAAAGTCACTTTCTTTAGGTGGTGGTATATTTAAAGAAGGAACTAGCTTTTGTGAGTTTTGTACTTCTGATATTGGAGAAACATTTTCGGCTGTCGGCGTTTTATCCTGCCTCGGAAATGATTGTATACTAGTTACTATAATTTAAAAATCAGAAAAAATAAAGCGGATGTGACAAGTTTCAATAATTATATTACCACTAATTGGCGTACTTGCAAAGTCTGAGCCTGACAAACTATTAGTCATTTGTTGAATTTTTTGAGACACCTCATGTATACTATTCTTCATTGAATTATCACTTAAAGAAAAGTCTTCGTCTTCGAAGTCTTCCATAGGTGCAATATCACTATTATTATTTACAGACAATAAAGATGCCATCGATTGCATATCTTCATCACTAAAAAATATTTTAGTATAAACATTTCATGTTTTGTAGAATTTGTAATAAGTTAATTTAATTTATAAAACTATTTATACTCACGTAGCTTTTCCTTCCCTGAGAAATACGCAAGAAAGTGTGCACTCTAATTTAGCACTGGTAATTTTTTTGGTAGTAGGTTTTAGCACAAGTTGTAATGGGTGCTGAGTAGAATCTACACTTGCAAATTTGCCCATATTTATATGTGTAACTGCTAATTGTCTTCTCTTTCCAGTAGGAGTAACCTAAAAATATTTTACATTTACTTACCTATATGAAAAATCTAACAAACCAAATATTGCAAAAATTAGGATTTTGGTTATTAAAAAAATTTAAGAAGTGGTTGTATGTATTGTACATGTATAAAAAATACTCAAAACAGAATTATTTTAAAAATGTGTTCTTTCAAATATAAATCCTTTATATTTCAAAAATGAAAAAATAAATTTTTATCTCAGACTTAAACTATATAAGTAAGGAAATTAATTAATTGTAATCATGAACCTTTCATTTTAAATTAATAAATGTAGTATCCTGTCATCATTGATAAAAATTTAATATTATGGTTTATAATAATATACATTTACAGGATTAATACCCAGATTCTGGTCAAATCATTTAAGTTTAAAGGCCTTTAAATTTGTTATAAAGGTTGTAATGGACAATTCCCATGGTTACTTTATTTGATTCAAATTAAAGGCCTTTAATTTTGACCAGAATCTGCCTGTAAGTTTTATAAATTAAATTTACTCCACTTATTATATTTGAAAATAAAATACAAGAAACTTACATCTTCGATCACAAAACTCCATTCTTTATCTTCAAAATCATTACAACGTCCTTTAAAAAGTGTAATGGCAACTTGATGATTTTCAGGTAATGGCCACACTACTAGCCCTTTGTAAGGGTTTTGTAATGTGGGTTCCCATTGCATGGGTGTAGAACCAACTCGCCTCGATCTTCTTGTCCATACTACAGATAGTTTATGAGGCTCCCTAAAATAATAAAAGCAACAAAGCTTTTAAACAAAATACTTCATGTGTAAAATATTGTGATAATTATAAATTTTATTTTTAATATTCACATACAAAATTGGTTGATATAACTCCATACAACCAATGAACAAAAAATACATTTGGAAATTGTAAATAATATGTTGATTTTTAACTAGTAGAATTTTTAAGAACTTGATTCTGGTTAATAACTTCTCATTATTTAATATTTTGAACACAACATAATTTATAGCTTACCATTTTGGTGTAAATTCAATCGATAATTGATGATATGAAACAGTAAATTGAAACTTTGCTGCTCTTTTGTTTACTCTTTGAAGCCGTTTCCATACAGATCCCATTATTACAGGCACCACTGTAACTACAAAGATACTTAAATAAGTAATTTTAAATTTTAGTAGAGGAAATTGAAATATATAACTGATAATACTATAAGATAATATAATATAAATGACTAAGGAGGAAGTATAAAAATAAAACATGGTTAAAAAGATAATGTCTAAAAATTAAAATTCGGAGAGGAGAGAATATTTATCACAAATTAGGGAATAATGTTTCTAGAAGGAAATACATCCAGCTAATGAAACATGTATTAGTTTTAAAGGTGAGTTAAGAGCATCTTCCTAGACACCCGCGATAAATTTTCCGTTGGAGATAATAACAAGGAATAGAAAATCAATCCCACTTTTCTGGAGCTTCTTTGCAAATTATGACCAAATAACTGATAATTAATGCGAATCCCTAGAGGACGCGCGAGTTTGGGAGGAAAAATTGTAAAAAATCATGAAATCGAGCATTAGTTCTGCAGTCATAACTTAAGTTTCCCTCGTTAGATTTTCATTTTTTTTTCAGATTTATAATCTAAATTGATTAGGCTACATCCTGGCTGAGAGTTACCTTCTGCAAGCTAGCACAAAATTAATTAGAGAAGCCAAAGTTAAGGTACTTTTAGATCATTATATTTTTTTTGTACATTCTCCAATTTATTTTCCTTCTGGCAAAAATTAAAGAAATGACTTCTAAAGCAACTACAAAAAAAATTATACAAAAATGTTGTTCATGCTAAAGTAATGTCATGATTGATAATTTTATCAAAATAAAATCAATTTAAATTGTTTCCTATTTTTCGTGTTTATTACACTTACGAATTGGTTAAATTATCTATCCGACAGTATCAATGCACATTGCTTCCAAATTTTTTTCATATCGTTAGAAAAGTTGCAAAAAATCAAGTTCAACAACGACAACAATTCGATGATGATTTGGGATAGCAATTAATATCACAAGGTGAAATGAATTAACTCCCAACTGTATCAATATAAATTTTATTTTATTATTCCGTCACTAGTTTCGCCTTAACGAGGGCATTTTCAGACACTACTAATTAGATGTTAAACAATTAATGTATGGTTACAATAGCAAAATCATCAATTCTGCTACGAGACATTAAGATAACTTAAGATAAATCAGTTAAAATCGGGTATACTTTGCATTGACAAGGATTAGAAATGCGGAGTAGAAACACATTTTAGGCAACCTAATATACACTGACATTGTATTGTGTATTGCATGTATATTAAATGTCAAATTTTAAAATTATTTTTTATATTACTATATTATAACTAGATGGCTATCTGGGATACAAAATTTTCGAACCGTAAAAATAGCGCCATCGCGTAAATTGCCCACACACTTTTGACAAGTAGTGGGAAATTTAAATAATATTCAAATATTTAAACATTTATTTAATGTAGTAATTGTAGTCTACAATATTCAATAAGAAGCAAACATTTTTCTGCTCTTCATCGTTTAGCTGTTTTAAAGAAAAGACAAAAAATATAATTAAATGGTTAATATTTATTTATGTTTCTGCCTATTTAATGTTTAACATCTGTACAGTATTGGAAAAAAGTAGAGCAACATTTACATTTTTTAATATATATTCTGTAATAAATAACTTTAAGAAGATAGTCGGCGAAATGTTTGAAAAGCATTCTTTTCGCTAGTAAAAATTGATTTTTGAGCATTTGTAATCAAAAATTTAACAAAAACGATGCCTAGTGCCATTCAAATTGAATTTAGTTTTCATATAGAATTTTTGTTTTTCATGTAGAGTCTATGATAGGGGCGTACTTTTTGAACAATTATAAAAATGCGTGTGCTTGTGACACTAATTATCAAATATTTAATTTCTTTTGAAATTTTTATTCTTCTCGGCATGATGGATAAGCATAAACTAAGTATTTGAATAAAATGTGAAATAAAATCTTTCATTATTTTGTGTATTATAATAAAATGTTGCGCATTTTCTCTACTTTTTTCCAACAATAAAGCGTGAATATTAAAAATTCTTTACAAATATTTAAATTTTCATTTTATTTTAAAATAAACTTTATAAATTCGATACTAAATACTGAGTGTTAAAATTAAACATTATTTTCACTATTTTTAAAAATTTTAGATTAGAAAAAAAGGTAATGTTGCTCTACTTTTTTCCAATACTGTACATCTTATGAATACTTCCAAAATATTTCATAGGTATTTAATTTCAAAAATCAAATAGCATCTTTTATTAGGAGTAGAAGAAGTACTATTGTGAACACATAATTAAAATATGGATTAAAAATTACGTTACACATCACAGTTTATTAAATTATGACTAGATTTGTTTCTTACTCTTCCGTCATCTTATTGCGGAATATATAAAAGATTTCTTTGTTTTTTGTCAAATAAATTTGCTTTAGTTTCTAACTGTGACGTTTGGTGAACTAGAACAGAAGACCTGTGCAAGCTTTAACAGATTAAGTAACAACTCAGTAATAGTAAAAAATTTTGTGAAGACAGAGCAGACCGCAAATTTAAAAATGATAAGGGAATTATATGAGCCATTTTATTTGAAAGTGGTATAAGTCCACTTTTGGAAAAAATTAAGTTAATGGAAGTTTTGGAGAGATATAAATATCTTCTTTTATAATTTGATGAAGATGACTGTGCAGCTTGTGGAGCCTGCCCAAAAGGAATCAAAACCATCAGAAATTAAGTTGCCAGCCCGAGCCATTCTAGCCATCGCTGATTGAGTGCCATAATCAGTAGTGTGTGGGAGGATATAGAAGGCACGCTTTTGGCATAGATCACGAGATGGCACGTTGAAGTTGACTCTTTCCAGGGCTGCAGGCAATCCATGTGTTATTTATTAGTTTTGCCATGGTGAAAATATCAGAGTTCCTTCTATGAACTTCCAGTTTATGCAAACCAAGTTGTTCCTCCAGAAACTCATAGTCGACATCCTCCTGTCTGATTCCCATTTTGAAGGAAATGTATCTCAAGAATTTATGCTGGACTCGCTCAATCTTCTTATTGAGTACGTTTATCTCGTGTAATTCGATCCGGATTGGATTGAAAATAGAATTATGACAAGATTGAGTCAATCACGTAAACAATGCGTTTTTCTCGACAGAGTTTATTTGGCCTGGTCTGCGATTCTTGAATATATGCGACTAATTATCGCACAGTTTTGCTGTCAAAAGTCTACTACTTTGCCAAAAATATATTCTCAAATGTCGAAATGGGGATCAAATACAACATATATTGAATAAAATGAGCGAATGGGTGTAGAGCATGCGGACGAACAGTCCCTAGAGGAAGGTAGAAATAAAATGTTAGCAGAGAAAGTATGCGATAATTTGTCGCATACATTGGAGAATCGCAGTCCTGGATTGAATTTTTCAATCCATGATTAATCCTAGTTACCAACTAAAGAGAAAGAAAATTTCTAAAAGTGTTTTTGCGTCCACTTTTAGTAGTCTATTCACTTTGATTTTATTTCTGTTGTTTCATATAAAACAAGGAAAATGGAAGAAAATTACATGTATTTTGCAATTATGAATGCACCACAGTAACAGTTGACAGCAGTCAGATGTGCCACTACCGATAACATAATTTACTGGTAACTCTTGTAAAGTCCAATTCCATGATTTTGTAGGATTGGATTATTAAACTGAATCCTGAAAGTGGTATGTAAAAACCACTTACAACGCTAAATATTACTGCTAATCGAAATTGCCTTAAATTTGAATTAAAGAACCCCTCAGCAGCTGTAGTATTGGGTATTACTTAAATATTAAAAAAGAAAAACTGATATTACAATTCATCTCGTTTTGTTTTATTTTAAACATCACTGAAGTATTTCATATTTCACTACGGCCAACTGTGCGGCAAATTTAGGTTTCCTACCATGCAAATCACCAGTATCATCCCTTTTTGAAGATCCAGTATTAAAATATGTCACTTAATATTTGCTCCTTTTATTTTTAAGCTTAACAATTTGTCAGTATAATGCTTAACTATCCTAAGCCAAATTTTACATATAATCAGATGATGCCAATCTACAGGGTGTCCCATTTGACGATGGACTCTATGGGTATTTTTGTTATTATTGGAGATAGAAGGTCGGTTAAATGCACAAAGTAGTATAGATTTTTTCGAATATTAATAATTCATTTACAAAAAATTTGAATATCGCATCGTTTCAATGCTATCTTGAAAAAACAAGAAAATGCAATTTTTAAAAAACGGCTATAACTTTTTTATTTTCTGTGGTACCAAAATAGTATATTAAAAAACGAGTTTCATATGTCCCATATTGTAGCACGCGTTCAATTTTAAAATACGAGTCGCGTAGCGACGAGTATTTTAATGAACAAGTGCTACTATCAACTTATGAAACGAGTTTTTTATACTATTTTTTCTATTTTGCGCCTTTTTATCTATTTAAAATAAAATATTATAGTTTTCAATTTTAGTAACTTTTCTGGTAGTTGGCAACTCTAATGTCAGGTTTGTCAAATCATCAAATAACCTGTAAATCGCTTGGCAACTCCCACTTTAAAATCAATAAACTTCAGTGCTACCAACTTCGAAAAATAAAATTTACTACTCAGTAACGCACCGATAGCAGTGTGGTACTGGCTAGTAACGCACTGCTGTCAGTGTGTTACTAGCGACTAGTAACGCACCAAAATAGAAAAAAGTTTTTTGACATAATACAGACAATTTTTTGTGTACAATGCAGTAAAACAAATGAATATTTTTATTCGCTAACAGATTGACCGGAAATGAACCAAACTTATTTTTTTTGAGTAATTTGGTATACCATATGTCATATTAAAAAAAAATAAAATTATTTGATTTTACAAACTAACATTGGACTTTAAGAGATGTAAATTGTCAATAACATAAATGTAACTATTTAAAATATTAAATGTAAAATAAATTTTAACACATAGAGTGCGGTCATAAAGTAAATCCCCCCCCTGCTAACTTTTGAACGGTTATGTTTTTAATTCTGAAAATTTGTCTACTGAGGAATCTAATTGCGAACTTTAGACCGAAACTGGATGGCAACTTTCTTATGTTAAATGGAACACCCAGTATATTTTTGCATTTTCGTGTTCTCCATAAAGATACTATTAAATAGACCTAGCATAGTGTGGTCCAGGATTAATTCTTTCGGAATTATGCCCATTTGAAAAACGCATTTTTATGCAACTTCATTTACACCAGAAGTTGGACTCAAGTGCCCCAAGTTCCTTATTTTAAATGATTTTTTTTGCAATTAAGTTAATAACATTAAATTTAAACAAAATTTTTATCCAAGAGATTTCCTGTAGATTTTATTACTGTCAAGAGGTTGAAGATGGTTATGTTAATCAGCAAATGTAACGAACTTACTATTAAACATAATTTTGTTTAAATTTGATATTATTAACTTAATTGCAAAATATTTCATTTAAAATAACGAAGTTGGGGCAACTTCCGGTGTAAATGAAGTTGCATAAAAATGCGATTTTCAAATGGACGTAATTCAGAAAGTATTAATCGTAGACCACACTATGCTAGATCAATTTAATGGTATTTTTATGGAGAACGCGAAAATGTAAAAATATACTGGGTGTTCCATTTAAAATAAGAAAGTTGCCATCCAGTTCCGGTATAACCACAAGTTCCACGAAATCAAAAATACCTTTATTAGAAAGTTCGCAATTAGATTCCTAGTTAGACATGTTTTCAGAATCAAAAACATAACCGTTCAAAAGTTAGCAGGGAGGGATTTACTTTATGTCCGCACGGTATGTATTGACAGTTTACATTTCAAGGCCATTTTTGGTTAGTAAAATAAAATTATTTCTATTTTTCTTAAAATTTTACATATTATACAGGGTGCTGGAAAATTCGCGGACCAACGCAATGGTGCGATGTTGAGGAACTCTTAGAGAACAAGGGAAAAATAATTTAAAAATTCTTTGTTGCTTTATCTCGAAGATATATGTGTTTTTAAAATCTTAAATTTGGCAACTCTGTGTTAATTTTAGTTATTTAAATTAAAATGCCATCATCAGGTGTAATTCGTTTCTATTTAATTTTTCCATAACAACCAATCGCATGCATAAATAACTAAAAACATTAAAAAAACTTACTTTAAATAATACACAAACCTGCAAACTTAAAGGATTACTAACAAAAAGTTCGAACTAATAACAAGAGAAACTACGCAATTCAAAAAATTTAAAGTATTGCTAAAGCGAACACAATAAACAATAAACAAACAAAAAACAGATAACGACAATAATAAATTAAACTAAAGGAACTGCTCAAAATTACGTCCTTCTGCATCTAAACAAATCTCAGTTCTTCTTGCAATATTATTTTGGACTCGATCTAGCATGGCAGCATTAACTAATTGTGCAGCCTGGTAAATACGGTTAGTAAGTTCCTCCACATTGTGGACTTTAGTACGATACATATATTTTTTTACAAATGACCAGAAAAAAAATCGAGAGGGGTCAAATCAGGACTTCTTGGAGGCCAAGCAATGGGACCTCCGCGACCAATCCATCTGCCAGGAAAATTTTGATTTAACCAGCCCCTCACCTGTAGCGCGTAATGCGCTGGGGCACCATCTAATTGTAACCAGGTGTTACGTACTACTGCTAGTAGGATATCATCCATGAAATTATCTAATTGGTTTTCTAAAAATTGAAGGAAATTTTCTTCTCCCAATCGATCTGGTATAATGAAAGGTCCAATTAATCGATTCCCTAATATTCCGGCCCAAACATATACACTAAAACGATGTTGATGTCCTCTTTCATGTGCAAGGTATGGATTGTTTGTAGCGTAATAGTGATTATTATGTTGGTTAAACATTCCATCCCTACTGAAATTTGCCTCGTCAGTCCAAATCACCCTTGACATAAAATTTCGATCCTCCTCAACTTTTCTAAGTAACCAATTACAATAAATTAGTCGGTGATTGTAATCTTGAGGTAACAATTCGTGTACCTTGCAGTAATGATATGGATGGTACTGTTCTTGATTCAAAACGTCCCAAACTAATTTTCTATCAGCACCTAATTCGTTTGCAATTCCTCTGGTGCTTCGTGTAGTGTCTTCTTCGACGCACTGAAGAATATTCCATTTCTGGATTTCTCACATTTCTTCCTCGAGCACGATCTGTTCCTATTAATAGGAAGCTACCGGTTTCAATTACTCTTTGTTCCAATCTTCTAAATACATTTTTATTCGGATGTCTTCTCCCAACATATCTCTCTTCATATAGCCAGGAAGCTGCTGTAGCATTATTTCTACATTCGCCCAATATTAAAAACATATCAGCATATTCATTGTTACTACACATTTTACTACTTTTTTTGGAAAAATTCGTTTGACTAGTCAGATCAGTTTGACACAGTATTTGTAATTAAGCTACAACGTTGACATGTTTATTTATGTGCAAAATTCCAATATTTAAAATGTAAAATAGCACGTTTAACAATACCATTCTTAAGTAGGATGGACAAGGCTAAATATCTTTGCATTTCTACATAATTTATGTGTCATACCAAAGCATAAATATGGGAATATTGCAAATTAAAAGAGTAAAAAATTGAAAGTTTAACTTTCCATAACTTCGTTATAAAGCAACAAAGAATTTTTTAATTATTTTTCCCTTGTTCTCTAAGAGTTCCTCAACATCGCACCATTGCGTTGGTCCGCGAATTTTCCAGCACCCTGTATATCAAATTACTCAGAAAAATACACTAATTCCGAATATGTGTAAATCTAATATGGCTGCTGTACGAAAAAAATAAGTTTGGTTTTTTGGTACCACCGAAAATAACGAAGTAATAGCCATATTTTGAAAATTGCATTTTCTTGTATTTTCAAGATAGCGTTGGAACGATGCGATATTCAAACTTTTTCTAAATGAATTATTAATATTCGAAAAAATCTCTACTACTTTGTCCATTTAACCGACTTTCTATCTCCAATAATAACAAAGATACCCATACAGTCCAACGTCAAATGGGACACCCTGTATAGTTCAAAGTATGTCACTGAAAGCCTAATATTAACATATCACTAAACTTTAACATATAACTAAATACGACTCAAAATGGAAATTTTCACGAACTAGATCGCATATCAGAAAAAAAAAACTGTCTTCATTTGTATTATCCTTCTTTAATTCATTCCCTTCATCTGCTATTTGTGTTAGTCATCTGCAAAATGGTGATATAATTTTCTGGTTTAAGCAGATTTAATGGTGGTACAACAGAATTTACAAAAAATGAAGCTACCACAGTATTGATCAAGAGAGAACATCATAAAGGACACATTTTTTATTCATGGAACAAAAAATTTCTTTCGCATTGACTGGTTGAAATAGAAATTGAATAGTAAATAGTAACCACAGCTTTTAACAAGATCTTCGACAAAATCTTATAAAACCGGAACAAGATTTTTAATAATTTCTCAAACCAAAATGATATTTTTCAGAATAACTAAATTAAAAATAAGTCCTCGTGAAAACAGATTTTTTTTACTTAGGGTAGATCTGCATTTTACTGATAAATTGGTTATTTGCTGTTTTGTTTACAAACTTTGTAGGTAATTCAGCATGAATTATGGCACATGATATGAAAAGCATTTTAAATAAACGATAAAAAGAAAAATTTGATACATAATTTTATAGATAAACAAAAGATGCAAACAAGAAGTTTGATGTTTGATCAAGAGTATAATTAATGGAATAGATTGGAAGTAAGTAAAACCTTGAGTATGTTAGCAAAATATCATATGTCAGATCAGAAACTTTTACCATTATTTGAATGTCAACAAGTTTGGGATGAATTTTAAACACAAACCTTGATAACCTACACAACAATGTTATCAATGTTATCAAGAGACATTGGCCAAACCAAGATTAATAAAATTTAAGGAATGGTAAACAAAGGCATAACATTATTTTAAAATAAACCTACACAATTTTGCGATACAATAACAAGTATAATTACATCGTGCAATCGCTTTTTAATAAACTTATAATTTTACAGAGCGTAACAATGTTTAATGATAAACAATTTAGAGATGGAAATAGTTACTAATGCAAATCAATTAAAATATAGTATTAAAATACAATAACCTTGTAGTCAATCACTTTGACATGGTACATGGGGGTCATGTAATATGGATTTTAGACCTGAATTAAACCCAAAGATAATTGTTATCTGCACTTACCTTCAGCTAAGAGATTATCACTAATATATTTTCATAATTATCCAATTTTTGTTAAAATAACAAGACACTATAATATAAAACATGTATACATTTTTTTTACGTTCTTTCACTGACAACTGACATTTCCTTGTAATGGTTGTGTATAATTTCTTAAAATAAACATTTAGCAGGGCTCTGTTTTCGGCAAAATCGTTCTTAGCTACTCTTGCATGTTATCTTTCATAGATGACGCATGACGCAATTTCGAATAAGTAAATAAAAGATTGCTAAATGTTCAATCATAAATTAAATACTTACTAATACATCCCTTAAATATAAGTAATATAAGACTATTTTGTATTTATTGAGGTGTACAATTATTTTACCACAGAATTTTGCAAAATTTAGAGTTATGCAACCTATAGAAAGCAAATGTAAGCTGGGTTGCATAAAGTTAAACACTAAAAATATTATAAATGAAACAACCAGTTGAAAATTATTATAAAAGAATTATTTAAATAAAATAATAACAAAATTATAATAATTTATATCAACAAAATAGAGGTATTGCAAATCGATATAAATGGTATTATTCCTTGGCCTATGAACCAAGCTCATTGTGTGATGGGTGATAAAAAATGTTTCATAAAAATGTTTAAAAATTAACATTTATCTGTGACCTTAATTTTCTATATCACGAGACTGAAGTAAGGCTTATGTTTGAAATCTCAAATAGAATAAATAGTCCAACTTTTTTTATTAATTAGAATCCGCATAATTTTTGAATCCAATAACGACACGTTATAACATGCTATAAGTGACTTATTTTTAAGATTGGCGCCCAAGCTCTACGTTGTTGATCCTTCGTAGTTCGTAGGGAAAAGATCTATGTATTTTACTATTTGATATATTAGGTTCAAAGTTAAAAGTTTGTTTTACATTAGGTCACCTTAATTGATTAAATTTTTGTAAACAAACAAAGACAAAATATCCAAAAAACTAATTGACATGTAGCATTTTTCAACTAAGTCTAGGACTTGTCGCTATTTGCATCTAAAAAATGTAAAAATGATATAACTTTTCTTCTAATAAATTTTATTGAAAAAATTAACTCAACTACCTACAAAAAAATCTTTAAACCAAAATTAACTGGCTTGTAAAAGATACAAACAGGGTGTTCATTTTAAAAGGAGCCACCCTAAATAACTCTCGAAAAAATAATTTAATGTAAAAATGCCGTAACAGGTCGATTTTTACCTTCAGGGGGATATCTTTTTACAATAAAATAAGAATGGCAATTGCAACCCCCTTCCCTAGGGAGCCACCCTTTCAATTTTTTTAAATGGGCATAAGGCTCGAGTGATACATCATTTGAAAGCATTTTTTACCCTGACAATGGCAGTCATAATTTTTTTGAAAACCTTTTGAGTTCCAACCTACCGAAAAATTTAAAAAAGTACTTAATAATGGTGTTATTTATGTACTTTAAAATCACTTTTGGATAAATTGTTAAGTTTTCACCATGAAATAAGTGCTCTAACTTAACAAAAGCTAATTATTTATAATTATTGAAAAATAAATCAGTTACCATATTTTTTTATATTTTTTTTGTGATAAATTACTTTTTACTTTTCTCTTTTATCGTGTCCTGTAAATGACTAAATTAAAATAGGAAAAGCAGACCTTTAAAATGATGCATAACTCGACCCCCCATTCCCATTTAAAATAATCAAAGGAGCGGTCCTGTGGGGTAGGGGTTTGCAAGACAACTTTAATTTCATTGTAAGTAGATGTCCCCCTGAAAATAAAAACCGACCTGTCACCTCATTTTTATATTAAATTATTTTTGCGAGAGTTATTTAGGGTGGCTCCTTTTAAAATGAACACCCTGTATAATAATATAAAAAATACTTTATTGTGGAAAGGCTAATTTTATTTAAATCAATCTGTTACTTCTTCTTCTGGTGGTAAATTTTCTTAGGTATCATCTTCATCATTTCTCTCAAAAAGTTTAGTACAATATTCTAGAGCTGAATTTTCTATAAACTTTTCTCCAAAGTGAGTGTTAAACAAACTTTTTATACTTTTTATTTTATCTTTCTTGTTCATTATTTCAATTTTCATTCCTCTTTTACAAATTCCTTTAGCTTGTCCCGTGTCATTTCTGTAGATAGTTTCTCCTCGAAGTAATATTGTTTCTTTGTTTTTTGTAAAAATAAATCTTTTAGACGGCTTAAATTTAAAGTGCCAATTAGATGGATTTAAAAAAAAACTTTTTCGTTTCTGCTTTCCAATCAAAAGACCTTTGCTCGAGGTTTTAAGATATCTCTACACTCTCTACACTTTTTTTACAGCTTTATCTATGTTACCAAAAACCCTGTCTGGAGGTATCTAGGAGTGATCTACAACAGGAAAAATAACTTCACATTGCTTAATTTGAGGTGGAGCTGAACATTTAATCCAATTACTATGCATTCCCATAAACGATGAATTTTTATTCTGCCCTCCACATCCATCACAAAATAAGCGAACCCTTGTTTCTTGCTCAGAAAATTCAAAATTTGTTAGTGTATGGTGAATTGCAGATGCAATTCATTTGAGCTTTTAGGTCTCTTAGCTTCCGTCCAAACAAAACAGGAAACATTTTTATTTGAAAATTTTGCTTTCGAATTTCCTGCAACTACACCGAAATTGTAAAAATTTACCAGCATGGAAAAGTATGCTTGCTGATCAGGTAATTTAGGTAACGGCATATTTTTTTGGCAATCAAATGAAAAACAGCAGTTCATCTCTTTTTAACATTTCATAAAAACTTTTAGCTTGTAGTTTATGAACTCTATGGTTGGTAATTAATTCTTATTTAGCAATTAGATCGTCACAATGCTTAATTTTCTCGGTGATTAAAGTAATTCCTAAAGTAAGATTGCTGCACCTTTAGATTGGTATCTTGTGCTTGTTCATTATTCATCATTCAAAGTTTTTTATATGTAATTCACATGGCAGGTAAACCCGATGTGGTGCATCACTACGGTAATAGTGACTTTCAGTGCTTTGAGTGCTTTCACAAATTTTTTCATACTTTCCTTTCTTAAATCATTTATATTTTGTATTCTGTCCCACCTCAATTTTCTTTTGGTACCTGGCCATTCTTGCATTTCTTTAGTAGTCGTATAATTCTGTCTTTTTTCAAATTTAGTACACCCAAAAAGACCTCTCTACAAACACGATTTTTTGTTCCGTCTTCCCTTAGAATCTTGTAAGTAATAGAAATATTGTGAGATTTACTTTTTTCTCTAGGTCTCTTTCTTTTAGGAGATTCACCAGAACAATACATAAGAATGAATGCATCTTGGACACTTTTGATTTTGTTGGCCTAAAATTGGTTGTGAATTTTTTTTATATCATTCATAGTGAGATGTGAAGTACACTGATAGGGTTTTTCTTTGTGACCACATCGAGGAAATTCGGGCAAATCTTTAGGGGAATACCTGCAAATAATCATTTATTTTTATAAATCATGTACACAAGCTATTTTCTGATCTTTGCTTAAGAGGATTGGGAGTCTAAGTAGGACCGCTCTCCGATAGTAAACGTATATTTTGAGGTTCTTCTTGAATTTGGGAAAGAAATCTTGACCCAAAGTACATCCCACATAATTAGGCTGATAGTACCAATTAAAATCTTCATTTCTGTTATATTTTAAAATTTGTATCACCTAGACTACGAAGGTATTAGCTGCTTTTACAGTTAAAATGCGCGTTCAAAATTTACGAAATATGCCTTGCAATTATTTCAAACTACAACCATATTTGGTAAATAACATTAAGTTTTATAATTGCATAGTTTAAATAACATTCATGACTAGACTTCAATACGACGACTTTTTCAAAAATTAAATTATTAAGTCCAAAAAATAAGTATAAAATAGGCCAAATTTTACGTATTTTTAATGATTTTTTTTGGCCATTTTGGATATAATATATTAAAAAACTGTCGCACATAAGTCTTAAGCAGAGGTTCCACTTTCATATGATATTCTTATTTTGTATATAGCTCAATAAATATTCGCGTAGTTTGAAATATAAAAACAGGGAAAAAACCCATATAATTTTGTAGACTCCATACCCTCTTAAACACGAGGTGGTAAGATTTCAAAGTGTACTTACCTTGCAAATTTTGCATTGCTCCTTTTCAATTCTTTTGGTTGCTGGCATCGTTTTCGTGATCGATTTTTATCATCGTGCACTATTTTATTGCACGAATAAATTTCCATTTTAAATTTATTTATAATTCACTTTAAACTTTTTACAAACAACTGCTTGCTATAAGGTTTTTGGAAAAACACTGATCGTAGCGCTTATTATAAACAAAATCACGTGCCTTGTCCTTTTTACTTTGATTGGCTACTTTGGACATGTCGCTATTTGCATTAAATTTGTTAATGGACTGTCCATTAGAATCGAAGCAGGGGATAAAATTTTACAAAATCATCTAGAAACATGTAGTAGCAATGCCAAATACTGCTCTGTGAGAACCCAAAATGAATTAATTGATATTTGCGCAAATATAATTCAAGATGATATAGTTTCGGCAGCAAATTCTTCTGTTGGTTTTTCTATATTGGCTGATGAAACAACATATATTGCAGGAAAAGAGCAATTGTCCATTGGCCTTAGATTTGTCGAGACTCAAAATGGAACAACAAGTATGTGCATCTGTTAGTTTTCTTCATAAAATTATTAATGGCTTCATTGACGATTCACTAATTTTGTCCTCTGTACAATTTAATGTGCCTTGTTTGGCTAGTAGATCTAGTTACACTTTTTATTATAATACACCTTGTACAAATCATAATATGTATTCTCCTTTACATCAAATTTATCATAATTTTCATACAGTGCAAGAAGAAATCAATATTTTTAATTGTAGTTTACTTTCAATGAAAAACTCACTTGCTAATATTTTTATTTAGTTTCACTTGTGTACATTTACCTTATTGTTTTTTTTTTCATGTTTTGTACTCAAATCTGTTTATTTTTATATTTATATTCTTATGTCTCTATTTTAGATATTGTGTTTCTTATGCTTGTGTTATTAATGTTATTTATGTTACCTTGTAATAGGCTTAGTTGCTGTTGGGTAATAAAGATATTATTATTATTATTATTCGTGAAGAATTTTTGGGGTTTGTACCTGTGTCAGATCGGAGTGCGGAAGGTATATCAACATAGATTATTAATGCTTGTTCGAAATTTAAATTAAACTTAGAAAAGTTAGTTGGTCAAGGGTATGATGGATGCTCTGCTATGGCCGGAAAAGAAGGTGGCGTGCAACCAAAGATTAGAAGCCTTTACCCCAAAGCAATATTCGTACACTGTTCATCTCATCGACTTAACTTGGTAGTGCACGATTTAAATGATTTATGCGAAATTCTAAATGTTATTGGTACATTTAAATCTATTATAAGTTATTTCAAAGAGAGTTCTATCAGAAGAGCCACAGTACCAAATATTCCACTGCTCTGTGAAACACGATGGACACAAAAGCATAAGAGTATTCGAATATTTGCAGAAAGCTTTGTTAAAATTGTAGACTAACTAGAAAATTTCTCCCAAAATGGAAATGCTAAATCAAAACAGACAGCATATCAATTGTATAACGCCTGCACTAATTCTAAAGCAATAATTTCGCTTATGATTATAAGCAAATATTCTTCGATGTTGGAGTCTGCAGGCTATTGAGTTAGATTTGCTGAAAGAAAGTAATCATGTAGAAGAGTTATTACAGATTTTAATGCAGCATAGGGAAAAGGCAGAAGCGGTTTTAGACGACATCTTAACGTCAGCAAATAAACTTGCAGAACAACTAAATATTGAAATTTCTGTACCACAACAAGCAAAAAAACAAACTTTGAGAGCAAATCACCCCAGCGATTCTATAAATGAGTATTATAGACGCTCAATCTTTGTGCCATATTTGGGTTCATTAATTTCATCTTTGAGATCCAGATTTTCTGAGGATCACAAAAATATGAAAACTGTTAATAAAAAGGACTTTGATAAATTGACCAACGATATTCAAAAAATGTATAATATAGAAAACTTCTTACCAGAATCAATAACATGGTATGAGTTTTGGTCTATAAAACAACAAATACCAACAAACTTAAGTATTACCGAAATTGTACACAACTATACAGAGTTCTTTCCAGCTGTAAAAGAAGCATTATTAATTGCTCTGACTTTAACGGCAACAACATGCACAATCGAAAGATCCTTTAGTACACTTCGAAGAGTGAAAACATGGCTTCGTTCTACCATGGGAGAAGATAGATTAAGCGGGATGTGTATGTTAAGCGTCAAGCGTCCATAGAAAGAAGATTGTGATAAAAGAAAATTTCGTTAATTCTGTTATCAACAAATTCGCACAACAACCTAGAAGATTTTTGTTTGCATTTAAAGACGACAAAGTGTGCGATCAGGAATTAGAAAAAGGCAGAAGATCAACTTAGAATCTCTTTTATTTAATTTTACTGAGAATTTATTTATTTTTATAGTTATTATTGAGAATTTATTTATTTTTATATAGTTATTATTGAGAATTTATTTGTTTTTATATTGGTATTACTGAGAATTTATTGATTTTCTTAATATTTTTTATACTAAATAAAGTTTTCTTAAAATCCATATTTGTGAATTATTGTGAATATGATTACTCATTTCCCCGTATTTTACAATAAAAAATAATTGCTAAGTAGTTCTGCCCCCCCCCCTGCAAAAATTTCTGCGGACGCCCATGAATGGACATGTCGAGTTTTGCATCTTATGCCAAACTTTAAAGGTACAAATTCATAATATTTGTCGCTCTTTGAACATAAACTCTTTAAAATAAAGTTGCATAAAAGTCAGACAAATCCTATTCAAAGTGTAACTCCATTTTGATTATTTTGTGACATGTCGGGTTTTTCATCTATACCCCTCAAATGATACCACATACTCCTGAGACCAAAATATGACGATTTAACCAAACTTATCTTTATCCAAAAGTATGTACTTCGTTAAAGTACTACAGACCATCAAAGTTACCTATTAAAATGGTTTATACAATCATAATAATATTTGGTATGGGGCTATGTATTGGAAAAAAGTAATTCTAGACAAATATTATAAACTTTTTTATTACCCATAACAAAGTTAGGGGTGTTTTTTTATAACAACCTTCCCCAAATCTGCCTTTTCAAAGCTTGTGGAAAAATTGAAAAAAATCACGAAAACGTATCTAAGTGTTCTCTTGACTCACAACAAATTTCAAATCTGTATAGTAATTCGTTTTCAAGTAATCGAGCAAAAACCCATTTTTTGATTCCACATGTCAAGGGTTCTAGTTCTAGTTCCCTTAGGAGGCGACTTCGGATATAGGTTTATATAAAGTTTTTTCTTAAAATTATTGTAGAATCCCCTCCTAAAGTCCGCTTAATTTCGGATCACCCTGCATAAAGAGTGATTCTAAAATTGTGGTAACGGCTTCTGATACTCAGTTTTTATTTTTACTTTTAATTTATTTTCTCTGGATCGGCTAAATTAAAATTAATAATTCAATAATCAAGTGGCGTAGAAATGGTTTAAGGTGCCCCCTATTTTAATTTTTTTTTGATACGCCACTGCAAAATTGTACAAATTTATTTGGATCTTTAAAATCTGCATTCAATTTGCCACAAAAAAGTACACCTCTTAAAGGACCTTATCGTTCTCCGGGAGGATCGTGTTCCAAAGTTGATATCGATACCAAATGTATAGAAAAGTAAAATATTTAATTTTGTTAAATATTGGGTTATAAAAATATGCGTGGGCTTCAGAAAAGAAATTTATTTAATTATTGCAGAGTTGCCATTTTTCTTAAATTTTTACAAAAATAACATTTGCACAATTGCATAAGATTATGATATTTATACATATTACGTGATAAAATGGTATTAGTATTATAGCTTACGAAAGTTTCATAGGTGTCGATTTACTATATTGAAATTAAAATTTACAGTACATTTCGGATTTTCTAAAACATTGGCAACATTTGATCATTTTTCACCTCCCTGTTTCCCAAATAAATCCATTAATTTCCAAACGAATTATTTAATTGGCCTTTCCCCAATTTTTTTAATTTTTATTTCATTAAATAGACTAAGTTTGACTAATACCTAGATTCTGGTCAAATCATTTAAGTTTAAAGGCCTTTATATTTAAATTTGTTATATGCGCTGTAATGGACAATTTCCATGGTTATCTTATTTGTTTCTATTTAAAGGCCTTTAATTTTGACCAGAAGCTGCCTATAGATCTTAATATGTAATTACTTTTTTATATCGTTTATATAAACGCTAAAAAATTAATAATTTCGTGACGTCATAATTGTGAATAAGGCAACATTAGTGCATTCCCCTGTCGTATCATCCACCGCGAAGGCCCTTAAACTGATTTGACAGCTGACAGTGATAATATTTATGTCTTAATATTTACAAATAAGGGTTAAAATAATTTCAAAAAGCAAAGACCAAAGACTTCTATGTTTTCTTGTTATACATAGACCAGACACGCTTGACATTCCCTTAAAATAGGTGTTTTTTATTTGCTTGTACCTTGTACCTACTATGAACTAACTTTGGACGTTTAAATTTTACCATTTAATCCAAATAAATAAAATGGCAGCCTAAATTTAAAAAGAACGTTTATACCGAACGTTGCCATTTAAAATTACAAGAATGACGTCACGAATTTAAAAATATTAAAATAAAAAATTTTTAGCTGCAATAATTAATAAGTTATTAGGTACATTAGAATCATCTCCTTTAGACCTATGTATAAAAGAAAAATCAGTAAAATATATTCTTCTTGGGAAAGGGCAATTGTAAACATAAATATAAGTAGGCATGGCAGTAATTCAGACCAACGTCGAATCAAGAAAAGACATAAGTCTCATAGTCTGGAGCAACGTTGAATCAATGAAAGATGTACGTCTCATGGTGAAGTCACGCCTCTACTTGACGTGTCACTTCCGGTCTCTAAAATTTAAAATTTTTTGTGGTAGTTTACACTACAGCCCCTCCTTGACGCGGCATCAACCTCATCTCCAAAATTCCAAAGAATTAAATTTTATATTATTTTAGTACGGGAGCCAATAATTGAAAAAATATGTATTAAACAGAACCGTTACAAATCCCCAAAATCTTAATTTGTAGAACATCTACTTCGCAAAAATTGATTCGTCAGACAATTTCGCTGGCTAGTGGTTTTAAAATTTTCCGAAAAAATGCTTCGAAAATCCTCAGTTTTAAATCATTTAGTAACATCTGGGATTTACTTTAAATTACTTAAGGGCCATTTCCTAAACGGCAAACATAGTGGTTTAGTTCTGCAGTTATAAAAGCTAGTACGAACAAAATTTTTGTATAATTTTTTTTGTAGATGACTTAGAAGTCATTTATTTAATTCTTGCCAGAAGGAAAAAAAATTGGAAAATGTACAAAAAAAATATAATGATCTAAAAGTACCTTAAGTTTGGACCCCTCTAATTAATTGTGTGCTAGTTTGCAGAAAGTAACTCTCTGGCAGGATGTAGCCTTATGAATTTAGATTATAAATCAGAAAAAAAATTGAAAATCTAACAAGGGAAACTTGAGTTATGACTGCAGAACGAATGGTCGATTTCATGATTTTTTACAATTTTTCCTCCCAAACTCGCGCGCCCTCTAGGGATTCGCATTAATTATCAGTTATTTGGTCATAACTTGCAAAGAAGCTCCAGAAAAGTAGGATGGATTTTCTATTCCTTGTTATTATCTCCAACGGAAAATTTATCGCGGGTGTCTAGGAAGATGCTCTTAAGAGGATAATCGGCATAGAGCGCTTGATTTTGAAATTCGCTTGATATTTGTGGTATTGGTCATAAAGCTTTTTAAAAGTTTCTTTTTTTGGTATATAGAAGAATCTTGTAGCTATCAATTTCTTAATTTTTTGTTTTTGTAAGGCAAACCAAATAATCATATGGCAGTAGTAAAACGGGCTCTTTATAAAAAAACCTTCGCTTAGCGGCGTTTACAATACAGATTTAAAACTGTTTGAAATAATATTTGTCTTTCAACGGCAGCAATTAGTTAAGATATTAACGAAGGAATCCTAGAAATTGTTTTGTTTATTTAAAATTTTTTTAAACTTTTTGCAGCGCTCCAAAAATTTCTTAAAATTTTACCTAATTTTTGGAGCGCTGTAAAAACTTTAAAAAAATTTTAAAGTAAAAAAAGAATTATACAATTTCTTCGATTATACCTTAACCCATTGGGACAGAATAACGAGCCATACTCGTGGTATGTAACTTTTGCCAAACGAAGAAATAACGAGTCTCAGACGTGATAACTTATTTCATTTTTAGCTGTTTTTCATTTGGTAAATTTTGGGTTTGAAATGGTCTAACATTAAATTTATTATTTTTTTTACATTTCAAAATTTTCATTTCAAAAATACTTTTTGAATATTTTTGTATTTTGTGTATTTTCGTTAATAAATTTTGAAATATATATTTTTTTATTTTTATCCAATGAAAAATAAATACTGCATTTTGGTCCAAGCACATTATAAAAAAATACTGTCTCAATGGGTTAACTTATGCTGCCGCTGAAAGACAAATATTATAAAAACAGTTTTAAATCTGTATTACAAGCGCCGCTAAGCGAAGGTTTTTATAAATAGCCCGTATTACTGCTGCCGTATGACTATTTGGTTTGACTGACAAAAAAAAATGAAGAAATTGGTAGCTACAAGATTCTTTTATGTATATAACAAAAAAATAAATTTTAAAAAAGCTCCACTGGAAAAAAATATGTCCAAAATCGCAAATATCAACCGAATTTCAAAATCTAGCGCTCATAAATTTTGGGCGGATACAGTCGTTACAGATTAGTCTAAAGTTCGTATTTTGACGTTGTGTGATTTTGCTGCTTTTTTGACCAGTTTTATAATTATTTTGGGTCGTCTGGCAACTTGATAATTTCATAGATTTTGGTCTAAAAAATGAGGTAGGTAATGTGATCGCCCTAAAATTTAGATGGCTAAAAAACTGTTTTAATTTTAACTTTTTTTTATTTTTTTCTTATAAAAATGTAAATATGCAAATTATTAAAAAGTATTTAAGTTATCGACCTATGTTGCCATTCAAAAATATCAAAGTTATTACTTGGTTCCGGATAGTTCAGAAAAATAATATAGCGGATATTCGTGTAACACACAAGACTGCAAATATCTAAATTATTTAATTACTTTAAGTATTATACTTTATTTCGGATTTCGATTATTTAACAAAATTTTAAGTTTAACATTTTTTGTTTCTTCATATAAAACTGTAAATATGCAAATTATTAAAAACATATGTCAGTAAAAGTTATTTATTTTTAAAAGATCTATCAAACAAAACCAAACTCGACCTATATTGCCATTTCAAAAATCAAAGTTACCTCCGGTTCCGGTTAGTTCCGGGGTTTTCCGGAAAATAATAAGTTCACCAATGGATTCTTTAGGTTCACTTTGGTAATATTGTTTTCATTTCAGCCATGAGCCATGTACGATAACGCGTTCTCGAGATAAACGGGTGGCAAGGGTGGTCTGAATCACCCTGTATAATACATGATTCCATAATTAATATAATAGACCGGGAGATGGTGACAGATTTCAAGAGACGATTTTCTCGTTTATGCCTTTGAGAGGACTTAAAGGTATAAAGGTGCTGATAATAATGAGAAAAAATTTTAGCGGTCCCCGCGTTACCATCATATGGAAAATTCAATTTTCATTTGCGCCAAAAATATTTATTTTGAGACGATTTTGTCGCCGCTGCCATATGCATTAACACAAAGTTAAAATACACTCTAGCAGCGTAAAATTATAGGCATAAGGGTTGCAGGTGACCAAAGGGTTGAAATGATGACCCGAAGTTGTCAAGGAAAATGGAAATTTTCGGCGATTTTCTCGTTGCTGCCAATTGAAAGTATGAAAGTTTTCATCATGAAACGCCTATAAAAACAATGGCATAAGGTCAGCGAATGCCGAAGTGAGGTTAAGTGCCGGAAAATTTTGAGGAAATTTCCAGGGTTTTTAGATGATTTTGTTTCTTATGCCTTTGAAACTATATAAAGTTCATGATAATTTGTATATAATGTATATTGGCATAGTGGTTGAAGGTGTCGGAAATGAAGGCATAAGTAATAAAGTTGCAGAAAAACATATGGAAATTATCACCATTTTGTTTTTCGTGCCATTTTCCATGTGCCTCGAAAAAGTTATTTTAAACCCGTATAACAAAAGGCATAACCATAGATAATGCCGAACGTGTGATATAACACAAAATAATCGCAAATATTAAGAGGAAAGGGAGTCAAATGTTCAAAATGCAGCGTTTTAATTATTTTGGATTTTTTAGAGAGTTTTTAATAAAAAAATTTGAAAACCGCGCTATATTGACCTTAAGTATGAACAATTCTTTCATTTACAATTTTTGCTTTATATGAATCAACTCTTATGTGAGCGTAATTTGTGTAAAATCAGAATTTAAATGTAAAGGCCCAAGTTCGCGAAGTACATGTTTGAAGTTTGCACTTGCCCATACACACAGGAACTTGTACATGGATATTTAGTTTCAAAAATATCAACAAATGATGAAAATGAATTAAATTTAATTGCAGTGGCGAGTATTTGCCTAGTATAAAAACAACACAAATTAAACAAAAAAAAATTAAACCATGAAGAAATTGGACCAAGAATTTGACTCCACTTTTCCAAGTTTTTCTAATAATTTTTTATATACCTTATTTTTGATCTCTATTTAAATATTCTTTTAATTTAGAATCTAGAAAACTTATGAATTTTTATAAATTCGGTTAAAAATCTCTTGTATAGCTCCTAAATCAGCCATATTTAAGTACTTAAATTTTATTTTAAAATTAATTTTTGATAACACCGCACTGTCGCAAGTCTCTGGAAAAATGTAGGTTTTGGCCACACACAGGCGAACATGTACGGGCGCTTATGTTTCCACGTACATAAATTCAGTCAGGAACAGAAAACATGTATGACGGACTTCTTAAAAAAAATGAAGTACGTCCGCACATGCTCGTCAACATGTTCGATAGTGTATGGACCCCTATAGAGTTTTGCCTTTTGCCACAAATCAGTATATCGGTAATAACAATGTAACCAAGTCGTGTAGATATTAAAGAATATTATCACTAAAAAACCAAAACCAGCCTCTTTCAATTAATGATAACAAAACAATATATGGTAATGGTAATAATATGGTAAATAAAAAGGTCACAAATAAAAAATAATTTATTTTTTCAATTTTCTGATAATTTTTGAAAATAAAGCCAATTAAGGGGGTGTTTTTCTTCTCTTCTGAAACTACATTATTATCATAAAAGTTTGGAGTTTCCAGTTATTTTCCTTCACTTACCAAATCAGTGCCAAAATACCCTTTCAAGTTGTAAGTACATGTTTATAAATTTTATGTAATTTTTTTTATTAATTTTGGATATTTGTCAGAAAACTGAAAAACAAAAATTATTTTTAATATTTTTTATTAAACATTTGTCAACGATTTCTGTTGTTTTGTTATTACTAATTGAAATAGCACAATCGGACAATGAAATTTGTTCCTGAAGTTTTATTTTACCAACTACGAACGAGAAACCTTGTAAATCACCTCAAGACCGTATGACCCTTGCGAGTTTAAGGACGTATGACACTTGCGAGTTTAGTGTATAAAATCTTCACATGTTTTCTCGTGAGTTTTCTACTATGGTTTTCTATGATAAAAACTCGCAAGTATCGTACACGTTCTTTTAATAGATGAGTTTTCTCGCGAGTTTTTTTTATTTCAAACAACTAACCTCAAATTGTAAATAAATTTAATTTAACAAAGAGCAAGTGCAAGTTTTCTCTAATAAAAATGACGAGTATCAAACAGCAAATTTTATGCAAGAATCTCGCGAGAAAACTCTATTAAAAAAACGTATATGATACTTGGGAGTTTTTACCATAGAAAACTCACAAGAAAACATGTGCAAAATTTATAGAGTATACTCGCAAGTGTCATACGGCCTTTAAGCCTTAAGGTCCAATAAATTTTCTATGATTTTATTTTTATTCAATTTTGCAGTAACTAAAAAAATTTATTTCAAGATTTACTAGCGAATTGGATCAATGGATCAATAATGACCAACATTTTTAAAAATATGGGATAAAACCAAACGAGTCTTTAAATTCTTGTTTCAAAAAGTCTGAAGAATTAAATATCTCTGATCCATTATATTTTAAGCAACCATTTATTTTCCAATCTGTTTTTTTTCTGAATAACAGAAAATGATAATTTTAAAAATAAAAGAATTTAATATTCGAAAAACATTTTAATGAAAAACAATTCAGTCGGTCAGAATATTATTATCGCTGCTTTCTTCAGCATCGAAGTCAAAAGTGTCGTTACTTTAATTTTCTGTTTCGTCGCCATGTTACTATCGTCGCTTTTGTTATCATCTTCGTCGTCGTCATAGACGAAAAAAAATTCTTGCTTACTATTTGCGATAATTTGTCCTGTTTTTTTACATGTTCGGCATCATCGATAGTTATGCCTTTTGTTATATAGATTTAAAATAACCTTTTTAAGGCACATGGAAAATGGCATGAAAACAAACTGGTGAAAATTTTCTTATGCTTTTCTGCAACTTTATGAATTATTTTTAATATGAAGGCCATTCTTGACACTTATGCCATATTACATATTAAACATTGACCTCATAAAATAAGTATTGCACTTCATTTTATTGACGAGAAAATCATCTAAAAAACTTGGAAATTTCCACAAAATTTTCCGGCACTTAACCTCACTTCGGCATTCGCTGACCTTATGCCATTGTTTTTATGGGCGTTTCATGATGAAAACTTTCATAGTTTCAATTGGCAGCAACGAGAAAATCGCCGAAAATTTCCATTTTCCTTGACAACTTCGGGTCATCATTTCAACCCTTTGGTCATCTGCAACCCTTATGCCTATAATTTTCTGCTGCTAGAGTGTATTTTAACTTTGAATTAATGTATATGGCAGCGGCGACAAAATCTTCTCAAAATAAATATTTTTTGCGCAAATGAAAATTGAATTTTTCATATGATGGTCACATTATATTTCCTCATTATTATCAGCACTTTTATACCTTTCAGTACTCTCAAAGGCATAAACGAGAAAATCGTCACTTGAAATCTGTCACCATCTCCCGGTCTATAAGGTTCCTCCCTTAATAATTCCATTATTAATATAAGGTTCAAAATTTTATATTTATTGTATATGCGAACAAAATACAAACATCATCGGAAATTGTTTATCGTAAAATCATTATTAATATTTTATGTGGCTATTAAAAATTTTAAAATTACAATAAATTAATTTTAAACAATATAAGTTACCCACCAAAAAAATACAAGTTTCCATTTAAAGTTAAATTAGATACAGCTAAAGCTGCTATTGTGGCCATGGCTGTTTTATACAATATCAGAAAACAGCATGATGGTGATGGTAATTATTCATTTTTTTTAAATTTGTGTGCATCATAAACCTTCTTTTTAACTTTATCATAACTGATACATAATATTAACAAAAAAAGTCAGATGAATGTTGCCCTTAAAATGTTCTTTGCATTAAATTCTTTATTATGATAAGAATATTTTCATAAATAGATTCAGTTACTTGCTTTTCATAATCATTTTTCACTAAAGCAATTATTTCTTTAATCATTTTAATATTTAATTTACTAAATATTTTAATTTTTTAGATTTCATTGAATTCTTAGAGGAAGTTCAAGAAGTTGAAGACAATTCAGTGGATGATCCTCTGCCCAATCAACTTAGTCAATATTTAATTCTTTTTTTTAGTTTAAATAACTTTAGCCTCTCTGATTTGGCTGCAAAGATTTTCATTTCTTCAGCATGAACTTCATCCTACATTTTTTTCTTTTCTTTTGCCTCTTTTTCAAGTCTTTCATTTATTTTCTTATGATCCTCTTTGTATAAATTATACATTTCCCATCTCGTTTCCCATTCATATAAAGACATTTGTTTTTTTTTAGATTTATTTGTAGAAGCATCATCGGATGGATTGGCCGGAAGAAATGAACTAGTGGATTTAGTTGCAGGAGCAGGAATGGATGTCGATGATTCTAAACAAGTGGAGGTTGATGCATGAGTAAACGAATGTAATAGAGAAGTATCTTCCAGCGTAGTACCAGGAACAACTTTATGCCTGATTAAAGAACTCGAGTCTGATGTAGATGCTTGATCAGGAATTATTGTTGGTTTATCGAAGCTACTGGTAGATAATGATGTTTCTTCGGAGGTAAGTCCAGGAACAATAATTACAGGTATCGAAGGATCTTCTTGCTGACTCTCTTGAATATCATATATTCTATAACATTTTATATTTCAATTTTTTTTAATAAAGAATAAAATAAACAAGAAATATTGTTTTACTTATAAAATTTATTGTCCAATTCATCAAAACTACCAAGTAGATTGAATCCACGAAATGGATTCAATTCTTCCTCAGTTTTATGAAAGGTAAGGTAGGTTCCAAGTAACCTTTATAACATAAAATAACTTACCTAATGTCATTATTAGGAAGCTCCGTTCTGGAAATTTTTTCTAATAGTTCAAAACCGAAGGCACTTGACGAGGAGGTATCACTTGCTAATGGAGATTCTGCAGGTCTTTTTCGCTTCATTAAATAAAAAATCATTAATGAAATGAAAGATTAATTGTAAAACAGTTATAAGCCACATTTTTTTCAAATGAATATTTTCATATAAACTCTGAAAAAGTAACTATTTGTCTTATGGTTTTATACTTTTTAATATGTTGAGAATATTTATTACAAAAAAGGGTGACTTCTCATTGATTTGCACCACTTTAGTCATTTTAATATCAAACTGTTCGTGTAACGAAACAAATTAAATTTAGTGTACAGAGTTACATGCTCAGCTTCACTCAGTATAATGTAATTTTTATGACAAATAGTATGATAATTCATGAAAAACGAGCAAACTTTCAACACAAAATAAGTAACACATCAGCTAAAGATACGTGGAAATTTTTTAGACAGGAAGGGTTATTACCAGTCAAATCTATTGTGTCATTTGATGTATTTGGCGACCCTAACACATTGAATCAATTTTTTTAGGATCATTTTCGAATAGTCACAATATATTAACGATATACTATAATTCTACTGACTATAATCATGTACGCACATCATTTTCATTTAACTTAGTTTCTGATTGCGAAATTAAAACCGTGCTTGACACTCTTCGTTTAACCTCTAGTGGAACAGATGGTATTAGTGGCGTAATGATTGGGCATTGTTGTCCAACTATTATTCCTTTCATAAGGCACATAATAAATTTTTGTTTATCTAATGGGGTGTTTCCTGCTACTTGGAAAACTGCTAAAAATAGTTCCAATCCCTAAAATACCAACGCCACGCGATATAAGTGATTTTCGTCCAATAAGCATTTTGCCATTTTTATCCAAGGTAATAGAAAAAATCATTCATCTCCAAATCAAAACTTTTTTAGAAAATAATAGAATATTGCCAAATAACCAGTCTGGCTTTAGAGAAGGTCATAGTTGCACTAGTGCTCTGTTAAAAGTAACAGATGATATTGTTTCTGCCACTGATAATGGTATGATTACAGTTCTTATTTTACTTAACTACTCTAAGGCGTTTGACACGCTTCATCATGCAGCTATATCTTAAAAGTTATCGGATTCGATCAAACATCTATTAACCTATTGAAACACTACCTTACAGATAGATACCAGACAGTTTATTTTAATAATGAAACACATTCAAACCCATTGTTAATAAAAAGTGGTGTAACGCAGGGTTTCATTTTGGGGCCACTTCTTTACATTATGTATACTCATAAATTTTCAGAAGTATTAAAAACATGTAACTCACATTTCTATGCTGATGACACACAACTATATCATTCATTTAAAATTAGTTCATCTACAAATGCGTGCGAGTTAATCAATGATGATTTAAACTCATTATATACCATTTCGAAATGTCACTCGCTTAATATTAATCCTCATAAGTCTAAATTCATGTGCTTTGGGCCGAAAAATTTAAAAAAACTATTTATGGAAAATAATCGACGCTTTAATATTGGAGGTTCCGATATTCAATTTTGTCAGGAAACTAAAAATTTAGGATTAATCCTTGATTCTGATTTAAAATTTAGTTCTCACGTTAATCAGGTAGTTCGTAAGCCTATGGTAGTCTAAAAACTTTATATAATAATAGACAAATACTGTCAAAAAATGCTAAAACAATGTTATGTGAATCGATGGTACTTAGCCAAGTGAACTACTGCAATGTTGTTTACTATCCCGGATTAACACGAAAAGATAAAAACCGCCTTCAAATAGTACAAAACTCATGTTTAAGATTAATTTTTGGTATACGAAAGTTTTCACGAATTTCTCACACTCTAGCCCAAGTACGTAGGCTTAACTTTAATGATAGACATTTCTTACATGCTGCATGTACGTACATTCAAATTCTCAATTCTAAAACACTAACATATTTGTTCAATAAAATTAAATTTCGCACAGACGTTCACACTCTCAATATAAGGTTCAAAGGTACTTTAACACCACCGCAGCACAGAACTCATTTCTTTGAAAGATGTTTTAGCTATCAGGTGACAAAGATTGTGAATTCTCTGCCTATGTATCTAAAAGTGCGTAACTTATCTAAATGGCAATTTAAGTGTGCAGTAAGACAATAGATATTATCAGGGTAGGTTAGTGAAATGAGTAAAATTAATCTCATTTTTGCTGTTTGTAGTTTGATCTGCTGATTGATAACTGTACTAGTGGATCCTTATATATCTGTTTGGTTTCATTTTTTGATATTTTTATGTTTTGAATACTCTTATGTTTATTTGCAATATACTGATGGTTAAGTGGAAGACCAGAAAACTGCGTAAGCAGCTAATCTGAAGTTCTCTATTTTCTTGTATTTTGTTATGTTAATGTTTAATAGTATCTACTCAGTTTTGTAACATTTACTATACAAGAAATAAAGGATGTTTATTATTATTATTTACAGCATTAAAGTTGACTAATTTTATCATCGTCTAACTCATATAAATATGAAGTGAGAATCGGTAACGTTTAGTCGAAATAATGAGTTGGATTTGAAGCAGCCGATGACTGCTGTAAATAACACCCTTAGAAAAAATAGCCTATAGGTACTTAAATAATTTACAAAATTTTATAAGCTTACTTTATCTGAATCATATTTGCTATGATCTATGGCAAAGTCCTCCGGACAAATATTGTTTATTTTCCAATCCAGATCTGTGGGCTGTGGGGTCCCTGCAAGTTCTTGAACCACCGCCGCGCCGGTTTGATTCATTTCAAGTTTGTATCTGGAAATTACCCGTTTAGCATCTGCTTTTAAACTCTGGTAGTAGTCTCTAACTGTTTTTGGATCACGGTTAAAACCGTGAGCCATTAAAATGTTTGTTAGTTCATTCCACCGTTCCTTTTTAGCCTTTTGTTTAAAAATGTAGGTGGATTTGTTCTCAATGGAGGCATTGTTCATCACATACTCTAAAATTAAACTTCTTTCTTGCTCTCTGAAGTTTGCTGCCCTTTTATACTTAGGTTTAATTTGTTTCTCCATTTTAGTACACTTTTATTTAACTAAACTTAAACACTATACTAAACTAATAGTAAGACTTTATTTAATTATTTGTAGGTATTTTAAACGAAACAGAATTACACTCGCAATTCTTTTTGATTTTCACAAATCAAAAGCGTTGGGCGTATGCGCGCTGCTAAAAATTGCGTATTATTATAGCGTTGCCAGCTTTATGCCCGCTGTTTGTTGTAGGTAGCGTTTAGACGGGCGGTGAATAACGAATCGAGTTAAATGCTAGGTAACAGTTGTAGGCTCCCACAGTTGTAGGCATAGTTGTAGGCGTCTACAAGTGACGGGCGGTGAACACAGGCTAATGTCTCTAGCTGCTGCTGATGGTCCTTCATAAATATGTTCTCGAACTTTTGTACCGTAGATGTATACAGTTATTTTGACATTCACCAAGAATTGTTCAAAAAGATTAATTTCATGTATACCGGCTCCTTCTTCTGGTGTGGCTCTGATTGTTTGCAGTTTCCCAATGTCACGACGTACCTTGACTTGTTCGAATCCTTGGTGGTATATGCGTGGGCGACAACTATCGCTATAGGCAGACATAGGTTATCTGTATTCTATATTGCATGCCGCGCAGCACATTCTTCCGTAAAGTTGGAATATTTGTATGAGCGCGCACGGTCCTGTCCTGTCTCTGTGTTGAAACCGGAAGAATTCGAATGGTACACGCTGCTGATAAGGCTCCATACGCCATACGTCATGGGATGTCAGTTTTGAGCTTCACGGAATGCAAGGTAACCGGGTCCACGCGAAAATTCACGATCTCCAAACGTAAGTCCTACATAATCGGTCGAACCAACACCTGCCAATGTGCCAATATGTACTCAACAATATTTTCAATCGCACCCATTTTACAGGATTTTCTTCTTTCGATATCGACTTAATTTTAAATTCAACACTTTTTTCAAAAATATTAAATCGACTAACTCTTTTTTTCACTTTCTTTAACAATGATAAATTTCTCCATTTTAGATGTTACCGGTGCGACAAACGCTGGACTATAAATGATTTGAAAAGAAGAGGTGGGTGTATTTATAACTTACGATAAGACGACGATCTTGAACATGTTTTGGCATGCGCAACGTGATCTATAAACGTTCCTGCGATGCACACACACAGAGATAACACAACCCTGAACAAGTTAGATCTGGTTTTTACGTTCATATTGACTCTACAACTAATTTAAAATTTTTTAGGTGAACATTAACGACTTGACGATTTAAATAAAAAAATGAGCAACGCTAAACTTCCACACATCATATTTTTTATTCTTACTTTCGATCTTGATTGATCTTAAAATTGGTCAAAAAATCAATTCCCGAAGTTTCGGGCATATGTTTAGAAACACCGTGTATATGTTACCGTTAAAACCCGAAATCAGTAAAAAGTAGTTTTAACTAGTCAAAACTAGAAGTAACTAAAAATGTTTGTTAAAACTAGTTTTAACTAGTTAAAACACGATCTAACAAACTACATTTGTAAAAACCCGAATAAATTGAATCTTCAATATTATTTCGGGTTTTAACTGAGCGTTTCAGTCAAAACTAGTTCTACCTGATCGTTGATTTGTTAGAACTAGTTTTGACGTAAGAAACCTTTAATATTAAAGACATCAAGAAAAGATAATAAAATTCAAAAAGAAGATTTATTCATAAAAAAATGAAATATAAAGAGCATTCTAAACGCAAGCAACTGATTCGTAAATTCTTGTTTCCAAGTTGCCATAATATTATTATTTATCAAAGGACACAATGTTTACCACACAAATAAAATTTTAGGTTATGTTTCGGCTTGAATAAATATTCTGAATTTCCGGTTTTTACTGGTTCCTTACGTAAAAACTAGTTCTAACAAATCAAGGATCAGGTGAAACTAGTTTTGACTGAAACTCTCAGTTAAAACCCGAAATAATGTTGAAGATTCAGTTTACTCGGGTTTTTACAAATTTAGTTAAGTTAGATCGCGTATTTACTAGTTAAAGCTAGTTCTAACAATCGTCTTTAGTTACTTCTAGTTTTGACTAGTTAAAACTAGTTTTTACTGATTTCGGGTTTTAACGGTAACATATATACAAAAATAAACTCAGTGTTCATTTAAATGGAATTTTGGGAGATTAAATATAAATCCTAAATCCATTTTATTTTTTGTAGTTTTGGGGTAATTATTATACTCGTACATTGTATATGAAAATAGGACTTTCGGATTATAAAGAGATTTTATTTGGGGTTTTATTCTAATTGAATAAAGTAGTTATTTACAAAGTAAATAAGAAAATATATTGTATAAGAAAATACATACATATATTTATTTAGGTAAAGGTGAAATTAATTTAAATTGTAGGAGATTAAATAGCGGTCTTTATAAAAACCAGTGGAAATGATACAAAGCAACGTCTGTTATACAAAGTAACCATTAATATAAGGATGTAGAGCAAACACAAAAACAGTAATGAAATGTCATCAGGGGCTTTTCGAACTTCTTTAGCTCACTTATTCGCTAATACTAAATGATTCTCTGCTATTTATTAGGTTTTTTAAAAGTTACCGAGATATTTAAAGTTTTAAAAGTAGGTACATCTAAGGATTATTATGAAAAATACCAAAGGATTTTAAATTATGCAATTTAAATTGCACCGAGCATACAAGTATGAGAAATAATTGTATCAAAATTTTATAACCATACTTTTATGTGACGACGTAAAATGTAAGAAACTTCCTGGTTCCTGGTAACAGATTATTAGCAAGAAAACCAATACTTTTTATTGATTCTTGAAGTATTTCTAATCCCCTTCCCGCCGCATACAGGAAACTTCACAAGCCCGTTTTTTGTGTTATTTAACTTCAGTATATGGGACGCTCAGACAGGCGTTTTTGTTTTCGGCGGAGAGAGGGGGGGGGGGTAGATTTTTAAATAATTACTCCAGGGGGGGGGGGGGGTTGATATCAACATAATAATTTCAAATGGCGATAAGGATAAAAATACATAAAATGAAAAAGTATACGAAGAACAACCTCTCACAGTTGTTATTGGGTATCAACTTAATAAACAGTATAAATACTAAACTAGTTTTACGACAAAGCTTTTACTTAAAAATAGGTCAAAAATTAAAAAATGAGATGGCCTGCGCCGAGGCTAATAGCCTAATGATATGAATTAATTATGAAACCAGTTCTTTGTATTTTTTACTGTTGTAAGTTTTGTCCTTTTTTGCTATTTAAAATTATTGAGTTGATATCGATCCCCCGTTAGGGGTTTTAACTATTTTAACTAGGCAAGGGTTGATTTTTAAATAAATATGCTCCTCCGGAAACTTAAATCGATCTCTCTGAGAGTTTTTCCAAAATCTAAAGGGAAATTCTGAAAAACAGACTTGATAGCTTAATTTTTATTAATTATTTAAGTAAAATTTGAATTTAATTTTCTTAGCTAATTGTGTACCGATTTTTAAAATAAAATTACTGAAGTAAATCTGATTCTTCGTAGTTTTTATTGTTGGGTATTTTGATCTACACACATAGTTTATGCACCAAGGACCAAGGGTCTTATTATGGTCATTATACCACGAAGTTTTTAGAGTTTAATTATAAAAAACGTATTTATAAAATACACTAAAATATTTAAAACATTGGTTATGATATACATACAGGGGTAACACCCTGTACATTTTATCATCAATCGATGAAATTTTTACAATGTTTCTATTTATACAGGGTGAACAAAAACTTCGGTTACGCCCGTTTGTTTTTGAAACAAAGCACCTTTGAAAAAATATGGAAATATTGCCCATGACCTTGAACATATTTTTTTATTTTTCTGCCGAACTTTATTGAAAATTTAAACCCTTGTAACTTCTAAACTATTTACTTTAGGAAAATAAAACAATATGTCCTGTAAACCTCTAAAAATAGAGGATTGCTATTTCAAAAAAGGTAAGTTGTTATCGTCTGACCTTCAACTTGAGTTTCAAGGTCATGGCAATATTCTCAAATGGTGCGTCACTAAGAATGGTACAACTTTTATATTAAACATTTTTCTCAAAAATAAAAGGGCGTTGCCGAACTATTTGTTCACCCTGTATAAATAAAAATATTGTAAAAATTCCATCGATTGATGTTAAAATATACAGGGTATTCCATTTAAAAATTTCATTTAATTGGTAATTTTGCGTTTCATTAGGCACCCCGACACAAGCTTATCGCTTATCACAAATATAAATTTGACATGATAGCTGTAAACTAGACTAGGTATAATGAAAATTGTTGGTCCGTCATCTTGGAATGGATACCAACTGGCGCACACTCTAAAGCCCGGTGCACAATTGACGGAACGGATCCGATGCGATTACAAAATGAGAGATAGAGCATCAGAGTTCCCTGTGGGAGAGTGAATGAGCATGCAGTTTGTAATTTTCGTGCTCACTCACTCACTCCCAGGGAACTCGGATGTTCTATCTCTTATTTTGTAATCGAATCGTATCCGTTCCGACAATTGTGCAGCTCGCTAAAATGTATTGTATCTTCTGTCGAAAACCACAGCGCTGGGAAACCGATAACTGCCATTTGAAATTATAAACTCGATATCCCTCGCTAAGGGAAAGTAGGTAAATGATAATTATTTAAAAATCTATGCAAACATAGTTTCTGCTCTTGAGTTCTTTTGGGTTTTAATATCATACGAAATGTTTTAATTATTTTATTGTGTTTTATAAATACGTTTTTTATAATTAAACTTCTATCTCGTAAACACTTCTTGATGTCATACATAAGATATATACAAAATAATCAAAAACATCCCTCAGGTTTAAAGGATCTCAGATCTCGGGTTATATTTGTCTCCTCTTCGTGGTATAATGACCATAATATGGCCGTTGGTGCATAAATAACCATTAGCACTCTATTGAAGTCATTAATAAATAAATATTATAAAATTTAAATTTATGCAGCTCATCCCAAGAAGCAAGAAACTACATTTACTTGTTACTAAAATCCCTTCCTCCTGCCCGGAAGAGCAGAAACTAGAAACGCGCTTGTGGAGTAGAACGTAAATATTTTAAAAGCACGTGCTTATGCTTCTATCATTTTTAAATAAAGTTGAGAATAAACTTAAATTCACGTACTTCACGTTATACAAATAAAGGGTTTATTAGGATAATTTTATTAAAGTTTAGAAATTTTATATTATTAACAGTAATGAAGAAAAATGTAGGGCATTCAACCTGGTTTATTTTTTGGGTTATTACCAAAGGCTAATGATATAATTGGATGGAGATGCTGAACTAGCAATGCCCATCAATCATGATCCTTATTGATAGAAAAGTCAGACTAACCATAGCCAAGCAGCATGTTTGACTTAGAATCCATGTCACAAATAAGTCAAGCTATAACACACTCCCACTCAAAAGTGGTTCACGATTAAGCGAAACGGTAGGAAGTCAAAATAGGAAAAAAGATCAAGGAACTTAGTGTGAGGGTAAAATGCGCACTGGGTAGATTGACGTCATTATGTCATAGTGGTACTTGATATGATACTCGATTGCGCTCAAGTACAAGCAACATCTTAAAAATAAATCCTCAATCATATCAAATGATCAAATGTTCAATGTTAAATTTTATTTTCATCGACAGATTATATGTAATAACAAATAAAGAACTAGTCCGAAATAACCGACTTATTTACCCCTATCATTATTTGGATTGCGAACTTCATAATCTCAAAATCGCATCTATTAAAACGCGTAACATATACCTAGTTACTATCACAGAATAATAACTGATAAGAAGTGTTAATCCCTTGTAAAATCGTGGTACTATTTCGTATGTGGGGTTTTCTTCATACCAATCCAGAATCCAGGGCGAACACTCCGACGATTCGTGACGTTCCTGATCACTCTCCAGTCGCTTATGCGGTGTGGTTGCGGGTTTACAGGGTGTCCCAGACCACCTCCTTATTTCAAGAACCCTTTGTCGCACATTGATGAGAAGAAAAAAATTATCACCAAAGTGAACCTAAAGAATCTTAATTTCCAAAATAAACTACCCGAAACCGGAAGTAACTTTAGACTTTTAAATGGGAACCTGGTCGAATATGGAATTGTTGGAAAGCTCTTTTAAAAAGACAGAAATTTTATTAAAATATTTTTTAATAGCTTGTATAATTAACAAATTAAACGAAAAGAAAAACAACTGAATCTTAAATTATGGAAAAATCAAAACGTTGCCACATTTTTCGATTTATTCGTTAAAAATAATTAAGTTTTTTTATTTTTTGAATAAAGGAAATTTCATATCCTAAAAAAGATGATTATTTTTAACCAGCGAAAAATGCAAAAAATACAAGTTACTCTTTAAAAAATCATAATTGCCTCATTTTTCCATAATTTAAGAAACCATTTGCCACTTGTTTGCTTTTATTTTTTCGTTTAATTTGTTAATTATGCGTGATATTAAAAAAGTTCTGCCATGTAAAATTCCAACGTAACTTCCTGTTTCGGGTACTTCCGGTTTGCTTTGGAAATTACGAATTACTCCAAAAGATTCTTTAAGTTCACTTTGGTAAGAATTTTTTTCTCATCAATATACGACAAAGGGTTCTCGAAATAATGAGGTGGTACGGGTGGTCTGGGACACCCTGTATGTGGGATAAAGTATGTTTAAAACAGTGCTGGAAAACCGAACCGGAACCGAACCCTGGAACTCCGAGAACCACGTCAAAAATTGAAAACCGGAACCGGAACCCTAACCCTTAATCTAAAATTTTCGGAACCAGAGGTGGAAGTCTGTAACCTTGAGGAGTTGATCTCGGTTGAGAGTTGACACGTTAGATATTTTATGTCTCTCTCTAACAATGTCCATAATGTGGAAACGAGACAAAAATTGTAAATATAGTAATGGAGTAAATAGTCCACCGTTCTCGTTACATTAGGTGTTACAGACTTCCACCTCTGAACAGGAACCGGAACCTTTTAAAAAATATTGGGTTTTGGGGTTTCAATTTTTTTATCATATCGAGTATCGAGCACTTTATTTTCGGTCTAAAATTTTACTTTGATTCAGCTCGCACGTGCGCGTTTTCTTTTTATCTTTTTATTGTGCGAGCAGATGCCTGATGTTTTTATTTTTCTTATAGTGTACGATTTGCGGGTACGTCTCAGTCTCAATCTCTACTCAAAAACAAAACCATAAAGAATAAGTTAGATTGTTTATAATTTATAAGCTTGGAAATTAAGAACATAAACACCTATATTAAAATCTGGAACCGTTATTTTGTGGAACCCAACTCCGCAACCGGGGTTCCAATTTTATTTCGGAACCGAACCCTGGTTCCAAACTCTTTTTAATCTAACCCGGAACCGAACCCTTTCATTTTTTTTAATGGAGCAGAACCCAGAAGCAAACCCTTCGAAAAGTTTCAGGGTTTTCCAGCACTCTCTCTCGTGTATGGCCAGCTATTCCACAAACGATTTTTTCGTTGCACGAAAACTATCGTATAGTTTACAGACTTCCACCTCTGGTGTGATAACCACTACACTATCATCGACCCACTTTCAAATGTAGTTCAATTTTGTCTTAACTAGTGGAATCCATAGAGAATTCTACCTTCATCCACCAAGCCGGAAATTCTGAACACTAATTTTAATTGTACTTCATGTCTCTTCCTTCTTGATTAATACGTAGTACCTTGAGTTGGTGCTATTGCCACAAAATTCAAAGCAAAGAAAAATTCCCTAACAATGTCCCCGAGTCCCGACGGTGCGCATCGTTCGCAATCCGCTCATTCTTGTTTTTGTGCTAGCCGCGTCAAGTTGTTTTCTTTTGCGTTATATAATATTGTGCAATAATCATGGGAAAAAGAAAATATTATTCCAATACTAGTTCATCGGAAGACAGTTCGGAAAAAGAAAACAAATCTCATCGATTAAAAAGAAAAATCAAGAAATTAAAGAAGAGATTAAAAAGGGCGAGGCCGGCGACTCCGGCGAGGTCGCCATTTTCAACTCCCACTGCGCATCATGCTGTTTCGGAACGTAAGTACTTTTTATTGAAACATATTTTAGGGTAATGTAGTCAATTTTTGCTCACAATATTGCAAAAATTCGTGTTTAGTTAATATAAGTTGCGTTCTTCGCTAATAAAGTAATAAAGTAAAAGAAAAGCGGACATGCAACGTTGTAAAACACCAGTTCTCATAAAATTACTAAAGTTGGCAACGTAGGGTGTTGTCAGAACTTGTTTTGACTTATAGATACTTAATATTTAACCCTAACCTAAAATCAGGCTCTAACCTGTATTTTAAGGATAATTTAAATAACACAGTAAACACAGTAATGAATTCCAAACAGGGGCTCTAACCTCTGTTTGGTTAAACGGGGGCTCTAACCTCTGTTTAATTACGTTAATACGTAATTTAGAACTGTATTTTCAAACTTTAATAAAAGTTTTGGTTTCACACAGAGGCTCTAACCTCTGTGTGATTACGTTAATACGTACTTTTAAAATATTATTTTATTTTTAAAATATTATTTTAATTCTTACAGATGAATTAAGTCTCACACCTGTAGGCCATTATGGGGATTCTACTCCAGATATTTCTGAAGATAATTCATTTAGATCTAATTCACCACTCGGGAGTGATATTCTTAAACTGTTGGGAGGCTTCAGTAAAAAGGGACGAAAGAATTACTAATAAACAAAGGAAAGTTTCTGCTTCCTTATCCGCTGTTGGCCATATTATTTCTAAAATTTTAGAAAATAAAGAAAAAAGTGAATTTAACTTGTATCTGTTAGAAACACTAAGTGATGTTGGTCGTTTGTTGGCCGATCTCCAAAATAGTGAAACTTCTATTCGAAGAAGTTTAATTCTTTCGAATATAAATGCCTCTTTGAAGGATACATTAAAAGATACCAAGGGGGATTCTTTTTTGTTTGGCCGAAATTTGGAAGACCAAATAAAAAGTGCAAAGTCTCTTGAAAAAACATCAAAAGACTTAAGGAAGTCCGAAAAACCAGCTCCTTCAAAAAACTTGAGAGCCCCGCTTCGACCTCACACTCTCAATTCTCGGAGCGGACAGACTTCATTCCCAAGAAAGTTTCATTCGAATCAAGATCGTGGGCAACAACAACAACATTATCAGGGACAACAAATGAATTGGACGCATCAGGCCAAGAAAGGATACAGACCAGGAATGAAGAAAGGTTGGAGACAAGAGAAAAGGGGAGGGTGGAAATAAGCCATGTAAGTGTTACTGGCTCTTTAAAACCTTACTTAGATGTTTGGTTAAAAATTACTAAAGACCCCTTAATTTTATCCTGGATAGAAGGATATAAAATACCTTTTACAAGTATTGCTAAACAAAATGTACTTCCTTGTAAACGTTTTTTCTCCAAGATTGAAGTAGTTCAAATATCCGATCACATTTTAACTATGTTAAATTCTAACGTTATTTCTGAATGTGAACATTCTAAATATCAATTTATTTCTCCAATTTTTGTAGTACCAAAACCAAATGGTTCTACTCGTTTCATACTTAATTTAAAAAAATTAAATGAATTTGTGTTCACCGAGCATTTTAAGATTGAAGATCAATCTATTGTTAAAAGACTTGTAAGTGAGGGCTGTTATATGGGTACCATAGATTTGCAGGATGCTTACTATTCTATTCCAATTTATGCGGAACATAGAAAGTTTCTTAGGTTTATTTTGAATGATAAACTATACGAATTTAACTGCTTACCATTTGGTCTTAGTACGGCACCTTATGTCTTTACAAAAATTCTAAAACCTGTTGCAGAATACTTGAGAGATTTGGGGTTCCTTTCTGTCATTTATTTGGATGATTTTCTTTTATTAGCAAATTCGTTTGAAAGCTGTAAAGAAAATATTGAATGTACTCTATCAATATTAGTTAAATTAGGTTTTAAAATTAATTATAGAAAAAGTTCCTTAGAACCAAGAACAAGATGTAAATTTTTAGGTTTTATTTTTGATTCTGTAAATATGACAATTGAATTACCAACAGAAAAAAGAGAGAGCCTTAAAACTCAAATAAATCGTTTTAGTTTAATAAAGGAATGCAAAATTCGTGATTTTGCAAAATTTTTGGGTTTTTTGACTTCTTGCTGTCCGGGTTTTAATTACGGGTGGTTATACACTAAATTATTTGAGAGGGTAAAATATCTTTCTCTGGGAAACACCATAAATTATATTCAAATAATTTGAATTGATCCATGTTATAAGGACTAAGGTATAGGTGAATAAAATTGTGCTTCTCCTTATATTGTAAGTTATATTTTAATATCTCACTTGACCGGTTTCGGCCGCAGCCATCTTCAGAAGTGAACGTTAATCATAAAATTCAAGTGGAAAAATTGTCATGTCTTGGTTATAAAATGCATGTGGTTTTATCAGCCATTTTGTTTAATCTTAGTAAATTTTAATCTCACTTTTTCTTCCTTTTAACCTTCTTCTCCTTTTGAAACTTGTTTTTTATTAACAAGGTGAACATAAAACGGGATGGTGCATGTGAAAATTTGGTTGAAATAATAAAAATAATGAAGTTAAATTTACTGGAAGAATTTTAGTTTCCAAACTAGTATGGTGAGATGATGGATGTTGAGTACGAACTGATTTTAGGCGAGTCCCGTTTTATGTTCACCTTGTTAATAAAAAACAAGTTTCAAAAGGAGAAGAAGGTTAAAAGGAAGAAAAAGTGAGATTAAAATTTACTAAGATTAAACAAAATGGCTGATAAAACCACATGCATTTTATAACCAAGACATGACAATTTTTCCACTTGAATTTTATGATTAACGTTCACTTCTGAAGATGGCTGCGGCCGAAACCGGTCAAGTGAGATATTAAAATATAACTTACAATATAAGGAGAAGCACAATTTTATTCACCTATACCATAAATTATGATAAGATCATGTCATTATCGGTTGAATTACAAAGTGATTTCAATTGGTGGAAAGTCAATTTAGATCATTCAAAAAATTTTTTAAGGTCATCTGTTTTTCATTTTGAATATTTTTCAGACGCCTCCTTAACTGGATGGGGGGGACGTTATAAAAATGAAAAATGTAATGGGTTCTGGAGTAGTTCAGAACAGTTACTTCATATAAACATTTTAGAACTATTAGCAGCTTTTTTCGTTTTAAAATGCTTTGCTACTAATTTAAAAGATTGTCAAATTCTATTAAGAATTGATAACACCACTGCCATTTCATATATCAATAGAATGGGGGGAATTCGTTTTCAAAAATTAAATAAAATAACTAGGGAAATATGGCAGTGGTGTGAAATCAGAAATATTTGGATTTTTGCTTCGTACGTCAGTTCTAAACAAAATGTTGCAGATTTTGAGTCAAGAAAATTGGAACCGGAAACGGAATATGAATTAGCGGATTTTGCTTTTCAAGAAATTATTAGAGTTTTTGGTAAACCGGATATCGATTTATTTGCTAGTCGATTAAATGCTAAATGTGATCTTTATTTTTCCTGGTTTAAAGATCCTAATTCTTTAGCTATAGATGCATTTACTCTTTCATGGAAAAATTATTTTTTTTATGCATTCCCACCATTTTCCATTATTTTAAAAGTTTTACAAAAAATTAGATCAGAAAAGAGTACAGGTATTTTAATTGTTCCCTTATGGAAAACTCAACCATGGTTTCCATTGTTTTATTCAATGTTGTTAACTGAACCTATAGTTTTTAAACCAAATAGTAAATTATTACTTTCTTCAAACAGGTCACCACATCCGTTGCATTACAAGCTTTCCCTGGTGTGCGGGATTGTATCTGCACAGCGCTAACTTATAGAGATACACCTAAGGAGGCTATAGATATTTTAATTGCATCACTAAGTCAATCATCTTTAAATCAATATAACACTGGTCTTAAAAACTGGTGGAATTTTTGTCAAGTTAATAATTTTGATCCTTTTTTCTCCGACACTAAGGAAATTCTTAAATTTTTATCATACCAATTTGGTTTGGGCTGTTCATCGGGTTCGCTGAACTCTTATAGATCAGCAATATCTTTGATTAGTAAGCCTGGGTTAGGTCAGGAGGATAGAATTAAGAGATTTTTTAGGGGATGTTATAACTTAAGGCCTCAGAGACCAAAATATGACCATACTTGGGACCCAGCTATATTATTAAATTTTTACATAAATAAACCCAGTATAAATCTTAGTTTGGAAGAAACGTCAAAAAAATTAATTATTTTATTGGCATTATTGACTGGTCATAGGATGCAGACATTAGGTCTCATCAAAATTTCTAATATAAATAGATCTATCTCGGGCTTACAAATTAAAATAACAGATAAAATTAAAACAACAGCAAAAAATAGAAACCAACCATTATTAAATCTTCCGTATTATAAAGAAAAAAAGATTTGTGCTGCTTCAATCTTAGATGATTATTTACTTAAAACAAAGGAGTTTAGAAAGGATGAAGATTATTTATTTATATCTTATAAAAAACCTTTTAAAAAGGTTTCTACAAGTACCCTAGGAAGATGGGTTAAAGATACTCTGTTATTATGTGGTGTTAACACAGATATTTTTACAGCACACAGCACACGTCATGCATCTACTTCAACAGCATGTCGTAAAGGATTATCAATCGAACATATTCGTAGAACTGCTGGTTGGTCAGTTAATTCTAAAGTTTTCGCAAACTTTTATAATTTGCCGTTACAATCGGACCCTAATTTGTTTGCAAACACCATATTTAAAAATACTCAAGATGATGATGAAACATGAGTTTATTAATAATGGTGAAGTCAATTTGATATTTGATGCATAATTATTATTACATTTAATGTTTTAAGAAAAATTTTTTCTTTTTGATTTATAGTTTTTATGAACTAGTTCATGTAGTAGTTTTAATATTTTTTGTTCTTAATAAATAGTGTTTATCTCCTTTTTGATAAATGCCGCATTTTTTGCTTTAAACATCTACGTATTAATCAAGAAGGAAGAGACATGAAGTACAATTATAGGATTAAACGAACTTACCTTAAGTGAAGTTCTATCTTAATTGTATTCATGTCTCTTCCGGAGTGATTAATCCCACCCATTTGAATCCTTATTCCCAATCCCAAAATGTGAAAAATGCGGCACTGCTTTGAAGAGAATGAGCGGATTGCGAACGATGCGCACCGTCGGGACTCGGGGACATTGTTAGGGAATTTTTCTTTGCTTTGAATTTTGTGGCAATAGCACCAACTCAAGGTACTACGTATTAATCACTCCGGAAGAGACATGAATACAATTAAGATAGAACTTCACTTAAGGTAAGTTCGTTTAATCCTATAATTATTTGCTTTACTTGATGTAAGTAGGAACTCTTTGTATTTAAAATGGTTTTTATTAATTTTTACAGGTTAAAAACCTATGAAAGTTTTGAAAGGGGGTAGAGTTTCAGATTAAATTCTAGATTGTTTTTATTGTGTTTCAGCATGTTTTGCACATTTTTAAAAGTACCTTTCAGTTTTACAGACTTGTGAAAGTATTCGATATTCCTATAGCCCGGCTCATCCGTTAAAATACTTCATTAATATTCATTTATTTAATTAAACAGTAAAAGAAAAAAAATTATAAAATGGAACGGTGCCGCTGCAACAATACAGTTCTCTTCATTGCACTTTATGAAAAGGACTCAAGTGAGCAGAATGTGATCCTTATGAGTACTAATAAGCACGAAACGCAGCGTCCATCACTCTGCAAACTTATGTAATTGCTGCTTGCTACACCTTGCCACTAAAAAGGAAGATCGAAGGAATTATCCTTTTATTTGATTATTTCAATCTTAGATTTGCATAATCGATTGCAAATTTTGTTTGTTAAATCTTGACTCCGGTCATACGGTAATCAAGTAAAGGTGTAGCCAACTTTGGCATCGGTATTAATGTGACATATATACCGATAGATGTCTCACCTTTAAATTACTCACTGGAATAGTGCCTCTGGTGCTGTCATAAGCTACGCGACATCCAGGGTGTAGCAACTAGCAACCAACTCTGACGAAACGTAAGATCAAAACTTAAAATTTATTTCGCGTAACTAAATTCATTCATTAAGGTAAAGAAGAAATTCTCAAACTTAATTTAATATTTCCAGCAGAGATAGTGGTTTAGTGGGTTGTGGCTAGTTTGAATTCTAGGACCCTAGTCCCACACTTCGTGCGTAAATGTATTCCCTATCTATAAAAAAGGTCGTAGCAAGCAGCAATGCAATCCCCTCTTCATTATACCTTACGAAGAGGACTCAAGTGAGCAGTATGTGATGCTGAGGAGTGCTAATCAGCACGATATGCAAACTTGTGTAATTGCTGCTAGCTACACCTTCCCACTAAAAAGGTAGTTCGAAGAAATTATCCTTTAATTTGATTATTTTAATCTTACATCTACATCATCGATTGCAAAATTTGTTTGTTAAACAGTAAACGGTTTAAAAATTAACACCATTCCTAAAGTGAAATAATATTTAAGTTTGAATCAAAATTTTGGTATAATAATGTGGATAATTGCATATTTTAACGTTCCCTGAGTTGCCAAGGTAGTTGGTCGATAATATTCTTATTTGTAAAATATTTATTTATTAAAACTAATTATCGTCCTAAGCACGAAAAAATACTTAACGTTAAATTTAATACAGTTTTAAAGAAGAAAATTACTTTTTCATGCTCTCTTGAAAAGAAGCTCCCAAAAGTATAACTTTTATTTGCATTTCCAATTGAAATAATCCAGTAGTATGGTGAGACGTAATGAAAATTGAACCCTTAAGGTACTATACGAAAACAATAGTTACCAAAATTTACACCTTATTGTCTAATGCATTTCGAAGTGCACAAGACACATTACTTTATATAAACTCTAAAATTCAACTTAACAATTAAAATAAAAATAAAAACAAATTAAAAAAGTATAGCTTGCTTAACAATAAACAAAGAAATATTTTGCACCACTCCGCCGTAATTTCACCATTAATCACTGCCAGTCTAGTTTCTCCAAATATAGCAACCATTTGCCTCCCGTTTATAATAAAATGTCCTATGATATTGCTCGAGTATTTAAAGATAAATACATAGATATTAGAATAGTTTACAAACCTATAAGTTGGGTAATACGTTAGTCCATAATAAAGATCAGATACAAAAATTAAAAAAATCATGAGTATATGTTTTAAAATGAAACGATTGCGCAGCTTGACATATTGAAAAAACTGAAACTAAAGTGGGTATTCGGATAAAAGAACATCTCGTGTCAAAAATTAATAAAGGCAATGATGACTCCACTTTCGGGATACATTTAATAATTAAAGAACACAATTTTGACCCAAAAAATGTCAAGTTACTACATATTTTAGTTATGGGGTTCTCGCTTCCTCGCTGGATATTTGGGAAGAACTGGAGATCATCAAAGATAGTTTAACGAATAAGAATCTTCTGAATGTTACTCTTTCAGACTCCGATACCTCGAATTTTAATATTTTACCACGAAATATTATAAATATTTTAACAGATAGGCAACCACATTAGGATTTAATTTTCTCGTCTTATATTATTGTTACGTTATTACGTTACATTAAGATAGCCCTAAGAAATTTTATTTTTTTTAACGTTAACGTTCGCACATGAAGCCATTTATGAAATTATGTTTCAACACCAAACATGTCTTATTGATTTTTTTAATATTTTCATTTTAACGTATGTTATTTGTAAGTTTACTGATTTTTTGGCAAATGTTTTAACAATTTTTACGAAATTGGGTCAGTTGCTTTAACCCTTATGTGATATTTTAAACTATTGTATTATCACCAATTTTTGCACAAAAGCGCTAATTACTTTCAACCAGTAGAATATACGTAGAAATAAAAGAAAATAATTACTAGAATGCTTTCAATTGTTACTCCTACTGTGAGTACAGCTTGTTACCATCGCCATGTGGATTGGCGTGAAACTGTTTATATAAAATATTTGGTATTCCATCAGGTATCCCTTATAGCCTATTTGACAAACTATATACCGTACAGCTTAGTTGACAAGCTATGCTCAGGACTACAAGTAACTTCAGAAAGCTTTACTAAGTGAAGGAAAAGAACTTGTTATGGTTTGTTGAGAATATAAACAAGTTTCAGAAAATGAAAAGAAAACACACAACCGTAGTGGGTGTTATCCAGGAGAAAATGTAAAAGAATTAAAAAAAAATAAGTTTTTTTTTATTTTTTTCTCTTTTTGATTTTTTGTTTCAACATTTTAACAATTGATTTTGTATTACTGTTATTACCTATTGGAAGAAGATTTTTAGCATTTTTTCATCCCTACACACATTGAATAAGATTTAGATGTAATTAGCGATTTGCCTACTTGGAATTGCCGAGTCGTCCGGTGTCGAGTTGTCCGTATCCCAAAAATTGGTTATCTAAAATTCAAATGGCTGTAAAACTAAATAGCTAGAGCCGCACTTTTTTAGATTTTTGGCGATTAAGTTTGGTCTAGTTTTTAACCCCGGCATTTGGTGAACCATGGACGGAATAAACTGTATAGGTTGGTAGGGTATAGTGCAAAAAAATAAAAAATTTATGGCTCTAAAATAAAAGTACATATTTCTTATAGCTGTTTTTAAACTGAATTTAAATCTCTAAACAGATTTACTTTAGCACATCAAGTTTTTGAGATGTTTCATTTTGAATATTTAAGGACAGAAAAAAAATTGAGTAAATATTTTAATATTATACAGAGGGGTGCACAAAAACGGCTATCGATATAGCTTCGTTATTTCTCATCCGATTTTAATAAGTAATATGTTAAATTAAATGATTTGAAGAATACTACTATCAGATAATAATAGATTAATTATATTTTTGAAAAAATCAGAGGAGGAGGAGGCAACTTTTCTTTTTCAAACGCCAACATATATTTTTCGAATGAATAAAATAATCTAAACCAATTATAGCAATAATTCTTAATGAAAGTTTTTCGTCGCCAGTAATAAATGTTAGAGAAAGTTCGGGATTAGGACTTTAAAATAAAAACTACTTCTTAAATAAAGCTAACCGGTTTCAGAAAATTGTATTCCCTTCATAAGAGCTAAAAAAAATTATGTACCAATTACAAAATTATAAAACAAAGAAATATTTAAAATTCAGTATGTGAGTAGATATAAAATTTAAAAAACTTTTTACAAGATTTGACATAGTAGTCATTTTATACCTCAAAGATGTGAAGAAACATTGAACGTTAATATTTAACCTATTAAACTATATTGAAAATTTGTTTTTCATTGTTAATGTAATAATTAGGAATAAAAAAAATTAATAAATTAGCCATGTGATTTTTAACAAGGACATAAACTTACCAAAATTTATCACATCTTCTAAATCTGAAGAATAAACAAAAAATCTATTTGGAACAACCATTTAGGTCACAAACTTTAAGATGTTTTCATATTAATCAAATAACGACCAAAAATTGAAAGAACTTGTTTATGGTTGGAGGTAACAAACGGAACTACAACTGTTACAACTATGTGCATCTTGGATGTCAGTGACAAATGGTTCCTTCAATCAATCAAAACTGTTAATATTAAATTAAGTCAAAAAGAAGAAAACATTACAAAAGGAGATACCTCTAATTTACAAGTTTGTTCCCATCCTATAACACCAACCTTATATTAAAAACCAAGATTTCTTTCAAAAATCGCTCACTACAGAAATTGTAAAGTTTTTATACATTAACAATTAAAAAGTCTAAAAATTCAGTTATACAATACATCAAAATAGTTTACCTAGATTTATTAATAATATTTAAAACATTTGAGTAAATTAGGTTTAAATTGTTTGTAACGGTTCTTAAGTTCACACTGTTTTTTCCTTATTAATAAAGATTGATTCCAACAATAACCTCTTCTCTAAGTTAGGTTCTCTACCCATTATTCTAACTTTGTTGATATAAAAATTATATATAATTATTATTGATGGAATGGTTTGCAAGGGCTGTTTTGTCCTTCAAAGGTTTGTTTTTACAATCGTTCTCGTGATTAACCAATTTTTGGTTTGCCCTATATAACATTTTTCACAATCACTACAGTTAATTTTATAAACCAAATCATATTGATGTTCCTTTGGGGTTTTGTCTTTTAAATTAGAGAAGAGGTTACCGACAGTTTTATCATTATAATTCACAATCTTAAAAAAGATAGTCGGCGAAATGTTTGAAAAGCGTACTTTTCGCTAGTAAAAATTGATTTTTGGGCATTTGTAATCAAAAATTTAACAAAAACGATGCCTAGTGCCATTCAAATTGAATTTAGTTTTCATATAGAATTTTTGTTTTTCATGTAGAGTCTTTGATAGGGGCGTAGTTTTTGAACAATGATAAAAAATACCAAATTTTTGCGATAGTTTATGATTGGATTTAAAATTTAAAAACCGATTGGAACTCAAGTTCTTCCTATACAGGGTGTTCCTTCTAAAAGGAGCCACTCTAAATAACTCTCAAAAAATTAATTAATTGTAAAAATGCCGTGACAGGTCGATATTTACCTTCAGGGGGGACATCTTTTTACGACAAAATAAGAATGGCAATTGCAACCCCCATCCCTACGGAGCCACCCTTACAATTTTTTTAAATGGGAATGGGGGTCGAGTGACGCATCACTTTGAAGGTCTTTTTATCCTGAAAATAAAAAAAATGATTTGTTTTGGTCCTATTTTAATTTAAACATTTACAGGACACGATAAAAGAGAAAAGTAAAAAGTAGCTTATCGCAAAAAAATTATAAAAAAATATGGTAACTGATTTATTTTTCAATAATTATAAATAATTAGCTTTTGTTAAGTTAGAGCACTTGTTTTATGGTCAAATCTTAACAATTTATCCAAAAGTGATTTAAAAGTACATAAATAATACCATTATTAAGTACTTTTTTTTAATTTTAGGTAGGTTAGAAATCAAAAAGTTTCCAAAAAATTATGACTACCATTATCAGGGTAAAAAATGCTTTAAAATGATGTATCACTCGACCCCTATTCGTATTAAAAAAATGCAATTACCAGTCATATTTTGTCGTAAAAAGATGTCCCCCTGAGGGTAAAAATCGACCTGTCACGGCATTTTTACAATTAATTATTTTTTTGAGCGTTATTTAGGGTGGCTCCTTTTAAATGGAACACCCTGTATAAATCAGTCCTCAAATACCACAGGTTGTCTCTGATCAGCGAAGTATCCAGAAAAGGGATTCGGGGATATCATAACATCATACACATTAAACACATTTACAATTTCCTGAAGGGACTTTCCATCGTTAGGAATACATGTTATAATGTCATCAACATACAAATATAGAAAAGCAGGATTAAAACTTAATTTCATTATACTTTGTGTTATCAAATCATCCATCACCAAGGCTGAGAAAATAGAGGATGTGGGATGTCCCATAGCAGTACCAAATTTTTGTTTATACAGGGTGATTCAGACCACCTGTGCCACCCATTTATCTCGAGAACGCGTTATCGCACATCACTAAAATAAAAACTTAATTACCAAAGTGAACCTAAAGAATCAATTGGTGAACTTATTTTTTTCCAGAACAACTCGGAACTATCCGGAACCGGAGGTAACTTTGACTTTTTAAATGGCAAAATAGGTCGAGTTTGGTATGGTTTGATAGGTCTTTCAAAAACAAAGAACTTTTAGTAAAATATTTTTTTAATATTTTGCATAATTTAGAATTTATTCGAAAAACAAAAAAATTGTTAAAAAAAAGTAAATAAAAATTATTGCATATTTGGAAGAATTTTATAAATTTATAAACTCTTTCTACAAATTCTTATGTTTTACCAACTTTAAATATCATACTTGTCCTTATTTCAACAAAATTCTTCAAAATTTGCAATAATTATTATTTACTTTTTTTAACATTTTTTTTTGTTTTTCTAATAAATTCTAAAGTATGGAAAATATTAAAAAAATATTTTCATAAAAGTTGTTTATTTTGAAAAGACCACACCAAACTCGACCTATGTTGCAATTTAAAAAATCAAAGTGATATCCGGTTCCGGATAGTTCCGGGTTGTTCCGGAAAAATATAAGTATGGATTCATAGGTCTTTTAAGAACAAACAACTTTCAGAAAAATATTTTTATAATATTTTCCATAGTTTAGAATTTATTCGAAAAACAAAAAAAGTTATTAATAAAGGTAAATAAAAATTATTGCATATTTTGAAGAATTTTATAAATTTATAAACTCTTTTTACAAATTCTAATGTTTTACCAACTTTAAATATCTTACTTGTCCATATTTCAACAAAATTCTTCAAAATATGCAATAATTATTATTTACTATTTTTTAAACATTTTTTTAGTTTTTCTAATAAATTCTAAAGTATGGAAAATATTTAAAAAATATTTTAATAAAAGTTGTTTATTTTGAACAGACCTATCAAACCACACCAAACTCGACCTATGTTGCAATTTAAAAAATCAAAGTGATATCCGGTTCCGGATAGTTCCGGGTTGTTCCGGAAAAATATAAGTATGGTTTCATAGGTCTTTTAAGAACAAACAACTTTCAGAAAAATATTTTTATAATATTTTCCATAGTTTAGAATTTATTCGAAAAACAAAAAAAATTATTAATAAAGGTAAATAAAAATTATTGCATATTTTGAAGAATTTTATAAATTTATAAACTCTTTCTACAAATTCTAATGTTTTACCAACTTTAAATATCATACTTGTCCATATTTCAACAAAATTCTTCAAAATATGCAATAATTTTTATTTAAATAGAAAAACTGTTACTATTATTTTCTTTTAGTCCAACTTTATTATTTATACGTTTTGTATAAATTAAATTAAAAACTATCTATTTCGGGATAATTTTATACCATCTCCAGGTTTTTAAAGAATCTTTAATGTCAAGATAATAGTGACATAATGATAATAATGACATGTCACTATTATCTTGACAATAAAGATTCTTTAAAAACGTGAAGATGGGATAAAATTATCCCGAAATTGATAGTTTTTAATTTAATTTATACAAAACGTATAAATAATAAAGTTGGACTAAAAGAAAATAATAATAACAAGTTTTTCTATTTAATTGAAGCAGTCCAAATAATTGTGTTGTCCTTTAATTTAATTAATTTTTATTTACTTTTTTGAACAATTTTTTTTGTTTTCCGAATAAATTCTAAACTATGGAAAATATGAAAAAAATATTTTAATAAAAGTTATTTGTTTTTGAAAGACCTATCAAACCATACCAAACTCGACCTATGTTGCCATTTAAAAAATCAAAGTTACCTCCGGTTCCGGATAGTTCCGGGTTGTTTCGGAAAAAAGTAAGTTCACCAATGGATTCTTAGGTTCACTTTGGTAATAAAATTTTTTATTTCAGCCATGTACGATAACGCGTTCTCGAGATAAATGGGTGGCACGGGTGGTCTGAATCATCCTGTATATTTTTTTTAATAGGATCTGGACAATATGAAAATAAATAATTTATTAAAAAATCTCAAATAGGGGTCCCCGAAATTTTCGGGACCCAGGCAAGTGCCTAGTAGAAAACGCGGTCCTGAGTACAATTCTCAAGGTGTTATTTTCAATTATTTCATTTTACACTAATTATTTTTTTTTTCTTTAAGTTGAGACAAAACGGTAATTTTTAGAATCATAACTTTGTAGAAAATTACGTTGGCAAATAAAAATTGCGCTTCATTTAATACTTACATTTTCTGTTTTTACATTGATCTTTAGGGTGTTTTGAAGTAGCTTGAGAGCTGCAACAGCTGAAAATTAATTTGGGTTTTTTATTTGCGGGAAACGACAATGGAATCATGGTCTGCGTTGACAGTAAAAATACAGAAGAAAGAGATAGGTGAAGTAGTAAGTATTAACAAAAAAAGATTAGACAGGCATAGCAAAATCTCCAAAGCGTTGCTGCGTGATATTAGGTTAATGCGTTTATACGTGCTTTCTTTGTTTTGAGATTTAGATTTAACACACGAGGGGAGATATTCTATTTTTAGACTTTCCTACCAAATATGTAATTTTATACTTTGTCACTTACGAGTGAGTCTAATTTAGAAATACACATAATTACTAAGTAATAATAATTCTTGAGGTTTTACTTTTGATTTTTAGTTTACTATAAACAGTGGCGTAGCTTGAAATTTGGCGCCGTGGAGCAATTCATCGGTGTGCGCCTACCCCCACAAATATAAAATACCCGGTGTCCACTAAACTAGGGCCACGCCTGTAGTTTCTTTATTTATGAAAATACAAATTTGAAATTTTAGTATGTTGTATGGCATAAAAAAAAACGTATTTACTGAACTAAAAAAAATTTCAATTTCACTACCGGTTTCATTGGAAACACGTTATTTTTTTTTGTACTTATTATTATACGCTCCAAGTAATACATACAGAGGGGTGCACAAAAAACGGCCAACGATGTAGCGAAAAAATTATTAATAAATTAAAAATTAATAATAAATTAAAAAACAAAACTTTAAAAAATAATAAACTGAAAACTCAAAAAAAAACAATTCAATTAAATTAAAAAAAAAATTAATAATAATAAAAAAAATAATTTTTTAATTTATTATTAATAAATTAAAAAACAAAACATATAACAAATAAAAAACTGAAAACTCAAAAACAAAAAAAAAACAATTGAATTAAATTAAAAGAAATTAATAATAATAAAAAAATTAAAAATAAATTATTGGTATAATTGGTTTAGATTATTTTTGTTAATGATTTTTTTCAATGGAAAAATTAATCTTTTAGTATCTGATAGTAGTATTCTTCAAACCATTTTATTTGACATGTCACTTATTAAAATCGGATAAGAAATAACGAAGCTACAAAGTTGACCGTTTTTTTGTGCAGCCCTCTGTATGTAAATGATAAAAAAAATTTTTGAATTTTTTTTCGGTAATTTTTTTTTAATAAAATCTATTAAAACTACTCTTGATTCAGACCACCCGTGCCACCCATTTATCTCGAGAACGCGTTATCGAACGTGGCCGAAATAAAAAATTTTGTTACTAAAGTGAACCTAAAGAATCCATTGGTGAACTTATTTTTTTCCGGAACAACCCGGAACTATCCGGAACCGGAGGTAACTTTGATTTTTTTAAATGGCAATATAGGTCGAGTTTGGTATGGTTTGATAGGTCTTTCAAAAACAAATAACTTTTATTAAAATACTTTTTTTAATATGTATTTTCCATAATTTAGACCTTATTCGAAAAACAAAAAATAATTGTTAAAAAAAGTAAATAAAAATTATTGCATATTTTGAAGAATTTTGAATTTGAAGTTGAAATTTATAAAATTCTTCAAAATATGCAATAATTTTTATTTACCTTTATTAACAATTTATTTTGTTTTTCCAATAAATTCTAAACTATGGAAAACATTAAAATATTTTTGTAAAAGTTGTTTGTTCTTAAAAGACCCATCAAACCATACTTATATATTCCCGGAACAACCCGGAACTATCCGGAACCGGATATCACTTTGATTTTTTAAATTAAAACATAGGTCGAGTTTGGTGTGGTTTGATAGCTCTTTTCAAAATAAACAACTTTTATTAAAATATTTTTTTAATATTTTCCATACTTTAGAATTTATTAGAAAAACAAAAAAAAATGTTAAAAAAGTAAATAATAATTATTGCATATTTTGTAGAATATTGATGAAATATGGACAAGTATGATATTTAAAGTTGGTAAAACATTGGAATTTGTAGAAAGAGTTTATAAATTTTTAAAATTCTTCAAAATATGCAATAATTTTTATTTACTTTTTTTAACAATTTTTTTTGTTTCCTGAATAAATTCTAAACTATGGAAAATATTAAAAAAATTTTTGAATAAAAGTTATTTCTTTTTGAAAGACCTATCATACCATAGCAAACTCGACCTATGTTGCCACTTAAAAAATCAAAGTTACCTCCGGTCCCGGATAGTTCCAGGTTGTTTCGGAAAAAAATAAGTTCACCAATGGAATCCTTAGGTTCACTTTGGTAATTAAGTCTTTTATATTAGTGATGTGCGATAACGCGTTCTCGAGATAAATGGGTGGCACGGGTGGTCTGAATCACCCTCTACATATAATTAAAATCAAGGGTAATATAACAAGTGGTAAGAATATTATCGAAAAATTTTTAGAAATACACGAATTACGCACTCGGTCTTTCGGTCGTTTTTGAGGAACTAATTTTTTAAATTCGTTTTTTGCAAATATTTATTTACCCTTGTTTTCTAATCTCTTTAATTTATCAATTTATCAACAGCTATTTACAAATCCTGGATATCACTGTAACCGGAAAAAATCCTTTAGTTAAATAAGGGGTGGCCCCGTTATCATACCATTTGAAAAAATAAAGATATTTGAAAAAACGCATTTTAAAAATTATAAAAATTAATTTATCAAAAACGACCGAATGAATTTCACAATTTACAATTTATTTTAATAAATTCGTTTTTGAGAAATTAATTTTTATAATTTTTTAAATGCATTTTTTTGAATAGGTATACCTATTCAAATTATTTAAGAGTAGTATCTTTTTAAAAAAATTAAAAATTTTATTTGAAAGTTCAGAAAAAAACATTTTTTCTCAAAAACATACTTGGAACTTACCAATGTTTAATAATAAGTAGAAAAAAATAGGGTGTTACATTTCAAATAAGAAAGTTGATGTCATTTTCGGTGAAGCCGGAAGTGAAATTGAAACTTTTTTAATTCAATAGGCGACGAGCGTATATTGCGAACAGCACCCCCTGGCGGCGTTTCGGTGCAAAAAATACAGCGAATCAAAATAAATCTTTGTTGTGAAGTGCGGTTAAATTTTTGTGTTTCTTGTATTTAAAGTTATTTCGTTTTGTTAAGGAAGTTTGTTGCTGGAGCTATAACGGAGAAAATGATTTATTTTGAATTTTCCTCAATATTTTTTTACCATAAAAGTAGTGAAAATTGTTATGCTGACCATTATTGGGTTTAAAAGAAACGAAAAAGACAGCATAACAAATTAAAACTGAGGTTACTTGTGGTTGGAATATAAGCCGACTGCAAAATGTGGCCAAATAAAATATTTGGAAGGAAAAACTACTCAAAAAAATGTTTCCTTTAAAAAATAATAAGTAACTTTAGTTTATCCAAGGAAGCACAAATACCACCGTGTTTCAACAAATGGTAAAAATCAGTCTTCTAAAACCGGACAAGGTCGAACATGACTTTTGTAAATTTTATATTGATATTTTCACTCTGTCCTTAATTTTTGATTTTTTTGCTGTGTGTTTCATTCTTTTGGGATTTCAACTAATGAAACTTACAGTGAAACAGAAGTAGTAGAAAGAAGTTTTATTTAAAGCAGTTATTACTAACAATATATCCAAAAATAAAGTTTTAAATCAACTTTCAAAAAAATGAACACAGTACAAATTACATCGTGTTTCTTTGGTTCCCAAACTCCACACCAGGCCTAGAATGAATAATACAAGGTGTCCCGTTATTCGACCGACAACGTTTAACTGAAGATTCCTCATCTAAAAATAAGTCGATATGACCCTACTTATCTATTACCAAAAGTGAACCCCTGAGGAGTTATAAGCTTTTGAAGTTGAACTAAAAAAATACATTTTTCTTTATTGCGTCCAAACCAATGAAGATTTTATGACGAAATTTGGTGTACTTGAATTTTTATAAGAAACGCGCAATTTGTAAAAAATTTGACAAAATTTAACATCTGCAAAGGGTTTAAATGGAAGAGGATGGGTATAAACTTCATTATAAGTTTTCAGTCTCTTAAGATATTAACATTAAAGTTACCAATTCCCATTTAATCATTCAATTGTAAGATTTTTTGTCTCTTATGTCTTCCAAATAAATTATGCCGTTCTTGCAGAAAATGAGAAAAATAAAACTAGTGCAAAACAGCAAAGTTAGGCAACACAAAGTAGTTTTTCCTATTGTTTCAATATTAAGTCGCCCTTTGAAACCAAAACCATAGTAACAACATTGATCTCATAATAGATAATACAGTAACTTTTAATTTATAAAAATTACTTATAAAATGGATGCAATCTATTCATTTAATGAATATGCCGACATGCACCTAGTATTCGGTGAATGTCACAGTAATGGTAGAGCTACTGCTAGAAGATGTGCTGAGAAGTATCCAAATCGTCAAACTCCTCATCATACAACATTTGCTAACGTAGATCGTCGTTTGCGTGAATATGGTAAACTAGAAACTGATCGTAGAAATGTAGGGCGCCCACGAACAATAAGAACAGTAGAGGCAGAAGAAAAAATATTGGGATGTGTGGAGGAGAACCACAGAGTAAGTGTAAGAAAGATTTCTACGCAATTACAAATTCACAAAAATGCCGTACACAAAACACTTCAAGAGCAGTTACTTCATCCATACCATTTTTGCAAAGTTCAAGAATTGCTGCCGATTGATTTGAACAATAGATTGTTATTTTGCCAATGGTTCAAACGCAAATACGACCAAAATCCAAATATGGCCAGAATAATTTTGTTTACTGACGAATCTTGCTTCTGAAAAAGCGGAATGATTAATTTGCATAATTTGCATAGCTGGTCGGATGAAATTCCCCATAAGAAAATTGTAGCCAATTATCAAAGGCAGTTTTCCATCAACGGTTTGCAGGTATAATCGACAATCATATTATAGGGCCATTTGAATTACCACCAAGACTGTATGGTGGTCGTATTTAGATTTTCTAAGAAATAATCTTACGGGACTACTAGAAGAAGTACCCCTTGCCATCAGAGCACAGATGTGGTTTATGCAAGACGGAGTCCCCCCCCCCCTCATTTTTCAATAAATGTGAGAAATTATTTAAATGAAAAATTTCCTCGCCAATGGATTGGTCGGGGTGCTGATGCTCCAGTCACTTGGCCACCGCGATCACCGGATCTAAATCCTCTAGATTTTTCTTTTTGGGGTTGTTTAAAAGATAAACTTTACAGTACTCTAGTCGAAAGCAGAGAAGATCTTTGGGTACAAATCGTCAACGCAACCAATGAGATACGTGAAATCCCAAACGTCTTTGAATCTATTTAATTTTAATTTTTCCGCCGTATTAATTCTTGTATTCGTTTAGAGGGCACTCACGTTGAACATGCACTTAATTTATTACAATATTTTTTTTAATAAAACTGTTAAATTAATTCTTCTTCATTTGTTTTATTTTAAATTAATACCGTTTAAACTGGTAAACTTTAACAATACATTAGATGTTATCCAAAAAATTTAAATTTAAATTTATGCAACTTCACTTACATAATGTGAAGTTATTAATTAAATTAGTCTTTCACCGAATTTATTTTTTACATTTTGCGCAGGAACGTCATAATTTATTTGGAAGACATAAGAGACAAAAAATCTTACAATTGAATGATTTAATGGGAATTGGTAACTTTAATGTTAATATCTTAAGAGACTAAAAACTTATAAGGAGGTTTATGCCCATCCTCTTCAATTTAAACCCTTTGCAGATGTTAAATTTTGTCTAATTTTTTACAAAGTGCGCGTTTCTTATAAAAGCTCAAGTACGCCAAATTTCGTCATAAAATCTTCAATGGTTTGGACGCAATAAAGAAAAATGTATTTTTTTAGTTCAACTTCAAAAGCTTATAACTCCTCAAGGGTTCACTTTTGGTAATAGATAAGTAGGGTCATATCGACTTATTTTTAGGTGAGAAATCTTCAGTTAAACGTTGTCGGTCGAATAACGGGACACCTTGTATAATAAAAACTTCAAATATACAATATACCACTAATCGTATGCTTTCTTTTATCGCTTTTAATCTGCGCTTTGCGCCTTTTTACCTCATAAGATTTTCAAGGAAATTTATAAAACTTGATATCTCTGTTTTTATTGAAATAGTTTTTTTGGCATCCAACAACCGAACAAGAAGTATGAGATGCTCTCTTATTGTTATTTGTAGTATTCATAACAAGAATTTTGAATAAATACACAAAACTTTAAATTCAAATATTTGACGTCACTGTATTTTTTGCAAATTACTGCCACAGGGGGCGCTGCAGTAAATTTCGCTCATCGCCTATAAATGCGTTTTTTATGCCAGACAACATTCTAAAATTTCAAATTTGTATTTTCATAAATAAAGAAATTACAGGGGTGGCCCTAGTTTCGTGGACACCCGGTATATTTGAAAAATCAAAATTTGTTTCAAAAACCAAAAACAAACAAAGATATAAGATTCCAGCGAAAAAAGTTACAATTTTATAAGTTCTTTATCGCTTTGCGAATTTTTAGTTACTGTCGGTTTTTAAAGTGCTCGTAATTAAATTTAAATTTCGCTTTTTTCGATTTTGCGCCCCCTTGATTCGTGCGCCTGGAGCAGTCTGCTCCCACTGCTCCACAGTAGTTACGCCACTGGCTATAAAGTTGTAGATTTTTTAATTTTTTTAACGTAACAAGTTAGTGTTTGGGTAATTTAATTATTTCAACAGGTATTTAAGATTGAAGTCACGGAAGTGAATTCGTATTTCCGTTATTAAAATTATTTAAAAAAACAGCAACAATTGTTTCGAGTTTTACCGGCCCCTGCCGATGCGCATCGGCGTGGAACCGTGTCGGTTCGCTTATCATTTGTGCGCCAGTGTGCGCCAGTAACGTTGCGGCGCTAGTCTATCAGGGTTGTATGCGAGCGATTCCGAAATCCGCCGCGACGCGCACTTCCAAACTTTACAGGTAATTTTAAAAAGTCATCAGAATAATCCTGATCGTGCACCTCTCCCAGAGGAGATATCTATGACCCCAAAAGCGGCGTTTTAACAAAAAGCAAAGACTTTTATGCCCAAAAAAGTTTTAACTTTTGGCATGTGTCGTGCGGAATTACCGCTGTGACTATTTTATTCATAACTTAAATTTTCCATGGAAAGTGTAGGTGAAAGTGATGTTTTAGATATCTAATATTTTTGGATTTAACACTTTGGCAAACTGTTGTTACTAGTTTTAATTCGACATGGGCAAATCTTTCAACTATATTATTGGAATGTTAATAAGTTTTCAAGCTTTAACAGGTAAAATTTACCATTTAATTTTAATTAAACCTATCGTTTCTTGCATCCGTGTGCTATAAAGTTTTCCAAAGAAAGTTTTAATTACTACTTCCAATATTTAAATGAAAGTTATAAAAATCAATTATTATTAAACCCAGCTTTATTGTCTGTGGATACAAAAATTTGCGGTTTGCTCGATTTCTTCTTTCTTTTGTATAAATGAAATATTAAATAGAGTAGTAGCTAGTCTAGTACTAGACGAGAGACGAGAATAAACCAATTAGTTGTTTAAATAGTTTTACATGTTCACAATTCAACAAGTGTGTTTAGGATGTAAGTTCTGTGTTAATTTAGACGATTAATTTACACAACTGAAAGATATTTACATTAAAATTAAATTGCGCACCCTAATTTTGGTCTAAAATCTACAAACTTCCTTACACCCATAGTACCTATTTTTTTGGAAATAAATGGTCTAGTTATTAAATAAATAATTATTAAAATAATATTTGTTTTTTATTTTTATAAAATACTTACAATCAAACATTTTTATCAAACATTTGTAAATTTTATGTACATGTGATTTAATCCCAGTATAATTCCCTAGTAAGCTATTTATTTTGACTTCCGGAAACCGATAGTTTAAACCTTTGAATAGACACCCTTCATCGAGGGACCCCTACACATTTTTTATTTTTAGAATCCACTTCAATTAAAGTAATAGTAATCATGTAGGTGTAACCTCTTGAAATTGAAAATAATTATTTGAAGTTAATAAACTACTACATAAATAAATCTTCTTAGTACAGTAAAATTAGGTTTTAATAAGGAAAAAATTGCGGAAACTCTGCTTATTTGTAGCTTAAATCATGTTGTACATTTAGGGCCGGTTGCACCACTGCTCCTTAAACGTTAAGGAATACTTATATATCTTAAGTGTTACTTTATACATTGCACCATTGTTTTAAGGAACACTTAAATGCCTAAGGTTATCTTAAATTTAAGTCGAAGAATTCTGCCACTTAAAGTCCTTCTTAACCTAAAAATTCAAAACGTTCACTTCAGTTCACCTAAATTAAAAAAAACTTGCAATAAAATGAATGTTGAATTTGAGTTGCATTCAGTTTTGGAAGATAATGTTGAAGTGTTAGAGATATTAGAAGTGGGAATTCCCCGAAGAATATATATTAAAAGTGAATCGATGGATGAACTGAGTCTTTTTAAAATATTTCGCCTTAGAAGAGAAACTGTGCTTTCTCTTCTTGGATAATTATTTTTCTAGATATGATTTGAAAAAAAAACAAAATAGTTAGGAAAAAATGTTTTTTAATCACAACATAAAATTTAAATTCTACCAATTATTATTAATTATCACAATATATAAATAAACACCAATTTGTAACAAATTAAAAAAACTTTGATTGCAGATGTCAACATAAACAAAAGTTCTTCAAAATGCAAAAATTATATAAAAAGATATATTAAAAAAATAATAACATTCCATTCTTTACAATTTAACCGAAAAAATTAAACGTAATGTGTACATGAAAAAAATAAATGGGTGCTTGCCTATGAAAAATATCACACTATTCGCACCACAATAAAATATTAACTGGGCATGTTTCTTAAGGCATTTAATTTTTCCTTTATTATTTCAATTTTGAGTTGTAACAGCTCCATTCTTAAAGCGCTTTCAATTTCGTGGGATGACCAATTATCCAATTATTATTATCCCTGCATTGCTCTAACTTTTTGTTGATAGGTTTTGCTTTAGATGAAGAGGCTTGTAGTTACCCCAATCCATGGATTGGAGTTTCACTTATGTATGGATATTTGTCCAAACAACCTGGATTTTCTTTATCTTCATTCTAGTTAATTAAAAATTTTAGTTTTATAATAAATTTATTGCGTTGAAAAGTTTAACTATCGGGTAATGACAAGGACGCAAAAATCAACATTTTAATAAATTTCAATCATTATAAAATACACATTACATCAATTATCTTATTCTTCATCACCATTAGCATTTTGTTCTTGGAACTGCCATAGTTTCTCCAGCTTCACAAATAGCGTCAATGTCACAAGGATTTCTCAAACCAACAATAGTTTTTGATTAATAATTTCTAATACTAGATCATTGGGTTTTGAAATTACTCGAGGAACACCACCACCTGTTTTTATTATTTCTTGCCTTTCCTGGGCCGCACCTTTTCTTGTTTTACACTTTTCATAATCGTAAACCTCTTTAAAGTGATGTTGTAGATCTGAAGACATCATTTGGGGACGATGCATTGAATTCTTTTGTAATTTGTTACCAAGCTTCATCTTTGTCTCTCCAAGTAGAGCCAATAGTCTTTTTATTTTCTACTACTACTTTTTGGGAAAAGTTACTACTTTTTGGGAAAAGTTTGTTGAACGAATCTTTTTGTAGGTTGATCCGTATGTAAAAAATAAATTTAAAACAGTTAAAATTTCTCTATGAAACACTATCACAATTTCCTTTAAGTTAAAAACGAAAACAATAATAAAACCGAGAAACATCGTCGAAATTATAGGTTAGGCGTAATACCACAGAATTACATACTTTAGAATCCCAAAACATGCAAGAAACGGAAATTTCCCTAGATTTTTACAGTGTTGTCAAGCTTTCCTTTCACTTAACATAAGTATTACTTTAATTCTAGTGGTGCAATTGAACTATTAGTTAAGGTGCACTTAATTTTAAGATTCACTTAGTAAGGGAGCACTTTTAAGGAACAGTGGTGCAATCGGGCCTAAGGCCCGAGTCCCGAGTTGTGAGGTACCTGCTTCTGGAGTTATAGGGGGGGGAATGTTTTTTCCAAATATCTCGGTTTCTATCAATCCTACGATAAAATTATTTATTATCAATCTTGTAGAGCATAAAATTTCCTATAACTTTTGTCCGAAACTTTTTTTTGTAGGGTGAACTTATTTTTAGTTAAAGTGGCGCGAATGTCCTATACATACTACAGGTGAAAGAAAATAGGGTTTGAAACGGGGAAGGTATTTTTTTTCGTACAGAGTTGAAATTTTGTATGTGTACGGAGAAGAAATTTTTAAGAAAATAGTTAAAATGTCCCTTTTCGATCGGACAGCTCCGAAAAAAATTATTCAGCCAAGAAAGAAAAATCGAATTCATCCCGCCAGTGTCCGAAATTCACCCCCAATCGTATCAAATTTTAGTATGTTATGGAGGACTCTATTCTGAAGACGCTGGTTTTGATACGACTCCTTTTGTATTTTTATCCCGAATTCGAACACTTTCTGCGCGGAGCCACGAAAAGGGTAGCTTTTTTCGTCAGATTTTAAAAATTCCGGTTACATCGTCAAGAGGGATGCGGATTCTAAGCGAGGTTCAAATTTAAAATTTTTCAAAGCACTCTAACACTGAAAAAAATTTCCAAGGTCCTTCGATTTTTCTTACTTTTTTTCCGGTTTACGCCGGCGTCAACTTTAAACAATCGCAGCCCCGTCCGGTCTTAAAGGGTAGCGACGAAATTTGGCTCCTTTTATTCTCACATCCTGGGGATAAATCATGGCAATTTTTAAGTCTCCAACCGTGTGGCGCCCCGGCGCCGTGACGCGAAGTGTACAAATTTAGCGTTTTTTCGGGCGCCAAAAGTGCTCAAACTGTACCCCTTATATTTAAGGATCGGCATGTGCAAAAAAATAGCGGTTTTTGATTTACAAAGTAGATACCCGTTATTATGGCCATCCGAGCCCTTTTTTTGATATCTTCATTTTTTATATTAAATTGAGGCCTTTAAATTTGCATTTCGTTTTTTTTTGCTTTTTCGACGCGACTTTAACAATTCGTAACTTTTGATAGGGGTTGAATATTATGATGCGATATTTTTTATTTTGCTTATTACATTAATATTTATAATCAAAAAAATCGACAACTCTAAAGTTTATCCCTTTGCTTCAGAAAAAAATCGAACGTAAAATGTTTTTAAAAAATCGCACAAACGCGGTCGGACGGTTGTACCACTGGCGCCCACAATTTTTAAAAAAATTCAAATTTTACTTCATTTCCCTTAAAAAGAATAACTTTTACAGCGAATAGACTATTTTTTGTTTTTATACTCGAAGGGGTTGGGAAAATAAAGCAGAATTTTTGAATTTAAGGGTGGACGGCTCCCGTCCCGCCATTTTTTAACGGATTTTCATTTTTAAAAACTCTGCTAAATCTACTCTTAAAACCAAAATCGACCACACAAAGGGTTTTTTTTTAATTTCGAAAAAATAACGAAAGAATAATTTTTTTAATGTCCCATTTAAAAAAGCAGCAATTTTTGAAGCTTTTCGGTCTAATCAACCCCTCAAATTCTATTTCACCGTCATGTAATACACCTTCTCTGAAAGTTTTCAAGGTCCGCTTTACGACAAAAAAAGAATCACTTTGCTATCTATTTTCGTTATCGAGTTATGAATGAAAAGGTAGCAAAATTAAGCAAAATCTCTATGTATAGGACATTCGCGTTACTTTAACTAAAAATAAGTTTACCCTACAAAAAAAGTTTCGAACAAAAGTTGTAAGAAATTTTATGCTGTATAAGATTGATAATAAATAATTTTATCCTCGATTTTATCGTAGGATTGATAGAAACCGACATATTTGGAAAAAACATTTTCATCCCCCTTTCCACCTCCATAACTCCAGAAGCAGGTACCCCACAACTCGGGACTCTTTACATCCTAAATGTACATGATTTAAGCTACAAATAAGCCGAGTTTCATTAAGTCCGAAATTTTTTCCTTATCCAGGCTGTTTTTGTGCTAATTTTACTGTACTATTTGTTAAATCTTAAAATTATTAAGTAGGTGATTTTATAAAATTAAGTACACCGCAACTCAATTTCTTCAGTTACTAGCTACAATAGTCTTCAGGAAATAATGATAACACGTAAGTAACTTTAACAAAAAAAAAACAATAATAAAAAGATTTTATAAATTTCATGTTCTTCAAAAAACATCATTAAATTTTTATGAGTGGTTTATATATATAATTTCTATGGATGTAATATTTGCGAATAAAAATAATACTCCTGAAAAGAGTTAACCTTAATAAACTTTGTGGCAGAGTCAAAGAAAACGAGATTGTAAATTTTGTATTAGTAATAACGAAGCAAAAAGAAAAGTTTTTTCATGAAGCTATTATAAATACATTATTTTTTTCTAGCACTTTTTTGTTTAAAATAATGTCAAATACTTCTTAAGTACATTATTAAATATATAAGGATTTTTATTGTAATAGTTATCTTAATCATAAGTATTTTAAAATGAAAAATTATGAAATAAATACTTTATTATACATATTAGAAAATCTATATTTAGCGATTTTTAATCCTTGAATGAATTTTTAAATCTTTAAGAATACATCTTATTGCGCATTTTTTTAAATATTTTTTTAAATTATATAGGATGAGTCGGAAGGAGTGCACCAAAATCTACACGTTAATATGAGGTAAAAACAGGAAAATGTTGACCGAGATGTTGACTTGTGTGAAATTAGCAATAGATTCCAGCAATAGATGTTTTTTCATATAAAAATTTGTTTTTTTGAATTTTTTCTTTCATAATTTGCTTCAATTGAATAATATAAACTTGGGAAAGGCATTTTCATAAGATTTTAATATATTCTAAGGGTAGAAACCACCCCTATATAATTTAACAAAAAAGGGTTAATTTTTTAAAATTTTCCTTTTGCATTTGTTTCTTAATATAATTAGAAGTAACATATCAAAAATTTGAGTGGCAGTTATTTTTTGTTTCTTTGTAATACACTTTTAATTTATTTATTTTTATTTTAAATTATTCATTTAAACAATTTTAAATAACATATCAAAAAATTGGATGGCAGTAAATTTTGTTTTTTTTGTAAATCGTGTTTAAAGTTCCGCTATTTCTCAACGTTGATTGATCATTCTTCAATAACTAAAAAAATGGTTAACTTTTTGAATTTGTTTCTTCCATAGTTACGTATTTAAACAATTTTAAACACTTTATTAAAAATTTGTTTTTGTTTTTTTGTAAATCATGTTTAAATTATTGCTATTTCGCATATTTATTAGTCATTCTTCAACAACTGAAAAAGGATTACATTTTTTTGAATTTTTTCTTCTTTAATTATTCATTTAAAGAATGTTTCTATTATTGAAAAATGACTAATTCATGTACATAATAGGACCAACGTTGAGAAATAGCACAAATTTAAATACGATTTGAAAAAAAACAAAAAAACAATTACCATCCAAATTTTTAAAATGTTATTTAAAACTGTTTAAATAAATCACCAACTAATAAAAAATTAAAAAAGATAATTTTAAAACGAATATCTTTTCTCAACGTTTGGTGATCAATAATGGGCAATTGAAAAAACGTTTTAAAAACCAAACTCGATCATAAATCACAAATATATTATTTCTAAGAAATTAAAAAAAATTAACCTTTTTTCTATTATTGAAGAAATAGCACAAATTTAAACACGATTTGCAAAAAAGTAAAAAATACTTTCATTCCAAATTTTTGATATGTTGTTTAAAATTGTTTTAATAAATAATTTAATGCAAAGAAATAAAAAAAAACTAAACCCTTTTTCAATTTTTGAGGAATATACATATGGGTACTATTGCTAAATCGCGGAACTTTACAAAGAAACAAAAAATAACTGCCACTCAAATTTTTGATATGTTACTTCGAATTATTTTAAGAAACAAATGCAAAAGTAAAATTTAAAAAAGTTAACCCTTTTTTGTTAAATTGTTTAGAGGTGGTTTTTACCCTTAGAATTTATTAAAATCTAATGAAAATGCATTTCCCAGGTTTATATTATTCAATTGAAGCAACTTATGAAAGACAAAATTAAAAAAATCAAGTTTTTATATGAAAAACCAATCTATTGCTAATTTCACACAAGTAAAATGTTGTTATCCAATTTTTATTAGTTCTCGAGTTATAGCGTTTTAAAAACTAAAGTCGAAGATACTTGCATAACTCATTTTTCCTTGGACGATGCATTGGTCGCCTATTACGACACTTGCCTCCCGGCTCGTGTCGCAATTTCGGTCTTCGTGAATAATGACTATCATTTCTCGCTCGTTGGATAATATATAATATACTAATTTTCCACAACTATTGAATAAACCTCGGAATAAACAGTACATTACATTTGAATTTTTTGATATGTAATGAAATTAATTACTAAATTTTCGGACACATTTATATTTGAAAGAGAGTGCTTCAATTAATAAAATAGTATATTATTCTAGCCGCGAGAAAATAGCCATTATTCACTTAGAACTATTACGACACTCTTTCTTTCAAATAAAAATGTATTCGAAAAGTCGTCGTGTATTCGACGTACTTTGAATGCCTCATAAAAGAAAAACAGTAAGAACTTAGAAGAGCAATGGCCAGTGCTCTTTAAATACCGGGCTGAAGTTACATTTAAATGTATTCATTTTTACATTCATATTTTTTTTATTAGAAAAAAAGATGTACATGATTAAATTAAATTATTAAATATTAATTTAGAAAAAAAAATGTAATGGCTCAATTTTTTTATATTTTGTTACAAATACAATCCTTCGTAAAACGACATAAAAATTTGTTTCAGAGCATGAGTCAAAAAATTTAAAAAAGAATGAAAATAATCAGTCACTTTTTCACATTTAATTTTTTTAATCTAATCGAAAACAAAAAAATGTAAGGGCTCATTTTTTTTATATTTTGTTACACATACATTCCTTAATGAAACGGCATAAACAGTTTTTTTCAAATCAGACCGGGAGTCAAAAAATTTAAAAAAAAATGAAAATAATCAGTCACTTTTTCAGATTTCTTTTTTTTAATCGAAAACAAAAAATGTTAGGGCTCATTTTTTTATATTTTGTTACACATACAGTCCTTAGTAAAACGGCATAAAAAGTTTTTTCAAATCAGTCAAAAAATTTAAAGAAGAATGAAAATAATCAGTCACCTTTTCACATTTAATTTTTTTAATCGAAAACAAAAAAATGTAAGGGCCCAATTTTTTTATATTTTGTTACAGATACAATACTTAGTAAAACTGCATAAAAAGTTTTTTTCAAATCAGACATTATGTAGAGCCCTTAATTTTTTTTTGTTTTCGATAAAAAAGATAAAATCTGAAAAAGTTACTATTTTTTAATTTTTTTTTTCAATTTCTTGACTCCTGGTCTGATTTGAATAAAACTTTTTATACAGTTTTACTAAAGATTGTATCTGTAACAAAATATATAAAAATTGAGCCCTTACATTATTTTGTTTTCGATTAAAAAAATTAAATGTGAAAAAGTGACTGATTATTTTCATTTTCTTTAATTCTTTGATTCCTGGTCTGATTTAAAAAAAACTTTTTATGCAGTTTTCCTAAGTATCTGTAACAAAATATAAAAAATTGAGCCCTTACATTTTTTTTTCGATAAAAAAAATTAGATCTGAGAAAGTGACTTTTTTTAAATTTTTTTTTAATTACTTGACTCCTGGTCTGATTTTGAAAAAACTATTTATGCAGTTTTACTAAAGACTGTATCTGTAACAAAATATAAAAAATTTGAGCCCTTGCATTTTTTTGTTTTCGATTAAAAAAATTAAATGTGAAAAGTGACTGATTATTTTCATTCTTTTTTAAATTTTTTGACTCATGGTCTGATTTTGAAACAACTTTTTATGTAGTTTTACGAAGGACTGTATTTTTAACAAAATATAAAAAAATTGAGCCCTTACATTTTTTTTCTAATAAAAAAAATGAAGGTAAAAATGAATGCATTTAAATGTAACTTGAGCCCGGTCTTTAAATTAAAAATAAGCTAAGCGTACTTAGAATTTAAAACATCATAACTACACCTTTTCCAATTATATTTCAGAAAGAATCAATTGCATTTCAGAGTAATCAATTCAATTTGAGAAAGTATCAATTGTATTTAAGAAACATTAATTGAATTTCAGAAAACATGAATTATTTTTCAAAATAATCATATGTAATATCACTAGTGGTCAAATTTAAGTCGAATATTTTTCACTGTCATTAACACGAATGTCATTTGGGGTTAAGTTTTAATTCCACGACTGCGTAGCAGGAGTGGAATTTTTAACCCCAAATGACATGAGTGGTAATGTATGAAAAATATTCGACTTATAATTTGAACAAGAGGGCATATTTAAGGGACTATTTAACGAACATTTTTCAGTTTTTGTGCAAAATTTGACAGGCAACTTCAAACTTATTGAAATTTGATATTAACGTCACAAAATAATCGCTGATATTTTTGACGTTTTACTTGTCACAAAAAATAATCACTTGTGAGTTGAATAGTCGCAGATATTTTTGCCGTTTTACTTGTCACAAAAAATAATCACTAGTAAGTTGAATAGTCACTTGAGATTTGAATAATCAATAGTAATACCATCAATAGGTTGAAATCCGCAATAATTCTGTCAATTTATTGACAAATGAAATTGTGTTTCTAAAAAGCAACCCAACTGAATTGCCAATAAAGCGACAGAATTAGTATAATGATTCAACATACGAATTGTATTTGGATAGATTATCTTAAACCTAATTTCAATAATCACCTGTGAGTTGAATAGTCAATTTAATTTCAGAAAGCATCAATTATGTTTCAGAATAATCAATTGTTTTTAAGAAAAAATCTATTGTATTTTAGAAAGCGTCAATTGAATTTCAGAAAAATCAATTTAATTTCAGAAAGGACCAATTGTAAAAAATAAGGAAGGAAGCCAAGACTTTTTGGGACCAAAATGTGCTTTGGCAGTTTTACTTTACACCAGTAACAATATTACACTCAGGTCCTTATTCACCACAATCTTAAAACAATTTGAAATTATCTCTTCCAAGATTAATGGACAATGAAGTATTATTAAAAGAAAACATCGGACTTTTTTTGTTATGGCTTTTGGTACCATGTAGCAAATTTTGGTTTACCTATTGATGAAGCCAAAATATAATAATTGGTGCGGCACATCACACTAAAATTGATGATGCAGCTGCTGTTGGAATGGAAGATATGGCTTTCATATTTAGGTAATGCAAAATGTCTGCAGCAAGTTTACTATGAATGAAACAAATAATTCTTTCTAAAATACAATTGATTACTTCTGATTTTCAAATGATACAATTTATACATTCTGAAATTAAATTGATTATTCTGAAATACAATTGATGCTCTACGAAATACAATTGATGCTTTCTGAAATTTAATTGAGTATTATTATTAATTACAATTGATGATTTCTGAAATTTAATTAGTCTTTTCTGAAATTCAATTGGAAAAGATACAGAAAACTAATAAAAATTGGATAAAATTTTTTTTTGTCGAAAAATAAAATAATGTACTAAATCCTTATATTAGAAATCTTTTTTGTGATCTCACTTCGGCGTTAGTCTCTTAGTCCTCATCGAAAGTAAACTACCAAGTGAAGTAAATTGTGTAAGAAAATTGTAAGTTATCATAAAGTTTTACAAAACATACAGGGTGATTTTTATGAATGGAACCAAAGCCGCCATGCCCAAATGCCAAATGGCTGGATAAAAAAATTTAAATTTTGTGAGATCAAATGGGGCCTTGGTACAAATATTTTAAGATGAAGAAAATATTTTTATAGCTCGGATTTTTGACAAGGTAGCCATCTTGAATATTTTTTGATGTCAACATATGTCATCATTGGAAAGCTAATTTTTAGTACTTTACGACAGTACATAAAATTATTATTTTTATTAAAAAATAAACATTGAAAAAACTTTGTTTTCCAAGTTTTACTTTTTTGAACTATCGCAAATTACATAAAATAGCCTTTTTATTACTTTCCTTTCAAAATAAAAATAATTTGACTGTAAAAAAGGGCTAAAACATTTTTTTTAATTAAATAATATTTTATTTAAATGAAACAATAAATTATTTTAGCCGAGGTTTTAGCAGTCAAATAATGTTCTAGCCCTTTTTTGAAGGCTAAAATATTTTTAGTTTGAAAGCACAATAATAAAAAGGCTATTTTTTGTAATTTGCGACAGTCCAAGAATGTGATCTCACAAAATTTCATATTTTTTAATTTTTTTATCCACCCCTTTGGACATGGCGGCTTTAATTCCATACATAAAAATAACCATTTATAATAAATGTATGTATACAGCGAGAAATTCATCTTACCGTCTGAAATATAAATTGAAGAAAAATGGTGGCCATTATTTTGTTGTTGAAATTTAGATTTAGAATGTTGTTTTGTATTGTAGGTAATTGTTTTTAGAAGTTGAAATTTAACTAAAATAATATGAAAACTGGATTTTAAAACCACACCCCATCTAACAATAATAATAATAACCTACTTTCTCCATCACCGACAATAGATGGAGACACACCTAGCTTTTCAAAAACAGCACCACAGTATAAATAAATACCAGTAGCGACACTCTCCCGTGTCTAACCTAGTACCATTTCTATGGTGCGTATCTGGTACCATTGAGTTTAGAACTGCAAATTACAAATGGTGACATTTCTCTATGATCAAAATAATTTTAAAGGCGTCGCCATTTGAATTTAAATACCGTAATTAATGTAATAATTGATGAAAACTGTATATTATTACATTTAAGCTTGTCAAAATCATTAAAAACTTCAATATTAATCAAAACTTTGCAAATGTATGCTACTTTTTTATGGTTAGAAAAAGTGACGTAAATTTAAATTTGCCGCGTGCGTATCTGAGTATACATATATATATATCGTTAAGGTCTCCAAAAATTGTCCCTTCAAATAACATGTAATTTGCATGAAGTGTCGCTACTGGTAGTTGCCTATACTTAGACAGCACCTTCACCATAAAATGACGTTCATCTATCATCATTCATCCTTTTCGGCCACGTTTTCTTCAAAAATTTTTAATTCACCTGGCAAAATTATTTCTTTGTTTAAATTTATTTTTCTAGCTTTTTATTTCAAATTAAGTTTTCAAAGAATGATAAAAAAATTACAAAAATTAAAGGAAATAGAAATTCATTTGTTTTTTATATTTTGGGTGGTACATAAATGTACCAGAAAAGTTTGATGCACTTCTCCCGACTCCGACTCCGTATAAACTTTTTTCTAAAAATTTAAAAAAAATTTAAGGATTCATTTTTTTATATTTTATTAAAACTTTACTAATTAAATTTCGAAAAGTGGAAAATTGTATTAAAAAGTATTACAACGAAAATCGACTATGTATTTCTTTGGGCAACCTATTGGGTAATGAGAAATGATTATGGGAATTTTTAATGCGTTGATAGAATAAGGCAGAATAAGGTGACTGGCAGCTGAAGTTTTGTTGTCCTTTTAACCACAGAATAAAATTTACATAGAGAAAAATGTCAAAAATCCGAAAAGGTAACCTCAAGACATTTGTACCATGCTTCAGGCCCCCATTGCAGTCACCATCTATGATAATGCTAGAAAAAAAAATAAGCCAAGAATATCTTTCTTAAAGTGTAAGCTTTAACCGTCACATTTTTATACCGATATTTGTACAAAATACAAAATAAAACTAAGGCTCCGATATGTACAAAACTCCAAAGAATAAACATAAGTACCCTCGTAAGTACCCAATTTCGAGGTTATAGATTTTTGATTCAGGTGGAAATTTTTCTTGGAAAAATAAAAAAATAATAATTTACACACAATCTTCGAATAAAATCAAATTTAAAAAAAAAGTTATATTGCAGTGGTTGGCAAACAAATTGGATTATTTAGTAATTAAGCTCTTATTATACCGGTGACCTTAAATAAATTAACAGATGTTCGTGTTGAAATTGTTTAGTGATCACAATTTGGTACCTAATAAATTAGTTGGTTTGAGGTTTGAAAGCAAATTAGATTATTTAATTTATACTTAAATTAGAATAATTAGGCTTTTGATTAATTCATATTCACTTTTAATAAACCTCGTACAAGTATACATTTTTCGACATTTAATTTGATAATTATTAAAGTAAAAGCTGGACGACCACACTTTAATAATAATGAGGATTATAAAAATTTAATTTCCTACAGATTTTTATCAATATTGCTAAAAAAGTGCAAGGGGTTAGTGGTACAACAAATAATAATAACAAAAGGTAGGTGTGGCACCATTAACCATTAACGGTTCAGTAAATCATCAGGTAAAATATAAGACTAAAGGCAATGTTCAAATATTCAGAAATTATAATATTTTTTTATAAATTTCGTATTAAACGAAAGTTATTTACGCATTTTCAGTGTTTTTGCCACTAAATATTGTTTAAATAACAAATAATAAATTTTATTTGCTCCTTTGTTATATAACTGAATAAACAAGTGGATAAAGGTGTCATGTCACATATTTTTTCAAAGTGATTTTTTTTTTATAAATTGTCACAAAGTACGCTATATTTTTATTCTGTGATGAGTGATGATTTTGTGTTTGGTGTATTTCAAAAACTTTTTATCGCCAATTATTTTTTTTGATAAAGGTGTCATCGAGGGTGTCATGTACTGATGTTTTCTTCTATTATTGAAGTAAGTAAGTAATGTTTACTGAAGTTTTAAATATAGGAGAAAAAACTACTTTGCAAAAACTAAGAGAATAACAAAACAAAAATTATAAATTTAATTATTAAAAAAAGTTTCAGCAAAAAATCTTTAGTAATTTTTTTGAAATAATTATATTGCGACACCTTTATCCACTTGTGTTTACAAGAAAATCTTTATTTCCAAATTTTCACATTTTCTCATTTTCATCCTGTTTTCTAGCTAATTTACATTTTTTCAATTTTTTTATGTTCCAAAAGAGACTCATTTCTATGAAAATTTGTATTTTGTCAATTATAATTTTTTTAGAATTTTTTTAGAATTTTTTTTGTCATAACTATGTTTTATTTTAAAATTTTTGTTAAATATACAGGGAGAGTTTTTAGTGCAAAATCGAAAGATATATCTTTAATTTAATCTATACTGGGTGTTTATCTATTATTAACTTCCATAACTCGAACTTCTATAAGTCGAATTTTTCCATAACTCGAATTTTGTTTGTAATGTGTTTGTAAAAATATTCTTTTTTAACTTTGCGAAATAATTTCTATATCTCGAATTTTTGAAGATTTGAGTTAGGGAAGTTTGACTGTAATTAAAAATTTTCGAGGAAATTTTTATCTTTTTGAGACAAATTTATTATTTAAAAAAATGAGGATATTTTAAGTTATTACAAAAACACAACAAATATAGATTTTTTAAGAAACTATTATTTTCGCCTTTTCTACAATGTAACATATTTTTTTATGTCTTCTTAATAATTAACACTATAAAAAGCGTGCAATGTTTACTAAGACCTTACTTGTAGCTTTTCTGTATAATTATTTGCTTTAAATCAGGTGAAGGTTTACGAAGAGGCATTTGGACAGATGAATAAATAAAATAAGGAATAATTGATTTTGCTCAACATTTAATAATAAAATTGTCTTTTTAAACATATAATCATTATTATACAGGGTGTACCAAAAGTGACGCATAACAGCTGTAACTGTTTAATTTAAAAAATAATATAAAGTTTAAATACAAAAGTTTTTCAGTTAATTTTAGTGCATATTTTGGCATTTTTATGGGGTAATTCTGAACAAAAATGTTAGGCGGAACTGTTAAATTTGACAGTAAAAAAACGCTATTCTGTAAACTTTACAGTAACGTAACAGTTATTTAAAATAACATTTTCGGTCTTAAAATAACATCTATCAAAATAATAATAATATATTAATGTATAGTTGATCATAATAATACATTATTTAGAAGTACAATGCACGTTAACACCGAAAACGTTATTTTACATGGCCGTTAAGTTACAGTAATGTTTACATAATAGTGTTTTTTGTCATTCGGGTGACTGTCAAATTTAATATCGCTGTTACGGCCAACATTTTTTGTTCAGAATTACCCCATTAGTTTTTGTATAGCTTTTTCTATTTTGTTACTAGAGCAACTAACTATTGTTTTTTAAATAACAGTATATTTTCTTTGCAGTTTTTAAAAGAGCTATTTTTTCTGTAATTGGGGATGCTGTTTTATGATGATTTTTTTAAAAATATTGTGTCCCTTTTATTAACCCTCAAAATTTTTTTAATTTCTCACAAAAAATTTGAAAATTTTAATAATTTTGCCACAACTTCTTAAGAATCATTTTTTGAGTATGCTAAATAGGGTACCACGCCCTCATAAATAACTCATAAACACTTAATGTTTCTGTACCAAATTTTGGTAGCATTAAAAAATATTTATAATGACCAATTTATCACGAAAGAAATTAAAAATATTAACAGTAAGTGTATTTTTTAAGACTCTTAAAGTGCTCCTACTTTGCAGTTAATTTACTCAAAACCAATCAAAGTATGAAGTCAAGCTCGTGATACATAGGTAAGGCATAAAATATGCCACAGAAAAATTATTTTAATTAATTATTCGTGAGGTACGAAACGTTGTTTTTGAACAAAAGTTGCCCAATTTAAACGCAGCAACAAAAAAAAGACTCATAAACATAAATAATATGTACAATAGTTTTCAATTATTATGTAAAATTGTGTATATTGTTGTTATTATTTATTTAAATTGAGTATTTAGTTTTTAAATCGGTGCGCGGCGCGAGTAACATAAATGACCCTTAACGAGTCCAAAAAAAATTCTAGTCCATTAAGAATTATTTGTTCAGAATTATATTTACAATCCAAATAATTTTTTGTGGGGTAATAAATGGGACACCCTTAATTTTTATTCCAAAATTTAATTTTTTTTGTTTTTTTTGAACATAAAATAGCTTTGCCGAATACAGAAAAATACGCTCTTTTAAAATTCCTAAAAAAATTTACTACTTAAAATAGTTGGCCTCTATACCAAAAAATTGAGCCAGATACGCAAAAACTAAAAATGCCAAAATACGCACTAAAATTAATTGAAAAACTATTGTGTTTAACTTTTTGATTTAACTATTATGCGTTACTTTTGTTATACCCTGTATGATTAGATAAGTATAAATTTTAAAAAGTGAAACATTTTCTAAAACGTATGTTTTTAACTAATTTTACTTCATTTTATTCATACAGCTCAATGGTCTTTCAAAATTCTCGGTCAATTGTCAAGAAGATTTTTTTAATACTTTTCCTGGGGATTCCTAGAGGGTTCGCAACAAAGTACTGGGGAGTCTTTCGCCATTTATGGGACACCCTGTATTTTACTAAAGAAATAAATATAGGGATGTACACGAAATCTTCTGTAATTTTTCTATTTGTGAAAATAAAGAAATAAAATTTTAATATGTTATCTGGGCTAAGAAAGTACACTTATTGAAATAAGATAATTTTAAACATCTTTTCCGGTTACACCATATTTTTTGTACTTCGTACATATTTTTAAAACTGTTTACTTATTTTTTGCCAAAAGTATAGCGTACGCTATTTTTCCGACGACCACGGAGATTTTGTGACCATTAATAATAGTAATAAAATACTAAAAAGTCATAACATAACCTGTGTTGACATCAGCTGACATTGAAGTTATCGAATATTTTTAGTTAAATGTACCTAATTGTAGGTGGCGCTGTTTTGACGGAAGCAACTGATCGAAACGAATAAAAATGTTCCTATTTTATTTAAAATTTACACAAAACATTTTTATTTGAACTGTCCTTTTTTTGGAAGTTCAAAAAAATCCAAGAGGGGGCTTTCGGAATTACAAAACAGAAACCCAAAGTCACTTGTGTGACAATGATAGATTTTCTAAACCACTAATATGAATGACATACAGAGGGGTGCACAAAAAACGGCCAACGATGTAGCTATTTCTAATTCGATTTTAATAAGTGATATGTCAAATTAAATGGTTTGAAGAATACTACTATCAGATAATAAAAGATTAATTTTATATTTGAAAAAATCATAGGAGGAGGCAACTTTTCTTTTTCAAATGGCATCATATTTTTTTCGATTGAAAAAAATCATTAACAAAAATAATGTAAACCAATTATTAAATTTTTAATTTTTTTTTTTAATTTAATTCAATTGTCTTTTGTTTTTGTGTTTTCGCGTTTTTATTTTTTTTTTAAGTTTTGTTTTTTAATTTATTATTAATATGTAAATTTAAAAAAATTAATAAATTAAAAATTGTTAATAATAAATTAGTTAACAAAACTTTTAAAAATTAAAAACTCAAAACTCAAAAACAAAAAAAAATCAATTGAATTAAATTAAAAAAAAAATAATATAAAAATTTAAAGAAAGAAAAATTTAAAAAAAAAATTAATTTAAAAAAAATTATTGGTATATGTAATTGCTTAGATAGATTATTTTTGTTAATGTTTTTTTCAATCGAAAAAAATATTTTGCTATTTGAAAAAGAAAAGTTACCTCCTCATCCTCTGATGTTTTCAAAAATAAAATCGTTTATTATCTGATAGTACAAGTGACGAATAATAGCTGTAACTTTTTAATTTAAAGAGTAACGTAAAAAACTTAATCACAAAAGTTTTTCAGTTACTTTCAGTGTATATTTCCAAATTTTTAGTTTTTGTATATCGTTCTCTATTTTGTTGCTAGCTCGGTTGCTAGAGCAACCAACTATTGTTTTTTAAATAGCATTAGATATTTTTATTCCACTTTTTAGAAGAGTTAGTTTTCCTGTATTTGGCAATGTTATTTTATAATAAAAAAATAAAATTTAAATAATTAAAATTTTGAAACCCTCAATTTTTTTTTTGGATAGTTAATATCATTATAAAAAAAGCTACCCATGAACCACCATTTTTTTTTATTTCTTAAATACTAGTTCATAAGGAATTATTTGTTCAGAATGATATCAATTCACACAAATTTTTACCGGTTGATAAATTGGGAGGGGCACTCTTAATTTTTTTTCTAAAATTTTTTTTTTAATTTAACATAAAATAGCATTGCCGAAAACAGAAAAATGCACTCTTTTAATATGTGTAAAGAAAACATATTATTGCTATTTATAAATACTAGTTAAAATATGTATGTATATGCAAACACTAAAAATATCAAAATATGTAATGAAATTTACTGAAAAATTATTTTACTCAACTTTTCTATGTGACTCTTTAAATTAAAAAGTGCTATTATGCGTTACTTTTGTAACACCCTGTATAAAGTAGGTACTTAAATTTAATTATTTATTGCCATAAATAAATAAATGACGGGTGGCCCTAGTTTCGCGTACACCCGCGTAAAAAGTTTTAATAAAATTATGAAAAAAAGTGATATTTAAATATATGTTATTCAAGTCGATTTGCGAGGCTCATTAATGGCTAGTTAATTAAGTATACGCTTTTCTGTTAGATATATTTTCTGATTAAGTTGTAGATTACTCGTTATTTATAACAATTATTTAAGTAACGAACACGCTACATTACTTAACGCCAAGCATTGAAAAATCCATTTGGGAAAAGTTATTTATTGCGTTAGCGTCATATTAATGAAGAGGAACGGACTAATTAGCTATACAAAAATGATATATTATATTAAACTTCAAAAATATACTTTTATATTAAGCATATTTAGATTTATTATTAATTTTGTATGAACGTTTGGGGAATTATTGTATAGGTATACAGTGTGTCCCCACATTGGAGTATGTATATGTACAAACTGTCAGCTATGTTGTTGGCGACTCTCAAGAGTACTAAAATTTATGTGACAAGTGCGAAAAATAATGTAATGCATGACTTCGATTATTACTTCGACGAATGCCTAATACATTTTTCGCGCATGTTGCATACACATTTTTTTCTACTTTTCCGAAATTAGTATAAAGTATTGAAATAATTAATAATTATTATAAACGTCAATACTTAAATCATTGAAGTATGGATTATGTAGAGCACGAACCGATATTTATTTCTTAGGTTGGCAGCATTTTGATATCAGGGTAGGTTTTTAGTACGAAATGGGAAGATATATCATTTATTTTATGAGATAGGATAAAACTTGACTTACAAAATTTCATCGTTTAAAGATAACCAGAAATTATTTTTGTCCATACTCTTTTTTTTTTAAATAGAACACCGTATATACTCTGTATTTTTTTACAAAATATTGTTCCTCTTTAATTTTTATACAAATCATTTTTAGCTAAAATTTTGTAAAAATATGTCGAAATTTGAAAATTTGATAGAAAATGTCCGAAAAAAAAGTGCACGTTCAAATTTTCAAAAAACAAAAATTATCGTTGTATCTTTAAGTTATACCTAGTATAAATCCAAATATCAAAAAAATATACAGGGTGTTAAATTTAATAAAAGGTGGAATAATTTGCGCTCCAAGTACAGAACACCACGTTTAGACAAAAATAATTTCAGGTTATGCTCATCCATAAACCATGCAATTTTGTAATTTAAGTTGTATGTCCGCTAAGGACAACCTGCTTTTTTTGTGTTTTTAGCCTTACACGCTTTTTGTATGTCCATAGCATGGATAGTGTAATCGGCGTCGGTAATCTGAAAGCGGGCAAAAGCGGATAAGCTGCTTCGTTTGTGTTTGTACACTTACTATGTATAATAATACATTATACAGGGTGGTCGAGATAAAGTGAATAGTCGAAATATCTCCAAAAGTAAGAGTTTTAGAAAAAAAACGTTTCGAATAAAAATTATTTGTTAAACGGGCCACAGAATGAGAACAGTTATTTTTCACCTGGAGGACTTTTTCATGGTCATTCTAATCCTAACTCAGTTTTTTCAAATGGAAACCCATATTTTTTTATTTGAATCTGAATCCAGCAAAAATTTCTTCTTTTTTTGCTTACTTTTGGAGATATATCCACTGTTCACTTTATCTCGACCACCCTCTATAATAAGGGGAATATATAATTGCACGTTAAAGAAATGGCCTTAACTTTGGACAAACAAACTATAAAATGATTGATTTGCACTTTAGAAAAGGATGATTTAAACTATATCATAGCAACTTTAAAATAACAGGTGTCAACTTTAATTTTTTTTTTAAACTTTAATCACACCACTATAAAATGAATGGTGAGCACTTTGGATAAAATAAATCGACACTTAGAGCTTTTAGCTATAAACTGATGGTTTTGCACTTTGTATAAGGTATATTAACTAACATTTTTCGCTTTTAACAAATTCTTCGGCATCTTTCGCATTATTAAGCAGGTTTTTCGTAAGACACACTTTATTACATGCAGACTTCTTTTTTTGGGTAGTGCACTGGCTGCACTATCCTTGTTGGATGTTGGATTCATCTTCGTCGGTTTCATAATTGACAATAAATTCTTTGCACTCACTCATTATTTTTGTTGGAATTTATTCATAATTAGGCAAGAAGCGCGAATGTAAACCTAAACATAACCTACACAGTTTAAGTTTTTGGTCGAGCATGGAGCACATTGCTGGAGTAGGCGCGCCCTTCGTACTAACAGGAGAATTGGAATGTCAAAGTGCTTGCCAATCGTTTCTATGGTGTAAGTCTTTTTTTAAAGCGAATAATAATTATTTAAAAGTGAGATATTTTTCAGGTAGAAGACTATTTTTTTATGTTCTGTTAACTTTAAAAATGTGAAGGTTGTTCTTTTAAAGTGCGTTACATAATTTATAAGTGTACCTTCGCCCTAGCTTTTTTTTGAAAATTTGCTAATTCATCTCAAGGCGGCTGCCAATAGTAAGGTATGTGCAAAATTTGTGCCAATTATTATTAAAAATGTAGATTTTATGTAAAAAAATGAGCAAACTTCAATACCCTGCATTTCCGAAATGGAGCATTTAAGCGAAAAAAATTATTCTTACTTTTTGTCTTAAAATTGGTCCAAAAACCCATTCCTAGATTATTCGACACTTGTTCAGAAACACCCTGTATAATTAAATTTTGTGTAAATTTTAAATAAAATGGGAAAATTTTTTGTTCTTTTCGACCAGTTGCTTCCGTCAAAACAGCGCCACCTACAATTAGGTACATTTAACTAAAAATATGCAAGTGCTTTTAATGTCAACTGATGTCATCAAAGGATATGTTATGACTTTTGAGATGTTACTACAAAATATTATGGTCGCAAAATTATCGTGCTCTTCGGAAAAATAGCGTACGCAACACGCAAGAAAGTGAATTTTGTGCTCGTGTGATATCCTCACTCGGCTAGCGCCTCGTTCGGTTATTTTCACACTCACACAAAATTCGTCACTTTCCAGCTCGTTGCGTAATATACTATTAATAAATCTTTTCAAGTATTGTTTATATAAAAAAAGAACTCGAAGTTGACATTTTAATAATTCTCAAAAACTATCAGAAGAAGAGAAATACAAGGCATTATCAATAAATAGAAATCATTAAAATCTGAATTTTTTTGGGAACAGCCTGTATATTAGCAATTGATATTTTTTAGGAAGATTCGCGGCTTAATATTTAAAAAAAAATATAAGGCATTGTTAAAATTGTTTCTTATATAAGCAGAAAGAAATTAATCAATTTTTCACCTGACATTTGTTTTAAAATTAATCACTTCCGTAAACCCTTATCAAATTTTTTAATAAATTATGAATTATGCCGAAAATAATAATGTTATGTAAGCTGTTAGCTTAAATTTATATAAAATATCAATCATTTTAAAAGCAACGTGTAGAAGTAGTCTATTTTTAGGAAAAATCATTTGTCATTCTCAAACTGAATACTATTCCTTATGATATCGATGTAAGAAAAACTGATAAAAATGGAGGATTCTTTTGTATACAACTGCGTCCCTTGTTATATGTGACTTTGAATCAATCCTTTAGTTTTTAAAATACTCTTGTAGATATTCGTTTTTAGGGTTTAATTTAAAAAAAAAATCCTAATTACTAATATTATCGTTATAAATAAATGTACAGTGGTGAAAAAAATATTGCTTCAAAACAGCTTTGGGTAATTAATATCAGGCTATCAGAAATAGAAATTTTACTGTGTTTATTCATGGTGGTAAAAATAGTAATCATTGCGGTCATAAATTTATAAAAGCTGGACTTTGGTGCAAATATCTTTAAGAACTTGAGAAAAATATTGCATTTTTATAATTTTAAAGTAGCTCTAGCTTTCATGTTTTACCCAAACATAAATCAAAAGCTCACATAAATATAAATCATAAATTATTATTATTCGTTTTTATTTTATTTTATTTCTTTTACCTATCGTGAGTATTTATTGTTCTTTTCCTTGATAATGTTGATAATTAAATCGATTCCAAAATACGATAGTAATGTATTAGTAGTTAGGATTGATTATACAATTATAATTATATCGGGAAAGGTGATTTAAATGAAGATTTATATAAAAAAAAGTACAGTACACAAATTTCACCTAAACGGTATTCAATTTTGTTTTTAGAATTTCAATTCCCCAAATAATAATTAGCTCGAATTAGTAAAACTTTATGTAGCTTTAAACTATCTCAGAAAATTATTATGATAAATAGAATGTATCATTAATTTTGTCTTTATAAGCTTAAGATTGTTAATCCTATGTGTATATCGTAATGACAAAGTATTAAAACAGTTGTATATCTTACATTGTTTATGTCATACCTAGTAGAAATCTTTTGTGATTTATATTATAGGAGTAACAATTATTAATATTACGAGATAAAATGTTTATTTATTTATCATTAAAATTATGCAGTATAAAAATTATATCAAATTAATTTTGGTACCTAAATGGTTTTAATTTTAATTTACTTATAACGCATTTATTTAGAAAATATCTTTAATTGTTTTCAAAGAGCGTTAATAATTGATGATGATGATGATGAATTTTATGAAGATCAAGTACAAGGTCATTGGAATCGTATCTCCACATACTAGATCAACTTTAGAGATTTAAATCAATAACTAACTGCACTTGTAGTAATAATTTTCCAAGTTTCCACATCAGCTTACAAGCTAATTCCGTAAGTTTCAGTAATTATCATTACAGACAAGTGGATTCACTAGAAATCATGCAAGCAAAATTGAATAAATTCATGGTAAATTATCTAAATTTTGTTGAATTTGTTGACCTAAATCTTTTAATAGACAACGTTGTGATCATTGTAATAATTGTAAAATCAATTTTAACTTTTAGTTTATTGCTTTTCATATTTTAGACTTTGTTTTTTATTATTTTGTATTTTGATAATAAATATCCACGATAATGCTATTAAATTATTATGGGAGGGATAATATATCATCATTTGTATTTATGCTAGTTTTGATTGACTTTTTATTATAGACATAAAAGTAAAACTTGTGGAAAATTATAAAAAAAGCTATATTTAAGATTCTAGAAATTAACTTCATAAAGTTATTTATTTGTTATATCAATATAAAATACAAAAATACACTTTTAGAAATCACAGTAATTTTTATGTTTGGTCCAAATGTTTTTATATTGGTAAACTTTTTTACAGTGAATAAAGCTTTTTTAAGAAATATTAAATACCGAGGTAAAAATTTTTAAGATTAAGTACTTCTTAATTGTATTTTATAAATTGACGAGAAAATTAAGAAAAAAAAAATAAGTAAATCAGTAGAGAATTAAAAAAAGTAAATTTTCTTATCAATTTAGGTATTTTAAAGAAATTTTTTATTATAATGTTTAATGTATTTTTAATATTAATTTAATTATCAAATTAAATAAAATCATTTGCTTTATTTATTTCCGATAAGGGTATCAATTTCTTTCAAGGAAAATAATGACATTAAAATCATAAATTTGCTTAACAAGCCAGAATAGAATGATAATGTAAACACAATGCTACAGTAGCGCCTCCTGTTCAATTATTTTGGACACAATAAAATGTTAACAAGGTAAATTGAAGACCTATTTTTATTCCGGTTGTAAATTATTTTTAAAGCTTATTTCACTTTAAATTGCTTGTTGTAAAAAAACTCCATTAATTCTTATAATTAAGTTAAATTATTATTATTGTAGCAAATTGCTTTCGTAAAAATCTACAGAATAAGTGTTTATTTTTCAAATTTTTAATATTTATTTTAGGAATTGCATTTTAAAAATTGTTTATTGAAGGTGGTAATCAATCACAGAAAATAAAATATTGTTACGATAACCAATATTGATTGATTTTTTACCCCTTTACTGTTTTGTTGTTATTAATGAATTAAAGAGAATTTGTATTATTTTGAAAAGCATTTTGATTAAATGCGGTTTTACCGAATACCCTTTTAGGCAATAAAGTGATTTTAATGTTTATATTTAATAAACCTCGAAAAGAATTTAATTTGAGTTTTATTAACCGCGCAGAAATGTAAAAATGAGTAAAAACAATTGTTATTAAATTTCAAGTGAAAATATTTTAAAAACGCGTTTAAATGGTTTAGCGGAAATTCGTTTAAATCTTTTATTACATAGAGATTGAATTATCTATGGGATGTATCCCAGGAGTGGCTTGGGATTAAATAACCAATAAAATAACCTCAATTGATGCAATTATCATTTATTGCATTTAATCATCAGACTGCAAAAAATCAACCAATTAAGGGAAAAAAATCAAACATTTTAAACATTGAATACGATTTTTTAAATGTTTAGATTTTAATTAATTAATTAGAGTCTAGTATTTTTTATTATTTAATAAGCACTTCCTAAGTTTAGGAATCGTTGGTAAAAACGGGCATTACGTTCTTAAATCTCAGTATCCTGACCTAAGTGAAGCATATAAAATTAAGAAAAAGGAGTACAATCAGCTATGTTGCTTAACCAAAAAAAGCTTCTATAACAACTTAATTTCAAACTCAGAGAATGCTCAAAATGGAACCTAATATAATCATTATCAAATCGAAATAATAACAAAATTTAACGATAAATATAGATAATGTTAACGTCAATGATCCTCAAATAATAGCAGACAAATTTATATAATTTTTTATTAATAAACCTAAAGAAATTGCTGAAATAATAAAAGCTTATAACCCAAAGCTCCACGAACTTCAAATGAGCAAGGAAAGTATGTATTTAGTGGAATTGACCCCTAATGAACTATGCTCGTTAATGCAGAAGTTAAAAAATAAATTTAGCTCGGGACCTGACGGGATACCTTGTAGCATAATCCCTTTGACTTACCTAGTGAATTGTTCATTTGAAAAAGGAATATTTCCAGATTGTCTTAAGCAAACATCCGTCAAACCTATATTTAAAAAGGGTGATCCAACGGATATGTCAAATTACAGACCAATATCCATGTCTTACTCTCTCTCTCTCTCTAAAGTCCTTGAGTATGGAATGCTGGACCGCCTGCAAAAATTCCTAGATAAATCTAAAGTTATCTCAGATTCCCAACATGGTTTTCGATCCGGGAAATCAACTCAAACAGCGCTATTATCATTTTACGAAATTTTTTAAAAGCTATTGATTCTCACAAATATCCTATGGGTATTTTTTGTGACCTGAGTCGCGCATTTGATTGCGTACCTCATTCTGAATTGTTGAACAAACTCAACGTATAGGAATTCGAGGCAAAGTAGGTGATTGGTTCGAATCCTACTTATCTAATAGATTTCAGTTTGTTGAAGTTACCTTTGGCACTATAAATGGTAGCTCGGAATCCAAGCAATCAATATTACCTGTCCCTCAAGGATCAATTTTGGGTACTATTCTTTTCACGATATATATAAACAACATATCTGAATTCTTTGCCAGTGTATTTCTAACAATGTACGCTGATGACACTTTAGTTTTCACCTGAGCAGGATGTGGAAAACTCGTGTAATCACTATTATAAAAAGTTACACGAGTGGTTTTTAGCATACAAATTATTACTTAATACTGAAAAAACTCACGTGATGTTGTTTCAAACTAAACAATTCTAGATAAATATCCCAATATTCAATTTAACGGAAATATAATAGAAATCTCTAAAAATGTGACTTTCTTGGGAGTTGCACTAGATAATAAACTTGATTTGTCAAATCATTCTATGAAATTAATTTCAAAAATAAATACGTCCTGTTACAAGATAAGAGCTTTAAGGCATTACCTAGATTAGCCATCACTAAAGAAGATCTATATTTCTGAAATACAATCTAGATTAACTTATGCACTACTTTTGTGGGGATGCTCTTCTTGGCTCGATAATGTTTTTATTAGTCAAAAGAGAGCTATTTGAAGTATTTTGGGGATAGGTTAGCGGGAATCATGCAGATATCATTTTAAACAACTTCATATCTTAACGCTGCCTAGTCTATCTTGGATCTTGCCATTTATGCGTTCAAAAATAAAGATTCATTAAACACGAGAATCGCACACGGTTATCTGATGAGAAATATAAACTTGTTACTACCTGATAGAGTATGTCTACCTAGTACTCAAAAATCTTTCCAGATACTAAGTACAGAGATATGTAATGCATTGCCGCCCTCGAAAACCTCGCTAAATGTCTCACAATTTAAATATAATTTAAAAAAAAGTACTTATAGATAAATGTTTTTATTCTTTAAACTAGTTTATAGAATACTTTTAGGTAATATACTTTGTAAATCTTGCTATATCTGTTAATATTTTATATTTTTGTGGACATGTCTAAATACTTATGTTATATGTAAGTCTCGAAATATCAATATGTATTATTATTAGGTATTATTTTTAAATTTAGCGGGACGTGTTTTGAGAGTAAATTACGCACCCACACTTCGCTCCCCTAAAGAGTCGAGAGATATATTGTTCGAAAGCTAATACAATATGGAATTTAACAATATGAATTAAATAAAAATCGAACAGTTCGTTTTCGAATAATAATTTGAAATCAAAATTTAAAATAAATAGGAGTATTAATAATTTTTCATATTTTGTAAAATTTAAAATACTGTTTCAGACTTGTTCCTTTATTTAAAACACCAACTAAGAGTCTTACTAAGAGTTATCAATTTTGTTTATTTCATTGGTTGTTGATTTGAAAATTACATAGTTTGATTTTAGAAATTTCACTGGACAATAAAATTTGAAATTACAGAAATACCATTAATCCTATCAAAACAGGTGCACTTTTTATGGTAAATGGAATGAATATTTTAAATATCCAAACAAAACCGTCAAATTTTGCAGTGGCGTATCAAATACAATTAAAAAAGGGGGAACCTTGACCCGTTTCTACTCCACTGGATTGTTAAATTAAGACAAAAGTAATAGCTAAGGTGGGTACTACCGTTTGTATTTTGTATTTCAAATACTCAAAAAAAAGTATTTTTCCCACCTTTGGTACTACGTGGTACTAAGAAGTACTCACCCCTAAAATAATATTAATTTTCATTAAGCCGATCCAAAGAAAATAAATAATAAGTAAAACAGTTGAGCTTTGGAAAAATGTTTATATGGACTTTTTGTCTTATTTTTACCTAACCTAACCTACCCTCATCTGTTATTTGAATGAGGTTTTTTATACTCTTCTGTCCGAAAATATGGTATACATTAATAAAAAAAGATTGAGATTAACTAAAGTAATTTTTTTTGGTCATTTTTTATTTCTAAATATGTGACTGTGAAGCAGAAGCAACAAATAAACAAATTGAACATAAATATTCTGCAATATGTTAAAAATTATTCATAGATTTAAATGTCGCTTTTTTATACAGTGTGTCTCAGTTTTTATCCAGGAAATTTGTTATTAAGATAATAAATGTTATTCTGAACAAGAAATTTGGTATGAACTAGTATTTCTTTCGACTTCTTAAAAAGTTACAGCCATTTTAAAAGTTCAAAAATTTTATTATTTTTGGGACACCCTGTATAAATTTAATTTTATTTTGATTTTTTTTAATTTAATCAAGTATACTTTCTTCTTCTTAAAAAAAATAATGGAAATTCGTACCTACAGGTACTTTTCTTCCAGTCACAAGCCAATTAAAATTTCACAATTTAAATAATTGTCAATCAATACAAAGAGAACAATATATTGAGAGTATAAACCAAAATATAGTTATAAAACAAAAACGGCACAAACAAGGCACAAACACGGAAGAAATCGAACACCCAAATGAGCACCCCTTCCCATAGGGGAGTCCGATGGATGAAGATGGAAAAGATGTCCGCCATGAAGTTGGCGGTGATGAGGAAATACCCGCCGCCACGTGGATATCGCTCGTATGTTTGTTGACGGATGAACAGGTTAACGAAAACGATAGGGTGTATTTTTTGTCTAATTTTTTGATTAATTTTTTGAAGTGAATGATGAATGACCGCAATGAAGGTGAGAACACGAAGACGGCGCAAATGATCGCCTACGGCAACCGTATCCAAGTATGCTTTGGATTTTATCTTTCTTTTTAAGCCAATCAGATAGATTAATTTTATCGAGAGAAATTTTAAAAGGGTCCACTAGTTCAAAAATCGACAATATTGTTCAAAAAGACCAAATACAAACCATAATTGATTCAAATAAAAGGATTGATAATAAGAAAGAAACATTATACAAGGTGTTCCACAAAAATCATGAAAATTTATTTTAAAATTACTGTAACTTCATAAGAAGTAGAAGAAAATATTAATTTATAGGATTTTTTTGTTCAGAATGACCTTTACTATCTAAATAAAATGTTTGCGGGAAAAAAGTGAGACATATCCTGTATAATATAATGACACATGACAACCGCATACTGAATTTTGATGAAAGTTGTGTTGAAATTAATAGAAGAAGTTCCAAATGGAAGAAATTAACTCTTAATAACCCAAAACAACTTAAAGTCCTTCATTTTTTGTAATTTTTTATTCTCACAATGTGATAAATTGTGCAAACATTTCAGCATACGAATAAAATATGTTCCTATTTTATTTAAAATGTACACAAAAGTTAATTACATATATAATGATTTTAATAATGAAATAAGTAATATTAGCGGGGTTAAATATAAATTTTTATTTAAATTGTTCTTTTTTGCAAGTTCAAAAAAATCCAAGAGAGAGCTTTCGGAATTCCTTCGCAGCGCCTCTATTGAAAATTACAAGAAGTAGAAAACAGAAACCCAAACACACTAGTGTTGAAATGATAGATTTTCCAAACTACTAATATGAATACGAATTTCTCATATGGTCGTCGGAAAACATATTTACACGTGAATGTAAATTTGGTTGTCTAAAACTTAATGAACAACTTATCATTTTTTATTATTACGTTCTGCCTTGGGTTTCGACTGGAATTTTGGTCTGCCTTTTTGGATACGATCTTGAAATGGTATAATAGACAATCGGTGAGGCAGACTTGCAATTTGCATTTTACTGCAGAAATAACCTTCCCAAAAAGTTCACTAGCTTTTAGACTATAAGGGTGCGTTCAATCCAGTTGCTTTAAGACGAGCTTTTTTATTTAGAATTGAATAAGGAATATTATTATGAAAACAAATATTACTTTATGTTAACCATAAAAAAGTTGAAATTATTTATAATCCCAACCCTCTTTAAAACTACCCTTTCAGAGCTTTCAAAAAATCTGGAAAAAATGAGAAATTATATCTTAAGCGTATTAATCTTCACACTAAATTTCAAATCTCTACTACAAACCGTTTTCAAATAAATGACAAAAACCTAGTTTAAGTCACAATATTTGAAGGGCTGTAGCTCCCTTAGGAAGCGACATCGAACATATGTTCATACGAACTTTTTTTCTTAAAATTAATCGTAGAATCACCTCCTGATTTTTTTCGCATCAAATTAGTTACACCCTGCATATTCGCTGCTATCCACCTAGTTTAAAAGTTAAAAAATTTCTTTACTTCATTAAACGCGGTGAGCGGTCCGATCAAATTTTAGGATTAATAGAATTTTTTAGTATTTTTTTTTCAAAATGGTTAGTTTTTGATTTGTTTCCGCTTTTTAGGAGACTTATCCTATACATATAAATTGGTGTAGCTATTATGTAAACAAAATAAACAAATTAAATTATTAATTTAAATAATTCGGATTCAGCAACATCACAATTAATATTACATAAGTATAATTTTAATTAGTTTGGACTAATATAATATGAATTATTATTTTATATTTTGTCTCCCTTAAAACAAATTGTATGTAAATTCAATATACTCACTCATCATATTTGCATAATATAAAATTGTAATTTCCACACAACACAACACATTAAAAATCTCATTAAAAATGTTTTTTTTAAATCTTAGGTACTTGATTGATAAAAGTATTCGAATTTAAAGACTGAGGGCCGGAGTTACCAGGGAGTTGTTTATATTGTAAAAGTGATCAGTAAATTAAACTATTTGGTAATCTCAATTCGCTGAAAGGTTTTAGATACTGAGAGGTCAGTTTTTAATATACTGGGTGTCCCAGCGCTGCGAGGAAGTAACATTACTCTAAAAAAGATATCGTCATGCGGTTTTCCTTAGAATATACAATACCTTTAAGTGCACATTTTAAAAATGTTTTAGTAATATACTGGGTGTCCATTCCGGGATGGCTGACCAAACATGTTTATTTAAATGGAACACCCAGTATATTAAGACATTTTTGGATTCCTTATCAAAAAATAATTATACTTTGTGTAAACTTTAATGGGTCTATCATCACTCGTTTTGCTGATATTTGTCATTTAAGCCAAAAAAAGATCCATTTTTGAAAAATCACTGCTCTAAAACATATGAACATTTTGGGTTGAAATTTTGTCAAAAATTTTTCAACATTACTAGACGATGTTGAAAAATTTTTGACATAAGATTTTCATCAAATGCAATTTCATCGGCAATCCGTTTCATCAACACAGATGTTCCATAGACATGGCAAATTCATCGACATAGAATTTTTATCGACTCCACCTTTTCATCGACAACCATTTCGTCGACACTACCTTTTCATCAACAAACCTTTCTTCGACAAGGAAGTTTCATGGATACTAATCTTTTGTTAATACAGACTTTTCATCGATATTACCTTTTATCGACAAACCTTATCTTCGACAAGGAAATTTCATGGACGCTATTCTTTCATCAACACATACATTTGATCGATATTACCTTTTTATCGATAGTCATTTCATCTACAGGTCTTTTTGTACGGACAGGATCGACACTATAATAGTATAAAAGATTTATTTTATTGCTGTATTTATATTCTTTATTTTTTAGTATATTTGGAAAAATTTGAAAATTCCCTTTTTTTAGTAATTTTTAAAAAAACATATTCGTCATTCACCGTTTTCACATTTTCCTGAACATTCTAAAATATTTTAAATGTCTATGTCGATAAAACGATATTGAAGAAGAAAATTTTTGACGATGAAACATGGCTTTGTCGAAGACGGTCTTGTCGACAAAAAGGCAGTGTCGATGAAACGACATTGGTTTGTCGATAAAAAGGTTAGTGTCGATGAAAAGGTAATGATGAAAATGTAATGTGGATGAGACAACATTGTCGAAGAAATACATGTCAATGAAAAGGTTCTATCGATGCCATGGATTGTCAATGAAGACGTAGCACGCCGCCTTTTATAGTTCGGCAATTTCTTCTTCGCCCTTTTGTCCGTGTCAGCCTTTTATCTAAGTCGCCCTATCGCCATTCCTCTTTTTCTCCTTCGTTCATTTGTCCTAGTCGGCCTTTTATCGTGCGTCCTTTTTTCTTAGTCCGCCTTTTGTCCTAAACGGCCTTTTGGCTCCTTTATAGAAAAATGATGAAGATTTGGTAAATAATGAAAGTACAGAAATTATTCGAAAATAAATACTTAGTTTGAATTTTAAATAAACCTCATCATCGTACTTTTCAGATACTAATGATAGAAAAAAGTATATTATAAAATTTCTACTGAGTTTGAAGAATAACCTGTAAATTTATGGCTTTCGTTACACTCTATATTTAAAAACAAATTTAACTTTTTATTTATCATGTTTCCTATTCATATCTAGATAATATTTATTTAAAACTTCAGCATACGCAAATGTTTTATGCATATTATGATAAGCTTTAAATTTATAGCTTTTTCCACATTTCTACTGAAAGTTACAAGATTAATAAATATTTATTAAAAACCGGCATAATGTTTATCTCATTTAATTTTGAAACAATAAGTCATAGTAAATGATGGCTTTAAAAATGCGCTACGAACATCACCCTAAACGCATGTGAAAAATTAACATAATTTTTACATAAAAATGCAAAATATATCAATACATGCAAATTTCACTTTATAGATGTGTATCTCGCCATTGGCCAACAAAAAATGTTCCAAAATTATTGGTAGACAACAGTTGTTTTTAATTCAGGTGTATTTAATTTTAATAAACTATCATACTTCTATATATGTATTTAAATAATTTATTAGAATTTGTTATACATATAATTTGTTCTTGAAGGGATATAAACATAAAATCATTGATTTTTAAAATCAAAGGCACGACTAAATGTCAAAATTCATATCAGTTTTATTAAAGCAAATTTATTTCGACTTGAAATTCATACCTACTATTTTCTTCAATCAATTTATTTTTTTAACTTATACGTAAAGCCACATATTTTTGTTCACTGTTTAAAAATTAATATTATTATTATTATGATTCTTATATTTTTTAGTTTTTTTTTTTGAAAAAAAAATCTAACTTCAAATAAAACTCTTTTCTTCAAACGTCGAAATTTATAAAATAATAATGTAAATAAAATAAAATGAAATTTATTTCACCTACATCCGACAGATATCATGTTGTAAATGTATATTGGGTTGCCAAATAGGCCGGGTTGAAATTGCATTTCTACTCCTGTGAAGTACAAAGTAAACCCAATTTTACCCGATTTACGTCGGAAATGTACGATCATGATTCAACGAACAGAAAAATGACTCGTTAAAGCCTGCCAAGCATAAGATAGTTTTCTTGGTCAAATTTAAAATTTTTACTTTCATAAATAGAGAAATTATAGTTGTGACCCATATTTTGTTTATACCCGGTATACTACTAATAAGTTCTCTATTTTAGTACCAATTGAGTGTAAAACGGACAAAATTTTGAAAATTTTGAAAGTCAAAATAATAAAACAACCTCTATTTTTCCAAATATAATTTTCAATTTAATAAAATTTAGTTTACATTCTTTTAGCAATACATACATAGTTTATTGTGAAATGATGATATCGTGACTCTTTTTTATTATTATTATTTTATTGTAAACCCATCTTTATTTGTAAATTTCATTGGAGTATAATAAGTAATATCAAAACCATAAAGTTAATTTAGCAAAATAAATATTTACTAATAAATCAGAGTAAAACAATGAATACAGCTTAACTTTTACAATAATCTAAACAGCACACGCATGAATAATCCAAATTGGAACGAAAAATGCGTTAATCCTTATTTCATTTGTTGATTTTCGAAACAACAAACTAATATTAGTTTTGTTTATAAATAAATTACTACTGCGCACATTTATTTTTAATTAAGTTTATTTTGTATTTCTTTGAAATTACTTAAAAAGTTAAAGCATTCTAATTCTATTAATATTCCTAATAAATTACCTTAAGTACATGGCTATGCTTTCAGAGTAAATTAAATCAATATGTTGCTTATAATTAAAAGCAACCCTTAAAAGTTTCATTATTTTTAAAGAAAAAATTGCTTAAAACTTTCAAGCTAATGGATGATTTCCATTTTATGGAGTATTTTATTATTATAACTTTTTTGTAAACCAAGTAATCTTTTACAAAATGAGGATCAGTTTTGTAATTAAATGAAGCATAAAAATAATGTAGGCTAGCTACTTCTTTGATTTTTGTTTTATTTTAAGAAATTGGTTACAAACCTGCTTATGGTCACTGAAAAATTTTAATAAAAAAATTATCCAAGATTATAACTCTTTGATACAATTTATAAATTATTGTGTTCAATCTTGCATAATGTGTTTTAAGCTGCTTTTTATGTAAATTATTTTTTTTAGAATTACCGTTTAGTTATAGCTTTATTCCAACATCAACTTTTCTGACCATAACAAAACTGCTCTGGTGGAGTTTATGGGTTCATGCTAATCGTTTTACAGTCAAAAGCCTATCTCACAAGGCAGCGTTGTTCGGAAAGTTTTATGTATATGCTGTGATTATTCACGTGTTGTGATTGTTAAAAATGGATGGTTGGATTAGGTTACACTGCTGAAGTGCGCATGTCAATATAACCGATAACTGCTTCTTGACGGGTACCAAAAAAATGGTACCTAACACGATACCATGAACTGCCTAACTTTGGTTGGAACACAAACTTGGACCATCCTACGTGCCATCATGTCTCTGATGGAACGTGTTTTATCTATTGGGCGTGAACGTCAATGTACGTTTTTTTGTGTGTCGGAACAAACCTTTTTTGAGTCAACTATTCGTTTAAATTTTAAATAAGTATTTTAACAAAAAACTAATTTTTTAAGAATCATTCAATAAATGAAAAGAAACTTAATTTGATTTGAAATAATGTAATTCAACTGAAGTTTATTGCATTTGCTACGATTCGATTAACTAGTACTCGTATGCACAATGTTTGTCCTGATAATACAAATCAGTGAAACTGCTTAAACAACAGAGTAGAAATTTGTCGAGAACATCGGGCTTATTTATAAGACGTAATAAAGTTTTAGTTTCGTGTTCACTGCTGTTTGAACATGGTTTTGCGGAGACACAAATTGAAACTGTAATTGTAGTCATTTTACATGCGAATCTAATGATAATGTTTTTCTCATTATGAGTTTTCTCGCCTTTGTCGCAATTCTACAAATTTATTTAAAGTTATGAAATCGTCGGAAAAGAAAGCGAAATTAATAATTACATACCATTCTGCGATATTATTTAAGTTTTTATTTTACTGTTTTTTTAAATATTAAATGCAATCACGTGAATTTTTTTACATTTATTCTTTTTGGTTTGGTAATAATATAAAGAATAGGTAAAATTATTTAGTTTTCATTAATTTACTATATGATTTTGTTACACGATATTTTTACTTTTCAATAAAATATATTTTAGTTTAACTTGAACAATTACTAAAATGGTACTTTTATAACTATTCAACTCACAAGAGATTATTTTTTATCGAGTTAAACGTCAAAATAATCAGCGATTATATCATGACCTTTATGTCAAATTTCCACAAATGCTATGTTGGCACAAATGAGGTGACCTAATCATAGACCATTTTTCAGTTGTCAAAATATGATAGTTTGCATTCAAAATCTAGCATTTTATTGGTTTAAAATGCTTTGTGGGGAGGTAAAAGGAAATCCCCTTTCGTCTTTTTACATTTCATATGGCGCCACCTATACTTTCTTTTTTGGCCTAGTTTTTTTTTGAGCATTCAAAATTTAGCATTAAGTTTACTTAAATACTTTGACTAATCTGATTAAAAAATGAATTAGTACTTATTATTTATTTATAATTTCAAATGACAATAAGGGTCAAAATCCATAAAAATAGTACAAGAAACCATATTTACGACAGTGCCGTTATTTTAAAAATCGGTGCACAACTGGCTCAGAAAATTTTAATTAATTAATGTAAATGAACTTTTGTCTGTTTTTCAGTATTTAACTTCAATTTTACAAAAATACGCTCGGAGTGGTCCATTTTTGTTTTTAGAGGGGTGGATTTTTAAATAATTACTCCTAATGGGGGGTTGACATAAACTTTATAATTTCAAATGGCAATAAAAGTTAAAATTCATAAAAATAAAAAAAGACAACAGCTTTACAACAGCGCCTTTATTTTAAAAATTGGTCCAAACTTTGCTGAGAAAATTAATTTAAAATTTTAATTATTCACCTCAAAAGGATAGCGGGTGTATTCGGTAGGGGTGCCCCGTAAAGTAGCCGAACGTAGAATAGCCGAAACTGAAATGGCCGAACCGTAAAGTAGCCGAAGGTGAAATAGGCGAAACGTAAATTGACCGAACCGTACATTGGCCGAATCAAAAACCGTAAAGTAGCCGAAGGTAGAATATCCGAAAGTGAAATAGCCGAAACGTAAATTGGCCGAATCCTAGATTGGCCGAATCGTAGTTTGGCCCAACCGTAGATTGGCCGAATCGTAAATCTTAAATAGATTTACAATTCGGCCAATTTACGTTTCGGCTAAACTATGGTTCGGCTATTTCACTTTCGGATATTTCACTTTCGGCTATTCTACGTACGGCTACTTTACGGTTTTTGATTCGGCCAATCTATGGTTCGGCCAATTCACGTTTCGGCTAAACTACGGTTCGGCTATTTCACTTTCGGTTACTTTACGGTCCGGCCATTTCACTTTCGGCTATTTCACTATTCGGCTACTTTACGTAGGGTCTTGTGTTTTTGATCATAACAAATTTTCTTCTAAAGATTTTTTAAATTTTCTTTTTAGGGTGCAATATAGAATCTTCAGGCTATAATTTTTTGCAATTTTTATTTTTTGTTAAGTAAAAAACTTATTTTCGATTTTTTCAAATTTAAATTCGAAAAGGATTCCTGAGGCATGTTTTGTATTAAATTTAAAGTATAAATAATGCATTATAACATCATTATAGCCTATTGAAATTTAGATTTTTTTTGCACTTTTAAAAATCACCCTAAATAAACATAAAACAAAAATACCGGGTGGAAATGAAACCCTTGGAATTTCTTTATTTATGAAAATAAAAAATTAGAATTTTAGTATCTTATATGATCTAAGAAAACAAATTTTATGGATCGAATAAATCTTTCATTTTACTTCCGGTTTATCAGGAAATGGCACCCACTTTCTTATTTTAAATGTAACCCCCTGATTTTTTCTACGTAAAATCAAACATTGGTTAGTTTTAAGTATATGTTTATGACAAAAAAATTTTTTTTTTCAAAACTTTAAAAAAAAATGTTGAATTTTTTTTTGGTAAAAAATTTGAGTAAAACCTACAAAAACTATTTTTAAATAATACAAATACGTAAAATAAATTGTAATTTATAAAATTTATTTCACCGTTCTTGAGATATTATTTTTTTTAATTTTCAAGAAGCGTTTTTTGGAAATATCTTTACTTTTTTTAAATGGGATGATATAAGGGCCACCCCCTAATTAAATAGAGGGTTTTTTCCGGTTACTGTGATATCCCATATGTATGTTTAAAAATAGTTTTTGTAGGTTTTACTCAAATTTTTTACCAAAAAAAAATTCAAGTTTTTTTCTTAAAGTTTTGTAAAAAAATATTTTTTTGTCATAAACATACTTAAAATTAACCAATGTTTGATTGTAGATGTAGAAGAAATCAGGGGGTTATATTTAAAGTAAGAAAGTGAATGCCATTTCCTGATAAACCGGAAGTAAAATTAAAAATTTATTCGATTCATAAGATTTGTTTTCTTAGATCATATAATATACTAAAATTTTAATTTTTTATTTCCATAAATAAAGAAATGCCAGGGGTGGCCCTAGTTTCATTTCCACCCGGTATATGAGAAAAAAGGGAATCTCTACATTCTCTTAAATGTGAAAACCGATTTTGCTTTTTTTTTTATTGGCATGGCTGTAGTTGTACTTTGTCTTTGAAATCAACAAAAATTTACATTGAAATCGCATATACTCAAGTTACACTCGAATCAAAATTTTAATCCAATTTTTTCAGCAAGTTTGGGACCGATTTTTTAAACTAAAGGCACTGTTCTGCTGGTTCTTTTTATTTTGATGAATTTTAACCATTACTGTCATTTGAAATTATAAAGTTGATATCCTCCATTAGGGGTTGAAAGCAGCCAAGTGTTAATTATTTAAAAAACAGTTCTCGTAAAACCAAAAATCAACCTGTCTGAGCGTTTTTTACCAACTTGAAGTTACATTCTGAAAAACATATATGGTAAGTTCATTTACATTAGTTAAGAAGATAGTTGGTAAATCGTTTGAAAAGTGTAGTTTTCCCTAGTTAAAATTATTTTTTGGGTATTTGTAATTAAAAACGCAACTGGTTGCCCTTCAAATTTACTTTAGTTTTCCTACAGAATTTTTGATTTTCATGTATATGTAGTTTATTATAGGAGCGTACTTTTGGAAGAATACGTTTTTATTATTGTTTTAAAATTACGCTCCTATAATATAATATACTTGAAAAACAAAAATTCTATACAGGGTGTCTCAGACCACCCGTCCACCCCTTTTATTTTGGGAACGCCTTGTCGTACAAGGTTGAAATAAAAAAAATTATTACCAAAGCAAACCCGAAGAATCCATTGGTGCACTTATTTTTTTCCGGAACAATCCGGAAGTAACTTTCGATTTTTAAATGGCAACATAGGTCGAGTATGATATCGTTTAAAAGGTCTTTTAAAAAGAAACAACTTTTATTAAAATATTTTTGTAATATCTTGCATAATTAACGAATTAAACGAAAAAAAATATGCAAACAAGTGACCATTGGTCTCTTAAATTATGGAAAACTTAAATCGTTACCATCATCCGCAAATGGACAAGAGAGAGATTTTTTAAATTGAAACTCTTTTTTTAAAAATCATAATTGCCTCTACCCTTACCCATTGAGGATGATAGTAGTGTTTTAATTTTTTCATAATTTAAGAAACCATTTGTCACTTGTTTGCTTTTGTTATTCGTTTAATTTGTTAATTATGAAAGATATTAAAAAAATATTTTAATAAAAGTTGTTTCTTTTTAAAAGACCTTTCAAACGATACCATACTCGACTTATGTTGCCATTTAAAAATCGAAAGTTACTTCCGGTTCCGGGTACCAATACATTCTTCGGATTTGCTTTGGTATTATTTTTTTTATTTCAGCCATGTACGACAAGGCGTTCTCAAAATAAAAGGGATGGACGGGTGGTCTGAGACACCCTGTATGAAAAAGAAATTCAATGCAACCAGCTGCGTTTTAGTTAATTTTTTTATTACAAATGCCCAAAAATTAATTTTTACTAGAGAAAATTTCGCTTTTCAAAAATTTTCCCGACTATCTTCTTAATTAAAATTGTAAATGAATTTTCTCAGCAAGTTCTCCACCGATTTTTAAAATAAGTTCTGTCTTAAATCTGGTTTCTTGCACTTTGATCCCTATTGCCATTTGCAACTGTCAAGTTGATATTAACACCCGTTAGGGGTTGAAATTAGGTAAGGAGTAATTATTAAAAAATTCGTCTCCCTAAAAACAAAAATCTATCTGTCCGAGCGTTTTTTTCTAAATTAAAGGAACGAACGAACTTTTTAACTTTTCGTTGGACCACCCTGTCTACAGGGTAAGTAGACTTACTTAATTTAGAAATTAAACGGCCACATTTTTTAAACTGATTCTACGACTAATTTTAAGATTAAAACTTCAAAATAACATATGTCCGATTTCGCTTCCTAACCGACCTACAGCCCTTCAAAGGTGGTATAAAAACGAAGGTTATTGTAAGTTTATTTGGAAACGCTTTATAGAAGAAACTTCAAATCTGGTGTGAATCAAAACATACTTTAGAAATGTTTCCCTGATTTTTTTGCATGCATTTAAGGTGTAGTTTTGGAGAGGGTTGGTAACGAACACAGTAATAACTTTTTAGAGGCTCACTTTTTAAGATTTTTTTTTTCAAAATAATGTTCTCCAAACAATTTCAGATAAAAAAGATATTCTTGTACGACCTCTATAGGATGCACCATTTTAGAGAAAAATGCAACTCGCGCTTCTCGTTATTTTACGGCACAATGTTGCACGTAGTTTCTAATTGTTATATCTTTTCTTTTCCTCGCCACTTTTAAAGGGCTGTAGCTCTCTTAGAAAGCAAAATCGGACATATGTTCATTTGAAGTGTTGATCTTATAACTAGTTCTAGAATTGGCCTTAAAAAGTTGGCGGTTTTATTACGACTCACCATGTATAAATATTTGAATTTCGCATCGTTTCTGTGCTATCTTGAAAAAACAAGAAAATGCGATCTCCCTTATCTTGTGTTGTACGAAAAAGGTTTTTTGACATTATGCAGGCACTTTTTTTGGTACAATTCAGTAATTTATGGGTCTGTATTTAGTTAGTACAAAAGTGGTTTTGGATCTGTAATTTGTCTCAGAATGAGAAGTACCAGATTTCGTTAGTATGTCTCGTTATGTAGATATAAATTCTTAATGCTAAGATTCTACTGTGATTTAGTATGTTAAATTTAACATTTGTAATGACATTTTAATGCCCGATGATGCACTTATGAAGGCGAAACTAGTGGCACTGCAATCAAATAAAAAAAATTCTCGTTGAAACAGTTGGGATTTGAATCATTCACCTTTACTCTCATCAAGTATTTTGTTAACGAATTAGTAACATACGAACAAATCTCTACTAATTTATCCATTTAACCAACTTCCTATTTTCTATCTCCAATAATAAGAAAGATCCCATGCACGTTGCCGTGAGACACCCTGTATATGAAAATTTATAAAAAAAAATGTTTCAAGTATATTTTATAGCAACTACAGTTACCTACCTGTATTTTTAAATAAATACTAAAGAACTTGTCTACTTATTTAAATTTAATTTGGTTTTTTACGGAACATAAACATGTTTGCAAACGGAATTCCCCATTTCCGCAAAGAAAAGGTGACAATATGTAATAAACAAGAGCTCACATTGGAAATTCAATGGTATGTCGTATTTTAGAATGCACACGACGTGGCTTTATAGTCAACGTACGGGGTGTTTATAAATAGTCAACTATGCGGGGGTCTGAAGTAAAAACAACAGCCCAACTTTGTGAATGATCTTTATCGTGTCGCTCTTTTTTTGGTCTGCAAAATGTCTAACTATGGAACACGCTTTGTGCGAATTGATCATCGAGAAGTGGCCTTCTGCTATAAAAAGCATTTGCAAAAACTCCTCATAATTATGTGCTTCAAAAACAGTTATATGAAAGTTAAATGGCGGCTTTTATAATGAATTATTTGAAATAAATGGTAACCATTATAAAATAATTTTAAAAGGTTAAAAACTCTTTTAAGCTCTATTCTTTCGCTTTTTAGCTGAGAACAGTAAATAAAACCCTTAAGGATTTAATTATTAATTTTTCTTTGTATTCTAAAATGTTTTCTTTCAACTCCTGATAAAGCAAAAATATATTTTAATTTTTTCACAACCTCTGGAAACAATTTTTAATTATTAAACAAAAAATAAAACTTTGCTTAATGTTTTGAATTTTCTTTGGTTATGTTAGTTTTAGTTTTCGTGTTACAGTAAACACTAAAATGAAACTCACGTTATTTATTATTATTATGTCCGTTGCATTTGTTTTATAATATTTCATAGTATAAGGTTTTCTAATTACTGTCCTAACTTTCAAGCTATGTAATACAAATAGTCCTGGCAAAGGTTGCACGGAAGATTTATTTCCAAGGTTGTACTTTGTGCTGATATCAGACAGCTTTATAATAAATAATTTACCCTGAAGGAAGTAGATAGATTAATAATTTTCAAACAAGCTTAACAATAGTTTCGGTCAACAAACTACTTATTCAACATTAATAATTATTTGAAACGGCAGTAAATAATAAAAAAAACTAGAATATATAGAGGTAAAGTTAAGCAAATGACAAATATTTTGTATTCACAATATTAATAAGAATGTAATTGAAATACTTTGTTTATATGCATTTTAATGTAGAAATTCCTTTGTTCGTTTTATTTGATAATGTATTATTTGATTTGATCTTCAAAGGGGCAACTTTTTTTGTTTCATTTATAAAATAACATAAACGTTCTAATGGAAAAACATTTTTTAATTTAGCTGGTCACATTAAAAATGTTTTAACTTAATAAATTGAAATTTAAAAATATTTCTTTAATATAATTAATAAAATAGAGCTTTGATTTTTTCCTTACAGATGACCAAATTTTGTACCAACGCTTCATTTGTTTAGGTTCTGTAACCTATACTATGTATTATGCTAGCAAATAAAGGATAAATAATCCAGTAAAACTACATATACAGTATTGGAAAAAAGTAGAGCAACATTTACATTTTCTTAATATATAGGTTATAACATTCTGTAATAAATAACTTTAATATTTCAAAAGAAGAATGCTTTAAATCTACATTATTTCATAATTTTTTATTAAATAAAAATTAAAATATCAGGTTTAGTATAATAATTTAGTAATAAGGCTGGAAAAAAGTAGAGCAACAATTAGAAACTTATTATTTATTCATATAAAAATACAAAAATAAAGTGTAAACTAATATTTTGTCCAATACACGTTGTTCTTAAGTATATCAGCACATCTTCTGGGCATTGATTTTAAAAGATTATTAATTAAAATTGGATCTACTTCATCCCAAGCATTTTGAAGCGCTGAAAAGAGTTCGTCCAAATTTCTGTAAATTTTATAACGAATTTTGTTACCCAAATTCTCGAAAGGTTTTTAATTGGATTTAAATCTGGAGATTGTGATGAGTCATTTCAATAAATTAATTTTTCCTTCCGCAAACCATTGTTTTACAAACTTTGATGTATGCTTCGGATCATTATCCTGCTGAAAGAAGTGACGTAATGGGAGAGTGCTATCAGCACATCTTCTGGGCATTGATTTCAAAAGATTATTAATTAAAACTGGATCTACTTCATCCCAAGCATTTTGAAGCGCTGAAAAGAGTTCGTCCAAATTTGTGTAAGTTTTATAGCGAATTTTGTTATGCAAAATACTCCAAAGGTTTTCAATTGTGATTTCAAATGTCATTTCAATAAATTAATTTTTTCTTCCGCAAACCATTGCTTTACAAACTTTGATGTATACTTCGGATTATTATCCTGCTGAAAGAAGTGACGTAATGGGAAAGTTCTATCAGCATATGGGACCATAACCTTCTGTAAAATATTTTTATACACAAACGATCCATTATGCCATTTATACGATGAATGGGGCCCATTCCCAAACTAGAGATGCACCCCCAAATCATTACAGATCCACCACCATGTTTTACTGTATGTCGAACATATTTGGGATGTAATCTTTTGACCTCAGGACGTCTCACATATTGGATTCCATCACTACTTATCAAGCTAAACTTTGATTCTTCACTGAATATTACCCTATTCCAATCTTCCAAAGTCCAATTAATGTGGTCTTGAGCAAATTTAATTCGGGCACTTCTGTTTTTCTTTGAAAGTAGAGGTTTCTTTGCTGGTCTTCTAGCTATAAGATTGTTCTCACTTAGTCTATTTCTGACAGTGCGTGATGTAATATTTGAAAATTGATTGTTATCAAATTGGGCCTTAATTTGGTTTGAAGATAAAAATGGGTTTTGTTTTGAAATATTTATAAGCGTTCTATCTTTAAGTAACGTTGTTTTTCATGGACGGCCAGACTTTTTTTTGAAATCTACTGTTCCACTGTCATTATACCTTTTTAAAATGTTGCACATGTTTCTCTACTTTTTCCAACAATAAAGTGTGAATGATAAAAATTCTTTAGAAATACTTAAATTTTCAAAGAAATTTATTTTAAAATAAACTTTATAAATTCTATACTAAATACTTAATTTTAAAAATAAACATTATTTTCACTATTTTTTAAAATAAAAAAAAAGGAAATGTTGCTCTACTTTGTTCCAATACTGTATATAATGAAAATAGAAGGGATTAAATGTTTACAATTTTCAATCAAAAGGCTAATGACTAGCAATCAGCATTTTTTGGTATTTTGATACATTACACTTATAATTTAGTTTTGAATGTAATCCCCGCTAGTATCACAAACCGACATCAAATTTAAATTAGTATTATTGATTTGCAATTAATTTTATATGAAACTGTGGATTATTAATTATTTTTTTCAATAAAACATTCTTATTTACTCAAATTTCAATAAAATAAAATGAAAATTACTACTTAAATATTTTTTATATTATTTATTACATTCCATTAACAAATGATTTTTGCACTGGCGTTTCTTTTAAAAATAAGGTATTTTAAATTGTATAAGGAATGAATCCAACAGGGTGGCGTAAAAAACGTAATAAATGCGAGATGTGAAAAGCGATAAAGAAAATTTAAGATTTAAATTGTAATCTCAGTTTTCACATTGTCTGCTTTTAGGTTAAACATGAACTTTTCAGTCTCGAGATTTCATCCAATAAATTTTAAACTTTGCAAAGTATTAATAATACGTAATAAATATGGGTTAACTTTTATATTCAAAAAATAAGTAGTTTTAATAAAAATGTAATAACTAACTTAAAATTTTATAAAATTATTATTATTATATTCGAGATTTAATTTTTATTTAATTTTAATCAAGTACCAAATTATTAGAATTAATATTAAATCAATTTACTTACTATATTCATCATTCATTATTCAGTATCAATGGGTTATTTACGCTTTGAAAGAAATTAAGTGTATTAAGTGGTGGCTCCAAAATATTTGTTATTCGCACTTACAAAATTAATAAATCTATGTCTAAACAAAGATTACCTTCAGTTATGATCACAATCTTTGTTTACACACGAATTCTCGATGCCATTTTTGTAGAAAGTGAAGAAGACTGTAAACGCAGTCGAAACCTATTCCCATGTTTTAGTTAAGACCAATCTTTCCAGAGGAATCGCAAATAGCAAGAACTGATTATTTGCATTCAAATTTCAATTTTCTGATAGTAAAAATCATCCGAGTGAGTTTGGGACTTTATCGGGTACTAATCCACTAAGGCACAACCCCACTCTTTAAGCAGGAGCGCTTATAAGCTATAGCTCTCAGCCGAAAGAAAAAATTAGCTTCAAAAAGTCCCCTGTAACTTTGTTATTAGTAATCGAAAAAAATTGAAATTGTGCACATAGAAAGTTGAATATATTTTCTTTCGAACGGGCAGACTCCTTTTCTGATATTTTTATTTTTATTCTCTTAATTCAATCTTTAATTGTGTGTAAAATTAACACTTTTTGATGGAACATATCTAACATAATTTTACCTTTTTTAATAATTGAGTGTATCCGTTCAAAAGGCTGATGAATGTAAAATATTATAAAAAAAAGAAAATGAAAAAATATTAAAAAATAACGCGTCCGGGGGTTCCCAAGCAAACGTCTAAAAATGCACCGGGATGATTGCTCTTAGGGCCGCTTTTACAACCATCAGTTAAAAACGTCAGATAACTATTCCCTAGATAAATAATTCTATAGTTTATGCAAGGTGTAAGTCGAAATCCATTTTACAAATGCACGATTAGTTAGCAAATTTTGAAGCTGGGGAAATGGGAAATTCCATTTTGTTTTGGGACAGTGGTTATGGTATGTCACCAACTACCTAATTCCTCCATTACTTGAACCATATACCCAAGCTGAGGTATATTACGCAAACTACGTTATTTACAAATTTGAAAATCGGTTGTTATCTACTGCTCCAAGCAACGTATAAATTATCCAAAGTTTATTCCCTTCGTTATTCCTAACCACACTTTAACTAGAAATTGTAAAAGTTGATTGACACATTAATACCAAGGATAGTGTTATACCTGGTTTGTCCCAGAGTTGTAAAAGCGGCACTTAAGGTGCTTTTCCTGTGAAGCGGCGGACGCTAGCGGCTGCCGCTTGGCGTTCACCGCAAAGCGTTAATCTCTACTTGAGTGTTTCCTTTTAAAAGCGGCGAACGCCAGTTGACAGTTTATTTTAAAATCATCTTTCATCTCCTCTGAATAAATAAGTATCCAGTTGCTTGCGATTGGTTTTATAGATAGTGCACAGGTTTTTTCGCTATGAGTAATAACTATAAGGTATTATTGAACTTATTTTTAGAGAAAATGAAGATGAGGAGATTTTATTACTACAAATTATGCATACTGGAAATGCTAATGATGCTAATGTATAAAAGAAAACTCGAGGAAGGCTACTTTACAATTAATTGATTAAAAGACGAAAAGAAATTAAGATTTTGCCAAATCAAATAAACTCGGAAATTTCGATACATTCTCCACTAATTTGTCGTCTTTTGTCACTGAAGATAATACTTTTTTGTAGTTTTCATGCGACATAGTGAAGTTCAACTTCCTCGGCGGCGGCGGCTACACTGCTCATGAAGCAGTAGAGCCGCGGCGACCGCGATGACTACTCTAGACGCTAAACGGCAGCCGCTTCAAAGGCGTTGTAAATAAATAATTTTCCGATAATACATCAAAACCGTTTCAGCTTGGAAGTAAAGAAAATTCAGGCCCTCATTAATACTCATAAAGGACCTTATCGGGTTTTGGAAGCATTTTGTACAAGAATGAAACTTATGCCACATATAAATAAGAAATAAATATACAATAGTGTCAAATATTTCGCTCTTTAGGAGACCTCTTTCGCCAAAAAACGCAATTGAAATTAATTAATTTTTGCACAATTAGACAACGATGCTGGTGTTTTCCTCGGTGTTTCTAACAAACATAGTAGTTTGGTTGCCTATACCATTTATTTACTATGATTTATTGACTTTAATAGTATAAAAATTATACAATTAAGTACATATTTGTTATGACTTGATTAGAAATTAATTTTTAAGTATTTATTTTATTCAAATAAACTTATAATTTAAAAATATATTTTTTACAATTAAACAATTTTTACACAGTTGTCGTTTTTTTGCAATTTTTAAAATATTTGATAAAAAATGACTTTTCCAGTTCCCTGGAGCTCTGCAACTTTTACTGTAAATTCAATGGCTATAGTTTTAATAGTTGTAATAAGATTTGTAATATTACGGCGTCAATTAAAAATAAAATATCTTTTACAGGTTATCGTAAGACTTTATTGCACAATCAGGCAACATTGAAATTATTACCTCTCAAACGAAACGTCCAAATTAAATGCACAATAATTATTAGTAAAAAGTAGAACCGATAAGGGACCTCGGTGGCGGCAAAAGGGCTTGTAAATTCCATCTATTTTTGTAGGACACACCCTCTGGCACTTCTAAGCACCTCCTATCAAGTAGGCAAGATACTATTTACGACATTCGGCAAGTTATTTCTCCTTTGCTAGAATGTTTCATTCCAGTATGTTACATGAGCGCGTACGTCATTTCTTTTTATGTGTACGCGCCGGTTTTAGCTGTTTTTGTAAATAAACGTATGAACGCAAGCAATGTGTGCGCATGACAATAACACCCAATGTGGGAAACATTTCAATCCAGTGTGAGTCACAGTGAGTCAGTCGCCAGATACCTTTGTAAAGCGCATACGAATTTGTTAGCCCGGGCATTACTTCTTGTTTGTAACAGTAACCATTGTCCTAAAGTGCCTTATAATAAAGGTCATTTGTATCTACCACCAGGTTAATCCTTTTAGCGATTGTATTCGATTATTAACATAGGTTCCATAAGGAAAACACCCTATTAGTTTTAACTGTCATTTGCTTTCAATTTAAACGTAAATGAAAGGTAATTACAATTTATCTGACAGTACTTGTCAAAATTTGAATTTTAAAATCCGCTGTTGTCGAGTTAATAAATATTTTTTTAAATAATGTAAAATCTCATAAATGTATTTATAATTCATATTTATTGAAGAAATTGGAAATATTATTAATATTGGGGGTATTTTAGTTAATTTTTGTAGGTTTAACTTATTTTTCATGTTTGCCCAAAAACACATAGGAAAACGATAAGGTCCTTTTACCATTGCTTTCAAATGCCACTTATGTCACAATCAAAATAAAATCCCGAGTTTTACCGATCATACCCGATGTTCTTATGTACGAACCGAATTTGTCACTTATCACAAAACTCTATAAATAAGATAGTGGATTGACAATTTCGACTGCGTACAGATAGCGCTATTTTGAGGAAAGCGAGTAAAAGCTTCTATAGCATTTTTTGTAACTAAAAATGTAATTTATAAGTACCCACCCATAAAGTTTACGTAAATAGCTTTTTATTTATTACTCCCCTACAAATGTTATAATGCTTTATACAAAACATGCCTTTTTACTTCACAAAGACAAAAATTGCTAAATATTATAGCCTGAAGATTTTACATTGTACCTCAAAGACAATATTAAAAAAATGTTTCGAAGAACCTTTGATTTTTGATTAAAACCACAAGACTGTCAAATACACCAACTATCCTCTTAAATGAAGCTAAGTGCATTTTTATGAAATTTTTCGTATCTGTAAAGTTATACGTAAATGTATATTGCAAATGTGCGTACAATTTTTAAGGTTCTTGTAATTTTTAGCTGTTTACACCTATTTCGTTGAATAATATTTGGAAAAGTTAGTTGGTCTATCAAGTATTGATATTATGCCAAACCTTGTATTAAAATTTATTCTCTGTATTCCAATGGACACGATAGGATTCCGCCAACAATTTTCAAAGCAAAAAAAACCCAAAAATAAAAAACTTAAAGCCACTTAAATTCTAACGCTGCAGTATGGGTTAAATGGAACATGGCGTAAAGATCACCCTGTATATTTAATTTAAAGATGTGCTTTTAGATGTCTACCACTTCTTGGTAACTAATTTTAATATATATACAGTAGTGGAAAAAAGTAGAGCAACTTTTTATACAAAAATAAATAATCATACTTTTTAAACGCGAATTTGCGGTAAATTTTTGTATTGTATTAAAGTTTAGACATCGTATTATTTGTAAAACCCAAAAATTCAATTGATAATTCATATAACTTTATTGTCTGGAAAAAAGTAAAGCAACTTATTTTTCTTTTACAAATAAATATTTTAAACAGGCCTTAAATCGAATTAAAATGAAAATGTTTGCTCAGTATTACTTTGTTAATATGGCTCGCGGTTGTCCCTTATTAATAGACTTAAAAGCTAGAGTGATAAATTACTATAATAATGGTGTAAAACTATCAGTTATAGCAATAAAATATTCGCTAAACAAATCTGTTTTCGAGAAAAGGGTCATCTTCAGCCTATTAAGAAATCTGGACGGCCAAAAAAAAAACTACCCCACGTTTGGATCGCGCAATTTTAAATATCGCCAAAAACGATACTTTCTTGTCTTCTGGTCGTATTAGGGCACAAATTGAGGAAACTATGGGAATTTTTGTAACTTCCCGCACAATAAGAAATCGTCTGGTTGAAGTTGAATAGTTTGGAAGAAGACCTGCCCACAAGCCACTTCTTTCAAACAAAAATCGCAAAGTCCGACTCGCATTTGCAAGAGAGCATTTGAACGGGACTATAAATGACTGGAAAAAAGTAATTTTTAGTGATGAATCAAAGTTTAATTTATTTAATAGTGATGGAATTAAGTATGTGCGTCGTCCAATAGGCAAGAGACTCAACCCAAAGTATACAAGACCAACTGTATAGCATGGTGGAGGATTCGTGATGGTATGGGGCTGCTTTTTAGGATTTGGGATGGGTCCACTTCATCGCATAGATGGAAAATGGATAGATTTGTGTACAGGGACATTATGTCAAATATTATGTTGCCCGATGCAGATGAAAAAATGCCTCTACAGGACTTTTTCAACAGGATAAAGACCCCAAACACAAATCCAAGTTGGTGTGTCAGTGGTTTAGTGATGAAAAGATACGCTTACTACCATGGCCATCTCAATCTCCCGACCGACCTAAACCCAATTGAGAATCTATGGGATAGTCTTGACCGCTCTATACGGCACAAATCTTATAAAAATTTACCAGATCTCTTTAGTGCTTTAGAAAATGGTTGGGCGGAGGTAACACAAGTCCAAATTGACCGTTTGTTCGAATCTATGCAACAAAGATGTCATCAAGTAATTAAAAATAAGGAATACTTCACAAAATATTAGGAGTACCTAATTAAATAATATTATTAAGAAGTACTGTATAAATAAATAATAAAGTTGCTCTACTTTTTTCCAACACATATCACATATTTTTTTATAAAACCTTGATGCATGTTACAATGTCGAAATAATTTGGTAATAGTAAATAGTTTTTTGAGTAGTTTAATTCAAGCCAGTGGATTTTGTTCTAGGTTTACTTAATTATTTAAATTTAAATAAAATTAAAAGTTGCTGTATTTTTTTCCAGTACTGTAAATAATATTATTTCGTAAATATTTAATTTTTCGGTTTTAGCTCTTGTAATTTTTATGAGGTATATATTTAATCTCATTTAATTTTACACATTACACATAGTTTGTGACTGACAAGTTTCCCATGTAAACCATGATCGATTACAATGATATGTATGCGTGATGACTAAAATTATTCCCTGTTTTATGTTAATGAGCTACCACTTAAAATGTATTTTACTGAAGTGCACAATTTAAAATCTTATTAAAAATTTTGTAGTAGGTATAATTTTAAAGGACTGCATTCTAATTTTTTTGGTTTCATTTTTAATAACTCTTACTTTATTACAAATAACATTTCTGCAATTTTATTATTATATAAATATTTTTATTAAATTGTTAAATGATTATAATATGTGCTTCAACTGTTTTTTTATAAAATAGGTCGAATCAATAAAAATTTAATTATTAAATAATGATACTCAGATTTAGATTAATAATTTATAAATCAACATAAAACCAGTATCATAATTACAGTTAAGCTTTGAGTGCCATTTGATATGAAAAGGTGAACACGTAGATTCCCGGATTTCCCAATCTGATTTACACCTGTCATTGTTAGAACCGACTTATCATGCTTATATAGGGTGCAAAGGGATTTTCCGACACGGTTCTCTACAAAGAGATTGATATGCATTCACCAACCGTGTAAAAAATCAACAATCCTTAAATCTTTTTTGCTTTCCATTATAACACGTCGACGTAACACAATTTGTAGTCGACAAAAACCTACTCTCTATATTATATTTGAGAAAGGGATATTGTTCTGTTAGCTATACTTTACTTATACAGCGAAAATTATGACCGCTCTCAGTTATTGATGTGAAAGGTTAGGGCGCTACATATTCTGCAAGTACGATGTTAGTTTTTTATCAGATTAACGGGTTCGTATATTTTATGCATGTACTATAATCTCATAATTTAAAATTAAATTTTGCTCGAAAACTCATTTTTTTTTTTTATTTATGTGTCTTATATTATAAGATTCTAAGATTTCTGATGAATTAATTTTGTATATCCCATATAATAAAATATGATAAATTTAAAATTACTACGAAAACCTAATGATTTTTATTCATGAACAATAAATCAAGATCAATTGTATTCCAATGAGAAACTATTATAAAAAAGATAGGTTTAGTCCACTTTCCTCTCACTGACGATTGTTTACGTCGACTGAAATTAATTTTTCCCGGTAAAAATAGGCAACCACTTTTATTATGATGTCAGTAAAAGGACAGCGTAAGCGGCATTACCTATGGCATAACCTGCTTAACTATTGACAGTAGTATAGCAACTAAGCAACTTATGACCTCAACGAGAATGAAGTGAGAAAAATAATTGTAAAAGAAAGCTCCTGATTTAATCACTAGAAAACCCAATATAAATGTTACTTATAACATTAATATTCAATAAATTACTACTAACACTGTAATTGCCAATCAAATGGAAAGATTCACTAGTAATTATGACACCAAAACCAGGCGGAAAGACATCTGAAACCACTTCTTATAGACCAAAGCTTATGCCAATGTCATCAAAGTCTTTATGAAAATATGCAGTTTGTCCAAAAAAAGTCTTCTAAAGTGAATTCTAAAAAGTTAACGAGATTCCATCTTCAAACGAACCCAATGGTCAGGGTCGGAGCAGTCTAGTATTTTTTTTCGCGCAAAGTATTTTTTACGATTACCGCTCATAAAGTAATGGAGATAGAATTCTGAATTTTTTCTTAGTTGATAGAGATTTTTTCTGCAGTTTTCCGGACGTAAAAAAGTGTTACCCTTAAGGTGCTCACACACCAAAATTGTTATCAACATGTTATTAAGATCGTTTTATCCTGACCGCTTCCAGAGCGATCGCAAAATTTGTGCTGCCAAGAATGCGGACAATATTGTTGTCAACATGTAATGGTGCCCATACACCAAATTTTTACAATAACATGTTGGCAGCAAAACATGTTATTAACATCCTTTTGTCCTGACCGCTTTCAGAGCGATCGCAAAATTTGTGCTGCCAACAATACTGACAACATTCTTGTAAACATGTTATTGAAAATAATAACAAATGCTGACAACAAATGTTGGCAGCAAAAATGTTACTAATATTTTATAATAGAATTGTAACATGTTGATAAAAATTGTTGTCAGCAAATGTTGACAACAAATGCTGTCAAAATATCTTTTTTTATAATATTTTTAAAATATTTTTTTCATTAAAATATAATTGTTCTCATAATGATTCTATTACTTTAAGCTAAACTGCAGGGTGTCCCATTCGTGGTTTACCAAACGTCAAGGTTAGAAAGTAGAGCAAATTTTAACATGAAAAGACCAAAAAAGTAGGGGACTATCTTTTATGGTTTGAAAGTTACAGGGGTTTGAATTTGGCCTCGCCCATTTTTGCCAGAAATCAGTAAATGATCAATATCTGCTTAAAAACTTAGTAAAAAGATTTAAAAAAAATATAATTTTAAAGCTGAAAGTATCCTCTTCCTATTGGTAACAATGATAAAACACAAATCGTTTATCAAGTATTAAAAAAAATCCAGAAAAAAATATTTTTTGGCAGTTTTTGAAGATTTTCTCCACCTATTAAGGGCTTGTTTTTTTTTAATTTTCTAAAAATTCGTTAAATTCTCTAGATTTTATGAAAAATTTTGAAACCCTAACTCTTTTTATGCACTCACTAGAGCCTTCTAAACTTATTCCTAGGAGAATTGATTCTAAGCATAGTTACAATTGAGGTACTCCCTCATTTTTGTTATTGTTTTACAACTGTTTCAAAAGCCATCAAAATTTAACTTTTGCTTATAAAAATTGATTATTAGGCAACTATTGATCATCTACTGATTTCTGGCAAAAACGGGCGATGCCAAATTCAAACCCCTGTAACTTTCAAACCATAAAAGATAGACCCCTACTTTTTTGGTTTTTTCTTGATAAAATTTGCTCTACTTTCTAATCTTGACGTTTGGTGAATCACGAACGGGGCACCCTGTATAATTAATAACTTTTAAATTTTTAAATTTAAATTGACCGAATAGTTTATGAACTATGACACAATTTTGCATTAACGACATTTGTTTTGGGAACAAAATTCAAAGACCCATAAAAATGTTCCAATTCTGAGTATTGGCTTGTTTTTTCGATGAAATCTCGTCTACTTTATATTTTTTCTGATCACTTTTTGGAACACAATGTATACAGGGTCCGGAAAAACTAACGGAACATCGGCATATTTTTTGTTTGCATGAATATTTGCATACTTATACGGTATTATATAAACTACATTCTGAGATGGTTTAGAACTGTCCCATCTTTTAGGGTGTCTTGTCGGGAGAACTACCCCACTGTCAAATTCTAATCCAAAATCTCAAGCGATAACATAAATATGGTGGAAAATTGAAAATGTGAAATTGAAGTTATTTCATGATGTTTGGGGAATATGGAGCAAAAGATGCCGAATTTCTAAAAGGACTCCAAAAGAGCCTGAAATGGGGCAACTTTTTTTTAATTTAAGAAAGTAGTGGGCAATATAAATTTAAAAGAAATCAAAAATTAAATTCAATTGGGTTATAAAACAATTTCTTTGGAATTCAAAAGCTTTATAAATAATATAATCCGAATTTGTATAACAAGTTGATTTGGAATTATATTTTTATTGCTCTATCATGCAAAAATAGGAATCAATGTGGGGCAGAATATTATTTGATGAAAACGAACAAAATATGAAAATATGTTTCATTACAGGCAGAGGGCAAAATGAAATTGATTTGTTTCGTTTCGCTGCACTATTAATTATACGCCATTTAAAAATTGCTAACCGCACATGTCAATTAATTTCATAACGAATCAAATTAAAAAACTGTTTAATGATTATTACAATCAGGTATTTATTTTTTTAACTAACATAGTAACATAGCAGTAAAACTACAAATTTAATAATTATTTCAAAATTTATTTCATTTTATTAATTAAGAAATAACTATGTATATGTATACTACTTTTAACATTTTGAATAGTTCTTCTTTAAATATTCTAAACATCGAAAATATGCCCATTTAGAGAATAAAAAAAAAATTCTAGAGACTAGAAGTATAGAGGCTATATGCACAATATTAATTTTTCTGTGAAAGGGATTCTTCATTCCTTCTCTTTGTCACACAATTGGAATATCTGTCAAAAGCCTGAAGTCTACACGTTTTCCAATTGTATTTCAGAAATTATCAATTCATCGGTCTAATGCAGAACTACCCCAATTCATTAAAATGGAATTAAGACAATTACAGTTCAAGATGTGAGGTATTTAATGCAGAAACATCCAAACATTAATTCAATACCTATAAACCAATCTGGATAATGTTCTTAGATACCGTAACTTTGATATATCACTAAATTTTAACATATAAATAAATTAAAAAAATACCTGGGAAAAGTGTTTTTTGACGTAGGATAGATCTGGATTTCAAAAACATCACATGTATTTCAGATAAGATCAATTGTATTTCAGAAAGCATCAATTGTATTTTAATAAAATCTATTTAATTTGAGAAAGGACCAATTGTAAAAAAATAAGGAAACCAAGAATTTTTGGCGGTGATTGTGCACGTGATTCACAACAGTATATTTAAAATTTATCAAAAAGTGTGCTTTGGTAGTTTTACATTACACCAGTAACAATATAAGGCTTAGGTCCTTATTCACCAATGTTAAAGCCAATTGAAATTAAAATTAAAGCAATATTATTAAAAGACGACTTCGGAATTCTCCCTTAAGGGCCATTTCCTAAACGGTAAATATAGTGGTTTAGTTCTGCAGTCATAAAAGCTAGTACGAACAACATTTTTGTATAATTTTTTTTGTGGTTGATTTAGAAGTCATTTCTTTAATTTTTGCCAGAAGGAAAAAAATGGAAAATGTACAAAAAAAATATAATGATCTAAAAGTACCTTAACTTTAGACTCCTCTAATTAATTTTGTGCTAGGTTGCAGAAGGTAACTCTCTGGCAGGATGTAGCCTAATCAATTTAGATTATAAATCTGAAAAAAAATTGAAAATCTAACGAGGGAAACTTGAGTTATGACTGCAGAACTAATGCTCGATTTTATGATTTTTCACAATTTTTCCTCCCAAACTCGCGCTCCCTCTAGGGATTCGCATTAATTATCAGTTATTTGGTTATAATTTGCAAAGAAGCTCCAGAAAAGTGGAATGGATTTTCTATTCCTTGTTATTATCTCCAACGGAAAATTTATCGCGGGTGCCTAGGAAGATGCTCTTAATGTCTCCAGGCATTATGGAGCAAATATACAATAGACAAAAATACAATTGAAACTGGAACACATTGGTGGCTAAAATAGTATATTTAGGTAATCCAAATTTTCTGCAGAATTTACTTTGACAAAACACAAATAATTCTTTGTAAAATATAATATAATACTTCTGAAATACAAATCATACTTTCTGAATTTAGATTGACGTATCCTGATTTTCAAATGATGGTTTCTAAGATACAATTGATAATTTCGGAAATTAAATTGATTATTCTGAAATACAATTGAAGCTTTCTGAAATATAATTGACTGTTTTGAAAAACAATTCAACTATTCAACTCACAACAGATTATTTTTTGTGACAAGTAAAACGTCAAAAATATCAGCGATTATTTTCTGATGTTAAAATGTCAAATTTCAATAAGTTCGAAGTTAAATAGTCCCTTTAATATGCACTCTTGTTCCAATTATAAGTCGAATATTTTTCATACGTTACCACTCATGTCATTTGGGGTTAAAAATTCCTCTCCTGCTACGCAGTCGTGTCGTGGAATTAAAACTTAACCCCAAATGACATTCGTGGTAATGACAGTGAAAAATATTCGACTTAAATTTGACCACTCTTGATATTACATATGATTATTCTGAAATACAATTGAAGCTTTCTGAAATATAATTGACTGTTTTGAAAAACAATTCATACTTTCTAAAATTAAATTGATTATTTTCAAATAATTGACTATTTTGAAAAATAATTTATACTTTTTTAAATTGATAAAATTGATTATTCTGAAATACAATTGATGATTTCTGAGATTCAATTGACTATTCTTAATTACAATTGATAATTTCTGAAATTGAATCTTCTTTTTGACGAAACGTGTTGCGTAAATATTATTTATTATACATATAGTTGGATTTAAGGAATTTTAAGGTGCGAAGGCTTAATATTGGGTCGGAATATTTCCTTTGTGTCCTCGATATCTTTGCGCGTGATTGTACATGTTCTACAAATAAGAAATAAGATTTTGGGGGTTTGTATTGATTCTATGTTCTATTTAATACATTTTTTCTATTGCGGGCTCTCGGACTATTACTTGATTATTAAAATTTACATTGGGCATTCAAATAAAGTAACTTTTTATGGGCAAACCTTCTTTTGTTTAAGGGTCTCTTTTCAGAGTATATGCAGTTGCCTTACCGACCATTTACATTTGGGTGTTATTTTCTTTAATGCTGTAAAATTGTGGAAAATTTGCATTACGATAAAAAAATATAAACAATATATTGATCAATTTGAAACATATTTGGTCACTCAAAAGATCTTTTTAGATGTAATATCAGTAAAAATTATTTGCAGGAACCTGTACAACCTAGGTGGCGCAAATAAATTGTTTTTACTGAAATTATTAAAATATAAAGTGAAAAAGTTTTCTCTCCTCTCTGACAAGACAAAAAGATGTATCAGGTCTAAACGACAACCAAAAGCATAATAAAGCTCGTAATAAAGTTCCTTCTTAATCTATAGAAATTCTACATACCTATATCTTACATTATACCATAAATTATAGAATATAATCTAACCATATAAATTTACAATTTTTTTAAGGGCAGTTAAAATGCGATATATACAGGGTGTCCCAGCGCTGCGAGGAAGTAACATTACTCTAAAATGAAAAAAGATATCACCATGCGGTTTTCGATAGAATATACAATACCATTAAGCGCACATTTTAAATATATTTTAGTAATAAACCGGGAGTCCATTCCAAGATGGCGGAGCAAAGTTATGTTTTTTTAAATGGAACATCCAGTATATTATAACATTTTTGGATTCCTTATCAAAAAATAGTTATACTTTGTATAAATTTTTATGAGTCTATCATCACTCGTTTTGCTGATATTTACCATTTAAGCCAAAAAAAGATCCATTTTTGAAAAGTCACCGCTCTAAAACAGATAAACATTTTGAGTTGAAAATTTATCAAAAATTTTTCAATAGCGTCTAATCTACAACTATCATGTCAAATTTAAGTTTGTGATAATTTTTTATCAGTGTGTATGAATCGCAAATTGAACAATTAAACGAAATTTTCAAAAGGAACACCCTGTATATTTTAACATCAATCGATGGCATTTTTAGAAGCTTTCTATTGATATAATATTTGTATGATCGCTTATCAATGGTTTAGGATTAGGAGATATTAAGATCTAAACTGTAAAAAATAGACAAAATGCACCCTTGATGAATTTTTTGAGGATTTTTTTTTATTTGCCTAAAACTTATTTGTGTATTTCTCTATTTTGCTTTTTTAAGAAAGTTGTTATATTACAATAGCAGTTTTTGTTGTTTTACAACACAAATAAAATCAAAACTTGTAATTATCAATTTTGGTTTTCTAAATCTCAGTTGTTTTGAAAATTTAACAACTGATGTTACCAAGGAAACTCCTGATAGCTAGAAGCGGATTTCTTTCAGCTTCAACAAGCGCTTACAGCATATTTACCATTTCTTCTTTAGAAGAGTTCACTATTTCGGTTTAGTTATTATCAAAAGAACAAATACTACTATTGTAATAAAACAAAATTATAAAAAAGCAAAATAGAGAAAGACAGAAATAAATATTATTCAAATTAAAAAAAAATCCTCAACAAAATTCACCAATAGCGCTATTTTATCTATTTGTCACTGTTTCTCAGTTTGGATATTAATATCTCCTAAACAATTGACATGCGACCATACAACCATTATATCAGTAGATAGCTTGTAAAAAATGTCATCGAATGTTCCATTTGAAAATTTCGTTTAATTGGTCAACTTGCGTTTCATAAGGCACCCTGATTAAATATTATCACAAACTTAAATTTAACATGATAGTTGTAGACTAGACGATGTTGAAAATTTTTTGACAAAATTTCAACCCGAAATGTTTATCTGTTTTAGAGCAGTGATTTTTCAAAAATGGTTCTTTTTTGGCTTAAATGGCAAATATCAGCAAACCGAGTGAAGGTAGACTCATAAAAGTTTATACTTTATTTATAATTTAATTTGGGCTTTTAATTTTTCGAAACCAAAACTTCTCAAAGGAAAAATTTTCTTAAGAATCAATACCCATTAATTATTTTTATGGTCCTTCAAATCTCAAGTGAATGCTAAATCACAGAAAAGGCATTTCAATTAATTTCAATATTTTAATAGGATTCTTTTTACAGTAATTTTAATAATTTTTGCGATTTTGCAAGTCTTCTTAATCTTTCTACACGATTATTCAATAAGTATAAATTTTTATAAGATATTTGACAAGTTGAAAATATGTGTTAATGTTACGTCTTATTACAAATTGAGATTACCTTCATGTTTTTAATCATTTACGCCGTATATTATTACACACACAACACTTTCGTCCTTACAAATATACATACAGGGTGGCCCAACTAAGAGTTCCCACCCAGGTTATTTTGAAAACAAATAATTTTTGAAAAAATTCCTGAAACCGACCAATTTTTGTTTGGTGGGGGACCAATTTTTATGGTAACGCAAGGGACAACCCCTCACGCAGTTATGCAGGGCTCGTACTATTCTCTATATAGCTGTCATATTTTGTTTTAATTTGATGGAATATTTGAGAAGTTATTGGGAATTTCGACTTGGGATACGCCCTCTGGGAGTTATTTGCTGAAGCTAGAAAAGGTCTACCTTGACATAACCTGTTTTTGTAAAATTTATTTTCGTGCAGTTATAAATCAGTTTCCTTGGATTTATTATTAAAATAATATTTTTTACAGGCTGTAATTTATGACTTACCTCAAAACAATGAATTTATGCAATTATGCAAGTAAGAAATAACACACACTGGTCAATAAAAGATAAACCCAATTTTTAAAAACAAAAAACTTGAACTAAACACAGGTGCAGTTACTAAAACCAATAAAAAATGAATCGGCGAAAAAATCTTTTATTACTTTTTCCTCCATGTTTTTTTCAAATTTACGTCAAAATAGCGCCATCTATCCGTAGTCGAAATTCCCAATAGCCCAGTTTAAATAACTACCAGTAGCGACACTCTCCCGTGTCTAACCTAGTACCATTTCTATGGTGCGTATCTGGTACCATTCAGTTTTGAACTGCAAATTACAAATGGTGACATTTCTCTATGATCACAATAATTTTAAAGGCGTCGCCATTTGAATTTAAATACCATAATTAATGTAATAATTGATGAAAACTGTATATTATTACATTTAAGCTTGTCAAAATCATAAAAAACTACAATTTTAATCAAAACTTTGCAAAAGTATGTTACATTTTTATGGTTAGAAAAAGTGACGTAAATTTAAATTTGCCGCGTGCGTATCTGAGTATACATATATATATCGTCAAGGTCACCAAAAATTGTCCCTTCAAATAACATGTAATTTGCATGAAGTGTCGCTACTGGTAGTTGCCTATACTGTGGTTATAGCATTTTCACGTTAGACATGTAAAACGCGTTTTTACCAGGTAACATGAGTTAAAAGGGCAATAAGATTAATTTTTAAAGCTTCATTTGGGCTAACTACGTAACTACAAAAAAAATAATTTTTTTAAATTAAATTTTTTCTGTATTATGTGTTTGGATAAGTAAGTCATTATTATGTCAATATATGCTAAAATCCAAATATTCCAATTTTTTTAAATTTTTATATTTTTAGTTAGCGAGTTATTGTCCTTCAAGAGATAAAGTCAATCAAAAATACTACCTACATACAATTTTCAATTACATTTAAAAATTGTTATTTATGCACCAAGGGAGTAAAGTGAGTGTTATAATCCCGACTATGATAGTTCATAGGAAGGATTATTATAATCAGGTTACTGTTTTTGGTTTGTAATATGGAAAACGAATGAAGAATAGCCATAGAACTTTGGTTCTATCGGATTACAGTTTCCTGCTATACCAGGACTGATGAAGCTGTCATATTTGAAGTTTAAAAAAACAACATTCATTTCGTTTAGTTTATTCAATGCGTACATTTAATTAAAAATACTAATTATGGAAGAAAGTGAAGTCTTTTTTGTACTCCACCACATATTAAGGAAAAAGCAGTTGGGGTAAGTTTAAACTTGCTCCCAACCAACTCAAGAAAAAATTTGAGAAGACTTACAATGTGTGTAAAAAATGGTGTTCAGACCAAGAAGTTAAAAATATAAACTAAGTGAATATACAGGTTTACAATTTTCAATCCTAAAATACAAAAATAAATAAAAAGTGAATACATACAATTTATTTGATTTTTAATCAACAAAATTATTATTAACCTAATAATGCTTGCTAAACATGTCAGTATTAATTGTTTATGATTGATGTGTGAATTGACAAGTCAGGGAGAAAAAGTAAATTTGACGTAAAGGGAGTAAATGTACCATTTTAGTCCCTCTTACAAAAGAGTAAAGTAGGTCATTATTGTAAGGAAGTGCAAAAAATCTTATACTTTGCTTAAGGTGATACGGAATCAAATGTTGAAAAACCGACGTTTTTACCTTTCATGATTTTTTTAAAAGTGTTTAGAATTGGAAAGTCAAAAAAATAAGAAAATACCAAACTAAATTAAGAATTTTACTTTCATTTATAATTTTTGTTATTTATGTATCTATAATTACATTTGTGTAATTTTACAAGAGAAACTTCTATATTTATATTTTAATTTTTGCAAAACTATGCTCGTATAAATCTAGATAAATGAAAAATAAAAATTGCATATAAAAGTGCAATTCTTACTTAAGTTCGGTATTTTATTATTTTTTTTAGTTTCCAATTTGAAACACTTTAAAAAAATTCAGGAAAGATAAAAACATCGGTTTTTCAACATTTGACTCGCTATCACCTTAAAATTAAAAAAAATAATAATTCGGTGTGTATTTATATGTGAATTTTTATTTAATATATTTGGTAGACTACATAACGTCTGAAATATAAAAGTACGAGTATCTATGTAAGCTTATTATCTCCCTTTCATTTTATTTAAAATTAATTAACTTTTTAATTTTTTTATTTTTTTATTTACATTTCATGCGCATACGAAATTTAATTTAAATTTACCTTTGATATACCTACATTAGGTATGTATATTAAATTTTTATCTTGTTAAAGTTTTGTGTAAATCTTTAAAAAGTTTCATCAATATTCTTCTTGTTTGCCTTAAGCTGTTCTATAAAAACACTGCTTTGCGTAAAATTCTTTTTTAAGTTTTTATAAGAGTGATTTCTTTTTTAACTTAAACTATAATATGAAAATCTTTATCCCACGTTAAAAATTTGTTCGAGTAAGAATCTTAATTTAATACATGATAAAATCTTAACATTTTAAAGCCACTTTAAGAAAAAATATATAATTACATTTTAATATTTTTATTTTAGAATGTTGGTGAAATGTTTTAGCGTTGATACAAAATAATTACTTTCTTGTTTCTACGTTTTTATTTAAAAATTGCTTTTTAAATTGAGAAAATGCATAAGCAAATCTCCTTTATTAATTATTATTAAATAGTTAACTATTAAATTTTTAAAACATTGGTAATATTAAAGACGATTATCTTCATCGCTTATATAATATCATAAATTAGAATCAGGAAACATAGGACAAAATATATAAGCATAATTATTTAAAGGATAATAATTTATAATTCTTGAGCTTTGTATGTCGTAATATGTGTACAACAAAATTGAAGGAAATTAATTTAAAATTTAAATTTTACAGGAGTTAGTATAATTATTTGTATAAAAATTTATATAGCCAAACGTTGCAAATAAAATTAGTTTTTATTTGTATCAGAGAAATATAATTTTAAATGAAAGCAATTTTTTGAAAACTTATCATTATTTTCATAACAAAAATTCTCAAATGTTGGCTTTAATATGTATTTTAATTAAAGGAATATAAAATTTAACATTTTGCTATTTAATATTTGGTTTATAGAATTACTTAAAAGTATTCACTGTAAGTTTGCAAATTTTATTTTTAAATCTTCTAACACTGTATTATTTGAAAGACCTTTCGAGGTAAGTGTTGTTCAAGCTAATAGTTTCCACAGTTATCTTGATACTTGAAACTTCTTCACTTGTCTCATTATCAGATTCTTCCAACATTGCATTTAAATGATACATTATTTAAAACATTGGTAATAAAAATTTAAATTTAAATTAGTCTTCGAATTTGGATTATTCTATTTTAAAATGATTTACACTTCCCTTGAAAAAGATTCACAATTTAATTTTTACTACCTATGCCCTCATTAATCGATAAAGTGCTTCAACATATTCAGTAATTTAAATTCAGAACGCATTTTCCTGCTGAAATTGTGGATAATTGAGATTTCCAAGACTGACATATTTTGAAAATTTAATTTATATTGTTTCCGCCTTGGAGGGTAACTCGTTATTATTTGCGGTTTTTGGATTGCTACGAAATAATATAAGGAAATATAATAAAATTATTACATTATCCTTGCTCAAAGATAATATTATTCCGGTTTTAATTACTTCAAAATTATTATTAAACTACAATAAGACATAAAAAATTAAAAAGATTTACAAAATAAATTTAATTTAAGTCCAATGATTTTAACTAAGGCGAAAATAATTGCTTTTGGTATTTTGTATGCACATGTAATTTAGCAGGACGATCTTGGATAATTACATAAGGAATGTGTTTTAATTATACTTAGATTTAAAAGTTAAAAGCATGACTTTCGTAGACGATTATAACTTTATAATTAAGTCACTCTTTTGTACGATTTAAAAATTATAACTAAATCATTTGAATAAACTCCAAAGCGCTATTTATTTAAGTCTTAGTACTAATTGAATTAAAGTTTACTGTTAATTCCAACATAAATCACTTGCAGGAAATCGCACTCTGTAAACCCATAAATCATTATTTTGCAATATAACTTACAGCCGACACACAAAGACTAATTTTGATTGTCATGTTGGTTTTGACAATATTATTGAAATTGATTAACCATTTAAGTTTGCTCTGAAGGGTCGGATATAAATGCGACCTTAACTCTCTAATTTCAACATCGTTGGCTGTGTTTGCAACAATTTCATATTGATGAGTCTATCATTTTTTAATTCTTTAATTTTATTTTAATAGAATAATTAAAGAATTCTTTTAATTCCACCTTTATTGGTCTCTTTGTAACATGTTTCGCCTTATTAATTTTAATTCTATTAAGTTTTAAAAAATATTTATTAATAATAAAAATCTTAAATATTATATGTAATCTAACTATTTTCAACGATTTGTTGTTGTCTTTAAGCAATGTTTTAATAAACCGAGGTAATCTAAAAAATGTTGTTCAACTAAACCTGAGTCGATTTATGCTGCAAGCCCTACTAGATCTACAAATTATTTCTCTAGTACGTGTACCAGTGGCTTTAATGGTTTCGAATAATTAAACTTAAATGTGGCCTCATCGCTCCAAACAAACAACTTTACTAGGAAAATTTAGGTCGGCTGGTTATATTACCATGCACTAATTCAATAAATGAATTATATGCCATTTTCAGGGTAAACCTACTAGTCAAAATAAAAGTTCAATTTTAGTTATTTATCTAACAATTTTAATAATATTAAAATAATTTTCTAACATTTGAAATTATTCGTTAAAAAAGAAATAATAATAAAGAAACTAATCAACTCGAAAATTTAAGAGAAATAAATGCTAATTTTAAATCAGCTTAATATTTTTTTCTTAACCTTAACTTATACATATTTTGAAAAATTGTACTTAAATTATGCAGGGTGAGTCTGTAACATGGAATAAATTCAAGAAATCAGAAGCGTTTCGATTTTCAGAAAAACGGCTTGACACGTCAAATTATGTTTTTAATAGTGGACATTTTGCGTCATTTAAAATTTATCTGACGTCATCGTACAATGCCCACATGACGTCATCACATTTTTTTAAAATGTAAACCCACAATTTTAAATTTGAAAGAACATCTAAACTAGGGCTTGCAAATTACCGAAATATCCCATTACCGGTAATACCGAATTGAAAAAGTGCTATTATCGGTAAAAACCGGTATTATCGGTAATAGTAAAAATTTATCCCATTGCTAATATTTAATGGTAAAAATCACATTTAAGGTAAAATAAATAATAAGTTAAATAAACTAACTTTATTATGGGAAACATTTTTCAAATAAAAATGAATTTTCTTGCACAATTACAATTTCAAAAAACTGATATTATAATAACTTTAAAAATACAAAACAGAAAACTTTTTTGTACTGGAGAGTGGTACATTTAACTTGAATAGTGGAAATATCTCCAAAAGTAAGGTTTTAGAAAAAAGTGTTTCCAGTCAAATTTCTTTAGATTGAAATGGACCAGAAATGAAATAATTTCTTCTTTAGATTCCTTTACTTTGTTTTTTATTTTAAATAAATAATGATATTCATATTAAAAGTTTGTTATTTTTACATTATAAATAAAATTATTGACAAATGATAAACGCTAAAACGAAAAATGCTTCTGACAATATTTTATTGTTTTTTGGTAGATTCAGAATCTATTAAAAAATATGGGTTTTCATTTAAAAAAACTGAGTTGTAGTTGAAATAACCAAGAAGTCCACCAGGTGAAAAATAACTATACCCAGCCTGAGTTGCTTTCAAACTAAACAATTTTTACTTCATTTTTTTTTCTAAATCTCTTACTTTTAAAAATAATTCAATTTTTCGGGATAAATTGACCACCCTGTATAATATAATAAGATATAACGTATACAGGGTGTCCCACTTTTTTCCCAGCAAAAAATTTGTGTAGGTGGTAAATGTCATTCTGAACAAAAAATTTCCTATGAACTATTATGTTTTTTCGACTCCTCAAAAAGTCACAGCAATTTTAAAATTGCAAAAATTTAATGGTTTTTCAGGGACACCATGTATAAATTCAATTGTATTTTTAATTTTTTTATTTAAATCAAGGATGCTTTGGATTTTTTATATCTTTAAGCTAATAAGATGCAAAATTTTACCTCGTCATTCACTTATTTTAAATAAATCAATTTTGCAAAGAAAAAATCCAAATAATAATGGATTTAAATAAAAAAAATATAATAAGAAAGAATATTATACAGGGCGTTCCACAAAAATCAGGAAACATTTTTAAGGAGTCCAAAAACGTAATAGTTCATAGGAAAATTTTTGTTCAGAATGACATTTAATATCTAATTTTTTGTTGGATAGAAAGTGGGACACCCATAAAACCACAATAACTAAAGCAGTGAAATTATGCATTTTGAAATTCTTTTAATTTATTAAAATATGCTCGTAAAAAGCATAATTTCATTATTTAAACCAAGTCAAATTTTTGTACATATCATATTTGTTCTCAGTGCGAACATTAATGCGCAAAATCGTACTTCGGTATTACCGGTATTAAATTTCCCTTTTACCGGTAATATCGAAATATTTTTTGAGTGTTATTACCGGTAACGGTGTTACCGGTAATGCAAGCCCTAATTTAAACCATGTACACGTACACCAATGTAGAATTAACTCCTCCTGCTCCAAAGATACGATCAATCAAAAATTGTAAATTAAATTAAGTTTATAACATAAAATAAATTCAAGAAGGCCAGAACGGTTAGATTTAAAAAAAAATGGCTACATTTAGTTTTTATAGTAATTTTATGTCATCGCATTTTTTTAATGGCAACCCATAATTTTTAAGTCTAAAAAATTGAAAGGGCGTCTATTCGTCCTAATACATATAAAATTTTGTTGACTTATGTACACTCGTTCCGAAAATATAGTAAATTAATAATTAAGAATTTGCTGTTTTTGATTGATCGCATCTTCGGGGCGAAAATTGATTTTCATGAATTTTTGCATGGGTACACATGTTTATATGTTCTTTCAAATTGTTTAGCTAGAAATGTGGGTTTCCATTTAAAAAAATTATGATGACTTCATGTGGACATTTTACGATGACGTCAAATCAATTTTAAATGACGAAAAATGTCCAAAATTACCAACATAATTAGACGGGTCAAGCTGATTTTTTTGAAAATCGAAGCGTCTCTGACTTGGAATATATTTCATGTTACAGACTCACCCTATATAGTATACAGGGTTGCCCATTTAACCTGGAGAGTGGAAATATCCCCAAAAATAAAAGTTTTACAAAAAAATGTATAGTTAGAAAGGACTCAAAGACTGGTTGGCATAGTAATTTTTCATCTGGAGTACTTCTTTATGGTTATTCTAACACGAATTTAGTTTTTTTTTTTAAATTTAAAACCCACATATTTTTAGTCTCACGGGTTTAAAAATAACTATGCCTATTCTCTGGCGCATTTCAAACTAAACAGTTTTTACTAGAAACATATTTTTCTAAAAGTATTACTTTTGGAGACTCTTTAGGTTAAATGGACCACCCTGTATATAAATAGGCTAAATCAAAAATTTTGACATTATTCAGTACAAATTATACTTTTCTTAACACAAGTTTAATCAGTTGAAAATTGAAATGTGTTTTGGTTCAAAATATGTATGTTATAGTTTAGCAGTTTCCAAATGTGGTTCAGGCTAAAAGTAATCATCATATGATACACTTTTTTGTCGAAAATTGCTTGGTTTAATTGCCACCCAATAAATGTGTATTTGCAACTACGTGATTCGTTAGTTTTATGCTACTGTGTAGAATAAAGGTAATAAACACTAAATTCAATTTTAAATCTTATTCTATTTAAACTTTAAATAACTTCCTTTTCTAAAATAGCATTCTAAGAAAATCAATTTGAAACATTTTCCCAAATATTAGGTTAAATAATTAACATTAAAATAAGTTCAAAACAAAACTTTTTAGATGTCCAGTATTCGTGTAACGTCTATAATTTCTTTATTTATGAAAATTAAAATTTAAAATCTGACTATGTTGTATGATTCAAACACATTTTATACACTATTTTATAAATATCACTTCCGGTTTTTTTTATGCAATTTTTTTGTCCATATTTTGGATATTTTTTATATTAATAACTCGATTTTTCAAATAGTAGATTTTATAAAGATTTACTTGTGCCTATTTTTCATATTTTAATTTTTTCATACACGAAATTAAAAAACAGGCGTGTGGGCAAATTGATTGGACCCTATATACGCGGTACCAAAGAAATCCTTACAAAATCTACTTTCTGAAAAACCGAGTGACTTGACACCTTTGCATTTAGAAAACCAGAGTTATGTGCGATAATACATTTCAAAAATTAATATCTCAAAAACTATTTAAATAATTTTACAAATTATAATTATATTTAGGTATTTGTATTATTTAGTTTTGGTAATTTTTATCTTCAGATGAACAAAAAAATATTTATTTTTTTTTTAATTTTCAAGAAAGAATTAAAAAAATATCACAAACACACTTACTTTCTAAAATTATTTTAATCTTAAAAAAAATAGGGTGTTACATTTAAAAAAAACAGAGTTGATTTTATTTCCGGTAAAACTGGAAGCGATATTAAAAAAAATACTCACAAGACGTTGTTGCCCTACACCTTTTTTATTATTTGACATAGAAAGCTAATTGGAAAAAATACTGTCGATTTATTGACAAATTAACTGTGCCATCTTAAAAAAGTACAAGGATGATATAAGGAAAATACTACAGTCAATTCATTATTTATTGTACCCGTAGTGACTTCAGAAGACCTACTTTAAAAAACAAAAAAATTGATAGCACCGACATTACAGCTAAGTCCCGTTCAAAAGACGCATATTCTTGCAAAAGTTACTTTTCAATTATAATGACATAACCAAACTGTCAGTTGACAGAAAAACCAACCTAATAAAACTAAATATTTATAATACGCCTGTTTGTTAAATTACTCAAATATCACTTCTAGTACACATATAAATAATTTCCTTGTATTTTCAAAATATGTAGGGGAAAGGTCCGTAGGTTGCACGTCACGTAAGTTGGGCCACCATACACCATATTATTTCACACGTCTTATGTTGGTACCCTTGATATTCTGAATTTCAGGCTGAAGTAACGTTGCCGTATAACTTTTAGTGAGGTGTAGAAATTATCAAACGCATTGGTTACATTTGAGCCAGACGCAACCATAAATATTTTTCTGAAAGTTTCAGAGTGAACGTTTAAAGTGCTTGTAAAGTGGTAATTTTTTATTAATTAGTAAAAGTAGTTTTCTGAAGCACTGTATTTTTAGACTCTTTTCACATGCACAATTCCAAAGATTATTCGATGCGCAAAAAAAATTGAGCCTAATTGTGAAATTGGTTAAAGTCTGTAGATTGGGTCACTGAGGGCACGTAGGTCACCTTGTAGTTTTTCTGGGGTTTGTTTCTAAAGAAAAAAAGTAAAAATCGCGCAGTTTTTACTCCAGAAAGGCAAGCATGGAATAAAATAATAGCCACAAGATATTAAATTTTACCAAAAAAAGAAAATTATAAGAAGCTTTGGAAAAAAACATTTTTATGATAAAAAACGCAAGGTTAAAAAAATACACCGACTACCCTCTTAAGTATCACAGTATTTTTGGTTTTTTTTTCTTTCTTTCGGTATAAAGGGTGTCACAAAAGTGACTCAAATATTAATCGGAAGCTAAAAGGTAAATTTGAGTAGATTTGTAGTTAAAGATAACTTTAAAATTTTTTTCTATAGACGATAGTCGGCAAATTTAAGCACTTGATTTTAAAATTCGCTTGAAATTTGCAGTTTTGGTCATAATATTTTTCTAGTGGAGCTTCTTAAAATTTTATTTCGGTATATACATGGGTCTTGTAGCTACCAATTTCTTCTTATTTTGTTTTTGTAAGTCAAATCAAATACTCATTCGACAGCAGTAAGATGAGCTCTTTACAAAAAACTTTCGCTTAGCGGCCTGTTAGGAAATTATAAAATAACTAATTGTAATAATATTTTGTTCTAAAGCTAGCAATAAGTTAAGGTATAAACGAAGAGTTGTAATTTCTTTTTTTGTTTTAATTATATTTTTAAAATTTTTACAGCGCTCCAAAATTTTAACTTAATAAAGAAGTTAATCTCGAAGTGTCATCTAGAGGATTTTGTTCTATTTTACCCTAGAGGGTCCTTAACAACGTACTGAAGATCTCCTCCGCCATTTATGGAACACCCTGTATACATTATTTAAAAATCATTCTAATTACTTTGTTTAACTTGTAATTAATGGGTAGTATATCAAGCATGATTTCTTATAATACCGAATGTTATACAAGACCTGGTGTTTATAAATGATTACCGTTCACGAAAGTCGTGCACGATATATAAAATCTAAAAAAGCAAGTAAATATTTATTTAGTTTTTGATCAAAAATAACAACTTTATCGAATATAACCAATTTACACTATGAATATCTTAAATAAAAATAAAAACATTTTTATTCGCTTTTAGATCTTGGACAATATTTATTCAAATTTCTGATGTAAATATTATTTTACGATTTAAAATTAATGCAACACTAAGCTAGAGTCAAATTTTTATTCAGTAATTTAAATACTTTATTATTTGGTTCAATAATTTTTTAAATAATCTGATTTTAATATTAGATGTTCCGGTTATTTAGACATCTGAAATTGAATTCATTAGATAATACAATAGCTGATAAAATGTTATTGTTCATTTAACGCTACTGACATTGGGGGAGAAGCATCCGGAGAAAAGTCAAGAGCGTAACACATGTGTAACATCATATCTTGTAAGCCAGACGGCTGATCCCACTTGAATATCATGCTGCTGGTCTTGTCACGTCAGTTTTCAAGAGGAAATTAGACATTAATCGTAGGGTTCTGGTAAATTAGGGTGTAACGTCTGACCACCAATGCCAAGCATTATCAAAATAAAAATTTGATTTAAAAAACATTACTTGTTTTTTATTAAAATTTCCAATTCATCAATAATTTTGCTTAAAGAGAATAGCATTTCAGCCATAAACTGGTTTACAATATTTTTTTTAAATAGACATAGACACACATTAAAACACAAATACAAAATTGTACTTGGCAGGGTTACTTTCTTAGAGTTACATGTATTGTGTAAAACCAAACACCATACATGCAACTATAATGCAAGATATATAGGAAAATAATTTTTCTACAACCCTGTCTAATCTGTAAAAGTAAAATTTAAAAGTTTCTAAAGCACACCGCACTTTTTATTCGTAAAGTAGGCCCCCAAACGATTCTGTTAAAATTTTGTATACATTTAACATATCATTGAATAGTTCAACCACATATTTCTTTTTTCAAAAAAATAGTTTTTTGATCTGTATTTGCAATACATATGTATAAACAGGGTGTCTCACTTTTTTTCTAGCAATTTTTTTTTTAGATAGCGAACGTCATTCTGAACAAAAATTTTCCTATGCACTATAGCTTTTTCGACTTTTTAAAAAGTTACAGCAATTTTAAAATTGATAAATTTTAATGATTTTTGTGGAACACCTTGTATAATAATCTTTCCTATTATATATTTTTTATTTAAATCAATTATTATATGGATTTTTTCTTTGCCAAATTGATTTTTTGGAACATTATTGGCTGTATTTAAAATAAGTGAACGACTAAGTTAAATTTCCCTCGGTAAAATTTCACCTTTTATTGGCTTAAAGATATACAAAATCCAAAGCATACTTGATTTAAATAAAAAAAATTAAAATGAAATGAAATTTATACAGGGTGTCCCACAAAAATCATTAAATTTTTGAAATTTTAAAATTGCTGTAACTTTTTAAGAAGTCGAAAAAACATAATAGTTCATAAGAAAATTTTTATTCAGAATGACATTTTCTATCTAAAAAAATTTTGCTGGAAAAAAAGTGAGACACCTGTATATCTCATATTGATGCAAAGTACATATTGCTCGTATTTTTTTATATTTGAAGTGAAAATCATTTTTAAACAAAAGAGATGTAAGCAGGATATCTTAAATTATAATATTCTCTTCATTTTCAAATTTATCTAAATGTTTATGCCTTTTGTGCCTTGTGCTAATCGGCAATTGAAGTGCGTGTTTTAAAAGTGTGTTGTGTAAAAATATCGGCCGTGAACAACATGAAACTTTAATTACAAGTAGTCCATTTTGAAAGTGCTCCAGGTATTGTCATACTTTATTATCAGATTTCAAAATAAAGTGCAACCGTCTGCTTGGAAAATAGAAATTAGGACTACTAGCATTTACTTACGTAATTTGTTTTAAGGGTTAATTGACTTATTCAAAAAAAATTTTTGTTTACAAAATGCCTTGGTTTATATGCAATAACGATTTTATGCTTTGTCAATTCACTGTCAATGGTGAAGAATCCTCTCAATGTTAATGGTAGACAGTAAACGGCAACACGCTCTTGAACATACAGGATTTCACAATTTCGAAGAAGCAATTATAAATACTCAGTTAATCCTATGTTTCAACTATGGTCATCGAATTACAAGAATTATACAGGGTGGTCACTCCTACGGCACACCATTGGGATCTTGTGAACCTGAAGAGTTACTTTTGATTTTCTTATGGGCGCGATATTTGATTTTTATATCATTGGATAGAGAAAAAAAAATACAATTTAAATGATGTAGCACACATTGTTCTTTTACTTTAATTTAAAAAAAATATAAATTTTTTTTTGCAAAATCAAGTTGGCATAAAATCAACATCTTTTTATTTCTAAATAAAATAATAAAACTATTCTTTTGATATTTTATGCCAACTTGATTATGTAAATAAAAATTTAATATTTTTTTCAATTTTATTTTTAAATTAAAGTAAAAGAACAATGTGTGTTACTTCATTTAAATTGTATTTTTTTTTCTCTATCCAATAGTATAAAATTCAAATATCGCGCCCATAAGAAAATCAAAAGTTGGTTTAAAATAAATTAAATCTAGTTAACCTAAAATTTACTTCTTAAGGCCAATCGATAGAGAATGTCAAATTATGTAAAACTGCCAAATTGCAATCGAAAAAGTTAAGCGATTACAAAAATATCGAAGGAAAACGAAAATGCGAAATTTCAGATTTTTCATGATATATCAGGACTAGAGCAAGATATCTCGGATTTCTAAATAGATTCTAAAGGAGTTTGAAAAGAGGCAACTTTTTTCTAATTTAAGCAACTTTGTAACTCTTTAGGTTCACAAGATCCCAATGGTGTGCACCGTAAGAGTGACCACCCTGTATACAGGGTGATTTTTATGTATGGACCTAAGGCGGTCATGTCCAAATGATTTTTTTATCGTCCGTATTTTTGATACGGCAGCCATCTTGAATTTTTTTGAATGGCAACATGTCATGCAATACATCATTGGAAAGCTAATTTTTAGTACTTTACTATAGTTATTTAAATTATAAAAAATAAACATTGATAAAATTTTATTATCCAACTTTAACGTTTTTGGACTGTCGCAAATTGCAAGAAATTGCTTTTTTATTATTTTTCTCTCAAAATAAAAATAAATTTATTGAATAAAAATTTACAAAATTTAACAGTGTTCGTTAATTGCATTTAAAATTCTACTTTCCTAAAAATATTTTACCTTCAAAAAAGGGCTGAAACGTGTTTTTTGAATAAAATAATATTTTATGTAAATATGACAAGCAGTCAAAAATGTTTTAGTGGCCTTTTGAAAGCTAAAATATTTTTATTTTGAAAGGAAAATAATAAAAAGGGTATTTTTTGTAATTTGCGACAGTGCAAAAATCTTAAAGTTGGAAAATATTTTATCAACGTTTATTTTTTATGATTTAAAAAATTATTTTATGGATTGTCGTAAATGATGTATTGCATGACATATGTTGCCGTTTAAAAAATTCACGATGACTCCCGTGTCCAAAATCCGAGCGATAAAAAAAACTATTTTTTTTATCTGTACCAATACCCCATTTGATCCTACCGAATTTTAAATTTTTTTACCCAGCCATTTGGGCATGGCGGCTTTGGTTCCATACATAATAATCACCCTGTAAAATTAAATTCAAAATAACCACTATTTTTAGGTCGTAGAGCGAGGTAATGATTTGGTTGCAACTTACTTTGAAGAGACCGTGTTAGTCTTTACTCTCGAATTGATTTTAACATAAAAACAGATATTTTCATACTGCAACATTTGACATCCAAAGGAGGTGTACAGGTTCATTTCACGCAACATAGAAACATTATAAGTTCATGGTGTAGATAGGACTGCACAAGATATTATATCGTGGTTTAATGGGTTAAGGTTAAGAGAACAAGCTTGGTTAATGACAACTTTCAGTCGGAAGATTATTTGAAGACGTAGATTTTAAGCATTTGACTTATCTTTGTAAAGATCAATTTCGAATACTTTTTGATAATTATAATTCAATATTCATCTTTATGACAATACACGCTACATAACAAAGAAAGAACTAATTGCATTTTTAATGAATCTCGGTCAAGGCTTATCTGACGGCGTTATTAACTCTCTTATAAAATTTTCTCTTAGGCTAGTTGTAGTTGGTTATGGTTATATGTACAGTAGAAGAACTTAGACCGAATTTCGAATTTCTACGATTCAAAGAATAATGATGCAGCTATTCTTCATCATCATATGAATCGAGAGGAAGATAATCCAAAGCATTGGGTTCAAAATAGACAGATATTTTTGTAATAGATAGAGCCTATTCGCGATTTCGAAATTCCGCTCGCCCTCTGGTGGAATTTTTTGAACTGAAGTGAGGTAATGTCAAAATGTAAAATTACATTTAAATTATACATTTGGTAAATCATGGCGTTTTATGTGAATTATAAATAAAATAGGTAAATTTTTACCTCACTTAGATCAGCTGTTTCTGTCAAAACAGCGCCCCCTACAGGTAATCGAAATCGCCTATTGTGACGCTGTTGGGTACTTACTTTACACTGTTGGACATGCACCGCTGGAGTTAGAACATTTGGAGTTTGTCCTCATATTACATCCGTATTATACCAGTGGCTATTATTTTTTGCATTTTTTGTCTTTGTTGGGTAAACTCAATAGTTTTAATGGAGCAACAAAGACAGCACTTCGTAAAAATTGCGCGCTTTTCTATATTTTCCAAAATTCTAGAAAACAAAAATTGATAAAATATTGTTTTTTATACCACATTGAAGAAGAGGCTTAAAATGAAAATTGGTGCTATCCTGTTTTGTTTTATGCACTTTTGTTGTATTTATTGTTCGGGGAGCTATTTTACGTATATGCGTAAGTGCGGTGTCCTTTTCTTTGCGTAAAAAGGTTTTCAACTTTTTAAATCTTTTAAACATTGATAAGAAATGGTATTATTAATGTTTTATAAGGAGTAAAAGAAGTAAATTTTGTGGCGAGCTTGAAGGTTTGTGGATACATGCGGGCCACAAATATTTCTTTTACTCCAAATAAAACATGCTATTTTTTCTTCAAACATTATAATTTTAAAATGTGACACTTAATTTTCATGTTATTTCATTTTATATAATGCTGCTAATCTTTATTGGGTTACAAAATAAGCGGAATAGAAATTGTATTTATTCTCATTGAAACTACAAAGTATACCGATTGTAGTTATGAATATGACTCAACAGAAAAAATATGACAATCAGAAACTTTTTGAATATTTTTGTTGGATTACTACTTCTGAAAAAAAATCACTTCACATTTTTTAAACTGGAATTAATTTTTATTTAAAAACACATTATTTAGCCAAAGTAACTTTAAATTAAACTTAACGACAAAAATTGTTGTTTAACCGGTCCTTGTTTAATTATCTACATTAGTTGTTTTTTTATATTACCAACAAATAAATAGTAAGAGGGGTGTAAAACTTTCCTTAAACCCTGCCAATCTAAACGCTGCAATTAACTTTGTGGAAATAGATTACAATGATATATCCTTTTTTTATTTCCACCTACCTAAATTGCTCGAATTTTATTTTAATTGGATTCCCCAAGTACTCGGATTTTTCCATCAAATTGACATTTACAACATTACAAAATAAATTCTTCAAATCTAATTTATAAAAACAACTTCTGACACGTTCTGCTATTGTTATTAGTTTACCCAACTCAAGCAGAGGACATAAATTACAAGCCTTTTTGCACTACATATTTTACTATTATTCTTTAGAGATTTTAACTCATTAAACTTATAATTGAGTTTTTTAATTCCATATTTAAAATTCGTAAAAAAACTGTTCTTTGCATTTTTCCTTAGGAAATTAAACAAAACAATTAAATAAATCGTTTTATTTTACATTCCCAACAGATTTAAATCTCTTTTTACCACTAAGAAGCTTAGAGTTTCTGGACTTCCAGTATTTGCTTTTAAGTTATTTATTTTAAAATTTGCGAGTGTTGGTTTAATCACCAAGCCATGCTCTTGCCAAGTTTTAACGTAATTCTAACCCAAAACGCTTTGCTTATTTTATGTTGAACATAAATCATACAAGGGCAATCAATTCAAGTTTTATAAAACTTAAATAGGACTTAAATTAAACATTTAATACAATAATATGTACCTACACATTTTTTGATAATAAATTGTTACTATTATTCATATTGTGTTCTTAATTTTAGTTTTATAGAGTTAACCCTTTTTTCCTAGTGATGTCGTTTGGAGTCATATTTTTTAAATGACAATTGAAAACATAAGAAAAGTTTAAATTCCTTTGTTGTAAACTAAATTAATCTTAAAAAAAACTGGGGCAAGAAAGGGTTAAATTATTTATTAATTTAATACTTATTTATTATTTTTTCAGGTGAGCTTCTGTTAAGTATCTTTACGATAAAATGGTGCATATTTTGGTAAGTACTTTATAAGACATATAAATCGTATACTAAATACCAAAAATAAATAAAACAATATTTTTCAAATGCAGTAAATTGTAACCAAAATTCCCAGATGACACCAGTGGTTCATTATGTTAGGTGAATATGACAATGCTTTTATTTCTAAATAACGGTCTCTTTTTTAAAAATGCTAAAACAGGAAGCTTAAAGACGTTATGATTAATCTTTCACAAAAGCAGGCTGAAAAAATAAAATATCATTTGATAATAAAGCCGTATTTATAAATTATTTTTCATTGTCGCGCTGATAATTAATTACACTCCGCAAAGTGATTAATTACTTTTACATAATCTGATAACAAAGTTCTCCCCCAAAAATAAATTTTAATATCCTTCAAATCTCACTCCTAATAATAACTCATTCCTCTGGAGCAAATAAATAATACGAATTATTTATAAAGCTTTATTCTAAGATAAAGATTAAAGGATTATAAATGATATCGTGTATATATTTTAAACTAGGGATGATAGGTTCGCCTTTCGGTCTTGTTAAATGTTAACAAAGCCTTCACACTGTTATACATTTATTGGGTGTCGTTAGACAAGATGCAAATTATCCAATACTGTGGTCTTACATGTGTTCTAGTCTCAAACATGGACATTCTACAAGCGCTCACATTCCCTCTGTTCAGCTCTTTCTGGCCCAAAATCGCCTCTATTAGATTGCTCACTGGAACAATGTATTAGAATATTAAACAGAATTCAACTAAATGCATAGAATAGGGTATTGTGTCTAGAAGACTAGAACTAAGGCGACGATTTTCATCACCACGTTTGATTAAAACAATGCCTAATTTCTAATCTGATTGTTACAGCCACAAAAGTTTGAAAATTAAGATAAGTAGCTTCGCCTTTTAATCCACTAATTAGTATTTATCTTTTGTTTATACACATATTATCCCTACACTTTGGTTTAATGCGAAATAAAATCACTGAAAAACTATTAAACTAGTAAAAAATAATTTTCTCTATTAAGGATTTACTGCAACATAAAGAATGTCCTTCTTCTTGTATATTAAACTTACCTATTTTTACAAAGAACTTTAAATTGCATAATTAAGCCTTTTGCTTGACTAGAAATTTCTTTAATTAGAAAAACTTTTAGTTTCAAGTGAAATTACAAAATAAAACGAGTGTAGTAGTTGTTCAAGCTAAAAAAACTGCTAAATTTTCTAATGGCGACGTACGTAAACGTAAACTAGGAGCAATTAAAATGATTTAAATTTTATTTAAGTAAACATTATTAAAATTAATATAAGTTTCATTAAATCTATATGCAATTCAAATATGTATGTTGGATATGATTTTTAATTAAATCTGTTTTCATATTTTTCTTACATCATTTTTTTCCTTTTTTTGTTTTAGGAATTTTAACTACTTGCACAAATTTACAATTACGAGTTTTTAAATTCATACTTTTGTCTACAGAGATTATTATTATTATTAAGTGTAGGTACATTTGAAAAAAATAAGATATTTGCAAAAATAATCGTGAAAATTATATAGATATTAGATATCTCAAAAACATCCGAATTAATTTCATAAATTAAAATTTACCTTACTTATTTATACTAGATAGGGTAGTTTTTATAGATTAACTATAATTTTCTACCAAAAAAACTTTTTTAGTATTTTTAATATTTTTTTCACAAACATACTTTATGCTAATGAGGTATTTCAAAATAGTTCGAACATTAAGCAAAAGTTCGAAAAAAACCGAGTTCATAAAATTTTAAAATGTTGTAAGAAGTTTGAGCTCGAAAAAAGTTCGCGTTGAGAAAATGGATATTCAAGTAAAGTCCGCTGTTTGAATTTTTAGATCGTTCTTAGCAAATCAGAAGAAACCAATATTTTTCCATTGTATTATATAGGTTTGTGTAAAAACTTTATATTTATAACAAAATATAATGTTTTATTAAATAAATAGGCTTAGAAAAATAATAATATATTTAGTTTTGTTCTATTTTATTCAGAAGCTTTTTGTGAAATTCAAAACGTTACAAAATTTAACGATCAAAATTTTCTAAATTTTAAAAGTCACTAAAAGAGACCCTGTTTGTCAAATACAAGTTGAAACAAGAATTGAAAAATGGATTAAAATTTCTAAAAATTTAAGTATAAGAATAACCAACAATGATTAATTATATGACTGGGCACTGAGACGAACAATTTTAACTTTAAGACACCTCTAAATGTAGAATCATTTCATGAATACAAAAAAACAAGATAATTAAGGAAATAAAATTTCTGGAATTCATCACCCAGTGAAATAAAGATATTTTAGACTTATTTAAAATTCGACTGGAACACTTAATTCCCGAGGAACAGCCACATATCATCAGAAATATTCTGACATCATATACATTGACCGATTTCAATTTTCTTTTTTGTGTGGTACTCAGGATAAAAAGACCTTTCCAACGAGGTATTACTTACCCCATCATGCCATTTAAATCCATGTTTGTAATGTCCTGTTATTAATACGCTTAGGGGTAGTAGTATAAGGACCAAATAAAACTCTTAAATTCCTGAAATAAGGAATTTAAGAGTTTTATTTGGTCCTCATACCACTACCCCTAAGCGTATGCCATTTAAAATTCTATGGGTTGTGTTTGTAGCACTCAGGGATGAAGAGACTTGTACGTGAATTTATTTGCAAAGAATGTCCCCCTCGAATATAAAATTGACCTGTCCGAGGATTTTTTCGAAATTTTATTTTAAATACCTAAAATATTGACCTTTTCGTTTTCGTTGGGCCACCCTGTATAGCGATAACACCCCTCTGTTATTTTTCAACTCAATTCAATTAAGAAAGGATTTCCATTTACACCAAATCTTACATAAAAGATCATAAAATCGAGTAATTTTGTTTGTTGTAAGTGGAAAACAAAAATGAAGAGTAGTTATCGACGAAGAGAATATTCTTCATAACATCTCGGCCATACTCATTAAATTTGGGAGATGCCGATGCTTCACATTACTCCATTTAGCTAGTGGGTATTCCTAAAACTAAATATTTGTTGTCAAGAGAATTATAGATATGCTTATCACATTGAACTAATTAGTCATCCAGAAAAGTGAGTCAACAAATCAATGGTTAATAATATCAACAACCCCAAAATCTTAAAGTTGAACTGCAAAAAAAATTTAATTACCTTTCCTTACTACTGCTAAATTCAAGTTGAAGAAAAAGTTATACTGAAAGGTGAAACTTTCATATCAGTTAAAACCATGGTACCACTTCTAGAAATATTAAAATTTGAAGGAGATCAACAAAAATGCATCTCGAGAAATTTTATCTCGACGATCTTTAGAAATAATAAGAATATCAGAATCATTATCAGTTTTGCAAGATCCCCATTTTATATGCTGCAATAATGGTAAAATTCTTCATTTGATTCTGTATGTATATTGCACCAAAGACTTGCCAAAATAATTAGACATAAAATACGCGAACAAGGTGTAAATATTGAGTTACAATATTCTCCGCGTGAGCAAAAGCCTGTGCCTTACGAGATCTTCAAAAGTTGTCGAAGAACCGAGAAAAGTTTCACTGCGTAAAAACCAAAAAGGTGAAAATCTTAGAAAGTCCTTTTTCAGTGGGGTACCAAACTAAACCTCAACCTTTTTCGGTCGAGGTCTGCTAAGGATGGAACATTGCCAAAGGGGGGAAACAAATCAAAAATCCTAAGCTCCAAGAGGTCCAAATATTCACCTCATTGATGCAATTTTAGCTGTGTTGTAGCCTTTGAAGGCCGGAGTGGTTCGGACAAAGCACAGGGGGTAGGGGGTTTATTTTTGAATCACACTACATTATGTAGCATGCTCGAATTTGGTAAATGTCGATCAATTTTCCCCAAACCGTATTTTTGACCGCTCGACATCATGTAGCATGCGCCAATTTTCGCCCCACAATTGTAGAGTGGGTCTAGACCACTCTACATGCACTCCACTTCCCGTTCGAAACAGTTCGAGCAAGTTCGAGATGCAAATGTCAATTGAGTCGTTCAATAATTATAGATTATAGTATTTAATGTCTTTAATTGTTAATAATAAAAATGTATAGTATGAAAGAGTTCTTTTTTGATATTATAGATAGGTAAAAATAAAAGACAAGTTTCAAAAAACGAACAAAACTGTTATTTACGAAAACAGAACAGAACATATACTAGATAAACATTCTATTATGGAATACACATTTAAATAAATAAAAATAATGTTTTTTTTGTTCATTAGTCGCGTACACTTTTTTATTATTTATATCCAATTTAACTTAAACTTAACCTCAATAAATTATAAATAAACAAACTAACCGAATGAAACCAAGAATCAAGAATGTACCTAACAGGAAAATGTGATGTTTACTGCATTTTCTCGCCTGGCAAAACTGAAGTAGCGACGGTGGCAAATCGTAAATCGACACCTTCATCGTTTCATGTGGAATAGTGTTCAAAAATAGCACTTCCATGTTGTGCACTACATTTTTAGGTGACAATTCTGGCATTCTACATTTGTGGAGTGAACTTCAAAAATAAGCCCCCAGTTACCAAACGGTTTTGGCATTATTATTATTACAACGGTGGCAAGATATGGGCAATCAATTAGCTGACCTGGTGATTGTTGCCGATAATGCTCCTTGCCATGCAAGTTTAGAAAATGCAGTAATCAATACTCCTGCGACTGTCTCTATTCGCCAATGCTAAATCCAATGGAAATAACCTTGTCGAAAATTAAAGCTCTTGATATTTCAAATTCCTCCTGTTGAAGCTCCTGGCATCGTGGAGCAAAGGTTGCTTTACTTGGAAGCAACTATTGATGAAACGAAAAATACAATTGATTGTGCTCGTGCAGCACAACACACTACAATCCATCGCAGTCGCTTTAGTTATGGAAGATATGCCTGTTGGTCACTAAAATGTGTTTGATTGTTTATTATTTTATAAATTTTCATAGAATATGACAGAAGTAATAATTATGTGTTTTTAATATTCAATAAATATACATATTTAATCCAAAATTTATACTTTCTGAATTAGAAATGATACTTTCTGAAATTGAACTGATGCTTTCTGAAATACAATTGATCTTTTCTGAAATTCAATTGACTATTCTGAATTATAATTGATGATTTCTGAAATTGAATTGATCTTTTCTGAATTACAATTGGAAAAGGTGTAGACTTATAAGATAGTAATTATTTACGAATAATTGATAAAACAATTTTAATTAGACGAAAATTTTCACTAGAATTGTTATTTTGTTTTGATTAGTTATCATAAATTCTATTAAGAAAATTATGCTTGTCCATTCAAACGACTTCTATCTCCAATAATAAAAAAGATACTTATGCAATCCAACGATCTGTGAGACAGGGTGTATTCGTTTTTTATAGAAATTAAATTTTTCTGCTATTTGTGAATTATCTTGAACTATAAAATGGCATTTTTAAATGCAATTATTTTGTTTATCATCAATTGATTTCTTCAAGATTTTTCACATGTTTTTGAATAAAGGGTAATCGGTACATAAATTGGCCAGGGCTTGTTTATTCGCCACATCCCTGAATTTATGAAAGTGCATTTTCCTAGCAGAGCCATTTTTCCTAAATAATTTATTCTTGACCTATGTTGAGAAGTCAAATTCGGGGATTCAAACAATGACCGTCTCGTGCCCAACGTTTGTAGTCTTTACCCTGTAAAATCAGTAAATACTTATTTCATTTTTTCAACAACTACTCCACTTCTGAAAACAGTAATTATGTTTTCATTTGCCTTTAATTATTTTATGTACTTTTACTTTCGTTTGAAGTCTCCAAAAAATTTTAATTTAATATTTTTCTCTTAAGTATCAAAGTATCTATTTAAGCTATAAAGATATTTGTTTCATTAGTAAATATTTTTTTGTTTAATTAATTTAGCTGTATTTTTTTAGTAAAAGATTCCTATCATCTAAATTATTGGTACATTATTGGAACAGAATTTCAAGATTGTAGGTAAACTCGTAAAAAACCTAATTTATATTGGTTTATAGTAAATTATCTGTAATTAATTGTTTACTTTGTGACCTGAGATACTGCTGCTAGATAAATTTTATAGGTGTGCATAAATATATTTGGCGTAAAAGTGAGTACCAAAATCCTAACAGCTTACACAAACAAACACTTTGGAAAGTAGAAGTTCAAAGCAACTAAAATATTTGTTTGGAATTTTGCTCAACCGCTTGAGGAAATTAGGAATTTTCATAAAAATAATGTTAGTTTAAGTTTTCGCTTATGGAGTAATTTCTTTCGTAAAAGTTTCGGCAATAAATGTCAACCTTGAACTTAGTTCAAAGTAATGGATCAGACATACATCCATGAGTTATATTTAACAGCGAGTTATTTGAAATTAAAGGCTTAAAGCTTTGCCGACGCCAGAGGAAACAGAATCGCCTGTGAATGACTAATTCTAATTATAAACGTATCCGGTTTAAATTAATTTGACACTGTCTTTACCAAATGTATAATGTATTCTAATCCGGATTTTTAACAAAATAAACAAGAGTTCTAAATAAATATACAGAATTTATAATTATGGTTTTTTAGAATAAATAGAAAATTAAATTCAAATAAAACATGATAAAAACATAATAATATGTTTAATTTATGAAGAGAAAATTTGAGTTTTTAAATAAATATTTATTTTACTTTGTTTAATAATACACTATAGAAATAATTTATTTTATGCTATAATTTTAATTTTATGCAATACTAATGTATTTATTAAAATATTTAAATTTTGGAAATAAATATAAAATCAAATACCAATTTTAAACTTTGTTAGTAATTTTCTAATTAACTTATTATTAAAGGAAAATTTGTTTTGTTTTATTTAGATAAAACCAGTAAACCGTATTTTAATTAAAATGGTTTTAGTTTTTATTTATTTAATTTGTGCTAACGGTCTTTTAATATAACTAAATTAAAACTTCCATTTTACAGTTATTTATTGATTGATTTAATTAAACTCATTTAAAACTGTGGTAACAAATATTTGCAAATTGTTGGATATGCTTTTAGGTAAAAAACAGTTTATTTTTATATCAATTTTTGGCGTAGGTATACAAATTAGCACAGTTTTAATGGTAATGTAGGATTTCATGAAAATTTTCATATTTTATATTTGGTCACAAACTGTAGGTATGTATTTTGCAATTTGCAAGAACCTTTTATTAAAAGTCTATCGTTTGTACATTGTTTTATTAAGAGGAAGAAAACTACACAAAATAGAAAAAGTTTTGTTACTGTGAATGTGAATAAAATATTTTTTTAGATTTTACAATAGGGAAAGGCGAAAACTTGAAAATAAGTAAAATTACTCTTTTTTCATTTTTCAAATTGAAACTAAAAATTGCTCTAGTCTAAATATCTATATATCCGAAGTCATGCTATATTAGATAAAGTTTATAATTTTGGCCCAGAGGGAAAAGCGTTGGGAAGGTATTTGTTATTCAGACAGCAGTAGTATGTGTTTTGGAAATGTTAGTAAATGGAGTTGATGGAAATTAGACGTGAGACACCACAGGAGACCATCTTATACTGAATTACAAATTTAAGAGGATATTCGGTAAACCTAATCGCTTAATTCGTATGATATTGCGTTTTGGTTATAAAATTTTTATACCAAGGCAAATAAATTTCGCGTTTTACTTTTTATAACCGTTTTACAAAAAAATAAACTACTTTTTACTGCATCATTTATTGTTGAATACAAAACAGACTCAAAAATTACCAGTAGGATATAATGATACTTTTGGAAAGAAGAAAGTATTCATGGATGTTTTTATAGTTTTTGGTATTTCATGAAACTACAGATATAGCAGAATGTGTATATTACCTCAAATTAACAAGTTCCTCAATAATTTGCCCAAAATGCTCCCCTGCAAAGTTACAACCAGTTGGTTAACTTTTCAAAAAATAAAAACCCACATAACTTTTCTTTCTATGAAGGTAACTTGATATAAATCACCATATACGGGAAATTTTAAGTTCTTTACAAGATGGTACTGTGGTTTTTCCACTTCTTATTTATTTACCTAAACTTAGAATTTAAGTTTTACCACTTTTTCTGTTGTCACTTTTTTTTGCAATTTTAACTGATTTTCTTATAAAACTTTACTTTACTATGAAGAAGGTATACTAATTTACAATCGCTAGATCCAATCGTTTTCTAATGGTTCTGTTTAATACATTTTTTTTTCTATTACTGGCTCCCGGACTAGCAGTGATACTAAAAAAATATGTACTAATGCGATAAATCAAAAAAGGATGTACTGACTATTAAAGTTCATATATTTGCCTCCAGAGGGCGAGCGGAATTTTAAAATTGTCAATGGGTGATGGAAAGCAACTAAAACAAATTCTGTGATATGAAACGTCTCTCTAAATATTTGACTCAATAGTAAATAACCTTCAACGCACTTCAACCTTCATCTATCTCCATTTTTGCGTATATTGATAAATGTGTTAAATAACACCGAAATTATTAATTAAGACATGTCTTCACTAAATGATAATGATGATTATTCACAAAATAGTATTGGATTAGGAATACCAGGTAAATAAATGCTCTAAATACTCACAATTTGACATTTTCCATTTGTCTAACCTTTCAATTTTGTCATGCTAACATTTTTTAGTTTTTACTCCAGTATTATTATACTAATAATGATTCAGGGCTAATTTTATAATAAATAATGATTTTATTTGTTTTAACATTACTAGTTACTAGTTCGAATGTGTTAATTTAAGTAAATGTTGTTTACTTTTAAAGCACATGTTATTTACTTTAGTAATTAGCAACTTCTGCAAACTTTAATTTTAATAAATAAGTAACAATGTAATGTTTCAGGTATTTTCTTAGTATTTTGGTATGATATTTTTTATGATTAAAAATTAATATTTTCATTGAATTGCTGTTGTTGTTTATTGGAACTATGGAGTTTGGACCTCCTAATGAATAATAGAACGTGTTAGTGTTTAGTATTTTTTCAGAACTGTTAGAACCAATGGTCGTTTTCGTTTATTCATTCTTATTATTCGGGTGCTTGAAGTTCCAATTAATGAGAACATATGAGCTGTTTTCGTTTATTCACTTTTAGCCGCTCGTAGTTACTAAATTCCCTTCGTTTACTTACATCTTACTTTCCCCTTGCCCCTTAAACACCTACCTAAAAGTACGGGTTTCAAGCCACAGATATTTAACAATTATTTTCTATGGTTTAAATACAAAATTTTTGACGTTTGACATGCAGCTTAAAGCTTAGAGGATCCTAAAATCGTGTTTGTTTAACCTTTAGGTCGTGACAACTTGTGGTGCCATGCACCAATGGTTGAAGCCAAATAAACGAAAGGCCTTATTATTAGGATGCTCAATACCCAATGCACTTAATCTAATTAAGTAATTACTGTGAAGATTTTCAGCATAATTTTGGCACTAAAACAGCTAAATTTAGTCAAGTGCTCCACACAAACATTTTTTTCAACTATGGCAATCTATTCTGTATTTTCTGGTCTTTTTATACTGGGTTAGAGGAAACAATGACCCCAATTTATCATTTTTTTTTAACGACAAAACTTTAGTTTTCACTAAAAAAATTGACTTTTGAGCAGTTTTAATCAAAAATTTAAAAAAAAACAAAAGTTACTGAATTTATTTTTTAAATAGGTAGAATTTTTGTCGTTAATAATTTTATTCATTCATTATGGTCTACAAAGACATGGAATAAGTCAACATAATATTACAAAAAATATGATAAAAAATATGTATAGGGCTATTAATGTAGAAAAATGTGTTTTTATCATTTTACCAAAACTTACCCTCCCCATGTCTTGGGTGTTCTATTTGTGGTTCATCATTAGAGTTAGAGTCTGGACCAAATTTAATCGACAAAACTTTATAAAATTAGTGGTCTATCTTTTTTAGTTTTGAAGTAACAACATTTTAAATTACTGATTTTTTTTTAAATCGATTCGTAATTATTTTATGTGCAGAAAGATTATAAAAATTCTTCTCCAGAAAGCTAAAAAAAAAAAATACAAAAATCGTTGATAGACTTTAAGCTCACCGTAGGAAATTTGGTGCTGATCGTACCCAGTATGTCCTTTAAGCACATTCTCAGTTAAAGTTTCGAAAAAAACATTCACATTGATTTTTATTGTTAAATTAAGTAGGCCATTCCCTAAATGCCATTATTAAATGAATGTATGAATATTATTTTAGAAGATGATTGAAAAATATAAAAGAGCGGCTCTATTTGCGTGACCAAATCGTAAAGACGTTTAATTTCGTTAAAAATTTTAAATCTTAATGTCGGCCTACTCGATTTAATAAATTTTATTTTCAATTATGGAACTTTAATTGAGATTATCTTTACAACTATTAGATTTATCGAATTGTAACAAGTATACCTTTTTAAAAGTAAATTATTTGTTTTATAAGAAAATAAGTTTAAATTGCAAAGAAAGTGAAACCAAAAAAAGTAATGGTAAAAAGTTTATGTAAAGTTGTAGTAAATGAATGCGAAATGGCAAAACTACAATAGCATATATTATAAAGGACTTAAAATTAGCCCCTCATGTCGATTTTTATCGAGTTGTCTGCATACAGAGAAAAGTTATGAGGGTTTGTTTTTTGTAAAGTGAACTTTAGCTGGGTGTAATTTTGCAGAAAAGCATTTATGGGCTAAGTGTTGCAGAAACTTCTCATCTTAAATTTAGGTGATAAACCAATTCTACTATAAGTGTCCACGTTATTATGGGACACCCTTCGTAAGATTTTTCCGACAAATACAACTTATTATTTATGCAACATTCAATCAACTTTATTTTACAAAAAGGACAAAAATTTTTAGTATTAAACAAAAATGGAGAATATATAGTTATTTTAGTTTCCAAAATGAAAAACTAACTATATTTTTATAATTAAACGAAAAATTTTAAATATGCAAAATATTCCCAAATACCACCAATTTCGGGATAAAGGAACTCAAGTAATGAAATGCATTAAAAGAAAAAACACACGCAGTAATTTAATTTCATAAAGGAAACATTTACCTGCCTTGGGCAAAATCAATTCAATTTAAATCAGATTTAATATTCCAAATCAAAACATTTAATCACAAAAAATAACAGAACCGGATTCGTTAAATACATTTTAAATGAAAATATTTGGCTTCAATTCTACTTATGGAAAATAAAATTCTCTAAAACTAAACTTAAAAATTTTACGATGTACAGAGAGAGTATAAAGTGACGCATAAAATTATTCTTTAGTATTAATAATTTCCAAAAAACAAAAAGCTTTTTGTAAATATTTTATTATGAAACCTCTATTTTTTTACTTACTACAACATAGCGCAAAACGGATAAAAAATGAAACGTTAATTAACATAGGAATAATTTTAAATGATTTACTCGAATTAAAACTTAACAAATTCTTAAGTATAAAATATACTTTACAAAGTAATTCGTAAGTTGATCAGACCCTTCTATTTCAACCTGTCTGTTCCAAAAAAATCGAAGAATTTCGTAGGAGAGTTTATCTTATACAGGGTGATTTTATGGTGCACACCACGAAGAGTTACAAAGTTGCTTATAAGCTTAAATTACAAAAAAGTTGCTCCATTTCAAGCTCTTTTGGAGTCCTTTTAGAAATCCGGGTTTAGTTTGCTTCATTCCCCAAATCTCATGAATAACTGACATTTCGCATTTTCGTTTTTTTCTCCATATTTTTGTTATTGCTTAAGGCTTAAGCTTGGGTTACCATCCTGAATCCAATGGACTTAAAAAATAATTTAGGTCAACTGGATGTTCCTAATTTTAGACCAACTTTTCGTTTTCTTATAGGCGCCAATTTTTATACACAGAGAAAAAAATACAATTTCGGGGATGTAAGACACTAACGCCCGTTTTCACCAACGATTCTTAAAATTTAGGCATTTCTTATAGCGCTAGTTGCTAAGTATTTTTATTAAATAAAAAAATTTAGAATCGTGGGTGAAAAGGGGCATTAGTAATTTTACTTTAATGATGGCTTTTAAAAAAATTGATGATTTATTTTCAAAATCAAGTTGTGCCATAAAATATCAAACGAATAAATTTAATAGTTTATTTCAATATTCAAAACAGTAACACTATTTACATTTATTGATGTTCAATGCAAAGTGATGTTCTCCTGTCCATATATTTCTAATGCTTGTTGGATTAACGGATTGAAAAACGTCTTCGATTTTCTCTCGCAAATGTTCCAAATGGATTATTGGTGTATTTGAAACGTCAGTCGAAACCTCCAATTGGCCCTTACCATCTTTTAAAATCATATATTAAAAAAACTAAATTAAAAAAAAAACAAAAATAATAGAACGAGAGCTAATAAAGAAATTCTAAAATTTTGAATATAAAAGGTTCTTATCGTTGGGCCAGACCGATGTCACAAAGATCGGGACGGTTTCAGTTAAGTTTTAATAAATTCTAAGATCTTGTCGATTTGAATTAAATTTAAGATAAATCACTTAGCTTGTTTCAGCTATTCTGTGGACCACCCTTCACTGTTTTTAATATCGAAATGATTTTTTTTCACTCAGGAATAAGACTCTTATTATCTTTCAAGTTTTAAATGAAACAATTATGATAATTGAAATTTAAGATATATATTTAACAAGCAAAAATAAAAAAATTAAACTTTGACAAAAGAAGAATACAAAAAAATTAAAAAGTAAAATTACAAGGACAAAAAATATAATTGAGTTTAGACAAAACTGATATCTTTCTTAATAATACTAAAAATAATAAAAAAAAACTTGGATGATTTATATTATCCCAAGAATTAAAAACAAACAATATAGAACGAATAAAAGATCTTAATACCTTTACTAAAATTTAAAAAAGAAACACAAGACAAGACGAAGTTAAAATCACGGATGTGAACTAATTTTTAATATTTCCACAACAATATTTTACAGGTTATTTTATATGAATGCTCAGGAAATTTAATAATCGTTAAAGTTAAGGTTAGCAATATTTTCTTTTATTTTTTTTTAATAATTAATTTAGTTTTGACGCCTACGCGGTTTTATTTCCTTTAGGGAAGTTTTTTTACTATCAATCGTCCATCCGCATTTACGCTCCGTCGATTCTCGAATGTATGCCACAAATTATCGCACACTTTTTCTGTCAAAAGTCTACTGTTTTCTCAAAAATATATTGTCCAATGTCGAAATGGGGATCCAATGCGACAAATATTGAATAAAACGAGTGAATGTGTCTAGGGTATGCGGACGAACAGTTCCTAGAGAACTGCAGGAATAAAATGTTGACAGAAAAAGTGTGCGACAATTTGTTGCATACATTCGAGAATCTCAGTCCAGATAATTTTTGTCTTCTTCAGCGATTATTAAAAAAATACGAAATAATTAATTTTACTCATATGTTATAAAGAAATAATGCCAAGAATTTACTAACTCTGAACTTCAAACTTTTCCGATAAGTTAAGTATAATTAATAATTGGATTAGTTCAATAAATTACCTCTGAATAATATTTAATAAATTAAACATGTAACACAAACTTTATTTTATAACGAAACCTAGAAACAAATCCAAAAGATCTAAACAAGGAGACCTTGGGGACCAGCGCACAGTGGGCGAAAATCACAATCTGGCGGTACTTAATTCAAAAAAAAAATTCACAGAAATAATAAAAAATGTACATCAATAGGTCATTAATACCCTAATCCTACTTAATGACTATATATTAATGAGTTTTTGACTACGCCCTAATTTTGAGAGCAGGTCAAAGTAAGAACTATATAAATACCCAGCGTTATCAATATTTTTTTGTCATAGTTCTGATAGTTGTAGAGGTCGTACGTATTTGTTTTAAAGTTTATTCAGTTAATTATTATTTTTGTTGTGATTTATTCTTATGGATTCCATAATTGAAGGTAAGAAATTTTTTTGATTACTATTTATTTTTTGTTCTTTGGTTACAAGCTATATTTTAATAGTAAATGTCATCTTTCGTTAGTGTTTTAAAAATGTAGACGAATGTATCCACTTTATTTCAACAATATTATGAAAATATATACAATTAGCAACCAAACTCATAAAAAATTACTTGCGGAAGTTTGCGGGTTTGATAAATATGATTTTTTTTAGGAGATAAGGTGCTCACCCGAAGGACGCTTTTTGAGATTTGGGAGGCTTCGAAGAAACATAACTACATTAAGAAGATTTCTGACTTCGTTATGAGTTTTTACAGTGTAGTGGAATGTGATAAAAAAATTGAACGTAAATTAGAATCAGTTATAAGTTCTTTGTGTGGTAAATTTAAGAAAAAGTGGCATTCGACCTCTAGACACAAGGAAGAGTTTTTAAAAAAAAATCAAACCTGGCTTGAACGTGAAATAACATTACCCTCGGATTTTGTTAAACTAATATCACCAGCTTCGGTAAAATCTGCAAAAACGCCTGTTGGGCGCCCGTCCAAGGCTTTTGAAAATTGTTCTCTACGAGTACAGAAAAGAAAATCTAAGGAGATCATTGACAAAAAGTCTTCTGCTGAAATAGCTTTAGCCGCCGAATCATCGGTAAGAGCTGCTGGAAAAAGGGATGCTGCTGATTTAATAAAAGAATTGACATTCGCATCTCCTCAAAGGGCGACAAATATTAAACGTGCTCGAAACTTATTTTCTATGGAAAAACGGAAAATGACCCCAGAAGAAGCATTAGCTATGATAATAAACAATAAATTAAGCAAACATCAGTATATATCCATACGAAAACAAGTGAAAACATTAGGATATTCAGTGTACCCATCATATGACTTAGTTAAAGAAGAGAAAGAAAAGTGTTATCCTCCAGAAAGTGCAATTACAATAACCGAAAGTTCAGCGGAAATTAATTTGCAGGATTTGTTAGACATAACTATTCAAAGAATAGCATTAGTTCAAAGTGAAGCGTTAAAGCGGTTTTTAGAAGATTCAACATTAACTTTAATAAGTAAGTGGGGTTGTGATGGAAGTTCTGCACAAAGCAGATTTAAGCAAAAATTGGAAGGATCTGATACAGATGAAAACTTATACGCAATTTCTTTTGTTCCCCTCCAGTTAATTTCTTCAAAAAATGGGACTAAAGACATTATTTCGCAAAATAGTAGACCATCTTCAACCCGATTTTGTCGAATTATTTCTTTTGCCTATAAGAAAGAGACGAAGGAAGTGATACAAATGGAAACAACAAAAATTCAGGATAAAATTTCCAACTTGCAACAATCAAAAATTTATGTGGATAAAGCAGAATTAAAAATTTCTCATAAAATGGTTTTAACCATGGTGGACGGAAAAATTTGCAGTGCACTTTCGCAATATAGCTCTTCACAGCTTTGTTATATTTGTGGTGCCTCACCTAAAGAAATGAACAATACAGAAAAGGTAATGCAAAAAATACCTATAGAAGAAATGTACAGTTTTGGAATTTCCCCTCTTCATTCCTGGATTAGGTCTTTCGAGTTTATTCTGCATCTTGCTTACAAATTAGACATTAAGAAGTGGCAAGCAAGAACAGCTGATGAAAAATTATTAGTGTCAAATAACAAAAAGAATATACAAGAAAGGTTTCGTAATGAAATGGGTTTACTCGTGGATATGCCCAAACAATCTGTAGGGAATACCAATGATGGCAATACTGCTCGCAGATTTTTTAAAAATTTTGAGAAAACGGCTGAGATTACCAAAATAGACTCTAATTTAATTTACCACTTCAAAACTCTTCTAGAAGCTTTATCTAGTGGTTTTGAAATTGATTGCGATCAATTTGGATTATACGCCGAAGAAACAAAAAATATATTGTTGGAAAATTACGCATGGTATTACATGCCTGCAAGCGTTCATAAAATTTTGGTACACGGAAAAGATATTATCAAGAACTGTATTGTTCCTATTGGACAATTATCAGAAGAAGCCCAAGAAGCAAGAAATAAAGATTATAGACGATTTCGTGAATGTTTTAGCAGAAAAACATCCAGATGTGACACTAATCGCGATATAATAAATAGATTTTTAATTTCATCAGACCCGGTTATTTCCAGTTATCAAGAATATAAAAGTAAACGGTCAGAAAGTTTTAGCAGTGACACTATTAAACTATTGAAGGGTGTCGAACTTATTCAAGCTGGTAGTGATGATGATGATGATGATGATGATGATGAAGATGAGCATGACAGCGAAGATGAGGATGATAGTGATTAATAAAAATAAATATTATTCGTAATATTTGATGTACTAAAATTTAATTATTACTACTTTATTTGTACGATTGTAAATATAAATTCTATTCCCTAAATTTCCAATAAAATTTTAATAAATTCCAAAAAATTATGTGGTGTGTTTAATTGAAACAAATTAGGTTTTCCAAAATTCCTATGACTTTTTTTTGTAATACGATAATTAATCATTCCAAATACATTTTTTGGACGAATCGAAACTGAGCATGTAGAACAATTAAGAATACCTGGAATTTTCGCGAGACTTGCATTAAATGTAATTTACTATTGCAAAATGTTAATGTTACGGTATTATGGTAATTTAGGTAATTGTGGTAATTAGACTTTAATAGAAATTTAGAACAATAAAATGAAAAAATATGTAGAATACAAAAAGATGTACTTGGAATTATTAATTATCGTATTACAAATGAAAAAAGCATGTAATTACATATAATTTTTAAATATTCAATATAATATACATCACATACTATATTGAATATCAAAATAAACAAAATATCTAAGGTATTTTTGATGATATAAATACACAAAATACACTTAATAATTAAGTGCAGCCAGATTGTGAAATTCGCCCACTGTGCAGCGCACGGAACCATTTGTTCCTATCCAACTATTTGGAAACAGCTTATCTAAATTTTAGAAGAATTTCTGTAATTTTTAATGTAGACATTGTACACATCCAAACTTTCATTAACGCTGTAACTTGCCATTACGAGGGTTAAATAACAAAATATGACTGAGAGTAACTCTAAAAATACACTACCTAACAATAGGCACAGTTTTAATTATGTATTTTTCTGCTTATCTTTAAATAAAATAATAAAACTACTCTTTTCTTATCTTACGAAAATTTTATTTTGTAAGTAAAGTATTTAAATTATTCTTTTGTTATTTTATGGTACAACTTGATTTTTTAATAAATAATTAAACATTTTTTTAAAGTAAATTATTAATGTAAAATAAGTAAATGTGTTAAATAACTGAAATTGTATTTTTTTTTCTCTGTCCAATGGTATAAAAATAAAAAATGGGGCCCATAAGAAGATCGAAAGTTTGTTCAAATTGAAGAAAATGCAGTTGACTTAAAAATTTTTTTATGTTAATTTTGGTTTAGAATGTTAACTGAAATAAGACTGTCAAATTTCAATCGCAAAGCTTAAGCTATAACAAAAATATGAATGGGGCAACATTTTTGCAATTTAATCTTTGTAACTCTTCGGGTTTCAAAGATCCCAATGGTGTGTAAAAGTGGGTTCCATGGAAAAGCGCACACGAAAAATGCGCACGATGAAAAGTCCGTTTCACATGGAATAATAATTATACAACTTGCTTGTATAGTTAAAATTTTTTTCACTATTTATGTTGAAATCTATAAAAGTAATAAAATGTTAATACCTGTTTTAAATGGAATTGTTTTGTTAAAAAATGTCCACAAATCGACTCTGAGGGTGTCTGTGCAATGAGTTGATTTGACATAAGATTTGTTCTAAAAATATGATATAATGGTACAATCTTAAGCATTATGATAATAATTTTTATTTTTATGAGAAATGTGCGCTTTTTTTCTCTGTGCGCATTTTCCAGCGTGCGCTTTTTTCGATGTGATATTTTCTCTGTGTGTGTTTTTTTCCGTATGCGTTTCTTTCCATGTGCACTTCAATGTGCTTTATTTTCCGTGTGCGCCTTTTTCTTGTGCGCATTTATCGTGTGCGCTTTTTCTGGTCGCCGTAAAAGTGACCACCCTGTATACTGTCGAAAACATTATGACATAATGAAAAGAACTAACAATTTCCTATTTTGTATGTTTTCTTAATAAAGTTATTAACAGAAGTAATAATTGTATTTTTATAATATTTATAAAAATTAAATCTAAAAATAATTTAAATAAATTTTTAATTTAAACTCCTAATAGATTTTTGTTATTACATCGATTATATTAAAAATAAACAGGTAAATTCACTCATTGCAGCGAAATATCGTAGGAATTTCCGTGGCGAAATAACTTTGTATTTAACTCGTGAGTTTAAATTTGCAAATTTCAATTTACAGAGCGTATTTAATCACTAAAATCCACTACGAGGGCTGTTATTCACAAGATTGCACCTCGAAAGTTACATAAGACTACTTTCCTAATCCAAACAAATCTTATCCACTCAGATTCTCATCTTGATTATTTTTATTTCTAAAGTAATTGAATATACTATCTTAGTTTTAAAACTATCCTATTCCCTATTCCGTATATGGTATATATCCAAAATGAGTAATTTCTACAATTCTGCCTGAAAATGGCGCCAATCCAATTTCAACTCGTATGCGTAAAAGCGTCAACGAGAAAACGATCCCATTTACCATCTATTCCCATTGTGGCCAGGAGAGAAACTAAATACCCTGTTGAACTTTGTCCTTACACCTTTACCCTTTTAATTCCAGTTAATATATAATTCTTCCGGTTAGTAAACTAAAATAATGTGGTTTTGAATTTTTAATTTCCTTCTCATAATTTAGCTCATCAAGTCTAATAGGATTTTAAGTTATTTGATTAACTTGTATAATCGTATTACATTTACTGGAGGTATGTAAATCATACATTCTAAATCCACATAAGAGTACAAGCTTAACGTGTTAACCTAATGTATTATTCATGTTCAAATATATTTATTTGAAAACTATAGAGTGGTAACGTCATTATCAAAGCCAATAAAATTTTAAAATATTTTTCCACTTTGAAGTTAATAAAACTTGGGTTGAATAGTTGAATATCTAACGTTAGATAAAAAGTTTCGGCCGAGTGGGATTGCCAGATATATCCGTTCGGATTCACGCGACAAAAAATTACAGCTTCCATTACTTCCAGTTGTTGTTTTAAATTTATGCAAAAAATCTTTAAGCTTTATTTGAAATTCTGACGAGATTTCAAGTTAATATATAAGTACATACATAAACAAAGTTAGAGAAAGGATTAGAAGTTTTGGGAAGGCCTGCAATCACACACTCCTTCGAGATTTGGAAATCCACCATGCTACGCACATCCTTTCGATGCCGGTATTCGCATTTTAGTCGGTTGTCATCGCTCTATTGTGCATTCCCCGGAAAATTTCCGGGTTTTCTTTTATCCATTTATTCGCCTAATTTGTTTTTAAGGTAAGAGCTTTGTCTCCCGAGACGCGACTGAAATGTAAATGTTCTTTTTTGATTATTTTAAAATTATTCAGATAATCGTTTATACATAAATTATTTCTCTTCAAAATATGAATTATTGAATGTTTATAAATATTTTATAGAACTAAAGCGATTTTAAATTAACTCATTTAAATCACAAGCGACTGAAACGAATAGAATTATTTAATTTAAAAGTAAACATCGTTTTAATGTACGTAAATGTATGTGTTTTTTAATGAACAAATATGAAGATTATAATTTTGATGGCAAATAGTACACGCGTATGCATATTCAACAAATTTCGTGATTTAAAAATATAAATTGGTTATAATAAAAAGTATTATACATGGTGTCATAGCGATTTAATAAAAAACTTTGTTTTATGTAATTTTTAAAAAGCAAAATACTTACTTTATTAGAGGGGATTAAGGGCCATTTGCACCACTGTTATTTAAATTTTAAGATACGCTTAAAAGTCCTTATTGAACACCTGTCTACCTAAGGAACACAATTTGAAGTTAAAAAGTTCTGAAACTTGGCTCTTCTTAACCTAAAAATGCTATGAAATTTAAAATTTGTGGTATGTATTTAACAAAAGGAATATTAATTTTAAACCTAATGCGGATGTCTTCAATACATTGAAAGAAGAGTTTTTTAATTTAAATATTTTTTTAACTTTTTGCAGCGCTCCAAAATTTCTTAAAATTTTAAACAATTTTTAGAGCGCTGCAAAAAGTTTAAAAAAAAAATTAAATTAAAAAAAACAATTTATTCGATTTCTTCCTTTATATCTTAACTAATTGCTTCTGTTAAAAGACAAATATTATTTCAAACAGTTTTAAATCTGTATTGTAAGCGCCGCTAAGCGAAGGCTTTTTTATAAAGAGCCCGTTTTACTGCTGCCGTATGATTATTTGGTTTGACTTACAAAAACAAAAAATGCAGAAATTGGTAGCTACAAGATTCTTCTATTTAACATAAAAAGAAATTTTAAAAAAGCTTCACTGAAAAAAAAATTATATTAAGCGAATTTCAAAATCTAGTGTTCAAATTTGCCGACTATTTTCTTAAAAAATTAATAATAAGGAAGTTAGATCAGCAGTTAAAAAAATTTCCAAAAAATAAAAATTTAGTTCTGCTTACACTTAAATCTTCTTAAATTTTTAAGTCGTCTCCCCATTCATCTAAAACGAATACTTACGCTAAGTTTAGTAGAGATTAGATTTTGGTGTCGTGTCGTTCGGAATCTGCGGTGTTGTTTAATTTCATGATTTTTATATTTTTACCACAGAATCACAATATAATCTTAGAATATACAAGATTGTTCTGTGATAATACACATATAAATGTTTTATAATAATAAAAATATTAAAAATAGAAGAAGGAAATCTGTGGCATAAATTTAAAACGGTCATTTTTAGTATAAACTTGTCTTGGGATATCATTATCAATTAAATCGCCGATATCGACGATTTAGTTTTAAATTCTACTTAGGCTTTAAGAGATCGGCCATAAATGTCACATTTTGAAATTATTTTTTACAATATGTTTCGACGTTTGAAGACTCGTAGAGATCCTCCCGCAAACCTACACATGCTCGTTAGAAAAATTACTTCTTTTACTCCTAATAAAACAACATACCTACTATTAGTGTACTCCTCAATAACAAAACTTATAACAAACGATAACTGATAGCTCTAAAAAAATTTTTATACACCAAAAAAGAAGTTTTGGAAAAGCCTTGGTTGAAAATTTATTATAACAAAAGATGCAAGCTGATGTTTCTGGTTGATACCAGATTGCAAAGTCAACTTTATAGATTTGCCGACTATCCTTTTAAATGTTAAAATAATTCTTTTTAAAAGAAGAAATTATGTTTTTTTGTAATATCATAATGTTTCTCGATAATTATAGTCAACAGTCAAAAGCAAAATGAAATATCTCAAAAATATCAGGTTTTGCAGTAAATATACCAGTAAATTAAATATTATGGCTAATTTACACGAGTCCACTACGTTCAACGAAGTTGCACGTTGCCAACTTTTTTCAACCGTCATATCACCTGCGTCGACCATCACCGTTTTATACCCTTTTTATAAGGTTCACTTTGGTTGATTCAACCGCATCGTGTAAATTTGCCTTTAGATCTTTTCTTAACAGATTTACTGGACACTCCGTATAATAGTAATGTTTATTTTTCATTAAAACATTAATAAATAGTATTTATTAAAACATAATAATTTTGAACTGATATTTAAATTTAATTGAGTATTATCGCTTTGTAACTCTGAATAGCCAAAAATATTTAACAAAACAGTAAGGAATTTTACACAAACACGCTTTTAAATACACTCTTCTGGAATTTGTAGAGCTAAATTGTTTAAATTACTTTAAAGTGTTCGTAACATTTTGATAGTTTGTCGTAAGGGAATACGTGGAAAATAAACAACTTTACAAAATACCACGCTCTATAAGTTTTAAGCCACTTTTAAATAACCATCAAAATTAAGTACAAAGCGATTGCCCGTTTTTAGATTGTAATGTTATTTTAACTATTTAATAACTCCTTTTTGGATTAACGAAAACAATGATTCATAGCATTTTGTTTTTTGTATGTACATTCTTTTAAGGTCTTAAAACTTTATATAAATTAGGTTTTTTTAATAATTAAATTTTAATAATAATAATTATTTATTATAAGGTTTGATAAATTGAACAATATTTTTTAGAAAATCATTTACAAAAATAACACCAATTTCAGCCTTATTTATTCATGACTAAAAGAAACAGAGCTTTACTAAATACAAAACAATGAATTAACCAATAAATGAATAGTTATTAATTATTATTATTACCTGAATTTGTGTGATCATCTTATAAAATTGTTTGAAGAAAATACAAATTTTAAAGTTGGCATGACTCATTTAATAAAAAAATATGAAAAACAATAAATGGTAAGTAAAAATTCATTAAAAGTGAATGTAAAAGAAGAGATTTATGTTAATTGACTTATATTTAAAAAATATCAAATTACAATCCTTATCAATATTATTATTAACAACTATAATTTATCTTTAAAAAATGAGTAAACTTTGCTTAAACCATATTATGTGTCTGTTAGTTTTTTTCAGTATTTTTTCTTAATTTAACAACCTTAATTAACATTAAAATATTACAGAAATAATTTTTTTGAGGAAGGGAGACGTTATTTTTTGTTTCTCGTTTAGAAAAATGTTTTTTGGAAACATAAAAATTATTTTAGAAAATCTCAATTTGGAATCTAAAAAATATTCGTCGTTGAATAAGGTTCAGTCGTTGAATAAAGATCAGTCGTTGAATAACCTTTAGTCGTTGAATAAGGTTCAGTCGTTGAATATGGTTGAGTTGTTGAATAAGCTTTAGTCCTTTAATAAGGTTGAATCGTTGAATAAGGTTGAGTCGTTGAATAAGCTTTAGTCGTTGAATAAGGTTCAGTCTTTAAATATGGTTGAGTCGTTGAATAAGCTTTAGTCGTTGAATAAGGTTCAGTCGTTGAATAAGCTTTAGTCGTTGAATAAGGTTGAGTCGTTGAATAAGCTTTAGTCGTTGAATAAGGTTGAGTTGTTGAATGAGGTTGAGTCGTTGTATAAGGCCGAGTCGTTGAATAAACTGTAGTCGTTGAATAAGGTTGAGTTGTTGAATAAGGTTGAGTCGTTGAATAAAGTTGAGTGGTTGAATAAGGTTCATTCGTTGAATAAGCTTTAGTCGTTGAATAAGGTTGAGTCGTTGAATAAACTTTAATCGTTGAATTAGGTTGAGTCATTGAATAAGCTTTAGTCGTTGAATAAGCTTTAGTCGTTGAATAAGGTTCAGTTGTTGAATAAGGTTGAGTCGTTGAATAAGGTTGAGTTGTTGAATAAGCTTCAGTCGTTGAATAAGGTGCAGTAGTTGAATAAGCATCAGTTGTAGTTTCAACAATTTCTGTGGTTGTGGGATTTTTAATATTTTCATAGCATTCTTGCACGCTAACAACTATTAGCAATCGTACTTGCGCTAATTTTTGTTAATTCATGAGCATTAACTGTATTTAACGTAACCAATTAAGCCGCCAGATCAGCTGATGTTGCAGTTAAATACACTCCAATTTGTATTGCTTTTGCAGCAACTTTAGCGTAACAAATCATTTAGTCCACATGATGAAGCTTCTGAACGTAATTCATAAGTGTCATCGAAAAAAATTTGATCGGTTAGTTCTTTGACTTCATCAAAAACTGCCATGAAACTACGTTACGTCTTATCAACTGATTGTTCCATAGCTCGAACAGCCCCTTCACGAATCCTTCTAATCTCTTTAACTTTACCATCAACGCATATATCAATATTAATTTCTAGTTTCGCAGCTTCTTCAACAATTCTCTGGATTGTGCTTATAGCCCTATCAACTTTTTCCAAAATTTCGCTAACCAATGTTTTTGCCATTTGGTTTAAGGCATCAACGAAATCAGGAAGTTGTTTTTCAATCATACCTAAAATATTATTTGTCAAACCTTTTAATGCTTCAATTTTAATTTAATTTTCGGCCATTTTGTCCCATATATCCCAAAGTTCTTTCGTGTTATTAGCGACAGGATGTGCTTGCACCTATAAAAATAAATTATTACACTAGAAAAAAAAATTCAATCTTACCAATAAAGAAATTGCTAGTAAGAAAAAAATTAACTTCATCATCTTGCAAGTTGTCTCAGATTCTACTGCTACTACTTCAATGCGGCTGCGCGGGCATTCTCGGGCATTCTCGGGCGCCAGGAGTTTAGCTTACGTCTGCACGTTGAGATTAGATGTTAGACCTCTAACCTATACATTCTTTTTATAATAATCTAATAATATGTTTCATTTAAAATCAATGGAAAGATAATTTCTTTTTAATTGTTTTTTCAAGTGAACTAATGCAGGTGTGAGGTTAAAATAGTTTTTTATTAAGCTGAAATTTATTTAATTATTAAAAAAATTATATAAATAATGTCAACGCAAAAAAATATCTTAAAAAAATTAAATTTTTAAACATTTTCTATACCACTTTTAAAAATTGAAAAAATAGTATTTTTTGCCAATTTAGTAGTCCGTGTTTTGGACAAAATTTATTTTGTGACGTAAAAGCAGGTCAGTTTGGTAATATTTTGACAGTCTTAAAAGGGAATTTCAAACATTCCAATTTCCAAAGTTATGGACCGAAATGTCAATTTTTTGGCTAGAATTATGACCAAAATGTTCTACATTTCACAAAAGTATTAATTTTTCGAAAATTATTTGATCGATCGTAACTTTACAGGAAAATCATCTTTACTGCAAATTTTTAAAATTATTTCAGTCGAACAAAAAATACGCAATCCAGGGCCAAATTTGTTGCAAATATTTTGTTTTTTGAGTAAGTAACCGATTTTTATAAATTTTGACATAAAATACTCCCCTTTTATATTCGGCGACTGATTTTTTTCATATTTTTCCTAATTTGTTGACTCCTGGTCTGATTTTGAAAAAGATTTTTATGTAATGAAGCATTAGTTCCTTTAGATCTACCTTTTTAGTGGCCAGGTGTAGCAAGCAGCAATTACACAAGTTTGCAGAGTGATGGACGCTGCGTTTCGTGCTTATTAGCACTTATCAGCATCACATACTCATTTTCAATTATAAAAGTAAAATCTGAAAAAGTTACTGATATTTTTCACTTCTGTCCAGTCAATCGGTGTTCAAGACTACCGATTTCGTAACAAAATTGCGATAGCTTTTTTCTCAACGGTTCTATATGTTTTTTGGGTTTCCTGAAGATGATTTTATTACAAGGGGTATTGGCGCTAGAACGCGCTAAAAAATATAGATTTTTAGGCCTTCTGCGAAAACGTAATTCCAAAAATAAGAAAAATCGAATTGCTTTCATATTTAAAAGAGAAGTTATTATGGTATTTCCATGGAAACAAACATCATACAATGGTCAAAATCGTCATTTTTTAAATTCCTTGGTGTAAAGTCTCCCATTGTATAAAATTTCTTAATCAACTTAAAAAACGACGTTTCACAGCTTCGACAAGTAAAATAGTGCAAATTTTACAAAATCTCAATTCTTTTAATATTCTCCTACGAATTTTTCAACAAACTAAGCTTTATCTCTTGCGGCATTTTCTAATTTATTCAAATCAATCACAAAGTTAATTCTAGTTTGTTTATTTATTTTTTTAAAAATTTTATAAATTCATTTTACAGCTTCAACAAGTAAAATAGTGCAATTTTTATAAAATCTCAATTAATTTAATCTTTTTCTCGAAATTTTTCAACAAACTGTGGTTTATCTTTTGCAGAATTCTCTAGTTTATTCAAATCGGCCGCAAAATTAATTCTAGCTCCCTTAGTATTTTTTTTATAATTTTTTAAAAACCATTTTATAACTTCAACAAGTAAAATAGTGTAATTATTACAAATTCTTAATTTTTTTTAATGTTCCCCTTGGAATTTTTCTATATACTCGGATTTATTTCTGACAGGAAGGATTTATATCCATTCCTGTTCGTTATAAATTCGGTCTAATAGGATCCCCTCTCTTTTTGACGCCATCTAAAAGATAAATTGCAACTTAAAAAAAAATTGAAAAATAAGTGGAAATATATTGAGATTAGACCAGTTTTGTGGTAAATAACTTTGTTAGGAAAATAGATAGAAAAAAATTCTTAACACTTAATTGTTCCAAATATTATGTAGAATATGTGTAAGATTTTGTTTCACCTTATTATAAATCACCCTGTATACATGGTATAAAAAACCCTTATACAATGGAGAAATATATTTAATTTCTTACAAGAAATTTTTTACTCGAACATTAAATTTTCTCAAATGGAGAGAGGGAGCGAAGCGAAAATTCCGAAAAATACCTTCTGCACCGTATAGCCAAAACGACAACTTCCACCTGCCTCTCTCAGCAGCGGTATACTTTTGATGTATTACACTGTTTTAAATGAGTTGATGGTAAATCATGTTTTATGAAAACATTAACAAATTATATTTACAGCATATGACTGAATATAAAGCTGAAGAAGTCATTTAGTGTTACAACATGGTTACGAAAGACAGGTAAGTTGTATTGTGAAGTATCGATGTATGAAGAAATTCCTGATGTCATGTGCGAAGTTATTTTAGTCATCTCAGTTTTGTTGTTGGTGGCCCAGGCAATCTTTCTTGGGCGCTCAGGTAAAGGGTATTAGGCAATGGAAGGTCTGGGTTAGTTCAGGCTGAACATTGAGTTGTTGGTATTCCTAATTCTTGAACTAATAGAATTGTAATAGAAATATCAATAATGTTATAGTGATAATGCGGCAAAATATTAATGCAAGGGGTTCGTCGAGGTCGTCTTCCCCTTCTGCATCCAAATTGTCGTCGATGTTGGAGCACGACCCTTTACAATGGCACGTCCTGCTCGCCTTAACCCACACTGACATGGCAATCTGTCTTGCATTTGCAAGATGCAAGCTGAAGAAGTTTCATTGTGGTAAAGGGAACCAACACATTTTTTGTCAACTCCCACCGGCAGAGATCCAAGTAGTTTCCGATCCACTACTGCACCTGATGGAAAACTATGAAGGCGTGTTTCTAAGCTGCAGCTTAGTGGCAGGTATAGAGTCCGCGTTTGCTGATACCTTGTAGATGATGTCACGTATTGCTTGTTGAGTGTTGTAGTTGGGTGGTTACTAACATAAAGAACAGAAATTTCCCACCAGCTGCAAATACAAGACACATTGCCAAGGTCGGGGTGGGTGTAGGCGAGCAGGATACCGTAGTACCAGCATTGTGAAGAATCATGCTCCTACATCGACGACAAATTGGATGTAGAAGAGGAAGACGACCTGGACGAGCCCCTTCCAGTATCACTGTTTGAAGCAGCTGACGCGGTTGAATGTATTAGAGTGGATTTCATCTGAAGTGAACCTTTCCTGCGCCGCGAGCGCTTTTACCCGAGCGATTATTATTAAAACTAAATAATGTCGATTCATACTTTACAGGAATTCAGATTAATTGAGAAACCTTAATTCTAGATTACCAGTACATCATCACGTACATCAATCATAAACTAACTAAATATTCTTAAACATTGATTTCTGAGCAGGGTTCTCTTCAGATGAAAACCACTCTAACATTAATCTTTCTGTAACAATTTTAGCAGTTGAAGAACTCTGTTCACCCTGGATCTTCCACAGCCCATGACCCTTTCCCTGGACCATCCATTGCCCAAGACCCTACACTTGGACCTTAAAGCGCCCAAGAAACATTTTCTGGGGCATCAACAACCAATTTAAGACGACAAAATAAATTCGCACACAACATCAGGTATTTCGTCATACATCGATACTTCACAATACAACTTACCTATCTTTCGTAACACTAAATAACTTCTTTATTTTCCAGATGGAAAAGAAAGAAAGAAAGCTTTATATTCTGTGTATTGTACCTAATTTGTTGTAAATATAATTTGTTAATGTTTTCATCAAACATGCTTTGCAATCTTTAATGTTAGAATTATCTTTTGTAAGAAATCAAATGTACTTTCACGTGGTATAAGTTTTTTTGTTTATAACATGTATATTTTTCGAGTTGTAGTAGGTGGGAGTGGGCGTTTTTGACGTTTTTACAGAAGGGGCAAAAAATCTCTGTTTTTAGCGCGCTCTAGCGCCGATACCACTTGTCATAACATCAAAGCTGATTAATGCATTTTGTAGGAAATTTCATATACTTATTATTTTTGTATGGAATGCTCATCTTCTAAAAACGCAGTTTTCGAGATATTGGCAAAAAACTGAAAAAAGTGCGAAAATTTTTTGCATTTTTCGTTGTACCTCCTACAAGGCAGCAAAACTTGAAAATAGAATCGTGGAGAAAAAAACTTCCACAATTTTGTTACTGGAAAACCACCAAGTGACTGGACCTTAAAGCTAGAGTTTACCTGTGTATTTTAGCGTCTGAAGTTTTTTTCTTATGAGTTAAATGTAGTGTTAATTTTAAAAAATAATTTCGGAATATTTGTAATTTTAATTCAAATGAACTAGAGCATTGTTAAATATTTGTACATCCATGCATACGCCAGTTTAATTAGCTAAAAGCAATTTTATTTTAAATTTAAATACTAATTTGAAGCAGATCGCATTACCTCTTTACATTAATTTAGCTCCGCTTACATCTAATTAAAACTAATCAGTTTGTGCTACCAAAATTCCATTTTGTATCTCCATGTACATTACATTTAATACACGATTTAAATTTGCATTACATAGAAATTAATGTGAATAGAAGCAATTTATTTAAAATACCTACACTTTACCTGATATTCTGATATAAGAAAGAATATGCTGCGTATCATAAACGACAGACGACTTCAAGCAGGGGTTCGCGTAGCGCAGTTCCGGTGATTATTTCAGCCAACTTGTTTGGAATATCAAAGCTGAAAAGAAGACGTCTTGCTGTCGAGCAAAAAATCCTCACAACATAAAGGAATTTTAAATCACTTTTAAATTTTGCATAGAATGAATGAATTTTAGGTAAGTAGGGCATTTATTTTCTGCTTTTCGTGGATTCGCAAAGGAAAATTAAGACTTACGAATTCTTTGTTTGTTCAAGTTGCCGAAGTACGTATGCATACTCTACACTATATTGAAAGCAACTTTAAGCTATAAATATACATTAGAAATATTGTAAATTCAAAATTTTTATAAAGTGCAAAAATATATTATTTAAAGTACTTTTCTGTTTTCTCAAATTAAACTTAAGTATTGCCAAAGAATAAAATTAAAAAACTTTAACCATAAATATTCTCATTGTAAAAGAAAATAAAAATATTACGGCAATAGTAAGACGAATCGTTATGACAAGAAACAAGAACTTACAAAACTTATTATTTAAACCAATTCAAAATTTTTATATCTGATTCAAATTTCAATTTGTACACAATGCAATACAATTTCCTTATCCGTTAGCACGCCTAACTCACGAAAGACTACAAAGAAACATTCTTTGTACTTCTATAATAACAAATAATACTACCTTACATTCAAACGGAGAAACTAACTAGTCCATGTTACTTGTCTCATTTAGTTAAAAGCAATTCAAACCAACAAAAAGTTTTCTTAAAAATAAGATTTTACCTCTATAAAGAATTAAACCACTGTACTCATATTATTACTTGATTTTAATTCCAATAATACAGTTTAGGCTTTTAGTAGAAGATAGTTGGATGTTGCAATTTAGAGATTTTTCTTTCTGTTCGTTATTCAATTAATTATTTTTTTATTATTTTAATTAGGTATAATTTTAGTTTTTAGAATGATTTTTTGTGTTTTTAAATTCTTATGCATAATTTAAACTGATTAAATTAAAATCATAAATCACTATAATTTATTCCGATTATGTAAATCTGGAACAAAATTTTGGTTTTTATTTTTGTTTTCATTCGAGAAAATATCTCAAACTCCCATTAATTTAATTTTAATTATCACTGTTAGTTTTATATAGTGCAAACTATAAAGTATGCGAGAATCTTAATTGATTATGACAACTTTCCTGGCGAAAATGTTCGGTGTTGTCATCGCGATAATGCTAATTAGGCAGCTGCTCTGAATATTCTAACGACAGACACACACAATTCCCCTTGAATTTTAACTAAGAGTAAAGACATTAAATGTAATTACTGTCATTAAATATCAATGTTTATAATATAATGTCCACATAAAATCCAACCCTCGATCATATAATTTTAGTATAAAGGTCTGTTAAAGTTATTAAATTTGAGGAGCATAGATAATTTGATTGATCAGTAATCACAGCTGAGATTCGCTGCAGAGATCAAATCTTCCCCAAGCCTGCAAAAAATAAATTTCTTTAAATAAAAATCTTGCTAAAAGACAATGGATTTTTATTCACAATTTAATAGATGAGTTTTTCTGAGCTTCGTTGAAGTTTTTTTTGCTATTTGTAATTTGGGAAAATTAAACAAAAATGTTTTTTAGCCACACTAAACTTATACCTTTATAATTATTATTATATTTTTTGATGAAATAATTTCATTTAGTGTTTGGATTTCAATGTATTATATTTGCTTAAGACGGAATTATCCATATTTTTTCATACCACATTATATAATTATTCCGTATTATTTACTAATTTATTAGCCTAATCCATTTGTTTTATTGAGTTTCATTTAATTATTTAGCTCACTTTTAATAAAATCCATTAAACATATTCACAAATTGGCATTTTTATATTTATTATTGAAAATTTACCAATACACTTTTTTAAATTACGCTGAATTTCATAACTTGACCGATTCTTACATTATACTTTTAGCAGCATTGTTACAACTTTTAATATTTTATGAAGATACAATAAAGTAAAAATAAAACTTAAAGTAAAAGTAGAATATAAATGCTACTATACATACACATCTTACCTTTTTATATATTAAAATTTTAAATTGTTTTAAAACTTGCTGCACACTATTACTTCTTGAAAGTCAGAATTTAGATTTTGATATTTTTCAAATAATTACGTATATAAAGTTGGAAATACATTTATACCAACCTGCAAAAAAAGTGTGGGAGATTTTGTTACTAATTTGTTGCAAATTTGTTACAATAAATAAAATTGTACCTCGAACCGTTTTTGAAAAATCTCCAAACAGCCAACTTGAATCTGAAGTTAGCAGTCATGGCGATGACTTCGAGGGTATTCACCCAAGGATTGTCAATAGTGTACCTAAATTTGTTACTTAAAAAGTACTTTCAGATGCACTAGTCGTTTTTTTTAATAAAAAAATTTATCGCAAATTTTTTTTTTAGAAAAATATTTTTCGAAACATTAGACATTATAAAATAAATTTAATTGTTATATTCCAATTCTACCAAGCTAAAAACAATTTGTTACGTTATCTCTATTGAGAAAAAAATCCCAAAAATAGCATATTTTAGAAGAACGGCCTTTGTCGGCTTACTATCTTATGCGTCTCTCTGGCCAAATTTTATAATAAATTATTTTTAATTACACAATCTCTAAAAAACTAAAAGGCCTTTAAAAAATCTGAAAAATTGCGAGCCTCTGACGTAACAATAAAAAACGAACAAACTATTCACCGCAGTTTCTTCAGCGTGTGACTTGTTTTGATGTTTGAATGAATAAATTTAAAAATAATTTTGTAACAAATTGTATATCACTTCAGATGTGTCCAGAAAAGCATTAGAAAATACAATTTATCCAAAATTGTGTGGCACCCTAAGTATGAAAATATAAACGAAACGAACTTTTTTAAAATTTTAGGAGCGTGTGACTTGTTTTGATGTTTGGATGAAACAAAATTGTAAAAATAATTTTGCAACAAATTGTATATCGATTCAGAAATGTCCAGAAAAGCAGTAGAAAGTACATTTTGATCAAATAAGTGCTGGAAGCCTAAAGTAACAAAATAAAAACGAAATATATTCACTTTAATTTTTACAAAATTTTGGGAGCGCGTAACTTTTTCTAATGTTTGGTTGAATAAATTTAAAAATAATTTTGTAACAAATTGTACATCACTTCAGGAATGCCCAGAAAAGCAGTAGAAAGCTTTTATAAACCAAACATTGGAAAAAGTCACGCGCTCCTAAAATTTTAGAATATGTTTTGTTTTTATTTTGTTACTTTTAGCTGCCAGCACATTTTTGGGCAAATTGTACTTTCTACTGCTTTTCTGGCCATTTCTGAAGTGATGAACAATTTGTTATAAAATTATTTTTAAATTTATTCAAGCAAACATTAGAAAATGTAACGCGCTGCTAAAATTTTATAAAAATTCCAGTGAATATGTTTTGTCTTTATTTTGTTACTTTAGCTGCCAGCACATTTTTGGGCAAATTGTACTTTCTACTGCTTTTCTGGGCATTCCTAAAGTGATGTGTGATGTACAATTGTTACAAGATTATTTTTAAATTTATTCAACCAAACATTAGAAAAAGTCACGCGCTCCCAATATTTTATAAAAATTCAAATGAATATGTTTTGTTTTTATTTTGTTATTTTAGTTGCCAGCACTTTTTTGGACAAAGTGTACTTTCTACTGCTTTTCTGGAAATTTCTGAATCGATCGAAAATTATTTTTACAATTTTTTCATCCAAACATCAGAACAAGTCACGCGCTCCTAAAATTTTAAGAAAATTCGTTTCGTTTATATTTTGTTACTTTGACTGCCAGAATTTTTTTGGAAAAATTGCATTTTCTAATGTTTTTCTGGTCATATCTGAAGTGATATACAATTTTATACAAAATTATTTTTAAATTTATTCATCCAAACATCAAAGCAGTTTTTTTTTTATTGTTATATCAGAGGCTCCCAATTTTTCCGATTTTTTAAAGGCTTTTCAGTTTTTACAGAGATTGTGTAATTAAAAACAATTTATTATATATTTTTGGGCAGAAAGACGCATAAGAGAGTAAACCGACCGTTCTTCTAAAATATGCTATTTTTAGGGATTTTTTTCTCAATAGAGATAACGTATCAATTTGTTTTTAATTATTATAATTTTGGTAGAGTTGGAATATAGCAATTATTTTCTGATGTCATATGTATTGTATATTCGAAATACAAGGTGTCCCGTATCGTTATGCAGAAATTTTGTAAGTGTAAACTAGGTTCAATTCAAAGACTAATAATCACAAAAGTTGCAGATCTATTTTTGTTATTCAAAAGTTACAGCAGAATTTATTTTTCAAACTCCAAAACAGAAAATAAAGTGCTTAGAAAAAAATATTTTAGTTAACAAATACTCAAACTCTACTTTAGAAAACTGGTAAGGTATTTTTAATTCAGCAAAAACTAACACACCTAATAACCACAAAAATCGCATAAAGAATGATTTAAATTTTAAAATACCGAGATTTTAATGCCACATGTAAGTAAATTAAATTCAAATTGTAACAAAGAATATAATTTCTTTTTAAAATAAATTTTAAATCAATTATGATTTTATTTAAATTTTCTGTTTTGGAATTTGTAAATTTAAAAGTGTTGTAGCTTTTGAATAAAAAAAAATAACCTACAACTTTTGTGTTTATTTGTCTTAGAATTGAACCTACTTTACAGTCACAAAATTTCTGCATAACGATACGGGACACATTGTATATTTTTATAAAAAAAAATTTTTCGGTAATTTTTTTTTATTTAAAAAAGAACGACCAGTGCATCTGAAAGAACTTTTTAAGTAACAAATTTAGGTACACTAATGACAATCCTTGGATGAATACTCTCGAAGTTATCGCGATGACTGCTAAATTCAGATTCAAGTTGGCTGTTTGGAGATTTCTCAAAAACGGTCCGAGGTACAAATTATTTTTTAGTGTAACAAATGAGCAACAAATTAGTAACAAAATCCCCCTCCCTTTTTTTGCAGGTTGCTATAAATGTATTGACAACTTTATATACGTCAAATAATTTTATATGCCCCAATAATAACATGCTATAAACAGTATACACACTTCTTTTACATAATAGCCCAATTTGTTAGGATTTACTTTAATAAAACATAAAAAAAGCCCTATAAAATCTCAATAAAACCCAATATTTAAAAAATGGTTTGAATATAAATGCAAAAACATTCATATACTCGTAGTTTATAACATAAATGTTACTATACCCATGCTTTATTTTTTTAATTTAATACTTTGGGAAGCTGAACATATCTTTTTAAACGTGCAGAATGTTTTTGTGTAGAAAAAAATAATTGGTGTATTTTACACGTATGTTTTATAAATCCTAGTAATTTGTTTTTCTTAGTTTTTTTATTATAAGTAAGTAAGATTCGTCGTAACCAAAAATTCATTACCGAACTTCCACTGCAAAAAAAACTACGATGAAAATCACTATAATTTAACCAAATCTTGCTTTTGAATGATTTTCAAATTTCTTAAATACCTTACCTAATCTTTACATTCTAAAAACCTTGAAATTTTAAAATTTTTATGGTATATGACTATTTACTGAAATTTTGATACATACAACCTAAAATGATATTCACTTTATGATTCAAAGTCTACATCACCAATTATATTTTCTCATATAAAACAATCCACATTACTCGAAGACATATGATAGAGGAACAATCCGAATCTATCACTATCGACTGACTCACTTTGTCTTGTATCATGAATCATACCGCAAGCTACTTTTTGGTGGGGGGTAATTTCTAAATACACTTGTTTTAATTCATGTTTCTTAGAGAGGGAATCAATAAATTTGTGGCCTGGTAATTATCAAAAATGGTCATATTTCATTATCTAGAAAAGGTACAAAAAATGTCATTACCATACCTCAACTCAGGAAAATTGACTGAAGACTGAACTGTTCCAAGCATAGTGTATTTTTATCTCATTTAAGACTAACTTAGTTAAAAATAATAAACAAAAAGAGTCTTAACACCCAAACAAGTGGTGTGTACAAATTACTTTCTGGAGCTGTGCAGGGGGATTACATAAGGCAGATTTATTACTAGGTTTATGGAACATAATGCAGCAATTAGGTTAAAGAGACCAAATAAATCAAATTTTGCGGAACTCGTCATCAACAAAAATTATAATTTCAACGTTATCGAAAATAATAAGATCTTGCATAAAACCACTAGTAATAGGTTAGCAAAATCTTGAAAATTTAGAAATATTTAAGATTGAGGTTAACCCGATTAGTATTACCTTCAATGTACAACTTGTTCCTGAACATATTACAATTTTTTGAAATATTTTCTGACGATTAATGCAGATTGATCTGTCCTATGTATTCTCATGCTATTTATCTTTGACACTCTTTTGTAGATGAACCTTTAACTTTAAGAAATTGTTGATTGTCATGTTTATGGTATCGATTCAAATTTTATGCCTGAGCTTAGTAAGACGAACTAAATTTCATACTTTGATTGGTTTTTGAGTAAATTATCTGTAAAATAGAAGTACTTTAAGGGTCTTAAAAAATACAGTTACTGTTAATATTTTTTAATTCTTTTCTCTCACATTGATCATTATAAATATTTTTTAATACTACCAAAATTTGGTACAAAAATATAATGTGGTTTATGAGTTATCCACGATACCGTAGCACCCTATTTAGCATAATTAAAAAATGACTAAAAAATTTGTAAATACTCTTTATATAACTTTGTTGAATAATCTGTGTCACTTATGGCATACTATTGTTGCGCAACCCCTCATAACCCTAGTTTCTTGGGCATGTCTAAATTTAGCCGGAGTTCGTACTTGAGACGATAGTCGGCTTTCCTTTTTTCGTGCATAACAAAGTGTCAAAGTGCCATCATTTGTTGTAAACCAAACAATTTTAGGGGCGCAACAAAGGGACTACTTGGTAAAAGTTACGCACTTTTGACTATTTCCGAAAATACGATAATACAAAAAGTGATAGCATATTCGTTTTTGTGCCACTTTGAAGAAAATGCTTAAGATGCAAACATGTGCTATTTATTTTTGTTCTAAGAGCTTTAAGTAAGGTTTTATGAAGATTTGAAAAACAGGCAAAATTTAAAAGAAAATTTATGTTATAAAAATACAGAAAAAATACATAAAACGAAACAGTACAGCACAAGTTGTCATTTTAAGCATTTTCTTCATTGTGACACAAAAAAGAATCTGTTATCACTTTCATTGTTTTAATGGTCACTTTGTCAGTTATGTTACTTGCGCCGCGCACCGATTAAAAAATTAAATACCCTATTTAATTAAATAATAAGAACAATATACCTTATTATTTATTATATTATACCTTAACTTAACTTCATACTTTGATTGGTTTTTGAGTAATTTAAGTAGGAGTACTTTAAGGCCTTAAAAATACACTTACTGTTAATATTTTTTAATTATTTTGTCCGATTTTGTTCAATATAAATATTTTTTAATGCTACCAAAAATTGGTACAGAAACATAAAGTGGTTTAGGAGTTATCCACGCTCCCGTAGCGCCCTATTTAGCATACTTCAAAAATGACTCTTAAGAATGTAGGTATACCTACTAAAAAATTTTTATTTTTTTAGATTTATGCCATAATTTCATATTTTTCTGTGATACATTAAAAAATAGTGTAGAACCAATTAAAGAGCATTGTATTAACCAATTTTTGTTTTAAAAAGTAAAAATTTTTAAAATAAGTACCAACCAACAAAGTTTAAATTTGGTTTACATATTAATAATTCATTGACTTTTTTAATCAAATAATTTTAACTTGTAAAATAATTTAATTAATTCGTTATTTGCTTTTAATTTTACTTTATTTCAAGTTTTATAACTGGCTTTTGTTAGCTTGGGTTTGACAAGAAAAGTAGATTTTAATTAGCAGCAAAATTCTTTTCTTTCATCCATAAAATGATATAAACACATATAATATTATAAAATAAATAATTTTAGGACCTAATAAGCTTTTCGAGTAAAATTATTTTAGTCTTACTAAAATTGAGTCATTAGATGCAAATTTTATTAGGGTATTATAATTTTATCCTTTCTAAAATTTAATGAAATATATTTACTCATAGAAGAATATGATTAAAGTTATGTTAATATTTTACCAGCAGTTTGCATTTATCCTTTCGTATGACGAAAAACAATTTATGAATAGACTTAAAAATTTTTAATAAAACTTTCATAAAGTTTTAGTTTAAAATTATACATATAAATCGTTTTTATTATTGAGGGACATTTTAAATTTATTAGACAGACACAATTCTAATAATAAGGAAACCTAATTTCACATGCACGTTGAGAAACAATTTAAACTGCAACTTATGGAACCTTAAATTATTATCCACAATCCGAAAACTTTATGTATTACACCGCCTTGTTTAAAATACATATTAAATTTCTTAGTTAATGTGTATTCTAGCCAGAATTGTTTTAACTTGAAAGTAATTTATTGCTTAAATTATATATTGTCTCGCTACTTGTAGGAAAATGACTAATAAAATTGGATTTATACATAATTAACCTACTTATATACAGGGTGATTAGATCACCCGTCCCACTCCTTTATCACGAGAACGCGTTATCGTACATGAGTTTAAAATGTGGTTATTACCAAATTGAATCTAAAGAATTCATTGGTAAATTTATTATTTTTCGGAACAACCCTGTACTATCAGGAACCGGAAGTAACTGTTATTTTTTAAATGGCAACGTAGGTCGAGTTTCGTATTGTTTCATAGGACTTTAAAAGACAACAACTTTTACTAAAATATTTTTAACTAATTTGCATATTTACAATTTTAGACATGGTGATGTAAAGTTCTAAAAAATGCATAACTGCCGTATTCAATTTTTTTGAGAAAATCTCTCCCACAGGTCAATCGAGACAAATACAGGGTGAGCCAGAATGATTGTGGTCAATTCAAATTTCCCGCCTAAAAATCTGGGGAATTTTTATGCTTTAAGTTCATAGTAACACAAAATCATGTCAAAATCAAAACAAAATAACTAGACTTCACAAAAGCAGAGGCGTAGGTGTAATTTTTACCGTTATGTCAAATCTTCAGATTTTTGAATTTCGTTATTGTGCCTTCTATTTCATAAACGTCAGTTTTTATCAAAATTAATTTGCGTAAATCTTTGTTTTGTGTTAGCATCTGCCTCGAAAATGAAGAAAAACATTTTCAACATTTGAAATTTGCTGTGAAATTAGAGATTTTGGAAAAAGAATTTGCTACGCCATTGGATTACTAGGAGATTTTCTTTTTAAGATTTCAGTTGTACCAACCTGCGTATATGGTTGCCTACATATGAAACCACTATCATTTTAGCTCACCCTGTAGGTGGGATGGGTGTTATGAATCGCCCTGTATATGATTAAAAAATTATTTAAATTTTAAATTTATTTTAAAAGTAGATTTTACAGATATAAATCAATGAATTAACTTATTTATATTTTTTATTTTTTTAGAAATTTATTGTAAATTATTATATTCAAAAGTTTTAAATACTGTAGAGAAAATTTAAAAATTCTTATTTCAAATTTAATTAATAATAATAACTTATTTTTATATTAAACTGTAATTATTTAACCATGTACTTTATTATTAATTATTATAAATAAAAAAAATAGATTAGTAATACTAAAATTTATTTAAAAATGCACAATAAAATTTAATACTACCTCTGTCCCAAATTATGGTATATATTGCTTCAATAGCCTTTGATTGTTGAAATTTAAAGAAGATTAATCATTTCATATTGAAAATTAATATATTCGTAATACTTTTATATTTGTCTATGCTCAAAACAAATTTTTACATTTTGTTCCTATTAGTTGAAAGAAAAACAAAAATAGTAGAAAATCAAAATCACACCCGCTTAGAAGATAAAATCAATGAAAATAGTGGTGTTTGTAGGGTGTATAAGAAAAGTCCAAAAAACTAAAAAAATACTTATAACAATAAGGGTAATGGAATTTTACAGTTCTTACTGCAATATAAATTAGGGAACAAATTGTAGTGAAAAGGCTCTTGCCATAGTCCACAATTTGGTTTAAATGTAGAAATCATTATACAGGGTGGGCCAACGAAAACGAAACAGACGAGTTTTGAAATAGTTAATAAAAAAATTTGAAAAAATGCTCGGACAGGTCAACTTTAGTTTCGAGGGGGACATATTTTGCAATAGAGCTGATTCAAAAATCCATTCATCCCTGCGCCCTATGGACACAACCCCTTAAATTTTAATAGGGATGGTGGGGTAAGTAATACCTTGTTAGAAAGATCTTTTTACTTAGAGTAACGTACAAAAAAAAAAGTTAAATCGATCGATTCGTTTTAAAGATATTCAAAATTTAGCAAGTAGAGATTTCATGTCTTTTAAAATTGTGCCATGAACACCACACCTTCAATTTTAAGTGTTTTGATAAGGTAAGTAATAACGTTTCGAGAGGGACATACTTTGCAATAGAGTTGATTCAAAAATCCATTCATCCCTCGCCCTTTGGACACAACCCCTAAAATTTTAATAGGGATGGTAGGGTAAGTAATACCTCGTTGGTAAGATCATTTTACCCAGAGTAACATACAAAAAAAAAGTTAAATCGATCGATTCGTTTTAAAGATATTCAAAATTTAGCAAGTAGAGTTTTCATATCTTTTAAAATTGTGCTATGAACACCACGCCTTCAATTTTAAGTCTTTTGATAGGGTAAGTAATACCTCCTTGGAAAGTTTTTTTTACCACAAGTAACATACAAAAAAAAACAAAAGTGAAATCGATTGGTTTGTTTTAAAGAATTCAAAATAAAACAGTATTGCACATTATTTTTTATTTAACCAAACTACACTTAACTAATCTTTTTGAAGAAAACTTAACACTTTAAAGAATCCCATCGATCCCGACACTTTCAAGGATGTTTTTATTATTTTATTAAATGTTCGAATTGAGTTCCACCAACCTCCATGCAAACGTACAAATTTTGCTCAAAGCGAATTCTTACATTTTGTAACATTTCAGCAGTAATTTCTCGGCACTTATTAAGAGTCATTTTATAGTAGGCAAAATAGCAGTTTACGGGCCGCACTAGATATGCTAGTGCAAACAATATTTTTGTATACTTTTTTTTATTTTAGATTCTAGAGTCATTCATCTAAATATGTACAGATGGAAAAAAAATTGGAGAATCTATAAAAAAATATACAATTACTCAAATGTACCTTAACTTTGTTCGCTTATAATTAATTCTGCATAAAATTACAACAGAAAAGCAACTGTCCAGTTTTAGTTTTATTAATCTAGTTTACAAATCAGAAAGAAATTTGAAAATCTGTCAAAAGAAACTAGAGATATGCGGCGGCCAGTAATGTTCGATTTCATGATTTTTCGCGATTTTTGTTCCCATCCTTATGCGCCTCTAGCGGTTCGAATAAAAATTACGTTTTGGGCTCCGCCTTCGCCAGACCAGGCCAGGCGGAGCTACAAATCGCTTGCCAGGTGTTCGATGAAATTTCAATTTCTCTGCTGGGATTGCTTACGAGCATATTTAATCAGTTTTTCGTTAATTATTATTAATAAATAAATTATTTTTAAATGAAATAAAATCATTTCCACAAATATAAATATGATTAAATATATTCACGCAGTTTAAAATTTTATTTTTTCAAATATACTTAGTTTCAACATTTTTTTAAATTTTTTTTGATTTGGGTCAATATTTTTAATTATGTTGTTTGTTTTCAAAAAATCAAAAAATGAAAAAATGAAAAAATGAAAAATTCAAAATTGAAAAATAGAAAAACTATGATATTTTTTTAGATTCAGTGAATAAATTAACTGTTATTTTTTTATGTCCAAGATATTTTTCCCATATCCAATATAGCCCCACCGATGGGGATACATTGGACTGAGATTTTTTTCTCATTTCTAATCGTTTGTCGAGTATTTCAAAAACGTTGATTGGAATTCTTGATTTTGTCTTTTGATTTTATATTATTTTTAGTTTTAATTAAATTAAATTAATATAAAAAATCAAGATATCAAAAAATGGGCTCGGAAGGCCATAATAACGGGTATCTAGTTTGTAAATCAAAAACCCGCTATTTTTGGCACCTGGCAATCCTTAAATATAAGGGGTACAGTTTGAGCACTTTTGTTGCCCTAAAAATGTTAAATTTGTACACTTGGCGTCTCGGCGCCGGGTTCGCCAAACGGTTGGGCCTGGAGACTTAAAAATGACCGCGGTCTATCGTCTATTTCGTCGCTGCCCTTTAAAACCGGACGGGGGTGCGATTTTTCAAAGTTGACGCCGACTAAAACCGGAAAGAAACCAAGAAAAATCGACAATTTCGAGAATTTTTTTCAGTGTTAGCGTCGTTGGAAAAATTTAAAATTCGAACCGCACATAAATGCACATCCCTCTTCACGATTCAACCGGAGTTTTTAAAATCTGACTAAAAAAACTGCCCTTTTCGCGGTTTGGAGCAAAAAACGTCGGATTTCGGGGTAAAAATACAAAAGGGGTCCTATCTCCGCCCCCTTAATAGATAGGTCCGGACGGATCAAAACCATCATATTCAGAATTTGGTCCTCTATAACATACTAAAATTTGATGCGATTCGGGGTGAATTTCGGACACTGAGGGGATGAATTCGATTTTTCGTTCAGGGTGGAATAACTTTTTTCGGGGTTGTCCGATCAAAAAGGGACAATTAAACTTTTTTCTTAAAATTTTCTCCTCCTTCCACCTACAAAATTTCAACTCAATACGAGAAAAATACCTTCCACGTTTCTTACGGTTTTAGTATTATAGAAGAATAACTAAAATTATTTCAACATCAATTTTATGCAATTTTGGGAGTTTGTATTTTTATTTCTTAAATTACTCAGATAAATTAATTAAAACTTAATTTTTTTTATAAGTAAGTGGGTGTTGTATAATGAAGATAGAATAAAGTAGGGCTTTAAATAAATCTATCAAATTATTGATGACAATTTTTTTTCTTAAATTTCTTTATAATTCTTTCACCTTCCCTTGAAATTGACGTTACTACAATATATGATAATTTTATGGTAGCATACTTCCGATAATATAAATATCTCTCAACCGTTCTTACGTATTCGGGAGCTAAATAGCGCAGGTGTTTTATAAAATAGAGTTCTCGCTTGCGGCTTACGCAGCTGCTACACACTCAAGGGCAAAGACACGGTAAAGCACGACTTCGCGCGAGGCACGAGTTGCGAATGTCTCAGGAGTAGGCACACCCAGCCTTACAGTGATTGGCTCGATCATTTTTAGCGAAGCTCCACAAAAGTGGGACGTCTTACGGGGTCCCCTCTGGTGGGGATTTCCCCTAAGTAACCTACAAACCTCTAGAATATGAATCTTAATAATTCTCTGTCGCAACTCTGCTAGAGATCCTGGTTCCGTTGCGTAAATCTTACTTTTTAAATGTCCCCAAAGGAAAAAATCAAGGGGAGTAAGATCGGGAGATCGCTGCGGCCACTCCAAAGGTCCTCTGCGCCCAATCAATTGCCCAGGAAACGTCGTATCCAAGAATTCCCTAACAGGCCGTGTGTAATGAGGAGGGGCTCCATCTTGTTGGAAAATCAGATGGTCTTCTAAATAACGATCGTCATTTTCGATAATATCGTCAAGAAATGGATGAACAAAGTTTTGAAGTAGATCCAAGTACATATCCCCTGTTAGATTGCCATCTAGAAAATAAGGACCAATAAGACGGTCTCCAAAAATTCCAACCCACACATTCAATTTTTGAGGAGTTTGAGTGTGAACTTCATGAAATACCCTAGGATTCTCATCTGACCAATATCGGCAATTATGACGATTAACGGTTGAGTTTAAGAAAAAAGTGCACTCATCAGAAAAACAGATATTATAAAGATAATTTTCATCAGCAATTATCCGTTCCGTCATCACCTCACATAAATGGAGTCGCCTATCAAAATCACCTTCATTTAACTCATGAATTAAATGAATTTTATAGGGATGATATTTGTGACCTTTCAATATTCAGCGAATGGTTGTTCTGCTGATGTTAGTCACAGTCTCCAGTTTTCTTGTGCTTAAAGTTGGATCTGCAGCAATTTGTCCCAAAACACCTATTTCAACGACCTCATTTCTTATTAGACGAACATTACCAGGATCGCGTTTCTTATTACCAACAGAACCAGTATTTTTAAATTTTGCAACCAACTCCAGAACGTATTTTCGGTTACAATGTTTGTTTGGATGTTGTTTATTAAATAAATTAGCTGCACGATGAGCATTCTCATCGTTTTTAAAATAAAAAGTGATTAATTCAACCCTTTCTGGAATTGTATAAACCATTGCTAGCAGAAGCTTTTACAGAAGTTCACAAAATTTTAAATGTTGATTTCTAATAATTAGTCATAAACAGTTTTAACACGATGAAAATCACCACTAATACAAAATACAACCGATAAAAAGAATCTCAATGTGGTTATAAATGGTTTTATGTTTTGCATTGTTTTGTTCCAGATGTTACAAAATTTTAAACAATTCCTCAAATAAATTTAAATTTGTTTTTTAAAATCTCTCTTTTGTAGAAAATGAAAATAAATTGCGTTTGACATGTTTTTGTATGTTACTTTGGGTTAAAAGATCTTTCCCAGGAGGTATTACTTACCCTATCAAAACACTTAAAATTGAAGCCGTGGTGTTCATAGCACAATTTTAAAGGCATGAAAACTCTACATGTTAAATTTTGAATATCTTCAAAACGAATCGAAGGATTTAACTTTTTTTTTTGGCATGTTACTCTGGGTAAAAAGATCTTTCTAACGAGGTATTACTTACCCCACCATCCTTATTAAATTTTTAGGGGTTGTGTCCAAAGGGCGAGGGACGAATGGATTTTTGAATCAGGTCTATTGCAAAATATGCCCCTATCAAAACACTTAAAATTGAAGGCGTGGTGTTCATAGCACAATTTTAAAAGACATTAAATCTCTACTTGCTAAATTTTGAATATCTTTAAAACGAATCGATCGATTTAACTTTTTTTTTGTACGTTACTCTAAGTAAAAAGATCTTTCTAACAAGGTATTACTTACCCCACTATCCCTATTAAAATTTAAGGGGTTGTGTCCATAGGGCGCAGGGATGAATGGATTTTTGAATCAGCTCTATTGCAAAATATGCCCCCCTCGAAACCAAAGTTGACCTGTCCGAGCGTTTTTTCAAAATATTTTATTAACTATTTTAAAACTCGTCTGTTTCGTTTTCGTTGGCCCACCCTGTATATAATTATTATTAACTTAAAGTTGAGCTTCAATTGAATTTATCAAAGCAACATGAATGTCTTAGTTGTGTAGACTATAAATTGGGAGAACATAAAAACGGAAGTGTATACCATAATTTGGTACAGAGGGAGTATTGTATTGGTTAAAATCTCGTTTATACTAATAAGTAAACCAAACTTTATAATTATAGTAATCTTGATTCCTAGCAAAATAAAAGTGGTTAATCAAGCATATTTGCTGTTTATATTTTATAAAAGCAGCAAAAATATAACAAAATAACCTGGTTAATATACAGGGTATGTCATAAAATGTGTGCGCACTTACACAGTGGGTTGTATAAACTTATGTCCGATTATGCTTTCCAAAGAAACCACAGGCGTTTAAATGTGGTTTCAAATTACATGTTTTTGCTCATCTATTATTTTAAAATAAATTAGAGCAGAGTTATTTTCAAATATGATGTGAATCATCATGATCTAATGAAAAAAACAAAATTAAAGGTGATTTTTAACTCGATCCGAATTGGATTGAATGGCGATTGACTCGGTCCGCATTTTTTCCGAAATAAAGAAGTCGCGTCGCATTTGGGTGCTTTCCGAATTAGGTATATGCGTCATATGGCGCTTATGAAGCGTTCTGATTTGAACTTTTGGGCCATGTGATTGATTCATGCCACACATAACAGGTTAGGCTTTCTATCCGGACATGCGCAATCATTTTAATCATCTTTAAATCGGATCTTTGATTTAGAATCCACTATTTTTTAGCTACATCCTCGTCGATTTTAGGTAATTCATTAGTCTCACTTAACTCAAAAATATTTAAACGTGCTTCCTTCATTTTAAATTTAATTTTACGAATGAACTTATAGAATTTTTTATTTATTTTATAAAGGATATACAATGGATAACATAAAATAAGAAATTGGTTATGTAGATTATTTATTATTTTTTCAATAATTAAAATTAACATTTGATTTCTCCAGCATAAAATGTGATAATATCCATTCCGATTTATACGTGTTTTCAATTCGGAATACTCCATGCGCCGCAAACCTGTGCATATAATCATTTCGGAATGCACACCTTGATTCACTTTCAGGATTAAGTTCAATTATCACGATTTTATAGGATTGGACTTTATAATCGCGATCGATTAAAAATTTGTAATGACAGATACGCGATTGACTTGAGTAAAGTTACTAATTTTCATTAAACGAATTTTACCTTTATTAAAATACGAAACAATAGAATTAAAACAATATAGGACAGAACATAGATATAACTCAAAAAGTATTTTAACTAATTTTCTCTTGACATTGTAACTAGGATTGACCTTGGATTGAAAAAAATTAATCCAATCCCGCCGGGTAAACGTAGTCCAATTTTATCTAAATCGTTTTGTATACAATTTCTCTTTAAAAAATATAGATTTGTATTTAAAAAATCTTAAAATGATCTTGAAAACAAATTTAAAATAAAAAACAAATATAATTGTAATAACTCTTCCTTTAAATCTAACCACTTTTATTCGAAACTTTCAAATCAAAATTTTTACAGTTTTATTGAATTTGTTCCATAATTTTGCTTCTTACTGTGTGAGCCTGTAACATAGAATAAATTCAAGAAGTCATAAAAGGTTCAATTTACAGAAAATCTGCTTGAGACGTCAAATTATGTTTGTAATTGCGTTGTTCAGACCTTGAAAGAACAGAGATACCATGAACTTTAGCATACTTTCTCACTCTGTCATTAAGTGCTGCCATTGTGTCAATCATGCACCCTAGAGGTAGAAAAAAACTAAATAATAACTAGAAATATTATTATAACAAAGTATTTTTTAATTTAAAGCCTTTCAAAAATCATTTTATATTTTTATTAATAAATGAGCAAAGTTGTTTTTATTTTATATCCTCTAAATAACTTTATGGTTAGGTGTGTACTCTACGGTATTTTTGTTCTATTGTGAAATCAAATAAAATGTTATTTGGAAGATATAAAATGAAAACAACTTTGCTCATTTTTGAATAAAAATGATTTTTGGAAGGCTTTAAATTAAAAAATACTTTGTTATAATAATATTTCTAGTTATTATTTAGTTTTTTTCTACTTTTAGGTTGCATGATTGATACATTGGCAGCACTTAATGACAGAGTGAGAAAGTATGCTGAAGTTCATGGTATCTCTGTTCTTTCAAGGTCTGAACAACGCAATTGCGCATATTTTGCGTCATTTAAAATTTATATGATGTCATCGTACAATGCCCTCGTAACGTCATCACATTTATTGAAATGGAAACTTACAATTTTACGTGTCTGGGGATTTTTTGAAAATCTCTGACTTTTTTTATGTATTCCATGTTACAGACTCACCCAGTATATTAACAACGTAAAAAACTAATATAAAGGGAAAAGGCCTTATACTTATATCAAACAACGGAATTAGACATTTATAAAATTTATTCTGATGAATTTCGAAATCACCATTTATAAGTCCACTTTTGGAAAATATGGTAGTTTTAGAGAAATATAAATATCCTCTTTTATAATTTACAATCAAACTTTCAATGGCGCATGATTTTCATAAATTATTCAAAAGAAGTTTAGTTGTAAAACGTTATCGCAAAAACAGTTTTTTTTTTAAGTGGAATATTAGCCAATTAAAAAAACAGAGATGGGCTTATCAGACATTTTTATTAATATCATTAATTACAAAATACTGAATATTGACGTTTTGCCAAGCAGTTGCCAGCTTCCTTAGAGTATAGTGATTATTGTGATATATTGGCGAAAAAAATAATACCAATCAAAAAAAGCAAAATCGGTTTACACATATCTTTTCCAGACATTTAAGAGAATGTCGAGAAACTAAGTAAAATGAAAAAAACTAAAAATCAGAAACGTTAAAAATTGAAATTACTTTAAAATTGTATTAATGAGATTTAACTTTTGATTGTTTAATTACTAATATAATGTACTGTTGTAAACCTTACTCTGAATAAAACTTAATTAGTTTTTAAACAAGGTTGTCACATTAATTTGTTTAGACAATTTTCAACTTTTTAAATTGAAATGTCGTGTTATCTGAGCGTATTTAAATTTAATTCATTATAAAACGATGAAAGAGGCTGTATGAAAAATATTTCGATTCTCGAAAAATCATGGTACCTAATAAGCAAAGACCGGAATATATGCACCAACTTTTGAAAAAATATGAACATATACAGGGTACCCCAGATTTTACTTCCCAGGAAATATCTCAGTTTGAAGAGATAAAACTATAAATCAAAAAGTGCTTTAAACGGCAGCACTTATACCTCATAATTTCATTCTACAAAATTATTGGTATTTACCACTCTTAAGATGCCATCATCATTTTTTTTCTTTAATGGGACATCCATTTCACACACCGGGTGTATATGAAACTCGGACTATATTTCTTTATTTATGAAAGTATACCTATACTGTAACAGCGCTCGATGCGTCAATTCAAGGAGGTGGTTGGGAATCGTAATGGAAGTATTTTAAAATATATTTATTGTTATACAATATGTCACGGTTTTCGAGATATAATTAATTTTGTGATTTAAATGAACTATCAATAATATCAGATTTAAATTGAATTAATGCCTAAGAGCATTCACGTGTAAATTTGGTTGTCGAAATATTAAAGAACAACTCATTTTTTAAATTTATTTTTATATATACATACATATTATTTTTTTCTTTCGGTCGAAAATTAAGTTATATTAATTTTTAGATGTTTAAAGTTTGTTTTTGTTTTTATTTTAATTTTAAATTTTTTGATAAAAAAAAATTAATTAAATTAAACATCTAAGAATTAATATAACTGAATTTTCGACGAATGAAAAAAATAATATACATATAGTGCGGTCATAAATTAAATCCCCCCCTGCTAACTTTTGAACGGTTATGATTTTAATTTAGAAAGTTCGCAATTAGATTCCTAGGTAGACAAGTTTTCAGAATCAAAAACATAACCGTTCAAAAGTTAGCAGGGGGGGATTTACTTTATGTCCGCACGGTATATAAAAATAAATTAAAGAAATAAGAAGTTGTTTTTTTTAACTTTTGGGTTAGCCGTGAATGCTCTTAATTTGTAATTAAATCTTTTTGGAAAATTTATATTGTGTAACTTAAACCCTTATTACTTTAATTTCATTAAAGAAGTTGATAACCTTTTACAAAATGAAGTAAAAGTTAAAGTCTGAGAAATTGTTAATTGTAGTTTTGGGTTTCAACTTTGATATTAAGTACTAACTTTTTACTAGAAATTTTCAAATAATCTTAAAATCTCTCTTTTAATTAATATTTTAAAAAACTTATCATATATTCAAAAAATTATCCTAAAAATATTTCTTCCAGCTTCTATGATTTCAATATTTTTTTTCTTCATCTTGTAAAAGGTTATCAACATCTTTGATGGAAAAAACTAAAGTACCTGCGTATTCAAGTTACTGAAAATGTTTTTCCAAAAGATTCTTCTACTCATTAGGCATTAATTTAATGTAAAGAAGATAATTATCAAAGAATTATTAACGCATCGAGCTATCACTGTAATCATTAAAAAATCCTCTATCTAAATAGAGTATGACCCCACTATCAAAAAGATATTTGCAAAAAAACGTATTTTAAAAATTATAAAAATTTATTTTTAAAAAATGGCTGAATGAATTTCACAATTACAATTTATTTTACGTATTTGAATTATTTAATATTTTTTAATGTTTCTGTTGCTTATTGTATTTTTTAAAATTTATAATATTGGCAATTTTTATCAACTAAGTAAGAAAAAGATGAAATTTTTAAGGGGTAGTTACTCAAAATAAAGTTAAATATGCTAATTTATCCAAAATTTAAGAATATGCAAAAATATCAAAAAATGCATAAAATGTGCAAGATATGCAAAATATACAATTTGTACTAAATCGGGTCTTTCGTAATAAGGAAGTCAAACTATTAACTTAAGTCCCCAACCCCAACAGTATACTAAAGAACAATTCCGCCACTTATCGAAGTCCCAGTATATTTATCAGTTTTTTTTATTTTATTTTTGTATATTTTTTTAAATATACGTTTTAATGCTAACTTCACATAATAAGTAATAAGTTTTATAATATGAAAAATTTCTTCAATTATTCGAAGACGGATCCACAATAAGCTATATTTTTTTCAACATTATTTAACTGTCATAATATCATACAAGAGTTGACAACTAATTTTGCCTTGAAGTATTAAATATTATAAATATTATTATACAATATAATAATATTTTAAATTGAAAATATACCACCACATGCGTCATTAGAATCAATTACGAATAATTTAAATCATATATTCATTAACAAACAATTATAATTATTATTATGAAAAAGGTCTTTTGTGGATATTTCATTCATAAAAATACAAACAACAATAGATATTTGTAGAATGATTCCAGTTGATCCAAAATATTATATAATATTTTTATTTGTAAAAATAAAAATCTTAGTTTATAAAATTTAATTTCGATATATTGTATTATAAGAACCTAATTTAAATGCAAATTTTAAGAAATATCTAGCCTTTCATATTCAACTTTATATGTAAATATAGTATATTGCTTTTATCGACTAGAAGAGCAATTCGAAAGCATCATAATGGTAGTTTAATCTAAGGTTTCATAATAAAGTAACAAGATTTATATATTATGTATACTCAAATACATAGTTGTGCTTTCATATAGGGTATATAAACATATCTAAATCAACCTGTTGCCTTAATGTATTTGACATTGTATTTCTTCCGCTTTTATTAAAATTGCATAATGAGTCTGTAAACCATTTTTTTATATAATTTTATGTAAAAGAGTACCTTTTAACTTGAATTTTGCAATTTGAATTTTTGGTCTAGCACTTAAAATGGCTTCGCAATTAATTAACAAAGTTTATGAAATCGCGCGGCGCTACTTTTTTTCCTTGCGAGCTGAGTGACGTCATTATTTCCTAGTCGCCTCGCGCGGGTTATACGGTCGGCAAAAGTGCTAAAACTGTGCGGCTTCGATTAGAAGATCGGCAGGTGAAATAAAATCGCGGTTTCTTGATTTGTCATCTACATACCGCGCTACATCAGAAAACTAACGCTTTTCTTGAAATCTTAATTTTTTCTGTACTTTTAGCGGCCTCGAATTTGTAGTTTGAAATTAGTGCTTTTTCGACGCCGACTTTGAAAATTCGTAACTTATGATCCCGACCGTGTATAATATTCCAATGTTTTTATTTCCCTTCTTTCTTTAATATTTATGCGAGATAAAATCAGCACGGTTATATTTTACCCCTGGACTTGAAAAAATAATCCCAAGTGAAATGTTAATAAAATAGCTCAAACGCGCGCTTTGGTCAGCCCCCTCAGCAGCCGTCAATTTTTAAAATTTCCTCAATTTTACATCAGATTATCAAAGAACAATAATATTTGTGGTGTAATGAGCATAGTGCATTTTTAAATTTTGCGCGGTTAAAAAGTTATGGCGTAAAAATGTAAAAATGTTGAATTTAGGGGTCGGCGGCTCCCGTCGGCCTATTTTTTAACGGATTTTCATTTTTAAAAATTCTGATAAATCTACTCTTGGTATTAAAACCGCCCACGCATTGGGTTTTTTAAATTTTGAAAAAACAACGAAATCTTAAATTTTTTAAGATCGCATTTAAAAAAGTCGCATTTTTATTCGAGTTTCGGTTTAATCAGTCCCTCAAATTTTATTCTACCCTAACGAAATTTACATTTTCGGAAAGCTTTCAGGGTTCACTTTACGACAAAAAAAGAATCACTTCGCTATCTTCTTTCGTTATCGAGTTATGGCCGAAAATGTAGCAAAAATATGCAAAATCTCCGTTTGGAACCAAAATTGCGGTCTGAAATTTTTTACTTTTCACAAAATAATTAATATCTTCTAATCTATTAGAACCGCCGGGACGAGTAATAGCTTAAAATTCGCACCGTTAGCTCCCCCACCAAATTCCCTGAAAATTTCGGTATAAAATTACGTCGTCCAGGCCCGTATTTGTACCAAAATTTTGCCAAAACTTTGCCAATTTTTTTCAAAAAAACTGTTTAACCGATTTTAACCAAATATTTTTTAAAACGCGTCTATCCATGGTGTTTACCTTTGGTAAAAATTTGAAATCGCTAATTGTTATAGTTTTTGAGAAAAACAATAAAAATCAATTTCCATGAAAAATTTTAAGCTTTAAAAATATCTCAAAAAATATTTTTTCGAATCTTTTCAAAATCGACCCCGCAAATGAAAGATAATCGAAAATAGATGAAATGTAGGGGGTCACTTGCCCTCTACAACCCCCCCCCAAAAATTTTACACCCTAAAAACTCAAACAAAACAAAATTTTTCTAGGTAATGTACCTTAAAAAATAATTCAATTTTAAAAAATTTAATAAAATAATATCGATAATTTTTACAAACTTATCTGTACCAATTTTCGTTTTTTAAGCGAAATATGAATTTTTAACAATACACCTTTACTCATTTGTTAGAAAGCCATATTTTACATAAAAATTCATATCTTTTGAACAAAAAGTCGTACTGCCTTGAATTTTTTTTATTTTTTCTTATTTCTTTATACCACAACCCAAAATTATTAACTTTCAAATTTTTAATTTGAAACGCTACACACTTGTAAAAACCACACTAAAGTTGTATAACATTTAAAGTGAAATTTCATAAGTAAAAAATTATAAAGAAGTAAATTTTAAATTAATAAATAATTCTCCTACTATAATTAATAACTAATAGTAATATTTTATCAGAGTATTAAAAGATACTAACTATAAAAACGTCTAGAAACAATCAAGTGCACTATACGCGTGTACGGAACGGACAGCGTTCGGAAGAAATGACGTCAGAATATATCGCGTAGTTGAAGCGGAGGGGCTAATTTTCTTAAAATTCAAACGCTTATATCTACGTTAATATTTGTCGTATCGGATTGAAACAAAAAACAACTTATTTATAATTATGATTTCTAAAATATAAGATATAAAAATATCAATTATTTTTTTCGTTTTTCTTCCTCATTGAGAAAAGAAGAAGTTTTTATTCCAACAACATATTTCGTTTCTTAAAAATCTACAAGTTTCTATATATTTAATTATCCGTTTATACTAAACCAAAATGATAAACATATTTTCTTTATCTATAAATTAAATTTTAGAATCTTCAGACGTTTTAAAACGCATAAATTTTCGTTAAGTTAGCGGGTACCTATTACCCATGACATTTAATTTCGCAATTGTGTTCACTCTTCAGAAGAATTACCGCTCGCTCTAATGCATTTACATAGCTTTGCATGATGCAATTTATAAAGATAAAAAATTTATTAAACATTTTTAATAAAATACGCTACCAGAAATTGAAATTAAAGTTATCCGCTTTCCTATTTAATACCCATAATTTCTTAAATCATTGATAAATAACATTTAATTAACTTTATATAAAGTATTTTTTTTAGTAAAACGTTCTTTTAGGAAACTTTTAATTTTAGGATTTAAGAAACGTCGACAGTTTCACGTTTTTACGAGTTAAGTTAAAGTTGAAAACGTGAAAATTACTTCCTTTCTTTCATGCAGATTTTAAACATAAACTGTAATTATTTTTAAATTGCCCAATAAACGTCATTGTAAAAGCCTTGCCTACTTTTTAGAAAAGAACACTTCATTAGGTAACTAGTCACGTATAAAAATGTACCAAATGTAGAGGATAATAATTGGTGTGGGTCAGTGGAAGAGAGAGAAAACTTTTTTGCAGATTGTCACACTGCAGCGTGAAAACTTATCTGATACTAAATTATAATGAGAGAACTTCTTTGATTTAAATTACTATTAACTTTCATCATTATTAAATTCGTTTTTGTTATTTGCAAACAACATCTAAATTAAGAAGTAGACGTTTTGTCTCATTATTTTCTGTTAAATTGCAATTTAATATTTTTGCTTCAGTAAGATGTTAATAAAATAAAAAACATTTTGCCATAATTATTCGTATTTTCATTAATGCGAATGCTATAAAGGTAAATTTACATTTGTAATAATAAATTTTTAAAGAAAATTAGTGTATTTGTATTTGTATTTGTACTATGGCATTATAAACTCATTATCGATTAAAAATTAACCTTAATGGTAATAAATTTGACGTTATTTTTAAATAGCGTGAAAAACTGTAATATTGGTAATACCCATTGGATAATTGATCGACAATTTTATTTTCCTTTAAAACGATTTTTTGCAAAATTTATTGTCATTTATTTAACTATAATTGTATTTACAAATGTTTCTACCTAACCCAAACGTGTTAATACACGTCAGCCTAAATAAGCCAGAACATTAATTAAACAGTAGCCGTATTTCTGCTAAAATAAATTAATTTAATTTGTCTTATTGCGTGAATTCCACAATCTGTGCTTACAGTTGTGGAAAAGATACAAATTGTTTTATACATTATTAATACCAGATACCTAAATTGCTATAGTAGTATTGTCACTTAGGTAAATTAAATTATAACTTATATACAGGGAGTAACAAAATATAAATGCGGAAGGAGTTAAATTGAATGGATTCACTTATTTTGAAGTAATGTAAATTTAGTCACGTTTGTACATTGCAAAAATTTGATTTAAAAATAACATCAACTGACAACTAGCTTTTTGGAAAGTTGAAGACGTTTACATTGGAATTTCTCATGATTCTTCGAATTTTTTCATTAACTGAAGGAGGACTAGTTTTAACCCTTTCACTCCCACCGGTCACAATTGTACACATTCAATTTACATATCGTTTATGGAAAATTCGATTTTTTTTATATAAAATTTAGAATTTAGATCAGCAGTCAATAAAATTATTTTCCAAAAAAAATAAAAATTCTGGATTGAAAGGGTTAAGGGATTAAAAATTTTATTATCTAAAGTAATATAAGAAATTTCATCATCTTTATACTGGCGGTTTAATAATTAATAAAACGGTTGACAAATTTTATGGGAAAGTTGTTGGTTTTGAGTTGATTGTATCAATATGTTGCTGATTTATCCAGAATCATTAAATAAACCACCTACCCACTTTTAATCTTGATTTAAGAGGAAATGAATGTATTTTGGGATATTTTTATATCAACGTAAAAAATGTTAATATTATTGTTTTGGAAAATTTTTACTCATTATCTGTAATTTTTTTCGTTAGATTATAAATCCGTTTTTGTCATTTAACAAAAACGGTGATTGATAAAATACAATTCCAGTTGTTAATTTATAAATTATAAATCCTGCCGTACAATTAAATTCTAAGCCATTTTAATTTCCATGATTTTAAACAAATTACGCTGACAAAAAACGTAATTAAATTGGGAATTATTGTAAGCAAATGCTTTTAAAATATTAAATTTAATTTGGAAAACAAATAAATGGCAAAATTATAAAAGAGTTACATCTAAAATTAATTCATCCATTATTAAAATAAATCAATACCACTTTTATGGAAAAATGAATTTTAAAATGCAATTATCTGAAAAAGTTAATGTATATGTACACAAGAACTTTATTGTTTTTTAATTGGATAATAACACCAGAAAATTAGTATTAATAACACACAGAAGGTGCCAAAACCCTGTAATTTGAGGACATACAAATGTTCCAACAATTATTATATTTAACTGTTATATATATATATTTTTTAATAATTAAGTATGTTTAGGTTATATACTTTAAATTGGAAAAAGTTCATTTGCATTAATATGTATAGTGCATTATATGAATCCTGTATATACAATTAAGCGAAGTTTGGGACAATAGTTTAGATTATTTTTTATGCACCATTTTTCAAATTAAAGGAGTCTTTAAATATAAACCAAAAAAATCGAAAATATTAGAAAAAATCCTTTTTAATAAGAGTATTTTTTGTATTTCTTGCATTGCTATACATTATCAACATACCCTGCCTTTTCGCGACGGTTTTGCCTTCCCACACGCATTTTGGTTTTTGGATCAATCAGAGCTTCATTTCAATTCCGACACAGTATTATACTAGAGGTGGCTCTGCGTATAAAGAAATATTAGAAATACGAAAAATAACCTTAACAAATTTTCCTAAAACCGACGTAAAATAGAAATAGTCATGGAAAATAATATATTCTTTCATTAGGAGTAAAAGAAGTACTTTTTGTGGCGATACATGCGAGCCACAAAAAGTTATTTTACTCCGAATAAAACATGCTATTTTTTCTTAAAACGACGAAATTTTTAAAATAGTAATACAATAAATAATTTTAAAATTTGACATTTAATTTACATACAACACACAATACAATGTTATTGTATATTTGATTGCCTAAAATTCGTTTCTTCTCCGCCCTTTTATTCCTTATCAGTGCAAAGTAGTACTTTCTACTCCTGGGCAGTACAAAGTTATCATAGAATCAACGAACATAAAAAGTGACATTTTAAAGCCTGTCAAACCTTATAATGTTAGAAACAGCCTAATATTTTTCGTGTTTAACAGGATAGTCGATAAACCTAGTAAATTTATTTTGAAATCCTTTTAATACTTTCATTTTTGGTAATAAAATTTTTTCCATCCGAGTTTTTTTATCAATTTTTTTTCGTGCATTAATAAGTCTTGCAGCTATCATTGATTTGTTGTAAGTTTTGTTTTTCACGAGTGAACCAAATAATTTTAGGGATTACTACATAAAATTCCGCTCTTTTGAGTGTATTTAAAAATATGATAAAACAAAAAGTGAGAACCATGAAAACTTGTACTTCCTGTATTGTTTTAAGCGCTTTTATTAAGTTTTTGCGGACATTTAAAAGACAGGAAAATTTTTAAAAATATTATGATGTTATAAAAATACAACCTAAATTCATAAAATAAGACAGGATAGTACAAGTTTAAATTTTAAGCTATTTCTTTAAAGTGGCACAAAAAAAAACAGTCAAAGGCGCGCAACTTTTACGAAGTGTTTCTATGTTGCTCCATTAAAACTGTTTGGTATACCAAACAAACCTCACAAATAGAAAAAATCCTTAAAATAGTTTTAGTACACCAAAAAAAGAAAATTTAAAAAAGGTTAAGCAGAAAAAAAAGGTATGACTAAAAGCGTAAGTATCGACTGAATTTTAAAATCAACCGCTTAATTTGTCGACTTCCCTTTTTTTGTAAAATCGCTGATCTGTTGAGATTCATTATAAAAATGGCACCTTTTGGTAACAAAACTGTATTGATGACTGTATTGATTCTTGTTGGTATCTGGTAAACTCAAACAACTTTAGCTGAGGAGATCAAATATCTTTAAGTAGAAGTCAGAAGAATTCTCATCATAATATCTGCTATAGGAGCATCTAGAAACGAAGTAAAAAAATATTAGATCTTCAAGAAGGTCTAAAAGTTCGGCATTTTTTTTGAGAAAAATGTTAAGTTGTACGATTCTTAGTGAAGCATTATTTAGGAATATTGCCATAACCTTGAAAAGCAGGTTGAAGATCACGCGATAATCAGTTGAAATTTCAACCCCTATCTTTATTTCACATTATTGTAGTTTAATTTTCGAGGTTTACAGTGCATATTTTCTTTTTTCAAAGTAAGTAATTTTTAAGTTACAATGGCTTAAATTTCCAATAAAAAGAATTCGATAATGCCCATTTATTTTCAAAATGAAGGAGTTTTGAAAAAAATGTTTCAAATAAAAGTTGTACCTTTCTTATTAACATATTTTATAGTAATATTATTGTATGACAGGATAAAGGTCACACGAAATCACTTACTACTAACTTTTTTTAAACAGCAATCACCCAGTATTATCGCATACGATTGTACCTTGTTTCCAAAGGTTTTCCTATAGACTACAGTTTCTTCTTATTTTTGAATAAATAGTTACAACTGACAAGGGTTCTAATTTCCAATCCCAAATATTCGGCATCGGCCAAATTCTGAATAAATCATTTAGCAATATTAATGACAGGCTGAAGGTCACGCATAAGTTATAATAAAATGGAACAAAAATGGGAGGTTACTATTTAAAAATAGGGTAAGTGTTTATCGCGTGACATGTAACCTGCTCATGGTAAAATTTCTACATACTGTATCTTTAAACGTACAACTTTTATTTGACACATATTTATTCAAAAATGCTTCATTTTAAAAAAATGGACTAAGGGATCCTATTTAAAGAAGGCAATTGATTATCGCCTGAGCTTCAACCTAAAAAACTCTTTCCGAACTTTTAGTTATCATAGATACATGTCATCATATTATCCGTACATTTGTGTCAATAGTATTAACACCAAAGTATTTTATGGTTTAGGGCATTATAAAGCACCAGTTGGCCGTGAAAAAATATAGTATAATAATAAAAAATTAAAAGTCCCGAAGATACTTACCACCAAATGCAACTATCAATATTCTTACACACTGCTAATACAAGGTGTCCCGTATCGTTATGCACAACTTTAGGGTGCGTAAACTAGGTTAATTCTAAGGGTTAAAACATGGTGCAGCACCGACTCAATCACTGATCCAACCACCGACTCTAGCAGTAGAAACGAACACATTGTTTCTTATGCGTGCAAGAGTCAGTGCTTGAGTCGGGAGTCGGTGCTGCAGCATGTTCACGCGCATAAGAAGCAATAGCGTGTATTCAGCGGCCGTGATGAAAAATTTAGAGACGTCGTTATCGTTAATCACGTGATTAAAAAATATTTCTTCATAAGAAATATTTTCTTAAAGACGTGATTAACTTTAACGACGTCTCTAAAATTTTAATCACGGTCGTTGAATACATGCTATTGTGTTTATTTTTAATGTCTGAGTCGGAGCTTGGATCGCTGCATGAGTCGGTGCTGCACCATGTTTTATGGCTAAGACTAAAAACCACAAAAGTTGTACGTCTATTTTTTTATTAAACTGCTCCAGCACTTTGAAACTTTCGACTCCAAAACAGAAAATTAAATTTTAAGCCAAACTGAATTTTATGCAATAATAAGAACCACGTCCATTAGAAATATAAACACTAGTAAAAATTCTGAACACTTCCAGAAATCACAGACACTTTTCCATCAAACAGGGACGTTGAAAATGAAGCGTACTTATACAGATGAAAAAGTAGATTTTGACTTTTTGTAACAAAATGAGTATATTCTGTACTTAAAATTGATGAAAAATACGATATGTTTGTTCATGTAAGTTAACATTTTAATTTTAATAATTTTTAACTTTTTAAAATGGTACTGTTCATTAAGTTCCGATGACGATGCAAGTTTATTGCAAAATGCATAACGACAATTCGTTGGTCCAATGGATTTTTTACTTTATTTGTATGTTAAAATTGAGTGATATTTTAAAGATAGACTTTCTGAGGACCTTATCCAGATTGGATTTATTTATTGAAATTTAGTTTGGTTTTTTCTACGTTAAGGGTTATTTATGTTACTCGCTTCGCGCTGCGATTTAAAAACTAAATACTCAATTTAAATAAATAATAACAACAATATACACAGTTTTACATAATAATTGAAAACTATTGTACATATTATTTATGTTTATGAGTTTTTTTTTGTTGCCGTGTTTAAATTGGGCAACTTTTGTTCAAAAACAACGATTCGTACCGCACGAATAACTAATTAAAGAAATTTTTCTTTGGTATGTTTATGATACCAATCGATTCATATTTTATGGCTTAACAAATTATCACAAGTAGAACATCGGGCGTTGATTGGATTTTGAGTAATTTTACTGTAAAGTAGGAGTACTTTAAGGGCCTTAAAAAATACACTTACTGTTAATATTTTTTAATTCTTTTGTGCAATTTTGTTCATTATAAATATTTTTTAATGCTACCAAAATTTGGTAAAAAGAAATTTAGTAGTTTATGAGTTATTTATGAGGGCGTGGCACCCTATTTAGCATACTCAAAAAATGACTCTTAATAAGTTATATTTTGAATTGTAAATTTGTTTTATCCCCTTTTATGAAAATTTTGACTTAGGATAGTTCTGAGTTAAAACGACGAATTAATGTTTAATTCATAAAAATTTTATTATTTTGTTAAAATAATTAAGATTGAAAAAATTAAATTTATGTTTAAGCCAGCTGTAAGATTTTACTCAATCATGTTCAAGTATTCAGTTCAGATACGTTTACAGAAAGTTTGTACTATACATTATAATTATACATTTAAAAGCTAATAAAAGTCAAATTATTTAAAAGTATTATTTATGGGATAGAAATAAAATATACGCAATTGGAAAATAGTGTTGTGGTCGAATACACCATTCACCTTAATGGAAGTGCTGTGTAAGATTACGTGTGCGAACATCTCACAAAATTTTATTTATAGCCAACGTTCTTTTTATATTTTATAAGCAACAAAGGAGTTTTATGTGAACATCTTTATTTTATTTTTTATATAAAATACAATTCCTATTTCTTACTTTGGGACAAAATACATGATACCAAAAAGCTTCTAACATAAATCATAATTACTTACCTATAAAAGATCATTACACGAGATTTTCTATAAAGTTGAAATAATTTTTGATTTCATTTTAAAATTCTTTTTTAGGATTAGTGCAAAAATGAAACTAATAATTAAGTTACGTCCATCATTTTGTTCGAGAAACGATTTATAAATAAAAGAGGTATAAAGGGATAGTAAAAAGCACAGAGAGAGAAAGCAAAAGAGAAATTATATTGAAAATGTACCTTTATTTCCAACCTTTATGTGAGCTTTGCAAGATTTAAGGTAGAAATTTTGTTTTATTGCGCATTTAGACCCATTTATATTATACAAAATAAAACAATAAAATCAACACTTATATTTTATATGAAATAAATAGCTATCGTTAAAAACATTTTTTTATATAATTGAAATAATATTTAAAATTATTTTTGTTAAAATTCAATATTTGTACTATTTATGTTTCTCTCTAATCGTGAAAGGACGTTATCGTTTTCCTAGGTGTTTTTGGGCAAACATGAAAAATAAGTTAAACCTACAAAAATTAACTAAAATGCCCCCAATATTAATTATATTTCCAATTTCTTCAATAAATATGAATTATAAATACATTTATGAGATTTTACATTATTTAAAAAAATATTTATTAACACGATTATACCACTCCTAATGTATTTACGTCCTATGCGCCAACTTGCTTATTAAGCGGTAAGCACTCTCGCCGGCGTGTGATTATCGTTTTTGATTATCGATTCTGATTATAAACAATAATCTCAAAAAAATTAGATGCCCGGGTGGGATTCGAACCCGCGTCCGCCGATCGAGAGACCGGCGCCTTAGCGCATGTGCTCACCACTACAGTTGTTATTTGAGATACAATACAGGAATATAAACTTATTATCTCTTGGTATAATCTAATGAATATAACTCGTGAAATCGTGATTAAATGATAATCACATAGGTTGCCACTCAACATGTTGTCAATTAATTCCACTCGTCTTCGACTCGTGGAATTAATTTTTGACAACACGTTTCGTGGCAACCAACGTGATTATCGCTAATCACGATTTCACTAGTTATATTATATATGACAACAGCGGATTTTAAAATTCAAATTTTGACAAGTACTGTCAGATAAATTTTAATTACCTTTCATTTACGTTTAAATTGAAAGCAAATGACATTTAAAACTAATAGGGTGTTTTCCTTGTGGAACCTATGTTAATAATCGAATACAATCGCCAAAAGTATTAACCGATGGTAGATACAAATGACCTTTATTATAAGGCACTTTAGAACAATGGTTACTGTTACAAACAAGAAGTAATGCCCGAGCTAACAAATTCGTACGCGCTTTACAAAGGTATCTGGCGACTGACTCACTGTGACTCGCACTGGATTGAAATGTTTCCCACATTTGGTGTTATTGTCATGCGCACACATTGCTTGCGTTTCTACGTTTATTTATAAAAACAGCTAAAACCGGCGCATACACATAAAAAGAAATCCGGTACGCGCTCATTTAACATACTGGAATGAAACATTCTAGAAAAGGAGAAATAACTTGCCGAATGTCATAAATAGTACCTTGCCTACTTGATAGGAGGTGATTAGAAGTGCCAGAGGGTGTGTCCTACAAAAATAGAAGGAATTTACAAGCCCTTAGCCTCCACCGAGGTCCCTTATCGGTTCTACTTTTTACTAATAATTATTCTGCATAATTATTCTGCATTTAATTTTGACGTTTCGTTTGAGAGATACTAATTTCAATGTTGCCCGATTGTGCAATAAAGTCTTACGATAACCTGTAAAAGATATTTTATTTTTAATTGACGCCGTAATATTACAAATCTTATTACAACTATTAAAACTATAGCCATTGAATTTACAGTAAAAGTTTCAGAGCTTCAGGGAACTGGAAAAGTCATTTTTTATCAAATATTTTAAAAATTGCAAAAAAACGACAACTGTGTAAAAATTGTTTAATTGTAAAAAATATATTCTTAAATTATAAGTTTATTTGAATAAAATAAATACTTAAAAATTAAATTCTAATCAAGTCATAACAAATATGTACTTAATTATATAATTTTTATACTATTAAAGTCAATAAATCATAGTAAATAAATGGCATAGGCAACCAAACTACTTTGTTTGTGAGAAACACCGAGGAAAACACCAGCATCGTTGTCTAATTGTGCAAAAATTAATTAATTTCAATTGCGTTTTTTGGCGAAAGCGGTCTCTTAACGAGCGAAATATTTCACACTATTGTATATTTATTTCTTATTTATATGTGGCATAAGTTTCATTCTTGTACAAAATGCTCCCAAAACCCGATAAGGTCCTTTGTACAATTTAATATGTTAAAAAATTCCTTTAAATTCAATTTTAGCTTGCGTCATTAATTACAAAAAATCTTGTAATTTGGCTTTTCCAGAAAAAAATTGCTTATTTATGGCACGCAGGTGAAAAATAATCCAATTTTCCAAATGTTTTAGAAAATCCGAATTGTACTGTAAAAATCGTAACATTTTAATTTCAAGATGTTCTAGTGAATCGAAGCCGATAAAATTTTCGTAAAGTATAATACATACTAATACCATTTTATCACGTAATAAAAATATCAATTTTATGCAACTGTACAAATGTTTGATTCAAGTTTTTTTTTTTTTTTTATCAATTATCAATTTACTTGTATGATAGATCTATACGCTAAATAATAAAAATACAATAAAATATTTATAAATAAATATGTAATTAAGTACATAATGGGCCTTTCCACAGTAAAATATTTGTCAATGAATTTTATACTATGCAAAGCTCTTAAAAAACCTAATTTAATTTAATGGGCTGGTTTGTTTTTTAATTAGGGCACCAAAAAAATTTAAAATAATTTATTTAGAAATTGTGTTAAAAAAAGCGGCAACGTTGCTGGTGTTCCCGTCGTGTGTCGTGTTAAGATTAAATAAAAATTTAAAAATCGTGGAAAGGCCCATTAATACATTATTATCGTCATAAAATTAAAATATTTAGATGGTGTCGGCAACTAATATTGCATTAATACCGACATTTTTGTCGAATTGTGCAAAATGGTGTTAAAAATTCTCAACTTCAAAAGCCTTTTCTGAAGCCTACGCATATTTTTATGACCCAACATTTTATAAAATTAAATATTTTACTTTTCTATACATGTGTGGTATGAATATCAACTTTGGAACACGATCCTCCCAGAGAACGATAAACTCCTTTACTTTCAGTTTAAGACTGGGGAATCGTGAAAAAGAGAGGGAAACACAGCAACCGTTTGTTATTTTAATATATTTACATAGTAATCATAAAAAATAATAAATAAAAACTATCTAACCTTTATAATTATATGTAGTACTTTAAGTTTTACCTAATTTTTCTTCTAAATAAAATTCTGGGAAAGCGTAGAAGTGGAAATACGATGAAATGTGGAAAAAAATGTGCTAGTTTCACTTCTACTCTCTTCCAGGGGCACATATTTAAAAAAAATATGTTGAAACACAAAGAGTTATATATAAGGAAGGGGATCATGTCAATTTTATTTTTTTGTCATATTGTTATAGAATTATTGTGAACTTCATATTTGCTTATTTACATTCTTGTGCAAATACACCTGATGATGAGATTTTAAGAATCTCGAAATCGATTGTGCATGTTTATACCTAAGGTATAAGTTATTATTTAATATAATAAAGTTGGATACAAGAAGACTCAAGAGTTTTATTTAAATTTTATTTAGTTTTGTTAATGGTTACTATGCAAAAAAATAAAATAACACATGGTTGCTATACTTCTTTCTCTTTCCCTGTCTTAAACTTAAAAAATATCAGTTTAATGAAAAATTGCGTTTTATATGTAGTGCAATTCTGTTCAAAACTGGTTAGATTTAATTGCACTTTAAAATAGATCAAGATAGCTTTGTAAAGAAGAAAGAAAACTTTATAAAAACTTTTTAAACTTTATAAAAATCCAATCAACGAAAAATAATATATATCCCTTTCTTAAAATAATTTCCACTTTAAATAAACACCATTAACATTAATTAAATTTAACTAAACTTTTAAAAATATATAACAACTTTAAATAATAGGTTTTAACGTTTATATAAAGGTATTACACTTAGAAATTATGTAACGCACATTTTTAAAGTTAACAGAACATAAAAAATAGTCTTCCACGTAATTAAAACATACTTCACTTTTAAATAATTATTATTCGGTTTAAAAAAAGATTTACAACCTAGAAACGATTGGCAAGCACTTTGAAACGCAAGTACATACATTCCTATTTCTAAACTGTGTAGGTTAAGTTTATGTTTACATTCGCGCTTCTTGCTTAATTGTGAACAAATTCGAACAAAAATAATGAGTGAGTGCAAACTATGTCCAAAAAGGCCCCAATAGTTCAATAATTATTTATTTCAACTTTTTATTTATATTTTCTTTCGTTTTGTTAATAATTATTATTATGTTAAATTTTGAAAATAATATTTATTTTAAATAAAATAGTAGTTATGTTAATTAAATATATAAATAGTTTTTAATTATGTGAAATAACATTTTTAAAATAAAATATAGGTAAACCTGCGATTTTTTTTATATAAAACCTTTAGTTTAAATATACCTTATACAAAGTGCAAAAACATCAATTTATAGCTAATAGCTTAAAGTGTAAATTTATTTTATCCAAAGTGCTCACTATTCATTTTATAGTGGTGTGATAAAAGTTTTAAAAAACTGTTTCAAAGTTGTTATGTTATAGTTTATGTTATAGTTTAATAATTCCTTTTCCAAAGTGCAAACCAATCATTTTTTAGTTTGTTTGTCCAAAGTTAAAGCCACTTCTTTAAAGTACAATTATATATTCCCCGTTCAAAACTGTAAGTCCTTACAGGAAGTATCTGAAAGGTAATCATGGAATTCCTCCATTACAATCCACATAAGAAACCTTACAGGTTTTTCTTGTAAAGACTTACGGATTTTCACAGAATTGCACAAATAATTTATACACGGTTATTCGTTATACATAATAGTGTATTAAAAAACGAGTTTCATATGTCGCATATTGTGGCACACTTTTAATGCACATTTCTTCACAAAGCCAAATAAATTTTATATACATTTTTTAAATACCTAAAAAGTTTTTGACATGCCTTCTTCTTCCATCCAACACTATTTACAAAAACCGAGGATTAGCCATTTTTTTCCAATTGAGGATCCAGTGTTCAAATGCACGTATACAAAATTTCATTAGACCATCTTTACTACTAAATCTATTTTAAAAAATCAACTTTGGAGGCTTATATCAACTTATTTTTAGGTCTACTTTTGGCACACCCTGTATGAGTTGTAATGGGGAATTTCTATATCTTATTTTATTTAATTTTGAACAGAATCTGCCTATTAGAAGTGCAAATTATCAAAACAGTTATGGCGCCAGCTTGTCTTAATGCGAACTATTTTGGTTGCCACTGCTAATAAACCTTCGTTCGGGAAATTCGTATTAACGATTGTTAGCGCAATTTAATAAAATTTGTTTATTAAAATAATTTTACTTAATATAAAAGCGAATGGCGCAATTCTGTGAAAATCTGTAAGTTCTCCAATAACCTTATCTTATACAAATCTGAAACTTTGCGGGTTTGTAGTTTAAAAACAAAAAATAATACCACTTTAGTGTTTTGATATTTTGTTTAGAATAGATATGGGATTAGATTTATAGGCCGATATCTCTCTTCCCTTTCAAAAAAACCTTCCAAAATCTTACATGGTTTTGATATTTTTTTTGTATAATTTTATAAACTTTTTTATGAATTAACTGGATTTTGATGTCGTTAATTTTTGCTACTTATAACTTTGATGGTTTACGTAAGCTTAACAGTTGTTTTAGTTAAAAGAAACATTTTTTTATGTAGGATTTTATAAAACACTTGTTTTTTTACCTGAATTAGTATATAAAGTATTGTACAAATCTTACTGGTTTTTATATGGTAACATAAGGTTTGTAGGTTTATGTACGAAATAGAATGAAAAACTTTTGATGGGTTTTAATTGACATTTATATGAAATAAACCAATTGATAATGTGTATCTGATTTCATATGACAAAGTGTATATGAATATTACCAAGGCCAGGTTGGTTTCGTATAGTTTTATATGAAATTGATTGATTGACTCGTATGGTTTTTGTATGGAAACCTACGAAAAAAATACGCAATGAAATACACCTGATTTTGCATGAAATTGCTAATCAAAAGTATAGTGGTTTTCATATGATTTTATTACAATAAAATACTTAATTCCAAACATCTGATTTTGTATGAAAAGGAAGCATACAATTTGTTGGTGTTTGTGTGACTATGATGGTTTTATATAATCTTATATGAAACTGCCAAATAAGAGTATGGTGGTTTTCATATGGTTTTATAAGAACAAAATACCTAATTCAACACATCTGATTTTGTATGAAAAGGAATCATACAATTTGTTGGTATTTGTGTGACAATGATGGTTTTATATGATCTTATATGAAACTGCCAAACAAGAGTATGGTGGTTTTTATATGGTTTTATAAGAAAAAAGTACCAAATTCAAAACATCTGATTTTGTATGAAAAGGAATCACATGTTTAGAAAAGTTGCTTAATTAAGCAACTTTTCTAAACATTTGAAAGTATCTTGTACAACCATATATACTCCCGAAATAGTACTAAAATTTCTACACATCAACATGGATTTATGTATGGACGATCTATATCTTCTAACCCTCGTTCTAACCTTTTCCATGTAACTCAGTTTATAAGCGAAGCCATGAATTCTGGTAAGCAAGTAGATGTGATATACACAGACCTTACGACAGCATTTGATAGGATTCCGCACCAGAAACTGCTGCAAAAAATCTCCAAATTTGACATCAACAATGTATCATCAACCATGCGTACTCTCGCATCTTACCTAGATGCTCGTAAGCAAGTAGTGGAATACAACGGACTTCTGTCAAAACATTTTGTAGCAACAAGTGGGGTGCCGCAAGGATCCAACCTCAGTCCACTTCTATTTTTGTTGTTTTTTAACAGTGTTTGTGATGTGCTAAATAATCATGTGTTGTTATTCGCAGATGATCTTAAGATCTTTAATATAGTTGATAATAACGATAACTGTGATTCTATTCAATCTGACGTTAAAGTATTGAATAAATGGTGTGAAGAGCACGGACTATCCCTAAATACAAAAAATGTTGTGTCATGTCATTTAGTCGAAAAGTCAAAACTATCATTGATAATTATTCAATAGAAGGCACTCAACGTCAGAAGGTTTCGACTTTTAAAGATTTGGGCGTTATATTTGATAATCAACTAAAATTTACATCTCATGTAACTAAAGTAATTAGCGACAGCTATCGTATGTTAGGATTTATTATACGAAGTAGTAAGGGCTTTAGGTCTATTGGTACTCTTTGCAGTCTTTACTATGCTTTCATATTGAGCAGACTTGATTATTGTTCGCTAATTTGGTTTCCAAATTATCAAAATCACATTAATTCTTTGGAGGGAGTGCAAAAGCGATTCCTAAAGTACCTATATCTTCCAAAACATGGCACATTTCCCGTGATTGGGTATAGTTATCAGTTATTGTTAAAAGAGTTTGTCTTTCTTTCAGTATGTAATAGGCACAAACTTCAAGTAATTTGCTATCTTTACAAATTATTAACTAATCCCTTGGATGACACTTTGATGTTAAGCCTAATAAATGTAAATACACCTTACATAAATACGAGGCAAACACTAACATTTTATTATGGAACACCTGCTACAAATTATCATTTTAATTCACCATTATATAAAATGTTCAAATATTATAATCAAATTATCGTATACGTAGATATATTTTACGCCGCTTCTTTATCTTCATTTAAAAGATCTGTAGAATCTGCACTTTTAAATAACTGAACCTTTGTATATTTTATATTTTAACTTAATAATTTTAAGATTTTATGTGTTTAGATAAATATATATAAAATTTCCTGTAATTGGCATACTTTCTGTTGGAAATAAAACTATTATTATACCAAAATAAAAAAAAATAAAAAGTGATGTGCACCATATTTAAATCGTTTTCTCCAATAACGCCGTCTTATACAAACCTTGGGGGTTTGTAGTTTAAAATCAAAAAATAATACCCCTTTACTTTTTTGATATTTTGTTTAGATAAAAAGTGATGCTCATGCGTTTCAAATAATCTAACTTTAAGGCGTTATAAATAATAAACAAAAAATACATCCAATTTAGTTTTTCGATATTTTGTTCATAATCACTTATGTTTCAATTCCCAAAATTAAAAAAATAGAAATTCGGTGAACTATCAAAAAAATTTGATTTTCGCCAATTTTACCCTAGATTTTTTAGGGGTTGTTTTAGTTAAGGGGTTGTTTTAGTGAAACCCCTTTAGAAATACTTATAAAATTATATTTGGATTAATTTTTTTGTTTATATTTTGAATATATTTTGAAAAATAATCTATGGATGAAATCTATTGCTAACTTCACACAAGTAGAATCAACACGGATCGAGAAGATTGAAGAGGAGTTTCACTTGGAATAAAATTCTGAGTTGATGTTTTAATTTCGATGTATTTTATTTGAATTATTATGTCGCTCGTTTTTACTTAAATTAATGCACAGGTTTATGTAAATGATGTTACTTGAACTGAAGATACAAATTGAAAATGGGTGTTACTTAAACTAAGGTTACAAATTGAATGGGTGTTACTTAAACTGAAGCTACCATGTGAATGAGGTGAAATCTTGGTACTGACCAGTACTAAAAATTAGAGGGGATGAAAACAGGTACAATTGGAAATAAACAATAAAATTAATGTGGTTGAAATAAGAATTACAATTTGGGAGATTTAATGGGTTTCTTTTCGGGATTTCCAGGGATAATCATGTTTATGAGTTTATGAATTTAAATGGAAAGTAACAAAATTGGAAAATATGCAAATAAAAATAATTAAATAAAAGGTATTATAAAATATAAAGTTGTGGGACACAACAATTTGCACAAAATCGACCTATAAATATCTAATTTTGAGAATTATCTGAAACAAATTTTAGGCTATTAAATTTCTTGTTTGATTTAGAAATATTGCATTTATAGTTATAGCAATACATTTGATTTACTTTCTTTGAAGCGATTCTAATGCAGTTATTTTTTATGCTTAGAGCCATTTTGGGGTTAGTATTATAAGAAAATGCGGTAAAATTTCGCCTAAGTATACATAAAGAAAAAAAACAGAATAAAGATTGTCAGCAATATATTACATTTATAACCGGAATCCATTTGCCGTTCTTTATACTTTTATTTTATGGTCAATATAACCCATAACGTTAAACTATCTAAGTGAATATGTTTTAATCGAATAAATATTCAATTAGTTTATTGGGTACGATGGCGGAAGTCGGAAAAACAAAAGCTAATGGAAGCAAAAAGCCAGTAAAGCTGATATTTATCATGAGGAAGGGCAGATCTCTTGTGAACGCGGATATAATGAGGGAAGGCGACGTGGAGAGGTAACGAAGCCAGACAATTCTATCATATTGCATCCGCCCCTGTCCCATTCAACTTAATTCCGCGGTACAATGCAGCTCGTTATTCAAATGTAATTGTCAGCAAAAAAGACAAGTATCAAAGCTTATTATGGCGCCGTGAGAAAAAACAAATAAAAAATACCCTCACACTTAAAATCATTTATATTAGTCCCCAAGCTTTTATTGAGTCATGGATTTTCTTGGATTTCCCATTGTTATCATAACACAATTCCTTGTTTTAAATTACTCGAAAATTTACGTCCGCCTAATATTATTTTTATGCTAAAGAATCTCGTAAAAACTTCTACTTAAAGAGTTTGGACAATAGCTAAGGCTTTTATATATAAGGCTTATTAAAATTGATACAAATCCGACTGAATTACAAAAGCTATTTATACAGCCTTTTCTTATTAAAAATTACTTTGTTTGTCTTTTTGCGATTCTCATCAAGTTGAAGTTGCAGAAAGCTGAAATAAGTTAAGTGGAGAAAGGATAATTTAGACTTTTCTGTTTCCTCTTCTTTTACACTAAAACCATACCAGTATAAAAGTTATTCCAATGTTCTTAAAAGAATAAAGTGGGATATTATACTAAATCTATTATTTATTACTTCTTTGTCTTGAAACCTTTTCTTTTCTTAAGCTAAATATTTTGCTACGTACATAATTAATATCATGAATCGGGACTTAAATACCGTAACCATTAAGATTTTTCATAAAGTAATAAAGAAACTCAACGAATTAATTTTTACTTTAGAAAAGTATCCTTTTTGCGAAGTCTTATATTATTAATACAATTTAACTCGTAAAACAACTTTTTAGGTTTATCTTTATCAAATTAATAGAATCTATCATTGATTTATTAACTACCGCTAGAAATTAATTGTAACGAATTTTATTTGTAAATGAAAAACAATCCATTATGTTTATACGAAAAGTTGAAATTTTACGCTTTTGTACAGAGGAGTGCACAAAAAACGGCCAACGATGTAGCTTAGTTCTTATCCGATTTTAATAAGTGATACATATGTCAAATTAAATGGTTTGAAGAATACTACTATCAGATAATAAAAGATTATCAGAGGAGGAGGAGGCAACTTTTCTTTTTCAATTGGCAACATATTTTTTTCCATTGAAAAAAATCATTAACAAAAATAATCTAAACCAATTATACCAATATTTTTTTTAAATTAATTTTTTAAATTTTTTTTCCTATTTTTTTATTATTATTAATTTTTTTAATTTAATTTAATTGTTTTTTCTTTGTTTTTAAATTTTCATTGTTTTAAATTTTGTTTTTTAATTTATTATTAATAAATTTAAAAATTATTAATAAATTAAAAATTATTAATAAATTAAAAATTATTAATAAATTAAAAATTATTAATAAATTAAAAATTATTAATAAATTAAAAATTATTAATAATAAATTAAAAAAACAAAATTTAAAAAAATAAAAAAGTGAAAATTCAAAAACAAAAAAAAGACAATTGAATTAAATTAAAAAAAAATTATTAATAATAAAAAAATTTAAAAAAATAAGAAAAAAAATTTTTACAAAAATTAATTTAAAAAAAATTATTGGTGTAAGTGGTTTAGATTATTTGTGTTAATAATTTTTCTCAATCGAAAAAAATATGTTGCCATTTGAAAAAGAAAAGTTGCCTCCTCCTCCTCTGACGTTTTCAAAAATAAAATTAATCTATTAGTAGTAGTATTCTCCAAACCATTTAATTTGACATATCACATTAAAATCGGATAAGAAATAACGAAGCTACATCGTTAGCCGTTTTTGTGCACCCCTCGGTATGTACAGGGTCTCCAAAAATTAATGTTAAATAATAAATAAGTACATCTATCAGTGAGTTTTTTAAAATACATAGTGAGGTTAATTCTTTGTTTTTATTATTCAATTTTTTGTTTTTATTATAGGTACCACTAAATAAAGCTTCTGAGAGGTGCTTTGGATAAAATAAAAGATCAGAAATAAAGTTCCCAGTAACACTAAAATTCCTAAAAAGTATACTTGGTTGAGTAGTTTCGGTGATAGTCCTAATTGAATTCCCTGTATACCTAATGTTCGTTTTAAGATTTTCATAAAAAAAGCCTATTGTTATTAGATATTATTAATATAACTAAAAAATGCACAGTAAGATCCAGGGTGCCCAAAAAATCTCGGATAAACTATACAGTACGTTCTTGGGGACCCTTCTTCAGGGATCCTCAGAAATATAGCTTAAAAAATTCTTGACCAACTGACCGAGATATGAAGGGGCAAAATTTGTTTTTTTGAGTAAATTTTAAAACTGCTAAAAAATATAGGTTTTTATTTAAAAAACTCAGTTTACATTGAAATTTACCAAAAAATAACTAGCACCGTCCTTTTCCCCCTTTAAACCAAACAACTTTTCTTTGAAAGTTTTTTGTCCAAACCTTTTAGTTTTTCAATTATTTATTAGTCACAAGTTAAATGGTCCGGCCTGTATATGTATAGTCTAAGCGGCGGCGACACTAAGTCTAGTGTGATAAAACTTTTCAAGGTCGTACATATAATTCGTTACGTCATTGAGTTGGAACACAAAATGGCACTGCTGCCACGTGTAAACCGAACGCCACTATAAAAAAAAATTGTTCAAAATTTTAATTTTTTTTAATATCTAGTATCATAAAACTGATTTTTTCTTGCGACAGGGGAGGGTTAGGGGTATAAAAAATGCGGTGCTGTCAGTGAGTGGAAGCAGGAAAATAAGAGATCCCACAAATTCGATTTTCAAAAATTGGCAACCACTTTTACTGACGTCTCGTAAAAGCGGTTGCTTATTACTGATGTCTCGTAAAAGTGGTTGCTTATTTTTGAAAATGATTCCCACTTTAGGGGTTCCTGCCTCGGTTCCTGTCAGGTTTGGGGGCATTTTTTTATAGCCCTAACCCTCCTCTGTCGCGAGGAATAATCAGAATTCTGAAGTTTTATGATACTAGATATTAAAAAAAATTAAAATTATGAATTTTTTTTTATAGTGGCGTTCGGTCTAGACGTGGCAGCAGTGCCATTTTGTGTTCCCCCTTCAATGACGTAACGAATTATATGCAACACCTTGAAAAGTTTATCACACTAGACCTAGTGTCGCCGCCGCTTCTACTAATATAATATGAAAGTTCAAATAATAACTTGACAAAAATTGTTTGTCACATTTTGATTTTTTTGTGTTGGAAATCTCTATTTTCATTAATATTTGCAAATTTAATAATTTAAATTAAATATGGCAAAACATGTATCACAGTCATAAGATTTTCAAGTTAAAAAAAGTTTATTTTTATAGTAATAATGCATTTTTTATGAAATTATTTTTCGGGAGTTATTTATGATGGTTTCTTTTAAAATGAACACCCTGTATATTTATATTTAAAAACAATCTAGTCCTAATAAAAAACATATCGTCTTTATTTTGAAATACAGTTTTCTTGGTAGTGCAAATAATTTAACCCGAATTTTTATCTCATTAAATTTTCAAAATGCTTTAGAGCTGAAAGTGCAATACATATGTATGTAGCATTAAAGCTGTTTAAAAATGTGTTTTAAGATGTAATCGATACATTTACAAATAATTACTTATTATCAATTGTTAAATTTAATAAAATAATTGCCCGGCACCTTCGTAAAATATAAATTGTAAATATATTGTAATTTCTCTACAGTACCATAAGTATTATTGCATTCCTAGATGAAACAATTTCATTTTAAGATGGCTTAATATAATTCTTCTCTGTGAACAAACCGTTCTTTATTTCATAATTTTTTTATTAACAAATAAATGTCAGAAACGTGCACGTTCCGTCCGCAAGCAACTAATAGAGTAATGTGTTTTGATAAAAAAATATTATTTTTTTGTATAAGTCGCATACATAGAAACAAAAATTTAACATTTATGTTTTATGATTTGATATTATACATTACTTTTTTAATATAATTTATGTATTTATAAAATATTTTCCAATAAAGCATTTGATTCTTTACATATAGGAAGGATGTTTCTTCTATTAAGGCGTCTTAAGTTTTTTGTAATTGGAAATTTTAAACAAATTAAATAATTCCAAGATAGGTAATATTTTGAAGTGGATATTTATCTACATATATTTAAATAAATAACAAAAATATAACTTCCTAATAGGATAGATTTAATGTAGTATTTTCCTAAATCCTTTTGCAATTCAAATACTTAAGAAACATATAATTTGTAATATACTTTAACTAAATGGTAGTCCACCAATTATTTTGTAAAATATGCAAATTCAATTAAAAGTGTCTTATAATATATAATTTTTCATTTTCAGGTAAGAAAAGAAATTATCAGCCTACAATTTTACATATGTTTCTGTGGGTAAGTGTGCCTTATCATTTTATGTATAACTTATTTAAAAAGAATGCAGCACATGGAAATGTTTAATTATTTGTTTCTAAAAAATATTAATAAAAATAGCCTTCTTAATAACTAATAATAGTAGATCTACTTCGGAAATATACAAGGTGGTACAAAAATGACCATAGACCCAACTAACATAGAAATGAGTTGTAACAGCCTTTGAAACATTACATAATATAGGTGTACATTATTGTTGTTTGAAGAAGAATACAATTATTGAATGCTTTTCATCAGAAATTGATGCTTCTTTTCAGATTTTCTTGAAAATATTGGAATTTTCGTTTTAAAATGTAATACTTAAAACTTTTATAGGAAAGCGGTTAATTTAGTTAAAAAATAATGAGTCACTTTGTATTTTTTTGGTTCGCTGTAAAACAACATAACGGAAATTAGCACAACCGTAGTTTAGCATAATGGAACGTAGCATATAACCGGAAAATAGACGAATCGGAAAGAATACAGCATAACCCGGTACCGGAAAGTGGCATAACGTACTTTAGCATAATGGAAGGAGGAGAACGCAAAAGCGCATATTAGTTTTTTTTGCATTAAAACGTATTTGTTCTTGAAGATGAATGTATGTATAGGTTTTCGTTCGGGAAAATTCGGAGTAGACCATTCTGCGCTTTTACGTTCTGCTGTTTTCCGTTATGCTAAAGTATGTTATGCTCAGGGATTCTAACCGAAATTCTGTTAAAACCGTTTTATTTGAACTAACCGTAACCGAAACCGTTTTTATAAATTTTTAAAAACCGTAACCGAATCCGAAACCAGTTCGTATTATTTTTATCCGATTACTAACCCATTTGTAACTGTTTTAGTAACCGATTTTTAACCGTTTTACTAACCGGTTTTTAACCGTTCAACTATCGGTTTTTCAACCAAAATTAAAAATTAAATTAGGTAAAACACCTTTTTTAAACCGAAACCGTTTTTTCAAACTTTTAAAATTCGTAAACGAAACCGAAACCGTTTTTTAAAATTTTTAAGAACCGTAACCAAAACCGTTTTTAGAAAATATTATTAACCGAACCCGAAATATAAACCAAACGAAAAACAGGATAATCCAGAAACCGAAAAGTACGTTAGTTGTACTGGATTATCCTGTTTTTCGTTTGGTTTATAATTCCATTATGCTACTTTAGTTTTCTGAATTACGCTGTTTTCCGTTTCGGCTATTTTACGTTCTGCTTCGTTATGCTATAGTACGGTTATGCTACTTTTTGGTTTCTGGATTATGCTATTATCCGGTTAAGCTACTTTCCATTATGGTAAAGTACGGTTATGCAGATTTCCATTATGCTAAAGTACGCGTCACCTTCTTTTTATTTATGAAAACAAAAATTTGAATGTGTTTTATACGAAATATTTTTTAATTTCAAAGATTCGCAAGGTATTTTTTAATTATTTCACGACCAATTTATTGCAGAGCCAACTAATTTCGTATACGTCCATTTTTGATAAGTAAACTATCACTTGAAAGGCATTCAAGTTTTTTTTAAATTTCCATATTTAATGAGATTTTTAGTAACGAGTTAATATGATTTAATATTTCGTGTGAAGATTTACATATTCAAATAAATCAACGTTATTAAACTGTGTAGCAAACATAATACGTACGGCATGTGTCCTTTGTACAAAATTACTATCACTGAAGCAAGATATTATTTTCTATTATGCCTGGTACAGCAAAACAATAGTTATTAATTAATAGGATTATAAACTTATATATAATCTCAATTTAATGAAATTGATGGTTGCCTGCAACTTTCATGATTCACCCGTGCAAACTCTTAGAGCAAGTTTGCTTGTTAACTTGATAAATGGTTTGAAATCCGGTTCTAATGACATCATGCGGATTTTAAAACTAAAAATGATTACACTTGCGTTTAAATTTTTAATGAATTATCAAGATTACATTTTTAAGATGTAAAATTTATATTTTTTAATATTGCGGTGATTTCTATTAGTAAAACAGCAGGACCTTTATGGAAAATGTCAAATGTCTTTATAAATGTAGGAGCCTAACTGCTAAATAAATAAAAGCGGTAGGAAAAAGTAGGTTTCAAAGGGTTAAACATGGCTGCATATTTAATGAGGTTTATCACAGAAAAATATTTATTTTTCTATAAAAATTATTCAAACAACACGAAGTTGTTGTTTATTGAACAATAAAACTTCCCTTGTATTTATTCAAATGAAATATTTTGCACGTAATAAATTCTAGAGAATTTAATTGGAATATTAACCATCATTTTTGCTGACATTTCGTTTCAATGTAATTTTTCAAGTCAAATTAAATGAATTTTTGCAACCGTTTCATTTTAAATCCATGATTGTCCTACTATTCTGCTACTGATATTCGTATTATTATTATTCTTTCGAAGTAGCATTTTTAATGTAATGCTTTAAACGTAGAGATTCTAAAAATAAAATTCAAGATAAAATGCGATAACATTGAAATGCAAACATCAAGAAGGAATGCATTGCTGAATTTTATTATATTTAAAATTATGTCACATTTTTGAATAATCGTGAAATTATTTTAAATTTGGGAGCTGTATTTTTATTTAATTACTGATTGAGTTTATATTAATATATATTAATACCGGCAATTTTACCTGACAGATAATTAGGTAAATTTGTGGTGGTAATTAATTTAGGATACATTGATTTACGCTGTATTGTATGACGTGAAACAGAGGATATCGTGCTCTGGTAATGATTGTTTGATGTACAAATGTATACAAGGTGATCCAACGAAAAATTCACCAGCCGGTTTTTTTGTATTTAACTTCAATTTTTGGAAAAACCCCTGGACGCGTCGATTTTTGTTTTCAGTGGAACAGATTTTTAAATAATTACCCCTTAACTACTTTTAACCCAAAAAAATGCATAGAAATAAAATATTAGAAGGAACGAGCTTTACGAATGTGCTTTTATTTTAAAAATCGGTGCATAACATTACCTAATTTCAATCTCTAACGGGGACTCGATATCAACTCAATAATTTTAAATGATACAAATAGTCATAATGTACAACTATAAAAACAGAAAAAACAATTTATTTCAAAAATAAGTGGACTAAATTTTAAAAAAGGAACGCGTTGTCCGACGTTAAGCCAGTGAAATTTTTATTTATGTATAATTATTTATATCTTAGGTATAATGGAACATTGGATATTTTGAGAAAATTTCCATTTGATAAAATTTTGTGTCTCAAGGGACGTTGGGCTTCATGGGTAACTTTGTTATTAAGAAGATAGTCGGTTAAATTAGGTATAGGACTTTGCAATTAAAATATTGCGGATATATCTAAATTTTATATTTACCCAAGATCAGCCTGTATTCAGCAACCATGATAAAAAATTTTGGGACGTCGTTAACTGTAGAAACGTGATTTATAATGATGTGATTAATTTTAACGACACCTCTCTAAAATTTTCATCCCGGTCGCCGAATACCAGCTAGTGTGTTTATAACTTCACTAAAATATTGTGGATATACAGGGTGTCCAGTAATAACGTGGACACCCATAGTAGAACGGGTTTATCACCTCAAATTAAGATGACAAATTCCTCTAACATTTTGCCGAAAAATGTTTCCCTGCAAAAATTACTGCCAGTTAAAGTTCACTTTTCAAAAAATATAAACCCATATAACTTTTCTCTCCATGAAGGTAACTCGATAAAAATCGCCATAGGGGGCTACTTTTAAGTTCTTTATTATTTGATATTGTAGTTTTGCCATTTCGCATTTAACCTAATCTTAGAATTTAAGTGTTACCATAACTTTTTCTGGTGTTACTTTTTTGCAATTTCAACTTATTTTCTCATAAGATAGATAATTTACTATGAAAAAGGTATACCTGTTGAAAATCGATAATTCTAATAGTTTTAAAGACAATCTCAATTAAAGTTTCATAATTTATTGTAATTTTTTTTATTAAATCAAGTAGGCCGACATTAACATTTAATATTTTAAAAGAAATTAAAACTCTCTTGAATTTCCAATCATCTTCTAAAATAATATTCAATCATGCATTATTTTAATTATGGTATTTTGATTTAACAATAAAATCACATTTTTATTTCGAAATTTTAATTGAGATTATCTCTAAAGCGATGGGATTTAGCGATTGTAAACTTTTTCATAGTAAATTATTTATTTTATAAGAAAATTAGTTAAAATTGCAAAAAAAGTGACAACAGAAAAAGTTGTGGTAAATATAAGTTTAGGTAAACTGATAGTAAATTAATAAGAAATTGCAAAACTAGTAGACCGTATTATAAAGTACTAAAAATTAGCACCCCATAGGAGTTTTTATCGAGATAGCTTCATAGGAAGAAAAGTTAACTGGGTGAAACTTTGCAGGGAAGTATTTTTGGGCAAAGTGTCTTAATTTTAGGTGATAAACACGTTCTAGGATATCTGTCCACGTTATTACGGGACATCCTGTATGTATGTATAAATTTGTTAGTCACACGATATTGTAAAAAGATGTTTACACAATATGATAAGTGATAAGATCCATATTGTCTAAATGTCGATGGAATGTTGTACTCACAATATTATGAATATAATGTGTACATATTGAAAAACGATTTCGCAACATGACAAAATTGCCACATTAACACAAGCTAAACATAATTTTGATTTCTACAGGAAAATTAGTTTTTGAACCACTGACGCCTACATTTGTAAACGCTAAAAACCGATTATTTTATAAATACTTATTCGCAAGTTATGATTTTTAAGCGTTTTAAATAACCGTGTGCAACAATAATTTATCCGAGTTTTACGCCCTTTACTAGTTTAAAAAATATATGTATAATTAAGATTTCCAGGATTAAAAGTGATTTCAAATTGTAAAAATAATTAATTACTTTTTCCTCTATTTATAAATAGCGTTTTGTAATTTCTTTCTACATCTAGAACTGAGACTTTATAAAATAACACCGTTTAAATGAGAATAACACTTTTTTTATTTTTACTCATTTAAAATTGTTGACTTAGCGATGCGCAGTTTTAAATTCAAAAATAAGAAACCGTAAAACAAGGTTTAAAAATATTTCTTAATAATGTCTACAGAAGCAATCCAAATAACATCATTTTATAGGGGTCAGTGATTTTATAGTTATTTTTAAGAGATTCTGTAATGTACTTTAACAAAGCTTTCAATTTTATTATAAGAGGATCACTTACGGCGACCAAATTTTATTGTAATATTTTAGTGGATGTGAACCACAATTTTAGTTTTTAATTATCTCATCGGAACCTTTCCCTACTTTATGGATTTTAACTTTATTTAAATAGCGTGAGTAAATACGTTTGAAAGTTTCTTCCGTGTACTTTATTATCCTTTACTTTCACTAAGAGATGTAACACATCACAAAACCGAGTCGGCACTAAATTAGGTTAAAATTTATTAATCCCCAAAGACCATATTTCCACGGCTTACTTAGCATAGATTACTTCGTTTCAGCTTTGATAAGCACTTAAATAAATTAAACTCAAAACATATTTATAAGAGACATCAACGGGCATAAAAAAATTAATTAGCTAATAAAGTAATTTAATGCAAATACGTTAATATTTGGTTTGCATCAGCATACAATAGTAGGTTTAATATCGGTTGGATTAATCAAATGAATGGATGTAAAAATTAGTTCCATTAGACTAAACTATTATTATCCTTAGTTAACTTAAAACTAGTTAGCAGTAAAAAATGTCTTTTAAACTTTCCGTTACTTTTCAATATGGCCGAAATGTTTTCCGCTTAAGCGATTTGCCTGTTTTTGTTTCCTCTGAAGTCCTTTTTGTTCGGCAATTAGACCACATTTACCGGTCTGCTGCGCTCTGTCTTTGCTTAGATACTTCTCAGAGCAACTTAAAAAATATCACAATTTCTCGTTTTTGTTTTCCATTAAACATAGCACGATAATACAATGAAGGAAATTGCAGTTTTAATGTAAAACGTAATTGTATGCACTGCGATATAAATTTTGTTCTACTATCAAAGTGCTTTTAATTAATGTGCAATAAACGAGATAAAAAATCAACACAGTGCATAAAATATGGGTTTGTATTTTAAATCCACGATAATAACATGGTAAGGCTGAAAATTTTATGTATATAATATTTACGGAATGGATTTTAAAACGTGATTACATGGTTACATTAATTGTCTTTTTAATATTCACATTAAAATTGTAAAAATACGTTATCTCAACATTTTTTGATCTTTCTAAATTTTGTCTTACTTTACTTACATAAATCTTTATTACTTTTTAATTATGCAAGAAATGTTTTAAACAAATATTTTTTTGCTTCATCTTCCACTTTTTATTGATTTAATTCTGTATACTTTTCTGGTTAAAGTTTTTTCTTAAATTTTTCACTGAATTTTTCCCTTCCGATTTGAATATTTAATCACGAAAAGTTATGTATTCTTAAATATTCACAATTACGTAGCATAAATTAAAGTGAATCGTTGCTTTTCTTTGTCGCTCAATTTATGAACTTTCATTAAAACTACAATGAAACATAATCTTGAAATTTAACAGATGTATGAGTGGCATTAACGTACTTTAAAATATAATTTACTTGTTTTACATTTCACTTTGTGAAAATTTAGATTATGTTTTTTGTTGAAATATAAAAACGTGCTGGTTTAGCAAAGTAAAATATTACATGCATTTTTAGTTTTTTCCTTGAACTCTGTTATGAAACATAACTAAAATGTGAAATATGACTGCAAATAAGTAATACATTATATAAAATTTTACTTAAATAAAAAATGAAAAAAGTTTTTGTGTTTACATATATGCTTGAAATAACGAAGATAAAACGAAATTATAATGGACATAATATATTAAAATTCTAATTCAAATTTCTTAAGGCAGATGATAAAATATAACACTATTATGTTAATGTATTTATATTCTAAAAATTTGTGACGTATAAATTTTAGAAAAACTTTGAAACAATAAATAATTCAAAGAAATATTTTACTAATTTTAAGCAACTTCATCAAGTATTCCCGTAGTTTCGCTACTTCTATGACATATGGCACCGCTAACTTGTTAGAAACTCTTCAGTTTGAAATACGACCACAGTAAAAGTATATCTTTCCTCTTGTAGAGAATCACGACATGTCACGTTCTTATTAAACTTTAAACAAAGATTGAATGACCTCATGAGATTTTCTTTATTAGAAACCTATTCTTGTTTCCTCGATTTCCTCTCAAAATTTTCTTTATATGAACTCAAAAATATGACACATATCAGCTTTTTCATTTTATTTCAGTAATTTAACTGAAATCAAATCAAATTACTTTATTACAATGCCAATACTATAATTTAACTTTATCAGTACCAATACTACACAAGTTTACACAAACAAGGACAAAACATGTATTTAAAAGAGACACATGATTAAAATTACCAATAGAATTATATTAAATATTACAATTACATTAAATTATACCGGGCGTAAACGAAGCATGGTTCGCCTCTATAATTTATTTATTTATGAAAGTAATAATTTGAAATAATGTTGTACAGAAGAAAACAAATTTTGTGCACTAATTTTTTTAAATATCATATCCGGTTTTGCCGGACAACATTAATATAACATTAACTTTGTTTTTTAAACGCAATATCCCAAATTTTTGTTCATAGTTTAAAACAATTTTAGAAAGTTAACAACATTTAACATTTGAATTGTCTTTGTTTCGTTAATAGTTAAACGATTTGAGATAAGCTACTCTTTTACTCTTGACTGTGCTTCGATAGTACTAGTAGTTGCTAGTTCTAGACTTCACCCATAGTAAACCATGAAGTATCATCAATGAATAATGAAAGTTATGAACATTACAACAACTCGGTAAGACGTTGATAAAAATAAAAAAAATGGCAGAGAACCCAAAATGGATCCTTGCAGGACACTAATTTCTACAGGGAAAAGGTGTGAAGAACCCCATTTGTATATACCGCCTGTTGTCTGTGATACAAGAACCTACAGCTAGTTGGATGTATGTTGTATACAAGAAGTTGGAAGAAGGAAGAAGGAATTACCGTATGCGAAACACAATCAAAGGCCTTTGTAATTTCTTTGAATGTGATAATGCATTCTCACACCAATCTGCTCAACAAAGTCATTCACCGCTTGAATGGTAGAACACAGTTTTCTAAATTAATATTCTATTTTTTTGAAATAGTTCGTTGCTTTCAAAGTATTCACTTTTCGAAAAAATCGGTAGAATTGAAATAGATCTAAAATTACTGGGGTTGTATTTTGGACCTTTTTTTATAAACAGGTGTAAGTTTAGACATCTTTAATGAAAATTGACTTGCGTGAATGCGTAAGTTAATAAAATAATTTATTAATCAACAAATAATTGCTGCCTTAGCTGACCTAGATCAGATTAGATAGGAGAGCGTTATGGTCTTTTGTTCAACCCTTACCCTAGTAAAGTCCTGGGATGTCTAAATGCTTAATAAAGCTCCGTAGGATACATAGTTTTCGTCTGGAATTAGTATCGTCCAGACGATGTGTTCCGAAGTTTCATCTTCCAGACCATAGACTCTGTATGTTTTTATTTCTGATTTGCCCATTTTGTTGAGATGATTCCTTAAAGGGCAGTGCTGTCTAGTTAAAAGGCCTGTGATGAGCCTTAGTTCGTTCCTGCTTGGGTCGAGAGGCGTCGTGTGTTTCTTAGGCGAGTCTCAATAAATTTATTCGCCTGTTTTAACTCCGGAGTATAACTCCAGTGGGACATTATGCTATCATTAGGATCTCCTTCCAAAAATGTGGCTTGTTTAGCCCACAGAACGGTTCGGGGCCAGTTGGATTTGAGGCCAATCTTGGAAACACATCAGCATTTTATTGCGTATGATATCTCGTACACAACTTTGGATATGGAGTTTTTTAAAGTACAGATTATGTTTCTAATATCAATTGAAGATATAATAATTTGTCTACTGATCTAAAACAAAAAATGGATCTTACTTTAAATGTTTCTAATTTGGTGGAGATAGTAACATAAAATACTGAAATGTTTTTTATATTGAACATATCTTTTACATGGAGGATAATGCTAATATCTAATATATTGGCAAAGATTTCTTTAAAATTAACAATTTGTTTACCAGAAAAGGCAAATTTCTTCAATTCAACTCCATTTGTTGGTTACTTCAAGGGAACTGAAACAAGAATAGTCTTTTCTAGTTCAAGGGCATCTTATACTTATTTGAAAAGTTGCTTTTTCAGGGTTGCTTAGTTTGAGAAATTACTGTACTTCACTAAATTTAAAATCTTTATCGGAAGGAAGAAGATATTTTACTAGTGGTTCTGCGATATTATTAAAGAAATTGTTAATAAGTATATCACAATTTATATTGCATTCTTTTGAATTTCCTCGTTTCTGGCGTTTACTATTGCAAACATTCCATGCTGCTATTACTTTATTGTCTGAAGTTTGAATATAGTTATTATTGGCCTTTATTTTTGCAAGTTTTATTGCCTCCCTATAGGAAGTTTTTTACAGTTTTCATAGGAAACATTGCCATCAATATTTAGAACTACCAAATGCGTTTTTCTTAGAAAATGGCAAAAACGATACCCTTAAAATCACGATTATCGTTCAATATCGAGTCGTTTACTTATCGTTAAGCGTTAGCGAATAAGGGGGTTAATGTCTTTAAAATAAGTACTATTGTTTTTCTATTGAAAAATATTTATACTCAGATGTGTTAAAGATCTTCCACCATGTATGTATTGTGTTCTAGAAAAGAATGAAGATTATTAATTGTAAGTGCTTTCAATTCTGGGCTTGTAAGCCAGTGCTCATTGATAAAATTATACATATGATTTTATGTACGTAATAAGATCTCATAGAAGAGCTTCCACTTTGATAATTTAATTGCGAAGGCATTGCGCATTAAATTCCAAAAAAATAATTTCATATGAGTTTAAATTTTCTTCCACGAGAAACTTTCAATAACGATTTACACGCCTATATTCGGGCCAATTATTAGAATTTATAAATATCGATTCATATTTGTTGGGTACCGATTATTTACCATTTGGTCTTTAAATTCGTTAGACACTGCGCTTCAAAATTAACGCATATTTACATGTAACTGTCTTTTCACTTTTCGTTTTCAAATTTTACAAGCTGGATAATGTAGCTTGGTTAATCATTTTTATTTCCAAGCAAAAAATAATGACATTAAAAAAAAGAATCAAAAATTAAAATTCATACTACAAATTAGTCTTCCTAATTTGGTCTTGGTCGATTTCATTCCAAATTTGCAACAACCTTCGGGGAAGATCATTTAATGTGTTTTTAGGGTTCCCATAATGTCCCACTCATGTGTAATGGGATTGAGATCTGGACTCCTCGGTGCACATTTATAGCTACATGAGATCAAGCATTATCTTGCATTATCAGGATACTCGGTCCAATAAATGCGGCAAATTGGACCACTTGCTCTTCATGTACCTATGTGCTGTTACACATCCTCCGTCATTAATCACTAAGTCGGTACGAGCCTCCAATTTATTGAAGCTCAAACCATAACCTACAGTTCCAAACATATTACCCTGGGCGTATATCTCATCTGGTCTTCGGAACACTCTATTCCGCCTATGATCAGAGTAAAGACAAAACCTGGACTCATCCGAGAACAAAACTCTTTCCCAATCCTCATTTCCCCAACCAATATGTTCACGAGCGAACTCTAATCTTTGCTTTCTATGTTGCCTGGTGAGCAATAGACCAGTGGCTGCCCTTGCAAGTCTTAGGTCATGTTCTGCAAGTCTTCGCCTCTTAGTATTTTGGCTTATTTCGAACTTGTAACTTTTCACAAATTCATTTTGCAAAAACTAACTTTTTTTACGAACCTTTGCCATAATGTCCAAATTCTCCAAAAACGGACTTGATTGGGGGTTGTAACTCTTCCACGACCCTGTTCTAGTCTTCTTGTGTTATGTCTGGTTTCCGCAAACCACCTTAGTACTATGGATTTATTAAATTGTTTTACATTAAACCGTTGTGCAAGCTGAAGCTGTATGTAGCGTTCTTCGTAAAAAGTTACTATTAGCACGCAATCTACCTCAGATAAATTTCGATTTTGTAACTGCTGAGTATTCATTTTGACGATGATATTCGAAAATGTGATGAAAAGCATAAAATAATACGCAAAACTTAATACTGAGATTTACACGAATTCACGTAACTTTTATGAGCTATAACTTTGTTTTAACAAAACAACATATGCCTTTGATTTTTAACAATAAGCAATAACAAAGAATTTAGAATTATGCGCTAATTTTAGAGCGCGGTGTATTTACATAAAAATATGAGAATTGTACAACACTTGAGTAACTGGTCGCTGAAATAAAGAGAAGCTAAGATGTAATTCTTGCCCTCAACTCAGTAACTACTCATCAACTATTCTATAAGGACGTAATAAATATGGCGTTTGATGTCGGAGTCGTTTGATGAAGATTTTCGTAAATGACGTTTTGTTTATTTTGTTTCCTTCATTGGTGACGCTGCATCCTAAATTCCTCAGAATCCTCATTATCAGGTCCAAAAGAGATGCAATCTGGAGTTTTATCACCTTTGGAGTCTTTCTTGTTCTTCTTGGTTTCCTTAAGAGCCGTTACTTCTGGTAGTTTATTACTAAATGTTGCTCGATCGAGAACATCTTGAGGTTCCCTATGCATTCGTCTTTTTCTAGGCTTTCTTGTGGAATTTTGGACGTAATTTTTGAGCCAGAAGCAATTTGTGTATGCGGCGGCATCTCTTTTCCAGTAGCTGAGCTAAAGTTTTGCTTGATGTTTAATTTCAAGAACATGCATTTTGCACTAATCAGTTATTTGTATGTTATCTCCAGTTCTGGGTGACATCACTTTAGCATATTTTGTGTTAGGTGGAATACCACCACAGCAAATTAGAGTGTTTCTGCAGATCACTTTACTTTTTTATTTCTTTTCACATAGGACGAATGATATGTAAAATCACAGTTTAACCATACTTAAATCCATTTACAATTTACAGAAACCGATTTACACTGGAACTATAATATCAGTATCCGAACCTGTTACCATCTTGATTTTTAGAATAAAATAAGACAAATTAAATCGCCGTTTATAATTTATTACGTTTTCTTACTACATTTTAAATAATTGTCTAAAAACATATATTTTAAGAAATAATAATATTAATTGTGGTTCCAAGTTATTGAATTTTATATTATTATATGTTCCTATGAGACTTTAATGAAGACACTGCAAATGAAGTAAAAGTCCCTTTGTAGCTTTAGAATTAAACATAAGTTATTTGAAAGAGATAAAATTAAGCTGGTTGTTCCTTGTTTCTGCATTTGATTTCAAACAGTTAGGTATGTTATGCACCATTTAATGTTTACTAACCATGGTCTCTACGCTGTGTACGTACAATAACGAATAATATTTAAGGGTAATACGATTCAAAGAGACTTAATTATATGCAACATTTAATTAAATTGATCAAAAGAGACCTTTTGAATTTAAATCAGGTTGTATTTTCAATGCAAATTCATTGATTTTTGAACAAGTTTGTTTACAGGGAAGAGGACTTTACTTTTTTAAGAAAAAACTTTGCATATGTAACTAAACACATAAAACTTGAAAGTTTTGAGAATTTCCCAACTGCATATTCTTTACCAAGTTTTTAATGTGCGTCTATACTCATTATATATACCAACAATTTTGAAAATTAAAGAAAAAATATGACAGTGTACTTTCGGGCATGAATATATTTTTGTTTGTTGTTAATATTTGATATAGTAGCAGTGAAAGCTACTCTTCAGAAATTTTCGGGCTTTTAAATTTAAATGGAAACTTTAAAAACAAATGAAGTAGAAGTAAAACTTTATTAAAACAAAAATATGTTTAACTTAAGGTGTGTGTGTAGATTTTGCATGTAAATATATGCGCTTAAATGTTAGAGAGTTGAAATTATTCACTACATAACCACAAACCGAGCACAAAGTCTTAGGGCTCGTTTGAACCCGGATATGCTAATTTGAGGATTGTATTCAATTTGCCAAATAAATTCGTGAGATTCGGTAATTATGCTTTAGTGCAAAATCCTGTAATTTCAGTAAAATTCTATTTTAAATATATACTGTACTGGAGACTATAATAACAGTTTTTATTCTTAATCTCTTTTGGGTTAAAGGTTAGTAATAATTAATATTGTCATTTAAACATATTTATTAAATATACTCTCTAGGTTTGAATGAAGTTTTTGGAAATAATAAGTGCCAAATAAACATTTTATTCTTCAAACGTCAGTAAAGTACAGTCTTCTGTGATGTTTGACGGGCTTTAAAATGTCACTTTTTATGTTCGTTGATTCACTTTGTACTACGTAGGAGTAGAAATTACTACTTTGCACTGACAAGGAATAAAAGGGCGGAGTAGACATGAATTTTAGGCAACACAATATACAACAATATTGTATTATGTGTTGTATGTAAATTAAATGTCAAATGTTAATAGTATATTATTCAACGAGCGAGTAAAGATAGCCATTACTCACGAAGACCGAAATTGCGACACGAGCCGGCAGGCGAGTGTCGTAAAAGGTCTGAGTGAGTAATGGCTATTTAATCGCGAGTAGAATACTATACTTTATCTACGACGATTTTTCACTTTTAGATTCCTATCTATTATTGTCATTTTGCTGGCCGTTATTTTCATTAAACACCTATGTTTACTCTAGATTTTTGTTCTATGGCGTAAAATTGACAGCCCAATTTATCCTCTAAAATCACCTGACACCTAATTATATTTCTTATATTTTTAATGTTTCTCCAATCCATAAAGGCTCTGTATGCCATATTATACCTGTCTTTTGATTTTTTTGGTAATAAATTTTGGGTTGTTGTTAGCGCAGTTTCTAGTATTTCTGGGGGTGTGCAACTTTCACTTTCTGAATCCACTCACGCTTTTTATTATTTTTGTAATTATATTTTTTAAGAAATATGTTTTTAATTTGCAATAAATAATTACTTTTATTAATATAATGTAATTGTAAATTCACTTTGATTCACTTTCTTTAAAAAATTTATATTTCAAATTGAAATTATTTTGACAGCGGCGCACGCAAGTGAAGATGGCGCCGTCACATTCTATTCGTGTAACCTCGTTACCGGTCGGTTTTTAGCCAACTTCAGCCCGTTTGTTATGATAAATGTTGTGAAAATGCTGTCTCGTGATTGGTTCCAGCTAGTGTGTTATGGAGAGACATTTGATTTAAATGGAGTTATAACACACGGCTAAATTGTAATGATTGTCATTAATTAATAAGAAATGGGTACGTAATTAACATGTTATTCAATAGTCGTAGATAAAATTAGTTATTATATTACTATTTTAAAACTTTCGACGTTTGAAGAAAAAATAGCATGTTTTATTCGGAGTAAAAGACCTTTTTGTGGGTCGCATGTATCCGCGGGACTCGCAAAGCTCGTCCCGCAAAGCTCGTCCCACAAACTTACACGCTCGTCACAAGAAGTACTTCTTTTACTCCTAATAAAACAATATACTATTTTTTCATTAAGCTTCAATTGCATTAACTTTTTATTTTAAAACTCACATCATAATGCAATAAAATCCTTTTATCTTTTCTTCCAAAACCAATCTACATTTTATCTTTGTTTAATCAAGTACAAAATTTAGGAGGTTTATATTTTAAATAATAATTTAATGCATAAATAAAAAAAAATAATGTTGAATAAATGCAAAGATCATATTTTTACTATAAATATGATTTCTAAAATATGCTAAATAATAAATAATTAAAATAAAATACTTAATTATTATAACTTAATATAGCTAAAGTTGTGTCATTTTAAATTATGTAGTGCTGTACTTGTTTTACAAAAACTTTGATTAGTTTGTAACTTAAACTTGCTGGCAAATTCTCAAAATTTCAAATTCCAAACAGATCTTAATGAAACTTTCCTGTCGCTTAAATATTAATAACATTATGGTATTTTTTCAAAGAACTTCTGTACTTCCAGTTCGTTTAGAAATTTCGTAGTATAAGATTTTTTTGATGTCTGAAAGAAATTTGTAACTTCGAATTTTATTTATAACTAATTCACGATTTTATATTAATCGAATGTCTTGGAATACAAGTTTTTAAAGAAACATAACTTTGAAATTAAAATGCTTTTCGTTATTAAATGACCTTCCTTTCATAAATAATTCAAAATTATCGTCTGAAGTGTAAGATGTGATAAGTGATATAATTCGTTTTTTAAGGGTATTTACTAAAAGTACATATCTCTAAATAAATTTAAATATTTTGAAATGTTTTTATGCCAGGTATAAAGTTCAATCTATTTCCTAATAGAAATAAATTATGTATAAATTATAGAATATGATCTTCCTTATTTAAATTGATACAAAGCGTATTTTTATGCTTACACTTAATTGCTTGAATACAAATTTAACTTGCCACTTTTAGTTTTCAAAATTTCCCATAAAAATTGGTATTTTTGTTCGTGTTTTTTATTCAAAAACCAATCAATCTGGCCATTTTTAACGAAGTCATTGTTGCGACATTTTTAACGAGGAATACAAAAACCTTTTTTATTAAAGATAACACTGATTGAATGACGTAAGTGAGATTTTATTTTCTCGGTTTTTTCTTCAAAATATAATTTTCGATATATGAACTTGAAAATAAGACACATATCAGGTTTTTCATTTTTTGACTACATAGGTACAATTTAACTAGTTTCTTGATTTCCTTCGTAATAGAATCAAAAAGGAGAATAAATTAAACCAACAAATCGAACAATTTCTTCTAAACAACTTTATTTATTAATTCTGCTGACGTTTCGAGCAATTTCCGCCCTTAATCATGGCTAAAAACATATTTCTTACTTTACTACAGTTACATAAATAAAATATACATATATTTATTTCTGTAATTACAACATAATAAAGTTACATTTGAAGAATATTCTATGAAATTTTCATTAATTTTTATGATGTGCCATTGACAGTAAATCTCCGTGGACGTCTCAAAAAAAAGTTTCATTGCGGTGCCCGTCATAACTAATTACTGGATCATCAGAAATCAAAAAACCAAAATGATTTTATTAGGTGATAAGATTCTGCAGGTAATGACGTCAAGTATTTTTCTTTTATAGGTTTTTAAATTTTTTTACACCACTTAGAAGTGAAAATACTGATTTTTCATCAAAAAAATTAATAATTTTGCTATTTTAAAATACGTCAAAATTAAAAAAAAAAAAATAAACTCGACGTCATTACCTGCAGAAACTTATCAAAAAATAAAATCGTTTTGGTTTTTTGATTTCCGATGATCCGGTAATGAGTTATGAGGGGCACAGCAATGAAACGGAGACGTCCGCGGAGATTCGCTGTCAATGGCTTGTTTCTTTATAAAAATTAATGAAAATTTTATAGAATATTCTTTAAATGTTACTTTATTATCTAGTAATTATTGAAATAAATATACATTTACTGTGACGTCAAAAAAAATTATCGAAAATATGCTTTTTTTGTATCGAATTAATCTTACTCCCCCCATAATACACAACTTGCCCCAAAAACCAATTAGCCGACTTCGAATCTCTTTAAATAAGCAAATTCGTAAATCGATTACAGTACTTTCAATTTTTTGCACTAAATTGAAATCTTTTAATACCCATTTAAATCTTTGCTATTTAATTGGTGTAAATTGTTTTAAAATTGGCGATAAAATCATAAATACTTCTATTCAAATAAACGAATTTATTTGCTTCAACCGTCCCATTCTTTTATTTATGTGACATGTTTCGCTCCAGTGAGTATCATCAGACGTAAAAACAATTCTTAACGAAGGATAAATTTATACCGAAAACAAAATCATTAGGCTGATTTATTTACAAAGCGACGTAATAGAAAGTTTCACTTATTTTTACCAATAATTTATGAATAAAATTAAATATTTTTATTAAAGTGATTGTAATATCATCATTCTGTTTAGTTTTTTTATTTATGTAAGTGTATTATAAAGCTATTAAATACCAGAAAACTTAATAAAAAATCTAATTTGGCAGAAATAAATACTGTAGTATTTTCATTTGTAGAAATAAAAAGAATATTTCTTTCACTGGGCAACATTATTTCCCGTCGAATTTTACGTATCGTTAGTCCCTTTGAATTAATACTTAAGTTTATTCTACTTCTTTATTTGAATCGCCATCCTCGTTTACCGCACGTAAAAAGTTAATGTGCCTGAACTGGATAAAATATCGGTTGTAATCAATTGCTGATTGAACGACAGGCTCCGTTGCCTTTCCCTTTCCACTAAAAATGCTGCCTTTACATGCCCTAATGTCACTACTTTTTTACTTAAATTTAAATTCCCATTTTTTAACATTGTATACTTTTTCCAACATTTTAATAAGATTTTTTTTTTAAATTACAAGGACAAAATGTTAAACGTATGCGTTTTATTAGGAATCATTTTTTTGTGTAAACCAAAAGTCATTTACGCTATAATTGCCCTTATTTACTGCAGAATTTTGTTTTAAATTGGCCATGATAAATAAAATATTTTTATAACTGTTTGAGGTAATAAATATTAGAAAATTAACTTATTTTTAAATTTTATAATAGTCTTTTTTAATAAGCTATTATCTAATAGTGGTAGTTTCACTCCTCTATTAATGTTTGATATACTGATATTCATTGTATTCACTTAGACATCACTCAATTTTGTTTCGATGTAACTTTGTTAACTAGGTCTCTAGACTCTTTAGAAAATCTATGTTTGGATGGGTATTATATAAATTAAATTACTTTTATAAGTCCATACATTCTACTCGTGATACAGCTTGCAATATATTGAATTGACACGTATACTTGTTCATTACGGCATATTTCATAGAACATATCCATGCACAACACGTATTATTAGCACCAGAATATTGCGTTACATATATTCATGAATGTACTTGGCATACATAGTTTCAATTAATGTCTAATTTCAAATTAGTAATGTTAAATCTGCGAGGAAGTAAAATATTTAAAAAATGTAAACTGATATGTTTTTTGAATTTAATTTTCTTAGTGGGTTATCGACTTTTTATCCTTATTTAAACCTATAATTTGAATTCCAACCACTACTTTACCTTGCACCTTTACCGCAGCTCCATTACTTTTTTGCACCAAGAATACAAAGGAGATATATTTTCTGTTATCTTAGTAGTTGAAATAAGTAAAAAATATTAATTAAACAACTTAAACTTTCGACTAGAAATATTATTACAACTATTTACATAAGAAATTTACATAAGTCGGGAATTGTGGAGAGAAGTGGATATTAGTAGTCCTACAATAGCATGCTATAGGATTTTATCTACCGCAACTTGCTCACAAAGATTTTCTTGTTAGCTGGCATAAAGTGAGCACTATTGAAATACGTATAATGTTGGTATTCTATATGAGGCAAAGCAAATTATTAAATTTTCATTCAATTTACGTACCCGGCGCATTCACCAAAAAGTTAGATTATGCAATTGATAAGTTACGTAGCTATATTAAAGTAAAGCCTTTCTAGATTAAATTTTAAAATTTATTTAAAGTAAACGTAACTTTCATTATCCTCTGTGATTTTTATAAATAACAAAATATATTTTTGAATTTTCGATAATAAATCCACCTTGACAATCACATCTGGATATATCTGACAAATTTTATTTTAAGAAAATAAGAATTCAACGTTTATCTTATTTCTGATATTTATCTACTGCCTAAGAGAATAAAAGCAGGGCATAAATGTAAATACATTTGCATCACGATTTGCATTTATATTGATGTGAAAATACAAAGCCATTACTGAAAGTATTCTTTAATCTCACAATTCGTCATCTTAACTTCTTTGTTTCTTTTACGTTGACAATTTCGTATTTCAGTTTTCCTAACTTAATAAACGAGAAAATTTTCATTTGTAATATAGACTTTGCAAATATTATTACAAAATTTATGAGGCACAGATTTAACATTTACATCGAGATTGTTAAAACAAATTATTTTATAATCATAAAAGAACAACAATTATTATAAATTTAGCTTTAAAGTTTTCTTTATTCCTACAAATATTTTATCAGATTTTCTATAGGTATAGACAATATTTCTACTGATATAAATTTTATATTGTGATTTATACACGTCATTGTTTTCTGCTTTTAAATGGAGAATATATACGAATCAATAGATCTAATATTCTTTTTATGCCTGGGTTAGATTATAAAAAACATCTCCAATTTAAAATTTGGTACACGAATGAAAAATAGCCACATGACAAATTACACTAATTGAAAACACAATTAAAGTTCGAACGGCAGCAAAAAGCGCTTAGAACACGTTCACCCCTTGCGCATCGATAATTCAATCCGGTACTAATTACCACTTGAATATATAGGTATACACGTTGGCTTATACTTTGGTCAAATGGGCTTAGAAAACGAATATAACAGTGTTTGGTGGGAGTTTGCTTCAACCGCAACCCCTTTATGTATATTTAGTTTGTCCGCATGATATGTATACTTGCGGTTTATGATTATAACCCCTGCAATACACCAATATAATTTTAATTTTGATGAATTAAATTATAATAAGAATTCGTTGCATATTATCTTAAACGTAAAATAGCACAGTAGATGCAGGTGTCTTGTTTGGCGTTATTAAAATTTATAACTTTAATTAAATGTTGGCTCCTATTGCACGTAATTAACTGTATAAACCAGAAAATTATTTATTAAATTACTAATTAAAGCGGAACAATATTGTATAAACAATTTATTTTTTCTTTTCATCTACTCATCTACACCTTATAATTACTTTTGCATGTAGAACATAAAGCATTTTAAAAACTAAGAACTATACCGAGTTAAAATTTGTTATCAATAAAGGTAGATTTAACGTTTTATCAAAATAAACCTAGCAAAACTATTTTTGTTTTTTTATCCAAGTTTTTAATTATAATTCTACACTTCGGTATCTTCTGTAATGTATCGTTTTAAAACTTTAAGATAATCGTGATTTTGTACAAAAACAACAAATTTTGGTTTATTATGAATTTTTGAACTAGATGAGACAATGTATACAGGGTGTCCCATTTGACGTTGGACTGTATGGGTATCTTTGTTATTATTGGAGATAGAAAGTCGCTTGAATGGACAAAGTAGTAGAGATTTTTTCGAATATTAATAATTCATTCACAAAAAATTTGAATATCGCATCGCTCCAACGCTATCTTGAAAAAGCAAGAAAATGCGAGTTTTAAAATATGGCTATAACTTCTTTATTTTCTGTGGTACCAAAAAGTTTTTTGACATAATACAGACAATTTTTTGTGTACAATGTAGTAAAACAAATGAATATTTTTTTCGCCAACGGATTGACTGGAAATGAACCAAACTTATTTTTTTCTTATGGCAGCCATATTTGATTTACACATATTCGGAATCAGTATTTTTTTCTGAGTAATTTGGTATACCATATGTCATATTAAAAAAAAATTATTTGATTTTACAAACTAACATTGGACTTAAGAGATGTAAATTGTCATTAACATAAATGTAACTATTTAAAATATTAAATGCAAAATAAATCTTAACACATATGTATTGAGTTTACATCTATTCAAGGCCATTTTTGGTAAGTAAAATAAAATTATTTCTATTTTTCTTAAAATATTACATATGATATATCAAATTATTCAGAAAAATACACTAATTCCGAATATGTGTAAATCCAATATGGCTGCCATAAGAAAAAAATAAGTTTGGTTCATTTCCTGTCAATCCGTTGGCGAAATAAAATGTGACTTTTGTCCGCCATCTTGGAATAGACCCCCCGTATATTATTAAATTATCTTTAAGGTGTACGCCTAAAAGTATTGTATTTTCTACCGAAAACCGCATGTCGATATCTTTTTCATTTTACAGTAATGTTACTTCCTCGCAGCTCTAGAACACTGTATATTTTTCAGTTTTTGAAATTTTTTTCCAAGATATGACCAAAGGAATGAGGTTTTTGTCAAAGCGCGTTTTGAAGTACACTTTGCGGCGCCCGTATGCCAAAACTATTGATTTTATGAAAAAAAAAAGGTTTACCGAAATTATAATAAAGTTTGTCTAGTTTAATTTTGAATATAAATGTTTTTATAGCAAAATGAGTCGGAAAGTAGATTTTGCCAAAAAACTGCTTTTAGGTGCGAGTGGTAAAGATACGAGGTGGCAACGTTGAAATTTGGAAATAGGACATCGAAATCTATAAAATTTCCCATTTCAACTCCCGGAAAACTTTCCAGGTAACCCCCTTTTTTACTCGCAAATGACTGGACTAATTTTATATTTTTTTTAAACGTTAGGAATAAAAATCTCTTGCATATTTCTTAGTGTTTCACTTATTGAGAAAGCCTAAACAAATATAATCACAAATAAAAAAATAATTGTCAATTTTGACCCTATCATGTTAAATACGTTAAAATTTTAAGCCATGGTAGTTAAGGGTTAAGCTACGTTACCTAAAAAATTGAAAATTATTTGGGGGTGTAAAGGGTAACTGACCTTACACCTCTGTCTTTCATTTGCAGGTTTAAACTTTAAAAAATTCAAAAAAAAAATTTTAATTAATTTAAGGTTTTGAAATTTTCTCGAGTATTAGTTTAAGTACAGTATATTACGCAACGAGCTAGAAAGTGGCGAATTTTGTGCGAGTGTGAAAATGGGCGAACGAGGCGCTAGCCGAGTGAGGATATTACACGAGCATGAAATTCACTTTCTGCGAGTTGCGTACGCTATTTTTCCGACGACCACGAAGATTTTGCGACCATTATTAATATTTTGTAGTAACAACTAAAAAGTCATAACATAACCTGTGTTAACATCAGCTGACATTGAAGTTATCGATTATATTTAGTTAAATGTAACTAATGGTAGGTGGCGCTGTTTTGACGGAAGAAACTTATCGAAACGAATAAAAAAATTCCTATTTTATTTAAAATTTACACAAAAGTCAATTATATAATGATTTTAATAATAAAGTATGTAATATTAGCGGGGTTAAATATAAATTTTTATTCAAAAACAATCCAAAAGGGGGCTTTCGGAATTCCTTCGCAGCGCCTCTATCGAAAATTACAAGAAGTATTTCAGAGTTACAAAACAAAAAGTCAAAGTCACTAGTGTTGAAATGATAGATTATCTAAACCACTAATATTTTTCCGACGACCATATGAGAAAATCGTATATGTTATTCATATTAGTAGTTTAGAAAATCTTTCATTTCAACACTAGTGACTTTGACTTTCTGTTTTGTAACTGTCAAATAGTTCTTGTAATTTTCGATAGAGGCGCTGCGAAGGAATTCCGAAAGCCCTTTCTTGGATTTTTTTGAACTTGCAAAAAAAGGATAGTTCAAATAAAAATTTATATTTAACCCCGCCAATATTACTAATTTTATTATTAAAATCATTATATAATTCACTTTTCTGTAAATTTTAAATAAAATAGGAACATTTTTTATTCGTTTCGATAAGTTGCTTCCGTCAAAACAGCGCCACCTACAATTATTTACATTTAACAAAAATAATCGATAACTTCAATGTCAGCTGCTGTTAACATAGGTTAAGTTATGTTGTTACTACAATATATTAATAATGGTCGCAAAATCTCCGTGGTCGTCGGAAAAATAGCGTACACAACCCGCAGAAAGTGAATTTCGTTGTTCGTGTAATATCCTCACTCGGCTAGCGCCTCGTTCGGCTATTTTCACACTCGCACAAAATTCGTCATTTTCTAGCTCGTTGCGTAATATACTATTTCGTGATTTGAAGCTTTTACTAATTACCTACCGGGTGTACAAGAAACTAGGCCCACCCCTGTAATTTCTTTATTTATATAAATATAAAATTGAAATTTAAGAATGCTGTAAAGACTACGAAAACACATTTTTGACACCAATAACTTGACATAAGCCCCGCACCCCTAATGTCAATATTTCAACATAACTGCCAAACCCCTAAAAGTATAATAATAAAATATATCATGAGCACTCTAGTGCACAAAAGCACACAACTCATGCAAATAGCATATTTGTACTTACGGGCTTGCAATTTTTACATCGCGTACAAATATTATCCACTTTTTGCACTTGTTGCATAAATAATTACTCGTATTTTTAACAATATTTTATTAAATTGGAAAAAATCTAACCACTATAGGTGCCAGTTGTATAATCAATCCCACGCATATTTTCCGATTTTTTGAAGATTTTAGATAAAACTTATATACAGGGTGTCTCAATTTTTTACGTAGTAAATGTCATTCTGAACAAAAAATTTCTTATGAACTAATATTTATTTTCGCCTCCTTAAGAAGTTACAGAAATTTTAAAATTGGTAAATTTTCATGATTTTTGTGGAACACCCTGTATAATTTTTCTTTATTATTATCAATTTTTTATTAAAACCAATTATGGTTTGGATTTTATCTTTACCAAAACATTGAATATTGGCTATTATTTTTAACTAAGTGGACCCTTTTAAAATTTATCTGGATAGAATTAATATACGTATCTGATAATTACAGATAAAGTCAAAATCCAAAGCATACTTGATCTAAATAAAAAAAGTCCAAATAAAATGAAATTTATACAGGGTGTCCCAAAAAATCATTAAAATTATATTAGTAAAATATTAGTTTATAGGAAATTTTAAGTTCAGAATAACTTACTACCTAAAAAAAATTTTTGCTGGAGAAAAAGTGAGACATCCTATACAGGGTCCGCCAAAATTCCCGGCACAGCGCTGTATTTTTTGATTGCGTGAATATATTTTTTCAAAAATTTGCATATTTATACAGTATCATAAAAACTACATTCTGAGATGGTTTAGAACTTCCCCGTCTTTTGGGGGGGGGGGGGGTCACGTGGGTAGAACTACCCCGCTTTTTTAAATTGCAAGCCCTACCGAGTTTTAACTTATTTTAAAGATAATGAAAATAGAAACACATTTCTGCAATGCCATTATGTTGATTTGTTAAAAAGTTATTAAAGATTAAAGTTATCAAAACATTGTGGAAGAAAATCTAGTTACCATTGATATTTTGCAAAGAAATATCATTGAATATATGTACTCAATGATTTTTTTTTCAGTGTCAGCGCGCTTTACAAGATATTTAAAACTTGTACTAATCATGATATTATCTAGCTCTTGGATTTAAATGTGTGTTTTACAGTTAAATGTACTTTATTTTTTATTTATATTTTAAGGAGCAATTTGTTCTTCTTTTTTAAATTGCAAAAATTTTGTGTCGTTTCGGAGGTTTGTTTAAAAAAGTAACCGTATGTTATTCTTATGGACGGTTGATTTGGTTGCCTGTATTGAAAAAAAAATACAATTTATATTTACAGTTGGGTCAGAACATCCGCCTACACCTTGGATTACCACCATTTAGATGGGAAGAATGCCAAGCTTATGAACCTATTGTTCTCCTACAATAAAATCAAAAATGATGAAAAATTAAATGATTTACGACTCTTTTAAATATTTTATCTTAGCGCCATCTAGCGTTTCAGAATGATTTTTAAATAAATTATTAACCACAAAAGGGTATATATTTTTGTATGACAATTAAAGAACTTATTGTTTGTTTTACTTTTATAATCGATTCATATTTTATGACTTAGCAATACAAGGAAAACTTAAAATTTTTAATATTTTTTAATTCTTTTCCCGTAGATTACTAATAAGTATTTATTTGGTATAAAATTGTACCTGTAGTTTAAGAGTTATCAGTTCGATAGCAATATGTCAAACCTTTTATTTTGAGAGTTTCGTTCATTACAACTTCCTAATATTTCGGACATTAGGACTTTTAGTGGGTGAAACTGAAAGAACTCCCAAATTTTAAGTCTCTCTACAGAAAACTCACTTTCGCCTTCCTACTAAAACAGAATTTTAGTATTGTTGTTGTATTGTTATATGTAAGTATTATTATTAATAACAATTTTAGTAGGACAAATTGATAATTGAGTTGTTACATTCTACTTTAACCATCAGTTTAACAAAACTTTATAACTTTCAAGCAGAAACAAACTGCATTCCAACTCTGCCGGGATTATCACAACTCTTGTATAACTGCATTATTAAACCGCAGACCATCAGCGCCTGGTTATTAAACGAACTTTGCTACCTTAACGATACAATAAATAAGTTTTGCTGTTTGGGATCAATTTTGGGCGTCATATTGAACAATGAAATTAATATCGTTACAAGCTACGTGGTTTATAGAAAACGATAAAATGGCAGTATCCGTTAAAGCTCGGAATACATTTAATTAAAGAACATGCACGAAACGTTCAAGATTCAATTTGTATAGAGCGAAACAACTTTCAACCTGACATAAAATACATGATATAAAATGCAATTATTACATTTACGAAAGTTTAATTTATTCATTAAAGTTAGAAATTTAATATGGAAGCTACAAAAATATTAAATATAGTCGTTTCCATATACATATGTATATACGTTAGTGATACATAAATAATAAGCATTAAAATATATTTACATATAAGAGGGAATTTTCAAGAGTATTGAAAATATTAAAAGTACTTTCAATATTTTCCTACGCTAAAAAATATTTGCTTGGGGAAATTGTTGGCATATGTTGCATTCCCTACAATTGAACCATTAAGTTTGCATTTGCAAATATCGTTTCATGTATAATTGTAAATGTAAATCTAGGGACCACTGTTAAAGGACCTTTGTAATACTATTTGACATATTTATTGTATAGTCACAGGTAACCGCAATTGCGCCAAGGCATTAAAATAATTTAATGCCCCAAAAAGTCCCATTGGTTATTTGCATACGAATTAAAGGCTCAAGTAAAATGCACAACGTACTTTTATTAAAATAAATACTAAATTAAAAGTTTATATAACATTGCACCTAATTGTAATTTACTTTATAAAACACCTAAAAGTTTAGGTGCTTTTCACCGCTAATGGCAAGTGATTTATTCAATTTATAATCATTAAAGTTGAGCTACATTCAAGCTAAAATTAAGTTTTGCGGAAAGTTTAACAATCAATATTATCGGCGTGGAGAAGTTGACAGAATTGAATTAAAACAGTTTGTAATTTTTAGGCTTCGGAGAAATTTACATAAAATAATAAGTTCAAAATGTCTCTTCGATAAAACGCTTAATAATTACAAAAGTTTTAATTATTAAAGTCATTTTCTTAAAACTAAATAACGGTATTTTAGTATTATTAAAATAATAAATTCACATCAATTTTAGGATCACAAAATTACATGATACATTTGTAAGGATAAATTTTCTACTTTAAATATTTGAACTTGAATACAGCAATCTTAACATTATTTTTGTAATACGTATTATTTTTATAGTAAATCAAAAGTAAATATAAAAACAATTATTGTTTTACAGGATACGTGATAGGATTACATGATATATAAAATTTTGCCGTATTTCAATTGATCAAATAGTCACTTCTTTATTTTTAGTGCATGTCCCTAGGTGACTCTTAGTATCGCCAAGCTTTTACTAGAAATAGAGATTTCTGATTGCATCACATTTCAGTCGTACAAGTAAAAATGATCTTACCCATCGATGTAATCTGCTGTAAGGTCGAACACATTATTTCCCACTAACGAAAGATCAGTATAAACAAATCCTAGCGAATTTGAAATTGTATGGGATTAAAGACGAGATATTACATTCGCAGGTGCAATATTTATTGCTTAGTTACGTGAGAGGACTGTTTCTATACATGGTTTTGTATTTATTTCCTCCAAAATGTTATGAATTCAACCCTTCGGGATTGGTTTGGATATAAATTTATATTAAAACAAATTTTCTCAGATAAAATCGTTCATATTACCTTTGGTTCAACATAAAATTTTATAACAAAAATATGTTTTTACTTGTGGGATTATCAACGCGTGAATTTTATGTAATCTCTTAAATCTTGTACATGCTTTCATTTTTTAAAGTCTTTAAGAATAAATATGTCACATTTCTTTTCCAATCTCGCAAATGGCCTGGCTTAGCTTCTCTCAGATTAAATCGTACCTAATACGCTCGTTTATACGAATGCGTCGTAAAAGTTTGTGGTGCGTTTTCACTTCTAATATTTTTTAAGATGTCACAAATGGGTAATAAAATGAAATGATGCAAGATATCAGGTGAATTACCATTTGAATGATAAGTAAACAGAAATGTCGCTGTAATAAATTTTACATAATTTTTCCTCTCATGAAGATATATTTATCAATATTAAGATTATTGTCGTAGATAAATATTTCTGTTTATGTTCCCGCAATTAGGTATGAAAATTTATGCGAATAATTTATAACTGTTTACGTTACTTTTGTTGCGTGGCTTCTCATTAACACATTCATGTCATTTAGTGAATAATTTAGTGAAGTTTTAATTTAAAAGTACCTATTTTATAAATTATTTTGAATAATAAAGTGAGTTAATTTAAACAACCGACTAATAATTAATAACTCCAACTAATTGTACAATTTTTTGCATTAATTTTAAATTAAAATACATGTTGTTTATGTATTCTCATATATTATGTTACTTGCTCGGGACACAATTAAATAATGTCCCTGTATTATACTTTTGAATCAGTGGACATAATCTCGTAAATGTAAGTGACATGAATTGGATTTTTTTTATATCTAAATTTATATAGAGTTTTGTAATTTTCTATAATATTGGATGTTCAAACGTGAAAAAAATGTATACTTTAAAATTGGGCATTAGTGACAAATTTGATAAGTCGATACTTCTTTCGACAGAATGTAAAGCCCGTTTTAGACGGTCACATTTGTGATCATAAATTTTTGTTAAAAGAAATTTGTGTTGTTATTGAAATATTGCGGAATTCGTCCTGTATTACACGGTCACAAAAAATTAGATTGCGAGCATGCGCAGTGCACAATTTTTAGTACATGTCAATTATAATGTTTATGTTTTTTATTTACTATTAACCCCAAAAAAGTGTTGTTTCCTTTTGCGTCAACCTAGAAGAATATGGTCTAAAAACTTGCTTTTAAGAAGTCATGAGGGCAGGGGTATCTTTAAATATGCAAAACAAATAAAATTTTTAAAAAATATATTAATATAATAATGTTGTTAATAAACCGTTCCTTCGGGTGTTTATTTTTGAACTCTGACTTTGAAAATGACAACTGTCAATTGAGTTTTCGTCGGCCGTCATCCTTTTGCGCATGCTCTGAAAACATTTACCGAAATAGAACATGTCCTATTTTCAATACAATTTACATCACAATTTGTGTTTGTGATGAAGTTTGCTGTATTACACGGTCACAAATTTCTTTTAACAAAAATTTATGATCACAAATGTGACCGTCTAAAACGGGCTTTAAACTCAATCAAATACGTCATTTGGGAAAATATTTTATATACACACAGGGTATACAAAAAGTTGGGCAACTCCCTTTTATTTTGAAATGGAGCATTTTTAAGAAAAATGTTTCAAATAAAAGCTTTCGATATTTATGCCCGTTTTCACCAACGATTCCTAAAATTTAGACATTGCTTATAGCGCTAGTTGCTAGGTATTTTTAATCATTAAATAAAAATTCCTAGCAACTAAACGGGCATTAGGAATATTACCTTGACCTTTACCAGCAAGTTGAAAGTCATGAAGGATCGCAATATTCACTTAAGTTTTTTTTAAAATAACAATCACTCGTTTTTATTGCATATTATTATAGCTTGCTTTCAGAAGTTTACGGATCATATTTTTTTATTGTTTTTAAATAAATAGTTCGGAAGTTACAAGGTTTGAATTTCCAATACGTAAAGTTCGGCAACGCTGATTTATATTTGAGAAAAATGTTTTAAATAAAAATTGTGCGATCCTTAGTGATGATCTATTTCGGAATATTACAATGACCTTGACCACCAGGTTGAAGGTCGTTACCTTCACTTAACTTTTTTTTTTAAATTGTAACCACCAATTTTGAGTACATATTATTTTAGCTTATTTTCACAGGTTTAGACACCATATTTTTTAAAAAAATTTAAGTAAATCCTTATGAAGTTACAATAATTTACCATAAAAATAGATGGTAAAATGCTCATCGCTTTAACTTCAGCGTATTCTTTTAAGGTCATGGTAATATTCCCAAGGACCGGTTTAATAACCTTCCAGTAACCACCAATTTCAGTACTGTTTCTAGGGAGTTATATACATGAACATGAAAACGTGGGTGACCAAGAAAAAGCGCACACGATAATTGCGCACAGAAAAAAGCGCACGGCCATAAATGCGGACAAGAAAAAAGGGCACACGGAAAAATACGTGATCAGTAAATTAAACTATTCGGTAATCTCAATTCGCTGAAAGAATTTTGCTACTGAGCGTCACAGAACTTTGCGTATTGAAAATTTAAACTCTTGTAACTTCCAAACTATTCACTTAAAAAATCAAAAAAGTATAGTATGTAAACCTGTGAAAATAAGCTGTTCTAATATACAATAAAAATGGATGGTTATAATTTACAAATATTACCCCGTGACATTTTTCTCAAAAATGCTGAACTTTAGTACTAAAAATTTAAATTCTTCCAAAATATTAACTTAAAAAAAATAAAAAAATATGATCCATAAACGTCTGATAGAAAGCTATAATAATATGCAATTAAAATGGGTGGTTGCTATTTTAAAAAAGTTGAGTGATTATCGCGTGACCTTCAACCTGCTGGTCAAGGTTATGGAAATATTCTTAAATTCTGCATGCAACATATTACAAAAATATTTTAATAAAAGTTGTTTCTTTTTAAAAGACCTTTCAAACGATACCATACTCGACCTATGTTGCCATTTGAAATGTTAAAGTAATTTCCGATTCCGGGCACTTCCGGATTGTTCTGGAAAATAATAAGTGCACCAATGGATTCTTTGGGTTCACTTTGGTAGTTAAAGTTTTTATTCTATCTATGTGCGACAAACAGTTTTCGAGATAAAAGGCTGTTACGGGTGGTCTGACTCACCCTGTATATCGTTCAATAAATAATCGCTAGCACAAAACGCTGACGTGTTTTCCTCCAAAACTTTACTGCGACTTTTTCAGGTAACTCAAAAAACTCTAATACCTTGTATTTTCATTTCTAATTTATTTAGTTGACACTTGGCTGTAATATTTTATGTTTTTTTAGTTAAAAAATATTTTGATGGTTTTGGGGATCCGCATGAATTTCTATGGTTTTTGTTAAGAGCAATCCTCCCGCAACGTTTTTAGGAGTTTACGGGAATCGTCGTAGGTCTTTTATTTATAAATATTTTTGAATAATTATTTTTGCATTTAAAAGGGCGATCTATACTCCCCATATTGGGCGTTTCCAATTTTTTAAATGTCTTATATTTTTTTGTAAATTATTAATAAAAATGGTCATTCTATACTATTTTCAATGGTCTAAAACATACATTTATAATAAGAATTTTAAAACTTGAAAACGGCTAAAATGCAGATTGGAATTTCCTTTATCTATGTTTAAAACTTAAAAAAAAATCGTTAATTGATAAGGCTGCTACAACGATTCTACAAATTGATGTTTTGCATTCATATAGGTGGGAAATACATTGCGAGAATAGGGACAACTCACGTGACGTTACGAGCGGAAAGATCGGTCTTAATAAATTCTAATCATGATGAACTTGTTGAAACCTCTGAATACTTCTAAAAATTTAATGGAAGCGTATTAAATTCACAAATAACACTAACGACTGCGGTTGTGGCTGCCCCAAGAGCAGGTGAATGTATTCGGTCAACGATTGAGTCTAACTTCTATAGCGTAGGAACATACGAACTCATAAGAGGAGTCCTTTACGGAGATACTTTTGCCTTTTTTTTTTTGCTCACAAGTCGAAAACTATTACTCATAAGGAAAAATACTCATAACTTTTTGAAATCTATCAAAACTTTCTACATTTTCCACTCTTACAAAAAGTTTCTATTTTCAACTGTCCTCGAGTTATTCGCTTCTAAAAACATGTTCGTCATCTGTGATCTTAACATAGTGAATTTCAAGATTTTTTGCTGTAATGTCATAGGTTTATTGCTTAAAATTAGTAGGTATGTACCTACATTTTATTGCATTCATTTGGTAGTTTTCTTTATCTATTTATTACTGTAGGTTTTTGCATTTGGCATAATAATGAGTAGCTACACTTCAAACAGTGGGAAAAGGGTACCTCTATAAATCCACAACATATTATGGTTTCAACTACTTTTATTTAAATACATACAGGGTGTTTCAAAACTATTCCGCATCCTCTTAAGGGCAGATTCCTCTCATGAAAATAAGACGAAAAGTTCAAATAAACATGTGTCCGATCTCGCTTCATAAGGGAGCTACAGCCTCTTAAAAGTGTTGTTAATTAGAAGGTTTTGAAGTAGAGCTTTGAAATTTGCTATGAATCATGGGACACGTTTTCGTGAATTTTTACAATTTTTTTGTAAACAAAAGAATCCATGGCTAATACGATTTTTTTTTATAATTTTATTTAAATTGTGTTGACCGTCAAAAAATTGAAAAATTAATTTTCTCCGAAAACGGCGCAATCTAGCCACTTTAAATAAGAGCACCTTTTTTCTTAAGAATTAAATGTGGAACAATAATTTAAAAAAGAACTCTTGTAAAAGTTAAGCAAAAAAAAGTTATGACAATTTTAAACCTCAACCTTAGTTAAATTTACCCTTTTAAAAGATGCAAAAAAATTGAAAAAATTCACGAAAACTTGTACCAACTGTATGATAAGTCATACCAAATTTCAAAGCTGTACTTCAATTTGTTTTGAAATAAACGAAGAAAAACCTTCTTATTAACAACACTTTTAAGAGGCTGTAGCTCCCTTATGAAGCGAGATCGGACACATGTTTATTTGAACTTTTCGTCTTATTTTCATGAGAGGAATCTGCCCTTAAGATGATGCGGAATAGTTTTGAAACACCCTGTATATTAGTTATTTTTAAATAAAAATGGACGAATCAATCATAATCTGTAGGTACTTGCATTTCTTCTTCTTGAGAGAGGGAAATACTTCTTGGGGACTCCACATTACCAGAAGAAAAAATTAATCCTCCAAGGAAACTCCAACGTGGTCGAGTTCTTCTTCCTCCGTATCCTCGTTAATCCCCCCGTTGTGGCAGGTGTCCTGGTAGTTGCGGTATGATGCTCAGAAAGTTAATGATCCGTTTCTGCAACAGCAAATCTTTCTCAGTCGTGATTTTTTGGACATCGTCAAAATATAGTTTCGAGTATTTCGTCGAGGGCAGCATTTCTGCTTGACTCTTTGTCCATCAGCTCCTCATTTTTCTCCTCCCAACCAGGTATTCCTACTTCCTACACCCCATGTTTCTGAGGGAAGTATCGCTCCTATCCACTGATGGATCTGGTAGTACACCCTATAGAAGTAGGATTTCCCGGCCCCCTCACTTGGTGGGAGTGTTGAAATTTCAGGCTTTGTCGAGGCAACTGATTTTATGAAGAATCGGTACATTGTATTACCTGTAGTCGTCCAAGGATTACTTCTTAGATGGAGCACCATATTTTCTGAAGATGCAATTATTTCCATCTCTTTAGACCTCAGATGGTGTCGATGAAGGGCTGGTAAATACCTCTTTTATAGATCTCTCCTTTTTATATTTGACTTCTGTATGCAGAAACAGAATGTGGTCTTGCCCCAGCTGCTGCATCTCTTGAAAAGAGTATGGAGTATGTTTTCGCCTACAACAGGACTGCCAAGTCCACATCTTCGTCTATCACAGCCACTAAAAAGGAAGCTGACTTTTCAATAGCTGTAGATACAATTTTCACTTCTGCATCATCCTCTGCTTGTAGGGGACTTATGTATATTATTTTCCTCCAGTTTTTGCATTAACAGCTTGATTACAATGCTCTCGTGGTTATAGTACTTAAAATTAAAGAGAAAATTTTAAATTAAAAAAATAATAATTTAAAATTTAAACTGCTTTAAATCAATCTAATAGATTTTGTTTTTGGTTTATGTATTTATCTAATTTTAATAAAATTTAAAGTTGTTTTAATTTTATCCACTACTGTGGGTGTGGATTATAAATCTGTAAAATATTGGAACTATTTAAATAAATAGGAAAATGATGTTTATTTTAAATTAAAATGTTTTACTATTTCATCGTCATGAAAAATAACAATAACAACCGGTTTCATGTTATTGCGCTTTTAATATCGAATCCGAGGTTAGAATTTAATATCTTATGTACTGCTTTTTATTTTTAATTAATTAAAAGCATGGCTATTCTGGAAGCTTACAGAACATCTGGATGCAGTAAGAATTTTAGTTCGAATTTAAATTCCCCGCATGTTCAGCTTTTACAGGAATATTTCGCTTTAATCTTGGTTGCACCTTAAAGGAATATCCAGCATGATTCAGAAATGCATTGCAATAAAATATTTTAATTTTTAAAATTGGAACGTTACATATTTCTCCATAAAATATGTTAAGTGAATTAAATTTATGCCTTTAAAATATGCTCCTTATGCTTTTATCAACAAGTTATTGGATATAAAATTAAAATTAATATATTCCTCACAATTTTGATATTAATAATGTTGTTGCTGAAAAAGTTTAGTAAAAAAGTGTAGGTGTAAAAGTTACAGCTACAAATAACCACATTAGGTTTACTACAGTATAAAAGGTTTAAACCGTGGCGTTCTTCGTCGACTTAAATTTTTCATGGATTTTACTAAACCCAAGTAAATAAATCTTGCTTGTTTTATGTACGAACATAATAAAGCTGCGTCGCAAATAGGAGAAAAGGGAATCTGATATGTGTAGTACAACTAGCAATGGATATAAATGGTCCGGCTTTCCGCCTAACAGTGACATGGTGCAAGATAATGGGGTTAGTACACCCTCTATATTGAGAGCGGTGTAATTCGGAAATTCTATCGATATGTCTATTTCGAGTGGGTCACATAAATGGGCCAATATTTCTAAATACCTTTCAATACTAAATCCCTGATACTTAATATATTTGGATTATCTTCTTTTATTGCCCCTTATTCTTCTTAATTTCTCAGAACTTGGCCCATAAATTCTAATTCAATTACATATTTATTTAAAATATTTTAAAAACTTATTCGTATGTATTTTTTACAGATTGGATGTTTTGTTAATTAATATTGTAGAAAAGAGGATTAAGGCTTAAAATAATTCCAAAAGGGTTTTTTACGTGTAAAAAACATTGTCGTGTTTTGTGTATATTTCATTCATCTCGTTATTTAAATTTATCGTTGTGTATACATGAGGACACAATTTTTTTTGTAAAAAGGTCAGTGACTCTGAACTATAATTTTTAACTATACCTAATAAGTTTGGATTATCAATTAAAAAAAGTGAAGCGTAACTGAAAAGTTTATCGTAACACATTCGACGTCCATTTACAAAAATTTTACTTGGTCATCTGTTTACATTGGGAAATTTAAATCTAAATATTCTTCTCGTAAGGTAATCAGAAAAAAGTCGTAAAAATTATTAAAATTAAAAAGTCCTTGATAAAACCAACAATTTTTTAAATACTTTATAGAAACTTTATACAATAGTGTCATTAATTTTCTCAATCCTGAATAAATTATGAATATATTTCAAAATCCTGCACTATATTTTTAAATAATAAGTTGTGAAAATTTTTATTTCGAATATCATTAAAAATATTTGGCCTAGATTCTGTTAAAAACAAAACAAAATATACGTGAGATTTTAATGAACTCTTCTCTTAAACCTAGTTAAAAAGCTTTATATTGAGAAATCAAAAAAATTGTGTAAAAATAATATATATTATTTTAATTGCCTCTTATCTCTTTGAGTTTTGAAAATTTGAAGAGGATCAAAGCGAGGTAGACCTAACAAGCTACACTATTTTTATGTGATTGCCACTCTGTTATGTCTAGACGGTTGGTCGAATTTGTACTGTATACTTTATAGACCCAAGGGAGAGTTAGTTTCCCAACAGCACAATTTATCTCTCTTGGCAAATATTAAATACAAATAGGTAATTTATCTAGTTACGCTTACTAGTTTTCCAACAATAAAAGTAGAGTAAACATTTATATTTGTTTAGTACTGATAGACTTTATATACATGTTATGAACTTTAATAACATTTTAATTTAAAATAATATTTGAATTTTATAGTTTCGAAAACAAATATTTCAATCTACACAATATTTTATATAAATATGTATAGTAAACATCAAGATTTCATATCTTGCTGTTGATCAATAAATACGAGTAAGTTTTTTTAGAAAAATACCCTCTTTTTATTAATTTCCAAGTACAACTTCTCTGTCAAAGTCCAGGTTTTTCAACAAAATGCATTGTGTTTTCCTATAATTTTGATTGCCTTTAAAGTATCTGATGAGAATGTAAATCAAAATAGCTTCCTCCTAGAAAATTTAAAAATATTTTCGTCATAATCAAAAATTCTTTTTTTGTATAACTATATATTTGGTTTAACAACAGATTGTGAATGTTTTAGACCAAAATTAGAAAGATCTATCAACCTGGGAATTCAAGTAAAAAGCACGGAAGAACTAGAAGTAGAAATGGAAAATTTTACTAAAGTTGTACAATCAGTGGCATAGAACCCTAGAACATCACCAAAGAGGATACTTATCCTTACAAATCAATTGGAAATAACCACCCAATTGAAATAAAAAAAAAATCTAGTTAAAGAAAAATGAAACCATTTAAGAAGCCTAAGTGCTGATAAAAGTACTGAATTCTCACTCTGGATTCCAAGCAAAAATATAATGAGACCAATAGAAAAGAGTATTCCGAACACAAAGATATAAAGACCGGGATACCTCAGGGCAGTTTAAGGTCCGTTACTGCTTTTGTTTTATACGAGTGACATACCGGAGATAAAAGACGCCATCATTGCCACATTTGCAGATTATACTGGAATTCTGGCAGTAGGAGAAGATAAAATTAAATCGACCGAAAAACTTCATTGCGCCTGTAGCACACAGTATCTAAATGAATTTAAAACTGGAAAATCAAACTAAATGAAGAAAAATCTACATATGTAGACTTCACGATAAAAACATAAATTGGCAGTAACCATTCACAATTATGACCTTAGAAAGGAGCATGTAAAAATGAAAAGAGAAGAACTAAATATGAAATATTTTTACTGATTTCTGGGTAGAAACTCCAAGCTGATTATTGGCTAAACCATTAATTTACAAACAGACCTTAAAACCAATATGGCTGTATGCTGTATGCTGTATGGCATACAACTCTGGGGATGTGCTAAGGAATACTATATTAAACAAATACAAACTTTCCAGAATCAAGTCCTTCGTAATATAGTGAACACGCCATGGTATATACGAAACAGTGATATTCACAGAGTCCTCCAAGTTCTTGATGTTGCTAGCGAAACAAGCGATTTTCTGGAAAAAATTTATCAAGACTCAAAAATCACCTAAATGCGCAGGCTACCCAGCTCCTAAGATAATGGTGGATTAGCTAGAAGATTAAAACGAACCAAATCTTTTGAACTAGGTAGTGTAATGTGCGTATGATAAATTTCAAGTGCTGAAAGTAGTGCCATAAGGAAACTAGAACAATCAATATGACACCATTGAGTCTTATTTTTTTATTCTTAGTATTTAGGACGAGAGTAAATTTAATGATTGGTCATGTTTGCATTTTTAATTTATTATTCAAATATAATTATTATAGTAAAAAAACATTTGGTTTAGAAATTATTATTAAGTATTGTGAGTCAAGAAGAAACAAAATTTTAAATTTTTAACATGAATGTTGTCCTAACCAGTGTGGAAAATTTAAATTTTACGCCATTTTTTCTGTTATTCTTTTACAGTCAAATAACAGTTCCATGGTAGATAGCCCACCATTATCAAAAATGCATCGCTGTACGACACAACAACGCATTCTTATTGTTAAACATTATTCCAAAAACAATTCGGAAATTGCGTCAAATTTTTGGTGTTCAAAATTTTTCAAATGAATCAATGAATAATCCGAAAATCTGAGGAAACTGGGTTAATTACTAATGTCAATCCATCGACAAGTGGATTTTGGGCATTGGACAATGCACAAACTCTCAATGGCGAACCCAGTCTTTTGTGCCTCAAATTGATGATATGGAACTCTAAGAGATGTGGTTCCATCAGAAATCAGGGCGGTGGCACTTGCCACAAATCACGTGAAACAATAGCATTATTGCACGAGACATTCCCTGGCCGTGTAATCTCCCATTTGGGCGACAAGAATTGGCCCCCTAGATCGTTAGATTTAACGTTTTTGGTTTTTTTTCTCTGGGCTTTTTTGAAGTCAAAAGTTTATGTCAACAAGCCTACGAAATCCCGCCACAGTGCGCTCTGAAAAGAACGCAAGTGTGCCAGCAATGCCGAGGAGATATTTAGTTTCATGCATAATTCCCAAATATTTACTTTACAAATAACTCAAAATTTAAGTATTTTCTCAAAAACACTGTGTTTTAAATAGAAAAACTTGTTATTATTATTTTCTTTTATAATAAAGTTGGACTAAAAGAAAATAATAATAACAAGTTTTTCTATTTAATTGAAGCAATCCAAATAATTGTGTTGTCCTTTAATTTATTTAACACTGTGTTTTATTTAAAATTTAAATTTCCAATTGTTCTGGGACACCCTTTACAAGAACATTTTCAAATTGGAAATATTTCTTACTGTAATCTTCCTAAACCAAAGATTTTTATATATGCAAAATGGTAATTTAAATAGATTTTAAATTTAGCAGCAAAATTTGGATTTAGTCGAGCAACTATGTCCAATTTGAGCAAAAAAGTACTTTTCACAATTTTGGGTTACCTCTTTACTTGGGTATGATAAAAAAGGAAGTAAATATTTTGCTATTGTTTATTTAAATTTGAACCTGAAGATGGCACACACAACTGAAACATAAAATATTAAAATAAACCTACTTGAACTTGTATATTTGTCTGTTATATTGTTTACCTCAAAATTGAACTTTCATTAGTATGCATTTTTATCATCTACGAACTATTTACTATTGTATTATAAAAATACTTTTTCTGATAATTTCTTTATTTAATATATTTATTTTCATTAACCATTGTATATTTTAAGAAAGGTGGCTATTTTCTTTAATGTCAAATAATGAAATTCGCTAAATAAGTTCCAAACTCATCTAGGCCACTTTTCTTTTTTAATTTTATATTATCCTGAACATAATTTTATAATTCCTGAATTAGGAGTTTTAATGAAGATGTTAGTGATCTAATTCTGAAACTAAAGGATTGGGCTTAATTAATTATTAAATAATTTAGAAATGGAAGTAAATATAAATTATTTAATGCATTTGGTTTAGTAATGAAGTAAGTGCAAAGTTAGTTAAGACAGAATTATTAATTTTAAATATGATTTTATACCGTTTAATATACATTAGATAAAGTTCTGGATTATGCAGTATTAATACTATATTTATTTTGAGATTGGTTTGTTATTTACCTAAAAAAAATCTAAATAAATTAGAAGAAAAATATGAAAAATATTTTTAACAATTAATTTAATAAAACTTTTTTCGTAACATTTTTAATGCCTAATTTATAAAAAATATTTATTGCCTACGAAGTACATACATTTCAGTGAATTTAACTTATCCAAATAACATTAAATTTAATTTTCCTTAAGTGTCCTTGAGGATAATAGATGATTTTAACTATAAATTCATAAGATAGTAATTTTTTCGAAGTACGTTAATATGACTTTAAAGGAACTGGTATTGGTCGGTATCCATACCTAGTACTGCTGAAGTAGGGAATTTAGGTAAAATATTTGTTCCATTCGTGAAATTTTGTTTACAGATCTTTTTGAGTATTATAAACCAGAAGATGAAGTGTCGTGGGGTTCGTAAGTATGTTTTATGGAAAGGAGGGAGTGGAAAGTATGAAAACTTAGGGTTTATGACAACTGGTTAAGTGGGGATATATTTTATGTTTTTTGGTCTTTGAGTCTAATAAAACTAATATAAAATTGATAGAACATTTATTATTCAAATACACGTAAATGAAGATATAAAAATCGATAAATAGTGCTAATGAAAAATCTGTTCAGTTAATAATATGCATAAGATACCGATATTTTAATCTTGATAACAGTTCTTGCCCAGTGAACCGAGAAATATATCTACTTGAACCTAAAACACGACGAACCAGGCAAAAGGTATTCTCCTTCTTCCCTTTCAGTGGATTGGACTCTAATAATGTCATATACGGCAAAGGTCAACTGTTAAATTTCAGAAAACCTGATGCGCAACATGATTAAAGCAGCAAGATAATCAATTTTCCTTTTCGGAACAAACATTTGATCAACTATGATACACTTCATTCCAAAAGTCGTTGAAAAAAGTACTAAAATTGGAGTTACACCGGGAAAAATCCCGGTGGGCCGCCCCTGCATCAGGGCCGGCGGCCGCAGTTTACATTTTTTTTCTTGGTTTCCGGCCCAGAAAGGGCCGGTAGGATGATATTTTTCCCAGGCCGGTGTCATACCTCGTATCCGGGTCTGACCTGTACTAACTTGGCCCAAGTAGCTTGCCCTGTGTAAACATTCGCTATTACACTAGGTTTACTTGCACTTGGTAATTTTACTGGAAGAAAGTACTTGCCGCCAGAAAACTTGCCATCTGTTTTGTATTTAAGCTGGTTACACTTGCTAAGTTTACTGGTGGAAAATATTTGCTACCAGTAAACTGGATAGTTTACCTGTTGAACAGTAGAAAAAAAATATTGTTACAAGTAGGTATTGCAAAAAAAATAATTGAAAAGAAAAGAAAAAAGAATCGAATGTAGGTAAGCGTAGTGCGTAGAAATATTCTGGGAGTTTCTAATCGTCTTCTAAAGAGATAGCTACTGAAGAGATCCGGAATCATCCACGAACTTTTTGAGATTATCGACTACAATTTAAACAATTCGGATGATTTTTTCATTTTGACTGCTGTTCCACTTTAATCTAACTATATAATTTATTTACGTAAAAAACGTGTTGGACGCACGCAAAGTTGCGATGGACAAGATGGCCTGTAAACTAGCGGGGCTCTCGACTTCACTTGCTACTTGCCGGCAAATTGTCAATTGTAAACCTAGTTTTAAGGGCCGATTTACACATAGCAAGTAGATGGGTAAGCAACATGGATCAACCAATTTGCCATGTGTACACATTCACTTGTACGATCTTTTAGTCAACTTGCTTGTCAAGCTGCCAGACGAGGCCTCCCCTTTCCAACCAAACTATTTAATCTGTCATTTTACTAGCCTCATGTGAATGCTCACATGCGTAGTTCGCATATTTCTTAAAATTCTACTTCATTTTTGGGATGCTGTAAATAGTTTAAAAATATATTTAAAACAAAAAATCGCAACATCAAAGTCTTCGTTTATATCTTATTTCTAGCGTTGGAAAAAAAATATTATTTCAATTAGTTTTTTAGAATGTTTCAATACGCCGCTATGCGAAAATGTTTTGTAAAGAGCCCGTTTTACTGCTGCCGTATGATTATTTGGTTTGACTAACTAAAACAAAAAAAGAAGAAATTGGTAGCCAGAAGACTCTTCTTTATACCAAAACCAAGAAATTTTAAAAAAAGCTTCACTGGAAAAAAGTTATGACCAAAATCGCAAATATCAAGAGAATTTCAAAATCAAGGGCTCAAATTTGACGACTATCGCCTTAACTTATTTTTAGCTTTGGAAATGATATATTATTTCAATTAGTTTTTTTATAAAAATCTAAAACGCCGCTAAGCGAACGTTTTTTGTAAAGAGCCCATTTTACTCCTGCCATATGAGTATTTGGTTTGACCTGCTAAAACAAAACAAGAAGAAATTGGTAGCGATAAGACTTTTCTGTGTACCAAAAAAAAAAATTTAAAAAAGCTTCAGGGGAAAATATACAGTGCGGTCATAAAGTAAATCTAATTGCGAACTTTCTAATAAGGGTATTTTTGATTTTGTGGAACTTCCGGTTATAACGAAACTGGATGGCAACTTTCTTATTTTAACACCCAGTATATTTTTGCATTTTCGTGTTCTCCATAAAAATACTATTAAATAGTTCTAGCATAGTGTGGTCTAGGATTAATACTTTCGGAATTACGCCCATTTGAAAATCGCATTTTTATGCAACTTCATTTACACTAGAAGTTGGACCCAAGTGCCCCAACTTCCTTATTTTAAATGATTTTTTTTTTGCAATTAAGTTAATAACATTAAATTTAAACAAAATTTTTATCCAAGAGATTTCCTGTAGATTTTATTACTGTCAAGAGGTTGAAGGTGGTTATGTTATGTTACAAAATTAACGAACTTACTATTAAGCATACTTTTGTTTAAATTTAATATTATTAACTTAATTGCAAAATATTTCATTTAAAATAACGAAGTTGGGGCAGTTGGGTCCAACTTCCGGTGTAAATGAAGTTGCATAAAAATGCGATTTTCAAATGGAAGTAATTCCAAAAGTATTAATCGTAGACCACACTATGCTAGGTCAATTTAATGGTATTTTTATGGAGAACACGAAAATGCAAAAATGTACTAGGTGTTCCATTTACTTTATGTTCGCACGGTATGAGCAAAACCGCAAATATCAAGCAATTTTCAAAATCAAGCGCTCAAATTTGCCGACTATCGAATTTTCATCTTCATATTTTTTTATTAGCAAATAAAATTTAAACAAAATTGCTATTTTGTTAACTAATTTTAGCCCATCTGGCGCTTATTTTAATATTTCTATTTTTTTCAATTGGATTTTAGATGTGTATATTATAATTTTATATAACAGAAATGTTCCACGAAAATAAGTATATTTATTTAAGTGATTTATGAAAAAAATAATTTTAATAATTTGTGTTTTATTTTAGGTAATAATCAACTTCGTGGTAAGCGTTTAGGGAAACACTAAACCAGTAAGGTAAATTTTCTAAATGTTAATTCAAAAATCTTTTTATAGCATATTTTTTATTTATATTTATTGAGAATGAGAATGTATTTTTTTTTGAACAAATATATTTTTTTTATATTCTCAAAATAATAAAGTTTGTCATTTTAGCATGAAATGAAATTTCATTTAACAAGCGCTATTTCTGCCACTTAAATATTTTTAATTGAGTTTTTTAATTAAAAATTTCGTGTTATATAGTGGAGAGAATCGTTTTAATTATCTAGTAATAATTTGTTGACTGTAATAAATATTAGTTTTTTAATTATGTTTAAATCCTAGCGGCTGATTTATTGTTTGCAAACTATATGAAAAATTCCCCGTTTAAAAGGTGAGCGTTTCAGATTTTTTAATCATCTGGAATAAAATGAAAAATTCGTCAGCTTACGTCTAATGCACTTCTTTGAATCAAAGGGAACTTTTTCACCCTTTAGAAAACTCATTTTTGATATGTCAAAATCTCAGATAAGGCTTTGTTTTACTTCTTCTGCTCGTTTGGACTGTTTTTACTTCAAGCAGACGCGCTATGCCGTTCTTTGTTTCTTTCATCATAGATGACACCTACCACAAAGGGGTAAATATAATCCTGTAATTTTAAAGCATTTACCGAATATTTACACAAAATATTATTTTTAGCTAGGTGCTGTTTTATAAAATAAGCAAACAAGTATTTTTTACAAACAAAATTATTTTTAATGTGTAGTGTAAACAGCATTTTATGTTTCGAATATCAAAATAATTGCTTTAGTAGTTTGACGAACTTGTCATCGCATTAATGCAAACACTCTTGTTTTGAAGGGTGATAATTTCACATCAAACGTTTCGATTTGACGAATTACCTAGTTGACACCGTTGTGGTGGTTTGATAGTGCTTCAGGTTTATTATTGAATTATGTATAAGAAAATTTAATTTAATATGATAAGTTTGCCTTAGGCAATTCCTTCTTTTATTTTGTGTAAATAATTTGGCATATTTATAATACATAACTTATCTACACTTTGTTTTATAGGTATTACGAAACTTACAAGAATGTATTAATTTCACTTACCACAATTCAAATTACATGAGCTTTATTTATTGCTATTCGGTTATGAGTAGGTATTAATTAATTTAGTCGATGGTGAATAAGTGATTGTGGTGATTTTATAATTTAATTTTCATAAAATTATATACATAACTGGTTAATTTTAATTAAAATTAATAATCATTAAAAACTAACTTAAAATAATTAATTATAATTACTTAAGAGCACTCTTTCTTAAACGAGTCGTTCCAAATCATCTTCCAAAAAAAGTTTTATCGTTTCGAGACCGATATGCGGTTTTCGACAGAATAAACAATATTTTTAGGTGCACACTCTAATAGTATAATAAAAAACGAGTTTCATAAGTCGCATATTGTAGCACGCGTTCAATTTTACTAAAAGCACTGACAACGGTGCGCAAAGATTTTTAACCTATACCATAACTCTATATATCTATCCATATATCTATACTATCTAGATACCCGACGCACATTTAAACACTGCTCAGAAGTCTGTCATAAAATTTAAGCCTACTGGGGACAATCGGGACCCCCCAATTATTCGGAATGATTCGGAAACTGATCTTTGAGCGGGAATTTAAAGTAAGCCAATCGTGTTACAACTTAATTTGACTACTGCGGTACTTTGCTGACTAGTGCAGTGGAGTACGACAGAGTAAAAACATAAATAGAAAGAAACAGAGATACCCCCTAACAGCTCTCCATAAATTTAGCCAGAAAGATGGCGTCTTAGTTGCCCTTTGGCGTTACTAACCAGTACCGCACCGCTATCCCAAAGTAATGCACTGACAGCGGTGCGGTACTAGCTAGTACCTAGACCGCTGTCAGTGGCCAGTAACGCACCGAAGTATTATTAATTTTTCGAAGTTGGTAGCATTGAAATTTGTTGATTTTAAAGTGGCAGTTGCCAAGTGATTTACAGGTTATTTGATGATTTGACAAACCTGACATTATTGATGCCAAGTACCAGAAAATTTACTAACATTGAAAACTATACATATTATTTTATTTTAAATAGATAAAAAGGCGCAAAATAGAAAAATAGAAAAAAAATTGTATAAAAAAGTCGTTTCATATGTCGATAGTAAAACTTGTTCATTAAAATACTCGCCGCTACGCGGTTCTTATTATAAATTGAACACGTGCTACATTATGCGACTTATGAAATTTTTTAACATACTACATATGAGTAATATACCGGCTATCCATTCCAAGATGGCGGCCCAAAGTTACGGTTTTTTATATGAAACACCAAGTATATTATGATATTTTGAAAATAATCGTACTTTGTATAAAATTTTATGGACCTATCTTCACTAGTTTTTCTGATATTTGCTCTAAAACAAATGATAATTTTGGGTTGAAATTTTGACGAAAAAATTCAATAACGTCTGTCATGTTACGTTTAAATTTGTGATAAGCTTATAAAACAGAAGTTGACCAATTAAACGTAATTTTTAAATGGAACACTCTCTATATTTAACATAAGCTTTGTATTGATACCATGTTTGTATGGTCGCATGTTAATGGTTAGGAGATATTAATATCTTTTGTTTCTTACTATAATGAATCGTAATCAATCGAAGAATTAGCGAAAATTACCCGTATGTTTGATAAATGGCGAAATATTACAAAAGATAAGCTGCTAAATTGAAATTAAGATTCAATGATCAAAAATATTGGATTTATTTAACATAAAGATTATAATAGATGTGCAAAGCGCTATTTTATCTATTTTTCACTTTTTCTTTGTTCGTATATTCGTATTTCTTTTAAACCATTAACATGCGATCATACCAATTTATATCAATAGAAAGCTTGTGAAAAATGTAATCTATTTATGTTAAAGTATACAGGGTGTTTCTATTGCAAATTTCGTTTAATTTGTCAATATGCGTTTTATGAGACACCCCGATAAAAGCTTATCACATTTTTAAATTTGACATGATAGCTGTATACTAGACGATATTGAATTTTTTTGTCAAAATTTTTTATTTATTTTAGAGTACTGATATTTCAAATATGGATCTTATTTTCGCTCAAATGGCAAATATTAGCAAAACGAGTGAAGATGAACCCATACAAGGTTAAACAAAATATTGTATATTCTGTCGAAAACCGCATGTCGATATCTTTTTTCATTTTGGATACCCTGTATAAATGAATTTATAAAGTCGTCTCCCTTTTTTTTCCAATAAATATTTATTTGGTAAAATCAGTAAATAAAATACGCAAAACGACCATTATTGAAATTATCACAAAAGTTTCCTTATTTGTAAATTAACCAATCCAATTTTTTAAAAGTTGAAGCTTCCATTATACAGGGTGTCCCGTAAGTGCACGATAAAACGAAATGAGCTGATAGAGGAGGCAATTTCCAATTTAAATAACTATATTTTTTGTTATGACATTGTTGATGGTTCAAGAGTCATTTCAGTTTTTGTATTTTTTCAGTACTGTGTTCATTAAATAATTGATTAAAAAAATACTATGAGCTGTTTGATTTTTTTTAAATTATCATTATGAACCTCAAAGGTCAAAGGGCCACCTTTTCAATAATCTTTTATAAACTCATTTATCTTTTATCAAACAAAAAAATATATTTTGCGAAAACTTTTTGTTCGTATAAAATTTTAGTTGATTTTGAGCACCTTTTGTAAATTATTGGTAATAAAAATCATTATTTGACTCGTTTCGTTTAATTTTTGACCATAACTTTAAACTTTAGTACAATTTTTTTTTTTCGCAAAAATACGAATTACTTCTCATAAAAAAATCATTAAAAAAAACGGTTGGATTTGCTTTTATACGTTATATCATTTCTGATTCTACTTGAAATAGACAAAATTTTCTTATAGTTGTTCAACTTTATGTTCGTACATTATTTTCTGTCAGGGTGACTTTAAAGTCAACTAAAATTTTATACGAACAAAAAGTTTTCGCAAAATATTTTTTTTTGTTTGATAAAGGATTAATGAGTTTATAAAAGTGTTATTATTGAAAAGATGGACCCTTTGAGGTTCGTAATGATAATTAAAAATAATCAAACAACTCATAGTATTTAAAAAATACAAAAACTGAAATAACTCTTGAACCATCAACAATTTCATAACAAAAAATATGGTTATTTAAATTGGAAATTACCTTCTATGTCAGCTCACTTCGTTTTATCGTCCACTTACGGGACACCCTGTATATAAACTCCATACTTCCATTATATTTATAAAGGTATACACATTCTTGCAACGATTTGCTGATGAAGGTTTGGATTTCACAATTCAGAAGGAATTATTTAAGAATATTTTAATTTTAAGTTTCTAGTAAGCACAAAAATTCTCCAATATATTTTTTTGGTATGAATGCTCTTAATTTCACATTTTCTCTTGAGGATTAAATTTACGCTGCCTTAAAAGTTGTACCTTTTTAATGGTTTAATGCATACCTATATGTGCACTTTTCATTTTTATAAATCTCCACTTTCAATCAAAGGAAGAGATAGATGAAGTGATTATGAGTTTTTAAGCTCCTATGAGGGGATATTAATCCCAGTAATCGATATGTTAAATCAGCTAAAAGAGCTCGGTTGAAAATACCACATTTTGTAACCTTTGTTATTTCTTTTATTATATATTTTATTGAAATAAATAAATGAATTTGTCATAATTAAATTATAATAGGCTACAAAGTGTAGAATAAAATATTGAAAATAAATTTTATTTGCGTTGTAAAATAAATTCATCCCAATGATTTACAGAAGCGTTTTTCCAGCTTTTATAAAGGATATTTATCATTGATAAAGAATGTTCCCAAATAATTTAGTATATCAATTTAGTCAGTCTATGTTTACGTTGGTATGGTTGGTAATCCCATAGGACGGGCATATTAATCAATTCATGGGTACACTGACATGATAGTGTCAGCCAGAACGCTCATTAATTACAATGTCGCCATATGTTCTCATGTCAAGTGCGAGTCACCATTTAATATCTTCTCCATTGTGTTTATATTTGCTGAAGTTATAATCTACATTTAATAATCTTTATTACCACTAATCGTTTTATTTAAATATCCATTACAATTTTTATTTTTTTCATTTAATTATTTTATAAAAAAGTAAAATCGTTTAAATGCACTGATTTTTTTATTAATATTATTTTCTAAGTTCATTAAACTAATTATATTATTTTGTTTTTTAACTTTATATCACCATGCATTAGCTGCTTCTGTAACTATTATTTTTTAGTATCTAAACTAGTCCAAAGTAATAATCTTTTTTCTAATATACAGGATCGTGCTTTAGCTTTGCCATATGAAAGCTGAAAGCTGATGTCATTCTGAGAAAAAAATTACGTGTGAACATTCATCCGATTCGTTTTAGTTTTCAAGTTATGAGGGAGTAAAGTTTTAATTGAATTTAATTAATTTTAATACTTTCAAACATCAAGTTAGCCATGCAAACCGGTATACTAAACAACGTTCCCTTTGATAATGAAAAAAGAAGGAATTGTTTTTGTTACGTCCGCAAATTATTTCTACCATAAAGTTTTCAATAAAAATGTATTAATTTGCGACTGAAGAGTATGCAGATATATTTTTTATGCCTATTGTACAGGGTGTTTCATTCGTAGTTCACCAAACGGGAGGGTTAGAAATTAGAAATAATCGCCAAAAAACGAAAACAGGATTTTCAATTTTAGATCACCAATTTTTGCCAAGAATCGCTTAACCAATATACCTATATTTACAAGAAACCGATCACTAGAAAGCTGAAACCATAATTTTTCAGTTGCTAACAACAGTTATACAGAAATGGTTGATATAATATTCAATAAGAAATCGCAAAGAAAAAAGAAGAAAAAAAAATTTTTTCTCAGTTTTTGAATTAATTAATTTAAAATTAAATTAAAATTAGTTAAATTAAATTAATTTTCTACAGTTCTTCATATTTGCAACAAATCAGGGAAAATTTTGAAACCATAGCTTTTTTCCTTCTAAACCTACTCCTAGAAATATTCTGAGTACACTCTGTTACCATCGGCAGATGGACTGGCGTGAAACTGTTATAAAATATTTGGCATTTCATCAGGTATCACTTAATAGCCTAATTGACAAACTATGCAGTCCTTATGATATACCGTAGAGCGTACATCATATTTGACTACTATGCTCATGACTACTTCTGATAGAAGTAACTTCAGAAGGCTTTAATAAGTGAAAGCAAAGAACTACGGTTTCAAAATTTTCTAACACCCTGTATAATAATGCGTACTTTATAACGCGTTTCTAGATAAGCAATGATGTCTATTTCTCACACTCTTCGATTTTGATTACCGGTAACCGGGCTACCCGTGGATCTCTGCTACTAAATTCAAACAACCGCTTTTAGATCCGTTAATTTAAAACGTCAGGTAACTATTCCCTAGCTAAACAGTTCTATACCAGGTGTAACTCGAAATCCATTTTACAAGCGCAAGATTAGTTAGCAAAGTTTGAAGCTGGGGAAATGGGGAATTCCATTTTGTTAGGGAAAGTGGTTATGGTATGTCACCTAATTCCACCATTACTTGAACCATACTCCCAAGCTGAGGTATGTTAACGCAAACCACTTTATTTTTAAATTTGAAAATCCCCTCTTGTCTGCTGCTCCAAGCAACGTAGAAGATATCCAAGGTTTATTCCCTTCTTTATTCGTAACCGCACTTTAACTAGAGATTGTAAAAGCGCATTATCGCATTAATACCGGGTATGGTGTTATACCTGGTTTATCCGAGAATTGTAAAAGCGGCCCCTTTCGCTCATCGGACATTTTTTTCTTAAAATTGCATCAGCTTTCATATGGCACAGTTTGTCGTAAAGCTAAGGAATCACCCTGTATATGATAACTAGTGATGCACATTTATTTGAGGAGTTTTATTTATATTCGCTATATTGAATAAATATAAAATTTTACGAACAAAATTAAACGACTTTTTATTTTAATAAGTAGGCATACTAAAAGTTTTATTAACAATACTTTTCTGCAATCTGCTGATCCCTACTAATTTTATGAAACATGCAAACCTATTCCATACATGTATAATGTCTTCTTTCAACTTTTGATGTAGCTACACTTCTTTGAATGCTGTAACAAAAAGTAGAGACGCTCTTAGAGATAATTGTTAAAAAACAAAAGAGTCAATTAGAACCTTTAAAGTAAGACGTGATAATTGCTGTGTACTTGGCTTTACATTATTGCTCTTTGATTTGAAAAGGACAGAAAATTGATGAAATTTAAAAATAATATGACCGGTAAGAGATTTAGCACATTTTCTCATTTTTTGCAATAAAATTACCATAATTGAAAAAAATAAAAAAAATAAATCCGGAATGAAAAATTTAAAACTAATTGAAACTTTGCAATATGTTCTTAAGTTTTTTACTTAATTTTAAAATTGCTCTTACAAATTGCGCTATTATATTGTTATGTTGTTTTTAATAGGAGTTTTAAATTGCACCTTTAGTTTTTTTAGTTAAGAGAAATTGCAAATAAATTACTAAAGAAAGAAATAAGTACTATTTTCCGCATTTTCATTATATGGTATGAAATATGAGTAACCCTACAGACTGTAATTACCTGCACTTTAACTCAAAAAAAGCTTGTTGCACCTTTCAACGACAATATAATACGCATTTGTATGCAAATTTGGAATACTTACGAGCAAGTATTGTCATAATATGCATTTAGATTAAAAAACAATTTAAATTTTTAAGTGCGTCCTTAAATAAAATTAAGATAGAAAGTCTCATTAAACCTTAAATATTATAATCACGGGCTTATTATACCGAGTATATATTATATATACGAAACTGGGGGCACCACTGTGATTTTTTCATTTATGATAATATAAAATTGAAATTTTAGTATGTTATATGAAATTTTATTTATAAAACTAATAAAAGTTTCAATTTTACTTCCAGTTTAATGTACAAAGAATAGGATGTTACATTTAAAATAAGAAAGCTGATGTGATTTCCGGTAAAATCAGAACTGATATTGATTTTTTATAGTTCAATAAATGTGTTTTTTATGCCAGAAAACATAGTAAAATTTCAAATTTTTATCTTTTTAAATAAAGAAATTACTGGGTGGCCCTAGTTTCGTGTACACCTGGTATATACATACAGGGTATACCTTACCCTTACCACCCCTTTATTTCGAAAACACTTTTTTTGTACATTTCTGGGAAAAAATAATTTACTACCAAAGTGATCTCAAATTATGCAAAAAATTAAAACTGCTAAAAAGAACGTTATTAACCAAAAATAATGTTGATATTTGAAAATACAAGTTAATTAGTTTTATTAAACAAAAAACGTTTGTTAAAAAAAACAAAAAAATCTAGAACATTGACCTGGGTGGGATCAAGTAATAGAATTTTTGAAGGAAGCACCCGACGAAACATTTCTTCTGAAAAAAGTTTGTTTTTACTGTATTTATTTTTATTTTTTTAGTAATAAAAAAAAATAATCGTAGGTTGCCCTTATGATGGTATTTACGTAGCTTGTCGATGTCATGAGTTGTATCGATATCTTGAAATGATAAATATAAAGAAAGTTGAAAATGTTTTAGCAAAACACCGAGCAACCCAGAACATTTACGATAATATATGACGAAGAGTCTGGTATTGTATTTCTTAAGTATTTCAAAAGATATTCATCCTTTCGAGAGAATAAAATAGGAAAAATCCTGAAGTATGCAAATGGAATATTAATACGCTTGGGAGTTTACCTACTGTTATATTAGCGAAATATTGAAATCCCTAAAAATCCACAACTCTATACAGGCCATTGTTTCCGACAACACGGGAGCTGGAAATAATTTACAGTAGCTGAAGGTTATTTAGGTGAGTCAATCAACAGTAAAATTGGAATTGCTTCTAAAATGACGAGTATTACAATATATAAGCGGAGTTTTAATACAGAGTAATTGATACCATTTACCGGCATAAATCGAGATCTAAGGCACCTGACATAGAAAATACTGAGACCATTTTTTTGCAAATCGAAGCTGTCATTAAGTTCGGACGACGCAAGCTTGTGGAACAGTCATCGGAAACATATCACCAAATAGTCCTAAATAATCTTGAAATACATATTTCTACCATCCTATCATAGGAACAGTTCTCAAAAACCACTTCTGGATGTTTATTTAACATACCACCAATACCCCATAATTTGAAAGAGCTTAAAATAAATACACGTAAAAATTCAGCTTGAACAAGCAGTGAATAGGTTGCATGATATAGCATATGATAAGTTTGGGAAGCACGTTGCAGATCTGTATGGAATAATTTCTATAAATTGTGTGCCTGTTTTGCTTATAATATACGTAACTACTTTTAGTAAATTTTAGTAAACAATCTTAATATATTTTTGTTCGACCTAGGATCTTCGTCAACCAGCTCTCTCAATGACCTTGAGGAAGCCCCTAGTTCATTTTTAATTTCTTTCTCACAAAGGTCCTTCACTACCATTCTCACAACTTGTTTCTGCCTACGGGGAGAACACAATTAAAGACTTTGGTCCAATAATTGGTCAAGTCCCATTCTAAAAGTTATGAAAAAGCGATAAAGTCTTCAGAATTTGGCCGGCGTATTTTAATACATATTAGATATAAATACATAACTGTACCCTGGACTTGACTTGTACTACACAAATGGATTTTTTTTTTCAAATAAAGTAAAATCACAAAAAAATGGACTTGATCGATTATTGCACCAAGGTCTTCAATTCTGACTCGGCCATATCAAATTCTCAATGTATTATCAAAGATTGTAGGTTGTTACCTGCTACCATAAGCAGTAGCCACTAACAGCTACCAACAAAAGAAGTGTGAATCCGAAATAGCTGCTGTTTGCTGTCGGCTGTTACCATCAACAGCAACCAGCGGCTGGTAATTCAGAGTAATGCGACTGCAGCTTACCTCATCAATTTTTGCCATCTACCAGTACAAGCCACGGCCCAACAGATCGATTATTGCCTTCTACGAACTCAAACAATGATCAAAATAAATTTAATTTTCCACCTTCTACTTCTGGGCAGCGTTTTGAAGCCTTTATAATATAGAGCCAATTGTCTTGTAACATTCCTTTATGAGTTGAAGAATATGGGAAGTAAATGTTAGTTTTTCATCGAATACAACCATGTCTATAAATTGACTGACTTTATTTTCTATATTGTAATCATACACAAAAAATTATTAAATAATTTCACAACAAAAAATTATATTGATATCTAAATCATTTTTGTTACACCATTTAAAGATTCCCATGTTGTCTTTCTGGAGTATAATACAATCCTCAATAGTATTGACGTTTCGTTATAATTGTACATAATCATTGGATATATTTATGGAAAAGTTTAGGAGTTGTTGTCTATGAAATAATTTTACATCATCTGCGTATAACAGAATTTTCGACTCAATATTATCAATAATGTCATTAATTAATAACACAAAAAGAAGAGGTCCAAGGTTAGAAACCTGTGGTACCTTGGTGGATGGATTATGGACATTGTCTTAAATTTTGGTAAGTACTTAGTTTATCAAGAAAAGTGGTTCGTATTAGCACACAAAGTAATACTAATTTTCATTAGGTTCTATTCGGGTTTAATACAATTTTGTATAACGTAAACATTTTGTTACTTTTTGACTTTTTTAGTCCAATCAAGGATGGTATTACTCTTCTAGGAAGATATATGTTAATCAGGCTCCAAAATGTCGCCTGTAATATATTACATGACTTTCTTGATGGCATTTTTCTTATTTTGATTAATTAGTAACAGTATAAATCCATAACTCATACTGTTCTTCTGCTCGTTCCGGAAATTTTAGTGAGCTTTTGCTTTTGTGATAATCCCTAGCGTATTATTCTTAAGCTCATGTTGTAGAGGAACTATTTTATGTACTTTGGGTATTTTAACTCAATACCGCAATTTTTGGACTCTGACTGTTCTTGGACTCGCCGTTTCATTTTTTATTTGGCAGGTTTTCAATTTTTATTTTTTTGAAACTTGACGAATAAACTAATTTGGTTTTTATTTTCCCCCTTTAAATCAAACAATTTTCATTTAAATCATTTTTTGTCAAACCCATTTTTTTCTAAAACCGTTTAGTTTTTAGGTACTTATTTGTCTCAAATTGAAGATTCAATAGGTATATTTTAGTTTTATTTAAAAACTAATCACGGTATATAAACATGAAATATCGTAATAATAATGTACTTCCGAAGGAGATGTTTTTTAAATATTATAAGCAAGCGTAATTTATTTTCAAGTGGACAAGCTCTAACGTGTGAAGATGTTGGATAAATGATTTTTATAGAATGGAATATAAATAAATCTTGTTCAAGAATAGCCAGGAATATCTGCTGAATATTTTCGGAGTTTACGAGTGTATTATACGGCGATTGTTGGTTTTAATATAAATTGTGAAGCGCTCACAGCCGTTTTTGCTCGCAATACTACCACCATAATTTCTCAATCTTCTCAAATTTATTGTATCTCACTTTCATTCTAACACGTATTAGGATATATTTTCGGCATTTCCACAACTTTTACGCACACATTTGGCCTGATATAAAATATTGCATTTTAACCCACTTATTTGTATTAAAATTAATATCAAGAAAATGTTATTTATTTTTGTACATTTTGATATGAAAAACTAGTTTTTTAATAAAAGATTAATTAAATTTATAAAAATTAAACATTTTATTATTTATATTATGTTTTTGTAATTTAACGCATCTCTCGTAAAACATAAGCGAAGCTACAAACAATTGCTTAAATTTCAAATTTTGTAAAATATTCATTATGCGCATATTTCTTGCGAGAAAGAGGCAAGCTACTATCATTTTTTATTTAAAGATTGTTCTATATTTTAAAAGTGCTTCTAGCTAAATAAAAAACCATTGTAATAAATGGTTTCAAATGGAATTTTTTTTCTAAGTTACCTCGCATACAACTGAATGTATGCAAAATTAATGCTATAAGAAACTGCTTCACTTTTAGCAAAAATATACGAGGTATTTTTTGTTGCCACAGTGGCTAAAATTTTTTAAAGGGTGATTTCTCAATTTTATGCCTTCAGTAAAACTTGTATTTCCTTCCGAGATTTGGGGCCACTGAATTCCTTTCTGCCTCGTGTCTTCAGAGCTGTACGTATTAGAAACCCAGACAGACTGTCTCATTTATTCTTTTACTTTAGGGTCACATTTTCAACGTTCTTTTTATCTAACATATGATTTTCCATGCCATTCCATTCAACTATTATGTGGTTAGGAGCTGCATAATTTCTACATAACCAGTTGAAGCTACTGAAATCTCTTAAAATGTTTTCTTGTTGGTAATTTAATAGATAATAAATTATTTTAATTGGGTATTAAAGAGATTTTAGATAAACGTATTTACATTGGATTTCAGTATAATCTTCTTTAAGTGGATTGTGTTATGTGCTTTTCTACGCTATATAAACACCCATGTTTTTGTTCTAGTTATACCATAATTTGTCTAATAAGGTCGTGTTTATCTTATTTATAATTACCATCATAAAAGCAAATTAGCTTTAGTGAGTTTTAAATTAATTTTTGTTTACTTGTAATCTTCAAATAAAAATTAAACCAAATTTTACTTAATAATTGCCCGGCGCCTTCACCATAAAGAAAACTGCCCATTTCATGATAAGGTCTTGTAACCAATGTGTGTGTATGTATATGAATGAGGTAAAATATTCCACACTTTAGTAAAAACATTTTTTGTAATGAAACTTTTATTAAAAATCTGATCTTGATATTAAATAATAGAATACAATATTCCTATTCATAGAAGCAAGTCCCTGATTCCAATACATTCGAAACAGTTGCATGTTGCGAATACATATTCTGCGCTTTATTTTAAACTTATACGTACCTACTAAGTATCAGTGGATAAATTTCTGTAAAATAACTTTGTTTATGATACACTTTTTTTTAATTTTAAGTTCTTTACGGGTCTTCTTATTAAAAACAACGTGAACTTTCTAAGGTCTTAATAAGTTTTAATTTAGACCAAGTAATTTTTCTTTATGTTTGTATATCGTTACATTTAGGGATGTAAGCTTGTAATACCTGTAATATTTGCTTAACATATTAAGTTAGGCAGATTACTTATCGTAGGAGTCATGGGCCTGTAGTAATTTCTCCCGCACACTTGTCGCTTTTGTAAGTTCCCCTACTGTGTGCTTGCAAAATTAATTATGTACAGGATATTGTTCCTACAGGGCTAAAAGAGCATGCCGCAGTGTCCACATAAAAACATATTGAAATTTCATTAAGTTCTATTTGCAAATATATTAAAATTTAAATATAACCAGTTTTTTAGTAGTCATTTATTATTTTTTAATGAACATTATTCCGACATAATCTTAATTAAAACTTCCGAGATTTTATTAAAGCTACCTAATACAAACTTAATTGGAAAATAATTCGATACTACAAATTTTTCTTTAAAAAGATTGTAAAATAATATTACATAGGCACCAAAACTTAGCTAATTATAATATTTTAAACCGAAGAATAAGTATTTAAGAAGTCGGCAAAATGTTTGAAAAGCGTGCTTTTCACTAGTGAAAATTGATTTTTGAGTATTTATAATCAAAAATTTAATAAAAAGGCGTTTTATCGTTGTATCAAAAGTACGCCCCTATCATAGACTATACATGAAAAACAAAAATTGTATATGAAAACTAAATTCAATTTGAATGACACTAGGCATCGTTTTTGTTAAATTTTTGATCAGAAATGCCCAAAAATCAATTTTTCTAGTAAAAAGTACGCTTTACTAACTTTTTGCCGACTATCTTCTTAACACTTCTTACGACTAATAGGTCCATAACTTTGTTTATACTAGAAAATTAAACGTTGACTTTTGCCTATTACCAAGAAATCTTAAAATACAAAAATTTTGTAAGTCAATATACAGGGTGAACCATTTTACTAGACAACTAAATATCTGAGCAAGATTTAGAGAAAATAGTGGGCACTCTTACGGTGCAGACCATTGGGATCTTGTGAACCTAAAGAGTTACAAAGTTGGTTAAATTAAAGTTTCAAACTCCTTTAGAATCTATTTAGAAATCCGAGATATCTTGCTCTAGTCCTGAAATATCAAGAAAAATCTGAAATTTCGCATTTTCGTTTTCCTTCCATATTTTTGTTATCGCTTAACTTTTTCGATTGCAATTTGGCAGTTTTACATAATTTGACATTCTCTATCGATTGGCCTTAAGAAGAGAATTTTAGGTTAACTCATTTATTTTAAACCAACTTTTGATTTTCTTATGGGCGCGATATTTGATTTTTATATCATTGGATAGAGAAAAGAGATACAATTTAAATGATGTAACACACTTAGTTCTTTTTCATGTAGAGTATATGATAGGGGTGTACTTTTTGGACAATGATAAAAAATGCGTTTTTATAATTGTTCAAAAAGTACGCCCTTGCTATTCACTTTATTGCTAAGCTGATAAATTGCGAAATTTAGTGAGGATAATTTAGCACACAGGTTTATAATATGAGATTTCCAAGTAAGATGACTATCAAAGGTAAGTCCCAAGAATTTAAATATATTATCTTCATGAATGTTTACATCTCCCGCTCTGATCAAAAGGCTGTGATGAATTAAAGTTTTAAAATAAACAATATGATCACTGCCAAAGTTTCTATTTGATTATAATAATGGGTTGATTTATTGTCGAAAAAAGAGAATTCTAATGTCTGAGCAAAATGATCAGACAAGTCGGTACTAATAACTTTTGTGTTAATCCTGTTTTCGCACATATCCGTATAACTCGTTGGTTAAATAACTATTAATATATGCTCATACACTATAGTATCCTTTGAAATGCCCCTTTTAAACGCCATCGTTCTCAAAAGTCTGTACTGCACACCCTCTAATAATTTAATTAGATAATTTTGATACGGACTCCAAATCGAAGAGCCATATTCAAGAATTGGACGGACAAGAGAGCTATACAGACCTTTTAACGTTTACACATTTAGCTCTTTACAAATTCTGAAAATAAATCCCCACAACTTAACAGCTTTATTTACTGTAGGTATTAATTATGTGGCACTTAAATGAAAAAAATGATACAAAAGTTATACCTAGATCAGAGATTTCTTCAACTTTATTAAGTTTATGCCCGTTAATATAGTAATCATGATTGTAGCCAACCTTACTGCAAAAAAATGAAATATGATAGCATTTCTTTATATTCAGATGTAAGTTATTGAGTTGACACCAAATAGAGACTCTATCAAGGTCATCCTGAATTCTGTTCGCATCGGCCAGGCTATTTACCCTTTTAAACAGCTTTAAGTCATCCGCATAGAAAAGAAAATCAGAATTAAGGATCACACTTGAAAGGTCATTGATAAATAAGTTAAATAGAATTGGTCTGATGTGTGAGCCTTGAGGGACCTCCGAGGTGAAATTTCACCGTTCAGTCTAACGAATTTTTTTCTACTATTGAGAAAGCTGCTTATCCACTGGACAATATTTTTTTCCAAAACCCAGGCATTTAAATTTGTGTGTTAAAATATCATAATTGACGCGATCGAAAGCCTTTGAAAAATCAGTATAAATAGAGTCAACCTGATATCCGCTTTCCAATGCTTCCGATATGTATGTCTCAAAACTTAATAAGTTCGAACTGGTTGATCTTCCTGACTGAAACCATATTATTGTATTTTTTATAAATATTTAAATTGTTCTGTAATAAGGTGGTCAAAAAGCTTTGGGATGGCAGATTGAATGCCATTGGATATATCCGACCTATCGCCCTTTTTGTGTATAGGACTCAAGAAACTTGATTTCCATTTCTCAGGAAACGTGTTTTCATGTAAACAAAATTTGTAATGGTTTAGATAGTGTACAAACACAGTTTTTTAAGAACAAATTTGGCAATAAATCAGGTCAATATTAGAACAGGGATGTTTTAAATCACTAATGCTATTAAAATGTTTTTGAATCAATATAAAAATTAAAACAAGAATCTACCGATTCATTACAATTAAAACTTGGAGTAGGTACATTATCAGTGGAATAAACTTGTGAGAAAAGTTTAGCAAATAAGTTAACCGATTCTGCTGTTGAGTTTGCCTTGTCTGAACCAAGGTACATACTGTTCCATCAATGATACCACCGATATTAAATCTTTCAAAAAATCCTGAAATCATATCTTTAAAAATCCAACTTTTGTTAGGTAAAAATTTTGTGAGCACCCTCTTTTTATTCTATTTATTTGAGGACCCACAGGAAATCTAACATTTAATAAAGGCGAGTCTATGCTCAACTAAACTCTAACAATTACCACTAATCCTGCCCAACACTGTTCTAGTAACTCCCACTAGCAAAAAAATCTTAAAAAAACATTAAATTTATGAAATTGAAATTAATCCTTTTTTTGATCTACCTTCAAATGTTTTGGTATTGCATTTGAATACTGAGAGTCTCACATAAATGGCAAAATCATATTAATTTTCTCTATTGTCATGTGTTTGTCAAAAATTATTTTTTGAAAATAAAATTTAGCATAGCAAAGGGATCTGTAGAATCTGTTAAAATTCTTATGTTAATTATATAAGTTATGTCTAAAAAAATTATATAAAAATCTATTAACTTATTCAACTACTTATATGTACTTACATTTGTTCTGCTTCTTCAATTTCTTCCAACAACAGAGCATTTATCAACGGGTACGCGATAACTAATATTTTTATGGATTTTTACTAGCGTTTTTAATATTAAAGACACATTTTTTCCAGTCTTTAAAATTAATACTGTTAACGACCAACTTAACGATTTAATTTTTAAAGACAGTCAAATTTTAGAATAGCATTTTAGCGAATTAGCGATGTAAGCCGGGTTAAAATAAGTTAAAGAAACGTTAACTTTTAACGACGACATGAGTCAGAAATTATGCGATACTTTTGTTACACCCTGTATAATAACTTTGTTAATTTTTGTATTTTAAGTAGTTTTGATAATGGTGGAAATTGCACTCGAAACGTTGACGCTTCTTTTTCTTTTATAAGTTGCGAGGAGAGTTTTATTTACATAGCATATAATATCACAAGGTCGAGAATTGTATTATTTATAAATATTTTATAATAATTATAGACTTTAGTTTGTATTTATTTTAACGTTATAATTAAAATAAAAGAGTTTTCAAATTGTGATTAATGTGCATATTTCTTTGTTCAATAAAACGTAATGACATATTTTTATAACCATGTTAGTAAAGCTCGTTAAATTTTTAAACAAGGAATTCTCTTTGCGCAGTAGCGCCAGATAAACAAAATTACCCTAAAATAAGTGGACTATAATTCAATACCCAATGGTGACATTAAAGCCGCATCAGTACTCCCACGTAATTTTATTACAAAACATTTCAATTTAATCGTACAGGTTTTCCAATAAAGGAAAAAGGCCGATACTTATTATTTGCTTTGTTGAAAACCGAGTTGATAATTGAAAAAATCAAATGCCTAACTGGCACGAACAGTAATACCAGTTTATTTTAAAGTTAATCTCTACTAAAACTTGATTAAAACAGAAGGCTTAACTTAAAAGTAATACCTTTTTTCCGATTGATTAGTGTAATTATTAATTTACCTGAATAAATAATTGTAAAAATAAAGCCTTAGTTTTAAGTAAGAATTAGGAATTATGTTGGTAGTAATTTTTCAAGTTATTATACTGTCTGTCACTTTGGAATTGGAAACTAGATATTTTAGCTTTTGTATAATTTTTTTGCATCAGTAGAAACGATAAATAGCTTTTTGAGCTCCACATAAATCCGTGCTTGCAATTAGGTAAAAAATAATAACGCGATAAATCAGTGTTTTTTGAGATGATTTATGAACTAAAAGAAAGAAAGCATTCCTATGTATGAACTGTTTCGCTCCACGTGTGACACACGAAACGCCAGTTATATTAAAGTAGCAACCTTCCACCGCGCATAATAATAAATCACGCACAACTATGCTAAATTCCGGTTTTTGGCGTGGACATACTTTAAGCTATATTAGATATGACATCCCTAAAAGGCTTAACAATTTAACAATGTATTTAAGTGGGGCCCCCATAAGAGGAGCGTTGGAAAAACTTTTGTAACTATAAAAGTTATAAATGCTGAAGTTTTGTTTATTTTGGCTATAAATTTATTCCTTTCAGCAATTTTTCTTTATAATAGCTTTTTATGAAACTTATAAAAGCAAATTATTATAAGTAATCATCTTCAAAATTATAAACTACTTTAATTTTCTACTAAACTTTTTTAGGCGTTTAAAAGTAATTAAGGTCTCTAATATCTTATAATTTAAGTTAAATAATATTTTATCGCTATTAAATAAAATAAAATAAAATGGACTTTTGATGTCTTAAAACTTACGTCGTAATAAATAACTTTTAAAATGCGATTCTCACATTTTTCTGCAGAATGCAGCGATTGTTTTCTAGGATAATTATCCTAATATCATTCTAAAGACCACATAAAACATTACATTATAAAACTTTTAACATAAATCCACTTATGCTTCGTGTACTTTATCCTTTCTGTAACACGGCAAAACTGCAATAACAAGAAAAGTTTGCTTTATGCTCTCATAGATGATTTTATTATTCCTCCAATTTAAAATAAAACCTAAACCAAGCAAACCAAAATATTGCTTTATTTTAAAATGTTAATAAAATTTTGTTAAAATAATGTGTAATATTATATTTAAAATTTTGGATTATAGTGAGTAAAAGACATTATGATTATATTTTCTTAGTTATTAAATTCCTACTACTATGAAAATATCGGTTTGGTAATTTTTACAAAGTTTGCATTAAAATTAATTATTTCCCCGTCCGAAAATATTGTATACGTTTTGAAAAATAATGGGATTAACGAAAGGAAAAAAATTTACGTCATTTTATATTTTAAAAAATATGTTATTGTGCAGCTACAGATAAACAAATTAAGACCAAATACTCTGCAATAAGTTAAAAACCACAATTTTTTCAATATTACCAACGATATTACTCAGTACATATCCATAAACTATGATAATAAGAAGCAAATCGACGTAATTTATTTGGATATGTCAAAAGCTTTTGATAAAATATCGCATACAGTCCTAATTCAGAAACTACATAAATACGCATTTAATGATAATATTGTATCAATTATCGAGCCATATCTGAAGGATAGACAATTGGTTGTCGAATAAGAGGGACATACGTCATTTACCTTTAATGCAGCCTCGGGGTTCCACATTGATCGACCCCAGCTTTTTCGTTTGGTTAATAGTGTGATAGTTTTGTGTCCTGGTGTTGTGTAAATGGTCTTTAGGTGAATTCTGATAAGAGCTTTTTAATTGGCTATAGCTAAAACCTTACGATGATTGTTTTAATATTAAAACAATAGTTTGAGTCAATGAACATAAGGATTATCATTTTTGATTGGTTTTTAAATTTCAATACCCACATTTCGCATTTGTTTAGCAGTTTCTATACAATATGCTTGTGAATTTATTATTAGAAAAAACTCTTACATAACCAATTGATATTTTTGAACCTTTTACAACGCCCCAATAATTAAGTAAAATTGTAAGAAATTTGTAGAGGGCTGTAAAAAGTTTAAAAATATACTTAAAACAAAAAACAAAAAACGAAACTATAAACTCTTCGTTTATACCTCAACTTATTGCTAGCATTGGAAAATAGTATATTACGCAACAAGCTATAAAATGACGAATTTTGTGCGAGTGTGAAAATAACCGAGTGAGAATATTACACGAGCACGAAATTCACTTTCTTGCGAGTTGCGTACGCTATTTTTTTTACGACCACGGTGATTTTGCGACCATTATTAAATTTTGTAAAAAAAGTTATAACATAACCTGTGCTGACATCAGCTGACATTGAAGTTATCGATTATTTTTAGTTAAATGTACCTAATTGTAGGTGGCGCTGTTTTGACGGTAGCCACTGATCTAAACGAATAAAAAATGTTCCTATTTTATTTAAAATTTACACAAAAGTTAATTATACAGGGTGATCATTTGAAAACGATCCACCCTTAATAACTCTAGTATGACGATATATATAAAAATTCGACGAAACACATCAATTTTGATTTCGAGGGGGAAACTTAATTACGTATAAAAGTAACCGCTAGATGTCTCTAGTTTTGCCATACCCCCAAATTGTAGTTCTGGCCTGACATTTTTTGTTATAACTTTTGATGTGGTGATCCGATTCCAATTCACACCAATTTAAAGTCCTTTTAATTTCCTTTAAAATGAGGTATTGCGTGTTAGGGGTTGCCATTTAAAATTTTGAAATCAAGGTGGCTATGGCAAAACTAGAGACATCTAGCGGTTACTTTTATACGTAATTAACTTTCCCCCTCGAAATCAAAATTGATGTGTTTCGTCGAATTTTTATATATCTCGTCATACTTGAGTTATTACGGGTGGATCGTTGTCAAATGATCACCCTGTATATGTTTTTAATAATAAAATAAGTAATATTAGCGGGGTTAAATATAAATTTTTATTAGAACTGTCCTTTTTTGTAAGTTCAAAAAAATCCAAGAGATGAGGGCTTTCAGAATTCCTTCGCAGCGCCTCTATCGAAAATTACAAGAAGTGTGTCAGACTTACACAGAAACCTAAAGTCACTAGTGTAGCAATGATAGATTTTCTAAACCACTAATATGAATGAAATATACTATTTTCTCTTATGGTCGTCGGAAAAGAATATTATTTCAATTAGTTTTTTTTTTATTACTACAGAATATTAAATAAAAGATAAAAGATGAAAAATACAAAAATAATACCAATACTAGTACTAGTTGTGCCACTGTAGCTACTCAGAGCATATACCGGGTGGAAATGAAAACCGGGTCACCTCGATAACTTTTTTATTTATGAATAAAAAAATTTGAAATTTGGCTATGTTCTATGGTTCAAAAAAACAAATTTTATGTGCATTTTTTTTTTCGAAATCACTTCCGGTTTCACCGGAAACACCATGAACTTTGTTTTTTTAAATGTAACATCCCATATTTTTATTCATGGCTTAAAATACTTTTAAAAAAGAAGTATTTTTGAGATATTAGTTTTTATTTTTTTTCAAAAAAAAAAAAAGGTTTTCGAAGTCGGTGAAAAGTACCAAAACTAAATAATTCAAATACCTAAATAAAATTGTAATTTGAAAAAAAATTTAAGTGGTTTTTGAACTATTAATTTTTAAACTTAGTTAATGAAGATTTTATCAAATATCTCACTTTTTTTAAATGCAATGATGCCGGGTCATTCGACTTTTTAAAAAGAGGATTTTATAACGATTATTTTGGTACCCCATATGTAGGGGTATTATTTTGCATGTGCCTGTAATAAAGATACTTAATAGCTATTATTTGCCTACTTAAGAAATAAAGAATTTTACTAGTTCATTTAGCGTTCTCCAGGGTGCACCCCAACGTATATTATATTTATTTTTTATATGATGTTCGGTAGCGTAATTCGTCATATCTAAACCTTCTAAAGGAAACACAACCAACATATTAAATTTCCTACTACATCTTTGTATTGAAAATCTCTTCAAATGCATAACTAAGATTTTAGGGAACTTATGAATCTTAATCTTCTTTTTGCATTTTGAAGATAATAGCCTGTATTCAGCGACCCTGATGAAAATTTTAGATACGTTGTTAAAGTTAATCACGTCTTTAAAGAAATATTTCTCATTAAGAAATATTTTTTAATCACGTGTTTAACGTTAACGGCGTCTCTAAGTTTTTCATCGCGGTAGCTGAATACATGCTATAGGCTTCTCAACACCATCCAATGTTTCGTCTCTACAACAACTATCGAGGCATTGGGAAAGTTGAAAATGCCCTGATTTTTGAGGAATTGGGAGTGAAAGGTCCCAGAATAGATCAAATGTTACTGAACAGTAACCACAGTGAGTGCATTTTAGAGTTGACTTAAACTGACCAAAAAAAATATCTACCATTTTGGAATTTTCTCGTCTTAAAACCTTTGCCAATGCTTTTTCTGAATCATTGAAATTATTATCAATTACAGTGAGAATAGGCAATTGTTTGGTTGTTATCCTATTGATATTTTCGTGCAAACCTTATAATAAATACCTGAGGAATTCTTGAGAATCTTGTTGTGAGCAGCCCATAAAATGTGGAGCAAAACGTTGGATTTTAGATTTTAAAGATGCTGTATTCACAACACAACCCAAAGTGTCTTCTGATCACAAGTCTTTAAGTACTCGTCCAAATGCATTAAATAAAGTTCCCTTCATTCCAGAAATATTTTTAATGTCATTTACATAAAAATCTTCTATGAAATATTCTAAGAGGCTTTGTGTTGGATAGACATTGTATCTAGAATTCATAAAACAGGTGTTTCCAATATTTTTTAAGCGATTTACTCCCAAATTATAAATTTTGCATTTACTGTTATTGAATACTTTCATCTTATTAAAATTGTGTTTGCTTAATGGGATAATAAATTTTCGTATTCCAATTGATTTCGCTGAGAACTTTTGTTTTTTAGAATTTTATAAAACGCCGTTAAGTGAACGTTTTTTGTAAAGAGCCCGTTTTAATGCTGCCGTATTTAGTTTTACTTACAAAAGTAAAAAAGAAGAAATTGGTAGCCATAAGACTCTTCTGTGTACCAAACAAATAAATTTTTGAAAATCGACAAAAAATATTATGAACAAAACCGCAAATATCCAGCGAATTTTAAAATCAAGTGTTCAAATATGCTGACTATCGCCTGAAGTTATTTTCAAGTAATTTTTGCATTATTCTTTGTTAAACTACAGATTTATTATAATATTTCATAAAGAAATGCATTTTGATTAGTTCAATTAAAAATTTAAACCTATCTTTTCGGATAAGAAGTGAATCAAAATGTATACGATATTTCTGGACCCTTCATCCGTATTATTCTTTTAAATTTATAGGTAAGTTAATAAGTAACGAAAATGCAACGCTCGTTTCAGAATACTTTTGGTATAAAATAATTTTTTTATTTCAAATCCGCGCTCTATCAATCAATTTATAAAAAAATGTCAATACTTGTTGATCATTAAAATAAAAAGGTGGGTACTAAAAGCGCAATTGTCATTAATTAAAAACGAAGGTGTAAATTTTATTGTCATGTCCTATAAAAATATCGACAAATTTATAATATTAAAACCAAATGGTATATACTCGTAATAGTGTGGAGTGTAGAGTAATTTATTTATTTACCGGGTGTCCACGAAACTGTAATTTCTTGATTTATGAAAATAAAAATTGTTATATTTTTAATTTAAAAAAATTGGTTTGGTTAGGTTAGTTTATTTAATTTCAAAAATTCTTTAAACAAAAGTATAAGTGAATTAAATTTAAATTTATGTTACTTAAACTGAAAAAAAGGATTGGCTTTTGTTAGAACTCTTTAATATTTATAAGAAGTTATCCTTATGGTCGAACTTAATATTAAAGCATTGCTACTAACTCGATAACAACGAGTTTTATAAAAAAATGATTTCTACGAAATTAAACGTAGAATCCAAAAATATAAAAATATACAGGGTGTTGCATTTAGAAAACGAAAGTTAGGTGCCGGATCACTAATAAAACGAACACCCTGTATATTAAAAATATGTTTAAATGATAGCTCGTTTAAATTAATTAAACTTTTGTTTAAACATTTTTTTTTTAAATTCAATATGGTTCAAAAAATATTTAGGTACATATTTCCATTCTTTTGGCGTACCCTGTATAAAATAAGAAAGTTGATGTAATTTCTGGTAAAACCGTAAAATTTTAAAACTCTTTGAGTGTTTCGATTTTATCATTTATTTATCATAATTAAAAAATAGTAAAACCTAAAATACAATATAAAAAGTGCTAAAATAGTATTCGTGATTTACCCGGCGCTTTCGTAAAATATGAAAGCTATATTTTTTTAATTAGTTGAACAAAATTTTATACTAATTATTACGATAATATTAATTAAAGATCAAACGGATTTAAAGGATTATTTTATGTATCTCACAACGACAAGAAGTAAGCATACTTTAGCATTAAGGAAAAAAATAAATTTTAATAAATAACGAAATCACTCGGATTATAAATAAATTTTAGATGATTTAAGAATAAAAAATATTATTAAACTTCCCTTTATAAATAACATGAGATGAAAATGTTTATTGTATACAAAATGTTTCCATTTTATTTCTACAAAACGTTAATGAAACAAAGAACTAAAGTTATATTTACGTTTATTGTTTAAATGTTTCGTAAAAGGTAGACCTTTAATAAATAGAGCACTTGAAAGAGCTGTTTTGATATTCTCATAGAGGGTACGATTTTAGAGCGTATACATTTTCCAATTTTTATAGTCTCTACACTAAAGTAAACTTCTTCGCCTTATATGTGCCATAAATACTTTATATTACAGAAAATGTAAAATATAAAAAACACAGTCTTTCATACGTACAGAATTTATAACATATGTATATATATTTTACTAAATTTTATTGCGGGTATTTAAGTATGTTGCCTTAAACCTATATTATTTAAATGAATAAAAGTATAAGCATGAATGCGTACACAAACACTAACATGTACAACTTTAATGACTCATTTGCATGACTATTTTTTTAAAACTTGAGCTGTTTTTATCTAGTCATAAAATTTAAAAGTCTTTATTTTTTAGAGCATTCGGAAATAGTACGAAATAAAATATGTCAACCACACCGCTGCGAATGTTAAACGCGCATAAATTCTTAGAGGAATAACGGCAGTATTATTTTTTACTGCAAAATATATAGGAAGGGTAAAAAACAGTGCATAAACTTAATCAAGTGGGTTGTTTCCTCAGCCTTAGATTGATGTGAGTTTATTCCAAAGTAATGTGGGACAGTTCTAGGTCGCTTAGAATGGTCTATTAAATTGCTATGGGATTAAGTGCAACTTTGGTCAGGTATACGAGTAAATTATCGAAGTCTACAAAGCAATGCATTAAATAATCTTGGATAAAACTTTTTTATTAATTTTATTTATGTTAAATGTTATAATATTTTATTAACTACTCTATAATTCTGTAAAAAAAATTAATGTAGACAAAAAAATATAGCGTTCAATTATTTTTTCATCTTCAGAAATAATCCTCGGATTGTTGTGGAATATAGTTGCAATAGTATTTTTCTTATATTACTTTTAAAACCTATCTACAAAAATTAAGTCGATTGTAACTGAAATAAGTCTGCTGCACTTGCCAATTCGCAACAAAGATTGCTATGAGTTATAAGGGCTTTGTAGTCCAGACGCGAAAATACATTTTTGATTGATTACATTTTTTTCTTTTTACTTAAACCCTCAGTGGATGGATTACTTAAACTTTTTATACGAAAGATGCACACTGAAAAAGTAAAAAACTTACTTTCAATTTAATATAAAAATTATGTCGTATCTGCCAGATTTTATTTATTTTGAGTTAATTTAAATAAGTTTATGTTTATTACATTTTATTATATTGCGTTTTAATAATGTATATGACGTTGATTCATTTCAATTTTAATAATAGGAAGCATTTCTTTATTTGTTTACCATAAATTAGTAAAAATTTCACATTAAAAGCACGCAATATGCTTATTAGTTTTTAATCGTTATTCTCTACTTACTTTAATATGTTTAAAAGTTATATAGGGTGTCCCACTTAAAGTTTTACGAATTTTTATCTCAAAAACTAAGCCTTCTAGATTTTTTTTTGTTGATAAAATTTATTTAGTTTAAAGGGGGTAACATAACGCAAATTTTTATTTGTTATTTTAAGTATGTTTTGAAGGTCATTTCAAGGTCTACGTTCTTTTTTCTTAAATACAAACGATGTTGTTTCATAAATAATCTTATTATATGCTGAAAAAGAAACACATTTTGTTAAAACGTTTTTTTATTGTCCTTCAAGTTTTAATGAATAAAATAAATTGGTTTCTACTGTCTAATAGAATATTAAAGAAAGAGTTTCATATGGCGTGTTTTTCTAACGAGTCAAATTTTAAATCAATAGCCGCGTAGCGGGGAGCGTTTTAATCGACGAGTTATAGAAGAAAAGTCTTATGAAACCAGTTCTTTATATTACTTTTTTCTACATAGTGTGCCCCTGAATACCGATGACAATTTCTTTGTGGTGATAGAGGAAGTGAAACTGAGCATTTTTGACTCATAAAGTATTGTCCGGAAATGCTTCCTTAAAAAGTTATGCCACTTCGAATTTTCAAAAAAAAAATATTTTTTTGTAAATAAAATAAACATTATAAAAGATAATAATTTGAAATTTTGGCCACAGTTTTTTCACATAAGGATACACATATTCGGCCAATAAAAGTTTAAAAATTATTTTCAGGGGCGTTACATATGGGGGGGTCATCAACTTTTTTTCATCTTATCTTTTGTTACTTTACGTTTTTGATAATTTTAAAAGTACTAAAATAATCCCTGACCAATGTTCTACAGAAAAGGTACTCTTATTGTATATCGGTTCGGTGCTTCATTTAGGAATAAAAGTAGATTTTATAATTTTTAGCTAAAAATATGAATTTAAGAAACAATATCAATGCTTTCTAGCAGTAGAAATGCAAGTTTGGTACTCTCATAAATGGAGACAAGAAATCGAATAGACAGATATTCTATTACACTGTTCAGAACGTAACAAGCAAATAAGTAGGTACTTTCTTTTTTTAATTCAATGAGATAAAGTGAGATGAAAGAATAATAAAACCTAGCCTAATAGAAGAAATCAAATCACTCTTACCATTTCAAGGTAATTGTTAATTAAAAATAATAAATAAACTTTCTTTTAATAAATACGTGATTATTTACAATTATTTAATTTTAGGTTAACTTTCTACTTTAAAATATCCCTCGTGAGTGAGACGTGTCTCATTCAAATGAAAATATCTCTTTCTTACTTATTGCGGTAAATGGAATACGGCAACCTCTAATTCGCGTTTAGAAACGATTCGATAGGGGAAAGTTCGGTGAGGGGATTTCAGTCGAAAAGTGTATCAGAGTATCAAACTTCTGTAAAAATCGTTCCGTTCCGTTTCGATTCGATCGAGCATTTCTATTTATGAGAGTCCCACCACTGAATAGAACAATCTGGCGCTCAAATAAAAGAGATAAGAACGAGAGTAGAAATGACCCAGATCAATATTTATGAAAATGAACGCTATTCACTAGTCAGAATTTTAATATATAACTTAGGATGAGGATGCTCCGTTGTTATGTATGTTGCACGCTTCTATGTGGACTTGAAACATGGACCATTAAGAAGAATCACATGAATATGCTTTCAAATCGCATAATGATGTAGCGCATCCCTTGGGTAGATATGGTCACTAATACCGAAGTCTTAAATGAAAGGCAAAAACCGTGTGAAATTACTAACACCATAAAAAAGAGATTCCTAGGCCGCATAATGAGAGTATCCAAATACAAACTACTACAATTGATAGTTCAGGTCAAGATTAGTGGGAAGAAGAACATTGATAGACGCCGGGTGTCCTGGCTTAAAAACCTAAAAGGGACTGGTTTGATTGTAGCAATTCCGAGATGCCGCAAAAAGAAAAACAAGATAACAATGATTTGAAACTATTATTATCTTACCCACTCAAGTTAAAAATACAGAGTGTCCCAGCGCTGCGAGAAAGTATCATTACTCTAAAATAAAAAAATATATCAACATGTTTTAGAACAGTGATTTTTCAAAAACAGGTTTTTTTAAAAGCTTAAATGGCAACTACCTACAAAACTAGTGAAGAGAGACCCATAAAAGTTTTCTACAAAGTATGATTATTTTTTAGAAGGAATCCAAAAATGTCATAATATACTGGGTGTTTTATTTAAAAAACGTTACTTTAGTCCGCCATATTATTAAAATATTTTATGCGCGCCAAAAAGCTTTGTATTCTGTCGAAAACCGCAGGTCGATATATTTTTTATTTTTGAGTAATGGTACCTTGTCGCAGCGCTGGGGAACCCTGTATAATTCCATGGTATTCTTACAAAAGAGCGTAAGCGACGTTTAGATAACTTTACAGGAGGCAAAAAACGTTTTAAACAAAATTTTGGTGGTTGAATAATAAAACAATACGTTGATCCTAATCAAAAATGTATTTAATAATTATCCATGTTATTAAAGTAATATATTTTTTCTTTTAATTAACTGGTGATAATAATGTTTTCTATGACCATATGAGAAAATAGTATTCATATTAGCAGTTTAGAAAATCTATCATTTCAACACTAGTGAGTTTGGGTTTCTGTTTTATAATTTTGTGTACTTCATTGTAATTTTCGATAGAGGCGCTGCGAAGGAATTTCGAAATTCCTGTCTTGGACAGGTCTAACAAAAATGTATATTTAACCCCGCTAATATTACTTATTTTATTAGTAAAATGATTGTATAATTAACTTTTGTGTAAATTTTAAATAAAATAAAATTTTTATTCGTTTCGATCAGTTGCTTCCTACAATTAGGTACATTTAACTAAAACTGTTCGTCTAACGTCAATGTGAACTAATGTCAACACAGGTTATGTTATGACTTTTAAGTTGTTACGAAAAAATATTGATAAGGGTCGTAGAATCTATATGGTCATCGTAAAATAGCGTACGCAACACGCAAGAAAGTGAATTTCGTGCGTGTGTGATATCCTCACTCGGCTGGCGCCTCGTTCGCCTATTTTCACACTCGCACAAAATTCGTCACTTTCTAGAGCGACTAAGAAAATTTAACGTGAATTAAGGTACTTTATAGAAATATTAGATTGTTATTAAAGATAATTAAAATTACATTTTTAGATTGATTCATTTTCCCGAAGCTATTGGTAATTTTATTAACTGTATGATAATTATAATGATTTCTTGCAGGTTGATAATTATAATAAAATTTCCTACATTTGTATTTTGCTTAAAAACACGTCATAGTAAGCACCAACTTTACATGTAAATGTTCGGAACTTAATTCAGTGACGATTAAAACATGTGGTTTGCGCATTAATATATGGGTTTTAAACTTTAACAGATTTTTTTGAAATAGTTGTAAATATGGGCCTTAAAAGGAGATTTTTAATAATGTCAATAACTCACTTTTCGGTTTTTTGTCGCTTATGGAGGGGAATAACACTTGGTAGCTAAATACGGCTCTGCAGAAGATGACGTTGACATAAATTTGTTGTCAGTCACTCTATCTTAAAAGTGAATGGAGTATAGATATAAATACTTATAATTTTACTTTTTAACATTTTTTTTTATTTTTCATATTGCTGGTGATAATTGTATATGCTATGAAATTACTGTAAATGACTAAGAAATAAAATATATTCGAGTTTCTTTTTTACCTGAATCATTTTTAGATTTCTTTTTAACGTTTCTGCAGAAAAGTAGGTATACCCTTTTAGCGAGAGCGTGTATTTTGTTATTGCTGACTTCGCTGTTTCCGGCACGTAAATTAAAAATGGGCTGCTGTCTCAGTAGTATATAGGATAGGGATAGAATGCATGACTTCTTTGTGATTATATGTAATTCCGAAACTCTAGCTAAATTACAAATATTCCCATTTAAATTAATTACATTTTGGTTATAATTATAAATGATTTATTATCGTAATACATTTTCTTTTAGCAACTTTAGCTTTTATTATTATTATGATTAAACCATTTTCATTACAGAGATATCAAAACATCATTATTATAAACCAATTTATTTTTTTATTTTAAATTTAAGGGCGCAATTAAATTTTTATATTCAAATTCAAATGCAATAAATAAAATTATTGGAGTATTTATATTCAACATGCAAATATTCGCCTGCTTTTAATTTTTCCCACTTGACAATAATTTGGTTTTATGATGGATATCTCTGTCTCCCAAATCGCACAGCAATAAATTCCGCCTTCGCTCCAAAGTTAAACTTCTCAGAGCATATTAAAAACAGAAAGAAAAAACTAATTTCACTTTTTCTTTAAAAACTTCTAGAAACGAGTAGAAAGTCTAAGGGTGTTGTAATTGTACAAGTCGTCTTTCTAAAGCAACACGTTCGTATTTTACATTGTAATATTCTGTTTGAACTTCACGTACATTAAATAAATGTATTCTCTCTGAAGACGAATGTTTTCCATTTACGTTTTGACATTAGTTTATGTTTAGTATTTTTAAAGTTCTTTTGTTAAATTTTTGTAAGGTCAATTTCTTTATTTTTTTAATATCCATAACTTACGTTATTGCAATATTTGCTGTTTTATTTCTGCAGGAAAATATTTAGGAATACATTATTTTCAAACTGAATTAAATTTTTTAAAGAAATGTGGTTAATTATAAACATGCAAAATATAAAATGCATTTTTCCAATAATGTTTACAACTTAATTAAACAAGCACGAGATTCTTCTATTGCCTATAAAGTTTTTTTAAACAGCTATACTTAAGAGAATAGTCGGCAAATTTGAGCCCTAGATTTTAAAATTCGCTTGATATTTGCGGGTTTGGACATAATTTTTGTTCCAGTGGAGCTTTTTTAAAATTTCTTTTTTTTGTTATATAGAAGAATCTTGTAGCTACTAATTTCTTCATTTTTTGTTTTTATAAGTCAAACCAAATAATCATACGGCAGCAGTAAAACGGGCTCTTTATAAAAAAACCTTCGCTTAGCGGCGTTTACAATACAGATTTAAAACTGTTTGAAATAATATTTGTCTTTCAACGGCAGCAATTAGTTAAGATATAAACGAACAAATTGTATAAATTGTTTTTTTAATTAAAATTTCTGCAGCGCTTTAAAAATTAGGTAAAATTTTAAGAAATTTTTGGAGCGCTGCAAAATGTTCGTAGTCTAAGTGATACAAATTTTAAAATATAACAGAAATGAAGGGTCATTCATTTGAGGATTTTTATTTTTTCTCTAGTAAACTTATAAACTAAATGTAATATAAACTTTTAAGAGAAAAATATCATTGCAGGCGCATATTTTTTGTCATATAAGAATATATTTGAACTTTTTAAATTCTATAATACATAATACGGTCTATTTCTTTGGACATAAAATAAGTTAACCCACTTAGTTTTAAATATTGTGAAATTTAATATATTTTTATGCATTACACTTAAAATATAAATTCACTGTGGACCAAAATATAAAGGTAAACAATTGTTGGCAAAACATATGATAATTCATTCCGGTGTTGCACCAAAATTACAGGATAGCGCAAATATATTCCTCTAAAGGCAGGAAATGTTCTGTTTATGAAATAAAGTACCGCTGTGGTTTCTTATTTTAAAATAAAATTTACTCCATATTGTTGAATATTTTATTTCACTGCTTGTGTTTGTAATAATAAAGCTTGTTTAATAAAGATGGATATACATATTTATTTTAATTAAAACTCACTATTATGCAAGACTTATTCACTACTGCTATTATGTCAACTGTGTTTATATTCTATTTATAGTCATTAAAAAAAGTAATACCTTTTAAATAAATATAGAATTTCTTTGTTATGTTTTATCAATATTCCTATGTAATATTTATTTAAATTGCTGGGATACGTTTTCGTAGCTCGGTCAATCGTAGCTACATACATATTTATATTTAAATTCTATTCTAATGCCGAGTTTGATTTTTGTATTTTTAATACCTACTATTGTTTTTAAAAATATTATTTTAAAATATTTATTTTTTCCACTTTAAATTACTTTTAGTTTATATGACTTTAATCTCCGAAAATAGATTATTTAGTTTCTTAAAAACAGTAAAATATTTTACTTTTGAAATGTTAATGTGGATAGATCTGCTTAGGTTAGGTTAATTACATTTCCGAAATTATTGGCTAAAAGTCAATGAATAGATTTTCTGATAAAAAAATCTTTAAAAAACTTTTGATGAAAAAACAAGTACACCAAAGAATATTTGAACTGCTTTATAAGGGGAAAAACAGGGTTGCATACAAATTGTATTAAAAAAAATCACAACACTTGAAATAAATCGGATTTTTTTTTATTTAAATCTGTTTTTTTTTTAAATTTTTAAAAACAAAAATGAAAAAAACAAGAAACTATTCCAGATAATCAACAATAAAATGCAATATGCATAATTCGTTTAAGAAATTGCAAATGTAGCCAAGACATGTAACAATATGACGTAGCATCCAGCCATCCAGTCAATTTGTATTTTAATCTGTGCTAGTTTTAAGCATCTGTGATAAATGGTGATATTCAATGGCACCCTCCAATTTACCCATTTTTTGCCAAAATTAGTTAATATTTTATGGTTCTCGAGTTTTTAAACAAGTCAAAGTCTGTATTTCAAGAGGTTATTAAATAATTATTTAAAGAATACAAAAATACTAACACATTTGTAGATAGTTTTTAGTAAAAATCATTTAATAAATATATATAAAAAATTAGATTTGGTACCTATGCGCTGCAAAATGGCCCAACGTTTCCTTCCACAGTGCGACTGTCTCGAGCACTAGTAGAAAGGAAATGTAAGTAACACCATTACGAGTAGTCAGTCAATAGACAAAAAAATATAGAATATCCAATGCACTCTCCCGTATTTTTATCTTATTTTTATAGAATATTTAAATTGGTTTAGCCGCAAACATACAACTATGATTATTTTGTTAATTATATGTCTACGAGGAATTTCATAAATTTGTAAATTATGAAATTGAGATGCATTGAAGGCGGAAATAAACAACTAGAAATAAAAGGTGCATTTCCTTCTATTGGGATTCATTTCCTGGAGTAATTATAAAGTTAAAATTTTAATTGAAAAAGTTCATTAAACGTTGTGACGCCTTTTGTTTCGGCGCACCGATATGACGCGTTACAATAACTTTTCAACGGGTTGCTCGAGCGCCAGGCTTTTAATGTGGGTCCCCACAATAGCAATCGCACGCTTCGGTTGCGTCGACTTTTACAGATCACAAGGGTCAGGGATGGGCTGGTAATAATTAACCAAATCGAGCAGCTTAAACTAGTTTATTCTTGACTGCTTCCCAAACAATAAAATTATAATTGTGTAGTGTTCCCCCCAAAAATACAAAGTACAAATTTACAATTCTCTACTGTGCGCTGTATTTACACAATTTATACAAACGCCAATATTCACCTTCCTTTCAGTTCGGTGCAACAAACTTTGTACGGTCGGGTCTAACGTTCTCTCTGTACACGGATCTCAGTTCAATTAACATTAACAGGAAGGATAAAGGCTACAATCAATAACTTTCGACGAAACGTAGGTTTGCTAGGCAAAACATCCACGATCGACGGAGTTAATTAATAAAAGAAAGAAAGAAAACAGAAATCAATCACTTTCGACGACACGTAGGTTTGCAAGGCAAAACATCCACGCTCGACGGAGTTAATTAATTGGAAATTTAAAGAACGTGAAATTCCACCACTTTCGAGAAACACAGGTTTGCAAAGCAAAACATCCGTGCACCCTAGAGTTAAATGAAACACACGCCGGAAGAGTAGGGAGTTCAACCACTTTCGGAAAAACGTAGGTTTGCAAGGCAAAACGTCCACGTCAACCAGAGTTAGTTAATCTCGGAGGTAAAGAATTAGCAGGTAAAATCACTTTCGGCACAACGTAGGTTTGCAAGGCAAAACATCCACGCCAACCGGAGTTAATTAAACCCGAAAAGAAGATTTAACAAGCTTAATCGCTTACGGAAAAATGTAGGTTTGCAAGCAAAACATCCACACTAACCGCAGTTAATTAAACCCGAAAAGAAGATTTAACAAGCTTAATCGCTTACGGAACAATGTAGGTTTGCAAGGCAAAACATCCACACTAACCGCAGTTAATTAAACCCGAAAAGAAGATTTAACAAGCTTAATCACTTACGGAAAAATGTAGGTTTGCAAGGCAAAACATCCACATTAACCGCAGTTAATTAAACCCGAAAACGGAAAAGTAAGAAACGAGTAGGACGGAACAATGTTAATTTAAAACGGAAGAGTAACGTTAAGTACACAAAACAAAAAAAATGCAAAGGTTTTTCCCACCTAGGGAGACCAATGTAAATGTGGCTTACCGGTAACGGTGTTGCACCTCTGTAAACTTCTATTTAAATAAAACTAAGAAAATACTCCCGCAAATAATTATAATCGCACAGAAATCTAATGTCGCACTAGGTATCGGCCAAGGCACTGATAACGAAGCAAGTTGCGCTCCGGGCGCGATGCTCTTGATTTTATAGGATTTTGGACGGTGACGTCAGCCATTGAATTTGGGCTTATCCTACTCCGAGTAAAATCACTCGCGCATCCAAATTTCCCAAATTTGGATATGCAAATTGACCTCGGATGAATAGCGCCAAATGTCGCAACGGTCCATTGTGAGCAAAAATTTTATCGAACAAATAATTTCTAAGGGCCATTGAAATTGAATTTACATCTCAACTAAATTTTAGTAAATTTATGTATTTTTACAACAATCAAATTCAAAGAGTTCGAATTTTGATCAATGGCCACGCGCGGATTTTTGCTACAATACGGAACAATGACTGTAAACATTGAACGCAACAAACTTCTTATTATTAAATTAAACTTTAAATTTAATTCAATTAATAAACATTTCATAAAATCTAATTTAGGGGGCACCAAAAAAAATCACTTCGTTACATCCCCCCCTTACTTCGGTGAAAAGAAATGAGCCAACATTTCTTTTCCCCTTACATCGAACAACTTATACTAACATTCCAAGTCCTAAGTCTTCTTGTAAGGTTCCTCTTCGGTCTTCGGAACTGGGTGGCGATATAACCTCCTGAACGTCTCTCGGATCCCCTAAGCATCGGAACGTCGTTAAAGGCTTCAATACCATCTCTGAAGGAGGACGCCTCACCACTCCTTGGGAACCCCTCGGGTATTCTGGCCAGGATCGGTGATGAGGGTTGCTTCTTTTCTTCAACCTTGATTCGACGTAGATGGTGACGACATCAATAACTCACTCTTCGCCGGTGTTGAATACTGGTACTAATTACATTGGTGCCACTATTTAGGCGAGCGCTAAATGCACCTGTGTTAGCAGCCCCTCCTCGCTGCCAACCGTGGGGTCCATCCGGTAACAATTTACTTTTCGGTGATGATGACCCCTCCGTCCGTTCACCTAGACTGAGGTGATGATCAGCAAAGTCCAGCTGACATTTTCCAGATGATAACGTTGCTGGTGCTAATTCATCGGTAATAATTTGTTTTTCCCTGGTGTTAATGTTGCCGGTGATAACTGGCCGGTGATACACAATTGTGTTTCCCTGGTATCAATGCTGCCAGTGATAGTGGCCCCTCCTCGCCACTACCCGTGGGACCCCTCCTCGGTCAGCCTCGGTGGCCCCTCCGTCCGTGAACTGCTGATCTTCCGGGATAGTTTTCCCGTTGATAGCTTTTCCGGTGATAGTGGCCCCTCCTCGCCACTACCCGTGGAGCCCCACCACGGTCTACCTCGGTGGCTCCCCCGTCTTTTCTTCCCCCTACCAGGGTTCTTCAATACCCTGCGGGGGTGTCCTTGGTCGCCTCGATTCGACAGTCTTCGAATTAGCGCCCTTCAGAACCGTTTTCCTCCTGGGCGTGGGTGATAATCCCACACAACCACATTTCGTCCTGATACAACCACTCCCTGGGGAATCCGGCTTCGGGCAGGAGCATCGGGAACTGGTGATCCCCACCCGGCCGCAGCGAGAACAGAACACCGTGGTTGCTTTTTGTGAGCACTCTAGCCGCATGTGGCCCATCTGCCCACACCTCCAACACAGCTGCCGCTCCACTGCCATTCTGCGGCGGCCCGGACGTCCACAGGAAACGACTCCCACGTCGTTCTTTTCGGCCTCGGTCTGCGTCCCCTGGTCCACCAGACACGCAGGTTCCTCCATGGCCCGGTTAATATGGCTCAATATTTGGTTTAAGGCTCGTCGGCCTCGCCCAAACTTTACTTCGAGAGGTGGGATCCGGAAGTGGCCCGTGAGCTGGCTGGTGGCCGCCAGCGGATCAGCGTCGTGCAGTGCTGCATCGAGCTCACGTATGAGCTCCTCGTCCGTCATCCACGAACTGGAGGTTCCCGTGTGTTCCATGCTGAAATTATAAGAAAATTACGGTTACCTCCCGGCAGTTACATATTTTCATCCCTTCCAACAAAACGGTCCCCACACGAATCTTACTTAGGGCGGACGGTACGCCGGTAACCGGACTCTCAGGCAGCCGCCCATTTCCGTCCGCAGCGTCGTTATTTGCCTACGCGCTGGTCTATTTTCGGCACCCCGGAAGATTCGGAGCTCCCTTAGGAGGTCTTCGGGGTACCCCTCCGGCTGGCCATGGTACCGGCGGAACTCCTCCATGATCCAGTCCGGTACTAACAGACCCCGACGCGTAGGCTTCGCAACGGACGGCCCCATCTCCTCGTCGCTGGAGATGAGGATGGCTTCCTCCTGACGGAGCGAACCCTCCTCCGGAGCGAACTCGACTTCATTGTACGAGGTCTCCTCCTCATTCTCCTCCGCGGCGTGGAGGAGCACTTCCTCCAGCTCTTCGTCCGCAGTCTCCCACGCCATGTTGTTGAAGAGGACTTCCTCCTCAGGGGTTGGCTGGTCGTCCTCCTCTACCTCTGCCGTGTCGTCCTCCGACACGTCCTCCGTGGCCTCCTCCTGGCCGCTCCCTACGTCTTCCTCTATCTCTTCGACGGTCGCGGTACGGGGCCTATTCTCGCCACTAGGCTCCCCTGGAGGCGGGTACACCACCTCCATGGACACCCGGCCGGGTCGACTAGCGATCTCCGACGCCCAATGCAAGAGTTGAGGGTAGCCCAACTCCGGCTGGAAATCAGAGGCCTGGGGTGTCCACCTCCAGGTGCCATGACGAGGAACATCCTCCCACGTCTCCCACGTGATGTCGACGTACATATCTACGGAACAGGTAACGGTTAAATTTTTAAACAAACGGTTTTAGATCTTTGACGTGCACACTTTTCAAGATTTTCCCAGAAGAATCCCTCAGACAATACACAACAGGAGATATTACTTTTGTTACTTGGTACGGTCCGGAGTACTTCGGTGCCAATTTGGCGGCGAAGTTCTTAACGGCAGATGAGAGGTGAACATCCTTCTTCATCACTTTATCTCCCACATGGCATCTCCATTCCCGTCGGCGTAAGTTATAATGTTTACTCTGGCGGTTGAAAGCACGATTCAGCTGAAGCCGCACCAGCTCGTAAACTTCTTTCAACTTGCCGACTCGGGTGGCATGTTCTTGCCTGTCTTCAACGGTAATCTCGGTATCTTCAACGTCCTCCTCGCTGCTACCCGTAGCTAAGTAGTTGAGGATGGCACTCGGTGGTTGTAATTCCCTTCCAAAATTTAGGAAGGCGGGACTGAAACCCGTGGAGTCGTGACGACTGGTGTTGATAGCAAACGTGAATTCGCAGATGAACTGATCCCACGTCCGGTGATCCATCTCGCAGAATTGTGCCGCCATCGTCTTCACCGTACGGTTCGTCCGCTCCACCGGATTATCCTGTGGTGTATAGGTTGGGGTGAACCTCGGCAGTATCCCCATCTCCTTGAGCAGGCCCTTGAACAAACGACTATCGAACTGGACGCCGTTATCGCATATAACTATCTTTGGACATCCAAATCTCAAGATAACCTCCTCGTGTATGATCTGGGTGACTGCCTTGGCGGTTGCTTTGCGAAGCGGTTTGCATATGACCCACTTCGTGAACCTGTCCTGCATAACTAGCAGAAAGTTATGTCCTTTCTTGGAGCGCGGCAGTGGTCCTACCAGATCAATACTTACGGTTTCCCACGGAGAATGATTCTTGGACGGTTGCATCTTGCCCGGTGTTTGCTGCTGTGACACTTTGTAACGCTGGCAGGTCAAACACTTGCGTACGTATTTGGTAACTTCCCGGAACATTCCGGGCCAATAGTAACGGTAGGCGATGCGATTGATAGTTTTTGCAATACCCAGATGCCCAGCGGTGGGCAAGTCGTGGTTCTCGGCCAAGACAGTTGCTCGCAGCTTGGTTGGCACGCACAACTTCCATGGGTCTGACATGCCTGGTTCGGCGAAGTCATTCGCTTCCCAAAAATGTCGGTATAGTCGATCATCTTTTATGATGTAATCCGGATGAGCCGTTGGATTTGACACTACCTCAGCTTTCTTCCTCTGGTACCACGAGCAGCTTAAGTAGTTATCGTCCCCTTCCGAGGGCTCACTCGCCGGCCCAGGTGCTCCTTCACCTTGGGTGGCGCAACATTCCTGCTTCGTGAAGGGATCCCCTACCTCGACTCCAGCTCGCCGGCATCGGGAGTCTTTTCCGAGGTTTCCAGGGCCCTCTTCACTAGACGAACTATCTTTTCCTGATTCCGGAGGAGGTACCGCGTCGACCCTACCTTTCCGGTTACAAGGGTTTTCCCCAACGTCCCCGGTACCCTCCTCCACACCTCCCGGCTGTCTCATCCTGGGACATGGTTCTGGTGTGTTTCCAGGAACACACGGATCTCGCGACAGAGTATCCGCCACTCTGTTCAACGCACCTTTCCGATAAACAATTTCAAAATCGTACTGTTGCAGAAAGACGCTCCAGCGAGCAAGACGGCCAGCAGGACTCTTGATGGAATGCAACCAGTGAAGAGATTGATGATCCGTTAGGACTTTAAATCGATATCCCTCCAGGTAGGGTCGCATCTTCTCGATTCCCCATACTATCGCCAGGCATTCTTTCTCGGTGACGGAGTAATTTCGCTCTGCGCCAGACAGGGTGCGACTGGCGTATGCTACAATATGGTCCTTGTTCTCCACGGTTTGCGTCAAGGCAACACCCAATCCGTGATCGGAAGCGTCGGTTTGTAGCACGAATGGCCTAGCGAAGTCCGGTGGTATTAGCACAGGGGATTCAGTGAGTGCTTTCTTCAATTGGTCGAAAGCCACCTGCTGCTCTTCTTCCCACATCCATCTTTGCTTCTTTCGCAGGAGCTTATTTAATGGCGTAACGATTTTTGAAAAATCCGGTACGAATCTCCGGTACCATGATGCTACTCCCAAGAAACGTCGTAATGGTCGAAGGCCTGTTGGCGGCGGTATCTCCGTTATGGCCTTCACTTTGTCCGGGTCGGTTCGGATTCCTTCGGGAGTGACAATGTGTCCTAAGTACTTAAGGGACTGTCGACAAAACTCGCATTTTTCCGGATTGAGCTTCAAGTTTGCCCTTAGTAACCGGTGAAATACTTCCTTCAGGTGTGCCAGATGCTCTTCAAACGTATTGCTTACAATGATAATATCATCGATGTACGCAAACGCATTTGGCTCCATCTCCGGGCCTATCAGCGTATCTAGCAATCGTTGAAAAGTCGCGGGTGCCGAATGAAGGCCAAAGGGCATCACTTTGAACTGAAACAAGCCTCGTCCCGCCACTGTAAATGCGGTGATGGCCTTGCTTTCCTCGGTCAGCGGAACCTGCCAGTATCCCTGCTTCAGGTCCAGCGTTGAAATGTATCGCGCATTTCTCAGCTTTTCCAGGGTGGCATTGATGAACGGTAAAGGGTAAGCATCCTTCTTGCTGGCCTCGTTCACCTTCCTGTAATCGACGCAGAACCGGTATTTGTTGTCTTTCTTTCTCACTAGAACTACAGGCGAACTCCACGGACTACTCGACGGTTCGATTATGTCTCCAGCCAGCATCCGAGTGACTTCCTCGTCGACAACACCCTGGAGTTTAGGGTTTTGTGGTCGGTGCCTCTGCTTAATCGGTCGATGATCCGTGAGCCTGATTTCATGTTCCACCAACGGGGTAGGTCCGGAAATTCCTTCGAACGCTGCCAGTTCTTCTTCCAGAAACTCGTTCAACTTCCGACCTTCTACCTCACTGAGACCTTTAAGACTCTTGTTGATAGAGCTTTCAGGTTCCTTCGGTTGCTGGGGGTGGTGTACCCTTGGTCCGGGGTTCGGGTGACTCTCCCCTTTCTCTGCGGTGACAGCGGTAATCGTACACACGACGGCCCCCGGTGAACTCTCGGTCCCCTCCGGTGCAGTCGCTGCGTCGTTCCGGGTTTCGGTGACGGTAACTCTCCCACGATGATACGTAACCGATAGGGCAGCTTTATTCATGAAGTCTACACCTATTATCATGTCAGTGGTCAGGTGAGGAACGACTGGAAAACTGTGCAGGAAAATTTTTCCTTTCAGGTTGACAGGCAGTCGGTACTGGTACTCAGTGGTGATTGATTCTCCATTGGCCATACTGATTGAGCCTTCCTCGGAGCGTTCCTTGAAAATTCCGAACGGATCGAGACGTCGCATCAGCTCACGGCTTACGAACGACCGATGGGCTCCCGTGTCTACGAGGGCTAGTGTCTTCTCGACACCTAAGCTAACCTCGACGTGGGGCCTGGTCTCCGACGGCGTCATGAACCTGACTCTTTTGGTTGCGGCTACCATATCCGGGAGCTGTTCCTGCCGCTTTATTGGGCAGCTCCGGGGAAGTTTCCCGACCCACAAGCACAGTCGCGGCTCAGCACACCTTGCTTCCCGCATCTGGAACAGAAGATTGATCCCTTCTCTCTGCACTCGGTCCGGTAATGTCCGGTTTTTCCGCACCTCCAACACACGTTCGTTGACCCTGGTTCCTTTCTAGGATTATTATTCCTGGGCGGTGCCGGTGACGGGTCCGCTCTACGCTCGGGCGGTTTAGGCGGATCGGGTCGACCTGCTTCGTGGCCTGCCCGCTGGTATCCCGGTGTACGTGCCTCCTGGCGTGGTTTAGCGGTAGCTGAGGGCACGCCACCCTTCACAGATTCGTATTCCAGGATACGATTCACCAGTTCATCTAAACTTTTCACGTCCTGACGCCGGATGAATAGACGGTAACTGATTTGCATGTTGCGGTACACCCAATCTAACTCTTGGGATTCGTCCATTTTCCCGTGTCTCCGGATTAAGGTCTGCAGATCGGTGATGTACTGCATCGCGGGTTCATCCAGGCGATGCAGGCGTCTAGCTATCTCGGTCTCCAGGTTAAACTGATAGTCCACCGGGAAATAGCATTTCTTAAACGCCTCCGTAAAATCCTCGTATGTCTGCCATCGCCTGCGGTTGTTTCGGAACCACATGAGTGCTTGGTCCTTCAGGAGATCAGGCAGTGATGCCAACAATGCGTCAGCATTAAGGTTGTACCTGAGTCGGTTCTCTTCAACTGTCTCCAGGAAGGACACGGGCTCCTGTCGCCCGTTAAACGTAACCTTCCAGATGTTCGGATGGATGCCCGCACGGTTCCCTGGCAGCGGTACGTACGCGGAGTTAAAAGTATTCGCCATCGGTACCGTCACCGGCAGAGGAAACATAGGTGCGTCTTGTGTCACAGGATTTGGCGACCTATTTCCACTAGTCAGGAATTTAACGAGCCTCTTCTGTAGGGCTTGGATGTTACCCGTCGTATTCAGCTGAAACTTTGTTAGCTCTTCTTTCAGCTCAACGCGGTTCAACTGGTTCACCCAGTCAGCGGCACGATCTGGCTGTAACCCTCCGGCCGCGGTTAATAGCGTTTTGGTTACCTTAGCCGCCTCGCTGGACGGCCCCGCGCCGTCGTCGCACACATCCAATTTATCGAACGGATTTTCGAAGTCCGGTAAACTCATCACGACAATTTTACGGTTTCCCGCACTATATAGTTTCTTTTCACGGAACAGTCTACACACAATTTTAATTTATTCAGGTCCCTGCTCGGGCGCCAGTTTGTGACGCCTTTTGTTTCGGCGCACCGATATGACGCGTTACAATAACTTTTCAACGGGTTGCTCGAGCGCCAGGCTTTTAATGTGGGTCCCCACAATAGCAATCGCACGCTTCGGTTGCGTCGACTTTTACAGATCACAAGGGTCAGGGATGGGCTGGTAATAATTAACCAAATCGAGCAGCTTAAACTAGTTTATTCTTGACTGCTTCCCAAACAATAAAATTATAATTGTGTAGTGTTCCCCCCAAAAATACAAAGTACAAATTTACAATTCTCTACTGTGCGCTGTATTTACACAATTTATACAAACGCCAATATTCACCTTCCTTTCAGTTCGGTGCAACAAACTTTGTACGGTCGGGTCTAACGTTCTCTCTGTACACGGATCTCAGTTCAATTAACATTAACAGGAAGGATAAAGGCTACAATCAATAACTTTCGACGAAACGTAGGTTTGCTAGGCAAAACATCCACGATCGACGGAGTTAATTAATAAAAGAAAGAAAGAAAACAGAAATCAATCACTTTCGACGACACGTAGGTTTGCAAGGCAAAACATCCACGCTCGACGGAGTTAATTAATTGGAAATTTAAAGAACGTGAAATTCCACCACTTTCGAGAAACACAGGTTTGCAAAGCAAAACATCCGTGCACCCTAGAGTTAAATGAAACACACGCCGGAAGAGTAGGGAGTTCAACCACTTTCGGAAAAACGTAGGTTTGCAAGGCAAAACGTCCACGTCAACCAGAGTTAGTTAATCTCGGAGGTAAAGAATTAGCAGGTAAAATCACTTTCGGCACAACGTAGGTTTGCAAGGCAAAACATCCACGCCAACCGGAGTTAATTAAACCCGAAAAGAAGATTTAACAAGCTTAATCGCTTACGGAAAAATGTAGGTTTGCAAGCAAAACATCCACACTAACCGCAGTTAATTAAACCCGAAAAGAAGATTTAACAAGCTTAATCGCTTACGGAACAATGTAGGTTTGCAAGGCAAAACATCCACACTAACCGCAGTTAATTAAACCCGAAAAGAAGATTTAACAAGCTTAATCACTTACGGAAAAATGTAGGTTTGCAAGGCAAAACATCCACATTAACCGCAGTTAATTAAACCCGAAAACGGAAAAGTAAGAAACGAGTAGGACGGAACAATGTTAATTTAAAACGGAAGAGTAACGTTAAGTACACAAAACAAAAAAAATGCAAAGGTTTTTCCCACCTAGGGAGACCAATGTAAATGTGGCTTACCGGTAACGGTGTTGCACCTCTGTAAACTTCTATTTAAATAAAACTAAGAAAATACTCCCGCAAATAATTATAATCGCACAGAAATCTAATGTCGCACTAGGTATCGGCCAAGGCACTGATAACGAAGCAAGTTGCGCTCCGGGCGCGATGCTCTTGATTTTATAGGATTTTGGACGGTGACGTCAGCCATTGAATTTGGGCTTATCCTACTCCGAGTAAAATCACTCGCGCATCCAAATTTCCCAAATTTGGATATGCAAATTGACCTCGGATGAATAGCGCCAAATGTCGCAACGGTCCATTGTGAGCAAAAATTTTATCGAACAAATAATTTCTAAGGGCCATTGAAATTGAATTTACATCTCAACTAAATTTTAGTAAATTTATGTATTTTTACAACAATCAAATTCAAAGAGTTCGAATTTTGATCAATGGCCACGCGCGGATTTTTGCTACAATACGGAACAATGACTGTAAACATTGAACGCAACAAACTTCTTATTATTAAATTAAACTTTAAATTTAATTCAATTAATAAACATTTCATAAAATCTAATTTAGGGGGCACCAAAAAAAATCACTTCGTTACAACGTAAAATTATATAAAGGTAGATTATTCTAAATATTTAGTGCTTTATAGTAACTCGCTGGAGTTGTTTGTTTCGTTGCGATAAAATAGACAAATTGTGTTCCACCGGTAGATAAGGACATTATTAATGGGTACAATATCTAAACGTGATGTCTGATTAACTACAATGCACTATTGTTTTAGTCATTTAGAAGACAATTTAAATATACCAGCAGAATGATTTTTATTAATCGGAAAATTCTGATAAGTGCTAATTAATTCTTCACCCTCAAAATTACGCACATCAATCATTTTTAAACTCGAAGTATTACGAGAAAAATAATTTTTAAATTAAAAGTTAAATGATGTTAGATTAAATTGGAAATAAAACAAAACGTTAATTCTTTGTTTTTACATTGATTAAATTTTAATTTAAAATTTGTTTTAATATGATTAATGAGATTCGTGATAAAAGTGAGAAGAGAAAATTAAAATCACATTACTTTTTTAAATTTTGTTTATTTAATATATGCGTTTTGAGATTAATTAGGTCGCTGTTTTTGTGAGAGCAAAAATTAATTAAAGGCGCATTGCCTGTCAACAAGAAGTAATCAGTTAAAGCTGAAAGTAATCAAATTTGTCATCAACCTTCCAGGACAGCTGAACCATAGCAATTAAAGCACATTTAGAAAGCAATGAAGGATGCTGTATTGAAAGTCGAAATTTTGAATTTATTACACTGCATTTCATGATTCCTATTCGTTAATTACGAACCACATCCCAACAAAAGTAACATGATATTTTATTGTGACGTTTATTGTTGAATTATCTGCAGCAATTTATTTTATAATTGAAGCATACAAATTTGTCCCAAATAAGCCATTTAAATAATTTAACTTGAAGAGCTTGACGTTATTAGTAGCGCCGACAAAATTTAGGGGTGCCTTGAAACTACTTTACTTTACTCCCAACACGAATTAGGTAAAACTTCGTCAAAATAACAGCAAAAACATATTAACCCTATGTTTAGCCAAGTATCTTAAAGGAGTACTTTGCACATTCTGAAATATTAACGAATTTAAGACGAACTGTATAACTATAGTACAATAACATTAAATATTAAATTTAGTTTCTTAACTTTTGTACTTCAGTCTCATTAAATTACATCTAGCGGAAACTTTTTTTTATTAAAATATATATTTTATTTCAGTATTTCAGTAATCAAATAATAATACATAAAAATTCAAATTCATCTGTTTTGGCATGTTTGTTTGTCGATTCTTCTTTTATTATAACATTTGCCTAGGTATTGAGTTAATTTATATTTTCAGTATATTTTTAATATCGAAATTTCAGTTCAAACGGCTTCAAAGATTGATTTTTATACTTTTTATGATTCTACATACAGGGTGCACTAAAAGTTCCGCAATGTCTATTTATTTTTAAAACAAGTTTTTGAGGAAAATTATTCAAATAACAGTTGTACAGTTCTAAGTGACGTGTTATACAGGGTGTCCCACTTTTTTCCAGCAAAATTTTTTTAGATAGTAAATGTCATAATGAACAAAAATTTTCCTGAATGAATTATTATGTTTTTTCGACTCCTTAAAAAGTTACAGCAATTTTAAAATTGATAATTTTTTTTATTTAAATCAATTATTATTTGGATTTCTTTTGCCAAATAGAATTGTTTGAACATAATTGGCTGTATTTAACCCTCTAATGTCCAAATTTTTTTCTTTCTAATAAAATTACAGTTGGCTACTTTAAGGTCACTAATACTAAATTTGTATTAAAATTTAACTGAAACTGTACCTGGTAGTCTGAGGACCCATTTTTATTTGTTTTGTAAACAATCGTCTATAGACAAGGACTGGTATTTTGCCAAAATTTCAATACACGGAAATTCGACATAAGATTTTATATCGCCCGCCTCAAGGCGGTTTTAGGAACTAGAGGGTTAAAATAAGTGAACAGCGAGGCTAAATTTCCCTCGGTAGCATCTTACTGGCTTAAAAATATACAAAATCCAAAGCATGCTTGATTTAAATAATAAACATTAAAATCAAACGAACTTTATATTGACATGATCTTAAATGACAGTTTAAAGGTCACTCAATAATCACTTAACTTTTTAAAATATTTTTATTGCATATTATTGTATTTTAGAAGTTAAAAGCACATATTTTCTTATTTTTATTGAATAAATGGTGTGAAGTTACAAGGGTTTAAGAGGATGGCCGATGTATTTGGTAGGGTCTTGTCTTTTTGATCATAAAAAGTTTTCTTCGAAAGATTTTTTTAATTTTCTTTTTGGCGTGCAATGTAGAATCTTCAGGCTATAATTTTTTGCAATTTTTGTCTTTGTGAACGCATGTTTTATTATTATTATATTATTAAATTTAAAACATAAATTATAATAACATTATATGTATATTATAACATCGTTATACGCTTTTGTAATTTAGAAATTTTTTTGCACTTTTAAAAATCACCCTAAATAAAAATAAAACAAAAATTTACGAAAAAAAACGGGAATCTCGACATTCTCTTAAATGCCTGGAAAATATATGTGAAAACCGATTTTGCTTTTTTTGATTGGTATGGCTGTACTTGGTCTTTGAAATCGACAAAAATTTACATTGAAATCACCTATACCCAAATTAAACCGGCTATCCTCTTAAGTTTCCAATATAAAAAGTGGTTGCTGGTTGAAAAAGTTAAGTGAATATCGTATAACCTTCAGCCTGAAACATTTTTCTTAAAAATTCATTGTTTGCAAAATAAATGGGCGTTACTGCACTTTTTATCCACCCTGTATAGTGGCACTCATTCCTAATAGGATAGTCGAATTGCAGTCGGGCTTCATTCATTCCTTGTGATTTGGAATTGGGAATGAGTGCCAAAGAGTGAGACAGAGAATTTTTTGTGTCCTCAGAACTTATGAGCGTGATTGTACAGTTGGTTCCAGCTAGAAGTAGGACAAAAGTATTCACGATCGCGTAATCTTTGTCCTACTTCCAGGTGGGAGCAACTTTACCCTTTATTTCAGAGAGAAATAGGACACAAGCAAGGACTTATGTGTTCTACTTCTAATGGGGAACAGCTGTACATCAGTGGAAAAAATTACAGCAACTTTTAATTTTTTTTAAATTTAAATATATATATATATATACATAAACTAAGAACAAAATCTGTTGGCCTATATTAAGAAACCTTATCTGTTTCATATGATCAATTTATTTCCGCATTGTACCATGTATCAAGGTTTTATAAAGAAAAAGATAATTGTGATATTTTTGGGGAAGAAATAGAGCAACTTTACATTAAAACGTAAAATGACGTATAGCGGTTCACATGATATAAAGGATTTAGGTTAGGAGATTGAGATGGCCAGGGTATAGTAACCGAATTGAATCACTGACATATATATAAGCTTTCATTTTTGTGTAGGATTCTTATCCTATTGAAAAAAGTAGTGTGGAGGCATTTTTTCAACTGCGTAGGGCAAAATAATATTAAACAAAGTGTCTATAAAATACAGGGTGAGTCTTTAGTGCGATATCGGAAGATATATCTATTATTTTAAGAGATAGGAAAAAAACTTACATTGCAAAATTGGATGGTTTATTAATTCGCATAACCAGACATTATTTTTGTCTATACAGGCTGTTTCGAAGTTGAAGCGCAAGCTATTCCACCTTTTTTATTGGAACACCCTGTATATTTTTGATATTACAAATTTAAAAAAAAATACTTGAACCTTTACCAACTTTAAAAACAACTTCAAATATTACACGCAACTCATGCACTAGAAAATCCTTACAAACGCCAAAGCCAAAGGTGTCTAGAATATCATCTTCACTGAATCCAAAATTAAAATTAGATAAAAATATGAACAAGTAAACGAACTGATTATTTCTAAAGAAAAACGCTACAACCTTAGAAGTAAAAAACCTAGTGAAACAAATAATAAAATTACTTGATTTAAACATTTTTCACAACTTCAAAGGAATTAATTATTGTAGTTTTTATTCGCAAGAGTCATTATTTGATATACAGAGGGGTGCACAAAAAACGGCCAACGATGTAGCTTCGTTATTTCTTTTCCGATTTAGTAAGTGATATGTCAAATTAAATGGTTTGAAGGATACTACTATCAGATAATAAAAGATTAATTTTGTTTTTGAAAACATCAGAGGAGGGGTTGGCAACTTTTCTTTTTCAAATAGCAACATATTTTTTCGATTGAAAAAAATCATTAACAAAAATAATCTAAACCAATTATACCATTTTTTTTTCATTTTTTTTCCATTTTTTTTTTATTTTTTTATTATTAGTTTTTTTTTAATTTAATTTATTTGCTTTTTTTTGTTTTTGAGTATGGAGTTTTGTATTTTTTAAGTTTTGTTTTTTAATTTATTGTTAATACTTTTTAATTTATTAATAATTTTTTAAATTTATTAATAATAAATTAAAAAAACAAAACTTAAAAAAAATGAAAAACTCAAAAATAAAAAATAAAAAAAGCCAATGAATTAAATTAAAAATACAAATAATAAAAAAAATAAAAAAATAAGAAAAAAAATTTTAAATTAATTTAAAAAAAATATTGGTATAATTGGTTTAGATTATTTTTGTTGATGATTTTTACAATCAAAAAAAATATGTTGCCATTTGAAAAAGAAAAGTTCCCCCCTCCTCCTCTGTTGTGAGAGCTGACAGATTTTTTCTTGCATCTTTTTGTACATTCTGCGCAAATATAAAAAACAACAGTGTGTATTACAATCTCCAAAGCGCCATCAAGATTTTAATGGGATTATGAAAAATTTAAAATATGTTTTACTTGCAAACACCGTGTTACATAGTGCACTGAAATAAATTTAAAACGTTCACCTTCAGATTTTAATCGATTAACTATTTGTTCCGAGTTTTCTTATCCAAACACGTACATAAATGCAATTCATATTTTTAGTTTAAAATTATTAGCTGAGGTCAGCCATTGAGAAAATACATTCTGAAATACTTACATATGTAAGCATTATTTTAAAACCGATTATACTCCTGTGATACAGTATTAAATCTTAATCTTTTGGCTTTATTCAATGCATAATATTAAAATTACATTTACTGTACCTTTAAGGAGTTCTCAAAATATGCTCTTCACCGTCATGACAGCATGCATTATGTACACTAAAAAGCATTTCCTGGAGAGAAAGGCAAAATGTGCTTATGAATTCTTATCTGTTGTCATAATGTTATTTCAGTAAATTTGAGGAACGTCTTAAATCCAAAACGCACACCGGGATTAAAGTACGCTTTGCAAGAATCCCATTTGGTAGTGTGTGAGTCTTTGTCTGGGTGTGTGTATTTTCAACATTAGCATAGCATTTTATACAAAGTGCTTCGTGGTTTGAATATTAATATATACTCCCAGTAGCGCGGTATAAATCATTTTAAGATACCCTCCGCTAATGTTAGTGTTTACACTATATAGCTCAAGCCGATACTTTTAAATTGCTTTTGTCCTCAATATATGTTGTACAGTTTTTATAACCTGAATTAAAACTATCAGCAGGAAAGGTATTTATAAATTCCCACCCCATATCGCACTATTAAAATTACATATTATTTACCTACCAATAAATATTTTCGTTTAGATTTTTATTTTAATTGTCACTGCAATAAAAACAAAAGATTTTGCTGTACAGCCAGGGAACTCAATATTTTTCTTACCTGAGAAATCATCAAAATATAAACAGAACTATTCCACTTCTTCTACAACTATTATTTACATAATGTTTAATCTGATGACAGGATATCCTATGTTTTTAAGAAATTTTTAAAATTAATTACTGAATAAAGAGATCATTTGGTATTCATTGTAAATTCTTGAAGAGAAAAACGAAAGATGTATGTGAAGTAATAAAGTGGTTCTGAATTTTTATAGCATTTTATTAATTATTTCTTTTGTTATTCTGAAGATAGGCAAATTTGAATTTTGTGTAGAACAAGAAAATCAAATATAAATCAAATCAATTTACGCTTGAGCTTATTTATTTAAAAATTCATTACTTTTATGTCTACGTTTATTATTCTTCACCTTTTCATTCTTTAGGGTTGTTCATATCAAATCCATTGAAATGAATGTAGAAAAAGTATTTTCGTGTTATCCATCAAAATGTCTAAAAATTCCCCGTGTAAATAAAATAAGAGTATATACACTACAGTGTTAAAATGAACTAAATTAATTTATTTATTATGAATGAGTTTAATAAATTATTTGCAAACCTAATATTTCACTTGCCAAATTATAGTATGTTTTACATATCATAACTTTTGAAGCTCAACTTCAGATTTTCTACATACTCTTTATTCGCTTTAAAATAATAATGAACTATTTAACCTATCATAAATTTTATTTCAAAAGTATGGTAGAGAAACTAAATTAGCGCGAGAAGGTGAACCTAATCTAATTATTCGACATGCTAAAGGAGTTCGTAAGATAATTCAGGCTTCTTTCCCTATTCAACCTAGACCTCAGGAAAACTTAAAACATCCCCGTTGGATATTTATTTTCAAAATGTTGCCGACATGAAATATAAAATTGAACACTTTTCTTCATCAGTACTTCCTTTTAACTAACGATGTAATTATCATAGTTGAATCATAGTATCCTCTGATGCAATGTGGGGTTTAAAAGGCCACAATATTTTAGAAGCGACCGTACACTTTTTTTCTATTAGCATAAAGAGGCGGAGGCGTATTTATTGCAGTTAGTAATGGGTTCTCTTCAAAACTGGTGGACTGTGATTAGGGTTGCTGAACCGCGAATTTCAGGAACACATTCCCCGGGCATTTTGAAAAAATGTGCAGTCTTGATACCCGATGTAATTAAAATTTTGAATACCAAAAAATTCTAAAGAGTTTTATGCCCTCCATAACATTTAATACCGTTTTCGATAGACAAGGATTGGTAAAATTTTTACTAAATGAGTAAATGAGTAAAACTGCATGCATATACAAAATTTCATTAGAAAATCTTTACTACTTTGGCAGCAACAAGAAAAGGTTTTTCATATCTGCTATCGCCAGTTATCGCTATAATTATGCGAATTCCCGAGAATGACTTATGGCCGATCTCACCGACACGACTTACACTTTAAGAACTACTTAAATGTCTAAGTAGTCCTTATCGGGTCTCACCGTCATTGGAAAGGCGAACTTAAAGCCTAAGTTGAACTTAAAATTAAGTCGTTGATATCGGCGACTTAAAACTCAACTTAACCTAGAAATTACAATTTCTCGTGAAAATAAACTAGCAAATGGCATTATAATTCCAGAAGCAATTTAATTTTAATTTATATAATTAATATTGATATCCCAAGACAAGTTTACACTAGAAATGACCATTTAAAACCATGCCAAATTTCCATGTTTTTTTCAATATTTTCGTTTAAAAAAAGACACATTTTTTATTTCAAATATAAGACAGTAGATAAAACACATATAATTATATATTATCACAGAATTATCTATAATAGTATATTTTAAGATTATATTGTCATTCTGTGGTAAAATAATAAAAATCATAGAATGAAACGACGCGACGGAAGCCGAACGATGCCCGAATACTGCCGAATACCAACCGAACACCAAAATCCAATCTCTACTAAACTTAGCGTAAGTATTCGTTTTATATGACTGGAGAGACCTCTTAAAATTTTAAGAAGAACTTAAGTGCAAGCAAGACTGTTAAGTTTTTATTTAAGCACTGTTGGTGAGATCGGCCATTAAACAGCTGTCTCGTGTCCCGGGAATTAAAAAAATATCGAGTCTGAGCAACTCTAACTGTGATATGAATTCGGTCGAACAGGTTTTTTTGTCAAATAAGAATCCTCTGCTATCATAATTGGTTCAGTATATTTGGCTCCAAATTCGTGTCTCGAAGCTTATGCAGCTCACTGTATAAAAAAGGCCCCATACACTATCAAAAAATTTGCGCAACAGAGGATGTATGGACGGGTTTGATGTTTGATGATTATAAATTATAAATATTTCGATCCTACTTGGTTCCTTTGTTGCTCTTCTCACAACAATCATAAATCAAAACAAAACAAGTGGAGTTTAACAACATCTGATAATTGATTAAAATGGCCTGTTCAAAAAATAAGGAATTTTGGCGTGAGTTTATTGGTATTCATTGGGAGTAGACTTTTAACATTCGAACTTGAAGTTTGCGCAACCTCGACTTCAACGATGTGTATGGTCCCGGTAAAATTTTGTTTGTGCAACAAGATATTGCGGAAACATTTGTGTGCAAACTGTTTGATAGTGTATGGACCCTTTAACGCAGTAGAATTAGTTTGTGAAAATCTATTATTCGGTTGACTCTACAGAGTGGCCCAACTAAGAGTTTCCAGCCAGGTTATTTTGGAAACGAATAATTTTTGAAAAAAAACCTGAAACCGATCAACTTTTATTTGGGGGAACCAATTTTTATGGTAACGCAAGGGATCATAAAAAATCGCTCCAGTTACGTTGTAGCAATTTTTTTATGACTTTGATACTTTAGTTATTACCGGGACAACCAAACTTTCGTTTAAAAGCAACAATATCCGAAAAACGCCAGCCTCTTGTTTATTTACCCCCAAAAAATGTGAATTGTGTCAATCTCTATTCAATCCAATTCGGATCGAGTTACACGAGATAAACGTAATCATTTTTATAACTTACAATTTTGTAAAACAGGAGATACGTTATTGACTAAAACTTTTCACCATTTAGCTTATACTTCAGTTTTAGAATATTGGGTTGATGATAACTTTAAAGGGGTTGCTGAGCCCTACAATAACTTTAGAGAGCAATTTTTTAGCCTTAATACTTGTTTGAATTCAATTGAATGGGAATCTATCTTGAATCATTCAGATATAAATGTTGTGGTTGAAAGATTCTATGATATTCTCCATTCTGCAATTAGTTTGTATATTCCTGTTAAATTTGGGAAACAACCATATCCTAAATGGTTTAGTAAATAATTAAGAGAACTAAACTCAAAAAATGATGTAAAGCTATTATTATAATTATACAGGGTGCCTCACTTTTTTTCCCGCCAAAATTTTTATCAGATAGTAAATGTCATTCTGAACAAAAATTTTCCTATGGACTATTATGTTTTTTCGACTCCTTAAAAAGTTACAGCCATTTTAAAATTTCAATAATTTAATGATTTTTGTGGGACACCCTGTATAAATTTCATTTTATTTTAATTTTTTTTATTTAAATCAAGTATGCTTTGGATTTTGAATATCTTTAAGCCAATAAGATGCTAAATTTTACCAAGGAAAATTTAACCTTGTCGTTCACTTATTTTAAATCATCTGTCACTTGCCTTGAAGAGGACGCTGACACAATTTATACTGACTTCTCCAAGGCGTTTGACACAGTGAATCATAAATTATGTTCAAAAAAACCAATTTGGCCAAGAAAAAATCCAAATAATACTTGATTTAAATAAAAAATATATAATAAGAAAGAATATTATACAGGGTGTTCCACAAAAATCATGAAAATTTATCAATTTGAAAATTGCTGTTACTTTTTAAGGAGTCGAAAAAACATAATAGTTCATAGGAAAATTTTTGTTCAAAATGACATTTACTATCTAAAAAAATTTTTGCTGGAAAAAAAGTGAGACAGGATGTAGAAGCGTATGAGTTCAGTCTAGCATTCCCAATGTTTTTGACCATTTGGTTTCCGTTCATTTGAATTGAGCTTGCAAAAACATTATTATTGACGAGAAGCACGGTTTTTCCAATAACTGACTTTCTGATTTATCAAAATCATCTCTCACTTGCCGTGAAGAGGAGGCTGACACAATTTATACTGACTTCTCCAAGGCGTTTGACACAGTGAATCATAAATTATTATTGGCGAAACTAAAGGCCACATTGTATTAGACTAGTCCTGTATTGAAGAAGTGCTGAACTCTGGATTTACTACCAATTACGAATACCACTGTCCATTAGCTACAGCTACTAGATTTTTTAACAGGCACTATTCACAAATAGAAATTTTTGGTGTATCTTTTGATTATTTTAAAAGCGCTGTTTCTAAACATCTTGAAACTTCTTTGGGGTTTAAAAAAATGTAATTTTTCTTTATTTTCTATTTTTCTGTTCTAAATCATATTTTAATTTTAATTATTTTGTTGAATCTATTATAAAATTCTTATTATATTTTATTGTAATTGGGATATCTCGTAAACCATAAATAAATAAATTTAGAGAAAAAATCCTTATTATGATGAATAAATCGTTTCCTAAAATATCTTTAAGATATAACCTTCATCGACATTACTTTTTCATCGATCCAGACGTTTCATCGACAACCATTTTATTAACACTGCCCTTTCATTGACAGTTCTTTTCATCGACACTACATTTTCATCGACAAGGTTCTTGTCGATGACATGTCCGAGTTGACGAAATGTCCTTGTTGATGAATGGAGTTTGTAGATAAGATGGTAATTCTGATGAAAATGTGAAGTCATTAAAGCGTCCTTGTTTATGAAACCTTCTTATCGATGAAAATGTAATGTTGATAAAACGTAGTATATATAATATTGCATTCGATGAAAGGTCTATGTCGATGAAACGCTAAACAATCCTTTCAGAAGTTTTTTTGTACCATATGATGCAAAATTTTAATATTTTAGTTTTAAGGAAATATTGAATAAAATTTAATAATAAAAGTAAAACGAAAAGTACGTTTTGTAAACATCTCGCGCCGAGTAGGTACTCTAGAAATTTTAAATAAACCCTTTATTTGACCTTTACAAAATCATACCGCATTTCATCTTGGAAGGATGTCAATAGTCAAATAAAGTGCAGATTTTTTTAAAGTGTATTGCGTACACAAAAAAGTAATAATAATAATTTTTGCTATTAAATTCCTTGTGGTTATTATTATTAAGAATAAAAAAGTATTAACGTCTTAAGAACTTCTAATTTTGAAACAATATTTAGTAAATCTAGTTTTATACTTTAAAACTTTTAATATAACTGCTCAAACTTATTACCATAAATATTCCTTTATTTCCGAATTGTAGGAAACTCTAAACAGATAAAATTATAAATTCCAGACAAACTTTAATACGATAAACATAGTTATTTCTTTGCAATTCTATTTATCTGCTTGTAATTTGCACCAGCGCTGTGTATGTAGTAATAAAGGATACTAGTGTATGTACCTAGACATAGTTTGGCGGTGAGTAAAATTAGCATAATTGAATCGTTTGTTGCAGGATATGTATTCGGCGTGCAGAGATTTGAACAGCAACCATCATATACCGAGGTAAATCCAGGCCAGGATGCTTTGCTCATTTGCAAAGTCTTCAATAAAAGAGGATCATGTTCCTGGCAAAAGGATAATAAGGTAAGGAGCTGATAAATGTTGACACACTTTATAAAATGAAAAGAAATTTTAATTAAGATATTTTAATAACATGCTAAACACCACCCTCCACCAATATTAATTAATATAAGATAATAAACAAGATTTATGCTTCAAGTAAAATATGTATCACAAATATACACAATTTATCAGTTTGTTTTAAAATGCGTTCAAATCACACCAACATATTTCTCTCTATTCACAAAAGCAATCTTAAACATGACACTTTTCAGAGTTGAATAAAATCTCGTTTTAAAATATCGCCCATACTCACAAGTGTAATGCTGATAAAAGTAAAATATTTTCATGACTTCACGCTTGTCGAGTGTGCTTAGGAAAAAGAAGGAAAGATTATCGACGTTGATTTATGTCGTGTAAAGTTAGATAATGCCCAACAATATCTGGATATGAGCCGGACTTCGGGTAACATATTCGGAACACATTTTTGACGAGTGTACATTTTTCCTGTCAATTTCTTTGATGGTCAAGCAAACCCAGTCGTAAAAGTCCTGATCGTTATTTTCGTTTCCTTAGAAATAAGGATCAAGTGAGCTTACAGTTTACAGTTGTTCTCAAATAATTTTTCACGATTGTTATTCCAAACATGTGCTCAAACTTCTCAAACCTTTCAAATCCACTCAATCTGTTTCGAAGCTAAATAAGTTTATTATTATAATAATGGGATAATTAAAATCCATTATTTTGGATATTTAAATTATCGTACGCGTTAACGTGTGCTTGTGTAACTTAAATTTAATGTAATGCTCCACGTACTATTAAACTTTGCACTCAGTTAACTGTTTGTTGAGGTAGTTTTTAGTGCATATGTAAAACGGTTTCATAAACATCTGCTATTTCACTTATAGTTTCTAAACTAATTTCCATAAAATAATATCCCTTCGTGTAGTAGATTCAAGCGCAAAATCAAACTTAATCGCATGTAGTCATTAAAACAAAAGCCTTTGGAGCTATGCGTGAAATTTACGCGACAATAATTTTCAATACTTCATGACAAACCTTATTAGCGTAAATTTAATTATTTTTAAGATATGAATTATTATAATACTCTTTTGACATTTATATATTTAGATTAAATAGATGAGATTTCCATTGTTTAATTTTAATTAATGGAGTTCAAAGAGCTTACTAAATAACATTTACAGTAAAAAATTTATGGCTAGCTTTTTCATACATAAATAAAAAAATGTTGTTTTGAAGGTCATTTCAAGGTCTACTTTGTTTTTTTAAACACAAACCTATGTTTTTTAATAATTAATCTTATTCTATGCTGAAAAAGAAACACATTTTGGTGAAAACATATTTTTATTGTCCTTCGAGATTTAAAGAAATTTAATAAGAAAAATAAAAAAACTATTTCTTTATTTTTGAAATTTTTAAATTACTAATTTGTTAAATTAAAAACTATGTACAGAAAAAAGGAAATGTACTTACATCAAAAAATTTTACATATTTTTATAGCTTACTATTATATTAACAATCTGTTAAAAATTGGCGGGTATACATTTTTTTGATTACGAGAAATTAATTAATTACCATTTGCAACTTGATAAATTATCGATTTTTTCAATTTTTTTCTATGTTGGACCCTACTTACATCAAAAATTTTTACATATTTTTATTGCTTACTATTATATTAACAATTTGTTAAAAATTGGCGGGTATACATTTTTTTGATTACGAGAAATTAATTAATTACCATTTTCGAGTTGAGAAATTATCGATTTTTTTATTTTTTTTCGATGTTGGACCCCACTTACATCAAAAAATTTTACATATTTTTATTGCTTACTATTATATTAACAATTTGTAAAAAATTGGCGGGTATACACTTTTTTGATTACGAGAAATTAATTACCATTCGTGACTTCATAAATTATCGATTTTTTCAAATTTTTTGTATGTTTGACCCTACTTACATTAAAACATTTTACTAGTTTTTATTTTTTACTATTATAGTAACAATCTGCAAAAAATTGGAGGGTATACATTTCTTTGATTAGGAGAAATTAAAAAAATAAGGTGGCGACTTCATAAATTATCGGTTTTTTAAATTTTTTTCTATGTTGGACCCTATTTAGATCAAAAATTTTACATATTTTGATTGCTTACTAGTATATTAACAATCTGTAAAAAATTGGCGGGTATACATTTTTTTTGATTACGAGAAATTAATTATCATTCGCGGCTTCCTAATTTATCGATTTTTTCAATTTTTTTACACGTCAGACCCTACCTAGATCAAATATTTTCACTAACATTTATTGCTTACCCTTATATTACCATAATATAAAAAAATGCGGGTATACATTTTCTGAAAAAATAACGAATGCAAAAAACGAATGTAAAAATGAATCTAAAATCGAATCCGAATGCATTCGAATGTAAATTCAGCCTGGTTGCATGTTAAGTCAGTTGACTTTTCTAGTGAAAAACTAGCTTCATCAGAAAACACCTTATGCGAAATAAATAATGGATTCATGGTAATTTGTCGAAGAATCCAATTACACAAATTTGGACGATTAAGGAAATCGTTACCATATAAATTTTGATAAGAGACATATGGAAAGGATGGTATTTGTTTTTTCGCAGAATTTTTAGAAATAGATGTCCGATACTTACACCACTTTCTTTTGAAATTTATTGAATGCTACTTTGTGGATAAACTCTAACAAGGCTATAAAATATGTTGTGTTTTGTTCATTAATTATTCCTGCCGCCTTATTTTTTTTTATTTGAACGCATCCATTTCGAAAAATATTTCCTTATTGGTTAGGATAACGATCATTAAACATATCAGCTGTTTCCTGTAATTTTGTCTACATTCTCCCAAAATCATAAACATGTTAAATGCTTCTTCAAAAAATTCATCTTATAAAACCTTTTTTTTAAATTTAATTAAGAATTTGCACTTGTGTATGGATTAATTTTATAAAATGTATATTGAGAGAAGAAATTTGTTATTTTATGACACACTTGATTGAAATCTCAAGATGAATGATAATAATAGAAATAAATTTATTTTATTTTTTATTAAATAAAAATATGTTTTCACCAGAATTTGTTTCTTTTTCGGTGTTGGATTAACTTTCTTTCTTTTATTAAATCAATAATTTTTAATATGGTATTTTTTAAGCATCGGTGTTTACGAAAGAAAAATTAGATAGTGAAGAAGCAAATCTATTTACTTAGCATAACTTAATTTATTTATGTTAAATAAGTTTACTAGAAATTGATAATTATGTAAAAATTTTCGAAAGTTATAATAAATCAAATGGAACGTTCTTTATATTTGGGAAGTCTAAGTGAATTTGCAAAGTTATATCTTTATAATAATATAAAGTAAAATTTTTATAACTTTTAACAAGATAATTATTAAAATTTTATATTGCGAAAAAGATAATGCGACACAAAATGGACACAATCTGATCTAGGTCAAAAGTTAAATTTAAGGGTTTTATTTGTCCTTTTAATAATACCACAACCAATATGTGGACTCTGGGATAAGTCACAAAAACCCTGTCGGCTTATTTCAATCTATAGATGCGGTTTTATAACTTTTAGGATAAGCGTAGTTTTTGGTCACCCTTTCCTATATTTTCCGAGACGTTCGTTTGTATTTTTTACTTAATTTCAGGGTATAACCCAAACACTAACATATGCATTATAAAAAGATATGTAATCGGTAACATTCTGTTTGAAAACGAAGTTTTTAAATTTTATTTTATTATTGCCAAATGTTCAATTATAATCACGCCACAAAAAGTTATTAATACCATGTATACAAAATGGCGGACAAATTTTAAAATATAATAGAATAAATATATAAAATATTAAATATAACGTTGCACAACCAAATCCAGTATAGAATCAGGTTTTCGATTAGTTTTCATTGAAAATTGTGCTGCGTTTCAAATGTCACAATTAATTATTTACAGGAAAATAAATTAAATCATTTACAAATGGGAAATTTTGAAACAAGCGCTTGTGTGATACCTTTTAATACAGTTGACTAATTAAAACAATTTTCCATGTGTTAAATTATGAGTAAATATGTACACATATGCTTAGAAACTTGACAACAGACATATCGTTTGTTGACTAAGTTGCTTGGTGACAGATTTTCTATATCTCTTCCTTATGCACGTTTTGTATTTGTTGAAAAAAGATAAAATCCGTCACAATGGCAACATGTTCAACAAACGATTTTTTTCGTTGTACGCAAACAATCGTATAGCTTACAGAATTCCACCTCTGATTTTTAAATTTAATTTTAAATGAAAAATACAATTTTTATTTTGAAAATTATTCCCACTAATAAGAACAAAATTATAATGTACTTTCGTAGTTGCAAACTTGTACTCGCTTCGTCCGAAAATATGGCATACATTTTGAAACAAAAATTGGGATTAACGAAAGTAAATTGTTCTAGTCTTTTTTTTTATTTTTATTTATAAATATGTGATTGTGAGTAAACAAATTTAACACAAATATTTCAAAAATATGTTAAGAAGTATTCATAGATTTAAAAGTCGCTTATTATTGAAAAATATAATGACACCCACTGTTGTTGGAAAATACGGAATTTTGATGAAAGTTGTGTAGAAATAAAGAGAATAAATTTCAAATCGAAGAAGTTAACTGTTGCTAACCTGCTAATAATTATTAGTAAATAAACTTAAAGTTGATAATTTATCAAGATATATTTCCGTACAGTTTTTAAAATTTTAAAATTTTATAAATCTATAATAATATAGGGCGTTTCTAAACATACGTCCCCAATATCGGGAACAGTTTCTTTGACCCATCTGAACATCAAAAGGAAGAATAAATTTTGTCGCCATTTTTTCAATTTTTGACATAACTTCTATATTTCTAACGCTAAATTGGTGAAATTTTGTACAGAGCTCAAATTTTAGGATTCAGTTTAAAATGCAGTCTAAAATGTTTTTTGAACTTTCGCAGTTGTATTCATAGGTGATTGACAAAATTGAGCTCTGAATAAAATTTCAGCAACATAGATGTTATGTAGTTATGTTAAAAAATTGAAAAAAAATTGAAGAAAGTTTAACACCCCGTATTTCGACAATTCAGCATTTTGGCAAAAAATTTAATTCTTACTTTCTTTCTTCCATTTCTGAAGACAGCAACACATGTTTCGAAACACCCTGTATATAATTTTCTTAAGATCAAATTAAGTATCATATTATAATATAGCAGTATTTCTTTAAATATTTAAAAACCTTTAAATCCAATAAAAGCTTGAATATTTATTTTTCCTAGAAGTATGGTTCTTCATGATTAGACGAAGGAAATGAGGTACAGTCTTAATTTCAAACCAAACAAAACCAAATTATATTACAATTTTATAAAATTTTCAAATTTGACACCTGATGCATTTTGAACCAATAAGTTGCATCTTCAGAGGAATATACATTTGTTTAATAAACAATAAAGTCAAATTTAGTTTGTAGAGGCACAATAGAACCGGCCCTATGAATACAACCCATAACATTTCTATCGCCAATAATGTCCCGCTTTCATTTTTGTGGCCTCCCCCTGTATTAAATTTTTATAAAAGAAGGTTGTATTTTTATTTAGAAATTAAGTTTTGTTTACAACAGACTACACATTTGTTTTTTATTACCAAAGACCGAATTTTATGCAAATTGCATATTCCGCTTATTTTATGCATTTTTTGATATTTTTAAAATTTTTCTTAAAGTATAGATAGATATTATAATTTATTTTGGGTAATTACTCCTTAAGAATTCTCCCTCTTCTTATTTCTAATGACCATTATTATAAAATTATAAAAACAAAAGAAGAAATTAAAAAATATTATAATTTGCATTAATAAGTAAAATTGAAAAAAAAAATGTATATTAAAACATAAAAAATATTTGTATAGACTCAATTTATTCTAAAAATATTTTTATTTACTTATGTTGCCGGTCAATAAACAAAAGTTGCTTGTAGTTTTTCGGATGTTTTTGGAAAAATAAAAATCTTTAAATCTCGGATATTTTTAAAATCGGATAAAAAACATGGAAGCTACTTCATTCACCGTTTTTTGTGTAGCCCTTTGTACCTTAAGGAACGGGGAAGGTGTTTCTTTTCGTAGCGAGTTGAAATTTTATAGGTGTACGCAGGAGAAAATTTTAAGAAACAAGTCCCGAATAATACAGTTTTTGCAAGGATGTTGATTCCAAGCGAGGTTCGAATTTCAAATTTTTCAAAGTCCTCTTACATTCTGAATAAAAATGCAAAGTCGTTAGATTTTTCTCGCTATTTTTCCGGTTTTCGTCGGGGTCAACTTTGAAAAATCACACCTTTTAATGGGAAGCGACAAAATTTGGCCCCTTTTATTCTCACATCCTGAGGATTTATCGGTACAATTTTTACGTCTCCAGGCGCAACGGTGTGGCTCCACGGCGCCGAAACGCAAAGTGTACAGAATTGAAATTTAGCGTCTTTACGGGCGGTAAAAGTACCAAATTTTGGTACCGCTTCGATCTCAAGATCCATCGGTGCAAAATATACAAACGAGATACGCGCTATTATGGCCACAGGAGCTCTTTTTTTTATATCTTGATTTTGTTTATATTTATTTGAGGCCTTTAAATTTGCATTTCGTTTTTCTTGCTTTTTCGACGCGGACTTTGAAGATTCGTAACTTTTGATAGGGGTTGAATATTACGGTCCGATATATTGCATCCATATTTATGAGCTAAAAAATCGACACTTCTAAATTTTCGCCCTTTGCTTCAGAAAAAAATCAAACGTAAAATGTTCAAAATATGGGGCTGAACGCAGTAAATTGGTTGCACCACTTTTGGCCCCCAATTTCCAAAAATGACTAACTTTTTCTACACGGCTTTATAAAAGAATGACTTCTACATCTGGTAGCCCGTAGGAAATTTCGGAAGCTATGCCTAAATAAATTCAAAATTTTGTATTTAGGGGTAAGTGGCTCCCGTCGGGCTATTTTCTAACCGATTTTCAATTTTAAGAGTTCAGTCGAATCTACTCTTAGAACCAAAATCTCCCACACATACGGTTTTTTTGAATTTCCAAAAAAATAACGAAAAATATTTTTTTTAAGATCGCATTTTAAGAAAGTCGCAATTGTTGACGCGTTTCGATCTAATCACCACCTCAAATTCTATTTCATCCCCACGATTACATATAATAATATCTTATCTAAAAGCTCTCAAGGTCCATTTGACGACAAAAAAGAATCACTTCGCTATCTCTTTTCGCTTTCGAGTTATGACTGAAAATGTAGCTAAAATGTAAAAAATAATTTCTCGGTTTTTCGGACAAACTAATTTTATTAACTCAATCTAGCATGATTCAATTATTCATTTTCATGCTAGATTGAGTTAATAAAATTAGTATGTCCGAAAAACCGAGAAATTATTTTTTACCTTTCTGTGAATACAATACGGACATTAAAGGACGTTCTTATGTAGCGTTTTGAACCAAAATATAGGTGTGGAATTTTTAACTTTTCACAAAATAATTAATATCTTCGAAACTAGAATAGAACTTATATAAGCACTACCGGGACGACTAATAGCTTACAATTCGCACCGTCATCTCCCACACGAAATGCCGCGAAAATTTGAATTCAGTTTAAAATTGCGCCGTCCAGGGCCGTTATACCGTTTATACCTACCAACATTTTCCCAAAACTTGGCGATTTTTTTCCAAACAAACTATTTAACTGATTTTAACCAAATATTTTTTAAAATACGTCTTTCTAGGGTGTTTACGTTTGGTAAAAATTTGAAATTGCTAACTTTTATAGTTTTCGAGATAAACAATAAAAACTGACTCCCATGTAAGATTTCAAACCTTTAAAAATATCAAAAAAAAATTTTTCCCAATTTTTTCAATATCGACCAGGCAAATGACAGATAATAGAAAATTGATGAAATGTGGGGTTTCAGTTGCCCTCTACACCCCCGAAAAATAAATTCCGCCCCAAAAACTTAAAAAAATCAAAATTTTTTTAAATAATGTAGCTTATAAATTAAAAAACTTGAATTTTTATTTTCTACCTTCTTTGTACTGGAGGTGGCGCTTACACGGTCAATATTATTGACGCAATATCGAATTTCTTCAATATATTGACCGTGTAAACGCTATATTCAAGCAATAATATTGACGCCAATAGGGTAAAGGGTATAACAATAATATTGCTTTAATAATATTGACCGTGTCAACGCCAATTTAAATATAAATTATTAAGTTTCAAATTTTTACACTTGTTATTTATTACAAATACATAATAAAATACTATTTTTTATCTGGTGATGAAACTTATAGCTCCGAAATCGATTAAATTTTGTTATTAACTTCCAAAGGAAGAAATAATAAAATTGGATAATAAGACTTAGATGTAGATATTTTCCTCAAACCTTAATCACAACTAATCCAAAGCATCGTGCCAACGTTTAATTCATAATGGATAATCTCTCTATTTCGTTGAAGGCGAGTTATTTGGTCAAAATGCACTCAATTGTTATACAAAAGGAAGAAGGCCTTTCTTAAGATAGATTTTCACAACTCCTGTAAATAACAACATTTATAAAAATTACGAGGATACTCAAAATTGAAGATAGTGAAGATAGTGAAGAATATCGTCACCCAACATCACTGTTATAAGTTATAACCTTACTTTTGATGGGCTCATCAAACATATTCTTATAATCAAATTTTTACCTGCTGATGGAACTTAATACTCCGAAATCAACTGTATTTTTTATTAACTTCCAAAGAAGCAATAATAAAGTTGGTTAAAAATACTGAATAAAACTTTAAAATGCAAACTATGCAAAATATACAGTGACACTGGAAATTTTAAACTGTGCAGTGGGATCTAAATTTGTGCAGTTAATCTGCGATTCCACTATCCGAAAAAAGTGACGAAAATCAAAAAGTGAAGACAAAAAGCTTATCGGTTACATCATTATTGTTTTCAAACTATTTCGGTACTAACTTTTTGTTTTTGAGTTAAAAGGTACCTAAATAAAAAAATTTTAATAAAATTTCGATTTTTCTCCGTATAAATGGTTTTGACACCAATATCACATTTTTTGATTGTTGACATGTTGCGTTGCCTAAAAATGCCAAAAACCAAATCAAAACGTTACTAATTAAGACCAAAATTAAATCTGCGTTATTAGAATTCGATTTGTAATAAGTAATAACGTTAAACCTCACTTTCGCTTATAATAATAATTTCTATTTTTTCTAAGTGGAACCATCCAAATTTCCAGAATTGTAACTAATATTTCTTGCAATGCAACCTTACGCATTATTTAAAAAAATTATAAAAGTACATTACGTTTAACGAATGAAGTGAAAAATGTAAAACATACAAGTTTCAAAAATTACAGTACCTCTACTCTCGGCTATTGCGGATGATGGTGGAGTTTATATTTTTCCATAACTGTGGAGAACACTTACTTGTGGCTTGTTTGCATTTATTGTTTTCATTATATTTGTTAATTATGCAAGATATTAAAAAAATATTTGTTGTTTCTTTTTAAAGGACATTTCCAATAATAGGACACTAGACCTAGGTTGCCATTTAAAATTTTAATGTTGCATTCGGTTTCGGGTACTTTCGGTATTTGATAGATTATTTAGTGGTAGATTTTTTCCGGAAATGTACGAAATAATGGGGTGGTAGGGGTTGTCCGGTACATTCTGTAAGTACAAAAAATTATGTTCTTTTCATAATAGATTAAAACCTAGTGTTTTACTACTTAAATACAAAATAAATTGTACTTTTATCTTGTATGATCAATTATACAAATGGATTGAACTTTCATTCATACAGGAGTAGATTATGGACCAATAGTGCGAAAAGCTCCCATGTAGAGCTTTTTATTTGACGAATAGTTGAACTGCATTCATCTTTGTTTTCGCTTAAACAAAGAGGCCCAGTTATATTATTCATGCATACTTTTCATGATCAACCGTTTCTCTACAATTTACAATAGATGATCCGGGAAATGTTAGGAAACAAAACATAAAGCAAAATGATGGAGTTTGATTCTTCCCCTTTTGTAAAATATACAAACATTCATTTAGCCAACATCTGCCTTTCACTTTATGACTCCTATAGGTTTTTAAAATATTACTCTTTTGCATTATTAATTTTTATAAATATATTTATTAATTCTTTTTTTGAGGTGTGCATTTTCAATTAATTATCAAAAATGTTATTGCAAATTGCAACATTATTATTATCACTATTAACATTTTTATTTTATTAGTTTTTTTGAGTATTTCTAGAAAATTGTATAAATAAGATAAATTGAATATATTGGTTATTTCAAAACTACTACTACTACTATTAAGAGTATTTTTTTAATTGAATAATGCAATTGTTATTGATAAGGGTGGTTTATAGGCAATTCTTCATTCTTTTGACTGATTTATGACCGACATCTGTCCTATCAATTAGTTGTCTGATTTATGTGATATTTTAAATTACTAGAGCTGAACAAATCGGTTAACTTAACCCATCTAGGATTTTATTTTTAAAGCTGCATTAAAGTTTTTTTTTTCCTTTTTTATGGTATAATAAAATAAAAATGTTTTACTATTCAAATCTCGTACGTAAAATATTGAAAGGAATGCAATAATTACTACGGATGTAAAGCAACCTTCTTGCATAAACTAAGCACCTGCTTCTAACTAAATCATATTGAAACACGAAACACGTGTACACCTTCATTACCAATAAGATCATCTAGATTTCAACAAACTAATATCATTATTAAAATAAAATTTATGTTTGTAAATTGCTAATCATGAAGTTTGAATAATACCTATGTATATTTTTTTTGTTCCAAATAAATTTATAAAGAGTATTTTGTTTAAATTGATTAAAATTACACAGGATGTCCAGCGCTGCGAGGAAGTAACATTACTCTAAAATTAAAAAAGATATCGACATGCGGTTTTCGACAGAATATACAATACTTTTAAACGCACACTCTAAAAATATTTTCCTAATATATCGGGTGTCCTTTCTAAGGTGGCGCACAAAAGTTACGTTTTTTAAATGGAACACCCAGTATATTATGTGATTTTTGGATTCCTTATCAAAAAATAATCATACTTTGTATAACATTTTATGAGAACTGAATTTTGGGACACCCTGTATAGTATTTTCATGAAGTGTGTCGATATTTTTTTTCATTTTAGAGTAATGTTACTTTCTCGCAGCGCTGGTAAACCTTGTACAAAAAAATGTTTAAATGTACCATTTAGTAAAGAATTAACTAAGATGTTTTGAAAATTTATTCTGTATTGTAAAATTTTTAATATAAATATGAACCAATAATAAAATCACAAAAAAATGTATTAATAATATTTATTACAGCAATTTTACCCATTCAGGCAATAAATTGAAATAAATTTATATAATTAATTTATAAGTTGCACTTAATAGTACAGTTAAGCTCACGTTACATATAATTTTGGTACAAGCCCGCTCCTGCGAGGCTATTGTTAAGAGTAATTTGTGACCATTTCAATATTGCCATAAAATCGTGCGGTGGAAATGAGAAATGGTAATGCTCAATAATTTATTATTTCCAAAGCGCGTATTGAAACAAATATAAAATCGAGAAAAATTCGGTTATAACACAAAATATCTAAAATTGTAACGGTATCGTCCATAAAGTCGGTGTAAAGCTCCCTTTGAGAACGCCGATCGAAAACTGGGAAAGTTGCGGGCTGCTATTCAAATTTATGAAAAATAACGCTTTGTATTTTACATGAAGATTTATTACGTTTCAAATGATTTATAGTTTTCATGCTTCATTTGATTTAAAAAATTGTTATTGATTTTTATAGTAAAAAGACGTGAACGTAAAAATTTATTGCTTACTTTAGATAATTAATAATGTATTTATATATCAAATATTAAAGTTATGAATTGTATAGTATACATTTAGTAGATTAATGCTTTGATGCCTCAACAAACATGTTAGTGAGCGGATAGAACAAATGGCGCTTCAAAATAGTCGCTATTATTATTTTTATTACAACAGAGGGTTCAGGAAGTCCCTTTTCGGTGGATATGCACATTTTGATAGAACAACAGTTTCATCGTAGTTTATGATAATGTAAATATATTGATTTTGGAGATTCGCTTGTTTGACTCGGTAGTAAAAGATACCGTATTAAATTATATACAGGGTGGCGCAAATGTAATCACTCTATTGGAAGCTGCATCTATTTTTGCAAGTGGCGTCATCTGTTATCGTGACCTTTATGCTTCTAAAGAAGACAGATGTAAAATACACGCCAACAAGTCACGAAGTGTAATACTTCTCAAGAACGAGGAATAATTGTGTCCCTGTCGCTTGATTTTTTTTGGGGATTTGAATTGACCCCCAAGATGCAAGATCACTGCCCGATTTTACTGTTCCGGACTTCTCTCTTTGGGGTTATTTGAAGTTTAGGGTTTATATGAACTAGCAGCCCTGAAAGAAAACATTGCTGAAGAAATAGCAAATCCATCGCCTAAAGTATTGAGAAAAATGATGGAAATGCCATAAAATGCGAACAAATGTACATCAAGTCTAGCGGCGGCCTCTTAGTCGAAATTATTTTCTCGGCTTAACAGGAAAAATGTAAAGGTCCTAATAAATATTATCCATAAACAGAACCGATTTTTTTCATTTACAAAAAAGTTATAGCCTTGGGAAATATGGTGATTACTTTTGCGCCACCGTATAATATTGATACTTTTAATTGAGCCGTTGATTTTGAAAGTGAGACAATACCACTTTTCGATATTTCTAGATATTTTATGTTTTGCAAAATCAATGCATTTGAAATAAACAACAGTAACAAATTTGTACTGATATACAGTGATAAAAGTTGTTTGATATAAAGACACAATTATTCTACTAATATTTATTTTTTGATTTAAACTTATTTTCAAGGCCATTTCAAGGTCAACATTGTTTTTTTAAATACAAACCTATATTTTTTAAAAGAACTTTATTGTTACATGAAAAACAAACAACTTTTATCTAAATAATTTTTTTATACCATTTTCACTTTTAAAGTTATGAGAGATTGAAACTTTTGTGATCATAAGAGTTTGCAGCTCGTTGCTATGGAGACGAGCGGCATAGTACCTTAGGTACTTTGATTTGTACGGTTTTTTTAATGTCAACTGACATTTTTTAAATTGTTAAATAATAAAACTACCATGTCCAATTTATCGTCGAAGAAAAGAGTTATGAAAGTATTGCCAACTTTAATTTTTAAAACGCTATAACTTGAAAACTAATAAAATTTCGGGTTCCTCCCAACTCACAGTGTATTTTTTTCAATTGAAACTAAGTGGACCTGAAAATGTAGATGTATTTCATTATCACTTTTTTGTACATCATTTTTTCTGTATGTAAAATGTACTTACATAACAAAAGATAAATATAAGCAAAAGTGGAAAACAAACATTTTAATACTAATAAAAATAATAATAATCGAACTAAATACAATTAATCAAAATAGAATTAACTTATTGCAAAACCATAATTTAATTATTTAAAGTAAATGTTCGAATTGCCATCCACGGGTCTCTTGACAATAAGCAAAACGGTGAGCACATTCTCCTTGAACATTGCCAATGACTTCAACATTAATTTTTCGAATTTCGCACCGTACTCGATTTTTTAAGTCTTCTATATTTTGAGGTTTATTTACATAGACTTTCGATTTTAAATATCCCCACAAGAAAAAAGAAAAAATCAAGGGATGTTAGGTCAGGGGATTTTGGGGGCCATTCCAACGGTCCTCGTCTACCAATCCATCTTCCAGGAAAGCAATTATTTAGAAACTCCCGAACCGGACGTGCAAAATGTGGAGGTGCACCGTCTTATTGAAACCAGATATTGATTTTGGTAAGCCAGGATCATTTTCATTCGGAAAAATCTCCGCGAGAATATGTAAAAGTTGATTTCTTAAGAAGTCTAAATATCTCTGCCCTGTGAGGGATTGTTCAAAGAAAAAAGGTCCAATTATTTTGTTGTCAATTATCCCTGCCCACACATTAAGTTTTTGAGGGTATTGAGTATGTACCTCACTCATCCAATGAGGATTTTCCCTGCTCCAGTATCGGCAATTTTGGTGATTCACTTGGCCATTTAGATAAAAAGTAGCTTCATCCGAAAAAAGAATTTGGCGAAGGAAGTGTGAATTATCGTTACACATATTCTGCGTATTTTCACAAAATTGCATTCGGCGATCGGGATCATCTTCATTCAGTTCATGTACTAGCTGAATTTTATAGGGGTGGTACTTTTCTTTTCTTAGTAAACGTAGTACTGTTCGCTGACTAAGTTCATTATCTGCTGCAATTTGTCAAGTAACACTATGAGGATTTTCTTCGATGCTTAACAAAATATCTAGTTTAGTGTTTTCATTAAGTTTAGCGGGGCGCCCGGAAGTTGGATTCTCCTTAACATGACCAGTTTCTCTAAATTTTCTTTTAATTTTACTGACAGTTGATTGGCTAATAGGTCTGGATACTTTGCATTAAACAAAGTGCATACCTCTTGCTGAGTTCTGGTCCTATCTCCGCATCCAGCGAGAATTAAAATTTCAATTCGCTGTGTTTCACTTAAATGACCCATTATTTAACGTTACTTTATTTTCTTTAGGTACTTATTACAAGGTAAGGAATATGTATTTTGGGAAAACAATCAGTTTAATAATACTACAATTCATTTAATTACTTGACAATTTAAAAAATCTTAGTTGACATTAAAAGAAAATCAAAGTACCTAAGGTACTTCTCTATAGCAACGAGATGCAAAACTCGTATGATCGAAAAAGTTTCAATCTCTCATAACTTTAAAAGTAAAAATGGTAAAAAAAATTATTTAGATAAAAGTTGTTTGTTTTTCAAGTAGCAATAAAGTTCTTTTAAAAAAATATAGGTTTGTATTAAAAAGAACAATGTTGACCTTGAAATGACCTTGAAAATAAGTTTAAATCAAAAAATAAATATTAGTAGAATAATTGCCTCTATAATATCAAACAACTTTTATCCGAAACATTTTTTCGAAAAGTCAATGGTTTCAGTTATATTTTAATTATTCCATACTTGCCTCTCACTGTATAGTCGAATTTTATTGTAAATTATTAAAAACATGAAGTTAATCTCAATTTGTAATAAGATGTAACATTAACTCATATTATTAACAAAATGAAATTATCTCACTTTCAAAATTAACGGCTCAATTATTACCAATATGCTTTAATATTTTGATTTGAAACTCTAACATTTCTCTGTTTATGTAGAAATCCCGAAATAAGAACTAAATTCATGTAAATTTTCATTTAATTGCCAATTAAATTACAACTTCAAAGAGAAAATCTCTGCAAAATCAGGTACATGCTGGTCTTTGAAGTTGACTTTTATATTTTGTTATTTAACCCTATTATTGGAGATATTTTAAGTACTTAGATATCATCGAAATTAGAGGTTTAAATATATCCATTAAAGTGATGAAGATTTTCTATGTAAATTATTAATTTTACTATTTTATTTTAAAGTACCTAGTGGGCAATTAGCAACATTAATACATTAAAATTTAATTTAGATTTTCGAAATATACCATTTAGATCTTCATCATAAACGTTTTTAATGGCTTGTTTAATTTTATTGTAATTATCGTTATTAATCTTATATTTGAATTCATTTTAAACAAAAATAAAAGAAAGAGCAAGTTTAGAAAAAAACTAACCTTTTGTTTTTAAATAATTTCTTAATATTTTATTCTTAACATTCTATACAAATAATAAATGAGGATAACTTTTTTCATTATAAATTGTGTTAAAAATTTTTTATAATTTTTCCAGATCTGGCATATTTTAAAATCGATTATTGCTAAAACTTTAGTTTATTACTTTTACTCGTATACGTTTATGTCTTGGCATTATTCCAATTTCGCCACAATACAACTCATTTATGAAATATGTGAATTCTCAACCAATAGAAAAATTATTTTTAATTTATTTATTATTTAATTTTAAATATATTTGGCGCAAACTATTATGAAATTGTTATGTTTTTCTTTATTTTATGAATTACCAGTTACAACAAACATCAAATGCGATGGATTAAGATAATTTCGGTTATTAATGGATTGATTGGTAAAAGTTATACGTCAAAAGTTAGCTCATTAGCAGGTAAAAGTAGGAAATAAAAAACACCTATTTTTTCGAAATGTCAAGCGTGTCTAGTCTATGTATAACAACAGAAAACATAGAAGTCTTTGGTTACTATACTTTATTTTTTAACTAGGAGGAGTGATTTAAATTTCCCGCGCTAAAATGCCAAAAATTAACATCCACGATTGGTTAAAAATAAGCAAGATTTATACCGGATAATTATTTTAGATGATTTTTGACATATCAATAATATAATTGTCCATGGTGTATGTATTTCTTTTATAAAAATCAAATCAATTTCTTTTCAATTGTAGCCTTTATTTGAAATACAATTTTTTATTAAAAATAGCTAATGCATTTTCGATCCTTAGATCATCATCAGGCTATAAAACATTAAATAAAAATAAAAATAATACTATAACAAAGTATTAATAGAAATTACCTTGAAAAATATTTAAAAAAATTCAAATAAAAATGACTTATGTAAAAAATTGTAAATAAATAAATAAAATTAAATTTTGTTTCACAAAAAAATAAACTTTTTATAAACTAAAATAACAAGTAAAGTAAAATAAATAAAATCTTGATGTAAAATATAAAATAAAATATAATAAGTTTATAATAATTGATTTTTGACATATAACCTCAAAATATTAATCATGAAATTTAAATTACTAATGTATTTACATGTATAAATTTGTATTCAGTGCAAAGAAATGGGAAATTTAATTATGTTTCTGTGCATATTTTATCATTAAAAGTCAAAATAACCTAAAGTTCCTGTCAAAATCTGTTTGGTTATTTTTTTAGTAACTTTTATAGTGTAAGTTGTCCTTTCCTGTCACTCCTCCTAGTTAAAAAATAAAGTATAGCCAGAGGTGGAAGTCTGTAACCCTAACGAGTTGATCTCGGTTGTCAAATTTTCACGTTAGCTGAGTCGTTAGTTACTAGTTTTTGGTAGTCTATAACACCTAACGACTTACGAAACGGGACGAAATTACAACCGATAAGGCTTATAACGTTGCCGACATTATTTTACGAAATTTGTCTATGGTTTAGCAGTTTTTGAACGCATTTTGAATAAAACACACAAACTGATTTTGGCATGTAATTAATTGACGTAAAAAATACCAAGGTTTAATGTGGTCTTTTTAATAATAACAATAAACTAGTGTATAGTCTTTGTAAATGCCTTGTTCCAGTTTTAAGCGTTCTTTTATTTGAATTTGTAGCTTAAATTGACATTTTTCATAGTACCTATAATTCTTCAATATGGTTAGGAAATAGAAATGCGCATCCAAAACCACATATCTTTATGCTTCAGTTATGCTGTAGCACTTTGAGAAAGGGTGGAAAGTAATTTCTCGATTTCAACGATTTTTTCGGCGAAGAAACGATATAAGTCAGGAAGAGGTCGATCTTCGGATTTTGCTATCTACGTCCTTCTAGCGGTTATGGAGGAGGACAAACGTTGCACCTCTAGAACACTGGCTGAGAACTTAAATATCGATCATTTTATCTCTGTAAATTCGGCAAGATGTGGAAATTAACCGGATTTTCCCGCACAAGCTTATTCATTCAATAACAAGCCCCAAAGAGTTCGAATTTTTACCGATTTGCTCCAGAAAATAACGGCGAAACCGCGTAAAAAAGAATTAAGAAGACATGAAAGTAAAGATAAGTCCTTTTGGCTGCATGGTAAAATTGTATTCTATCTACAATGTGATTAAGCTGCAATCTTCATTTGTATACCTAGATTAAATACTACATCGTAATTTCATGATTTTTTTGTAAATAAATTTACAAATTTTTCCATGGCATTTATATGCCTTTCTAGAAGTTTATAATTTTCTTTTAGTAATTTTTATTATTATTTATTTTCATTTACGTTAAGAACGCTTCAAACACGGTTGCCTTCCCCCAAACGACTGAAACTCGTTATCAAAAACACGTTACTAACGAGATTTAAGCTTACAGACTACCATTTTTGTCAATCTCGGTTAGGAACGAAACTAATGACGTCAAAACAAACAAATAATGACGGGCTAACGTGAAAAGTCGAGACGTTAGCTGTTACAGACTTCCACCTCAGAGGTGGAAGTCTGTAAGCTATACGATTGTTTTCGTACAACGAAAAAAATCGTTTGTTGAATATGTTGCTAAGGTAACGCATTTTGTCTTCTTTCAACAAATACAAAACGTGCATAAGGAAGGGTGATAGAAAATCGGTCACCAAGCAACTTAGTAAACAAACGATTTTTTTCGTTGTACGAAAAGTATCGTATAGCTTACAGACTTCCACCTCAGTACCGCACAGCTATCGGTGCGTTACTGAGTAGTAAAATTAATTTTTCGAGGTTGGTAGCACTGAATTTTGTTGATTTTAAAGTGGCAGTTGCCAAGTGATTTACAGGTTATATGATGATTTGACAAACCTGACATTAGAGTTGCCAAGTACCAGAAAATTTACTAAAATTGAAAACTATAATATTTTATTTTAATAGATAAAAAGGCGCAAAATAGAAAAATAGTATAAAAAACTCGTTTCATAAGGCGATAGTAGCACTTGTTCATTAAAATACTCGTCGCTACGTGACTAAAATGGAACGCGTGAAATATGCGACTTATGAAACTCGTTTTTTAATATACTATTTAAGTATCCAAGGTAAAAGGTAATCATATATTACAAGGCGATTTTGTGTACATTTCCTGACGCAAATATTTTTATCAGAAAAATATAAATGATACCTAAATGTCAGTGTCAAAACTTTAAAAATCATAGGTTAAAATTAAATTTTTTTAAGAAATAAAATAGTTTTAGCGAGATGCGGTCAACGGAAAAGTATTGTAACCAACTCGTGAGGTAATTGGCGATTAAAGAGCTCGACGGCATTAACGCACTCGCTTAGACTCGCGCGTTAAAATGTCTCACATTTTAATCGTCCTTATTACTTCACTGGATGGTTAAATAACTATTAATAGCTTCTTTAAAATAATTGCTTAAATTCGCTCTATTATTGATAAACACTGCCTATTATCTCGCGGAGTATATGACCAAATGTTTTCTGTATTAATAGAAACTAAATCTATATTTTAGAGTGAGTATCCCCTAGAATGCGAAAAGTGACATAAGTTGGTAGGAAGTTTTTTCTTAAAATTAATCTAAGAATCACCTAGAATTCGGCTGTTTATTTTCCGAACACCCTGATGTATATCATCAGCCCGGACGAAAAGTGAGAACTCAAAAATTTTTGTTTCAAGTTATATTATATGGTATATTTGGAAAATATTAAAAAAATCAGTATTGCAATTTTAAATATAAACATTATTGTTTAAAATCGCCACCCTTTAATATAATAATAATTTTTACTTGCAAAAAATCCTTTAACTATCACAAATTATGACCAAATAATTGATAATTAATGCGAACCCCTAGAGGGCGCGCGAGTTTGGGAGAAAAAATTGTGAAAAATCATGAAATCGAGTATTAGTTCTGCAGTTATAATTCAAGTTTCCCTCGTTAGATTTTCAATTATTTTTCATATTTATAATCTAAATTGATTAGGCTACATCCTGCCAGAGAGTTACCTTCCGCAACCTAGCACAAAATTAATTAGATGGGTCCAAAGTTAAGGTACTTTTTGATCATTATATTTCTTTTACATTTTCCAATTTTTTTTCCTTCTGGCAAAAATCAAAGAAATGACTTCTAAATCCACTACAAAAAAAATTATAAAAAATGTTGTTCGTACTAGCTTTTATGACTGCAGAACTAAACCACTAATTACCGTTTATGAAATTGCTCTTAATTTACTAAAAAAATATATTTTGACCTGCTAATAGTTATTTAACCAACGAGTAGGTTAAAAAGTGTAATTAACAATCGATAAATTTTATTTTTTAAGATTATTGATCGCTATTTCAGAGAATATCATCTTCCCTGAGACAATATTTTTTAATGCTAAGTGGTATTAAAATTCTCTAGTATGACTACTGTAATTTCATTTAATCGCATTTATTTTGTTAAATTGTTAGCACTTGATGCAATTCATGATTTCAAACCTGTAATTTTAGAGATTTGGACTAAGTAGAGTTATATGTTATATTCTGTTTATACCTTTAAGCTCTTGCAGGAAATATATGTAAGGTATCTATGGAAGCCGTCCATTACAAGCCATATAACAAACCTTATTACAGATATTTCCTGTAAGGACTTACGGTTTTGCATAGAATTGCACCATTAACTTTATTCTTATAACATATTTTTAACACTGGGATAGCAAGTTTAGGTTTGTTTCAAGCTTGATGAACCAATACCAGATGATGTTACCTCTTTTTTATTATAATTATTTTTATCGTCGATAATTTAAATTTCGAAGCGTATTTAAATCATCATCTGAAATTTGCTCCGCAACAGCTAATAATTTTTAATTAATAAAGGTCTCAGCATTTGTTTGGTTCTTATAAATATCCAAAAATAATTGGGTTGCATTAAGAGGATAAAAAGTCAAATTAGATTGCAGCAAATTTAGCGGTTTAAATGTTCCATTTTCACAGCTTAAATGTTATGATTTTAAAATTTTCTTCTTCGAGAACCCTTGAATATACTATTATTTAACTAATGCAAAAAGAAAACTTAAAAAATGACAAAGGTGCGGATATAATTTGTGTAAACTCATACCCATTTTTACAGTAAAAATTACTGATATTCGCTTCAAAGTGTAAAGAATTTGTTTACTAATAATAGATTATTTTTTCCATTGTATGGGACATCATTTTAGGAGCATATAAAGTCTGCTAACTTGCGGGGATTAGAAACTAATATTTCTTGTCACATTTGACTCTCTATCACCTTAATCGGGCATGTATAATCAGCTTTGTTGCAACGATATAATTTTGAATCACAAATTCTTCCCACCGTGACGAGTGATGCAAAGTTCTCGCATGCGCATAAACTAGTTACCTGCATTACGGTTTTGTGATAAAAACTATTGCTTGGAACAAACTTTGTTTGTTATAAAGTGATCATATAAACACGTATTTTCAAAATGTAAGTGTAAAACTTAATTAAAATTAGTTACTTCATTAATGTTCTCAATGGAAGTAATATTTTGCTATGATTTGTATGAGAAAGAGAAAGATAGTCGTGACAGTACGGAATCGGCCATTAGGCTATTAAGCAATTTTAATATTAACATTATTAGGGGCGATTTCATAGCTTCAAAGTAAATAAGGTTTACATTTGCGAAATTAATTGTGCCAAACGATTTGATATTGTCACAGATCTACATAGATATGAATGTTATTTGGGTATGTAAATAATATACACCTCATGTAACAATTAGTGCTTAAGACTATTAATTTTGAACATGTTGTCTAATGACTTGTTGAAAATTTATAGTTTTAATTATATTATACACGTTATAGAATTCTATTAGAGACATAATGGATTTGAATTGAAAATACTTAAATTATATTTGGCTTAGGAATTATAATAAAAAAAGAGGGTGTATATACAAATACTAACTTTAAAAAAATCTTTTAAGAATCAACAGACATTAGTTAATTTTTTCTTTTATATCATATTTATTGATTAAGCACAATTTTATATTAAATATTTAAATTATAATTATTGCTCCATAAAATTGAGACAAACAAATTTTATAAAAATTTAAAAGCAACATTCTCGTTGTATACCTATTATGCTCGTTTGCTTTTACTGTCGTGTCGGTTTGCCCTTGTCAAAAATGTTGACTTTTACAGTGCACACCATTGGGATTTTGGAAACCCGATGAGTTACAAAAAGATTACCCCGCTCCATTCTCCAAATATCATGAAATAATTGAAATTTTGCATTTTCGTTTTTGGTCCATATTTTTGTTATCGCTTAAGCTTTTGGATTGAAATCTTACTTGAAATCCTGAATCCAATGGTCTTAAAAAACACACTTTAAGTCAACTGGATTTTCCTAATTTTAAACCAACTTTTGATATTTAAAGTCCCATGATAATTTTAATTTTAAACAAATAATGAGTATAAATAATTTAATAAGTAAATATAAACAAAAATAACTTTATAATAATTAATAAAACAAATAATTAAAAATCAATATTTTGTAATATGATATTTCTGGCATCTAAATATACTATAAAATTAATAATACATAACTAAAATTCAATTAAAGAGATTACAATTTTTATTTTCTTGCTTTGGGCAATGGATGACTATTGTTTCATATTTTTGAAGAAACATCAACTTTATCAGCACATAAGCAATTACTTAAACCAAGTTTCTATTTTTCTTTAATGGAGCAGTCGTCTAATCATCATCAATGATATCTATAAGTGGATCAGCGGCTGATTGTAACATAGTTTATTCCAGAAACGTTTTAACTTGGCGTCCATTAGTATTCTGTAGGCAATCTTTGGGATACCGACGAAAACTCGTGGATCTCTGCCACACACAATCATTCGATCTTTCTTTAACGTTTTCCCACCCTACTGCTGCTATTATCAGTCTCAACTGACACCTGTATACTTAAAGAGGGAGCATTTGTTACCTTAAATGTTATTAATGTAGTGGTTGAAAATAAATAAATCTTTATCTGTTTAAACAATATTATTCAAATTTATGATAAAAGTGATAAGTATATTGGTATTTTTTAATTTATTATCATATTCATGCAATTAATGAGATTCATTGTATTACATTAAACGATATTTATTTAAATTATAATTTATATCGTTTATAAAACGCGATTAACTCTAGGCAATTATCATTTATAAAATTGATATAATTAGCCTAATTATACAAAATTATTCGCGCTAAAATATCAAAGAAATGTACAGGTGCGTCAACTGTAAAATAAATATTATAAATTAATGCATGCTAAATTTGTTTATTTTATAATAAATAATCATGTTGATATTACAATTACAACAATTTTAATTTATAATTTATTCGCATTAAAACAGCAGTAGTAATTTAAAAAGTAGTTAATTTTTTTTTCGAAAACGTAATTTTTGAATATGTTTGCAGCAACACAGTTTATGTGACTACATGTTGCAGGAAGCAGGAAGCAGGAAGTGTATTTGTTTCAACCCACTGCAAATATTATCGCGCCATATGGTCGAAATATTAAAAATCCTGACAAAAATATATATACTTTAATATTTCATATGGAACTAACATATTGGACATGGGTCATGCAAGATGAAGGAACTACAGTTCTTTTATGAAAAATAATAAATCATTTTATTACGATAACAAAATAATAAGATAAAACTATTGACATATATATAGATTTTAATTTATTTTAATTTTTTGATATAGCTAAGAATTAAAAATTTTTAAAGGCGAATTTCGAAATCAAGAAATTTTCACCAAATACTGTGATCTTATATTCTGTAACTACTCAAAACCCTCTTAAATCGATATTTGCTTGATGCATAAAATATTGGCTCTAAAATTTGATTTAAAAGCTTAATTACGCTCATGAATATCCCATTTAATTAGTATGTATAGAATATAAGAAATTTATGGCAAAATCAGGAAAATTATTTAATTTAAATTAATAATGACTTTAACCAAGCATTAACATAATTAAACAAACTGCAGAGCGGTTTATTTCATAGTAGTGTGGGTTTTCCACTACAATTATGTGTAACTATTAAATTGCATAAAACAGCCCAGCGTAACTTATAAATTAACACCGGTTCATTGAGTGAATTCCAAATTAAAACTAATTAGCTCTGTATTCAATTAATTTTACACCTATGTGGATCAGTACAAAATATGTAGGCTGTAATTTAAAATTGTTTGGTTTTAATATTCTTATTTTTTTCATACTATAATAGTATAAACAGGGTGATTCTTTAGACAAACTTTGCCATATGAAATGCCATTTTGAGAAAAAATCTCCTATGAACATAAATATGTCCGATTCATTTTAGTTTTGGAGTTATGGAGGTTTAAAGTTTTAATAGAATTTTATTAATTTTCAAAAAAAAACAAGTTAGCCATTGAAATCAGTACTGAAAACGTTCTTTTGATAATGAAAAAGTAGAAATTATTTTAGGTATGTCCGGAAATTATTTTTAAATAAAGTTTTGAATAAAAATGTTTCAATTTGCGACTGAAGAGTATGCAGATACATATAATTTTTGTATATAAATTTTGTAATAGAAACATCAACATCAACAATTCGGTACCGTATTTAGTTCATCATTTCTAAGACTAAGAGAAACAGACAATCCTGCACCTTAAAAGGTTTTCTTCCACATCAAGTAAATGTAGAAATATCACCACAGAGTACTGTTGGGCATGTGTTGAATTGCGAAGTGTTGAATCGACATCATCGGCAAAATTTACAAGGTTTACAACCTCACCAACGATTGGAATTTTGCAATTACCCACCAAATGCAAAACGGTGACTTCATTTCAACTGTGTTTATGGTTCGACACGTTCCACGAAGTTTTACTAGGGACTATGTAAACAATTATCACAATGATCATGTGTGGTCATTGCCAAATCCACATGCAATTAGATCGCGACGGTTTTAACAATGTTTTAGTATCAATATTTGGGCTGGCGTTTTCAATAATAATTTGTTACCTGTACAAGTAATAAATGATCGTTTAAATGTATAAAGGAGAATTGTACAAACTTTTTAGAAAATACCCTTTTAGATTTAATTGAAGACGTATCACTTAAAACATTTACTACATTTCCATCGGGGATTGAATCGGATTTGAATTCTTGATTCTATTTGAAAACTGGATGGAAACGCGCAATTTATCGTTTCGATATCGTACTCGGCCTCAAGGTCGATACTGCTTTTTTTGGGATCGTATCTAGTTTGAGCTGAAAAATATCTAATGGAAACGCTTCGAAGGCTTGAATTTGGACTGAATCATGCGCAAAAGAATAATCTCCTCGCCGCGATGCATTATTATCTATGGTTTTATATTCATAACCCTAAAAACGTGGTATATCAAGAAGTATTTATTAAATAATTATTAACAACAACAATAAGTAATAACAGACATATTACAATATCTAAATTAATCAATCAGGCAGATAAAATCTGGTTTAAGATTGATTAATATAAAATAAAAAAGATAAAAATTAAAGTATATAAAAAAAATGAAACATTAGATTCTTCTTCTATTTAAAATTACGTCATGTAGGTAAACTTTGAATTTTACAATTCATTTTTCTTTCCTGATAACATCTGGTAAATTATTGAAGTCCTTAAATGCATTGAAGTTTATAATATATTTTTCCATATTTTTTCTTGGATTATCCAAATGAATTTTATTATTGTTTCGTGTTAGATGCTTTTGAATATCACTATTTAATTTATAATTTATATTATGTTTTTGTTTATTATGTACGATTTTATGAGCCAAAATATAATTTTCTTCATAAGCCAATTCTTGAATTGATGAAGTATTGGTCGTCATTAATAAATCAGATGTAGGAGTTAACCAACCAATATTAAATAAATTTTTCAAACATTTATTTAGTATTCTTTGTAAATTGTTAATTAAATATTTTGAACAGTTTATCCACGATGTTATACCATATCTTAAGTTTGAAATTATAAATGCATTAAGTTTGAATGTCCAAAATAATAATTAAGTAGTGCTGGGATTTTGGCTTTTAAGGACAAGATTGGTAAAAATAAAGAATTCACATTAAAAGCTGACCGGTTTCGGTATTTATTTCTGTACCATCATCAGACCGAAACCGGTCAGCTTTTAATGTGAATTCATTATTTTTACCAATCTTGTCCTTAAAAGCCAAAATCCCAGCACTACTTAATTATAAATGCATGTTTTATTATCTGTTTAGTTTTGTCACATAAATGTTTAAATCTTCTTAAAGTTCCTCCTACACATGATAATTTTTTTGATAAATGCTTGATATGAATTTCCCAAGATAGTTTATTGTCAATTAAAATTCCTAACTATTTTGTGGCTTTTGTACACTCTAAAATTTGATTATCTATCTTGATGTTTAAATTAATTTCAGCTGTGTTTTTATTTTTGAAAATAATATATTCCGTTTTGGTTTTATTAATAGTAAGTAAATTTCCTTCCAGCCATTTATTAAATATTTTTAAATCCTCATTAATTAATTTTTCTAAATCTTTCGGATTATTTCCAGAATAAAGAAGCAGTGTATCATCCGCAAATACAGTGTAATGTGCTTTTAGTTTTGTAAATTTTAAATTTGTAATATATATTAAATACAATATTGGCCCAAGAACAGAACCTTGAGGTACTAATTTCTTAAGTGTTCATTCGTTACTAATTTCATTATTTACTTGTGTAAAAATCTTTCTAGTTTTTAAGTAAGATTTAAAAAAGTCCAATGCTACTCTTCTAATACCAAGTTTTTCCGAAAATTTCAATAACAAATTGTGATCAACTGTATGAAAACCTTTTTTTAAATCTATATAAACATATTTATTTAAATCCAATTCTTTATATATACAGGGTGTTCCGTAAGTAATGCATAATAATGAAAGGGGTTGTTCAGGACACCAAAACAAGCAACTTTTGTTTATAAACCCATATTCGGAAATTAACCATTAAGCCAGGGTAAATAAAAAAGATTTAAGTTAATTATTTAATAAAATTTACAAAAATTGTTCGAAATTTCGGCCATTTTGTTCAATGCACAAGACATGACAATAAATCGCAAACATTTATGTACAAAAAAAAGAAAATAAAGCTATTTTTGTAAATTAAATTTAAAAAATTTTGTCTCAACCTAGTGACTTAATGGTTAATTTCCGGATATGGGTTTATTACAAAAGTTGCTTGTTTTGGTGTCCTGAACAACCCCTTTCATTATTATGCATTACTTACGGAACACCCTGTATAATTGAGTGAGTTTAATAATGCTGATTGGGTATTTGATTTTTGTTGAAATCCATACTGATAATCATCAAAAAATTTTAATTTATTAAAAAAATTTGTTAATCTAGTTTTTATATTTTTTTCATAAATTTTGGATATTACATTTAATAAAGTAATTGGTCTATAATTTCCAATTTCTTTCTTATAACCATTTTTAAAAATTGGAATAATTTTTGAAATTTTTAATATATCAGGAAAAATGCCCTTTTCCATCAAATTATTAAATACGTATGACAGAGGTAATCAGTACATTTTTTAATTTTTTAATATCATATACTGTAATCGAATCAATATCTGGAGCAGTATTATTTTTTAACTCAGTAATAATTTTTCCAATTTCATTTGAATCTGTAGGTTCTAAAAACATAGATTTAGATATTGATGGAATTTCAAATGGAATGTTGTTATTTCTTTTTAGTTTTAGTTCATTCGCTAATGTTTCACCAATATTTATAAAGTAATCATTAAATGTATTTGCAAGTTCTTTTGGAGAATTGGAGATGAATTTAGTAAAATTTCATTTATAACATTCCAAAATTGTTTAGAGTTTCCCTCTGCTTTTTGAAATTTATTATGAATATAATTTCTTTTTGCATTTGTAATTTCCGCATTACATTTATTTTTTATCTTTTTATATTCATTTAAAAAAAAACATAATTATCAGGATGTTTTTTCCATTTTATATAATATTTTTATAAAATGCCACCTAATGCCGGTATTGAAAGTAATTTAGATATTTTTTAAATCCTCATGGTGGAATCACATACGTATTTAAATTTCTGATATTTTAAAACCCGATTCAATCCCTGATGTAAACGTAGTAATGGTTTGCAATATGTGGATCGAGGAAGACAAGTAAAAAACTGGTTAAACAATCATTGGTTAACCGGCCATGGAGGTTCAATCCGTTAGCCACCAAGATTCTGGGGGCATATGAAGGATTTGTGCACCAAGTAGAAATAGCTACTTGCCAACAGTTATTAGATAGAATTCAAGATGCGAAAAGTCATATACGAAATGATGAATATGTTTACGTCATGTCACAGAAGCTTTTTTGGTAGATATGGCCCTTGTATTCAAGCCGATGCGATGGTGGTGATTTTGAATAACTTTTGTGATTTTTTGAAGTTTTTTTTACTTTAAATTGTTGTTATTTTTTGTAAATTTCAAATACTTATTTTTCAGTTAGCAATTACTTGTTTATACCTAGGATAGGGAATATATAAATACATGCATAACGTCGGCGTTATAAAAGAGGGTGTTATACAAGACCGTTATAGTTCATAACGCTCTCGTCCAAGTAAAATTTTTTTGATAAACAATGTTGACAAATATGCAAGTAAAGATTTGAAACAAAAAACCTTATTTTTAAAGTATAACAAATAAGAATATAAAACAGAGATTATTTATCAGTATCAGCATCTTTAGTTCTTTAGTTTAGTAGAAATTAGAACTTTCAAATTTTCCTAAAAGCGAAACATTGCCATCAGGAAACTTCTTTAAAATTCCAATCCAATAACACGACGTGAATTATTATTAAATGCGGTTGCTTCCTCTCGGCACACTGTTGATAAAGATTCTCCTCTGACTTTACTAGAAATACCAACAGACGTAACAAAACTGCCGATCATTTGAGATATTGTTTTTCGAAGCGAAACTTTCTTCTACCTAGCAACTTCTGTACTCTTCCATTTATCATGCATATTTCAAAAGTAGCACCTGCCCCAACCAAAAGTGTTGATGACATACGTCGCAGACCATAGCCAGTATACTCTTTTGAATTATCTAATTTCAGATACTTTACAATTATTGTCGATACACTTCCGATAGTATTTTTCCCAATTGGTTGACTTATCGCACGATTATTCGTATAAGACAGGAAAAACCTACGCTCGTTTATTCCCGTCGGAGATAGGTAAAAAATGGGTCCTTTTGTATGTGAAAATCGCAAACTGGACGACCTGGGCCCCAAAATATCAACGCCCCCCCCGCGTTGCGGGGTCTGCGGGGCAATAGCTACGCCACTGCCTCTTTATACTGTAGAACTAACATACTTCTTCCACTTCTACAATAGTAAATCCTTTGCTTTTAGGAGTTTTGGTTTCAGGAACGTTTAGTGGCTAGTAAAAAACTAAAAGTGGTGCTGTAATATTCAGTACAGCACCGCATTCAGTACTTTACTGAATAGTAGAATTTATTTTTTTAAAGTTGGTAGTACGCAAATCTCGATAAAAAAACGACTAATCAAATGCGTAATGAATAACTGTTTCTGAACCTCAAAAAATAAGTTCAATTGAATTATTTTTATTATTTTATTATTTTATTATTTTTACTTTACTTGAACACAAACTATTTCTACTTTTTTCATTCAAAACGAACGTTTTAGTCCTGATTTCCATGGCTAACTTGATCTTTTTTTGTTAAAATTAATAAAATTTTATTAAATCTTTAGACCCTCATAACTCCAAAACTAAAATGAATCTGACATGTTTTTTCTTACAATGGCATTAGCTTTCATATGGCGCATAGCTAAAGCATCACCCTGTATAAACAAATAAAAAGTTTTTAATTAAATGTCGAAACCTAATTATCTTCAAAACTAAGTAGAACTGTAATCCATAAAAATTATTCTCACTTTTACAAATTAACTTGATCTCAGAACGGGAAAAAGTCGTAAAAGTGTAAAAATCAAATTTATGGTTCAAAAACAAACGTTTGAAGTTTTTACCGAATGGCGGTGTGGGCACAGCAAGTCGTAAACTTCTTATCCTTTGAAGGATGCATTAGGTTAAAAGCTTAGCCGAGAACAAATTAATCCGATACAGCCTTTGGACATGTTCCGGTCTGATGTTAGATGCTAGTAGCGTCTAAACAACATTAAAATGATCGTCTTGTGGATTTATATTCCATATTCGTTTTAATGTGTGGTTATATGGAGAAATGCATAAAGTGTTTAGGTATACGTATACAAACGGGATTATCCCTTTGTATTGCAGCAAAGAAATACTTAAGAAATTTCATATTTTATTAAAGAATTGCAATTAAAGTCTTACGGTTAATGCATTTTTTTATAAAGAAATAAAATAATTGCTTCTATATAAATATATTAATGTGATAATAATTTATTACTAAATTAATATTATTACCAGCTTCAGTAGTCTTTAATCCAAATTAGTCAAGTTTGTAAGTATAATTAAATGATGTTTCTTTGTTCAATGTTTCTGTCAATTTAAAATTTGCATTTAAATATCTTTTATCTTACTTAGTAATTATGTTTTACATGAAAGTACTATTATAAGAGAATTTATGTGTTCAAAATTCTACACCATCGTTTGGTTACTTAAGAGTAATTTCAGAGAGCTCTAATGTATTCACCTAACATGATTAAATAATCACGCTTTATTCAGCAGTTGGTTCAATTTCAAACACATTGAGACTCTAATACGTTAACTGATTTAAATAAACGCAAAACCATAATTATCATACTGTAATCGATTCTTAGATTAATAAATTTTGGTCAGACTTTTTATCTCGAAAAGGTTAATGTACTTTTTATATAACCTCTATGTATGATTGATGGAACTTTGAAACGTCTTTTCGTCAGATATGGTTACTTTAAAATATATCGCCGTTATCGATTTGAAAATAATGTTTGAAATAAATTGAAAGCTTTCAATAGTATCTTACATTCAATATTAAAAGATGTGTCACTATAGATTGAGGTGTCTATTAGTCTTGAACATATTGCACGAAAATTGCTGCCGTCAGGCTACATAAAGTGGATAAACATTATTTTATTTTCGTTCCCAATATTTGTAACGTGCGCACTTTTTATAAAGGTAGAAAAAGTATTGCATAATGTAAGAAGTGTAGCTCTAAACTCTTAAACAATTACTTTAAGACGTGCAGCTTGCCAGTCGAGAACGTGCAACAACACATATCAATCACCAACCTCCAAGTTGGAGAAAAACGAGAACAGTTACGTGTTGACGGCCTTTAAATCGACCCATAGAAATTTTACAAGTATTTTAGTATGGGTTTGTATCAATAACATCTAAACATTTAAATAAATTTATTGCCACGATTACTTCGCTTTAAAGAATATCTTTTTAATAATAAAGTGCCCCATTGGATTTCGAAAATGAAGTTTAAAAATTGGTGCAGAAATTGCTGGGAAAATTAAATTTAAAATTTAATTCATATTAATTTAATCCATTAGCCTCGGCGTAGACGTTCTTTTTTTAAGTTTATACACCAATTTTGTTTAAAAAAGCACTGTTGTAAAAGTTGTTCTTTGTATTTTTACTGTTGCGCATTTTGACCCATTTTCCTATTTAAAATTAGGGATTATAATAGGTAAGGTTAGGTAAGTTAAGAAATATTCTCTGTCAAAAGCTCTCATCTCTTCATTAATTAATTAACTAAAATTTAAATATAATTTCCTCAGGAAATTTTCCACAGATTTTTAAAATGAGAGCACTGTTGTAAATCTGGTTCTTTGTACTTTATATATGATTACGTTTATCCCGCGATAGTTAAAGAGTTTTTTTTCGAATCGGTACTCTTCAATCGAAAAGGGCGAAATGTTTATTCCGCTAAAAGTTCAATCGGTTTACTCAAACCTAGTTACAAACCAAAGAGAAGTGGTATATAGGTAGGAAGATAAAATATTACTAAAAGATATAGTAAACATAATTTAAAAAAATATTATATAACTTAACCTCGTAATAATCGCGAATTAAGTAAATTTTAATAATTAAAATTAAGCAAAGAAAGTTGTATTTTTAACCATGTAAGAAGCAGATAATTGTTGCCAACTTTCATAACCTAATTCCCTAGTAGCTGTCACTTCAGTCAATCGCGTTTATATCGTAGATTTACACTTTCAAATCAGTTTGAGCATTTCAAACCTAATATTTTAGAAGTTTGTTCAAAGAGGTTAAAGCGAATTAATCCGTTCCAAGAATCCGATACGAACGCGTTTATACCGGAAAATTTACAGCTTTGGGGAATACCGATTTAAGTAAACCTCTTTAACTAACACGGGATAAACGTAGTCTATGTTACGGTAAAAGTGCGTAGTTAGGTATATGTACACATTTACTGGTAAATGTGAGTTCAACTTTCATTTACCTAGCATTTCCGGAAAATGTGTACATTTACCGAATGGATGTGCGAGGTTGGCCTTAATAGACGGGAGCATGATAAACCTGCATATTCAGATGTTAGGTTAGGTTAGGTATAGCTGCAAAACAAAATGCGAAAAAAAATGTAGTTGCAAAGCAAAATGTCTAAAGTTTTATTGGAAAAAGTAAATTTTCGTAGCCTTAATCCAACAATATCTTTTATTTTCAATCAAAAACACACGAACGCTTCGATAAAGGGACTAACCAGTACCGAAACATTGGCCTTTTGAAAATAAAAAATACTGTTCAATTATGGCTACCAAATTTGTTTTTCCAATAAAAACATTCGAACATGAATTCATCCTCGAACTAATGTTTTAGGGAATTCAAAGTGCCACAGCAGCAACTAGAAATGAAACGTTGAAAAATGTGTATATTTACCAGTAAATGTGCACTTTAACCATTACATATATTTATACATTTTAACCCTTATTGCCAATTGAAATTATTAAGTTAAGGATTCAGAGTAAGTAAAGGGGCAATTAATTACGAATCTGTCCTAATAGCATTCTTCCAAAAACTATAAATAAGTTAAATAACAAAAAAACGGGCTGTTGAAGTTTTCGTTTGATCAGCCTGTATACAGAGTGTCCCAAAAAGAAGTGATGAGAAGAAAAAATATGAAAAACTGGCGCAAGCAAATAGATTACACCCAATATGATGTCGTATTAAAATCTACTTTTTAAAATACCAAGTGAGTCGGCATCTTTGCATTAAAAATAGAGTTATTTGCAAAAATAATACTCAAAAATGTTCATAAATTAATATCTCAAAAACTGCTTAAATAATTTGACAAAATACAATTTTCCTTAGGTATTTGTATTATTTAGAATGAGTAGAATAGTTTTTATCAACTTCAGATGAAGAAACAAATATTTTTTTCCAATATTTTAAAAATTAAAAAATGTATCACAAGCATACTGTTTTTATAAAACAAAATCATATTATGAACAAAAAAAATGAGCATTACATTTAAAAAAATAACTTGGCGTTGGAGCTTATTGGTATCTTTGTTCGAAGTTAATTATTCGTTGACAATACATTTGGCTACAACTTCTTTATTTTCGGTGATAACAAAAAAGTTTTTTGACATTATGCATTTACTTTTTTGTGTACAAATGAATATACTTTCCGTCAACAGATTGACCAAAAATAACCCAAACTTAGTTTGTTCTTATGGCGACCATATTGTATTTACGCATGTTTGGAATCAATGTTTTTTCTGATCAATTTGGTATACCATATGTCATATTAAAAAAAATGAAATAATTTCATTTTACAAACCAACATGATATGTTAATATCATTAGTGTAACTATATGTATATTTAAAATATTAAATGTGATAAATCTTAACACATACGTATTGACAGTTTAAATCTAATCAAGGCCATTTTTGGTTAGTAAAATAAAATAATTTCTATTTTTCTTAAAATATTACATCTCATACATGATTACTAAGAAAAATACGCTGATTTCGAATATGTGTAATCTAATATGGCCGCCATAAGAAAAAATAAGTTTGGTTTATTTTCGGTCAATCTGTTGGCGGAAAACAATATTGATTTTTTTTACTGCATTGTACACATAAAAGTACCTGTAAATACATAGGTACTTTTTTTCATAATAATCAGAAAACTTTCTTGGTACCACCGAAAATAAAGCCATATTTTGAAAATATATATATATGTATATATTCAAATGTTTTGTAAAAGAATTATTTATAAGTGAACAAATCTCTACTACTTTGCCCATTTAACCAACTTTTTATGTCCAATAATAAATAACAGAGACACCCATACAGTCCAACACCAAATGGGATATCCTGTATAAACCAAGATATCCATTTTCTGTGGGAACAGAACTGCAGAACATTTCAAAAAAAACCTGAGCTGTTCCGACCATGACTAATATTGGGTTTTTTTATCGATGAAATCCCGTTTACTTTCCACGATTTTCTTCTGATCACTTGTTTCCCTGCGTAACTATAAAACTAACAAAACTATTAATGTTCACTGAACCTAAACTTTTTGATGTTCGAACTTTAAAACATAAAGAGTTCGATCTGTTGGAACTGTTGAAACAATAATTATCAATAATTATTAAATAAGTTCTTCTAAACTTCTAACAAGATGAAGTTCAAAGGTAACGAAGCTCAAATTTGAGAAATTTCGCACCTAGTGGATGACTATTTTAAGATAGATCTATTGTTGCTAAAGCCTTGAAAAATAATCATTTTAAAATATTTTTTTCTGGGTTTGAAAAATTACTAATCTACATAACTGCGCATAATGAAAAAAGGTTTACTTTTTGTAATAATATTCATCTAAAGATGAAGTTTAACATAATGTTTAGAGCTTAAAATTCAATTAAACTTTCAGAGTTAAAATTTTCTTTGAAATCCAACCGTTTTGAACCTAATTTTTAATGATGAACTTCTTTTGAACTCCAAATTCTTTTTAACTCGAACTTATTCCGCACTCGGGCTTCTTTTAAACTAGAACTACTTTTGAACATAAAATATCGAACAGTAGTATCTTACAAATATTTGAAGTTCATCCAGCACTAAATAAAACTAACAAGAGCAGTACAAAAATAAAATAATTTGAGACCCACCAAATATAACACCCTGAAAATATTTTTTATAAAATTAGAACAAAATTTGTTATGTGAAATTTACTTTAAAGACCCATCTCTAACCGCTGCAATTCCGGTAACTTGTACCATACATTATATCTATATACAGGGTGTCCCAGCGCTGCGAGGAGGTAACATTACTCTAAAATGAAAATATGTATCGGCATGCGGTTTTCAATAGAATATTCAATACCTTTAAGCGCACATTTTAAAAATATTTTAGTAATATACCGGGTGTCATAAATTCAAATTTTTGACTGTTACACAAAAGATATAAAAAAATTGATTGGATATTATTTTTTATTTTAAGTTTATCTTTAAGACTAAATAAATATTAAAATAGCGTGGAAAGGCCTATTGGATAATATTTTTATCTTATATTAAAATGTAAAATACACTCCTAAAATTTGATCATTCCTCCCGACTCACCATGTACAAACTCAAAAAATGAAAAAAATATAGAAAGTTTAACACCCCATAACTAAAAGATAGAGCACTTTTGAGAAAATTTTTATTGTTTACTTTTATCTTAGAATTGGTCAAGGAATCGCCTGTAGAATTTCTTCGCATATATTTAGAAACACCCTGTATATTATTGTGACATTTGCGTATTAGTGTGACAGTCATCTTGCACTCTCTCCTTAATATCCATGGTAAAATACCGTAATCAAGAGAGGTCCTAAAATGGAACCCTGTGGCAAATCATACCCAAAGGTTTTCTGCAGGGTTCCATTCTAGGATTATTAATATTGAAGTTTTATTTCCACACCACACTTGTTGAAATGTATTTGATACATTAAGAGAAAATATTGCTTTCCACATCTCTCTAAAGAAAATGATTCAGTTATGTAGATTTATACAACCTAAACGATTGACAACTTTAAATTTGCATGAGTTTCTCCTTTACCAAAACCTAGAAAACGAACCTGATTGTATTAAAAATGCGCCCTTCAAACCCGGACTTGTAACTATAATGCTTACTTACAATTTAAAAGTATATGTAGATTTTTAAGGAGAAACTGATTAGTCTGCAAGTTTTACAAGACATGGTTTAAAATACTTCATTTCCAGATTTTTCTTTTTATATTTGCTACATCATTTTAAGAAAACCAATAAAACTTAGATGTTAAAATATAAACCTTCCAGAATAATTTTCACAAAGCGTAATCTTAGTACTCGGATCTTAGCTAAAAAATGTACCTCATTTAAACTTTTTAGGAAAAAAATAGACCTATTTCATAAAATCAGTATTCAAAATTTTCGTTAATATGAAATATGTATAATTTGAAATTCAAAAAAGTATCACAGTTTATATTTCTTTATTGAAAAAGTTATTTTTTTTTTTAACTTTCAGGTGTTCATTTTTATATTTTAAACCGTCGGCGTCGAGTCGTGGTCTATTTAAAAGTTTAAAAATTGAATACATTTTTTTCTGCATAAGATGATTATCATTAAATTAAATATTCTTGTAATGTATTTTTAAACATAAAAAAACAAGATAAGCTGACATGTAATTTGTGCATATTATTTATTACATAACCTGAAAATAAAATCATGTACTTCAAACAATTAATCTAGATAATACCGAGAACATACATTAAATTTTTTTCTTATTTCCTGCAGCTTATCACTAATTAATTTAAATGCAGCGAATTTCACGAGTAACTCCCCTCAGCTGCAATCATGATTACGTTGCAAATGGGTCGACCATTTATTAAATTCCACAATCATCTCAACATGTGTCGTTTATAAAGTGCTTTTCATCCACCACGGAACATATCTACATTTTCAATCTGCTGAAATAACCACTGAGGTTAACGATGGAATCTTAACGATACTTTAATGATAGGTGAAAAGTTTAAAAAGCGTACACTTTGCTGTGCTATAAATTCTTTTTGCAAAGTTTCATATTTGAATATCGACTTTTAATATTTTAGAGTACTTTTATACAAGGTAAAAATAATTTTATCATAAGTAGATTTTGGTTTACGAGTATTAATATTATATATACAGTTAACCTTTTTTTAAACCAATTACTTTTTAAATATACCAAATATCTTTTAGTTTCTATAAGTAGTTTCTATAAGTAGTTTTTGTAATATTTTCTTTTCTTTTCAATTATTGGTAATTATTGGTAATAACCGAGAATAATCAGTAATTTAAGTATTTAATTTTGAAATTTGCTGGATAATAACTAGATAACTCGCAAGTACAATTCTATATTTTTTTCACAACTTTTTTTGATTATTTCGAAAATTATTTTTTATTTTAAACTCATTTAGTTTTTGTTTTTTACTAAAATCATGTTTGAATACTATTAATTTTCATTATTCAACTGAAATTGAACGCATAAAAAAGCCTTTACTTAACAGGAGTGAAAAAAACTATATTATTCAACGAGCGGGAAATGATAGCCATTATTAACGAAGACCGAAATTGCGACACGAGCCGGTAGGAAAGTGTCGTAAGAGGTCCGAGTGAATAATGGGTATTTTCTCGCGAGTAGAATACTATACTTTTTCACGAATTTTGTATATTTTACGATGCTTTTATGCAATTTTTTTGAGCTTATTATTCGTATTTTTGACATTTCTTGATTTCTTCTATATAAATTTTATTCTGTGTTTGAAATTACCTAATCTATTGCTCATTACCCAATGGGTTGGCAATACTGCAGCTTTGTGATTGGTTCATTGGTCTCCGAGCATGTTGAATAAAGTCAAAAATTTAGTAATGAATTTCATTGCATATGAAAAGATTGAAATGTAATGAATCGTTTATTCAATAGTCGTGGAAAAAATAATTTTTTTACAATCGTGTTAAAAATCGCTGTTCTGACACTCACACCAGACGTTAAAAATGTTACTTTCTTGCATTAGTGTTTAAATTAAATCTGGTAATTTACTTTTAACGCTGTTATAACAAAACTATGATTACTATGTTTTCGCGATTTTTTGCGCGAGATTCATGATGGTAGTCTCGCATTATTCCTCAAGTTTAATAAGACCTTGTACCTTGTTTCCATAGTTTTTAGATCTTGGTCGAATCGCTATCCTTATTCCTGACTCTAAGAACCAAGGTTTTCGGGAAATTGGTCCAAATGGCTATGAAGGTAGTGGACTTTAATGCTCATATTACATCAAAACTCTTCTTAGGTTTCTAACATGTTTCGCGGCGTTCCTGGATAATTTTCAGTCTGTGATTTCCTAAAAAGATTTACGAGATCTGCAAAAGAAATCCAATCTGACGATTCTACAATATTCATGAATACTCGAAATTATTGTCTTTAATTGAAAGCTTGATCTGATGTCCATTGAAAATACGAGGTTTTAGTTCTTCTTGCTTAAACCAGAGAATTTCCTGGCTATATAATTAAAACAGCGGCTATTTTTTCCTTAAGCTTTTACAAACTGTTTCGTTAATTTTATGTTTTTTCTATGTGCAATGAAGGCAAAATTATTGTATCCCTGTTGACCAATGGTTAGGGTTTGGCGGCCAAAAATTTTTTTTTTGCGTTGTTGGCTTTTTTTGCACTTATAGTTTTATAAATTTTATTGTATTTATGACGTATGAGTAAAAAATAAATATTTTCTATAAAATATTTTGACAAATGCACTAAGCGATTAGCGATTAAATTTTTTTATAATTTCTTTGTATATACCAAAGTCTTGTCTCTTCTTATGTTTGTTGGTGTAAACCAAACAATTATACTGGAGCAACAAAAAGTACATCTTAAATATTGGGCACTTTTGCTATTGATTGCTATGATTAATGATTTTTTTTTGGCAATACTTGATAGCACATGGTTAAAATCATGGTTTTTAGCATTCGATTTTCGTTTTAAATATTTTTGTAATACTAGAAAGTCTCATAAGAAGAAAATTCCCGAAGTCTTCTAGACTTTTGAGCGCAATAATTTAAATTATACCATTATTGAAACCAACTGAAGTAAGAGCGACAATATTAATTATCATCAAATTCGTTATTAATTTCATCGAGGATTATATTCATGGCATCAATAATATATATTTTAATTCATAAAAACGAAGAGAATACTTTCACAAAATTTGTTATTTTTGTCAAATTTGAGGTTATAATCTTCCTATTATATCCTTCCTGGGAGGTCAAACTGACGAGTAAATTAAAGTATTCAGTAACCTAAATTTACTGAAAGATTGCTACTACTGGGAGGTGAATATATGGTACACTTACAGATGAAAATCCTGTTAGTAACGCTAATGAACACTTTACTAAAAGGAATAAACCAGCCCTAAATCTTATTGGTTTTAAACTGTTTCATTATTCTCATGTTAACGGTTTAGAAATAATTTTTATGCCCTGTATTTATTTAATAATATTGTTTTATTACGAGGAAAAGATCTTTTTCCGACGACCATATGAGAAAATCGTATACATATGTCATATTAGTAGTTTAGAATATCTATCATTCCAACACTAGTGAGTTTGAGTTTCTGTTGTGTTACTCTGAGAACTTCTTGTAATTTTCGATTTGCAAAATAAGTACAGATCAAACAAAAATTTATATTTAACCCCGCTAATATTACTTGTTTTATTAGTAAAATCATTATACAGGGTGTCCCATTTGACGTTGGACTCTATGGGTATCTTTGTTATTATTGGAGATAGAAAGTCCGCTAAATTGACAAAGTAGTGCATTTTTGTATCTCCAATAATAATTCGTTCACAAAAGAGTTAAATTTTGCATCGTTTGGGCGCCATTTGAAAAAACCAAAAAGTGGCATTTTTAAAATATGACTGTAACTTTTTTATTGTAGGCCATACCAAAAAACTTTGTTAAGAACATATAGGCATGTTTTTATCTAAAATTCAATAAGGTAATCCAGATTTTTTCTTAAGTCACTGGAGTGCCAGAAAATAATCCAAACTTTGTTTTTTCTTATGGCGGCCATAATATAATTACACATATTTGGGATCAGTGTATTTTCCGAGAATTTTGATATACCACATGTCACATTTAATAAATATTTTACGGAAAATAAGACGCATAAAGGATTTCATGGAGTGCTCGAAACTTATTAACATAGCAAAGCATAAAAAAATGAACAGTTGTAAACTGTCAATACCTTGTTGTGAACTTCGCACATTTTCTTTTTGTTATTGTTGACACTTGTATAATCCGTAAAATATTTATTAAATGTGACATGTGGTATATCAAAACTCTCAGAAAAACACACTGATAACAAATATGTGTAATTCCAATATGGCCGCCATAAGAAAAACAAAGTTTGGATTATTTCCTGGCAATTCAGAGAGTTAAGTTAGAATTTTAAATAAAAAACTGCCTCTATGTTGTTAACAAAGGTTTTTGGTATGACCTATAATAAAGAAGTTATAGTCATATTTTGAAAATGGTACTTTTTGGTTTTTTTAAGAGGGCACCGAAACGATGCAAAATTCAACTGTTTTGTCAACGAATTATTATTGAACATACAAATATGCACTACTTTGTCCATTTAACCGACGTTCTATCTCCAATAATAACAAAACTACCCATAGAGTCCAACGTCAAATGGGACACCCCGTATAATTAACTTTTGTGTAAATTTTAAATAAAATAGGAAAAATTTTTATTTGTTTCGATCAGTTGCTTCCGTGAAAACAGCGCCACCTACAATTAGGTACTTTTAACTAAAAATATTCGAGTAACTTCAATGTCAACTGGTGACTTCAAAGGTTATGTTTTGACTTTTGAGATGTTATTACAAAATATTCGTGGTCATCGGAAAAATAGCGTACGCAACACGCAAGAAGGTTAATTTTGTGCTCGTGTGATATCCTCACTCGGCTGGCGCCTCGTTTGGCTATATTCACACTCACACAAAATTCGTCACTTTCTAGGTCGTTGCGTAATATAAAATTACGCAAAGTACTTTTTGTGCATGTAGGTTTGCGGGACGATCTCTGCAAGTCCCGCGGATACATTCGAGCTCTTTACTCCGTATAAAACATGCTAATTTTTCTTCAAACGTCGAAATTTATACAATTATAATAATTTGAAAAACAACTTTTAAATTTGATATTTAATTTACATACGTCTTGTTAGTGTATATTTGGTTGCCCAAAATGCATTTCAACTCCGACTTTCTAATCCTTATAAATAAATGTATACCCGATTGCACCCGATTTACTTCGGAAATGCACGAACATAGAGTCAACGAACATAAAAAATTACTTGTTAAAGCTTGTTAAGCATTACATAAAGCTGTATTTTAATGACGTTTGAAGGAAAATTATTTTTTAAATATTGCCTCAATTTGGGGCTTATGAAGACGAATCCAACGTTTTAATGTTTATAATTATCCAAAGAATACTTCACCTAAATTATAAACAGGAATTTATACACACTCTGTATATGATTACAATTGTACCTATGTCGCCTATTAGCGTGGTAAAATTTTGCCGTCGGAGAAAGGTTAAAGAATTCACTTAAAAATTAAAGAACAATGGTGAAAAAAATGCTGCCATAATTCTGAATTGATAATTTATAAAGAATATTTTAAATCTTTCAATATTACAAATTACATACCTTATAGCATTGCAAATTATTTATTTAAACTAATGTTTTTAGCTTTTATCTCACGTTCCTTATTTTCTCAGAGAAGGGCAATTTTCTCAACATTATTAAGATGTAATACTTTCAAGTGGTGATTTCTTATTCTAGCTTTAAGTCGAGAAAACTGAGAACTACAATATATTTCTTTTAAACCTTTTTAAATAATTCCGTTATTTTTCTCGGAAGCCTTATAATGTTTTTCTATCATGCATTTTAAATTATTATTGCCAATATTTTTAATTTTGCCTTGCAACTGAACTTGTTTCAAAAAACGAAAGTATGCTTCTTTTGTGCATTGAGAAATGCAAATGTACTGGTGAAATATCAATATTTCCATAAAAGTTACATTAAATTTTCCACATGAATGTTAAAACGGAAGAAATCTAGCTTGAAACGCAACTGAGCTTAAAATAACAGATCCGGTTGGATTTAATCCCTTATCTATATTTTTTGATGCTAAATCCATGGCCTCTCATTAATGCGGGCGTATTCGATGATGACTTCGCTTTATCAACAACTAATTACGCATACCTAATGTAATTTATTATTTTCATCAAAATAATAAAACTTAGACAATGGGCAAATGCATTAGGGTGAGTTACTTAATAAGACGATGGGGAAATGGAGATGAATCCGCTCGATTTGTCATTGAAATTAAATACGCGAATCCGCTACGAGACATTTACGATTTGTGCGGTTTCATGTAAGGAACTGAATTTCTATTCGGACAAAACTCTATTATACTCTATGTATGTTGGAAAGAAAATTGGTTTTATGGCTAATTTTTAAATAAATTTTAATTTACTTTAAAAATTTAAGAAAATTATATTATTACAAAAACATAAGTGTAGCTTTAAATATTACAAAGAAAATAAATGTCATGTTTTATCACTGATACATTACGTATTTTTCTACAAGAATTCGATATGTAATTTAACCGGAAATTGTTTGAAATTGGGTGAATCTGTTGAAGTAGTAATCATGCCCCCGCTTATACTTCCAACGACAGCAACTTATGTATTGAAAAACGACTGCAATCAATTTTTTGTCGAGCGAATAAGGACTAAAACCGAAGTTGCCGTAATACAAATGGATGCCTTCAGCATTTCACTAACAAACTACAAACAAAAGTTGTGAATTCAATTACCGAGAACTTTTTATTTGGAACATTTTTACGTAAAATTTATCGAGTCGCAATAAATCTTTGTAAGTTTTACGATTCACGGGATCCGAGTGCCTTCTGATAACTTGACAATTCTGCCGACTTTAATATGGTAAAAATTCACTCAAATGCTCAATGATAGATTTCCTTTTCCCAACGTACTTTACTTTTTTAATTTTTAAATTTTTGGGAGATTTGTCACACCTCATTTAACAATTATTTCACGCTGGAAAGTGAAAATCGAACTCGTTTACTCGACAAAAATTTCATATCAACTTTTTCAATCAAATTAATTTTTATATAAAATATCTTACTCTTACAACTTGGCATGTTGTAACATGCTACAGCAAATAATTCCATTATCGAATAATTGCTTTAATCTAGACCATGATTCAATTATTTCAGGTAAATAAACAAAGTTACCCTAGAAGGCTATTTCCTTATTTTAATTAATTTTCTCCTTAACTTTAAAACTTGACGTAGGAGTTAAACTAGACGTATCTAACTAGCTCTAGATAGTGTGTGTATAAAGGAAGCATATACACACAAAACTCCAAGATACTGGTACTAAAAATATACAAAGTTTTTCACTTCGTTTTTAGCACACCACAAAGTTTCTCATTCTACTTTTATAACCTTTTATATTATTTTAAAGGATTTTATATTATAACTTCCTTTTTCATCTTAAATAATATTTGAATAAACCGCCTCGGCAATAAAACTCCTCAAATGTTTAAATTTTAATGAACTAATGTATATTTTTTAAGTAAATTAAATAGTAAAGAAATACTGGAGAACTTTTTTACGCATTTTAGGTACTTAATATTAAATTAAACTATAGAAAATTATAACAGAAAACATACAAATAAAAATGTTTGCTATTAAGGTTGAATTAACTTTTATAGTTAGAAAATATATTATACATGGTGATTTTTAAGTTGATACTTTCCTTCTGTAAGGATGTAAAACTGAATTAAAGAAGTCGTTGGGCAAAATATTTTGTGTTCAGGGTGGGCCAACGAAAATGAAACGGTTGAGTTTTAAAATTGTTAATAAAAAAATTTGAAAATACGCTTGGACAGGTTAACTTTAGTTTCGAAGAGGCATATTTTGTAATAGAACTGATGCAAAAATCCATTCATCCCTGTGTGCTATGGAGACAACCTCTAAAATTCTTAATGGGCATGGTGGGGTAAGTAATACGTCGTAGGATAGATCTTTTTACCTCGAGTAACATACAGCTAAGTCGACCGATTCGTTTTAAAAATATTCAAAATTAAAAATGAATAATGTAACATGTTAAATTTTAAAAATCTTCTAAACAAACCGATTGATTTAACTTTTGCTATTGTATGCTACTCGCGTTAAAAAGATCTTTCTAATGAGGTAGTACTCACTCTAGCAAAAAAATTAAAATTTAAGGGGTAGTCTTCATTAAAACGCATGATAGGGTAAATAATACCTCCTTCGAAAGATGTTTTTATCTCGAATAATAAGCAAAAAAACATAAGTTAAATCAATCGATTAGTTTTAAAGATATTTAAAATGTTAAATGTTAAAAAATAAAAAAATAAAAAAAAAATAAAAATAAAAACAAATTAAATTTTGCCAAACATATTTTTGAACAAAAACATAAAATTAATGATGATATTTCTCAAAATCTTAATGTTTTACATATTTCTAATAATAGATTTAAACTCAATTTTCTGGAACAATTAGAAATTCTAAAATGTCAAAAAGAAAACGTACCTTTAATGAACGAACAAATTGATATTTACCAATCGTGCTTTTTAGATATTCTTTTTGAACCAGACTGCTTGGTCCAAGTTTTTCTACAGTTTTTCTTGGATCCTTGAGCAAATGCATAGCGGTATTTAAGTCGGCCTGTAGACGCAAAATATAATATTTATATTTTCGGATATATTTATTATATTTCTTTTTAGACCGGGAGCTCGCGAAATTTTTCGTCTCCGATTTCGTACAGCATGCCTTTTGGAGGAGAGAATATTTACCCTATAAGAACAAAGAAAAGCGGGTACTAAGCCCCCGCACGCTGTTTGATCATATGGAAAATTGCATTTCCATTTTCACAAAAAATTGGTGTTTTTCTCTGATTTAATATTGCATGCCCTTTTAGCAAAAGATAGTTAAAATAAATTTAAGTCTTGAAAATCGTAGGCATGAGATTCGCACGGTCGCAAAGGGCTCAAACGGTCATGTGATCTTGTAGTAAAAAAATATGATTTTTCCTGTTTTCATACTGCATGCCAATGAAAAGAATTAAAGTTTGTGTCATAAAACCCCCATAAAAAATTGTCATGCGGCCCCCGTCGAAAAATTATCAAAAGTTTTGTGAAAATTTTAAGCTATTTGACGTGATCTTAAACAACACCAAATTAAGTAAGTGTGAATTTTATAGTGCAAAATGTCCTAAATTTAAATGGCATGCATGCCGAGGAATCCCATCACATTATAAATAATAAGAAAAGTTGCAAAAAAAATTAGAAATATCGGTCATATTAATTTGCATGCCTTTTTGTATTTCGCAAAAGAATGTCGTCTTAAGCTAAAATAAACAATGGCATGCAGATTGTTTGATCCCAACATTAAAAGAAATTGAAAAAATTGTGCAAAAACTAATTAAGTCGGTTAAAAATTTATAATGTATGTTCCGTGATATCATTTAGCATGCCATTTCGTATTTAACGATCAAATAGGTTTATGGGTTCAATAAATAAAAATCGCTATGTGCTATATCCTAATAACATTGCAAAAAAAAATAAAAAATAAGTGCAAAATTTGGAAAACAATCAGATTCGTAAATTGTTCAAAAATCAATTTACTCATGAATTTGACAGCAACGCACTCTTAATTCTCTATTCAATAAATTTTACCGATACAATTTAAGCTCTTGTGTTTTCTTCTTGATTTCTGACAGAGGTATTGATGACGGGTTCACAGAAGAGAACGACGAAGTATTGAATGATGCGGAAATATTTTAATTTTATATTTTTTGAATTATTGTTTAATTTTGTTACAAGTTTTTAATAATAAAAATTTAATCTCATGGGTATGTTTTCCTCATATAACATAGGTAGGTTTTTTGTTGAATCAGTAGTTTTTTATGTACTCAAGAGTGTGCCATCTTTTTTATGTGCTGAAACTTAACCGAAGTATTAAAAAATTACCACTTCCGGTACCTCTTTTTGAACTGTTTGTCCCTCATAAAACATAGCTCAACATTTGTGAGAGTCGATGAAGAGTGTTAAGCAAATTGATTAAAAAAATGTGCTGCCACCCCCAAACCTGACCGGAACCGAGGCAGCAACCCTCAAAGTGGAAATCATTTTCACAAACCACCTTTACTGATTTCTCGTAAAAGTGGTTGCATACATTTTTTTCAACTTATTTTGATTTTTTTTCAATGTTACATTCCAGCAATATGCATGCCATTTTGTATTTGAGCTTAAAGCAACATTATTTTGCAAAACACAAAAAGGCATGCAAAATAATATAACCAAAATTTACAATTTTTTTTTGCAACTTTTCCGATGCATGCCTCTGCTTTAGGACCTCCTAATCTGCATGCCAATTATTTTATACAGCAAAGCATTTCATTAATAACCCATAGTTAAAATGGCATGCAATAAGAAATAACGTCAAATCGCTTAAAATTTTCACAAAACTTTTGATAATGCCAATTTTTTTATGGGGGTTTTCTGGCACAAACTTTAATTCTTTTCATTGGCATGCAGTATGAAAACACAAAAAATCATATTTTTTTACTACAAGATCACATGACCGTTTGAGCCCTTTGCAACCGTGCGAATCGCATGCCTACGATTTTCAAGACTTAAATTTATTTTAACTATCTTTTGCTAAAAGGGCATGCAATATTAAATCAGAGAAAAACACCAATTTTTTGTGAAAATGCAAATGCGATTTTCCATATGATCAAACAGCGTGCGGGGGTAAACTAAAGTACCCGCTTTTCTTTGTTCTTATAGGGTAAATATTCTCTCCTCCAAAAGGCATGCTGTTTGAAATCGGAGACGGAAAATGTCGCGAGCTCCCGGTCTATTTTCCAAATTATTGCTTAGGAAATAATTTTTAAAATTATTTCCTAAGCAACCATATTTGTATTTTTCTGTCATTTAATGCCATTGATAATGTCAACATAGTTGACGAAAACGTTCTGGCTCATTAAATATCTTTAAAAGGAGTGAGTTTTTTATTTTAATATTAAATACTATTTAAAATGTAATATGTTATATTATGGATTTTTAATTATTTAGCCCACCATGGCTATTTTAATAATTTTAAAGATTCTGTCCATACCGAGCAGGGTTGCATGGATTTTTGCATCAGCTCTATTGCTAAATATGCACCCCTCGAAACCAAAGTTGACCTGCCCGAGCATTTTTCAAATTTTTGATTAACTATTTTAAAACTCTTCATAAAAAATACTCGCGTCTAAACTAAAATCTTTAAAATTGGCAATATTTAGCTCTTTTGTTTTTATTTATTATAATAATAATATAATATATATATTTATTTCCTCAGAAGATCAAAAACAAGATATACAGGAAATGTCACATATTTTGCACATAATTAGCATATATAGAAGTTATACATAAATAATTGTAATGGGTTGGCTAATCTGTTAGAAATTAAAGTTTGCATGTACATTAACAATTTAAATACACCTGTCAAGAAGTAGTTCATAGACCTTATATTGTGTCATACTCTTTATTGACATCAGATGTACTTGAGAGTGAGTCCCTATTTTCATGTACATACATATACAAGACAATGGTAAATGTATAATGATGGAAGAGTTTTAATTGTTAAAACTTTTCTTTGTAGGAAGTCGTCTGCTTATATTGGTAATAGCTCTTATTATGTGCTTCTGTGTGAGAAAGACACATTTTGTGGACGCCGAGTTACCACAACATAGAAGCCCGTAAGCCAAATGTGATTGGGCATGTGCGAAGTAGATAATTTTAAGTACTTCTATTGATCTTATTATCGTATAACATGTAAAGTTTAGTGCCTTCAGTAGTTTTCCACAGTGTAAGTTCCAGTTTAGCTTCGAGTCAAGCTATTTTTGTTTCGATTTCATCCATGGTGATGCAGTTTCTGGAAGGCACTTTTGAGATTGAGTAGGGCACTATTAGACTTCTAGATTTATTTAACACAAGACTGTTTATGTCAGCAGACCACTTACTAATCGATTGTATTGTTGCTTTTATCAATTCAATTATTTGTTCGGGATTTGTATGCGAAATAACGTTTGAAGTGTCATCAGCATACTGGACGGTATTGCCCAATGATTGGTGTCAGGTCATAAATATATAAGATGGAAAGAGCAGGGCCAAGTATGCTACCCTGTGGTAAGACGCTTACAATGCTTTTACTTTTAGATATCACAAACTGCTTCCGTCTAGTTAAGAAATTTTTCACCCAATTTAATGCTGGCCCTCTGTTCCCATACCTATTTAATTTATCCAATAGTAATGAATGGTCTCAATATTTTATGAAAAAATGGTATTAATCGAATAAGGAAAGCATTTTCAAATATTTTGGAGAAAATAGATAGCACTGATATAGGTCTGTTGTTGGTTATGCAATAAGGATCATCCTTTTTGTAGATAGGTACAACTTTTGCTGATTTTAGGATGTCAGGGAACTCGCCACTGGTGTACGATTTATTTATGAGGAACCACATAGGTTCAGTTATTAAGTCAGCTACACTTTTAAGAAGATTGCAGAACACCTCATCGATTCCAGATATACTTTATTTGAAACACTTATAATTATATTATAGGTTGAGACGTCAAAGTGAGGCGTTTCAGATATAATAAAGAGTTTCAATTGAGCCGACAAAGAAATCGTTGAATGTATTGGCAATGTCTTCTTTTGTTGATAATTTTTTGCCTTGTCCAGAAGAAAGTCAGGTTTTTTTGCTAATAGGGTTGTTGGTTTTCATAATTTTCCACGCAGTTTTTGATTTATTGTCAGATTCTTTAATAAACCTATTGTTGTGGTTTAACTTAGCTTCTAGGATATTATTTTTATGTTGTTTTTTTTTATGATTTGTATAAAACATTTTAAGTTGCCTATCAGGATTTTTACGGAGTTCTTTATTTTTGAATCTTAAAAATTCGCCTCCCTTTATTATTTGAGGTGTAATCCAGGGTTTTTTATTTTTTTATTTAGATTTTGTTTTAGGAAAATGCTAGTTAAGACAATCTTGGAAGCAGTTATATGATGTGTTATTTGAGTCTAGAACCCCTATCCAGTTTTCATTTGAGATTGCTGATTTAAATTGCTCCATACTTGATTTCGTAAATGATCATTTCATCTTGCTTTCTGAGGGTGGTTCTATAGCTTAATCTATGGTCAAGCTTATCCCTTTATGGTCAGACAAGCCCGGTTCAACTAATTTTCCATTGAAATACTCTGTTGGTATATCGGTAAATACATTATCAATTAGTGAAAAACTATTATTTGAATTATGGAATGTCCTGTAGTAGTCTTCCAAAGTCCATAACATTCACAGATGCTTTGTAGTTCTAAACTGTTCATACTGTCACTGCTAATATCTACATTGATATCACCCCCAATAATGGTAAACCTTTTAAACGTAAGAATCCTGCATAATAATTGTTAAATTTCAGTTTTAAAAATGTTCACATCTGAATCTGGTTTATACAAGGATGTTAGCATTATTTCTTCGGATTTTATCTTCACTATATTTATGCACATTTCAAATGTTAAGAATGTGCCACTGATGTTATTGTATGGGATTACAGTATAATTATTTCCATTATAAATTATTTTTGTTATTTTATATTGACTTCATTTTTTATGCTACATATTACTGTATTTATGTACCCATAAAAACTTGAATAAAAGCAATCATACATGTTAATTTATAATTCAAATAACTTATTTATATAAAGCCTTTTATACACACAAAGTTTTGCTAGTTTATTGAGTTTTATATCCTGTCAAAAGGAAAGTATCAACTTAAAAATCACACTGTATTACACCTTTGACTCAAAATTTATGACTTTTTTTTAAATAGTAGTAGTAGTGAGGTTAGTTTGGTATCAGGTTCATAATTTTTGCGTTGAATTATTCTAGAAATTTTGTTTGTCGTTTGCTAATTATTTAAATTTACCAGAGACATAATTTGTTTTAATAATTATAATATTTAATTATAAAATATAGATATATGAGTAGGCTATTGAATAATAGTTATTTATGCACCAAGGGAGTAAAGTGAGTATTTTAATCCTGAGTGTGAAAATTGTTGCCCGAGACGTAGTCGAGGGCAACAACCACACGAAGGATTAAATGCACTTTGCTCCAGCGGTGCATATTAAATTTTTTGCACTTCCAATTAATTATTTGAACAAACGTTTTCAATTTTGGGACAATGGTTATTTCGAATGCAAATAACTACTGAGCCAGACATAACCGTCACCTTATTAAAAAAAATAATTGAACACGTTGTACCTCCTTTATTTGGTCTAACAAATTGTATTGATTGTAATGTTAGAGTAAACGTACATATATATTTATATTTACTAATTGTAAATGTACATATCTATTAATAAATTTGTGTTGTTTTCTCCAATCTTGTATAATTTTGAAGCACATCGGAAACCTAAAATCAATTGATCGGTTAATTTATGATAAATTAAATATTATTAAAAATTTAAGTACCTATACCATGATTCGGTACGGATCATTCTGCATGAACTTCCGAGTGATGATGAAACATTTTATCGTTTATCTTGTAGAAACTTAAACAATTAACAAAAATCTTTTGAATTGTATAAATATAAGCATTTAGCATACTACATTAGATAAAACCATTAGATATCTTAATAAATAATACAAGGCAATTTAGAGGTTAGAATTTCTTGTCAATAAAATTTTTCGAATTTAAGACAAAAAAACTATAATAGATTCCTTTCCCAAATAAAAAAACCCTAAAAATTTTTGTAGTTATATTAGAAATATACTTACCTATTAAATTATCAAATACAATTCAGAATTTAGAAATATTTATTTTTAAAAACTTGCGCGCCATCTGTGTTTGTAATATCTAACTACGGAAATTTTTTAATACCTAGGGATTAAATGAACCGTTATGGGACTTTTAATCCCTAGAGATTAAATGAATACTTGGTAGTAAATGTGTTACTTTTACTTCTGCCATTAAGAGAGTAAAATGGCTTATTATTGTTTGGAAGTGCAAAAATATTTTTATGTGAAATGTAACATTTGAGTATATTTATAAGCGAATAAACAATAAAGTATAAAAATTGTTTTAGCATTTAACGCTACGCTGCGGTTTTTATTTATCTTACGACAAAAAAATCGAGGTTCAATATTTAAAGAGTTATGAAGGCTGCGAGGAAAAAACCAATATGCATCAGAGAAATGTGGTGTTTTATGACCAGCCGAAGTTTTTATTATATTAAAAAATTGGATGGATTTTCACAGCAAAATTAAATCTCTTGCATGAATATATTTTTTGTACTAATTGATTTATGATGCTTAAAATGTTACATATTGACCTTTTTTTCTAATCGTATCGGTTTATTACTTTGTTTATAATGTGTTGTAGTTTCTTATAGAAAATTTATTTTTATTTTACGAGATCGTCTCATATATTTTTATTGAACAAGAAGTGTATTGGGTTTATATACAAAAGGATGCTCCAATTTGCCAAACCATTATCATTTATTAGAACTTTTTAAAGTAATAATTTTCTTGTCCATTTAAGGAGAGTACACCAGCTTTTATAATGGTTTATATTGTCAATGTTATCGCCAGCTATAAATTTAGTTCAGATTTTGACACGCCATTGCGTCATATAAAGATAGGTTTGTTTGCCAATATGTGCAAGAGCCTGCAATGGTATATAATAGAATATACTGAGTTATTCGGATAATAATATTGGATTTTGTATTGTTGCGGCTTTTAGTTTCCGCGCTGCTTCCATTGTGTCTTTAGAGTTAAATTCCATTTAATTTAATCTATAAATAAAGACAGCAGGGAGTAAGACATTTTTCATATCTTATAATAATAAACCATAAACTTTATATTAATTTATACAATTAAAAGTATTTTACTCTGATTAATTATTACAAAATATTATTATATTTTTCTTATCAAATATATTTTTTTAAATAAACTAAAATAGCTTTTATAATTTGATTAAAGGCCTACGAATAAAAAAGATTTAACACCTACCTAGGGATAAGATAGTGAGTGATAAACCTAAGAAATTAAGTATAAAATTTCAATACTCCCAATCCTAACAAAAGTAAGTTTGAGTTATAAATTATGGCGTTGAAATAAATATATTTCATTTATTAGGCTTATCATTATGCTTATACTTAGGTGAGTTATAGTCCAACGTTTTGTATTTTTGGTCAGATTAAAATACTTCTTAATTTATAGACATTATTTATAAACTCTATAGCTAATCTATCGTTAATCATGTGATTAAAAAATATTTATTCATAAGAAATATTTTCTTAAAGACGTGATTAACTTTAACGACGTCTCTAAAATTTCCATCACGGTCGCTGAATACATGCTATTGAAACTTTGATCAAAAATATTTCAATATGGCGAATGCGCCAGGCATTAAACGTGTTTGTAAACTACTTTTTTTTAAATACGTTAACTATTACTAAAATTAGAAAAAAAAAATTGATATTTTCAGCGTTCAAAAAATGCCATTTTAATTACTTCAATTACTTGGCGCAGCTTTTAAGCGTTAAACATTTTCTACGTCACTTTTAATATACCAATTGTCTAAACGTAACGCTTTTTAAAATCCCTAAAGTATTACAAGTTTAGGCAAAACTCGGACTTAAGTATTGATGCCTGTTAAATTCAATCAAATTAATGAATTGAAGGAACCAATGCACTTCACAAATGTTTACTGATGCGTTGAAGGATATTAAAACAAAAAGGCTTGTATTTATTTTGTCAGGCTCTTCAAACTCAGCTTTGACTGGGATGAAGAGATTAGAATGTACCCAAGTGGGAACGAGATACTTTTAATTAACATGAAAATGGGCTGAATTAAAGTTATAAGACGGCATTGTGCAAATACAAAACTGTAACGACCAGCTTTACTGTTTAACTTGCCCCAAGTTCTATTTAAAGTACCGTACAAAACCTGTGAATATTCTTTTTTCAAGACAATCTTTTCCGCGTGGAGAGATTTTAAACGAGCAGTATTATCATCGTCTTCTAAAAATTTTCCACTAATTTTAAATGGATACTGTAATAAGTGTTGATTTTATTTTAATTAAAATATGATATATTATGCAACATAAAAGTCTTTTATTTTAAACTTCATTGTTTCTGTTTTGTGTAAAACATTTTTGCATTACGAATTGTATTATATCTTAATGAAAATATTTCAAATATAAACAAAAGTTGTCTAAAACGAGGCATTGAAAGATGAAATTAAAAACTTTTTTGTATATAATGTTTAATTTTATATTGTTTTAACAAGCTTGTTTTAATCCCTTACTTTTATAAATTTATATATAACTTTTACAAAACGACCCCATGTGGGGTTATCATACTTTTGAAACTTTTGAATGTTAAAAAATATTAAATGTATGTATATTGGTTTTTGTAATCCTTATAAGCATATCATAATTTGCATAGACAGTTGGTTATTTTGTGATTTTTTTTTAATTTCTACAAAATAATTTGTTATACAGGGTGTCTCACACCTAAAATGTTTGGTTTGAAGTGGGTAATATAATACATATTTTTATCGACGACTATTGAATAATACCAATACGTTTATTGTTTAGGAATGTAGTTAGCTAACTTCACCCCGTGAGCAATGAATCCAAAAGTCACGGGCAGTAGCCAATCAAAAAGCTGTATTTCCGCATATTTTCTTTATCCACGAGGTGAAGTTAGCTACTAAAGCATTGTTTTGCGTTGGTACCTTCGCAACGGTTAGGGGTTAGGTTAAATTTATTTGACAAAAATAATTAAAACATAAAAATATACTGCAGAATAATAAAAAGTCGTCGATAAAGTATAGTATTCAACTCGCGGAGTCGCGGGTATTCGCCTTTATTCGCTCGGACTTACGGCACTCGGCTTTCGCCTCGTGCTGCAATTCGTCCTCGTGAATAATGGCTTGTCATACCCGCTCCCCGCTCGTTGAATAATTTACTATTATTTGTTATTTTAGGTATACAGGGTGTCCCATTTGACGTTGGACTCTATGGGAATCTTTGTTATTATTGGAGATAGAAAGTCGGTTAAAAGCACAAAGCAGTGCATTTTTGTATATCCAATAATAATTCGTTGACAATACAGTTGAATTTTTCATCGTTTGGACGCCATCTTGAAAAAACCAAAAAGTGGCATTTTCAAAATATGACTGTATCTTCTTTAATGTAGGTCATACAAAAAATCTTTTTTAACAGCATAGAGGTAGTTTTTTTTATCTTAAATTCAATACGCTAATCAGATTTTTTCTTAAGTCACTGGGTTGCCAGAAAATAATCCTAACTTTGTTTCTTGTTATGGCGGCCATATTGGAATTACACATATTTGGAATCAGTGTTTTTTTCTGTAAATTTTGATATACCACATGTCACATTTAATAAATATTTTACGGAAAATGGGACAATTAATAAAAATAAAACCACTTGAAAAAAAAATTCAGGATGTGTACAATGCGATAAAAAAGAATTATATCGATATGTGAAATACTTTTTCTTTTATTGACCTTTCAAATCAGCAAGTTTCCCTGTCGCACCCTGTATTAAAAACTATGTACAGCGAAGAAAGGAAATGTTTCAACCAGATAATTTTACTATTTTAATTTTAGAATTCTTTTGTAAAGGCCCTCTTGAACGTAACATTTAAGGAGTAATTGTGCCCATGCTTGACGGATTCTAATTTTCATATCTTCTCTATTTGTTGGTGCTGCTTTCATTACATGTTTAATAAATCCCCAGAGGAAAAAATCCAAAAATGTAAGCTCTAGCGAACGAGTTGGCTAATTAACTAGTCGTTCTCAACCTCTCCACCTTTTTGGGAAATATTTCGTTCATTACTTTTCGTGCTTCAATTGCAAAGTGCGGAGGAGCACCATCTTGCTGCACGTATATGCGACCAGTTAAACGACCTTCAAAAATATAGGGACTAATAATGTAGTTGTCAATAATTCCGCACCAAACATTTATTGTCCATGTATGTTGATAAGGATTCATGTTATTTCTATTGACTTCTCCAGTATTTGAAAAACTAGCTTCATCAGAAAACATCATATGCGAAAGGGTGATATTTGTTTCTTCGCAGAATTTTTGAAATGCATGTCCCACTTGGTTCTACTCACCACTTTCTTTTGAATTTGTCGAATGCTACTTTGTGGAATAACTCTGACAAACGATAAAACATTTGTTGTGTTTTCTTCAATAATTATTCCTGTCGCCTTATTTTTCTTGATTTGAACGCAAAAATGTATTCTTCATACGAAGAAATTGGTAGAAATACCATGCAAAATTTGGCACGACAGTTTGGATATCGAATTTGTTATTTCATGACACACTCGATTAAAATCTCAAAATTAAAGAACAGTAATAGAAACAAATTTATTTTATTTTATATTATCTTTTTAAATTTTAAGTTAAAGGACAATAAAAAACTTTTATATTAAAATGTTCTTCTTTTTCAGCGCAGAATAAGATTATGAAACAATATAGGTTTGTAGTTGAAAAAACGAAATAGACTTTGAAATAACCATCAAAACATACTTAAAATAACAAATAAAAATTTGTATTATGTTACTCCCTTCAAACCAAATAAAAAAACTCTAATGTCCGTTTTCACCAACGATTCCTAAAATTTAGGCATTTCTTATAGCGCTAGTTGCTAGGTATTTTTAATCATTCAATAAAAAATACCTAGCAACTAGCGCTATATATAAGCAATGCTTAAGTTTTAGGAATCGTTGGTGAAAACGGGCATTTTTAAGATAAAACTTCTTTAAGTGGTCACCCTGTATAATAAAATATAATTATTTCTGTTTTTATTTTATTGCTTTAATTTTTTAGTATTCTTAATTTACTTTATTTTTAATTGGTAACATTTTAAGACAAGCGAGGATATTTATAAGTAAATATCCAGGAATTTTAATTGCTTTTAAATAAACGAGGGCAGAAGATAAGATGTCGTTTTTGGGCCTTTTAAATTTAGTAATAATTTTAAAGTATGCAATTTTAAAATTAAAATGATGTACATTATCCGGTAATAATCTAATTTTCACCCTACCCTAAGTGTGAATTAATGTCTTTATTAAATTTAAGACAGGTGTTGACAAAGGAAATCTGAAGGAAAATATATTTATAGAAAGTCTAAAAGGAAATGCTAAGGAAGCTCGTCGGTCATCTACTTTTAATAAATCAAATTGTCACTCAATCGGACATTCGTACTTCGGTACCTCCCTTTCTAATTCACTGTGTCAGAAACGGGATGGTTTTGAAATTGAATAATGTCAAAAATAAAAATATAAATGCCTGTCGAACTGCTACCTTTGATTTGTATTAAAAGCAATTTATTTTTATCAACTCTTTTGTTTTCACTAACTAATCACAAAAACCCATTGAAGGACTGGAACAAATAGTTAGTTGCAATTTTAAATTTACTAAATATTAAATAAATCTTGTTTGTTAATAAAACACTATTTATACCCAGATTCTGGTCAAATCATTTAAGTTTAAAGGCGATTAAATTTAAATTTATTATATTGGTTATAATGGACAATTTCGATTGTTATTCTTAATGTTTCTAATTAAAGACCTTTAATTTTGACAAGAATCTACCTATAAATAATGTCGATTTAAATGTTTATTATTTATGTTGAAAGTTCTTAATAATGTGAATACAAAATAATACTCCTAACTTTTTGAAAACTAAAAGAAATTTATAAAACTGTTTTTTGTTTTAACGTTATAATGAAACTACATTTTGCAAAACTTTTCTTTAAATTAATATAATGGAATATAATAATGATAATTTGAGGAAACTACTATTAAACATCCTTTATTTACTTTAACTTTCTTTATGAACATGAATTGAAGGTTTATACTATAAAAGTGCTAATTAAATGAACTTCTTATTTCAAATTACGAAGATGTTGGTGGCAAATTAAATTCTTAACTGACTGCGCTACTACCCACAAAATTAAGTTTTATTTTATATCGAGATCTGACTTCCTGAAAGTACAAGATAACATATTTCCTATTAATACTCTTTATTTATTTTAAATCAATGCATTCAATGATGAGGCTCTAATAATTTAGGAGTCACCTTGTACAAGCTATTTAATTTAAAATATAACTAAGTAATACTAAATGCTTTCATGAATACCTTAAAGATCTACTTGGAAATGTTTCTATCATTAAGTAATTTAATTAATGTTGTGGCTTTGTTTGGTTATATCTTAATTTATTTAACTGAAATGAATAGAGTTTCTAATGCCGACTGCTAACGAAGCTCAACCACTTTCTGAGCTGCATAAGGCGATGTAATTGCTATAAATTAGGTTGCTTTGCGCGTACTGAGTTGTGTGTGTCTTTTATTCAAGTGTTAAACGTTCCACATACAGAAAATTCACTACGTGAAACGTTAACAATAATCTTATTAAATATTTTTGACTGTCCTAATGTAATTCTCTGAAAATCAAGTTTTGTTATATCTAACGGAATTTGTAACTGATATAAAATAAACTGGGTTAAAATTTAAAGTGCTGTCGTTCAAATTTCCTTTCCGGTGCACACCTTACACTTAAATTCTTGACACTTGACAGAACCATTTCCTCACAAAGTAGATATTCCTAAATATTTATAAGAAGTACGTACGTGCTTGGAATGCATAAAAGTTTTGAATGCGTAACATATTTCCCGACGAAACTTCTATAGACTCACTTTCTTCATTATATTCAAGTTATTAACCCCGAAACATTTCAGAGGCTTGTAAAAGCTTACAAATAAAAATACAAAGAAACTTGTCTGTCGCGGAAACTTTTCTTTGCTGATTTAAATGTATATCCCTTAAATCCCCGTCTCATGCTTTTCTCCAGGGAAAATCACCTATGCAATGTATTCCATTTTGTAATTCAACAAAACCAATAAGCAATTTTTTATTTGTTTTCAGCCCGTAGGGATGTACATGCACAAATACGAATGGGCTGGGACTCAGGATACTGGCGATTGTTCCATATGGATAAGAGCAGCGCAGTTGGAATTCGATGACGGATCTTGGGAATGCCAAGTTACTGCTAGTGATTTCCATACACAGGATGCTCTTACGAGTTTACCGGTCAAATTGGTCGTTAGAGGTAAGATGCTTTTCGAATTCAATATAAGATATCTTATTCTAACTGCTTCAATGTTAAATTATTAATGTGTCTTTCGTAATAAATAATTATACCTTAGAAGTAAATACATTGTACAAGTGTATACTTATAATGAAATTATACTAATAAGGTCTTTGTACAGATTTTAGTAATACAACTTTATTGACAAGAAATACATCAATCTACTTATTTATAAAACATTATAATTAAACTAACTTGATAAATATAGCTGAGTTTATGGTCAACTAACAACTAACCACAAACAATTAACCTTACACAATTACGAAGATAAATGCCCATTGAGCATTAACAGTTAACAACTAATCAGTTAAGTGGAGAATTTTCATAAAACTCAACGATTTTCAATAATTTTGTGGTAAATCAACAATATTGCAAGTATTATTTAATAATTTAATTTTTTCATCTATTGAATTTTTTCACTCTACTGCTTCATTTGATACCATAGCAGAAATATAAGAATCAGGAATATAAGATTCATTGATACATTCCAAATAATATGTAATCATTTAAATAACTTGGTTTTCCACTTTGACGACTTATTGAAAATTCATGATCTTCATCTTTATTAAGTTCCTCCAATTCCCTTAATATGCTCATTTCATTTGAATTATCTTCATCTGGAACTAAAGATAAAGATTTTTTAATCTCATTTTTAGCACTATCCTTTACTTTTATTTTTAAAGCAATTTTTAATTCAACTTCTTATTGCTTTTCATCTTGAATTTTAATTTCTGATGTGAAAATTTCATCTCAACTTTAAACATTTTATTATTAGATCGGATCCAAATACGATAATGATCTTTCTCATGACAATAACCAATACTAATTTCTTTTTTCGTTCTTTTGGTACATGTACAAGCATCTTGTACCAAATATTGTAAAATATGTTAAGTCAACTGCTTCTTTTGTAGTAATTGAAATTTCTTACATTGGTCCACAAAGATCTGCAATAATCAATTCATCTATCTGTGTAGTTACAAAACTATCTGGATGTTGTTTTTCAAACATACAACCTTGACAAAATTCTTGTTTGTTGACATCTACATCATTCCATGTAGATTAAGAATTTTCTTTATGTGACTTTGATTTTGATGACTCATTCGCTCTTGCAAAAATTGTATAGTATACACAGTTAATGCGATATTAACTTCAATTGCAATTTTTGGGTTGCATACAAGTATTTCCAATACATACAAACATTTTGGAATTTTTCTCCAAAACATCTAAACAATATAATTTCTAAATGCTATTTCTGAGCTACCCACAAATCTCAATCTTATATACCATTTATAGTACACATAAATGTTTCCTCATCTAATTTTACTTCACTTTTGACTAAATTTGAATTGAAATTTGATTTAGATGTCTTATATTTTCTTGCAACTGTATTACATTTGAAACATTTTATTTCAGGTTTAGGGTAAATATTTTTCTTCTCGTTTATTAAAAGTTCTCTCATTTGCTGGAGCTGACTTCCAAACACTTTTAAACTCAAAATTTACATTATTCTGGCCATTAACAATAAATCTGGAAATTCAGTTTTGATTAATCGTTTTAATTCATCACTTAATTCATACAAATTTCGTGGAAGACGACAAATATGAGTTACAACATTTACCAAAAAATTGTTCCATCAAACGATCTAAAAGTTTATTCCAAATTGACCTTGAACTTTTACATGTAACTGTCAATTGTACATTTGCATTATTCATTTATCATAAATTTTTTGTATGTATTTCTTACTTCAGCAGTCTCCAGCTGCTGGCTCTCCTAATTGTTCAACATTTTCTTGAACTTCATGATGTCTCAATAATAATTCAACTTGTCGCCTCCACTTGGAATCCATATTTTAAAAATAATTTCTCAACAAAATTTGAAATTAATAAACTATTTAAAATACTTTTTCTTTAAATACCCAAACTTTCTGGGCACATAACCAATTGAAGTTAAGCTTCCAAGAGTATAATTATAATTAAATTATAAGAATATGGATTTTATTAATACAAGTTTATTGATAAACAACAATCTATTTAATTAATTTTAAAATAGGTATAACTCAACTAAATTAATATTTATTAAATAAATATATTTTATATTTTTCAACTAATAATAATTTTCTTATAAATGACACTTTTTATTCCATGATATCCAATAACTTTTTTTTGTCTATTTATTTTCTAACTAATCTCATTTAGCTTAAACCAAGATTAAATAATGAGGCAAACATCAATCTTAAGATAATTGTAAAACTTTTAAGCTAAAGGATTTTTTGTCCAATATCAATAACGTGGATAGATGATTTTTCATCATTCTTTATAAAAATAGTTTTGCCGAATGGAATTGTTTACTAAATAATTCGCATTAATTTTGCAATTTTATATTATAATTTAAAAATTATTATAAAACGTCAATTAAAATGCACATATTTGTTTACTTTGTTTGTTGAAATTAATACGCAAACAATAAAACCTATTATTAAATTTCAGTCATAATATATTAAGTGTACTGCAAATACTCTACTAACGTTTTTATAAACCTCGCAAGGGTGTTAATATTGTTACTCATATTAGAAACCTATTGTATAAATATGTATAAGGCAATTAAGAAAACTTTAGTAATATAACTTGACACCTAATATAATTAAATTTTATTTCCGGCAAAAAGCATTTTATCATAATTTCAAATTACATCGTCCTTTTAAAAATAATTAACAAAGTTTTCGGCCAATGTAGCGTCATTAAGTAAGCTTGTTTCCCGCTTAAAAGTTTAATTAATTTTCCAAGAAACTGTTTATTATTCTCTCATTCATGTGCGAATATATGTGGTGTCATATTTCATGCAGTTGCTTTTTTGGGGTTCACCCAAAATAGTCCACTGTTTTTTGCCCGCTGGGAACTTTTAATGTTGTGTTTTGCAATTTATTATAATTTGAAACTTTACTAATTAATTTTTGGATACTTTACAAGCGCAACAAATTTTAACATCGAATATTTTTTTATATTTTTTAATACTTATAATAAATTAACCCCGTTACTTTCCCTTAGAAAACACCAGAATTTTTTCTCTGTTAATGCCTTTGTTTATTATACAGAGTGTTTACATGGAATAAATTCAGTATTAATTGAACTGTACAATTAAAAAAACGCTCGGGCAGGTTAACTTACAAAATTAGAAGCCGTCATGTTGAACTTGTTAAAAATTTGGTGACATTACATAAGGCCCCATGACGTCATCGATCTTTTTTTAAATAGCAACCCCCATTTTTTGAAAATTAAAGCAAGAGATCAAAATGTTGCCCATTTAATTCAGGGTGTTTAATTTATTTACAAATAACTGAATTAATTTTAATTTTTAATAAAATGTTTGATTTATTTACATTTTTTTTTCTAAAACGGCTTAACATATTGCAATAAAATTTTGCATAAGGTATTAATTTTTAGTTGTAATTAAAAAAAAAATAAAACATGAGGGTTGTTATTTAAAAATGAGACTGATTTGACCCAGCATACGGGGTACCAAAATAATCACTATAAATCTACTTTTTGAAATGCCAAGGGACCCGCCATCATTGTATTTTAAAAACAGAGTTATTTGCAAAAATGCTCCACAAAAAAGTTTATAAGAGGAACAATTTTACAAATTACAATTCGATTTACCTATTAGTCTTATTTAGAATTAGTTTTGGTAGTTTTTATCAAATTCGGTTAAATAAATAAATACTTTTTTAATTTTCCAAAAAAAAAAAATAAAAAAATATCACAAACATACTTATTTTCTAAAATTGTTTTAAACTATGAACAAAAAAATGGGGTATTGTATTTAAGTTGATGTTATTTCCTGTAAAACCGGAAGTATATTGAAACCAATTTTAGTGCATAAAATGTGTTTCTTTGAACCGTATAACATAGTCAAATTTAAAATTTTTATTTTAATAAATAAAGAAGTTATAGAAGTGACCCATGTTTCGTTTACACCCGGTATTGTTTAGGTCCTTTAAACTACTACTATTTTTCAGTTAAATTATTCAAAAACTAATCACAGCATGATGTTATATTTCTACGAATTTACTATGCCCTGAAATATGAATCGATTGGTACCTACCATATACATGAAAAACAAAAATTTGTGACTAGTTATTAGGCAGCTACGAATCGATGTTTTTGTGTAAAAGTAGCACAATTTAAATGCAGCAAGCAAGCTATAATAATATGAGTGGTTCCTATTTAAAAAAAAGAGTGATTATCGCCTGACCTTCAACTTCCTGTTCAAGGTCATGGCAATATTTCTAGATATTAATGCGTCATTTAGAATCGTACTTTTATTTGAAACATTTTTCTCTAAAATGCTTCATTTCAAAAATAAATGGGCGTCGCAGAACTTCTTGTATCGTTGTTATTATCTCTTTTTAATTGGGTGTTTTATATCGGTACGCAGCTTGAGTAACATAAAAATTACTCTGAAGGCGATAGAGAGTCAAAATCAAATTTAGGGGTTTTCAATAATAACCTTCCTATTTCGTTAATAAAGGAGGAAAATCAAAATTTGTAATTGCAAATGAAATAGCGGATTGTATACTAGGCCTGTATAGGAGCTCCTTTTCTTTATTTTGTCCCAAAGTATTAAAAATAAATTCCTAAATTATCCAAAAATACGCTCCACTTTAGACCTTATATTCGGTGTTAATATATTTTCTTTGTAATTTCTGTTTCTGTACGTGCCTAGATTTATTTATTATTTAAACAATTTATTTTGAAATTTATAAATATATTTAAAGATACGGCCAAGAGATGGTTAATTGTAAGACGGGTTTTAGTAATTTTTAATGTAAAAATTGCTGATATTCGCCTCATACTTTAGGGGAGTTGTTTATTAAGAGTCATTTTTTTAGTATGCTAAATAGGGTGCACCCCCCCCCCACATAAATAACTCATAAACTACTTAATTTTTTTGTACCAAATTTTGGTAGCATTTATAATGAAGAAAATCGGAGAAAAGAATTAAAAAATATTAACAGTAAGTGTATTTTTTAAGGTCCTTAAAGTACACATACTTTACAGTAAAATTACTCAAAAACCAATCAAAGCCCGATGTTACACTTCTTCGAATTTGTTAAGCCATAAAATATGAATCGATTGGTTTCATAAACATGCCAAAGAAAAATTTCTTACGAAACGTTGTTTTTGAACAAAAGTTGCCCAATTTAAACGCAGCAACAAAAAAAACTCATATACATAAATAATATGTACAATAGTACAATTTCTGTGCTGATAATAAGTTATAATTCAGATAATGCGAATATTTCTCTTATTGCAGTGTTCAACGAACTTAATTCCATAGACAATTCACTTACATCTGGTCCTGATGGTGTGCCAAATTATTTTAAAAAAGTTTTCAATCTGTGTCCAAACCCATGTATCTCTTTTTTAATAGATCCTTGACATTTATTTCACCTATTTTCAAGAACGGCAATCTTAAGAATATTGAAATTTCATTCAATTACTACGTTTCCATCGGGGATTGAATCGGGTATTAAATATCAGAAATTTAAATACTTATGTGTTTCCATCATGAGGATTTAAAAAATATCTAAATTACTTTCAATATCGGCATTAGGTGGCGTTTAGGCCAGACCATGTTTTTAGGGTTATAAATATAAAACCACAGAAAATATAATGCATTCCGGCGAGGAGATTATTCTTTTGCGATCCTTGGATCATATCCAGTCCAAAGTCAAGCCTTCGAAGCGTTTCCATTAGATATTTTTCAGCTCAAACCAGATACGATCCCAGAAAAAGCAGTATCGACCTTGAGGCCGAGTACGATCTCGAAACGATAAATTGCGCGTTTCCATCCAGTTTTCAAGTAGAATCAAGAATTCAAATCCGATTCAATCCCCGATGGAAACGTAGTAAATGAAACGTCATTCAATTTCTTTTGGAAATTAAACTTTCATAGTCACATTACTCAAATCTCTAATAAGGCAATAAAAACTCAATAGATTGAGTCGAGATTTTTCTACTGACACTTATATACAGGGTGAGCTAAAATGATTGTGGTCAATTCAATTTTCCCGCCTACAAATCTGGGGAATTTGTTCGCTTCAAGTTTATAGTAACACAAAATCATGTCAAAATTATAACAAAGTAACTATACTACACAAAAGCAGAGACCAAGGTCGAATTTTTACCGTTGTGTCAATACGTCGGGTTTTTATATTTAGTTATTGGCACTTCTGTTTCATATACATCAGTTTTTATCACGACTAATTTGCGTAAATCTTTGTTTTGTGTTAGCATTTACCTCGAAAACGAAGGTCATAATTTTCAACATTTGACATTTGTCATAAAATTCGAGACCTAATTCTACGTTTTTTATTTTCAAAAATCCAAAACCATAATAAATAACTTAAATTTGTATATTTGTTTAGAATTCTTGATTTGTTATGATCATTATATTCATTTTGAAAAAATTATTTGCTATGCCATTGGGTTAATACTTGGGGGTTTTCTTTTTAAATTTGAAGTTGTGCCAACCTATTTGGTTGCCTACATATCTCACCACAAACATTTTAGCTTATCCTGTATTACTTTACAAAACATTCGTATGATCCAAATTAGAGTACGCCTCCATAACTTCAAGTATGTTATTGAAAAAGTTCAATACAAATAAATAAACTACATATAACTTACAGACATTGGAGCACGGACGGAGATTCTTAGAAATGTATTTACTTTTTAAACTTATAAACTGTCAAATAACTTGTCCAGCTTTATTAGGTAGGTTAAATTTTTATGTCAGACCTTGTGGTGTCAGTACAAGGTTATTTCGCATATTTCAGGAAAACATATCAAGAGTAAATTATGGCCCAAATGAACCCATTTCGCGGTTATTGCGTACTGCAAACCAACTATCATCTTTTATGGTATTTAAATCTAGATTAAAATTAGTATCATTTTAGTATGTTCATATAAATATATCAATTTAAAATTGTTTTGCTATAGAATTTAATTGTAGAATTTTATATTTATATTTTGTATAATATTAGTATAATAAATTAAGTACTGTACTGATTGTTGTATTTTCAAAAGGAAGCTGCCCGTTAATAAAGTTATTTATTTATTATTTAACTATTTTATTTCTTGACTTGTTGCTTACCTACTTTGAATCAGAGCTCTGAAGAAACCCTCGTTTTTGGGTGAAACGTTAGTAAATGATTTAATTGATTTCAATAATACATATTGTCCGAAGTACCGGTCTAAGTTATTTACCTAATTTATTATTAAATACCTGGCGCCTTCGCCATTAAATTATGCAAAAAAAGCCAAAACAAGAATCTGAGTAACTTATAGATACAAACCTTTATTATTTATTTAAATAGTTTTATTACTATATTTATCTTGCATAAGAAGTGAAATTTAGGAAAAATTGGTTGGACATTTAAAAGTAAATGTTTTGAAAAACACATTTATTGAACAAAAAAATTAATATCTCTTCCGGAAATTATATCAATTTTCTTCTTTCATGTTATTAAAAATTGGTAAGTTTAAAGTAGTTTTATGACAAAAACATTTTATCCAAACCTTCCGAAAATTCTTTTGGATATTTTGTTAAAAATGTTTTTATAAAACCTATTAAAACTATTCTTAAAATTATGTGGAAGTAGTTAGGAATATACAGGGTGGTCACTCTTACGGTGCACACCATTGGGATCTTGTGAACCTAAAGAGTTACAAAGTTACTTATTAAATTAGAAAAAAGTTGCCCTTTTTCAAACTCCTTTAGAATCTATTTAGAAATCTGAAATTTCGCATTTTCGTTTTCCTTACATATTTTTGTAATCGCTTAACTTTTTTGATTGCAATTTGGCAGTTTTACATAATTTGACATTCTCTATCGATTGACCTTAAGAAGAAAATTTTAGGGTAACTAGATTTCATTTATTTTAAACCAACTTTTGATTTTCTTATGGGCGCGATATTTGATTTTTATACCATTGGATAGAGAAAAAAAAATACAATTTAAATGATGTAACAAACATTGTTCTTATAATTTAATAAAAAAAAATATTAAATTTTTATTTACAAAATCAAGTTGGTATAAAATAAACATCTGTTTATTTAATTATTCTTTACTTATTTTATGTCAACGTGATTTTGTAAATAAAAATTTAATATTTTTTTCAAATTTTTTTTTATTAAAGGAAAAGAACAATGTGTATTACATCATTTAAATTGTATTTTTTTTCTTTATCCAATGATATAAAAATCAAATGTCGCGCCCATAAGAAAATCAAAAGTTGGTTTAAAATAAATGAAATCTAGTTAACCTAAAATTCTCTTCTTAAGGCCAATCGATAGAGAATGTAAAATTATGTAAAACTGCCAAATTGCAATCAAAACAGTTAAGCGATTACAAAAATATGGAAGGAAAACGAAAATGCGAAATTTCAGATTTTTCATGATATTTCAGGACTGGAGCAAGATATTTCGGATTTCTAAATAGATTCTAAAGGAGTTTGAAAAGGGGCAACTTTTTTCTCATTTAAGCAACTTTGTAACTCTTTAGGTTCACAAGATCCCAATGGCGTGCACCGTAAGAGTGACCACCCTGTATATTCCTAAGTACTCCTTACAACTGTAGTGAAGAGTTGTTACTACTAGTTGTTACTCGCCAATCGCCAAAATGGGCTTAAATAACTGAATACTGAGTTAAACACATAAAATCATGTTCAAAAGCGTATTATACAAAGTGATTGTGCAAAAACATGAAATTGGATGTTTTTCACCTGTAAATCAGTAATCCCGGTTGTATTGCGGATGTATTGTTTTAACTGGAATATTTTAGATTTTATGGGTAATAAATATTATCAAGGCGTATATATCAATCGGCGATAAACCATTCAAAACAAATTTCACAACAAGCGACAACAATGTAGAGTTTGATCCGCTCCACCGGGATGCGGAAGTTGTTGATTTATTGGTGCACATGACGTCACTTCCTGCGACCGACACTAACGGCACCTTCTGAAATAATGCAAAAACATTTCGCGCCAAATCGCCAAGAGATTTCACAACATGAAAATTTATGTGTACTAACGTTCCACTAATATTACTTATTTTCATAACTCCTAACCAAACTCTTTTACAGTGCTAAACGGTACTGAAATATAAACTATAATTTTTATTGCAAATTTTATATTTAGTAGGTACCGTTACGGTTATTACCTTCATTTAATATCTTTATACGTAAATATTATGATGTATTAAATTTTTATTACCATACATTGAAAATGGTTACATATACTTAAATATTTATTTATTTCAAAAGCTATAAAAATTAAAATAAATTATTAATCTAAATGTTTCGTATTAAAATTTTATACTCCCAGCATTGTTTGCTATGTTGATGAAATACAGGCTAAAATATCATTTTAAATTAATCAATATTCGCTTGTTAAGCAAACACAGCCATAAAATTTAATAAAATTGTTTAATTAGTTATTTTCAAATTACTTTAAAATCTATAATTAACGAAATTTAGTATAAAGGGTGGTATTATTTTAAAATTGGTTTTATGAAAAAAATTAGATATAAATTATATAAATAATCTGTATTTGACTACTTGAAGTGATAAGAACTACAAATGGTAAAAATTTTATAGTCTGGAAATATTTCGGCATACAACATAGTGCGGAAACTATTTATCTTTTATTGCTTCCCATGCAGCTATCCTTAATGCTACACATTCTGGAACCTGCCACAAGTATTGATTTGATAATTTATATTCTTTTAAATATGGCGGCTTATGAGTTTTCAACAAAAATACTTATTTTATATTATTAAAAATCGTTTTTTGTAAAGCTTAAAAGTTACTTTTGTTACACCTTGTTTGAGGTTTTGTTCAGATGCAAATAGATGGCAAGAAAAAGGTATTTACCAAAGTAGGTAACTGCATTATCAATGTTAAGTCTTTAAAATAAGGTGACATGCTTAATTTTATTCGCATAAATTGGAGAAGGTTGATTGTAATTCAATTAGAATGCTGCAAAGTGAACTGCACATAAATTGCAGAAAATGCCTTGGATATAAAGCGCTTAGTCAGAACAATATGCAGAGTGATTTCTTGGTATATACTGCTTTAATCACCTACATACCACAAGGGAACAATTTCTTAAATCTTCGAGTTATTTTTAAATCCACAGTAGTATTATTTTTATAGCTATTGATATTATATTGCAGTATACAGGGTGATCGTTTGAAAACGATCCACCTTAAATAACTTCGGTTTGATAACATTTACAAAAAATCTGCAAATCAGGTCAATTTTAGTTGAGAGGGGGAAACTTAATGACGTATAAAATCTCACCCCAAATGTCACCCCATTTGCCACAGCTACCCTGACTTAAAATTTTTAAATAGCACCCCCAAGTTGTGACACCTCATTTTAATGGGTAGAAAGAGCACAATATGCTGGTTTGTTTAATTTCAAAATCCGATCACCCTATCATAAATTATAACAAAAAATCGCAATTAGCGATCCACCCTAAATAACTTCGGTTTGATGAGATGTATTAAAAATTCTACAAAACATGAAAAATTAACAACATTTTAGCTTCTAATTTTTTCGATTTCTTAAATGTAATTTCATAATTTTAAGAAGGGTGCCATGATATGTTGTAATTTGAAAACAGATGACAACATTATAATAAAAGTATTCTTATTTAAATTGCCTCATTGTGATGGCAAATACTAAAAATATTTTTAAATCGCGAATTTCTTATTTTTCTTGTGTTACTGTTATGGTAAGTTTAAAAACTTCATTAAAATTTAAGCAATTATTCTTTAAAATGGTTTACACTAAGGAGGAAAGAACTGAAATTGTTATTCTTTACGACCGACAGAACTGCTGTTGTGTTCAACGAAAGACATCCAGACAAGCATGTAAGCCATAAATACGTAATAGAACTATTGCAAAAATTCTTGAGGACTGGTTCTGTTTTAAATGAAAAGACACAGGGTGTAAAGGTATTGGATGAGGTGACGCAACTTGAAGTTCTAGGGCATTTTGGAATGGATCCTAATAACTCTATTCGAAAAGTATCAAAGTTACTAAATATTTCGTATGGTTCAGTTCAAAAAGTAATAAAACTAAACAAATTTCATCCCTATAAGATGCATCTGGTTCATGAACTTAATGAAGATGATTTCGATAGAATGCTGGAATTTTGTGAACGAATGACTGAAATAATTGCTCAAAATCCGACATTTGTTCTCAATGTTTGCTTTAGTGATGAATGTACATTTTATTTCAACGGTTTTGTTATCAGACATAATTTTCGTTATTGGGATAATGATATAAGCTATAATAGGACCAATATTTATGGAAGAAAATTTGATTGGAGAACGATATTTAGACATCCTGGAGATTATTATTGATCCTCTTATACAGAACATTTAGAAAATCAGCAAGATGAGGAAGGAAACTTGTTTCTTAACGAAAATGTTTACTTTCAACAAGACGGAACGCCACCACATTATGTTTTACCAGTTCCGATTTCCTTGAAGATCCGATAGAATGGCCTGCACGGTCATCCGATCTCTCACCATTGGATTTTTTTCTTTGGGGACACTTAAAAACAATTGTATTTACAACACCACCCCAAAGTATTCAAGACCTGAGAAATAGGAATAATGATAGTTGTAGAGCTATATCCCGAGAAATATTTGCAGATGAGTTCGAAAATAGATTGTATTATTGTATGGAACAAAATGGTGCACATTTTGAACATTTAATATAAATACTAATTAATTTTCCGACGACCATATGAGAAAATCGTATATGTCATTCATATTAGTAGTTTAGAAAATCTTTCATTTCAACACTAGTGACTTTGACTTTCCGTTTTGTAACTGTCAAATAGTTCTTGTAATTTTCGATAGAGGCGCTGCGAAGGAATTCCGAAAACCCTCTCTTGGATTTTTTTGAACTTGCAAAAAAAGGATAGTTCAAATAAAAATTTATATTTAACCCCGCCAATATTACTAATTTTATTATTAAAATCATTATATAATTCACTTTTCTGTAAATTTTAAATAAAATAGGTCGTCGGAAAAATAGCGTACACAACTCGCAGAAAGTGAATTTCGTTGCTCGTGTAATATCCTATCCTCACTCGGCTAGCGCCTCGTTCGGCTATTTTCACACTCGCACAAAATTCGTCACTTTCTAGCTCGTTGCGTAATATACTATTGTTGAATCATGTCATAATATTATTGTATATTTTTTTAAATAGTTTGTAATTTTGCATTTTCATACTTTATTACGTTAAATACAACGTAGTGGGTCAATTTATTTAAAATAAACTCTGTAAATTAGAATTACATTTATTATTATTCTTTTCGGATAAAGCTAAAATGATGTTAATTTCTCATTACGACCGATATTAATAATTTGGACGTCTAATAACTAGTACTTTTTGTTTTGTCCGCAGGTGATTAGATTTTAAAATTAAACATACCAGCATAATGTTCTTTTAAAATCCTTTAAAATATTAAAGTCAGGGAGGCTATGGCAGAAGGGATGACATTTGACGTAAACTTTTATACGTAATAAGTATGAACGTGTTTTGTCGAATTTTTAATACATCTCATCAAACCGAAGTTATTTAGGGTGGATCGCTAATTGCGATTTTTTGTTATAATTTGCGATAGAGGTGTCACAACTTGGGGGGGTACTATTTAAAAATTTTAAGTCAAGGTGGCTGTGGCAAATGGGGTGACATTTGGGGTAAAATTTTAAACGTCATTAAGTTTCCCCCTCTCAACTAAATTTAACCTGATTTGCAGATTTTTTGTAAATTTAAGGTGGATAGTTTTTAAATGATCACCCTGTATATTTATGTTGCAGAAAATTGATAAAACTACCTGTTTTTTTTTTAAATTTACAACATGCCATTTTTTTTTAAAATTGAATAAAATATTTCTTTATTTAATATTCTTCTTATATTTATAGCCCTTAGCTACACAGGTGTGTAAGTATATAAATTTATCCTGGTCTGTTGAATATTAAATTTGTTGAAAATCGTATGCTGATCTAAATTTGCAGGATTGCACATTAAAATACGCATAAATAAAATTTCCATATACCTTTATACACCAAGTTGAACATTAAACTAAGAAAATTACATTTTTGAATAATATACGTTTGAAAACGAATTATGCTAACTTAATTTACGCCCTAATAGTTTTCGCATCACTTTTATAGTTTGAAATATTCAATTTTAGATTTTAATATACCCTGCAAACGCCTTCTCAATTTCCATTTTATCACACGGAAGAAATCAATTGTGACGGGCCGAGTTCGATTACGAAAATAAGGGATTATAAATTGCTCAAGCAGATGGGGATAAGATAATCACTAATGCGCTGCTCGTATCATTCAACTGAAATAACTCTGTTGGCGCCTTTTTATAGATAAAGTCCCTTTAATATATTATCATAAATAAATACCCACAGGCTTAATACAAAACTATTACCACCTTATTAGCACTATTGCAATTAATTTTGTCGATTTTATTGGAGATTTTATATTATTTTGAAAAATATTTAATCTCAAACTTACAAATGTTCTTCTAAACATTCGTTTGTTCTTTATTTTTATAGTGTGTATAAAGTTTCATAGACAAAAGCATCCTTCCATGTTAAGCTTTGAACTTAAAATAAGAGAAGCATAAAAATAAAATAAGTAACCGAACGTCGAGCTAAATGTATTTTCTTGAGAGATATCGAAAAACATGTGTTTGGCTGATCTTCAATTTCTCCAAAACCTTTGCACCACTCAGGCATGACATTATGTAAATCTATAAAACAAATTTCGCGAGGGCCTGCAATATTTGTTTACTACTTCGAAACAGAAATTTAAAATGTTCGCTTTTCAGATTTATTTACGTTTTATAAATTTTAAATCAAATAAATGTTGGAAATTAAATTATTAATTATTTATAGCCAGATGTCATGTTGATTTATTAGCAAATACTTTCGGAAGAGAAAGTTGCCCTGGAATTGTTGTCATCCATGTAAGCGTGTAGATTTGTTTAGCCCAGGGTGAATATCAAAAAGGTTGAGAAATCCTGAGAGGAATGTCCTTATGAATCAGGACGCCTGCTAAGATCATCCGTCTTCGAGACTTTTTTACTCAACGTGCGTACAAATCGGCAAGGGAGCCACAGATATTTGCCCTTATTGTGCTTTTTATTATATTAATCCTTCGTTTCATTATTTCTACTTCTTCGTCCCGTTTTATTCAAGCTTATATTAATCATATTCCAGGCCATAAATTAATTTTCAATTCCCAGCGTTGCTATGTTGGATAAGAATAATAATTTAATAGTTTTAAATTATACGGTAACAAAATACATTGTTTTTTTACTAATGGTGGGTGTAAATTAGTTTTAGTTACTATAAGTTAATGCAAGTTTTGATTTATTATAGAAAATGTTAACCGATAATATCTAAATTAAAATAATACAATATATTATTATTTTTATACAATACTTGATGCGTGCAAATATATTGATAAAAATCTTAGATTTTTGATTTAAGTGAAATTATTTCTTTTAAATCCTATAAATATATTTTTAAGAGTTTAAATTTATTTAGATTTTTAGTGAAAATAATAAAAAAGTTTGTTTAAGAAAATCGAAATACTTGAATGTTTTTTTTTCGGATAATGGGATATGAAATTAAATAAAAAACAAAACTATCATTTAAGTAAATTTGAGATAAACAATTTTATTTTATCTCCCATAAAAAAGATAAGCGAGATACCTTAAACATTTAAACGTTCCTGAAAGGTCATAATTTAGAAGTGTTCAATGGACGGTTGGTTTATTTTCCACAAATACATAAGAACGGTGAAGTTCTTCAGATAAACTGTTAGATATCCTTCTTCAATAACAAAAAAACGATGAGTTATAAACTTTGAGTTCTCGATGGCCTCAGTTTCTTAAATCGCGCATACAAAACAATAAATTCAATTGATGTTCGTCGAAAGTACCGGTCACATGTCCCACACTCCGCCTTTTGTGTTATTTAGGAATTTCCACTCGAGTGAATAACTGAACTTTAAAACTTTGGAATATCTTGTATTTATATCTTATTTTCTTATACAACAATAAAACTAGTCCCATATGCCATGAAAACGAGAGATAATAAAAATATATACTAAACTATTTTAATTAAATATACTATTAATTTTGAATTCATTTTATGATTTAATAATAGTATATTTAGCAAGGAGTTTATAAGTCAAGTTTTATTGCAAGCATCCTAAAAGTGTTTTTTACGGACGAGTGCAATAAATGAACAAATTGCATATTCAAAAATGAATGTTACTGATGACTTACATCTTGCATGGTAGAAAACCTAAGTTTTCCACACTTGGCTATAGTAAAAGTAAAAATTAATACTTCAGTTGAGTTTTTTCCTTAAATAAAGTTGGTCCAAAATGGCAGATTAGATTTATGTTTGAATGGATGTCAACAAGTCTACTAACCTAGCAAGTCTAAAATCATTGCAGAGTACGTTCGGTTACAAGGTAAAAATCCTAATTGAATTCATTGAAGTATTTTTTTATAAAACTGGTCTACAAAATTTAAACTTTTTTCTTTTTTCTGTCACATAAAATTTAATCGTATATTATGATAATAGTGTGAACTCCTAACAACAACGAATAAAAAACAACACGTAACGTTTTCAAAAAATTTAATAATACACTTTTTTTATAAAAAATATCCAAAAATACACTTATGTGTAATTTGTTTTGGTAATTCGGTAATTAGATTCCTCTTCAGTAGTCCGTCACGATTTGTCATTTTTACAAATCATGTCCCGCTGTTCCTTGGAACGTGTAGCTCGACCGCAAATGTATTAATCTTTTTAATTAATTTTTATGAAATCTTATTCTCGGTTCAAAAAACTAATAAAAACTTTTGTATTTTACATCCTGCAGTACAGGTATTTTCTTTGAATTTTGGTAAAAAGGGCTTAAATCAGTATTCAAGATTAATACGATTTCAGAAACCAACATAACTAAATTTTGTGGTTTAATTACACGATTTTTGGCATAATTTAGAACATTTTATTTTTGAAATCGTTGATTTGACTTAATCCTCCCTTACCAGAAATTCAGGGATATTTGGTTTTGTAGGTACGTTCTATAATATTCGTTGTTTGAATATGCATTTAATGGGAAACATCTTTAAAGGGAAATTTAAATTGCTATAATTTTTCAGAGATCTCTACTCTTAAGTCACCAGCATTAATCAGCCAACATACTAGGATTCCATTTTACTTGATATCGTTTTTCTATTTGGCAAATATCTGTCTCTGACTACAACCAGGTTTTCTGGAAAAGTCCAGATGTGAGTCCAGGAGATATATCTTCAAGGATAAGTTGCACCCCAAAGCTGTATATGTTGTAAATAGGTTATTTATTAAATTTTTATAATTTTCTTTCCTGTCGTTACCCAAAAAACTGTTCACGACATTCACAAAACTTTAAGTTACTAATTTGTTAAATTAAAAACTATGTACAGAAAAAAAAAATGTTTCAGCCAAATAATTTACTCCTACTCGACGAATTCTAATTTTCATATCTTCTCTGGTTGTTGGTACTGTTCTCATTACATATTCTTTAATAAATCCCCAGAGGAAAAAATCCAAGGATGTAAGGTTTGGCGAACGAGCTGGCCAATTATCTGGTCCTCCTCGACCTATCCACCTTTCAGGAAACATTTCGTTCATTGCTTGTCGTGCTTCCATTCCAAAGTGCAGAGGTGCACTAGACACTAGTTAAATGACCTTCAAACAAATAGGGACCAATAATGTAATTATCAATAATTCAGCACCAAACATTTATTGTCCATGGATGTTGATAAGGAACAGTTCTCATCCAGTGCGGGTTTATATCAGACCAGTAATGAATATTATATCTGTTGACTTATCCAGTGTTTAAAAAACCAGCTTCTTCATAAAACATCAAATACAAGAGGTAATTTGTCAACGAATCCAATTATAAAAATTTGTACGATTAAGAAAATCATTACCATGTAAAGTTTGATGAAGACACATGTGGAATAGATGGTTTTTTATTTTTCGAAGAGTTTTTGAAATAGATGTCCTACTTTCATTGCTTAACTCTAACAAACGCTAAAACATTTGTTGTGTCTTCTTCACTAATTATTCCTGCCGTCCTCGTTTTCTTGATTTGAACGCATCCATTTCGCAAAAATTTTTTCTTCAAACGTAGAAATACCATGCGACATTTCATTGGTTGGTTAGGATAACGATCATTAAACATATCAGCAGCGCCCCTGTAATTTTGTATACATTCACCCAAAATCATAAACATGTTAAACACATCTTCAAACAAATTCATCTTATAAAACTTTTTATTTTCAATTAATCTACGAATTTGTACTTATCCATGGACTTAGTTTACAAAATGTATGTTGAAAAGGAATTTATTATTTCATGGCACACTAGATTAAAGTCTCAAAATGAATGATAACAATAGAAACAAATTTATTTTATTTTTTATTAAATTTCTTTAAAACTTGAAGGACAATAAAAAAACGTTTCGATCAAAATGTGTTTCTTTTTCAGCGTCCAAGAGGCGTAGTTTTTGAGATAAAAATTCGTAACACTTTAAGTGGGGGTGCAGAAGCAATTTAAAAAAATAATGGGGGTAAATAAGAATTCATCGGCCCCTTCGTACTCATATATTGATTATTACAATCGCTCCTTCTAATAATTATTGTGCAACAGTTTGGTAAAATTCAACTGAAATCGATTGAACCATTACTCAACATATTACTTAATATTTTTATTATTTAGTATTTTTTTCCACGATTTTGGTTTCAATAGCAACTTTGAGGTATAAAGGACAAAGGGGAAATTCGAAATATAATTTTCTACGGATGTCGCAAAGGCATTTAACGAATTAAATTATTTCAAACTCAGGAAATGTTCGTTTTATGGATTTAGAAAAAGCGTAATTATTTACGACGTTTCTTGTCATTTGATTTAACTTTAGTTTTATATTAACTTTGATACATAAACTTTTAAATTAAATTTATACGTTTGACATATTAGAGGCAAAGTATTAATACATTCTAAGTAACTTTATTAAAATATTTTACGTTACTGCATGAAACTAGGACATATTTTTTTAGACTTTTTGCATTTATACGAAACATGCTTAACCTTTTAAGATTAAATTTTTCAAATGTGTAAATATTTTAGCTTTATTGTTTTTAATTAAGAGGAAATATAAAAAAGGAAATTAATTTTGTTTATTTATAAACCTTACTATGTTTTCATTAAATTTTGTTTCCTTTATGACAAAATAGTAAAGTTACCTTAGTAAAATTAACATTAAATAATTATGAATTAATATACAGAGCGTCAGCGTTGATAAAAGCTCTTAAGTTTCGATTTTAGTTAAATTATTTTGATAGAAAAACAAATTTTAATTTTAATTTATCTTTTTTCGTTATCTTTGATAAAACTTGGTACCTTCCATAAGCATAACATTATATTTATAATAAAATTATAGGTTATTGGATTGATTGATACGAACCTAAAAGTTACATCCACAAATATTTGCTTTTTAGAGAAATTTTTTATTTTTAAAAGAATCTAAAAATGTTGTTTATAATTAATTTATTTATAGCAAAGGACTAAAAATATAGAAAATAAAAACATCTTATTTTATATAAAAAATAAATTCCTTGTAGTTGAAAAAACGTTTTTATTTATGAAATGCATTATTTCAATGCACATTAACACAAAAATATTTAAAATTGTCTAAGTAGGTTATGTCTGTTAAGTAGTCATGAAAAAAACAATAACGTTGGCAATGTTATTGTTACATTTATTTTTTGCTTTGGTGTAAAGAAATTAGTAAATCCTAATAATCTTTATAAATCTAATAAAAAATCAAATGTCAAAATTCAATGATAAAGTATAGTGATTTGTTGTAATGCAACAAAATTTCTTCTTCATTAGTTTCAATAAAACATTTAAAATAATTAAATTAATGAAAATCGTTCAACACAAATCAGATAAAATTGCTTTCAATAAACTGGCAGAAACATATTTGTTTAGTTCACATGTCAATTTATTTTGATATTTATATAATATATTTTATTTACTGTAGCAATAATTTCATAATCGTTCTTATTTGGAGTAATTCAATATTTATGATTTTATAAAATAAAACTTGCTTGAAGAGCATTAAAATTTAAACAATATTTAATTTTATTTATAGAAAACAATTGTTTTTTTAATAACTTCAGTTAACTAATAAATATTTTTAGAACTTAATTTTGTAAATGTAACATTACAATAATTGAAAATTAATTAAACCCTTACGGCGCTTTTGAAAGCCAAATTAGAATTAAAGTATCGTTTAAAATTTTAATAACTCTTTACTTGCTTAGTTTTTTAATAAAAAGCATTCTAATTATTTTACTATTATGGAAGGTTTTATAATGAGAGTTTTAAAGGAGCTATGCGATATGAATTTTATTTCGAATAACTAGATCCACTGTAATAAAATTAATGTCACATAATAGTTACACTAGTAATTAAATACTGCAAAAAATTAATAACATTGCAGAGTTCTTTGTGTTAGGTACTTCCATTTTAATATTTTTTGTCATTAAATATGTTTAAAAATTAAAATTTGGCAGATAAATTGATTGTGTTAAAAGTGTAAAAAATATAAATATTCAAAAATAGCTCAATTGTAGCGTTGAATGATTTTATTAAATATTTTTTTAAAAATTACTTAGAAAAGTAAATCAAAAATATTTATCCTGCTTTTTGCGTAAAGCTTATAAGTCACCTTCTTGATTTTCATATTAAATATTTTTATAAATCCCTAAACAAATACATATGTATAAAAAATGGAAACATTGTATATAAATTATATTAAAATTAAATAATGTGTAACTTCTAACGAACGTGTTTTTTTGCACAAAGAAACTAAAGTTCTCTGTTAAGAAGATAGTGGGAAAATTTTTGAAAAGCGTACTTTTCGCTAGTAAAAATTGATTTTTGGGCATTTGTAATCAACAATTTAACAAAAACGATGCCTAGTGCCCTTCAAATTGAATTTAGTTTTCATATAAAATTTTTGTTTTTCGTGTATAGTCTATGATAGGGGCGTACTTTTGCTACAATGATAAAAAATACGTTTTTCTATTTTGGTGCGTTACTAGTCGCTAGTAACACACTGACAGCAGTGCGTTACTAGCCAGTACCGCACTGCTATCGGTGCGTTACTGAGTAGTAAATTTTATTTTTCGAAGTTGGTAGCACTGAAGTTTATTGATTTTAATGTGGCAGTTGCTAAGCGATTTACAGGTTATTTGGTGATTTGACAACCCTGACACTAGAGTTGCCAACTAACAGAAAACTTACTAGAATTGATAACTATAATATTTTATTTTAAATAGATAAAAAGGCGCAAAATAGAAAAAATAGTAAAAAAACTCGTTTCATAAGTCTATAGTAGCACTTGTTCATTAAAATACTCGTCGCTACACGACTCGTATTTTAAAATTGAACGCGTGATACAATATTCGACTTATGAAACTCGTTTTTTAATATACTATTTTATCTTAGACTATACATGAAAAACAAAAATTCTATATGAAAACTAAATTCAACTAGGGCATCGTTTTTGATAAATTTTTGATTACAAATGCCCAAAAATCAATTTTTACTTTTGAAAAGTACTCTTTTCAAACATTTTACCGACTACCATCTTAAAAATTTTGTGTAAAAATTATTGCTTATTCATTTATCCAGTCCCGAAAATGGGGTGTAGTAGGTGTGTTATTTTAAGTATCTGTAACTATATACAGGGTGATGATAAAGTTTGGAACCTTATTCATAACTGTCGTATTTAATTGTTTTGAGAAAATCGCTCGGACAGGTCAATTTTAGTTTTTAAAATGCCATCTCTTGATATAAAAAAATATTAATGACGTCACTGGTGCTTTAACAATGACGTCATCAGCGATTTTTTTAAATGGAAGCCCCCAATTTATTTACTCATTATCGAAAGAAATTCAAAACAATGATATAAAAAAACAATTAAATTTTTAAACAAATTTTTGAATAAAAAATCTTTTTAATTCAAAAAAGGAAATTTTTATTTTAACGCAAAAGGTTTTATAAAAATAAATTAAAATGAATTTGAAGTTACCAATAATAACAAAAGAAACTAAAAATGTTTAAATAATGCGCATTTTAATGCAAATATTAAATGTATTTAACAAAATTTAATAAGTAGTCTTGAAAAACTATTTTTTTTATTCCATTTAAATGTAAGGAAATTTACAAAAAATAAAATTTTAAATTTACCATTTATTGAAATCGGCCAAAATAAATCTTACACAACATTCAAATTTTTCAAATTTAATAGTACAAATTAATTTTAAGTTTATATTAAAAAAATTTTAAACGAAAATTTGTTTACAAATGCAACAATTTTTTTATATCATCGTTTAAGTGACATAAATGTATATCAAAAACCAGTGAAAAACGTGGGGGTTTCCATTTAAAAAATCGATGATGACGTCATTAATATTTTTATTATACCAAGAGATGGGATTTTAAAAACTAAAATTGACCTGTCCGAGCGATTTTCTCAAAAAAATTAAATACGGCAGTTATGAATTAGGTTCCAAACTTTATCATCACCCTGTATATTTAAAATCTAAATCTTGATAGTTCTAAACTAACTATTTAATAGTTCTAAACTAACTATTTATGCACCGAGGGAGTAAAGTGAGTGTTATAATCCCGACTATGAAAGGACTTTATTCACTCGATGCATATTAAATTTCTTGCATGATTAATTACTATCAGATTACTTTTTTTGGTTTGTGGCTTTTAACGAGCGCACTGTAGAACTAGTTCTCTTGGATTTTGGTTTCCTACTATACCGACTTGTCTGGTACTCCATTTCATATTAAAGAAAAAACCAACGGAGTAAGCTTAAACTTACTCCCATTTAAATCAAGAAAAATTTATGAGAAGACCTATAATGAAAAATGGTGTCCAGACCAAGATGCTAAAAATATTACAGAAAATGTGCTTCTTGCATACTTTCATAGGAGTTTGCATGGTGGGGGGCAAGGTATGACTGGAAAATGCATTATACTAAAAAAAATTATATTCTAACGTTTCTAAGATGGATATATTGAATCTATTAATTAATTTTATTTATTTAATATTTTTATAGTAAAAATTTTAAAACTTATAAAATATTTTCATGAACTTATTTTGAGGGTTATTTTATTTTAAACAAGTTAGAACGCACTACATGTTTGTGCAATAAATATCATAAATTAAAGAATAAGCATTTCTGGTCGTTTTAAAAAAAATTGATTGCGCAACAAAGTGGCTATTTTTTATAGTTTTTAGATTACAAAAAAATATTTTCCACAAGTACTGAGTTTTCTTTTTTCATTTTTTTTAACTTTTGGGTATTTTTGAAAACCGTTAATGCAGTACTAGATATTTTTTTGAAAACGCTAATACCAAGTTGTGTTTTTCAAGCGTATGGAAAATGCGGCATTATATTAGGGGAGCTGCCTCCCCTCTTACCGACTTAACGAAATCTTAATTGTGCATTTCTATATTTTCGTTCAAATAACAAATAACCCTTTACTTATTTCCGACTATGTTGTGAATAGAATTTCCCTTTATTGTAGAGACCCTTGGTAGCAAGGGTCTCTGACAATGTAGCGAGTGCTTATGCGTCAATTTAGGGACACCCTGAATACAAGTTTTTAACTAAAAAAGCTATTCGAAAAAATTAACACACAGCTTGTACAAAAAGTTCGAAAACGCCCGTTTATTTTTGAAATGAAGCATTTTTGAGAAAACATATTCAAATAAAAGTTGTACGATTTTTAGTGAAGCACTTTTAAGAAATATTGGCATGACCTTGAACGGCAAGTTGAAGGTCAGGCGATAATCACTTAACTTTTTAGAGACTTCAACGCCGGACTACATAGTTTTGCAGGAGTCGGCGAGACAGAAAATGGTAACAACAGTTGAAAGATTAGCAAACCTAAAGCAAAAAGTAGAACGGGGAAAATGTGGAAAAATTGTGAAAGAAAGTTTTAGGCTGAGTAGAAGGAAAAGGAATGAGAGAGAAATGTGTGATTGGAAATTGGAGAGGAAAGGCATGTACGAGAGGATGAGGTAGCAATAAGATTAAGAGGTGGGGCAATAGGGAAGGATGTGAAAGAGGCAATTATAAATGTAGAGGGTCAGAAAAGATTTCAAAAAATTTAAGGTAGTAGAAATAATGAAAGGTATAAGGGGATATGTGTGTATGCCAGAATACCTGGAAAATGGGGAAATGAAGGAAGCTAGCAGAGTTTTAGCTAGATTTCGGTGCGGGAATGAATAAAAGGGGAAAAAGTATTGGATGAGTGAGGAATACAGGAAGTGTAAGTGGTGCGAGTGTGGTGAGGATGTGTGGGAGCTTTAGACAAATGAGTGTGAAGGAATAACATGGGGAAAGAAAGAGCGGGAAAAGACGAGTAAATGGTGGAGATGTATGAGTGAGAAAGGTACATGGCGGGAAATCTTAAAAAAATTGTGGAAGAGTTAACTATTTTTTTAATATATTATATTTTAATTTGGTTATATAGAATGTATCTAAGAGAATAGGTGTGCCAATAAAGGTTTCTAAAACTAACTACCAATAAATTTACATGTTAAAAATCGCGGTAGTTAAGGGAAGAAGTTTCAAATTCCCTAAATTTTTTGCGATGGGGAAAAAAGGTTCTAACTGATCTTCAACTTTTGCTGTTTAAGGTCATGGCAATATTTCTAAATAGTGCGTCACTAAGAATTGTACAATTTTTTTTAAAACATTTTTCTCAAAAATGCTTCTTTTTGAAAATAGACGGGCGTTGCCGAACTTTTTGTATACCCTGTATATTGGTTGCTATTGTTCATGTTTGGCTGGATCTAAAAGAAAATAAAACAAAAACTAAAAAAGCTGATCGTGCCAATTTTGAACATTTTCTCTGAGCACCTAAAGCGTACATTTTAACTTATCTAATAAACTCATAGGCGTTCGAAAGGTTGGGTGGTTAGAGGGGGTATATGCCCCCCGCCCCGATAAAATTCATTATACTAAAAATTGTAATCTTTTCACGTTTCTAAGATAATATTTTGTCTTAGTAATAAAATGTTTTATTTCAGATATTAGCCTGTATTCAGCGACCGTGATGAAAAATTTAGAGACGACGTTAACGTTAAACACGTGATTAAGTATTATTTCTTCTTAAAAAATATTTTTTAGAGTCTTTAGAGTTTTACGGCAACGACGTCTCTAAATATTTCATCACGGTCGCTGAATACGGGCTATTGACTGTATTAATATTTTATTTTCTTTTTTTTGAAAATTCCAATTATTTAATACATATTTCATTTAATATTTTTATAGTAGATTTGTACAATTGTTAAGGAATATTTTGATGAACTCCATATTTGTGAATTATTTTTGTGTAATATAATATAATTACTTAATTAAGGTTTATTTTAAACAAGCTAGAGTTGCACAGACGTTTATGCAATAAAAATCAAAAATTAAATTTAAAAAAATATTAATTACGCAACAAACTGGGTGATTTTTAATTTAAAAAAGAAGTAATTTTTGGATGGTTTGTATTGCCTCTGAAAGCTGGAGGTACCGTTCCCCTTACCAGTACCGAGAGTTTGTTTTTTAATTTTTTTCTAGTAAAAATTGTTTGGTGGGGAAAAATAAAGATCAATTTTTCGTCAAGAGTCAAAAAGATTTTATAGAATTTTTTGTCATTCAAAATCTTCCAAATGAAAAGTGATTTAGGCAAAAGTTATTTGTTTTTTACGTATATTTAAAAGATGCTAAAAAATTGTAGGTATCCATTAAAAAAATCATTAACACACTGATGACCCTTCACCCCATATTACTTAAAAAGTTACTCTGATTATCTCTACATGAAAAATATTCGAATACGTTTTTTTTGAAAAATAAAAATACAATAATTAATACTGAATTAGAATTAAAGTATCGTTTAAAATTTTAGGTAGGTACTTGTATTTTTAAGAATAAATAAAAGGGAGGCGTGTTGAATTATTGGTCAATAAATTGTAAATAATTGGCTACGTGCTATCATTGAATACAACTCTGTAATTTTTTCATTAGTAAATATTTAAAAAACCTATTATGGATTTTACCTGTCTTCTTTGTTTCAGAAAATAAAAAATATTTTTTTAAATTAAATTTCTTATTAAATAGGTAGGTACTTATATGAAATTATATTTATATAAAAAAATCAGGTAACCAAATTATTATTTTATTACTTTTATACTTAATGTAAAAGAAACGTGATACCTTTTTGGCCACAATATTCTAGTGATAAGCTGGATGTTTTACAAACGATTGAATTTCATACTCTTGGTAACGCGTACGTATTCCTCAAGTATGGATGAGGGATGAGTGCTTTAAACAGAAAATCTATCTGTATGCATTTTAAATTTAAACTTAAAATTAAATCAATAAAAAGAAATTTATAGTGTGAATTTTATAGATATTGTTTTTCAATTTGCAATCAAATTGTTCATATAAGCACATAAAATTTTCCAATATCAAAAATAAAAAACAAGTTTAAATATGAAAAAAATGATTAAATTTTAAAAATAATTTTATTATTGTTGTAATAGTAGCTTATAGCTTTTTCAGTCAAAAATTGCATTTAATAAAATATTTACGTGGCTGCGGACCAACAACAATTAATTTTTATGAATTTATTTGTCAGATTTTAGTTCAGCTTCGACAGGAAATCGATTCAAAGTTGATCCAGGATTACTCAAAGCATGATTATGTAAAATTTAAAATCAACAAGTAACTAACAAAGCATTTTAAATTAATATCGTTCACTGCATTTGCTATAAATATTTGAACTGATTGGTTTTATGGATTTTTTTTATACATGTTAACGTTGTCAGCTTAGAAATAGTATAAGCTTTTTTGAAACACTGAAATATTACTGAATATAAGTTAAATTGGAGTTCTTTTTTTAGGCAGGTTTGATACTTTTTCCATTTTCGTGATTAAAAGTTGTTTTATTTCAACTAAATTTTGTGGGTATAGTACATATGTCTCAAATGAGATGAAAAAAGTGCAATGTTGGTTACATAAAAACGTCAAATATAAATTTAAAAAGAATTTAAGTATTAAATAAATTAAAGGATAACACAAATATTTGGACTGCTTCAATAAATTAGAAAAACTTGTGATGTATTTTCTTTAAGTCCAACTTTATTATTTATTTTTCTAAAATAAATTAAAAACTATCGATTATATTTTTTTCACTATTATCTTGACAATAAAGATTCTTTAAATACCTGAAGATGGGATATAATTATCCCGAAATCGATAGTTTTTAATTTATTTTAGAAAAATAAATAATAAAGTTGGTCTTAAAGAAAATACATCACAAGTTTTTCTAATTTAATTTAAGTATTATTTTTAAGAAAATATAGTCATTAGTTATAAGAAATGTTTAATTTAAATGTTAAATGCATACAATTTAAACAAGTTGTAATATTTAATAATTTTATTCAAACAAATAACAATTCTTTATTCGCAAATGTAGATTGATAATAAAATTTTCCAAAGATTAGAAAATGTAACTAAAATACCAATAAATATTATCTATTATTTTAACCAAAATGGAAAAAAATCAGGTTTAGCAGACGTGAGTAAAGTGATTCTATCATTCGTTTGATTGGGGCTATCGGCTCGGGTAATCAAAGTCATGATAAAAATGGCTATTCTCGCGAGTAGAATAATATACTTTTTCCATGACTTTTTTTAATTTTTGACATTTCTTGATTTCTTCTATGTAAATTTTATTCTGTGGCTAAAATTACCCATAATCCATTGCTCATTACCCAATAGGTTGGCCATTGCATGTTTGTGATTGGGTCCCACAAGATCCGAGCATGTTGAATAATGGGAAAAATTTAGTAATGAATGTCATTACTTATCAAAAAATTCAAACGTAATGAATCGCTTATTCAACAGTTGTGGAAAATAGTTATTTATGCACCAAGGGAGCAAAGTGAGTAATTTAATCCTGAGTGTGGAAATTGTTGCACGAGACGTAGTCGAGGGCAACAACCACACGAAGGATTAAATGCACTTTGCTCCAGCAGTGCATATTAAATTTTTTGCACTTCCAATTAATTATTTGAACAAACGTTTTCAATTTTGGGACAATGGTTATTTCGAATGCAAATAACTACTCAGCCAGACAAACCGTCACCTTATTAAAAAAAAAAATTGAACAAGTTGTACCTCCTTTATTTGGTCTAACAAATTGTATTGATTGTAATGTTAGAGTAAACGTACATATTTATATTTAGTAATTTGTAAATGTACATATCTATTAATAAATTTGTGTTGTTTTCTCCAGTCTTGTATAATTTTGAAGCACATCGGAAACCTAAAATCAATTGATCGGTTAATTTATGATAAATTAAATATTATTAAAAATTTAAGTACCTATACCATGATTCGATACGGATCAGTCTGCATGAACTTCCGAGTGATGATGAAACATTCTATCGTTTATCTTCTAGAAACTTAAACAACTAACAAAAATCTTTTGAATTGTATAATTATAAGCATTAAGCATACTACATTAGATAAAACCATTAGATATCTTAATAAATAATACAAGACAATTTAGAGGTTAGAAAATCTTGTCAATAAAATTTTTTGAAATTATGACAAAAAACTATAATAAATTCCTTTCCCAAATAAAAAAACCCTAAAAATTATTGTAGTAATATTAGAAATATTACTTACCTATTAAATTATCAAATATAATTCAGAATTCAGAAACAATTATTTTTAAAAACTTGCGCGCCATCTGTGTTTGTAATATCTAACTACGAAATATTTTTAATACCAAGGGATTAAATGAACCGTTATGGGACTTTTAATCCCTAGAGATTAAATGAATACTTGGTAGTAAATGTGTTACTTTTACTTCTGCCATTAAGAGAGTAAAATGGCTCATTATTACTTTTTCATTTCTCTTTTATTGTGTCCTGTAAATGACTAAATTAAAATAGGGTCAAAACAAATCATATTTTTATTTTCAGTATTTTTATACTTTAAAATGATACTTCATTTGACCCCCAAAAATAATCAAAGGGGTGGTCCTGTGGGGTTGTTGCAAAGAAAACTTTAATTTCATTGTAAATAGGTGTCCTCTTAAAAATAAGAATTGACCTGTCACGGCATTTTTACATTAAATTATTTTTTGGGGTGTTATTTAGGGTTGCACCTTTTAAAATGAACACTCTGTAGACAAATCTATGTTGAATAATAACTTTATTGATAAAAAAATAACAAAATATGCCATGAAATAATTAGTTATTCGTGATATTATTACGACTAAATAAATTAAATGAAAAACTATGCATAGAATAAATAAAATATAAATAATAAAAGCAAATGTCTTTACCAGATTACTATTTAATTAGGTGATCAAAGTGACGACCTTCTACTTCCAAACATTTTAGAATTCTTTTGTAAAAGTCCTCTCGCATATTGGATAATATTTGAGGAGTAATTCTTGCACAGGTTTGACAGATTCTAATTTTCATGTCTTCCCTGGTTGTTGGTTGTTGATTCTTGAAAGCTTTTAGGGGAGGTGCGTAAAGCCGAAACGCGTCAAAAAGTGCAACTTCTGTAAAGCGATCATATAATAATCTTTTCCTTATTTTTTTGGAATTTAAAAAATTCTATGCGTGGACGGTTTTGATTCGAGTATATAGTACATTCGATTGAGGTTTTAAAATTGAATATCCGGTAAAAATGGCCCTACATGAGCCGCTCCCCCTAAAATAAAAGTTTTACTTTTATTTACGCATAACTTTCCAGCCCCTTTGAGCTTAAAAATAAAATATACCACATCCTATATAGAAATTATTATTTTTAAAGGAAGTGAAATAAAGTGGATGCCAGAGGCACAGCCATATCCGAATGCGTTTTGCGCGGCTTTCTAAACATGACAATGGTTCTGGTCTATCTCCAGGATACGAAAATTAAAGGTGGCCAATTTCATCGCTTCCTTTTAAACCCCGACGGAATTGCGATTTTTCAAAGTTGACGCCGCCGACGACCGGAAAAAAATCTACCATTTTCGGGATTTTTTTCAGTGTTAGCATCCTTGGAAAAATTTTAATTCGTACGCCTCTTAGAATAAACCTTCCTCTTTACGATGCAACTAAAATTTTTAAAATCGGACGAAAAAATCGCCCGCATCGAGGTGTCGCGCTAAAAACGTCCGATTTCGGGTTGTATCTCAGACCATAAGATACTAAGATATGGTGTGATTCGGGGTGAACTTCGCACACTTAAGGGGTGTAAGCGATTTTGCGTTAGGGGTTGAATAACTATTTTCGGGGTAAAGCTGGAAGAAAACTTTTCAATGCCTTTAATCTTAGAATTTGGTCTTCCATCCACCGACAAAATTTCTACTGTCTATCCATAAAACTAATTACGCCTTTTCTTATCGCTTTAGTAGACACACAGACAAAATACGCCAATTTTCAACTAGCGCTTGAGCCCGAACGATTCGTCGGAGAAAACTCAAAGAGTAAAATTTGTACTTTTATTTTGCATAGTAAGGTTATTTTCGAAATTTTGATAGCTGCCGAGTTATAAGCAAAAAAAATCATAGATTAGGTTTTTTACTTTTTTGCCCTTTTTCAAAGTTGCGTCACGAAATTTTATTGGAACACCTCAGATTTGGATTCAGCTTCAGCATCCCAAAAAACATACAGAATGGAAGAAATCAAAACTACCCCAAAACATTCCCGCTAAGGTTCTTTTTGAGTACCTACAATTTGACTGGACTAATGTAAGATTTCGGAGGTTGGTTGCAATAACGATCATTAAACATATTAGTAGCCTCCCTGTAATTTTGTCTGGATTCATTCAAAATCGTAAACATGTTAAACGCTTCTTCAAAACTTTTTCTTTTTAATAAAATTAAGGCTGTGGAATTTTGTTTAGTTTTTGAGGTGTTTTGAAAAATTTTGACGTAGAAAAATTTTAATATTAGCTTGTTTATAGATGCTATATGGCTATCGAATCATATAATAAAAAAATTATCTTAAAAATAAGAAAATTAAAAAGAAATAATTTTTTTTTGTAAATACCTATATGTAAATTAACATGTAATAGTCCACAGTATGGGGTACAGGACCCTTTTTTTATTAATTATTACTAACAGGTTGTTCGTGAGTAGCTTTGTTTTAACGATACACCCAACTTTTTCTCTGCGAAAATTCTCGATAGTGGTAGCTAATAAAGTGCGCAATTTGATTACTAACTCTACTAAGAAATTTTTACGTAAATATTGAGATAATTTGATAAAAAAACTTGAAAAAACGTTTGTTCTATAAAATGGATGGTTTAACCGAAGCGTCCCCCACTCCCAACATAATAGTATATTATTCAACGAGCGAAAAATTATTACTAATCAGCTGATTTTTTTTACTGAAGGAGTGATTTAAATTTCCCGCCCTAAAATGACTAAAATTAAAGTCCCTGATTGGTAAAACAATAGCAAGATTTACACCTCTATTTTTTAATTTTTATTTAGTCTTAAAGATAAAGTTAAAATAGAAAATAATATCCAATACATTTTTTGATATCTTTTGTGTAAGAGCTAAAAATTTTAATTTATGAATCGCTGACGTCATAATGTTCAAAAGTTCTAGTCCGGCAACGTTTTTGGTATCGCCTATCGTCTCGTATACCGCAAAACTCTATAGACTCTGTTTTGACAGATGACGGTTACACAAGCTAACCAACAAGGAAATAAATTCTTTCTGAAACCTAACCTCAAGCCACCACTCGTTTGATAAAAAACACAACTTTAATTTCGAAAAAGCAGAAGTTCTATATGTAGAAAATAACTACAAAAAAAGATTGATCAGTGAAATGATCCACATTAATAACAAGAACACAGTTAATTTTAAAAAAGATACTGAGAACCTTAGTAAAATTTATAGTTACGTGTTAAATCACTCCAATGAATATAATAATTCATAATCACAAAAAAAATAAATCCTTTTACATCCTTTTTTGCTTTTTCGAGATTGAATTTAATATTAAATTTATGCGACATTGTATATACATATGTATATATATATATATACATATATATTATATATATGTATATAATTTTAAGACACCTTGTAACTTGTATCACTAGTTGTAAGGAAATGTAATTGTACTCTGTGGTTTTTTGTGTTCAATTCACTTTCTACTGCCATTTCACTCAATGATATTTCAAAAAAAAATATTTTCTGACAGATACTTGATCTGCTCATATTTTTAACTCACCTGTAATCATTGCTCACAAATACTCGAGCCCTATATGTGTCTCACATAAAATTGAATCGATAAGCGCTCTTAAAGTTAACATAACCTATATTTTCCTCATTCCTCATTTTATATTTTAGTTATTGTTCGATCCAACCCCAGCTATAACACCAAATAAACCACTGACTACATTTACATATTCCATTAGGAAGGTAATTTTTTGTATAAACCTTTTTATCAATCTTAATTTTAATGTATCGTTCTTGGTCCGAATTGAATTTTATGATTCTTTGTTTTTACTTGTAATCTAATTTTAATTGTTATTGTCCTATTCATAGGAACTGAAGATGAACCAAACCGAGGTTCGAAACATTTTCCAGATGTAAATTCCTGAAAATGACAATAAAGATATCCGTTATCAAGGCAAAAGTTGTTTTCTCCTAATATTCACTCTATACAACGGACAAAGACATTTTTCTTGAAATATATTTGTACGCCTAACCTTAATGTTTAAAAATTCAACATTATTTCAAATAAATTTCATATTTATAATCTGTCATCACCGATCACAGACTCTAGAGCTGGTAGAGTTGATAGAGACGACTGCACACGAGGACATACGACGGGATCACCAGCAACGTTGCCGCTTTTTTGAACACAATTTCTAAATAAATTAATTTTAATTTTTTGGTGCCTTAATTAAAAAACAGACCAGCCCATTAAATTAGGTTTTTTAAGAACTATTTTACTGTGGAAAAGCCCATTATTTTGAATGATTTTTGATATATAACCTCAAAATAATTATCATAAAATTTGAATTTTTTATGTATTTACATGTATAAATTTGTATTTAGTACATGGGGAATTTATTTATGTTTCTGTACATATTTTATCATTAAAAAGCCAAAATAACCTAAAATTCCTGCCAAAAGCTGTTAGGTTATTTTTCTAGTAACTTTTATAGTGTAAGCTGTCTTTCCCTGTCACTCCTCCTAGTTAAAAAATAAAGTATAACAGCCTAATTTTCATTTTTTTCCTTTTGGGAATAAAGTGCTTCATTGCAAAAATTTTTTAAATCATGGCACACTCGATTAAGTCAAAAAATCTCAAAATGAATGATAATAGAAATAAGCTCCAGAAAAGTGGGATTTAATTCATAAGTTTAAAGAATTAAACATTTAATATTTTATCTCAGTTTTAATTTAACCAAAATTTATGCAAACTGTTATACATAATTTAGCGTAAACTTGCGTTTAAAAAATCCTATTTAAATGTTACTTTACATACATAAGTGCATCAAAAATGCTTTATTTGCAAAGCTTTTATTTATTGTGCATGCATATTTATGTACACGTATAATATACGTGCTAAATATATAAAAGGGGTACTGAAATGAGTAAATATACAATATAAATTTAAAAGCACTTTTTAGAAAATAAAAGAAAATTATTCGTGGAAAATTGGATTAACGTTACATAGCAATTTTAATTTCATCGCAATTTGTGAAAGGATGTGTACATGTGTGCTAAATTCGTTTAGCTTTAAATCTAATATATTTCTTTTTAATGTCAACTTGTAAGGGTTCAAAACTAATGAAATACATTACCCTTGCAATTGTAAATAAAAAAAGAATTACTTATGTCTTTAAAGCTAGATTATTTATATGATGACATACAAAAACGCAATTTAAGCTGATTATTCAACATGAATTGCCATAATGATTCAGATAGTAAAGTAATTGGCTTTCTACACATGAACTCGCATGTTTTAATAATACAATAAAAAATACTCTGAAAAAAAGTATTTGCACTCAATCGTCAATTATGGGGAACAAATAAATTTAATTTATTTTATTGGGTGTAAAAACATTACCTAACCCTTTTAGGCATGGTAATAACATTAAAATGGAAAACCTAAAAATATACAAGAGGTAATCGAGCGAAACTGCTACCCTAATAAAATTTTCTAGACCTTCGACATACCAATTAGAAAATTATATTTCCTTATTATCTAGTGTATTTAAATGCACGCGATGGTTGGGGTACGGGGAAGATTAAAACAATTAAGGCAAGTAATATCCTATTTGGATAGTGTTTACGTTGTTGTTTTCTGACGCTCCAGAGTTTTAATTAAGGGCGGTCAGATGATCGTGAGAAGGGTTAAGATCCCTGATGGCAAAATCAATTTCATGATGCGCCGTCAACCATAATACGTTTTCTAGGTGCTAAACCTATTTAATCGTGATACTTGGAATGGGTTTTGGTTTCTTGTTATAGTTACCAAAGACTTTGAAATGAGCTTTCTACTTACATATTCAAATATGGGATATTACGGAAATAATTTTAATTATAGACGCATCCCTTGTTAATGTCTAAAATAATTAATTCAATTAGATCAATACAGTCTTCTGAAAATCCAGTAAAAGCTAATGGGTATTTTAAGCAGATTTTCACGAAATAATTGTAAGCAACATTTGCAAGATCCACTTATTTAAAATATGACTTTAATTTTAAAAAAAGTATTTTATTTGGATACCAATTTCCAAAACTTAAAAGTCATCTGGTTAAATTTTTGATTCCTAACCGAAAATTCTTTTTAGATTCTTAAACTAAAAAATCTCCACTTTGTAAAGCGTTTAAGTTAAAATATTGTTATTTATTTTTTTTGCTTTTATATATGTATTACCTAAACCTCGATAATTTATTTGAATTTATTCATTGCTCATTTAAAATCTAACTTAAAATTAAAATCAAATTTAAATGTCATTATTATTTTACTCAATGAAAGTTTAAATTAAACTAATAATCTTTGCAAAGTTCTACTTAAATTAAAATGAAAAAAATCTAATAACTTAAAGATCTTAATAAAGAAATTTCAAGATTTCCCATTAAGTCAATATCATTATACATTCCGCTTCTCCTCTTCGTTTAACGACCATTTAATAAAATCGGGAAGACTAAGATAAACATACAAGCTACCCTCATTTAATTAAATTTACCGAGGTATTTGTGAGTTTAACGTTTTAATGTAGTCTCTTATGGGAACTAGAGAAAGTGCTTCAGACGCCCCTTTGGGTGCTAAATTATTATATGCCGAGCATTTTTCCACGGGTTAAATTTATAAAAACGCGCAAATAAACCATTTGGAAGGAGTTAATTTATATAAATTCTTACAAACTAATAAGAATACTTATTACTTTGATATAATTTAAAAAATGGCTTGTTTTACTTCTTTATTAGTTTAGGACTTTAATTAATAAAATTAAAGAACATAGGTTTGAATAATATATGTACACAGGATGTCCCTTCCGGGTTCGAGGCTAGAAAGTAGAACAAATTTCCTCATCAAAAAAACCAAAACAGAATTTTTTCCTTTCAATTAATCATTTTTTGTCCACTTTTTCCGTATTTTCTTCCGTAGCTATAGATAATGCAATCGCTACTCCTGTACTTTTGATGAAACAGAAGCCATAATATTACATTGTTCACTCTCACTCTTAGTGCAAGTAGCAAAAGTGAACTGATTAAATATATCAGTACAGCAGATGCGCAGATTTGGCAGTCGGGTGGATGGTTGGTCCGTGTGCATGCGACATCCGATTTAGTTAGCCCAACCGACCACTCGACAAATTGGATTGTGCGTTGGTCCTTTTAAGAGAATTCTTTCCCAAACGACACGACGCTTTCAACATAGTCTAATATTAAATAGATTTGAATTTTTCAATCCAGAAGGAATTATTTAAAAATAATTATTTTTAAAGGCTTCAGAAGAAGTCTAGTAAACCAAAAAATTGCCTATACAGATTTATGAAAAGGGTGCTCTTAAGGCTCTTCTTAGTTTACATTGGTCGAGTAAGGAGGCGAGTTCCAAAAAGCTGGAGATACTCGACTAATGTAAACAGTAGGGCGAGTAAAAACAGGAGATGAAAATAAATATTAAAACACCACAGAGTCTTATTATATAAATTTTAACACTTCCACGACAATTTACATAAGCCAGAAGCCATTTTGTAAGGCCTCTTTAATTTTAATAGTCCAGGAGTCGACCGCACTAAAGTCTCCCTCACAGAATATAGCAGGGTTTCTTGTTGAATCGGTAGTTTTTTATGTACTCAAGAGTGTGACATCTTTTTTATGTGGTCAACTTGACCGAAGTATTAAAAAATGACCACTTCGGTACCTCTTTTTGAACATGTCCCTCATAAAACATAGCTCAACAATTGTGCTAGTCGATGAAGAGTGTTAACCAAATTGCTAAAAAAATGTGCTGCCACTCCCAAACCTGACAGCAACCGTTTAAGCAAACCGAAAGTGGGAATCAAAAATAGGCAACCACCTTTACTGACTTTACGTCAAAAATCAAACTTTTCGCACTATTGACATAAATCAAAAGTTGTTGGTTATGATTGAGCGAAATATATAACCCAAAAAATTATACATAAGTAAGGTATATAACACTTTACCTGACTTTTTTTGGTTATATATCAAAATGCTGCCAACCTAAGATAAGAAAATATTTGTTCGCGCTCTTAGTAACTCATACTTCTGTGGTTTATGACGTTTCTTCTTTCTCCAAATTCGAGTTAAAACTGAGGTTAGGTGAAGTGTTGTTTATTTACTTCTTCATATTTCATAAGTTTATAATAGGTAATTTTGGAAAAGTAGGAAAAATTTTGTATGCAACACGTGCGAAAAATGTATTAGGCATTCGTTCGAGTTATTTCGCGACTCGCCTTCGGCTCGGCGCGAAAAATTCAAACTCATGCCTAATACACTATTTTTCGTACTTGTCACATAAATAACTATTTTCGCTATTATTCTTTTACCTATTCTATTAACATTTCGAAATCAATAGATTTTCCATAGATGTATGATGGAATAACCAACACTATTATGCCAAACCCACTAAATCTAAACATATTTTTTTGAGATTTCTTAAAAATCAAACATCAACTGATTTTCTCGAAAATTTACCCAAGTAGAAACAAAAATTGTAGTTGGAACGTGGTAATATTGTAGGAACATGTAAATATTGTAGATCGTATGGAATTGTTGTGAATATATTGTACAAACATTTGTGTAACAATGTGTTTGGGAAATATTGTGGTCAATTTCTGACAATGTTGTAGTTTAAATATTGTTCTATTAATGTGGGTTAAAGATTATTATATTGAGTTCATATTTCATTACAATATTGTATGAAATACATACTTTTAATGTGTACAAAATGTTGAGCAAACATTCTGAACACAATATAATACAATATTGTGTTTTATTATGTGCACAATTTTCAAGTAAAAAGTCACTATCGACATTTTTTAATATTGTCAAATGCAACAATAATTTAATGTGTATATTCACCCGTTCATCTGGTCGATTTAAGTCGATTAAATTGTCAACTATTTAGAAGTAGAAGAAAAACTTGCAGGGGATTTGGATAATTGTTTAACAGTGGTGTAGAAAGGAAATTCCGTATATCCAACTTGATTATGATTTATTATGCTACATGTTTCGCCGAAGCTTACGGCATCATCAGGCAACAGAAACTAGTTTGAAGAAACCAAATGGAGTAATTAATCACGGACTGGTTTCATCAATGTTCAAAAAATTATGATCAAGTTGGAATAGGCATATTGTCGTACAAACATATAATTAGGACGACCTGTACCATGCAGGTAAACCAAAAATGAAACTAAAACGTAGAAAATTTCAAATCTCAAGACGACCTAGACCATGTAGGTGAACCAAAAATAATGAGTCGTGAGACGACCTGTACCATACAGGCAAACCAATAATAATAATTATAATACGTTAGACGACTTGTACAATACAGGCAAACCAAAAATTACAAGAACGTTGGCCGACCTGTACCACGCAGGTAAAATAAAAAAAATATAAGAAAGTCGAAGAGGTCCAAATTCAAGGCATTAGTCAAAAATTAAAATTATCAGGTATTTAATTTAACTATATATTCATCCTTTTTAATCGAATTCTATTCGAATACGCTACCATTGTCTTATGATAAATTAAACTGCTATCACTGACTAGCCAATTTCTGCAGGACCACGAGGTAGGTTGGTAGGTTAAGAAACAATTAGACTAATTGTATGAATAATCAGTATCCGGAAATTTTATGATACTAGATATTAAAAAAAAAAAAAAAATTTTAAATTTTTTTATAGTTGCGTTCGGTCTACACGAATTATATGTACGACCTTGAAAAGTTTTATCACACTAGACTTACCCCCTTATTCACTAAATTGACGTTAGTGAACGAGTCGTTCACGAACGATAATCGTTAGGAAAGATTTTAACGTTCCGTATAACGACAATCGTTAAAATTGTATTCTCTATCGCCGCTCGTTCGTTAGTCGACCTTTAAACGAAAGGTTACGATATTCGAACGTTTTTAATAAGAATAGTAGCTAAAGGGCGCTGTTAGTTATAATTGTCAGTGCCAAATTGTGTATTTAAATTGCAATTTTATACCTAATATGCAACAAAACATCAAGAGATTTTTTATTTCAAACTAAAATTGAAAACGATAACATATTATAATGAGTATAATCAAAAAGGTATTCATCGGCTTTAGAGGTTCCTATTTTCGCCACCAGGGGCGCACATAATTTTAAAATCGCGTAATTATTTTATTGAAATTAATCCGATTAAGCGGTGTTTATAAACTTAAAAACGAGTGAGTTTTTTGCAAAAAAGTTGAAAGTGCTGTTAAAATCATAGATAGAAGTTATAACGAATATTGAAAAAAATCGAAAAAAAGTACGCTGTATTAAAACAACGTATCAGCAGTATGAACTCTATTTGGATGAATTGGAGAAAAATCCTCCGTTTTATTACCGAGGAATGTGTTAATCTCACTCATCATCCAAATTGCTGAATCATGAACTGATCCAGGGTATCGTGGATTCATATTCAAAATTTTTAAATCAGAATCACATATAATTTGTACGTTTATACTGTAGAACGATTTTCTATTAAAAAATAAATTTCCTGGGTAATTTGCATCATTAGCTGGTGGAGGAACTATTGCAATGTGAGTACCATCGATGCACAGAATTATTCCTGAAAACTGATACTTTTCGAAAAATCCCTGTTTGACTCTAGTAATATTTTGTAAAGTAGTGGGAAATTTAATATAGTTATTCGCCAGGTGCTCGTTTATTTCATTTGTTACTTCAGATATAGATCTAGTCACTGAAGCCTGAGATAATTCACATTGGTAGTCTACTTCTACACTTTTTTGATAACTACCATGGGCAAAAAATGCATAGCGGTAACAAATTTTATAACAGCTGGAATTTTCGTTCTTCTTTTTGTTGGTTGTAAATAAGGTTGAATCTCATTAAATAATTGATAACACAGATATCTAGGGAGTCGTCTATACAGTTGACGAAAAATATTCTCTGGTAATTCAAAAGGATTTGAATTATCCCTCATTTGCCTTTTCAAATTTCTAGATTCTTCTCCAAAGAAAATATTAAATTTTTGTAATTTAAGGTAAAGCCACAAAAAAGAAATAAACTTAATCTTTAATTACTACCTATTTATAGTAAAAGTATTTTTTTTAGATATTATTACCTTCTTTGTACTTCTTCTGCTAATAAAAGAAGTGCATATTCCGTTATTGTGTTATATTTATATTTGTTTATAGAAAAAAATCGATTTAAATTTTCAAAACGTTAGCAAACGATAACTTCCAGTCTGAGGTTGAATAACGATAGATGAACGATAATAGTTGAACGATTGTATCGTTCATAAACGAGAAAAAATTTTTAGAGAATAGCGAAACCTTTAAAATAATGATTATCGTTCAGTAACGAGTCGTTCACTTGTCGTTAAGAGTTAGTGAATAAGGGGGTGAGTGTCGCCTTTTTAGTTTAAAGGCCTTTAAACTAAAATGATTTGACCAGAATCTGGGTATAAAGGTCCAGGATCAAACCGCCGTCTCATCTCGTTTTTGACGTGTTAGAATATTGTCACAGGCACGTACCACAACTTGTGGTAATGTCCTATTTAACAATATTGTAAACCTTATCACAATCTTTTAAAATTGTATTATAATATTATAACAAAATTTTCACAACTTTGGTTTCTGCTTGGGTATAGATACTATATTAGAAACTCTATGCAATATCACCAGAAATTTTACAAAATTGTTATAATTTCTTGATTCTAGTTTAATAAATCTAAAAATCTACTAATGTACAAACTAGAGCTACGAAATTTTATTTTTTTTTAAATTAAAATAATAACTCATTTTCATAAAGTAGTTTTTGATACTCCATTTTTTTAAAGTTATAATATTTGGTGAAAAATTTTGAAATTTTTTGACTTGACTTTTTAAAAATTATTCTTAAATTTTGATTTGCAAAATTATTAAATACTGCGTTTAGCAAAATTTATATTTTGATTACTCGTTTACACAATTCGAAAATCTTATTCGTAAGTCGTAAGGTATAATACGTCTATGAGAAATGAACACCAAAGTAAAAAAAATAATCCTTTCTTTGTACAAAATTTTTGATGATTTTACAAAAAAAAATAATTTCACTTTTACTAGTTTTGAAACTAGAAATTTAAGGCATTAATTTCTATTTAAAATAAATATAGAATGTTTTTGTATACTGCCACCCCATTTTAAATTATCCTACACAGGGTGTTCCGAAATTAAGCAGGAAAACTTTTCTACTAGTAATTTTAAGAAATAACTTGCTATCAACATATGTCCGATTTCGCTTCCTAAGAGTACTTAAAATATTGTGTCTACATGTAAGATTTTCGTCATTTATTTGAAAACGGATTGATGTAGAAATTTGGTATGAATCATACCGTGCGGACATTAATTAAATCCCCCCCCCCCCCTGCTAACTTTTGAACGGTTATGTTTTTGATTCTGAAAATTTGTCTACTGAGGAATCTAATTGCGAACTTTCTAATAAAGGTATTTCTGATTTTGTGGAACTTCCGGTTATACCGAAAGTGGGTGACAACTTTCTTATTTTTAATGGAACATCCAGTATAATTTTGCATTTTCGTGTTCTCCATAAAAATACCATTAAATTGACCTAGCATAGTCTGGTCTACGATTAATTTTTTCGGAATTACGGCCATTTGAAAATCGTATTTTTATGCAACTTCATTTACACCGGAAGTTGGACCCAACTTCGTTATTTTAAATGAAATATTTTGCAATTAAGTTAATAATATTAAATTTAAACAAAATTATGTTTAATAGTAAATTCGTTAATTTTGCTGATTAATATAACTACCTTCCACGTCTTGACAGTAAAAAAATCTACAGGAAATCTCTTGGATAAAAAATTTGTTTAAGTTTAATGTTATTAACTTAATTGCAAAAAAAATCATTTATAGTAAGGAAGTTGAGGCACTTGGGTCTATATTCTGGTGTAAATGAAGTTGCATAAAAATGCGATTTTCAAATGGGCTTAATTCCGAAAGTATTAATCGTAGACCACACTATGCTAAGTCAATTTAATGTTAGTTTTATGGAGAACACGAAAATGCAAAAATATACTGGGTGTTCCATTTAAAATAAGAAAGTTGTCATCCACTTTCGGGATAATCGGAAGTTCCACAAAATCAAAATTACCTTTATTAGAAAGTTCGCCATTAGATTCCTCAGTAGATAAATTTTCAGATTTACTTTATGTCCGCACTGTACAGGGTGATGATAAAGTTTGGAACCTAATTCATAACTGCCGTATTTAATTTTTTAAGAAAATCGCTCGTACAGGTCAATTTTAGTTTTTAAAATCCCATCTCTTGGTATAATAAAAATATTAATGACGTCACTGGTGATTTAGCAATGACGTCATCATTGATTTTTTTAAATGGAAACCCCCACTTTTTTCACTGGTTTTTGATAGACATTTATGTTACTTAAACAAATTTTCGTTTAAAAATTTTTTAATATAAACTTAAAATTAATTTGTACTATTAAATTTGAAAAATTTGAATGTTGTACAAGATTTATTTTGGCCCATTTCAAGAAATGGTAAATTTAAAATTTTATTTTTTGTAAATTTCCTTACATTTAAATGGAATCAAAAAATTAGTTTTTCAAGACTATTTATTAAATTTTGTTAAAAACATTTAACATTTTACATTTGCATTAGAATGAGCATTATTTAAACATTTACTTTCTTTAGTTATTATTGGTAACTTCAAATTCATTTTAATTTATTTTTATAAAAATTTAATTGTTTTTTATATCATTGTTTAAGTGACATGAATTTCTCTCGATAATGAGTAAAAAAAGTGAGGGCTTCCATTTAAAACAATCGCTGATGACGTCATTGTTAAAGCACCAACGACGTCATTACTATTTATTTTATATCAAGAGATGGCATTTTAAACACTAAAATTGACCTGTCCGAACGATTTTCTCAAAACAATTAAATACGGCAGTTATGAATAAGGTTCCAAACTTTAGCATCACCCTGTATATACACTTTGGATATGATTTCAAGATTTTTTTGAGAAAATTGGATTTAACTATGCACTTGCAGTGAATAATGGTCTTTTTCAATGCATTAGTTTAGCTACTTTTTTTCCAGTTTAATGGTAATTAAATTTACGTTCAATGGCGAGTGAGGTGAGTGGTATTTTTTGAAAGCTTTATAACGGGTACTGTGGCGCTCGTTGAGGTGGTGAGACAGTAGGGTTGCATTGATCTAGTGATACTGTCTCGCCACTTCAGTTTTCGGTATTGTATTTGTTATACAGTCTTTTTGAGGTGCCACTTGCCACTTTGATGTGCGCCCGGCCTGGCCTGAGGATTCAAAATCTGACCTATGTTAGCTGTTTAATTTCGGAACACCCTGTATAATCTCACGAGCGGTAAATTTTATGTCGAAAATTTTTCACTGTCATTACCACGAATGTTATTTGGGGTTATGTTTTAATTTTTAACCCCCATTTATTCATTCGTTTGTATTCGTGTGTGAATTGAATATTCTTATTGGCTTATATTTACTGAGTTGAATAGTCAACAAAATAAGCAAAGGGCGGTAAATTAGTTCGCCACTGATTAAATTAGAATTGCTTTGTCAAATTGTTACTATAGTGTAATTTTGTCTTTTGCAACAAATTGCACAAATTCGATAATTTCCGAATCAATTTCTTGTTTTGCATACATACCCATTGTCTTTATAAATGCGTAACAGAGCATAATTATTGTTAATCAGAGGCTTGGTATACTTATATTTATATATGTATAATTATTATACACAGAAGGAATGGCATAGCTATGTAATTAGACAAATGTATTACACACCGATTACATTTGATTTAATTAATTTAATTATATTTTTAAAATAATCCTATTAAATTTAAATAGTTTTTAGCAATTTTTACTTTTAAAACCTTAAATATTCACGAAATCCTGATAGAAAATTAATTTAGGAAATACGAGCATCAAGATACTTAAGTTTGAGAGCGCAAAAGCGATCTAATCTGATTAGCACTTTTCCTTTTAAATTAGATTAAAAGCATCTTTTAATTTGTTATTCCATTTATTAGATTCCTCAATTTTATAAGAAATTATTTTCGTTAACATTTTAAAATTACAAAAGTACTCATTTATAATTGGTTTAAAGTTTCTTTTTAAGAATTTTTTACTTTTAATTATACCCCATTTTTTCATATTTTGGCCTCGCTCCTTGCTATTAAATTATTATTCTTGTCATACTTCCCATATATAAAAATATTACTTTGTTAAAGTTATATTCTCGAATGTCGCAAGTGGGATCGAATGCGATAAATATCGTATTAAACAAGCGATTTAGTCTACACTCCAGCACCGATTTTTATTAATGATTACTAACAGGCTGAATTTTCGTGAGTAGCTTCGTTTTGACGAGACGACCAACTTTTCTCTACGAAAATTCTCGATAGTGGTAGCTAATAAAGTGCGCACGAGTAAAACATGTAGACTGGGTGATTGTCCAAATTTTATTACTAACAGTTAGTTTTTAAGTTAAAGTTTAAGATAATTTGATAAAAAACACGAAAAAACGTTTGTCCTACAAAATTGATGGTTTAAATGAAGCCTTCCCCCACTCTTAACATGTGGTCATAAAAATTATTACTAACCACCTGATTTTTTTACTGTTTGGTATATATTTGTATAATTAAATGCCCACATTGTCCTACAAATTATATGGTATGATTTCCCAGTCCTACGCACTGAAGTTGTCAGTTCCACAGAAACACTTTTTTCATTACTAACAACCTAATTTTCATTATTTTAAATAAATCTTGTAGGACTAGCGATACATAGCCATTTTTTTTTAGGACACTGTTATATTTGGGCAGAGAATACACTAATCTATCATGTGTTAATGTGTTAACCTTGTCCTACAGTTAGTAATGAAAAAAGTGTTACTGTGGAATTGACAACTTCAGTGCGTAGGACTGGGAAATCATACCATTTAATTTGTAGGACAATGTGGCCATTTAATTATACAAATATTTACCAAACAACAGTAAAAAATCAGGTGGTTAGTAATAATTTTTATGACCACATTATTCGGACATGTTAAGAGTGGGGGAATGCTTCATTCAAACCATCAATTTTGTAGGACAAACGTTTTTTCGTGTTTTTTATCAAATTATCTTAAACTTTAACTTAAAAACTAACTGTTAGTAATAAAATTTGGACAATCACCCAGTCTACATGTTTTACTCGTGCGCACTTTATTAGCTCCCGAAAATTCAGCCTGTTAGTAATCATTAATAAAAAACGGCGCTGGACTGTAGACTAATTGGGTTTGCATGTGAACGAACAGTTTCTAGAGAAAGGTAGAAATACAATTTTGGCAGAAAATGTGTACGATAATTTATCGAATACATTCGAGAATCGCAGTCCAGGATTACTGGTCCGCTATGACATGGTTTCATATGATATTATGATATAATGTATAAATTTATAAAACGAAAGTTTAGGTTTAGTCCAGCTGTAACTATTATGGTGACGCGTTAATTGATAGAACGTTAAGTGTTAGAATGAGAAAATACTAGAACGTAAATTGCTAGAACCGTAAAGTGGTCGAATCGGAAATTGACAGAATCGGAAACTGCTAGAATCGGATTCTGCTAGAACCGTAAACTGGTAGAACCGTTAATTGATAGAACCGTTAAGTGATAGAACGTTAACTGCTAGAACGTTAATTGATAGAATCGCTCGGGCGGCTTCGGTCACGCCGTACAAATTATTGTATATGCGGAGATGAAGCCGCCCGAGCGATTCTATCAATTAACGTTCTAGCATTTAACGGTCTATCAATTTACGGTTCTACCAGTTTACGGTTCTAGCAGATTCCGATTCTAGCAGTTTCCGATTCGACCACTTTACGGTTCTATCAATTTACGTTCTAGCATTTTCTCATTCTAACAGTTAACGTTATATCAATTGACAGGGCACCACTATTATCATCAAAATTATATTAATTTTAATAAGTAATTAAATTCTAGAGTAATTAATTTAATTTAATTTGTAGAACATACATATTTTCAGTTTAAACATTATTCATGATTTAAACGACGTGTTGTGAAAATTTTATAATCCCCAAACAACGCGGAAGAAGATTGCATCTACATACAAAATGAAGGTGTGGAGTTCCATCGAACAAGCCACGTTGTACCTCCATAAGCTGCCAACTTAAATCATATTAAAGGTACTTGTATATCACTGTTCAGTTCACTTGTCGCAGAAATTGAGGAAATTAACTAACTTACTTGGTTCGTAGTTCAATTGACTTCTGCTTTTCATCGAACTTCCATCTTGTTTGTTTAGTTGAACCTAATACGAAGCGACACATATATAGGGTCGAACATGTTAATGAAATGCCTTTATTCACTCACAAACAAATTGAAAACGATAAGGGTAAGATTGAAATTCGTGCTTTAAAATGACGAATTTACAAATTGCTGTGTGTGCATTTTATACCAAACACATCAACCTATTTATTTTACGAACGAATTAAAATACCCTGCACTCATTTAAGCTATCAGTACACCCGCATAAAATTTTGATTGCATGTACTAATAATTTAATCTTTTTTGCCTTTGTCGGCATAAATAATTTCCCGTATTATAAAATAACAAAAATCTAATTTGCAACTACAATAAAATAATTTAATTAAAAGCTTCCATTACATTAATGTATAATGGTTTATATCATTTCCATATTCAGCCTTTATCAAACGTTTTATTATTATCACAAAACTTTAAACATTCCATTCTTGGATAATGTTTTTAAAACTGAATTGTCAGCATAAAGCAGTAAAGGATACTTATTCAATTTTAATGTAATACGAACAACTTAAGTTTTTTATGTTGATGTGCATTCCTCAAGATGTTTAAATCTGACAAAAGCATTTGTGAGGATTTAGTGTCAGCATAATCTTTTCTGCGATTACATTAGTTTAAAAAAGTTTCTATGATAAAACTGTCTTTATATGAAACGCATCTTAAAATTTTTACCCCAATAAATATTTACTGAAGTTGGCAAACTACCGAAAAGATTTAAAAATTTCATTATTCTAATTAAACATTTTATTTTATTTACAGGGTGTCCTACTTTAATCCACCAATAAATTTATTTAGATATTAAATATCGATGAACAAAAAATTTGCTATGAACTGATTTGTTTTTTCGACACGGTACAAAGTAACAGCAGTTTTAGGATTTCAAAATGTTAATTATTTTTGTGGGCACCCTGTATAGATATTCTATTCAATATAATTTTTTGTTATATAAATCAAGTTTGGTTTAGATGTTGTCTTTGCTTTTTTAACATTATTAACGATTATTATGTCGTGTGAGTTAGTTACACTATGATTGTCAGTTGTTATGGGGGATATACCGCTTGACGCTGACCTACAACTGACGTCATCGTAAAAGAGATTGCCTATTTTAAATTAATTTGAATCGCCAATAAACTGTGTCTCAACTAAGAAGAGTGTTTCAAACTTTTCGCTCTAAAAACGTATCTGATTGGCTTAAGTTTGAAGCCAAATCTAAGGTGTACTTTAATTATACCGGTTGTTCCTAAAAGGTCTGTACAAAATACTACCAAATACTCCTGAGATCAAGATAAGATGAATTAACAAAACTTATCTCCATCCAAAAATGACGGTTTTAAAAGCGGTCCTAAGTAATTAAAAGTTGTTCTTCGTTTTTGAAATTTTTAAGTTAATTATGTATTAAATTAAAAATAAACCTAACCTAACCTTTTTCTCGTTCTGTCATAACGCACTTACCAACCTTGTATCGTAATATACCATATTGAGGTTAATTAATTTTCGTATTTTTAACTTTTCTTCTATGTAAAACATAACCTATAATTTTGATTAATTACTAAGAATAATGTTTTTATTTTAAATACATTTAATTTCAGTTTTTTTTATAAAATTATGCTTAACTACTATTAATTGTATGTTAAATTGAATAAAATATCTCCACAAATGTAGTACGTAATATAGTTCATTATTCAACTAAAATCGATTGAGTAATGATGCGATTACTCAACAGGGGTGGAAAAACAAATTTATTCTATTTCTTATTCCATTTCTTTAAAACTTAAAAGACAATAAAAAGACGTTTTCACCAAAATGTATTTCTTTTTCGGCGTTATTAGTTACCCCCTTCAAACCAAACAATTTATATTAACAAAAAAAATCTAAGAGGTTTAGTTTTTCGAAATAAAAATTCGTAACATTTTAAGTGAGACATCCTGTATAACAAATTATTTTGTGGAAATTAAGAAAAATCAAACAACTCTTATTAAGAAAAAAACTCTAAGAGGCCTAGTTTTTGAGATTTAAATTCGTAAGTGGGACACCCTGTATAAGTATATGCTCGAATTTTACATCCTGCACCATATTTAAAAGGAAACCATTGCTTGGAGTAAATCCTCAACGATCCAATACTCGAATAATATTCAAGGAGCATACTTTGGCTTTTTGTGAAAATTTCCTTAAATTGATTTATGCAATTTAAAATAAAATTTATTATAATAATGATTATATTTTTGGATAAATAACTACATTTAAAAAAATATGAACGTATTTATGTGATTATGTTGTATATTCAACTAAAGTTTCAAGTTTATTTTTAAATAGGGTAGTTACCTAAAGTTAACGTCATTTGAAAATGTCTCCAGAGCCGTCAAGTACAGATATGAGAATGCTAATGAAATATTCCGGTCGTTGTATGTACATTTATGGGATTTGGCTTTACGACACTTCCACCCAAACATCATATCCCAAAGCATTCTATGAATAATATTCTTGAGTATTAAAAAGACGTCTTAACATGCATTCACCCCGGAAAATAAATTTAACAGTGTAGAAAGTTATTTTCTGATGTTTCTGGCAACTTCGTAAGTCAACAACGATGCGAACTTTCGGCTAAAGAAGTGCGGATTGTATTTTGTCCGGGAATATTTTTGTGTTTACACGTATAATTTATATTTTATTACCTTTTGTTGTAGTTTTTGACAAGTTATAAGTTCCTTCTTTCATTGCTTTACTTGCACGAGGAACATATAAAATTTTATTACTTATTATTCTTTAACTTTAGGTATCTCGTATAATTTATGGTCGTGGTTATCCTACTTACAAAACCATATTTTAAAATTTAATGGTGTACGTTTTCTTTAAGTCTCACAAATCATTATAATTTCTTGAAAAACTAGAAGGAGGGGAAGTATGGTCCATTAATTGTCTAATGTTTCTGTAACAATAAAATTAATGAAGCCTTATTTCAATTAAAATCCTTTTAAATATATAAATTATAATGATTTACAGTAAGTCTCCAAATAAAAATTATTTAAATTATGATATAAACGTCGAATACAAAATTTTATAATGAGTTGTATACATATCGATGACCTAGGTGCATTACCCCGTAAGAGTTTTTGACAGAAATAAAATTATAATATTCCGTTTTATTAACTGACAATAGCTCGTTCATATTTAACCAATAGAAATGGGCAAATTTATCACGTGCTAATACTTCGTGTTAAAAAGTAACATGCAAAAAATGAGAAGTTTTTCGTTGTTTTATCTCATATTTGATTTTTGCACTTACGAGGTATTGCCCATCGATATGTACCTATACATATAAAAATTAGGTCATTCCTATTTCTATAAATCAGAACTCTCAAGTATTTTTTTCGGGGAGATGAACACGTGGAAGTAACCAATTTAGGTTGCATTACAAGGTTGTCTTTGTTATTAATATAGTTACAGATTCGATTAAATGGGTAATATTTTGCAATTTTGTAGATGCTTCCTAAAAAAATAGATTCTGTGTCCCATAAGATGTCTCGTAAAAGTGGTTGCTTATTTTTGAAAATGATACCCACTTTCGGGTTGCTGCCTCGGTTCCTATCAGGTTTGGGGGTGGCAGCATAATTTTTTGTCAATTTGCTTAACACTCTTCATCGACAGTCACAATTGTTGAGCTATGTTTTATGAGGGACAAACAGTTCAAAAAGAGAGGTACCGGAAGTGGTCATTTTTTAATACTTCGGTCAAGTTTCAGCAGACAAAAAAGATGGCACACTCTGGAGTAAATAAAAAACTACCGATTCAACAGAAAACCCCGCTATATTCTTTGAGCGCGACTTTATTGCGGTCGGCTCTCCTACTATAAAGAAAATGGGAAATTTCAGTAATTTCATGATATTTGGGATATTTTAAGATCCCAGATTTCTAAAAGGATTCCAAAACAGCTTGAAATGGGCAACTTTTTTTGTAATTTATAACTGCATTCAGTATTACTTTGAATATTTTACATTATAAATAGGATGTGGCTATTTGCACATACAATATGTACGAATAATTGGCTATTTGCACATATATTATGTACGAATAAATGGCTATTTGCACATACAGTATGTACGAATAAATGGCTATTTGCACATACAGTATGTACGAATAAATGGCTATTTGCACATATGGTATGTACGAATAAATGGCTATTTGCACATAGAGTATGTACGAATAAATGGCTATTTGCACATACAGTATTTACGAAGAAATGACTATTTGGACATACAGTATGCATGAATACATGAGCATTCAAATTACCACACGCAATACGTCAAAATATTAATTTTACTAATATTTTATTAACGGTATCAAATAACTTAGGTCTATGGTCTATGTTCTAAATTTTGATCTGAATATAATTTTTTTTATTAATATGACTTACTTCAAATACCTAGGTATAATAACTAAATAGTACTCATAAAAAATTTTATTCACTATTTTTACAATAATATAAAATGAAAACACGTACATACAGAGGAGTGCACAAAAAACGGCCAACGATGTAGCTTCGTTATTTCTTATCCGATCTTAATAAGTGATACGTGAAATTAAATAGTTTGAAGAATACTAGTATCAGATGATAAAAGATTTATTTTATTTTTGAAAACATCAGAGGAGGAGGTGGCAACTTTTCTTTTTCAAATAGCAAAATATTTTTTTCGATTGAAAAAATCATTACCAAAAATAATCTAAACCAACTATACCAATAATTTTTTTTTAATTAATTTTTTAATTTTTTTTTGTTTTTTTAAATTTATTTATTATTATTAATTTTTTTTAAATTTAATTCAATTGTTTTTTTTTGTTTTTTAGTTTTGAGTTTTTAATTTTATTAAAGTGTTATTTTTTAATTTATTATTTTATTTTAATTAATTTATTTTAATTTATTAATAATAAATTAAAAAACAAAACTTAAAAAAAATAAAAAACTCAAAACTCAAAAACAAAAAACCAAAAAAAAAACAATTGAAATAAATTTAAAAAAATTGATAATAATAAAAAAATTTAAAAAAAAATAAGAAAAAAAGTATTTAAAAAAAAAATAAAAGAAAATTTAAAAAATTATTTGCATAGTTGGTTTAGATTATTTTTGTTGATGATTTTTTTCAATCGAAAAAATGATGTTGCCATTTGAAAAAGAAAAGTTGCCTCCTCCTCGTCTGATGTTTTCAAAAATAAAATTTTATATTATTGTAAAAATAGTGTTTAGTATATTAATAAAAAAATTTATATTCAGATCAAAATTTAGAACATTAAAATATACCTAAGTTTTTAGATACCTTTAATAATAGTAAAATTAATATTTCGACGTAGGTATTGCATGTGGTAATTTGAATGCTCTTATATTCATGCATACTGTATACTGTATGTCCAAATAGTAATCTATTCGTAAATACTGTATGTGCAAATAGCCATTTATTCGTACTTACTGTATGTGCAAATAGGCATTTATTCGTACATACTGTATTTGCAAATAGCCAATTATTCGTACATACTGTATGTGCAAATAGCCACATCCATATAAATATTATAATCATGGAACTGGGTCTACTTGGTATTTGTTTAAAAAAAATGATAAAATTTATTGTATGCAAAGAATAAATTCTATAAATGATATTATTGTTGAGTTTTTGCAATTTTCTACTTAATTAAGATAGCATGTCTACATGGGTAACGTAAAAGATGCAAAAAGAAGCAAAGAAATGATTATCTTGTTATGTGAAGCAATATATCATAATGTTTTGTAAAGTAAATTATCCCAAAATGTAATTTGGGACAATCTTATTTTCACCACTCGGTTTTTTTCTCTGTTACAGTTGCTCCACAGAGACCAAGAATAGAGTACAATGCTTCTCAAGTGCTCCCAGGACATAACCTGACCGCACTTCATGGAGAGGTCGGCGTTATCAAGTGCATTTCTCACTACGGAAATCCGCCGCCGGTCCTTAAATGGTTTCTAGGTAAGAATAATACACTACTACCATTTCATACGGTGAACTCCCGTTTTCACTTGTTTCGCTAGATTATTTTTAATGAGAAGAATGAATGTATTCACCTTATTTTTCTTTTGAATTCATGATCGATCTCCTATTAAATAAAGGCTCCAAATGGAATTAATGTAGCTTGAAGCTTAAGAATGGTTATAGGAAATCATGCTAAAGATGCATCATAAATGGTTATATAAATATTATTTTATGACTATGCATGAAAGCTATTATTTATTTAGAGAAATTAGGTAAGCGAGAAACACGACAATTTCTATTTCCTGTACCGAAATCACGCAAACCACTTGTAACATAAATCGCAAACTCATAAATAATCCTGCTACTTTTTAATTTTCAAAGAAATTAATACAGTTTAGTCACTTTTACGGCGTACACCTATTTTCCAATCCCAAAGAAATGAATAATAGCTTTAATTCTAAAACAAATTTTTTTAGAGGTGAGTTTCTGATGTTAATAAGAAATGAATTTATGACAAATATAACGTCAATAAATTACATCGATTATTTTATGACGTTTGGGTCAAATTTCAATAATTCAATCATATTTTTAACAAAAAAAATATTAATAATTTTTTATGTACGTACGTTAATTAGTCCGCTAAATAATATTACTTTTAAATTATAAACCGAATACATTCATACATTACCACTCAAGTCGTTTGTAGTTGAAGATTATTGAAACTCCAAATTACATTCGTAGTCATCGTGGTACAGGGCTTTCATTAATGACTGTTCGTCAGGTTAGCAAATCTTAAGGTACTACAGTTGGCTGGCCTGGCCTTGGAAAAATAACTTTTTTAATAATAATTTATTTTTATTAATAGTAACAAAATATTTATTAAAAAATGATAAACTGAAAAAATAATTCATTTGCAATAAACAATATTCATTTGTTAAATTTAATTACATAATTAAATTATAACCTAAAACTACTTTGAAGGTTAGGTTAGGTTAAAAAATGGATTACTTTCAGATCATCATTTGCCAAGTTCTTATTGAAGAAAACATCTTTATTTATTACAACAAATATTGAAAATGATTTCCTTCATTTTCTATACAAAACCCGGAGGAAACTTGCAAGGGACGCTTTGACTAAAAATGACAGCTCAAAACTACAGAATAACTAAAATTGGTTGCATCGTATACTTGGTTGCCTAGATTCGCGACCTTGACCGAACAGTAATTAATGAAAGCCTTGTATAATTCGTAGTAATGACAGTGACACATACAGTGGAATGCAAAAACTTTCAGCACGTCTTGATTAAATATCAGAAATGTAACTGTTAGTAATTTTGGTTATTTTCAAATGAAGAAAATGCAAAAATTTACCTTATTGTTAAACCAGGTCATCATCTTCTTTAATACAAAACTATTATACAAAATTTATAAAGTTTTCAAATTCTCGTCAATAAAGTTCTATTTTCACAATATTTTTTTAAGAAAACGTAATTACTGAAAACTGTTTTTGACCACTTTTTTTTGCATTCGACTGTATGGTTGATCATATTTTGCACTATAGATTTATTCATATTTCAATGCTCTTTAGTGCTTTCTAGTGGAGATGGCTAAATTCGCGATTTTAGGAAAAAGATCTCCCTCTATCGGCGATTTTGTGAAACTGTCCAGCTAGTATAAAACGTCAGTAGTAACTTTGCTCATTTTAAATAAATATAAATAAAACTTTGAATAAAAATTTGAAGAATATTTATTAAAAACTACTCTGTATTCGCATATAGAAATATGTTGGTTCCATCAAATTCAATACTTGCTTCGAAAGTACATTATTTTGCCACAGAGGGCCAACAGCGGCATCTACTGGTACTTAAAACTCCCAATTGTACATTCGATCCGAGAAAGGGTGGGCGAAACTATTAACAAAGTGAGGGTTTGTTTTTCGCATTGTTTCATTAATTGGTAGCATTTGATCTTTACATAAACACAGAAAGCGAAAGTATTTGAAATATACAGAGTGTTCCACTGTTTTTCGGTAGCTTTGTGTCATTCTGAAGTAAAAATGTTGTACGAACTAATGTTTTTTTCGACTTCTGAAAATGTTTCTTAAAATTTCCGAAACTGTCGACATTGATTCAATAAAAAATGGGGAAACCTGTACCCTATGTAATTCACTTTTTATTATCAATTTTATTATTAAAATCAAGTCCGTTTTTTATTTGGTTTCACATAGGTTGTGTTCTTTTTACTAACTATTGATATTATTAATTAATATTCCGTCTAAAAAAACACAAGTGTAATTACAATTTTATTGTTTACTTAAATATCATTCTGAAAAAAAAACACTGTAAATAAACGAAAAACGTTGGAACTATAGACGCACAATGTCAAAGAATTTTTGACACTCATTTGTGTGACAAAGGGGAGTAACCCTCATTCCTTTTCACTAATACTTTTTTTACTTTCATTTATACATTAGATCCTCTTTGACACACTTTTAGGATTCCTGTCAAACGATAGGGCCTCGTTTAGGGCCCGTTTTCTGGAAAATTGAGTTTATAGTTTGGTGTGTCTAGACAAATTAGTTAGGTTATAATAATAATAATTGTACAGCCATCGCAACGATGCCTGAAATTGCGTGAAGCTTAAAAGCAGAAGGGGTTGAATACTTGGCGCACAGCTTGGGTGCATGCTTGTCCCAAGTGAGCCAGGATAGGATGATTTCTTGCCGTTACTTGCTCTCCACAGCTTCTCGGAGAATGGTTCCAATTCTATTGACTGATTCGTATCCCGGGGTTTTCTTGTAATGGTTCTTCCATATGAAGCGTAGCGTAGCTACTTCAATAGAAGTCTGCAGATTCCTTTCTTTGTCATGCAACTCGTTCAGGTTGTCGTTGATTGTGGACTCTGGTTCCGGTGGTATTGATTTGGACATTCCGAATGTCGGTAGGTCGTGGATTGGCACTTTAGTTGGTTTCAGGAAGGAATCAATGAGGCTAGATCCTTCGCTTCGTTTGAATTGATGGCTGTGTTATTATCGTCAGCTATATCCCGACTATAGGGTGTTTTAAAACATACATCGATGGTACATAGAACGTGAAATCCCTGGCAATTTACGGAGAGAAGGTAGGCCAATTAGGCATAAAATCGACGAAGATGAAGCAGATGAATTTGCGATGGCGAATCCAACTACACTGGCGTGCATTGAAAACGGGCCGCTAACAATTTTATCAATATTTTATTTTGTGACCATTGTATTTTGATAAAATTATGGTGATTTATAGAAAAAGTATTAAGCAATTAACCAAAAAAATAAAATATGGTAAAATATGTTTATTCTTTTGTAAAAAAAATAAAGATATGAAAAGTAGTACAATAGAAATTTTGCTCCGAAGTTTCATCTTCTAGCCCACAGAATCTGCAAGTTTTAATTTCTGACTTGCCCATTTTGTTGAGATGATACCTCAATGGGCAGTGTCCAGTTAAAAGGCCTGTAATGAGCCTCAGTTCGTTCCTGCTTAGGTCGAAAAGCTTTGTGGCTTTCTTGGGCGAGTATTCAATGAATTTCTTCGCATGTCTTGAACCCGGAGTATGACTCCAGTGGTACATTATACTATCCCTTTCCCAACGAATGATCTACCCCCGTAGATGTGTCTTGTTCAGCCCACAGAACGGTTCTGGACCACTCGGTGTAAGGTTTGAGGCCGATCTCGCTAACTCGTCAGCAATTTCGTTGCCTTCTATTCCCTGGTACCCTGGTACCCACATTAGGACAAGCTTGTTTCCTTTCAAGGGTGTGGGCCTTTAAAGTCCGAATCGTTGCCCGACTGTCGGTCAATATGTATATTTGAGCTTCTTTGAGTCTCCTTCATAAGCACTCCTGGGCACATAATTTCACAGCCAGAGTTTCTGCCTGCGTAATGGTTGGGGTAGTTCCCAAGGCCATGGAAACCCTATATCTGGGTCCATATATGCTTATACCTGTACCTCTATTGGATTTGGATCCGTCCGTGAACCACAAGGATGACTTGGGATCCAAGTGATTTAACGTGTGTTCTACCATTTGGCGGTCTTGGACAACCACTTCAAATGGAGTTTCAAAGTCAAAACTTCTCGGCATTATATCCGATCGTTTAGTTATGAAGTCTGGTTCCAGGATTCCAGAATCTTTAAGTGGCCTTGCAGATTTCCACTTTTAAGGTTTTTGTTTTGGGAAATTCTTAAGGCAGCTAGCAGGCCCTCCTTCTTTACCTGCAGATGTAGTGGAGAAAGGTCCAGCATTACCTCCCGGGCCGCCGAGGGTGTGGTACCCATAGCCCCTGTGATTCCCAAGCACACTAACCGCTGCAGTTTCTGCAGCTTGTTTTGCGTGGTAGTTTCTTTCGTTTTCGTCCACCACACCAAGGAGGCATATGTGACATGTGTATAACCAGCAGGTCTTCTTTGGTTGGAGTCCCCATGTTTTTCCGAAGAGTTTGCGGCATGTCCATATGGCAGCCGTAGCTTTGGAAATGGTTTTGTCGACATGTGGATTCCAAGACAACTTACTATCTAAGAGATCCGGATCATATACAACGTGTGCAAGGTCTTTTACCCGCTCTATAGTAAAAGGTACCGATTTGGCAGGGAAATGCTACGCTGCAATAGGGAAGATTTTTAAATAAAATTTTGTGAAGCGATTACGCGTTTTATAGAATAGGAATATTCAATATTTACGATTTACATTATTGGAACGACGTAAATCCAAATTTGGTACTAAATAACCGTTTCCAACATCAATTTGGTCTCAATATGTGGGCGGGTATACTTGACTGTAGATTGACTTGTCCCTTTGAACTACCAATATGGGTCAACAACCAAGATCGCCTCAATTTTTTGCAACATGATTTGCCTGGTTTAGTTGAAGACCTGACTGTTGACACTCGTCAAGGCTGCAAAAAGATGGCGCTCCTCCTCGTTCTCCCTTAGCAGTGAGAAGTACAAAATTTAGAAATTGCTGGATTGGAAGAGATGGAATAATTCCCTGACCACCTCGACGTAAACCCTTTAGATTTCTTTTTATGGGGATATTTTCAAGAACTAGTGTACGGGACAGAAAATGAGACGGAACAAGAGCTACGAGGAAAAATCCAAATTTTTCCTCGCAGCTCATGTTTACGTTTAATATTAAAAATTTATCGAGCCTTTCGTTTAATCAAATCTAATTTTATACGACGATGCCGATTATGCATAAGAGCATGTGGAGGCCATTTCGAAAACTTTATAATTTTAAGTCAATAAAAATAATTATTTGACTTGTTTTGTTTTCTTTCTGACCATAAATGCAATATTTTTATAAAATATATTTAAAAGAAAAACGATTTCTTTGTCAGAAAAACTATGTTAAAAAAATCTGTTCAGTTTAACCATAACCAGTAACCTATTTTAGATTCTGCCTGAAGAAGACAACTTTTTGTGATAGTCTTACAACTTTATGTTAGTATAACATTTTCCTTCAGGCTGATTTAAAAATCAAGAGAATTTTTTTCTTTTATTTGGTATAAGATAACAGAGTTCATGAAAGTGGATATATTGAAAATCTTCGAGGATCGCAAAATAAAAAAACATAGTCAAACAACTCATAGAATGTTCCTAATTATTTTTTTGTGTGCCCAGTACGCGATTTAGAAACACAAAAACTGGATTAACTCTTGAACCATCAATAATTTTAAAAGAAAAAAACAATGGCTATATTTATTGGAAATGGCCTCCTCCATCAGGTGATAATAAAATGTAGGAGTATATTATATTGTAGGAGAGCCGACCGCTCTAAAGTCTCCCTCATACAGATAAGTTTTTTGTCGAATCGGTAGTTTTTTATGTACTCAAGAGCGAGCCATCTTTTTTATGTGTTGAAACATGACCGAAGTATTAAAAAATTACCACTTCCGGTACCTCTTTTTGAACTGTTTGTCCCTCATAAAACATAGCTCAAAATTTGTGCCAATCGATGAAGAATGTTAAGCAAATTGATAAAAAATGTGCTGACACCCCTAAACCTGACAGGAACCGAGGCAGCAACCCGGAAGTGGGAATCATTTTCAAAAATAGGCAACCACCTTTACTGACGTCTCGTAAGTGGGAATCATTTTCAAAAATAGGCAACCATTTTTACTGAGGTCTCGTAAATTTGTTAAGCACTATTTTATAATGAAATTGGTCGGTGTTGAGTTTACACAGATAATAAAGGGTTTATTGCTTTTGTTGTGTAAATTACGGCCAATAAAAAATATTCCATATAAATTTAACTGGTAGTTTTTTTGTATACTTTTAAATTTTAAAAGGAAAAAAAAATTAACTATTACACTTTCAAGACTTACGAAAAAATAAAATATCGAATTAAAAATTCTTCCCTGTTGTGGTAGTTTCGTTACTTTTATTCTCATTTAGTCATTACCACAACCAAACTTTTGTGTGAAAGCAACTAGTTGTATCCTAAAAGTGCTTTGAAAAATGAAATTATTGATTTATTTAGTTTTTTAATGAATTTGGAAAATGGGAATGTTGGATGTATTAAAAATATTTAATTAAAAAAATCATGAAAAAATGCAACAAAAATGAATGCATCATATTTTATTTTCAAGCACCTATTTAATTTTATTGGTTTTTGGAAAATAAATGTTTATGATAATTAAGCTATTGTTTCCAATCGTAACCAATCGAGTCATTGTTGTATCAAACTTGAAAGCAGATTCTAATCAATAATGGGAATTTAGGCAAATGAAAGAAAATTTTGTAACTATATTGTTGTCTAGATAAGCAATAGGGTCTTTATTAGGGGCCGTAGTTGCTCTATAAGGAAATATATAAATATAAATATTATGAATAAAGTTTAATGATTCGTTGTCTAGTTTAGGTACGTTTAGTAGTTATATCTGGAGCAGGTCACTTACTTTTAATTATAATTTAAATAAACTCAATATTTGTTAGTTTCGTCTATGAACGTTGGTTTTAAATTAAAAATAATATGAAATTATTAAAATACAAAAAAATATAAATTTAGTACTGGGTAATTTTAGACTATTTATTTAATGAGGAACATTAATATTTCCCATTTTTGACTACGTTTTTTTTTAAATGTGTAATAATTTTAAAAATGTACATATTTGATATTTAAAGTTTTTAATGCGACTACCGTTATAATTTAAGATGGTTAAATGGTTAAATGGTTAAAAATTATTTTTTTACAGGCAAAAAATTTAATTCTGCTTCTTTAAAATATAATACGGCTTATTAAAATGCTATATACGTGGTATATTATATTTTATGTAATCTTCGTATTATGTATTTGAAACCTAATAAGACTTCTGTAAGAATTAGGTAAGAACTAGAAACCAATAAGGACTGACTTATTTCAGATCAAAATGAAATAACACCTACAAGACGGCAAACTAATACTACCGAATTGGACAACCCTCGAACTTGGCTCGCTGTTTCTATCTTGGAGCTTACAATTTCTAAAGAAAATCATGGAAAGGCTTTGAGATGTGTGGCAGTACATGAATCTTATTCGACAAAATCCAGCAGCACTGAAGTTCGTCTCGATGTGATGTGTACGTATTAATTGATTTTATTTAGAACTTTTTTACAGGACATGATTTTCTTATTTTAATAAAAAATTATTTTATTTAACAAAAATAAAATAGAAATACATTTTTCATCGTAAATATTTCAATGTGGAATGCGTAAAAATTGCAAGAAAATGCAATTTTGCCCTGTTTTATAAAAAATGTTATATACTGCTTAATGAAAAGTATTATTTACCTTGGTGCAACATTAATTACAAAATTTACCTTCCCTACAGGCTGCACTCTGAAAAATTAACCTTTGTTGACACTATAATGGATGGTGGAAAATTACGCACGCGATACACGTATAATCAAAGAGAAAATCTTTACAACGAATAATTCCTGTTTAATTGTTTTTAAAATTAACCCTAGGGGTGTTATTAAAAAAATTAAATAAATATTTTCAAATAAAATTAATCGTTTTTAAAATGATATCACATTTTAAATTATTAAATCTGATTTAATTAATTTATGAATTACTTGTGCTCTAATATTAAATTTAATTTTATTTAACCAGATGATTGATTTCCAGTGTGTGTGAAGTAATTGAATTATCGAATATATCGCTGTAAATTGCATTGTAATAAATCCTCTTATGAGATATGTGTCAGAGATCGTAAACTATTCTGTATTATTGACAGCGGAGATTAAATATAGTACAGCAAATTAACTACAAGATTATGTGGGCACTTATTGAGGTTTTTAGTATTTTCCTTAGCTTTATTTTATCTTCATTCTCATAAACTTTATTATGTTTGGAAATATTATTTTAATTAAAAACATTTTATAAAAATCAAATAACGATGTAACATACTCCGCAGAAAAGATGTTTAATGTAATTTTTCAGTAATTTAAAGCGGTTATAGAGGGTGTTCCATTCCTAGTTCATTAAACTAGAGCAAATTTAAAAGACGAATAACCAAAAATTAGGGGTCTATTTTTTTGTTTTTGAGCTACGGCATTTTCTATTCTTGATCACCGTTTTTGCTAAAAATCAGTACATAGCTAATAATAATTTAACCAATATGCGTAGAGATTAAAAAAAATATCTCTAGAAAGCTAAAACCAAAAAGTTTCCGGACACTCTTTTCCTTCACTTATAGTAAGAAAGCCGATTGCACTAAAGTCTTCCTAACATAACACAGTTTTTGGTTAATCTTCTTCTTTATGCGCTGAAACTTGATTGAAGTAATAAAAAATAGCTACATTTGTATCAGTCGGTCAAGTCAAAGTTCATACCACACCCCACTCTAACCAACTTTGACAGGAACCGTTGCAGGAACCCGGATGTGAAATAAATCATTTTTATACCCAACATCCGTCATAAAACGTAACGGTGGCTTTTTTGTTAAACGTAGCTCGAAAATTCACGGATTTAAAAAATCGCCAGGGTTCATAATAAAAATTTTGTGCCAACTTACCGCAAGCATTATTTTCATGTTTCTTAATTAAATTTCTTAGTTTCAAAACTCGACAACTCTATTTTGCTGAAATGTTGGGAAATCGCCAAAAAAATGTTTCATTATTTCTGATTTGGTACTAAAATGAATTGTCGACTTTCGAAACTAACTCCATATTTTAATGGTATTTTTCTAATGGTTTTAGTGAGTTTTCCAACGTAAAAATAGTATTCTACTGTAGCGGACAAAACGGTAATCTGAACAAGTATTAAACTATTTTTTTACACTTTTTTATATGAGCAAAACGAGTAAAGATAGACCCATAAAAGGTTTTTTGATATGGAATCCAAAATTGTTAGAATGTACTCAGAGCCGGATTAGTATGAGGCTATAACCTCAGGCCCTCCAAAAATTCGGACCTCCAAAAATTCAGATTTTACCTAAAAAGTGTCAAAACTCATATTATACCCTTAAAAAATACATAGTGCTTGAGAAGAATTTGTATTTCTACTCCTAAAACGTCCACCAGTTTCTAGATATTCGGCTTTTTTCTATTCAAGCTATCCCCAAAAGAAATCTCCAATAGTCATGATCAACATTTTTATTCTCGGACCTCGGACAGTCTGTCTAGTAACTTTTGTTTCTTCAAAGGAATGTTGGGAACACATCTTTAGGAATATAAGCATATTTGCTCTTTAGATTGGGCCAAAGAATGTCACATCCAACGGTTTTATAAGAGTGCTGTTTGTTGGGAGACACACAAATTTTCATTATGAGTTTCGCACATCTCCAAAATGTCCAAAATGTCCTATTAGGACAATTAGTCCAGTAAGTTTCCTAACATAACGTAGAAAATAAGATTCTAAAAAATCTTCGAAACAACGCGTGAAACCATCAGTTTTTGACAGGTTGTAGCGAGCACCATCAGGGCCATTTTCAGCCCAAGTTGACCATATAGATTCTCAGCCCTGTACACAACATAGGATAAAATAATATGACTACTAAACTATCCACAACGCCTTAGAGAAGTAGAATCCTAGGGTTACATATATTTTCATTATATTCAGTGGCTCTTTTAGGGATTTATTTCGGTTTTCAATGTCGTCCGACAAATTTACCTCGTCGTATGTATTATTTCATCCCTGTAAACCGTCTTTTAGATTGTCCATTCAATAAGTTCTGCATTCACTTCTGCCTTTACCTTTATTACTCATTCGAAATAATAAATTTTCATGTTTCCTTAAAAAAACTTTGTCCACCAATAATCAGGCAAGTTTTGCTTAAACTGCCCCTTTTTTATTTAGATAAACTTTACAGAAACTCGGAAATCTAACTGAACTACTGGAATCCCATAGTCACAGAGTTTTATTAAATGTTCTTCAAAGGACTTTTCTTCTTCCTCTCTGAAGATCCTTGCGCGTCCGGATTTATTGGGGTGTGCACCATTTAGCGTATATGTTAAAAGTTGATCCATAGTTACCCAATAACGTGCTGGTGAGGTTTTGCGCCATTTTTTGGACACCCTATATATTAATAAAAGAAAAATTCCATTTAAAAAAAACGTAACTTTGATCCGCCATTTTATTTAAATATGTACATATAAAATGTTAAACTTCTCTAGTTACCTAATTTTAAGTTTATTTTTAGTTAGTAGTATTAAAATTTAATTTAGGGAGCAGTCGTATTGTAAAACTCGCATAATGTAAATTGTAAGCGCAAAAGGAATTAATGTCTAGTTGTGTTAATTTAAACATGAACATATTGCTGACAACGTGCCAGTTTCATAAAACTTTTTTCAATTACGCCTATGAAGCTCGATGAATGTTTACTCATTTACAATGCCAACAGTTTTTTATGAGCAAGTTTGTTGCAACAGGTTTAGTTTGTGTTGGTATATGTTATTTAGATCCAAATGTTACATAATTAATATTAAAAAAATAGATTATACAAATCATTTTTTATTGGTTGGTCAAACATATTATTAATGTCAGTTTAATTTTACATTCTCGAGTCGCGAATTGTTTTAGTAAAATATTTTGAGGGTTATTAGTGTCATCGGAGTTATCTGAAAGGAAAATAAGGAAACCGCTTGGAACATCAGGAGCAGATATTGCCTTGATATTCCGATCATTGTTATCTCAAATGTTCAATTTCCAGAAAGCGAGATGTACACGAGCTAGACATATAGCTTTAATATGTCACTGGATATGGTAGGCCAGCTTTATAAGGTCGATCGAGATCTTGCAAAAGCAGTAGCATTACAACGAGGTTTGGGGAAGTATGCGCTATATTACGCGCCTCTTTGTTACAGTTTCGATGGATTATCTATAGTTTATCAAGTGCTATAAAAAATAGGAGCATATATTCCGGCTTTATTAACAAAGCGATATAAATCGCAGATCTATTTTAACTCCTAATAAAGATTAGTTATACTAACAATGATTTTCACTGGTAAATTCCTTTTTCTTGTGTATCTTTGTAGATAAGAATCAGCAGCTGAAAGTTTTTATTTTAGATATAATGAAGATACATTTATTTTCTAATAAAAACAAGGAATAAATTACGGTTCCCAGTGTAATTTTTGAGATTAATCTAAATAAAAGCAAGAAATGTGCTAACATGTTACCAACATAAATATATCCATCTCCACACATTGCATTTTTGGCTGCTCCAGATTAAGTTTGTTATACGCGCATGAAAACGTGCTGTTTGTTGATTTAGTGTCGAAATACGGCTAGAGCCAAATTTATGGAGCGGGGTGTAAAAAAGCAAATTCCAGCAGAGATACATAACTCTACATAATAAAATAGTTTACTTTTTTCCTGCTATATGAAGCTTTTAGGCAATTTACTAAATTTAAGGGAAAATGTTTTAACATAAAAAACTGGACTAAAACAAATATTACTTTTTTATCATTTAACAAATACAGAATATAATGAACAAATTCAACTAACAATATTAAAATATTTGCAAGTCATTAATAAAAAATTATGAAATAGAATAATATTTACACCACAGCAAAAGAGTGATGAATTATCATCACTAGCTTTATCATAATTTTGTTTCCTTTCAGTCAAATTTCATTTGATGTAAATCTTGAATTATTATATTTTTGAGATATTCGGTAACTCAAACCTATTAATAATACTTTTAGTATATTTTATATAAGTTTCAATACTGAAAATGAAAATTAAATTATTTTAATTAAATATATTATACCTGTAGTTGGTGAACCATCTAAAAGTAAATGTCCATTAATTTGAAATCCAATCATAAATTCTCTTGTTTCAAATCATTTCAACTCCAGTGAATTCGATGATTTATTACTGATAACACTCGCTGAATATGTGAATACAAGATATGAGTATACTACCCAAAAGTATTAAACATTTTTATCAAACAAAGCATATTTTATTTGATGTTGATTCAAATTTATATTTTTTTTAATATTATTAAATAAGAACATACTTAGTATTTTATTTTTTATTGTTACTTTTGATTTTGTTGTAAATAGTAAATACTTAAATAGTTCCTTTGTTTTAAGGAATTTTTTAATAAGGTTTAATAGAAGGTTAAATGAAAGATCAAAAAGGTGAAACTGAAACAAAATTATTTTGCAGATATTCCAGAAACTCGATTAGTGGGCATACCTACAACTGACATAGAAGAATTAAAGGACTCCGTGGCTATTAGGTGCGTTGTTAGTGCAAATCCTAGAGCTGCAGTTGTTTGGAAAAGGGAAGGCCAAAATCAACCTGCGAGTTTACAGGAACTTCTACAATTTAGTCCGGCAGTTAGACAGCATGCTGGCTTATACACTTGCCATGCCAAAAACAAAGCTGGAGAATCTCAACCCGTTAGAGTTCATGTTGACGTTAAATGTAAGTAAATTCCCTTTTATAATTAGATTTTAGACCAGTTACACATTATTTTATTCAAATTTCGTTAATTTAACAGTTACCTAATGTATTCAAAAATTAACAACCACATAAATATTAATACCAATAAATGTTTAAATGATAGTTTTACATAAGTAAAAAGAAGTTTTTTTGAAAAAATATTAATTAAAGCGATAAAATTTTGGTTTAGTTTCATTCCTAAAATAACTGACGTTTATTAATTATATTTCCTGTTTTTATTTAAGACTTTAAACAAGCACTTACGAACATACTTGAGGCTTCACGTTGTCGGGAAAAGTTTGACGTTTATAAACTAATCACTCTAATCTAGGCTTATGCTTAAATTTTATAATCTCCATAACTTAAATCGCAGGATTAAATATTTATTTTAAAAACGCTTTAACATATGCGATAATTGTATAATTAAAATAAGTTAAACACTAAAATTATGCGATTTGTAGATTATAAGTTGGTATTTAGCTTAATAAAGTTTTAAAAATTATGAAATGAACTTCTATTTCAATTTTACTTAAATGATAATCAGTAGCAACGGGCCTTTTTAAAATTTCTATAAAATTCGTGAATACGTTCCATGAGGGGCGTGTTGTGTAGGTAATATTGAGCACATCCTTAAAAAACAAAGATTGGATATTTATTTTATTAGCTCCATGTAATATATTTTCCATTTAATGCCTAGGTATGTCTACCTTGTAAATAATAATTTCAATCAAAATGGCATTTTGGAATTTAGGACGATTGGAATTGTGGGGCACGACCGATCTGTCTCCCAAAAGAGAGTGTCTACAAAACTTTAGTAAAATTTCTATTTATTAGCAAAAAAAGTAAATTTTTCTAATACTATAACCTTACCAAATCCCAATGTATATTTTTAAATCAAACCGTAACAAATTCTACCAAAACCTAACCTAACCCGCCCACCACAGAGTGTATTTTAAAAAACAATAACCTAACCGAATTACCTGAAATTACGGGAGACATTCCGGTCCATGGCGGGAGACAATCTGGTTCCTTTTAAAATGACCTGAAATTACGGGAGACAGTTCGGTTCGTACCGAATTGTGCAATTTCGCAGGGCCATCTTTAGAGGGGGGGGGGCACTCTGGGCCCGATGTTAAAAGGAAAAATTCCAAAATTACGGTTTTAAGACTTGCCAATTATTCATCATGTATTCTTTTTATTTATAAATAAGTAGGTAAATATTAATAACTATAGATATTTGTTTTTATAGGTTTTCATAGGTATACAGGGTGTCTCAGACCACCCGTCCACCCCTTTTATTTTGAGAACGCTTTGTCGTACATGGCTGAAATAAAAAAAAATATTACCAAAGCAAATCCGAAGAATGTATTGGTGCACTTATTTTTTTCTGGAATAATCCTTAAGTGCCCGGAACCAGAAGTAACTTTAGATTTTTAAATGGCAACATAGGTCGAGTATGGTATCGTTTGAAAGGTCTTTTAAAAAGAAACAACTTTTATTAAAATATTTTTTTAATATCTTTCATAATTAACAAATTAAAAGAAAATCAAAAGCAAACAAGTGACAAATGGTTTCTTAAATTATGGAAAAATTAAAACACTAGCATCATCCTCATTGGGTAAGGGTAGAGGCAATTATGATTTTTTAAAAAAGAGTTTCAATTTAAAAAAATCTCTCTCTTGCCCATTTGCGGATGATGGTAACGATTTAAGTTTTTCCATAATTTAAGAGACCAATGGTCACTTGTTTGCATATATTTTTTTTTTCGTTTAATTTGTTAATTATGCAAGATATTACAAAAATATTTTAATAAAAGTTGTTTCTTTTTAAAATCTCTTTCAAACGATACCATACTCGACCTATGTTGCCATTTAAAAATCGAAAGTTACTTCCGGTTCCGTGCACCAATGGATTCTTCGGGTTTGCTTTGGTAATATTTTTTTTTATTTCAGCCTTGTACGACAGGGCATTTTCAAAGTAAAAGTAGTGGACGGGTGGTCTGAGACACCCTGTATATACCTATTGAATTGAAATAGTGGCGCAACCAGAAATTTTAAATGGGGGTAAAGTACAGCCTTATGTGACGCTTGGCAGGCTTTAGCAAGTCATTTTTATGTTCCTTGACTCTATGGTCATACTCGTGCATTTCCGAATAAAATCGGTTACAATCGGGTATACTTTGCATTGACATGGATTAGTAAGGCGAAGTAGAAATGCATTTTAAGCAAATTAAATGTCAAATTTTAATAGTATATTGTTTTATTAGAACTTTTTTTGGCGAGCATTTAGGTTTGCGGGACGAGCTTTGCGAGGCCCGCGGATACATGCGAGCCACAAAAAGTTATTTTACTCCGAATAAAAGATGATATGGTATTTTTTCTTCAAACGTCGAATTTTTTAAAATAGTAATACAATACATAATTTTAAAATTTGACATTTAATTTACATACAACCATGGAGTATGGATACAATAAGAGAGCCAGTTCTCATAAGACCTTGCGTATAGCTAAAAGCGGCTCACTACTAGGATTTCTTTCGCTGGCCATCTATTAGTGGGCCGTAGAACTAATTTAGTGTTTTGAGTAGCTGATAGATACCGCTTTTATTTATTTAAAAATAGTTTAAATCAATTATTCGCACCATCTTTAAACTTTTAACGAAACACGTAATAAACAATAACGGCTAACCTCTAGCATAAAGCATGGAACATAAACAAACATAACCAAACGTTTGTTTGCAGCGTTGCAAGAGGTACGAAATATTTTAATTGCAGAACTCTGTAAGCCATTAAACTTGCAGTCACCAGGTGGCAGCACGCCACAGGCCATTTACTTGAGTACGCAAGTTGGGCCTCTTCTAGTATCCATACTCCATGATACAACACACAATGCAATGTTAGTGTCCATTGGGTTGCCTAAAATTCATTTCTACTCCGGTCTTTTATTCCTTGTCAGTGCAAAGTAGTAATTTCTACTCCTAGGCAGTACAAAGTGATCATAGAATCAACGAACATAAAAAGTAACATTTTAATGCCTGTCAAATGTCGCAGAAGACTGTACTTTAATGACGTTTGAAGAAAAAAATATTTTTTACATTACTATTCTTTCGACGTTTGGAGAAAAAATAGGATGTTTTACTCGGAGTAAAAGAAGTTTTTGTGGCTCGCATGTAACAATATAATATTTTAATCATTTATTCCCCATACCTTATGAATTTGAACTAATTGTAAAATTGCTTAGCTTTGTAAATTAATGCTAATTAATAATAAGTGCACAATGCACTTTTTAGTTTATTACAATCAATTATAATCTACATACAGGGTGACGGGTGACCCATCCGTGAATGATCAAACTTCAGGTTACGAAAACACATCATATTTCATCGTCAAAAAAACTATAAAAGTAAGAATGTATATTTTTATTTTTGGAGATCCAGCGTTTTGATTTCTCGGTCAGCCATTCCTGCCAGAGATTAAAAAAAATTATTACTTTAAAACTATAACCACCCTCTTCAAAAATATCAATACAGAATTCAAAGAAAAAATTAAAAAAATACTTTTTTTGTTCAGATTTTCGATTATTTAAAAAGAAGTCAATTTAGAGTGGTTTGTCTTCTATTATTATCCCTACAAATCAAGAAAATATTAAGTTCCTAGTTCTTTTCTGTTTTTATCATTTTTGGACGATAAGTTAAAATACAATAAACTTTTTTCCAAGATAAGACCGATTAAGGATGTATTTTTTTAAATTTTCTGAATGTTCTTCGTATATACAACAAATCAGGAAGAATTTGAAATCTTTCTTCTTTTCTTTCTTTTACTATTGCCTTCTGAGGTTACTCCTAGAAGAAGTATTGTGTCCACAGTCTGTTACCATCGGCAGGTGGACTGGCGTGAAACTGTTATTAAATATTTGGCAGCCCATCAGGTATCTCTCATAGCCTAATTGGCAAACTATGCCCCCCTTATGATATACCGTACAGCCTAGTTGACAAACTATGCTTAGGACTACTTCTGATAGAAGTAACTTCAGAAGGTAATTACTAAATGAAGGTAAAATTTCCCTGATTAATAGAAAATTTAAATAATTACTTTTACTTCTTAAAAAAATAGAAGCAACCTTTTTTATTAAGTTTCATTTTATTTATTTTCGATATAAAACCAATACTGCACTACAAATTTTCCAATTGTATTACAGAAACTGTCAATTCAATCAATTCAAAGACCAAAAAAATTGATTAATTATTTATCTTTTGTCCAAGGCAATATTCCTATTTTGTTCAAATTAGCAGCAGAAGGATTAAACTTTTACCCAACATTCTGGTTCCAAATAAAAGTATTTTAAGGATTTGATATTTTTTTTCCGAAAAGAAATCGTAAGGTATTTGAAAGTTTTGATAAGTAATCCCGACCTGTATACAATGTTGTCGAACCGATTGAAGCAATTTTATCATGTATTGGTAAAGAAAAGGATATATGGTAAATTCCTTTGTGAAATTTTTGAAATTTTCCGATCAAAATTCAAGAAAAAAGCATTTCAGAAAGTACCCAATTAATATTGGGTACTTTTCCTCTTTGGTTATAAATTTCTTTGGTTTCACTGGTTTCCTCGCATGTAGTTCTTATTGTTTTACTACTTAAAATTTGTTTATTAATTCTATTAATAATTAATTATTAATTTGGATTATTTGACTTACTCATTTTTTTTATTTTATCAATTTATAAACAACTGTTTATAAATAAGTAAGTAAACTTAAGGATTCTATCAATGTACATCTTGGGTATCATTGTATTCGAAAAAATATCCTCTATCAAAATAGGGTGTGGCCACACTATCATGCCATTTGAAAAAATAAAGATATTTGTAAAAAAACGATTTTTAAAAATTATAAAAATTAATTTCACAAAAAACCCGAATAAATTTCATAATTTATTTGACCTAGTTAAATGATTTATATAAAATTTTAAAAGATTTTATTAAAAAAAATTACCAAAAAAAATCCAAAAGTTTGTTTGAAAGTTCAGGAAAAAAACATACTAAAATTTCAAATTTTTATTTTCATAAATAAAGAAATTACAGTGGTGGTCCTAGTTTCGTGGACACCCGTTATAGTAAGGTTGAAAATATAGGCATTTGAACTTTTTTCGTGAGACACACCGTGTATACATACATACAGGGTGAGTTTAAAGTAACGCATAAAAATCATAAGTAGCTTATTTTTTGGAATTTTTAAAAACTGTAAAAGACGTGTCGCATTGTTTTTAAAAAAGTTTATTTTGAACTCAACAAAAGAAATTCAGATGGCATGACGTCAATATGACGTCATACATTTTTTTAAATGGATTGATATAGTTTGCGGTTTTTGAAAATTCGAAAAAATAAACTGCTTATTATTTTTATGCGTTACTTTAAACTAGACTATCGTTTACGGGAAAATTTGATATTTTTTTTAAATACATGTAGATGGCCTTCTTATAAACTTTTTGGTACTGTTGTAAAACACTCTTAATAAGGCATTGTTTTATGAAAACCGTATCAATCTATTTAAAAAAGAATTGAAGACGTCATAGTGACGACATGCCAACCGAAAAAAAAATTTGTTGGGTTCAAAATAAAGTTTTTCAAAAACAATGCGACACTTCTTTTACCGTTTTTAAAAATTCCAAAAAATGAGGTAGTTATGTTTTTTATGCGTTATTTTAAACTCACCCTGTATACAGGTAGATGTATAAGATAAAACATGACGTTAATTCTAATTGAAATATTAAAATAATATATTCACAGGTTGTCTTAGAAACGCACTTTGAATTTAAAATTGATAAGAAATTTGTTTTTTTAAATGAAAACCTTTATACTTAATTCTTATTTAAAATAAAAAATCCAAAATTTGTGAAAACATATTTAATTTAATTTTTGAAATATTTATATTTCGCAAACCTCTTTACCTTTAAGTACATTTAAGGTAAAAGTAAATTTAAAAATTCTCCAGAGAGCCGTATTAGATAATGGGTTGGCTGATATACAGTTTCGTTTAACTGTTTATTTTTAATCCTCCAATGAAACACTTCTTTTGCAATGTCATTTATTTGCCAGAACAGCCATTTATTAACATAATTTATTAAGCACACTCCGTTGGTTTTTATATTCACGAGATTTAAAACACATCCTGAATATATTTCCCTTTATTAATTATAATTTTAAAAATTCATTTAATTAAAGCTACAAGGTTTGCATAATTATTATCCACAAAAACGCTTGTATAATTTTTAAAATAACAGCTTTTTCACATTAGTTCCAAATCCTATATAATATGCATTAAATTACCTAAGATTCTACCCTTAATGTGTAATCCGTTTAAATCTCATTAGGTTTGCGAAGCGATAACCAAAGGGCGTATACCGGGTTCTCAATTCTTAATATTCTTCTTTGAATTGTTCTGCACTAATTACAGACGCCTTAATAATACAATGGTTAAAATTTTAATTACCAAAGTGTCTTAATTAAAATGTATTTTGTTTAACTTTCATTGTTTAACACTGCAGAGTTTTTATTAAAAATGTCTTAATAGAATTTTATTTATATTAATGAAATTTCTGAACAAACAACACCAACCTTTATTGTTCTTTTGGAAATACACAATTTATATATTAATTAAAATCTGCATTAATTAACTCTATATTGGTACAATCAAGCGATTTTGTAGTTCTCAGAAAATGAACACTGTCAAAGTTTTCAAAGTCGAATAGGAGCTTTTATCAAGTTATTTATTTAATACAATACTTTGGGCACAAATTTCAGTCACACAAAAGCCAAACAATTTCATTGTGTTATTGTAAATTTAAACGTTAATAAATAATTATATTTATTAATTTAAGGTTATTCATTTTAAAATGGTATAGACTGTATAGAGAATAAGGATTATGAGAAAGCAAGTGCTATTTTAATATATAACAGATTCCTATGAATACCTTTTTTCGTTCCAGAATTCTATGGTTATGACCTGATATCGACTGAAATAATGATTATCAATTTTTAATAGAAAATAGAAACTTTGTTAGAAAATTTTACGTCTACAGAAAATAGATAATTTTGCGAAAACTACCTGACCGATAGTATAAAGACCATAAAAAGATAAAAATGCGTCCTCCCGTGACGGATTTTTATCCAAAGTTTTGGAAAAGTTTGTAAATTTTTTTTATAGAAAGTAGAAAAACAGAGGACCAGATTATTTTTATAACATGATCGATAATATTCCTATTTAGGACCTATGTTTTTGGTAAAAATTATAATTTACTACTATACCTAATATAAAAAACCTTCTAAAATCATTATTTTTTTGAACTTTATTGCATAAACGAGCTCTTAAACAAATAATAATTAAAAACTCCCTACTTTCAGGTATTTAATTTTTTACCAACACCCAAACAAATACCAACATTTTGGAAATTGTTGGAGTTTTAAATAATTTACCTCCTATAACTGGCTGTAATTTTAATGTTTTCTAGCTTATTTAAAAGCGCTTGCAAACGCAAAACAATTCGTACTGATACTCTTATTCGTTCCGAAGTTATGAAATGTTTTTTTCTTGAATTTTGATCGGAAAATTTCAAAAATTTCACAAAGGAATTTACCATATATCCTTTTCTTTACCAATACATGATAAAATTGCTTCAATCGGTTCGACAACATTGTATACAGGTCGGGATTTCTTATCAAAACTTTCAAATACCTTACGATTTCTTTTCGAAAAAAAATATCAACTCGCTTAAAATCCTTAAAATACTTTTATTTGGAAACAGAATGTTGGGTAAAAGTTTAATCCTCCTGCTGCTAATTTGAACAAAATAGGAATATTGCCATGGACATAAGATAAATAATTAATCAATTTTTTTGGTCTTTGAATTGATTGAATTGACAGTTTCTGTAATTCAATTGGAAAAGTTGTAGTGCAGTATTGGTTTTATATCGAAAATAAATAAAAAAGGTTGCTTCTATTTTTTTAAGAAGTAAAAGTAAAGATTTAAATTTTCTCCTAATCAGGGAAATTTTACCTTCATTTAGTAATTACCTTCTGAAGTTACTTCTATCACAGTTTATTTGTTCGAGCCAATTATCGAAAACATTAATATCATTATTAATTTTTTTAACTATTTCAAATTATTGCCTTTATTAATTGGTAGCATCAGCACAAATAAAATAAGTCACTTGATACCAATTATTTAAAAAAATAGATATTATGTATTATGCTAACAAGGTAATTTTTAAGTTGATACTTTCCTTTTGACAGGATGCAAAACTCAATAAAAGGGTGTCCCGTTCACGATCTCCACGGTAGATAAAAATTTAGGGTTAGAAAGTAGAACAACGAATAAATTTTAACGTCAAAAAACTAAAAATCATACTTTATTGAGAATTTCGACTACGGATAGATGGCGCTATTTTAACGTAAATTTGAAAAAAACATGGAGGAAAAAGTAATAAAAGATTTTTGCGCCGATTTAATTTTTATTGGTTTTAGTAACTGCGGCTCTGTTGGGATCAAGTTTTTTGTATTTAAAAATTGTGTCTATCTTTTATTGACCAGTGTGTGTTATTTCTTACTTGCATAATTGCTTAAGGGGTTAGGCCACTCTAGGATTCAAAAAAAAGAAATTTTAAAATAGAAAAAAAGCACAGGAGCAGGATATTAATGTGGAAGGCCAATTGTATGGTAGAGGCATCGGAAATTGAAGGTAGGTACATAAAAAAAACTTTGAAAGCATTTTTTCGATACCATATTTCTCAAATTGGCCGGACTCCTAACTCATACAATTCTTGACCTATTGACTTTAAAATTTAACTGTTTATTCAAAATTACATTCTCTATAGAAGTTCGTAGGATTTTTTTAATATATTGATTGTTGCAAAAACGGGGCGCCCTTCTGAAGTAAAAAAGAAAAAAATGCCATGAAAAATCCTACGTACTTGTATAGAGAATGTAATTTTGAAGATACAGTTAAATTTTGAAGTCAATAGGTCAAGAATTGTATGAGTTAGGAGTCCGGCCGATTTGAGAAATGTTGTTTCGAAAAAAACGCTTTCAAAGTTTTTTTTTATATACCTACCTTCAATCTGCGATGCCTGTACCATACAATTGGCCTTCCACATTAATATCCTGCTCCTGTACTTCTTTTCTAACCGATTTTAAGTTGATCCGTGACTGTTTTAAAATTTCAATATTTTTAAAATCCTAGAGTGGCCCAACCCCTTAAGTACATTGTTTTGGGGTAAGTAAGAAATTACAGCCTGTAAAAAATATTATTATTTTAATATAGTAATAATAAACCCAAGGAAACTGATTTATAACTGCACGGAAATAAATTTTACAAAAACAGGTTATGTCAAGGTAGACCTTTTCTAGCTTCAGCAAATAACTCCCAGAGGGCGTATCCCAAGTCGAAATTCCCAATAGTTTTGGAGTTACAGCGTTTTTTTTTGGTCACCACACTTCAGTATATTGGCAATCAAAATTTAATGTTGTTGTGACGAGATTAAAAAAAGTATCAGTTGAAAGCTAGAACCACCCTCTTTCAATTATGTACTAATAAAAAAAACAATAGAAATCGTTGACAATTGTGAAATAAGAAGGTTACAAATAGATAAAATTGAAAAATTATTTTTCCGACGACCATATGAGAAAATCGTATATGTCATTCATATTAATAGTTTAGAAAATCGTTCATTTCAACACTAGTGACTTTAAGTTTCCATGTTGTAACTGTCAAATAGTTCTTGTAATTTTCGATAGAGGCGCTGCGAAGGAATTCCGAAAGCCCTCTCTTGGATTTTTTTGAACTTGCAAAAAAGGATAGTTCAAATAAAAATTTATATTTAACCCCGCCAATATTACTAATTTTATTATTAAAATCATTATATAATTCACTTTTCTGTAAATTTTAAATAAAATAGGAACATTTTTTATTCGTTTCGATAAGTTGCTTCCGTCAAAAACAGCGCCACCTACAATTATTTACATTTAACTAAAAATAATCAATAACTTCAATGTCAGCTGCTGTTAACATAGGTTATGTTATGTTGTTACTACAAAATATTAATAATGGTCGCAAAATCTCCGTGGTCGTCGGAAAAATAGCGTACACAACTCGCAGAAAGTGAATTTCGTTGCTCGTGTAATATCCTCACTCGGCTAGCGCCTCGTTCGGCTACTTTCACACTCGCACAAAATTCGTCACTTTCTAGCTCGTTGCGTAATATACTATATTTTTTCAATTTTCCTGCAATTTTTTAAACTAAAACTAATTAATCTTTTTTCCTCATTTATTTATTTATTATAAAACTAATTATAGGGATGTTTTTTGAACGGTCCCCAAAAAAGTAACGAAAACTTAAGGGAGACTTCTGAGACATCCTGTATATAAAATTGGTGAGATCAGTAATTGAAGCTTATTTATTATTTTTTTGATTTGAACTTATTTTAAAATTTTGTTTGTATTAAAAATTTAATTTAACAAAATTAAGTTTTTCTAAAATTTTTGAAAAGGTATATAATTTTTTGGGCGAATTGTATTTTTTGTTTTAAATATTAGAGTAATTTTATTTTGTTTTAAAATTTTCTGATATTCATCTTTTATGAAAGCGTTATTAAAAATTTCTTCTAAATGACCTAAATTTATGTAGAAATATTTTTTAATCACGTGTTTAATGTTAACGACGTCTCTAAATTTTTCATCACGGTCGCTGAATACAGGCTATAGTGTTTTTCCATAACTTGGATAAAATAGTAAACATATCTTTTTAATAAGGTTCATTTTCTTTATCATGCAATGATAGTTTTAGGGGTTAAATGCATGGCAGTATGTACAAGGTAAGAGGTGACCTAAAGTTTGCATTATATTAAACCCTATTTAAAAATCTAGAGAGAATCCTTAGTATCTTCTGAGTGGGCTCATAAAATTCAAAATAATGAGGATATGTTTTTCATTTTACTTTTATCAAAAGTTATGCATTTTTTTCTCTATCATTTCTGAAATGTGGGATTAATTAATATTCAGAGTGTAGAAAACCGTTATTTTATATGATCGATGTATCGTACAATAAACTGAATTGTTTCAACTAAAACGCAATGTGCAGTAACATAAATAAATTTAGCATACAATAAATATAATCGTTTGATTCGTGTGAAACGGATACAAAATTTTACATTTTCAATAAATTGGGAAACTTATTCGCTTACACAGCAAAATTATTTCTTTATTTATACTTTCAATTTGCACTAAACATGCTTAGATGTTTTATATAACATAAGTAATAAAACTTGTTGCAAAAACAGAGCTATAAATTATGCACGTTTAAAAATATGCAGCTGCTTTGCATACAGATTACATGGTGTAGTATTTTTCCCGGGCATGACTTAATTTTTCGATTACATGGATGATATAAGCTCAGCAATAGCCATGTAAATCACGGAACAATCAGGGTTCCCTGTACCTGGTGGCCCTTACTTTTAACACGGGAGCAGCTAATGACAAGTGCAAATGGCAAATTTGCATACAAATATCTAATAACCGGGCACCCGGATGTTTCAAATTATGACCAATTTCAAACTTAAATTAGCCGAAAACTATTAGAGTTGCGAATACTTTGCTGGTATTAAATTGATCCGTGCAAAATTTCTCTTTACTTTAACACTTTTGTTTTAAATTTTACTGTAATATTATGAAAGCAGTGTGTTTTAGTAATTATTAAAGTAAGCTATTTACACCAGCTTGCGGATTATGATATTTGAATTTCTCTGAAACAAAGGTGCTTAGTTTTAACACTAGTTTGGCTTTGCATTTTGGATTACATTTTGATTTTATTGAATTGTTTCAAATTACACATTTATTAGTGTTACCTAAAATGTACGAATTTAAAGTTATTAATGCTGGTTAAGCCATTTATTTATTAGATTTTATTTTCATAATAAATTCAAATCATGTTTGACTTAAATAATTAAATTATTGGTTTATACCTCGTTTATCATGAAAGCGTGCATTCCATTGTTTCATAACCTCGGATGGGTCACATATCATTCTCAACACCTGGGACTCTAAAATATTTTAAAAGAACATAAAACCAATTAATAAATTTGCAAAATATACCTTACTTAAAATTATGTTTTTAGTTGTATACAAAAATAATTTTATATTTTTTAAATGTTTAAAATCATTTATGGGAACTGAAGTTCATTAAACCCAACTAAGGTATAAAAATCCAAACCTATAATTATTAATCATTAAACAAACCAACAAAAAAAAATTAAAACACTTTTATCAAACTCTACAGGGTATTCCTGAATAACTGTGACAATTTTTTCTGGTGATAGAGGAAGTGAAACTAAGCATTTTTGACTTATAAAGTATTGCCCGGAAATGCTTCCTTAAAAAGTTATACCACTTCAAACATTTTCAAACAAAATATTTTTTGTAAATAAAGTAAATATTATAAGAGATATTAATTTGAAATTTTGCCCACAGTTTTTTCACATTTTCGGTCAATAAAAGTTTAAAAAACATTTTCAGGGGCGTTACATGTGAGGGGTCATCAACTTTTTCTGATCATATCTTTTGTTTCTTTACGTTTTTGATAATTTAAAAATACTAAAATAATCCTTGATCAATGTTCTACAGAAAAGGTACTCTTATCGGTCCGGTGCTTCATTTCGGAGTAAAAGTGGATTTTATAATTTTTAGCTAAAAATATGAATTTAAAAAACAACACTTTTTAAAAAAGCATTTCCGGACAATATTTTATAAGTAAAAAATGCTTAGTTTCACTTCCTCTATCACCACAAAAAATTTGTCACAGTTATTTAGGGACACCCTGTATAACCAATAATTTTTCAATAATATTAAATATAACTTTTTGTTTAAGAAATTAATAAAAACCTAACACATCCAAAAAACACACAAATTTAGGCAAAATTTGAAAAAAGCTTTGATGGGACTATCTCGAATCACAGATTCTGACGAAGAAGTTGATAATTTTATAAATGTCTTACAAAATAAAATTAATATACTGTTTCAAATTATATTATTTTATTATAGACCTATAAATTAATAAAAACAAAAAAATAACTTTAATCTTATAATAAATGCGCTATAAGATGTTATCAAATGCTCAAGTTATGTAATTTGTAATGTATTTATAATATTTAGTAAAATAGGCAAAAATTGAGAACAAACTTAAATAAGAAAAATAAATCTTTATCACTAAACTTTCCTAATCCCAAAAATGAATTCCTAATACCAATCTATAAATATAAAATTCTAGGTATTATATTGTACATTCAACAAAAAGTACAAGCTTTTGTGATTACAACGGTAGTTCATCTGCAATATACAAAACTATAGTCGATTTCATTAATAGATCATCTTTTCAGGAGGAATTACGACTAAAACATATACAGTTCTTTCAATTACGTCTTCGTCTAACAATACTAATAGCACTTAGTTATTTAGTTATACTATATTAATGAAATGGACTATAACTATGAATACTTCATGGCCGTAATAGAATAACGTACAGGGTGTCCCGTTCGTGGTTCACCAAACGTCAAGGTTAGAAAGTAGAGCAAATTTTGTCACGAAAAAACCAAAAAAGTAGGGGTCTATCTTTTATGGTTTGAAAGTTACAGGGGTTTGAATTTGGCATCGCCCGTTTTTGCCAGAAATCAGTAAATGATCAATAGTTGCCTAATAATCAATTTTTATAAGCAAAAATTAAATTTTGATGGCTTTTGAAACAGTTGTATTATTAAATAATAACAAAAATGAAGGCGCACCTCAATTGTAACTAACTATGCTTAAAATCAATTCTCATAGGAATAAGTTTAGAAGGCTCTAGTGAGTGCATAAAAAGAGTTAGGGTTTCAAAAATTTTCATAATTTCTAGAGAATTTAACGAATTTTTAGAAAATTAAAAAAAAACACGCCCTTAAAGGTCATATCTTGGAGAAAATATTCAAAAACTGCTAAAAAACTATTTTTTCTGGATTTTTTTTTCTTTTCGATTTTTTTAATACTTGATTAAAGATTTGTGTTTCATCATTGTTACCAATGGAAAGAGGATACTTTCAGCTTTAAAATTATATATTTTTTTAAATCTTTTTACTAAGTTTTTAAGCAGCTATTGATCATTTACTGATTTCTGGCAAAAGCGGGCTATGCCAAATTCAAACCACAGTAACTTTCAAACCATAAAAGATAGACCCCTACTTTTTTGGTTTATTCTTGATAAAATTTGCTCTACTTTCTAACCTTGACGTTTGGTGAACCACGAACGGGACACGCTGTATATTAAACAACCATTATAAACCCCCAATAGCTTAATTTTTAGTAGATGTAGTTTGCAAAAATTGATTCGTCACACAAATTCGCTGGGAAGTGATTTCAAAGAAAATGTTTTGGAAAACATACAATTTTAAATCATCTTACACTATCTGGTATTTATTTTAATTACTTAAATATAAAAGCCTGAAGAAAAAATTTCGGGTGATCGAATTAAGCGGTGTAATATTATACAAAAGTACAAATACTTTACTTTATGCGACAACATGTTATTCACTTAAAAAAATGTATAAAATTAAGTTTATTCATTGTTTTATAATAAAACCAGTACTAAAACAAATTATAATAAATGTTCAAAATTTGCTGGTGCACATTGTACACAAGCTTCAAAACTCCGTGTATCAAAAGTAGTAAGGATAACATACTGTCGTGCTTAGTAAAAAGTTGAGATGCCTTTTCTGTTTACAAAAGTAGGAGTGCCATTTAAAAAAGAAGTTAATGATGGCTCCTTAAGCATGGTCAAAGCTAATAATATTGTAAGGATGGAATTGGAATTCCAATTTAATGGCATTAAAAGCTTTTGTAGATTTTATTTGCTATCTCTTCAACTAACGAAGACATGGCCTATAAAGTGAATTTTGGGACATTATCTAAAATAATTGTATTAGTAATAATCTAGACACAGGTTTCAAAATAATTGGTATTGTTTTGAATATTATAAAAACCTTGGACAGTGGAAAATATAAAACTCTTTTGTGTATACATATTATACTCAATATAAGAGGTCCGGTTAGTAACTAAAAAAATTATAACTTACAACAGAACACATAGATTTAGAACAGGTAATGACGGTAGTGAAAAATTTTCCATCACGTAATACGACAAATGACACTGTTCTACAAAAAATATAGCACAAGTTCTGGAAATATTATCAGTTAAATATTTATTTATTTTATTTATTTATTTATTTATTTACATGCAATGCAATAGATCAACAAAATTAATTTATTCAATCAACATGTTGTTGGTGTAAGAATAATTTTGTTGTGCATAAAAACTAAAAAAAAAAAAAATACATAAAAAAAATAAACCAATAAACTCAATAAAAATCAATAAACCCATTGTCTGGGAGCCAGTAAAAAAAAACCATAAAAAATTGCCAAAATCTTAATTTGTAGAACATTGTAAAAATTTATTCGCCAGACAAATTCGATGGCTAGTGGTTACAAAATCTTCCAAAGAATTTTTTTGGAAAGTGTACAATTTTAAATCACTTTGAAATAATCAAGTTGCCAGAAGGCCCAACATAATTTAAAAAAATGGCCAAAAAGCGGCAAAATCACACAACGTTAAAATACGAACTTTAGAAATAACCTGTAACGACTGTATCCGCCCAAAATGTATGGCGATTAGTTTCCGTTGGGATTTTAAGTTGTAATGGTTCTGTTTAATACACTATCATTAGCTCCCGGAGTACCAGACTATTTGAAAGAAACAGAACATCAGTGTGGCCTAATTTCATCCAAATATAGCCGCTTGTGGAAAAATAATAAGAAAAAATAGTAGTAATTTTTAGAATTTTTTAAATTTTAAATTTGAATATTTTGAAAAGCTGATGTCATAGAAATACATTATTTGCAGATTTGAATTCAGCGTACGAAAATCTTTAATAAGACTATATTTTTTATTTGAGCTTATTTTATTGTAGACCAGTGTAATTAGTTGAATCGGTAAGTCCAAGAATAGTATCAGTCTAAAAATTTAATTTTAAGATAATCAATTTAAAGTTAATAGATTCATATTTTGAAAACTTGTAGTACAATGAAGTCCAAAAATAAGTAGCACTGAATAGAAATTCTCGTTTCCAATAGCAGGCGTTGACGGTAACGAGGTTTGAGCAAATCCTGCCCGCAATTCAAATTTTCTGAATATCTCTCCCACCCTGAAAAAAAATTTAAAGCCGGCTGAGTAAAGGATTCTCATTTCTGACCGCGTGCTAGCGATGAGCAGCTACTCGTTTTAATAATCTTCATCCAGATAAAAATGTATATGCAAGGTATGCTTTAGATTTGTTCAATAAATTTCCAGAAACGGGTTTAGTTGAAAATAAAAAAAGAACTGGTGGACCCGTAAATGAGGTAGAAACTTTGACTGTAGTAAGTGAAACATTTCTAAATCCACAAACTTCGATAAGAAACCTAAATTAACTGGACTTCAAAGTACAAAGGTTTGGAGAATTAAAAATAAATATCGACCGTAAAAATTTTCTTGTCATCAAGATTTAGGTACAGAAAATCCACATTAGATACGATAAGGGCACTGTCAGAATCCGGAAAAAATAAATGTTTGCCTTGGCATTTATGGGGACCACGTTACAGGCCCAATATTCATTAATGGCAACTTAACAAGCGAAAAATATCTAGATATGCTGCAAAATATTATCGATCCTACAATAAGACATGTTTTAGAAAATTTGATAATTTTCCAACAGGATGGTGCTCCGCCACATTACATGTTACCAGTTCGTCAATTTTTAAACAATTTTCCTAATAGATTGGCCGCAGAGGTTGAATTGAATGGCACGCTCACTCCGCTTGATTTTTTCGTTTGGGGTTATTTCAAAAATAAGATCTTCCAGAACCAACCTGATTCTATAATGGCCCAAAATGTTCACGCAGAGTTTCCAGACCGTCTCTACTTGTGCTTGGATAATTCTGGAAAACATTTCGAACATTTTCTTTAATTGCTTATTTAAAAATTAAATCATTTTATAACTAAAAAGAAATTTTATTGCAGACATCAGATTTTTTAAAATTTGGCTATTACAATGAGCTTTTATTTTTTTTTTAATCAAATCGATCAATTTTAATTTAATTTATACTGTTGAATTCCAGCTTTCAAGTAATATATTGCTCAACCCTTTAACATTTACAAAACTCGATAGAGGCAGCACAAAAATACCCAATTAAAATGGGCCTACCTCATTTTTATTTTATAGATAGCTGTTTAAAAGATACTTATAACTACCAATTCCTTTTTCAATTGGTGCAGCCGTTTTTTTTATTTAAAATTTTCTATCGTCGTTACGTCACTCTTCCGATTAATTTAGGTGGCAAAGTTGCATCTGAACCGAATATTAACGATGATGCCAACCTAAAATCAGCTTCATGAGCTTCGCGGAGGTTGGGACGACAGGAACTTATTGCAATGTTGCCAGATGTAAATCTCGGAAGCCTGACGTCAGAGCGATATAAAATTTAAATTTTTGGCCGTTATAGAAACTATATAAAAAACTGATTGAATATAATATGTATTTAGTTAGGCTTGCTCTTTATATCGAAATAAAAATTAAAAAATCGGGGATGGGCCCATTATGCTCATTAATTGCCGAAAACAAAAATTAATGAACTATTTTTTCCTACTATTTAAAAAGTTATAGCAATTATAAAATTCCAAAATTTTGAATACAAGTGGTGCTATTCGTCTCGAGATAAAAAGAATTGTTTATCAATAATAGATTGTTTTTCCATCACTTGAGACAATACCTTTTGACGAATGGAAAAAATCTAGCTTAAAATCAAGCAAGGAATGAATGAAAGAATATTCTTGACCAGGATTCAATCCTGGGATATCCAAATCGCATGTTTAGTAACCACTACACCACACAATTTTAATGATTTTTGTGATATACTCTGTCAATTCTATTTTATTATTATTTTTTAATTAAAATTGACATACTTGAGTGTGCCTTTGGTTTTTTCTTTACTTTTAAGCCGATCAGAATAATTTTCTAGCAGCACCAAGTTTAAATGTTACTTTAAATCAAATTCGAAAATTTTCCAAATTTTAATTCCTAAGAAGACTCTTGTAAGATTTGTTGTAAATAATTTGACAGTCTGTTACAGCATTTACACTATTGTTCTGACATTAACATCGCCTATTTATGATTGCGAGAGCAGTGATATATTATAGAAGTTGGAAGGGAAATACTCCACCAAAAACCGAAATTAACCGTAAATAAAAGTTACGTTTCCGTTCCGGTTTTTTTTTAATTTGGCAATTTTAAATTCCAGAAGTAGAAGTTTGTAACTCATTACCTACCGAGAACGATGGATTAAAGTCAAGCTGAATTTGGAAAAAAATAAATAATCTTAAAGGGTAAAGGTAAAAGTGCTGACCATGCCATTTTTATAAGCATCTTATCTATATCAAATATAAAAAAATATTACTGATAAAGTCTAATGTGATGGTCCTAGATATTTTTATAAAAACTTTTAATCTTTAAAATTAAATATTGTGATATAATGAAAAGTATGTTTAAGTTCATATAAACGGCACAATTAAGTTTTCTCAAAGAGAACGTTTAAAAGACTTTTCACTCGTTAATTAAATTTATGCGTTTTAATTTACAAACGTGTCAGAAAAAGCGTGATTTATTAATAAAATAAAGTAATTGCAGTTTTAATTACTTGCGAAACTCTAAGTAGTTCTAATGACATACAATGTGAGTTAGGGCGAAGACTTAACCAATGTGTAGTCCGTAGACCGATAGTGTTGTAATGAAGCTGGGAGCTTGGAGCTGCTCCGAAAGCGTTCTTAGTTGATTGTTCAGGTGACATCTGGTACCTATACATGCGGCTTGCATCGGATTTAATAATCAAATATAACTAGCTGCAGGCGTTCTTGGGAAAGACGGGGGTTGTAATCTCAAACATAACTTAGTTAATTAATGCTGTATCATTTAATTAGATTTTAAGTTTGATATAATATCCTTTAAAGATATACATATAAAACGGTTAATAATCTTAAATATATTTGTAAATAAAACAAATTAAGTATTCATAGTGAATGTTTAAAAAAAGTTATTGATTAAAATGGATTTATCTATTTTTTAGGATAGTCCTTTTAAATTTTTTTGTCCCGAAAGTATCGAAGCCGTTGCCCAAGTAACAGAACATGGGAAATATCCCTGTGCTTAAGTAAAATTTACCTAATTAAGGAAAATTTACGTAATATAGCCCAAAAGAACGACTTTAAAGACATTTCGTTTGGCATTAGTTAAGGCATTTTTACCTGGTAGACATTTTTACCAATAAGGCGAATACTACGGAAAATTTACCGTTTTTGACCTAATTTATTACTAATTGGTCATATTTCTTAAAACTTGAAAATAGGGAAATTCCAAAGTAAAATTTACCTAATTATTTTACCTAACGTCGCCTTTAAAGTAAAAATGTCCTGTCAGTCAAATTTATACAGGGGGAGCTAAAATGATTGTGGTCAATTCAAATTTCCCGCCTAAAAATCTGGGGAATTTGTTTGCTTCAAGTTCATAGTAACACAAAATCATGTCAAACTCAAAATAAAGTAACTAGACTTCACAAAAGCAGAGGCGTAGGTCGAATTTTCACTGTTGTGTCACAACTTCAGATTTTTGAATTTCGTTACTGTACCTTCTATTTCATAAACGTCAGTTTTTATCAAAATTAATTTGCGTAAATCTTTTTGTTTTGTGTTAGCATCTGCCTCGAAAATGAAGAAAAACATTTTCAATATTTGACAATTGCTGTGAAATTAGAGATCAAAAAAACATTTTGCTACGCCATTGGATTACTAGGAGATTTTCTTTTTATGATTTCAGATGTACCAACCTGCGTAATTGGTTGCCTATATATCAAACCACAATCATTTTAGCTCTCCCTGTAGTAAAACTTACTGTGATCTGACTTTTACAATGACTATTAAGGAAAAAATACTTCATAGTAAAATTTTAGTAAATTTGGTTGCATTTCCTATAATAATAAAATTTCCTTATTGGTTGAAATTAGGGTTATTGTAGTCAATAAATTTAAATTAATAACTTTGTGGTCAAACTTACTAGTTTGGAGGACTTTAAAGGCATAATTCTTTCTAGGCAATTTATGTAGTTGGATTAAGAAAAAATTACGTAATTTAGGACACTTTTTAATTCAAAGTTGTCCACAACTACTTGTTGATGTTTAATATAATATTTTTTTGTAACATTATATGTATACCTTAAAATTGTAAGATTATTATTAAATCTAACGAGTTTAATGTATTGTGTCTCGAACGCATATCATGATGGGAAGAACTTTCATAAAATCATATCGGATGTCTACATTTATAAAAAATACTACCGGGGATACAAAAGGAAGTCAAATTGATTCCACATCTACATTTATAATCTTGGCATTCTTCACAGAATATAAATGAATCTTTAAATTTAAAAGAGACCACTGCTACAAATTTTTAGGTTATATTTTTTGGTTATTGGAACTTCGCGTTTGATCTCAACCGTTCGTGCCCTATTCTTGCCTTCAAAGTGAAATTAACTTATTTTAGATAAAAATACTTCAAAGTATTATTGACTTTGAGGTAAAAAGTTTCAATTTAGGGCAAAATTACTTTATAGACTTTATAGTCAAAATTATAAGAATTTTTTACCAAGTTTCAAGGAAAAGTTCCCTAATAGGCTAGAAAATAAGTAAAATTTCCTATTAGGTAAATTTTAGCAATAACGCCATATTTATTACTTATTAATTTTAGGTTAAGTATAAATTTATCAAAGATTAATGATTATTTATACAGGGTGATGATAAAGTTTGGAACCTAATTCATAACTGCCGTATTTAATTTTTTTGAGAAAATCGCTCGGACAGGTCAATTTTAGTTTTTAAAATCCCATCTCCCTGGTGATTTACCAATGACCTCATCATCGATTTTTTTAAATGGATATCTCCACTTTTTTCACTGGTTTTTGATAGACATTTATGTCACTTAAACGATGATATAAAAAAATTGATTCATTTGTAAACAAATTTTCGTCTAAAAATTATTTAATATAAACTTAAAATTAATTTGTACTATTAAATTTGAAAAATTTGAATTTTGTATTAGATTTATTTGGCCGATTTCAATAAATGGTAAATTTAAAATTTTATTTTTTTGTAAATTTCCTTACATTTAAATGGAATAAAAAAAATAGTTTTTCAAGACTATTTATTAAATTTTGTTAAATACATTTAATATTTGCATTAAAATGCGCATTATTTAAACATTTTTAGTTTCTTTTGTTATTATTGGTAACTTCAAATTCATTTTAATTTATTTTTATAAAACCTTTTTCGTTAAAATAAAAATTTCCTTTTTTGAATTAAAAAGAATTTTTATTCAAAAGTTTGTTTAAAAATTTAATTGTTTTTTATATTAATGAGTAAAAAAAGTCTCTGATGACGTCTTTGTTAAAGCACCAGTGACGTCATTAGTGCCAAACTTTATCATCACCCTGTATATTAAAATAAAATTTTTTAAATAAAAAGTTAACAAATCATACGACAGTTCTTTAAATATATATTCATAAATTGAAATTACACATATAAAGCTAAGACCAAAAAAAGTCTAATCTAATTAATAACAAAAATTATTTTTAAACAAAGATTTTTAAATGGGGAATTGTATTATTTCAAGGTAAAATCCATAGGTTTAACAGAATTGTTTTTATCGCAACCAAATTTGAAGCATAGGCGAGTAGTTTCAATAACACCCCGAACACTACAATAAATATTAGTAAACCATCATGGATACTTTAACTTATAATGGATTCATGTTCCCAACATATTTCATTGTAAGAAATAAAAGTTGGTAGTCTTAAGCCAAAATCTTTATTATTGAGGTTAGGAAATATTTGGGAAATATGTAGTAAATTTTACATCGGCATTACGTAAATTTAACGTAATTAACTTCCTTATAGGTCGACAATTAGGGAAATATTACTTCGAAACTACAGTCAATTTTTCCCCCTTTACGTAAAATTTACGTAAAGTTTACGTAATTTTGACCAAAATTGTTGCTTGGGTACTGGTATGGCCACGTTTTGCGCTAGACCTAAATTCTACAATATATGAAAAATTAAAATGTGTCATACTGGGGTAGTCACATGGGGCTACGATACTCTTAAGAGGATAGCCGGTGTAAATTGGGTATAGGCGATTTCAATGTAAATTTTTGTCGATTTGAAAGACAAAGTACAGCCATACCAATTAAAAAAAAAACAAAATCGGTCTTCACATGCCTTTTCCAGACATTTAAGAGTATCTCGAGATACCCTTTTTTTTTCGTAAATTTTTGTTTTATATTTACAGGGTGAGCTAAAATGATTGTGGTCAATTCAAATTTCCCGCCTAAAAATCTGGGGAATTTGTTTGCTTCAAGTTCATAGTAACACAAAATCATGTCAAAATCAAAACAAAGTAACTAGACTTCACAAAAGCAGAGGCGTACGTGTAATTTTTACCGTTGTGTCTGTGCCTTCAATTTCAAAAACGTCAGTTTTTATCAAAATTAATTTGCGTAAATCTTTGTTTTGTGTTAGCATCTGCCTTGAAAATGAAGAAAAACATTTTGAGTTTTTGACATTTGCTGTGAAATTGGAGATTTTGGAAAAAAAAATTGCTACGCCATTGGATTTCTAGGAGATTTTCTTTTTAAGATTTCAGTTGTACACAGGTTTATTTGGTGCCCTACATATCAAACCACAATCATTTTAGCTCACCCTGTATTTAGGGTGATTTTTAAAAGTGTAAAAAAAATTCTAAATTTCAAATGCCCATAACAATGTTATAATGCAATATTTATGTTTTAAATTTAATACAAAACATGCCTTGGGTTATTCTTTTCTAAACTAAAATCGAAAATAACTTGTAGTTTTTCTGGGGTTTGTTTTTATAGAAAATAGCAAAATCCGCGCAATTTTTACTTCACAAAGACAAAAATTGCAAAAAATTATAGCCTGAAGATTCTACATTGCACCCCAAAAAGAATATTAAAAAATCTTTCGAAGGAAAAACACAAGACCCTACCGAATTCACCGGCTATCCTCTTAAGGGTTTTCAGAAATACTTGATTCTTTATATGAACTCTATGTAAATCTTTTAATGGAACACCCTGTATGTATATGTTTACCCCATTTTTGCCTTAAAACAAATTATCTAATATTTTTTTCTATAGCTTATAGATAGGATGATTAATGATACATTTTATTTTAAAAGGCCTTTAAGATTTGACTTTGGCGACGTTAAATAATTTACAGCTTTAAAGTTATAAAGAACGTCACCTGCTTAATTAAACATTTTAAGTAATTAATACGACGCAAAGTCATTATCACGGGTTATGAAATATTATATCAGTTTTTTCATTAAGCTAATCTTACCAAGTTTAATTATTAATTAAAGCTATAAAAATTGATTTCTTCGTCTATAATGAAATATGAAATCCATTAAAAAGCTTTATACAAACCGCTATTCATTGCACATACTTGTTTAAGATTAGTGCATCTCACTTCAAATGAAATCTTGTATATTAGTAGTTCGTGTATTTCCTTTGTTTCCGCCTCTTAACATCCACTTGTTAGTTTTTTCTTGCACATTCCGTTGCAATGTAGAGGTTCCCAAAGGCATGCTAAATTTATTTGATCCTGGCATTTTATTTTGTTACCTTTAATGATACTTTTAGTTCGCTTAAAATTTATCACGCGGTTTTAAAATAGAACACCGGGTTGCGTTTATATTTTGTACCTTTTATTTATTTTTAATCGTTAGACAATTTCTCTGCTCCTAATTTAGTTCTTTTTCTTTCATTTATATAAATTTATCATGATTTTAAAATCTATCCCCGGGTGCAGTTTAATAATTATAAATTTATTACCTCATTTTATAAAATCGAGTCATTGAAGTCAACTAAAGAAGCTTTTCATAACTTAGTGAAAAAAGTTGGCTAAGAAAATGTATTACGGATTTTATGATGCAGTCGCGAAGTTAAGGACTATCAAGATGAGCATCACACTTGCACTTGATTTAAGGGGCGGCTATGAATGTGCACCAACATAATTAATTTTATACGCTAAGATTAACTACTAATTAAATAACTGAGTAATTATTTTTAAAAGTAGTAATTTAAATAAGATTAACTAATTAATTGAGTTCTTAACCTTAATTATGGGAACTCATTTTTTGGTCCTGTTAATTGTAAATATACAGGGTGGTGATAAAGTTTGGAACCAAGGTCATAACTTCCGTAAAAATTTTTTTTTGTAAAAATCGCTCGGACAGGTCAATTTTTGTTTTAAAAATGCCATCTTTTGGAATGAAAAAAATATTCATGACGTAACTGATAACTTCACTATGACGTCATCATCAATTTTTTTAAATGGAAACCCCTACTTTTTTTACACATTTTTCATAGACCTTTTTATCATATTAATGATCACATAAAAAATTTAAAAAAATTTCAACCATTTTTGAAAAAAAAAAAAATTTACTCAAAAAAAATTATTAATTCTCAATGAAAATATGGCAAGAAAAATAAATTAAACTAATTTTTAGTTTAAAAATAACAAATTATTATTGAAAATATTCGAATTGTTCTTCTTTACACAATTAGAATTTTCTTAAAACTAATTTTAAATAACTTAATGAAAAAGGAAATTAAAATAAAATGTTTGAGTAATAATAAACTTTAAATAAAATTGTAATTTATTATAAATTTGAAAAAGCTTTTGATATTCAAAATTTATTGAAATAAAAATTGCCTTTATAAAAGTGCTTTAGTTGACGTTATTTTGTATGGCAAATAAAATTTTAAATCCATTTACCAATGCTTGAATAGCTTACTTCGTTTGTTTAATAATAATCAACAATTATTAAGTTTTGCGAAATTAAAAATGCCTCGTTTAAGCGAACGCGAAAGAATCGAAATTTGAATTATGGTAGGATACGGCGATAGAAAAAGAACCCATGGGGAAGCTTGTGCTTTGTTTAATGAGCAATATCCAAATAGACCGCAAATCTCAAGATCTACAGTAAGTAAGTTAGTTACCAAATTTGCAGAAACAGGATCTGTAGGAGATTTGCCTCGACAAGGACGGCCTCAAGTGAATGAAGAAACCAAATTAAATTAATTACTTGCGATTGAAGAAAATCCCAATATTTCAACAAGAGATATTTCAAGAAATAATAATGTGGATCATTCCTATGTCGCAAAATTATTAAAAAAGGAAAAGTATCACCCATACAAAATAAAACTCATACAAGAGTTAAATGAAGATGATCCCGATCGCCGACTGCAATTTTGTGAAGAAATGATGGCGCGATGTGATCAAAATCCAAATTTTTTAAGTAGTATAATTTTCTCCGATGAAGCTACCTTTCAATTGAATGGATCAGTGAATCGACATAATTGTAGGTATTGGTCACAGGAAAATCCTCATTGGGCCGTAGAATCCCATAGTCAAAGACAGGGAAAGTTAAATGTATAGGTGGGAATGATTGGCAGACGTTTTACAGGACCTTACTTTTTTAATGAAAACCTTACTGTCGAAAGATACTTGAATTTTTTGCGGACTGATTTGCTACCAGTTTTACTTCGTATTTTCCCCAATTATGAAAATCGCAACATTCCTAACCAAAACATTTGGTTTCAACAAGATGGGGCTCCTCCACACCACGTTTCCCAACAAATGGATAGGTCGGAGGGGACCAATTAAGTGGCCTCCGCGATCTCTCGACCTAACGCCCTTAGATTTTTTTTTGTGGGGACATTTAAAATCAAAAGTTTATTTCAATAGACCTAATAATTTACAAGAATTGGAGCTTAGAATTAGGACGGAATTGCAACAAATTGACGAAGAAGCTATTAACAATAGTATTCATAGTATTGGGGAACAATTTGAACATTTTCGTTAAAATTTGTTACTTGTAAATTAAAAATTTACTTTTTTGTTGTAATATTTTCATTGAGAATTAATAATTTTTTTTTGAGTAAATTTATTTTTTTTTTTCAAAAATGGTTGAAATTTTTTTAAATATTTTTATGTGATCATTAATATGATAAAAAGGTCTATGAAAAATGTGTAAAAAAAGTAGGGGTTTCCGTTTAAAAAAATTGATGATGACGTCATAGTGAAGTTATCAGTGACGTCATGAATATTTTTTTCATTCCAAAAGATGGCATTTTTAAAACAAAAATTGACCTGTCCGAGCGATTTTTACAAAAAAATTTTTTACGGAAGTTATGACCTTGGTTCCAAACTATATCACCACCCTGTATATTTACAATTAACAGGACCAAAAAATGAGTTCCCATAATTAAGGTTAAGAACTCAATTAATTAGTTAATCTTATGTATACTTCATAAAATAAATTTATTATTACAAATTTATGGTATCTATTTTATCTAATTTAAATAATGAATTCTGAATTTAAATGCGGAATAATATATGTTACATGTTACACCCATTTCAATTATTACATTAAAAATTGACTTTCCTATGCTATTTAACTAATATGTATTTTATATTCTACTTTATTATTATGTCTGTAATTTAATACTTCGTTTTCATAACTAGAGATTATATATTTTTTTTCATTTTCTTATTATTGGTTTTTTTTAGTAACAATTGCTGCTCGAACTTTTAATAGTCTTACAAAGAAATTAATGCAAATGACTTCAGGACGTCGTAATATGCAGCTAAATTTAAACTACTTGTGTTAACATGATAAAGCAATAACATTTAGCTTTCGTGGCACATAACTTTTCAATATTTCATTAAAAATACTAAATATTTCTTTAAACCAAACATCTTTTAAAGTTATTTTTGTTAAGAATTATTTACTAATATTTCAAAATGATTTAAAAATAAATTAATTTTATAAAGTTGGAAACAACTGAAAGAGTTAAGTAATAGCTTTCATTGAAAAAATTAAAGGACTAAAACTTTTTATGCCAAAAATGAGTTGTTCGTTTATAGAATTTAAAAAATTAAATCTTCTGTGAGTTTATAATTGCAAGTGCAACTAGTTTTTTTAAGCAATAAAATTATAAAGGGAAATAAAATGCATTATTTCGTAAAATAAGGTTTTAATTAAAGTCATTAAAACAATACCTTCGGGTATCATAGAAGATAGAAGCTACGTAAATTCTACATTTAAAATTAGAGTGTTTGTTTTTACATTCGAAACCAAAAAAATGTCGCTCAATTAAAATATATCTCTACAAATTTCTAATTCAAACTAACCAAGAAGCATATAGTCAAATCAAAGTTGTTAATTGTACTTTTCTGGAGCAAATGATAACATTCTATTATTTTTTGTAATAAACATTTTAATTAAGAATGAACTTTCATAAATTAAATTCTGCTTACAATTTTTCTGGTGACATTTCTGTTATAATAGAATTTTTTATGGGCGGGTATAACAGTACAATGAAAAAAGTATTGCAAAAGAACAGAAAAACTGGAGGTTAACTTATAAAATGGGGTTTATACATTATAATCCATTAAAAAGCCAGTTTCAAGTTCCTGAAAATTAAATATTTTGATAACTCTTATTATTTCCGCCCATCAAAGGATTTTCCTTTAAACTTAATGTTAATATTTCCATTAAAAATGTATTTTAAATCAACACTAAATTAAAAAATTAGAGGTAATAAGTTTTTTAATTTTTCTATACTCTATCGAATGAGGAATGTAACATTCTTTAAAATTCTAAATAAAATAAATTGGGGATGACAAGATTATTTGGACTAATGTTAATTAAAATCAGATATAACTTCTTGTTTAAATATTTAGGCTTTCCATATTTTTTTACTTTATTCAAAAAAAAATCATTCCTTAATATTTTTCATTAAAATAGTTTTTCTATGACTATTCGCGATTCCAGACTTCTATATTCCCTCTGGTAGATTTTTTTGAACTACATGTTTAAATCATATTATCGCGCTTATAAAAAGCTAATATTATCTATATCATTTGTTTTATGAATTAAAATAATTAAATAGGTAAATTTTGTTCCAATTATAAATATAATGTGAAAAAGTTTTACCTGTTTTCGATCAGCTGTTCTGTCCAAACAGCGCCCCCTACAGGTAGTTAAAATTTCCAATTGTATAATGATACTTTATGAACGCATTTATAGATAAGCAGCAATGATAAGCTATAACTCACACCCGTGAGTTTTGGATACCAAATTCAAACAATTATTAAAATAAAATTGTCAATGATCAGGGTTCGAACCCGTGACCTTTAAATCTTCAGTCGACATCAACTAGCTACCGAAGACTCAAATTTGATACAAGCTTTTTTATTATTTAATAAATGCAGACGTTGTTACCAAATAACCTAATTTTTAGAAAAATATTTTTGCGGTTACCAAATAGTATTCTACTCGCGAGTAACTAGCCATTACTCACTCACCTGCCAGCTCGTGTCGCAATATCGTAAAATTATTTTAAATGTTTTTGAGATATTAACTTTTAAATTTTTTTGAGGAGCTTTTTTGCAAATAACTCTTTTTTTAATGTAGAGATGCTGGGTCACTCGATTTTTCAAAAAGTAAATTTTATAACAAATATTTTCGTATATAGGATCAAATCAAATTGGCTTTTATATTTATTTGCAAAAATGCTCCTCAAAAAAGTTAAAAAATTAATATATCAATAACTATTAAAATTATTTTACAAATTACAATTTTATTTAGGTATATACAGGGTGTTCCACTTTTTTTCCAGCAAAAAATTTTTTTAGACACTAATGGCCGATCTCACCAACAGTGCTTAAAGAAAAACTTAGCAAAGTCTTGCTTACACTTAAGTTCTTCTTAAAATTTTAAGGCGTCTCTCCAGTCATATAAAACTAATACTTACGCTAAGTTTAGTAGAGATTGGATTTTGCTGTTCGGTTGGTATTCGGGGATCGTTCGGCTTCCGTCGCGTCGTTTTATTCTATGATTTTTATTATTTTACCTTAGAATCACAATATAATCTTAGAACATACTAGATTATTCTGTGATAATATATAAAATTATATAATTATGTGTTTTATCTACTGCCTTATATTTGAAATAAAAACTGTAGAAATTTGTCTTTTTTTTTAAACGAAAATATTAAAATATGGGAATTTAGCATGGTTTAAAATGGTAATTTTCAGTGTAAACTTGTCTTGGGATATCAATATTAATTATATAAATTATAATTAAATTGCTTCTGGAATTATAAGGCCATTTGCTAAATTATTTTCGCGAGAAATTGTAACTTTTAGGTTAAGTTGAGTATTAAGTCGCCGATATCGGCGACTTAATTTTAAGTTCAACTTAGGCTTTAAGTTCGCCTTTCCAATGACGGTGAGACCCGATAAGGACTACTTAGACATTAAAGTAGTTCTTAAAGTTTAAGTCGTGTCGGTGAGATCGGCAATAAATTCCTATGAACTATTATGTTTTTTCGACTCCTTAAAAAGTTACAGCAATTTTAAAATTGATAAATTTTCATGATTTTTGTGGAACACCCTTTATAATAAATTGGTTTTTTCAATATTATTATTGGCTGTATTTAAAATAGGTGAACGATAAGGTTAAATTTCCCTCGGTCAAATTTAACATCTTATTTGGTTAAAGATATACAAAACCCAAAGCAAACTTGATTTCAATAAAAAAAAAATTAAATGAAATTTATACAGAGTATCCCACAAAAATCATTAAGGGCCGGTTGCACCACTGCTCCTTAAACGTTAAGGAACACTTATATATCTTAAGTGTTACTTTATACATTGCACCATTGTTTTAAGGAACACTTAAATGCCTAAGGTTATCTTAAATTTAAGTCGAAGAATTCTGCCACTTAAAGTCCTTCTTAACCTAAAAATTCAAAACGTTCACTTCAGTTCACCTAAATTAAAAAAAACTTGCAATAAAATGGATGTTGAATTTGAGTTGAATTCAATTTTGGAAGATATTGTTGAAGTGTTAGAGATATTAGAAGTGGGAATTCCCTGAAGAATATATGTTAAAAGTGAATCGATGGATGAAATGAGTCTTTTTAAAATATTTCGCCTTCGAAGAGAAACTGTGCTTTCTCTTCTTGGATCATTATTTTTCTAGATGATTTGACAAAAAAAAAATAGTTAGGAAAAAATGTTTTTTAATCACAACATAAAATTTAAATTCTACCAATTATTATTAATTATCACAATATATAAATAAACGCCAATTTGTAACAAATTAAAAAAAACTTTGATTGCAGATGTCAACATAAACAAAAGTTCTTCAAAATGCAAAAATTATATAAAAAGATATATTAAAAAAATAATAACATTCCATTCTTTACAATTTAACCGAAAAAATTAAACGTAATGTGTAAATGAAAAAAATAAATGGGCGCTTGCCTATGAAAAATATCACACTATTCGCACCACAATAAAATATTAACTGGGCATGTTTCTTAAGGCATTTAATTTTTCCTTTATTATTTCAATTTTGAGTTGTAACAGCTCCATTCTTAAAGCGCTTTCAATTTCGTGGGATGACCAATTATCCAATTATTATTATCCCTGCATTGCTCTAACTTTTTGTTGATAGGTTTTGCTTTAGATGAAGAGGCTTGTAGTTACCCCAATCCATGGATTGGAGTTTCACTTATGTATGGATATTTGTCCAAACAACCTGGATTTTCTTTATCTTCATTCTAGTTAATTAAAAATTTTAGTTTTATAATAAATTTATTGCGTTGAAAAGTTTAACTATCGGTTAATGACAAGGACCCAAAAATCAACATTTTAATAAATTTCAATCATTATAAAATACACATTACATCAATTATCTTACTCTTCATCACCATTAGCATTTTGTTCTTGGAACTGCCATAGTTTCTCCAGCATCACAAATATCGTCAATGTCACAAGGATTTCTCAAACCAACAATAGTTTTTGATTAATAATTTCTAATACTAGATCATTGGGTTTTGAAATTACTCGAGGAACACCACCACCTGTTTTTATTATTCTTTGCCTTTCCTGGGCCGCACCTTTTCTTGTTTTACACTTTTCATAATCGTAAACCTCTTTAAAGTGATGTAGATCTGAAGACATCATTTGGGGACGATGCATTGAATTCTTTTGTAATTTGTTACCAAGCTTCATCTTTGTCTCTCCAAGTAGACCCAATAGTATTTTTATTTTCTACTACTACTTTTTGGGAAAAGTTTGTTGAACGAATCTTTTTGTAGGTTGATCCGTATGTAAAAAATAAATTAAGTTAAAATTTCCCTATGAAACACTATCACAATTTCCTTTAAGTTAAAAACGAAAACAATAATAAAACCGAGAAACATCGTCGAAATTATAGGTTAGGCGTAATACCACAGAATTACATACTTTAGAATCCCAAAACATGCAAGAAACGGAAATTTCCCTAGATTTTTACAGTGTTGTCAAGCTTTGCTTTCACTTAACATAAGTATTACTTTAATTCTAGTGGTGCAATTGAACTATTAGTTAAGGTGCACTTAATTTTAAGATTCACTTAGTAAGGGAACACTTTTAAGGAACAGTGGTGCAATCGGGCCTAAGTCCCGATTGCACCACTGCTCCTTAAACGTTAAGGAACACTTATACAGTGAGCGGCAAAATTATGGAATAAATTCAATAAAACTGAAACCATAGGTTTTTCAAAAAAAAGTTTTGAATAAAAGTTGTTTGGTTTAAAGGTAGAATCACTAAACATATTTTTATTTTTTATTTAAAATTTGTTTTCAAGGTCATTTCAAGGTCAACATTGTTTTTTTAAATGCAAACCTATATTTTTTCTAAAAGAAATTTACTGCTCTTCAAAAAATAAGCAAGTTTTATCTAAATCATTTTTTATACCATTTTTAGTTTTAAAGTTATACCGAGTTTAACATTTTGGATCGTAAATTTTTATCCCATTGAAATCAAGTGTACTTTACCTTAAAATGTAATTATGTGATGACGTCATCATCGGACAAAATACTTATGTTTTAAGACATTTACGATCTAAAATGCTAAATTCAAATAAACGTTGTTACTATTTCAAAATGATGACGTCATCACATAATTACATTTTAAGGTAAAGTACACTTGATTTCAATGGGATAAAAGTTTACGATCCAAAATGTTAAACTCGGTATAACTTCAAAACTAAGAATGGTATAAAAAAATGATTTAGATAAAAGTTGTTTATTTTTTGAAGAGCTGTAAATTTCTTTTAGAAAAAATATAGGTTTGTATTTAAAAAAACAATGTTGACCTTGAAATGACCTTGAAAACAAATTTTAAATAAAAAATAAAAATATGTTTAGTGATTATACCTTTAAACCAAACAACTTTTATTCGAAACTTTTTTTTGAAAAATTTATTCCATAATTTTGCCGCTCACTGTATATTTTAAGTGTTACTTTGTATATTGCACCATTGTTTTAAGGAACACTTAAATGCCTAAGGTTATCTTAAATTTAAGTTGAAGAATTCTGCCACTTAAAGTCCTTCTTAACCTAAAAATTCAAAACGTTCACTTCAGTTCACCTAAAGTAAAAAAACTTGCAATAAAATGGATGTTGAATTTGAATTGCATTCAATTTTGGAAGATAATGTTGAATTGTTAGAGATATTAGAAGTGGGAATTCCCCGTAGAAGTGCTAATACATTGAACCGATGGACGAACTGAGTCTTTTTAAAATATGGATGTGGCTATTTGCACATACAGTATGTACGAATAATTAGCTATTTGCACATACACTATGTACGAATAAATGGCTATTTGCACATACAGTATGTACGAATAAATGGCTATTTGCACATACAGTATGTACGAATAAATGACTATTTGGACATACAGTATGCATGAATATATGAGAATTCAAATTACCACATGCAATACGTCTAAATATTAATTTTACTAATATTTTATTAACGGTATCTAATAACTTAGGTATATTTTAATGTTCTAAATTTTGATCTGAATATAAATTTTTTATTAATATACTGTATGTGGAAATAGCCATTTATTCGTATATACTGTATGTGCAAATAGCCACTTATTCGTACATACTGTATGTGCAAATAGCCACATCCTTAAAATATTTCGCCTTAGAAGAGAAACTGTTTTTTCTCTTCTTGGATAATTATTTTCTAGATTGTAACTATCAAAAAAAAACAAAATATTTAGGAAAAAAGTTCTTCCAAATGCAAAAATTATTAAAAGATATTGTGCAATAGTTGGTTATTGGATAAGTCCATCGTGCGCTGTAGCGACGGTTTTCTCTTGATTTCCTTAATTGGTGTGATCACCCTATCGAATTATAATTCCTCTGGGTAATCTTTTAACATCCTTACAATTCCTAATAGAAGGAGCACAGTATTTAGGAAAATATTAATGTTTGTCAATGATGAATGGCGTTTTAATTTTATTTTTAACTATTTACTTCTGATTTATTCTAAGGTATGTTGATCGATAATGTTATCTAATTTTATATTTAATGTCAATGTTATAGTGTCTGATGAAGCTAGCGAATTTGCGTAGCGAAACGTTACAATAGATGTAATTTGAAGTAATAAAGAGAGCCCGAAAAGCCGAAGAGTTTTATTTCATTACTATCTTACGGACGCGAATTGGTTTTATTATTATTATTATTAAAAGATATTTTTAAAAAATTATAAAATTCCATTCTTTACAATTTAACCGAAAAAAAATTAAACGTAATGTTTAACTGAAAAAATAAATGGGCGCTTGTCTATAAAAAATATCACACTCTTTGCACCACAATAAAAATTAACTGTTTCAAATTTGAGTTGTAACAGCTCCATTCTTAAAGCGCTTTCAATTTCGTGGGATGACCATTTATCCAATTATTATTATCCCTGCATTGCTCTAACTTTTTGTTGATAGGTTTTGCTTGTAGTTACCCCAATCCATGGATCTTGGAGTTTCACTTATGTATGGATCTTTATCTAAACAACCTGGATTTTCTTTATCTTCATTCTAGTTAATTAAAAATTTTAGTTTTATCTTCATCACCATTAGCATTTTGTTCTTCCTCGCTTGGTACTGCCATAATTTCTCCAGCATCACAAATAGCACCAATGTCACAAGGATTTCTCAAACCAACAATAGTTTTTGACTAATAATTTCCAATACCAGACCATTGGGTTTTGAAATTACTCGAGGAACACCTCCACCTGTTTTTCTTTTTTCTTGCCTTTCCTGGGCCGCACCTTTTTTTGTTTTACACTTTTCATAATCGTAAACTTTTTTAAATGATGTTTTAGATCTGAAGACATCATTTGGGGATGATGCATTGAATTCTTTTGTAATTTGTTACCAAGCTTCATCTTTGTCTCTCCAAGTAGCCCCAGCAGTCTTTATTGTCTACTGTGCTTTTGATTTTAAAAACACATTGAATTAAAAACTCCTTTTCTTTTTGGGAAAAGTTTGTTGAACGAATCTCTTTGTAGGAGGATCCGTATGTAAAAAATAAATTTAAAACACTTAAAATTTCACTATGAAACACTATCACAATTTCCTCTAAGGTAAAAACGAAAATAATAATAAAACCGAGAAACATCGTCGAAAGTTGGGCGTAATACCACAGAATTACATACTTTAGAATCCCAAAACACGCAAGAAACGGAAATTTCCCTAGATTTTTACTGTGATTTCAAGCTTACCTTTCACTTACCATAAGTATTACTTTAAATCTAGTGGTGCAATTGAACTATTAGTTAAGGTGCACTTAATTTTAAGATTCACTTAGTAAGGCAACACTTTTAAGGAAGAGTGGTGCAATCGTGCCTAAGTTTTTGAAATTTTAATATTGCTATAACTTTTTAAGGAGTCGAAAAAACATTATAGATCATAGGAAAATTTTTGTTCAAAATGACATTTACTATCCAAAAAAATAGTTTTGCTGGAAAAAAGTGGGACACCCTGTATATTATCTAGAATTTAGAATTAGTTTTGGTAGTTTTTATGAATTTCAGATGAAGAAAAAATTCTTTTTTAATTAAAAATTTTCATATGATCCATGTTTCGTTTACACCTGGTAGTTTAAATGAAAGGTATTTTAATCAATCACTATAAACTTTTAAAAGTTGGATGTAATTTAAATCATGTTAAGAGTGAAATTTCATTGCAATAATTATTTTCCCTAATACCCGCAATGAAATGTTAAAAGTTGCATGAAAAATAATGATTTTAATTCAATAGAACAATTTTTAACAGAGCGTGCAAAATTCGTGTATCACGAAGGGCGATTGTTACATTTTTATTATTTTATCATGTGAACTAGTTTAAATTCGTGTGCGCCATTTTTTTTAAGTTATATCACCGCGTTTGTGAAACGTAAAAATACTGAATTTTAATAATTTTATAATGAAAACAAATATTAAATTACTAGAATAATAATAAAAATAACTAATAGGAGGATATTACGAAGAATTAGTCAAAAAGGAGTGGTCATTAAAAGTTTACTTGAGTTTTTTTACATTTTTTTCGTTATACAAAAAGTCATGTGTTTATCAACCTGTTTTTTAAATTTTCTCCTCTGTTAAAAACGCGATAATTTAATCCCAATCTAATTTGTGGCACTAATTATAATAAATCGTTTTTTACAAGGTGTGTTTTTGTTTACTTTCTGAAAATGCATAAATGCTTATATTTCTTATAAAAATGAAAAATATTTTTTTATATCCAAAATATAAATATGATAATTAAAATTTTGTTTGTATATGTAATATTATTCAACTTTTTTACTATATTTATACTTAGTTATGTTATTATTATTTACCCTTTATAAAATTTCTGAATAAACTTGTTCAAAAATAAATGTTTATTGCTTTTCTAAGCATATTAATTATTTATTAATACTTTACTAATATTTCACATTTAGGTTTGAGATAGCATGAATTCTACAGATGGCGTTGTAACTAGTTTAAACTGGTTTCAACTCAATCTTTTCAAACCCTAACTTTTTTTGAAATCGACCTATTTCCGAATCCGAACTTTTTCTGAACTCGAACTTCTTTCGAACCCGAACATTTTCCGAACTCGAACTTTTTTTGAACTTTTGCATAATGTTCTAACGATTCGAAGTATTTACAAGTTCGGCCTTTCAAAAGTTGAAAAGTTGAAACTTCAAATTTGAAGTTCGTACACCAATAATCAAAACACTTCATAAACTATTTTTTGCCGCATTCCCAGCCCTTTATGAAAACTGATTTTCTCATTCCCAATGGTGCTAGAAGTGAATTTAAATATTATTTACTGATATATAATTAAAGTGCTTTATAAACATTGAACTACAGTAATCTGTTTAATTGTTGAATGCGCGATCAGCGGAATATACTTTTTAACTTAATTAACTCTCACAAAAAATAATGAACTGAAAATAATTATATTTTTTTCATTCGTGTTGTGAGTGAAATTGAATTTAAAATGAATGTTTATTATATATTTTAATCATAAATTATAATTATTATAATAATTGTAACATTTTAAAAATTTTACCAACAGAAAATTGATGAATTTAACTATTTCAAAAATTTAATTTCGAATTTTTTAATAAATATGTATTAGATAAAAATGCCGTGTTATTGTTACCCAACGTACAGTTATTTATGAATATTTTACAGAAAAGATTTTGATGTTTTTAAACTGTTCTTAAATATTATATTTTGGTGTGGAAAACCTGAACATATGCTGGACATTTAGGGGGTTAAAAATCGATCTCATGAGGTGAAAATGAAAAAGGGTTGGTAAACAAAATAATTAACGAACTAACAAGTCTCTGAAATGGGATAAAAATAAATTAATTACAAGTAAATATAAACAATGGTATAAACCCTTGAAATTTGTACAGATTATACGCGCACTGCGTATCATTACAGTTAAAACAAACCCCATATGAAGCTTTGTTTGAAACAAAAATAAAATTGTGTCTAAAAAATTCAAACCTGGGATTTGTAATACTTTCGAATATAGTAGATGAAACTAAACACAAATCGTGAATAAATAATCCTGATGAATTGATTTTAATATCCTTAAAATTTAAATATTAATAAAAACTGTTTTTTTGTTAATTTTCATTTTTTTGCTGGAAGTTATTAAGTACGCAAGTTTAGAAGATAAAGTAAAGCGTAAGATAAATGCAGCTATTAGCAAAGAGTTGCGGAGATTATAAATCTAGTGTGGCCTATTAAATTAGAAACCCACTGTTGTGAAGGGATTGATTCGTGATTTATCAAGGAATTAAATCTAGAGCCTGGGCATGTGAAGCGGGGAATCCTTGGTAAGGTGCTTTGTAAACAGTGTACGGGGTGTTAAGATCGTAACGATTATAAGTTGGACCATCCTAAACCAACATGGCGCACCCGGGCTAGTTATCAAATTAACTCCCCTAATTAACGAACAAATTACATCCGAACTACAGATTCACTAATCTTCGTACCAACAATTTTGTAACGGTAATTTATATAAGATTACATATTCTATCAACTATCAAGACCTAGTTTAATCAAATTATTTTAATTAGTTAAGTTTTATTCAATATAACGAGGAGGTTTTTCTTTATAACAATTAGTTTATTTCAGATACTCTTTGTAAAATTGCTCCCAGCTGGAAGTAGGACAAAGAATACGCGATCGTGATTACTTTTGTCCTACTTCCAGCTGGGAGCAATTGTACAGACGTATATTATTCATACTTCAACTAAACTTCAACTACATTCTATTTTTTATATTCAAAGCTAACTCAAAATGATAAATTATAAAACTAAATAACTTGATTTATTAACATTCCCTCCATAATTTTCATTTTTGATTTAAACTCTTGAAGTTTCATTCTTGTTAAAGATTTTGTTAACATGTCCGCTAATTGATCTTCTGTTGGAATATAGTTAACTAAAATATCTATATTTAACTTTTATTTAATAAAATGAAATCTAACATCAATGTGTTTAGTTCTTTTCATTGCATTATCATTTGTTAACATTTTTATATTATTATGTACATACAGTTTCACAGGTTTTTTAAATAAGTTTAATTCTTCAATAACTTTCATGTTACTTAAAACTTCTTTTAAACCTTCAATAGCAGCTATGTACTCTGCTTCAGCCGTAGAAAGAGCAACAGTAGCTTGTCTTCTTGTGAACCAATCAATTATTGTGTCATTAAAAGTTAAAACATATCCACTTGTAGATCTTCTTGTGGATGTATCTCCTGCAAAATCTGCATCACTATAACTCTTAATAAGATCATTTCCCTCCGAAACTGAACCAAACCATAAACCACAACTTCTGGAAACTTGAAAGTATCTAAATATTCTTTTAATTGATTCCCAATGTACTTTCTTTGGATTTTCCATATACCTGCTTAAAATATTTGTAACATAAACAATATCTGGTCTGGACACCATTGATAAAATTCCTATTGCTTCCCTGTATGGTGCATCTACAGAAGAACTTAAATTATAATCATTGTCCGTAGTTAATCCAGGTGTTCCAACTGCCTTCCGTACCAAATTTCTTCAGAATTTTCAAGATGTATGCTTCCTGATTAGTAAAAATTCCTTCCTTTGTTCTATTAATTTTAATTCCCACATAATTTCTTAATTCCATCCTTTTTATTTTCAACACTTTCTCTAAAGAGACAATCAATTTTATTTCGGTTTCTTGAGAATATTAATCCATCATCCACATAAATAGTCACTATTAATATATTTCACCATATCTAAAGAATATACACGGATCATTTTTTAAAGGTTTTAATCCAAACTTCAGTATAATCCTTTCCATATTTCTGACTATACCCTTTTGCAACTAATCTTGCCTTAGGTAAACCATTAGATTTTATAGTAAATATCCACTTATTTTTAACTGATTTCCTGTTTTCTGGCAAATAAACCAAGGTCCAATTTTTATTTTCAATTAATGCATTTGTTTCTTGATCCATTGCATTTACCCATTTTTCATTATTTAATGCCTCTTCAAAATTTATTTCATCATCAATTGCCATAAAACATGCGTAACTATATCTATCAGGTGGTTTTATTTTACTTCTACCTCGTAGCACACAACCTTCTTTATAATTTAATTGCATATCATCATTTTTACCTTCTTCATTAACCATATTTCTCGTTTCATCAATTTGATTTTCTTCCTCATTAACGTTATTAATGTTATCAGTTTCATCAATTTGATTTACTTCATCATGAATGTTATTAGTTTCATCAATTTGGTTTTCTTCTTCATTAATTTCATTAATGTTATCATCTGTATTAATAACATCATTTTGTATGTTTTCAGCTATGGGCAGTTTAACTGAAGATGTTCTAGTTGATTCTTCATTTAACAAAACATGAACAATATTTTCAGTTTCTTTCTTGAAAATAACATCACGATATGTTCCAATTCTGTCCTCTTGTGGAAAATAAACCCTACAGCCCTATTGTCTCCATATCCAAGAAATATACCTTTTCGACTTTATCCATCCCATTTTTGACGTATTTGTTTCGGAATATGTACATACACTTCTGTCCCAAAAATTTGAAAATATTTGATTGAAGTATTCTTTCCATAAAATAACTCGTATGGTGATTTACGTCTTACTGAACTATTTCCGGTTCTATTAATTACATAAACTGCAGTATTGATTGAACACACTGTAAACTGGTGTATTATTCCATATCGTTTTGTAATCTCAGAAACTTTTGAATTATTAAATTCCAATCCATTATCTGATCTAATTATTTTTATAAATTTTCCTGTTTCGTTCCTAAATTTTTGAATGAATTCTCCGAACTTTTCATGTACCTCATTTTTACTTTTGAGAAAACATACTTTACGATAATGTCAAAAATCATCTTTTAAGAGTAAGACATATTTTGTTGCACCAAAAGAATTAACTTCCATTGGTCCACAAACATCTACATGAATAATTTCACCTACTTCTGTAACTGTTGTATTTGATTTCGTAAACGGTTCTCGATGTTGTTTTCCAAAAATGCAAGCTTCACATTGGAATTGTTTTCTTTCATTTTCAGAAAATTTAATATTTATACTTTCTAAAATTTTAGAACACTGCACTGTATTTTGATGAATTAATTTTTCATGCCATTCACACAAGGTATCCAACTTTCCAAAATTTGCTGAAGCTTAACTCTATGCTTAATTTAAATAAATTTACAAGTCTTATTCCAGTTAAAATTGTTTTTTCCATTTTTCTTGATCTTACAATCTTCTTTATTTGTTACAATATAAAGACCTTTATCAACCACAGAAGAAGCAGAAAATAAATTACACTTGAGTAGTGGTACATATAACACATCTGTAATATCTGCTGTATTCCATCCAAATTCCTTTGATCAAATATTGGTTGAAATTCACTATAGGGTGTGGGCGTGTAGACTAGCGAGAATCGTATCTTGGTGACAAGTATTTAAAATATTAACTGTCAGCCATAGCTGTCACCTGCTATCGGCAATTATCAGTATTCGTTCAGACTCAAACAATCACATAAATTAAATTTGTAAATTTTTTTTTTTCAATTGATTAAATAAATAAATTTAATGAATATTTTGCAAATATAGGCACTGAACTGGCAAATAAAATTGTAAATGCTAAAAATAATTTGTATAATCTACCTTTTAATAATAAAACTATTTTCTTTGAAGAAACTAATGAAAATGAAATCTTGGAAATTATTAGAAATTTAAAAATGCATACTTCATGTGGACCTTTTAATATAAATGCAAAAATTATTAAAAAATTACAAATGCCATTAATACCAGTAATTGTAAAAATAATTAATAAATATATTTTGGATGGCATTTTTCCGGATTATTTAAAAAGAGCAGTAATAATTCCAATACATAAATCTGGTTCTAAAAAAGATCCTTCTAATTATAGACCGATTTCATTATTATCCAATTTTTCCAAAATTTTCGAATTAGTAATCAAATCTAGGTTAATTAATTTTATTAAAAATACTTCTCAATTAGATAAATTTCAATTTGGTTTTCAAGAAAATAGTTCAACTCAGTCAGCATTATTGGAAGTTATTCATTTTATTAATAATTCGTTAGATAAAAACAATTATGTTGCAGGAGTATTTGTTGATTTAAAAAAAGCATTTGACACTGTTGATCAAGACATATTATTAAATCAATTGTATAGATTGGGCATAAGGGGAAAAACACATGATTTAATGACAACTTATTTGAAAAAAAGAATAATTCAAACAAAATTTAATAATTATGTTAGTGATCCATGTGAAATTAATATAGGTGTCCCCCAAGGATCAATACTTGGTCCTCTGTTATATTTAATTTACGTTCAGAATATACAATATGTAAATATTTTTGGAAAATATGTTATGTTTGCTGACGACACTGTCTTATTATATAGTGGTAAAACGAAAAGTATTTTAGAGGAATTAATTAATAATGATTTGATAAAATTTAATAATTGGTTATTGGGTAATAAGCTTACTATAAATACCGACAAAACGGAAATTTTAGTTTTTAAACAAAAAAACAAATCAATAATTGATTTAAATATTATAATTAATAATAAAAAAATTAAGCTAGCTGAATCAATCAGATATTTAGGCATAACTTTAGATGTGAAATTAAATTTTTATCAACATGTGGATAATATAAAACAAAAAATTATACCGTTGATTTGTGCTATTAGAAGATGTGGACCGTTTCCGAAAAGAATTGCTTATTTATTATTTTATGCATATATACATAGTAATATTATTTATGGATTACCAATTTGGTCACAAGGTAACTCATTATTAATAAACAATGTTCAAAGATTGATGTCAAAAAGTATTAAAACATTGTTTAACTTACCTTTTTTAACACCAACAAGAGAAGTTTACTTTAATACTCAAATTTTTAATATAAGTAATACAATATTATTAGAAAATTGTAAACTTATTTTCAAAATTAAAAGTAATCTGATTAAAACAAACTTAGTGCTTAATACTAATAAAGAATTTCATAAATTTAACACAATAACGTCCAATCAAATTCATCTAAATTCGATAAAAACTAATAAAGGTAGAAATGATTGTCTATTTAATGCTGTTAAACAATTTAATAAATTGCCATCAGATATTCAAAATTCCAGTTCAATTAAAAAATTTACAACAAATATTAAAAACTATATTTTACATTTACCGGAATGAAAATAATTATTTACAATAGATACATCTAGTTTAAAGATTGTTTTGAGATTGTGTTCTTTTTATTATACTATATATATTCACTGTTTATAATTTAATACTTACTAATTTTATTACGTTTGTGTTGTTGAGTTTATTGGTTTCTTTTTTTTAAGTATTTTTATTTTTTTTTTTTAGTTTTTATGCACAACAAAATTATTCTTACACCAACAACATGTTGATTGAATAAATTTTGTTGATCTATTGCATTGCATGTAAATAAATAAATAAATAAATAAAGTTTTTCAAAATAATAATGGAAAATATTAAAATAACAGCCAAATTTTTGTATGGGCTAGAGGAGTTTTAGTGTTTCTTTTGATGTCGAATAGGCGATGGACAGTTTTAGTTTAAATAATAATTATAACTTCAAGAGGGTTATTATTCCTTTCTCCTTCATTGTTTTGAGATATCACGGTAGGCACTAAACCATGGTAACGAAAAACTTTTTTAAATAAAACACGCCCACACCCTATAGTGAATTTTTACCCAAATATTTACTGGTATACATAGATAATATAATTTATATAGAATGCAAACTCAATGCTAAATTTTGATAACACAAAAAAACTTGGCCCCAAAAGTATAGATGGCGCTTTATGAACCTAAAGAAAAAATCAACTTGGCGACTCATTTTTTAGTTGTCAGAATTGATAGTTATGTTTTAGTTAGCTTTCAAAATGCATCAGTTTTATGTTTTTTAGAGAAATGATACTTGAGTTTAAAAGGGTCTTGTTACTGTTACCGTTGGATTTTCAGCAATTTTTTATTAATTCTACATCTAGGTACGTTTACTTTTTCTACTTACATCCTATGCTTACATCTCACATTTTTAAAATATTTTATTAATTTTCAAGAATATTTTACACTGGGTTTATACAATTGTCCTTGCAACATCTAAGTGAGACTTTGTAAGGTTTTCCAGATAATGCTAGGAGAATGGATTTGGATTTTCAAAAGACGTATAAGTTTAAAATTTATATTTTCTAATTTATTTTTGAGTAAATCATACTTCTACTTTTATAACATCTAAAATCTTCTTTAAATCTGTTTTACTGATTTACAGTTTTTATGTAACTCTATACAATTTCTAATTTTTAAATAAAATGTTTAAATATAAAATTTTGTTTATTATGTTATATTCTACAAATTGGGTGGTTTGTGTAAATATGTATCTTTAATTATAGTTAATAAGTAATAAATTTAAAAATAACCCCTTCAAATTAAAGATACATCTTTATAAAATAATAAAACTACAAAATACAAATATAAAAATTGCAGATTCAAAATTCCCGCGCGTCTAAAAATACTTGGCCCCAAAAAACCATAGGGCGCTTTTACGTTATCAAAAGGTACTATTGAGTTAGCATTCTATACGTATTATGTTATCTATGCTGGTATATTACCACTTCCTAGAGCATAAATCTTGGATCCATTTCCTATTGTTACTTCTTTTTGGACTTTAAATTCTTCATAACATGAAAAATATGATAAATGCGGTGACATATGTTGACTTGCTCCACTGTATAAATACCATTCATATACCATTCTGTCCCATTGTCAGCATTAATTTCAGTTAGTAATGCTTGATGATGACCCCTACTTTTAGTATTTTTCATAAATACTTCTTTTCCATGATGAGAGTTTTGATTTTTCTTCCTAAACCAACACTCATTTTTCTAATGACCAAGTTTATGACAGTAATGACATATTTCATTTCATTTTAAAATATTTATTCCCAAATTTCTTTCCTTTCTTTGCTGTAAAACTTCTATTTCTTGAACAGATTCTTTAAAGTTTATTCTTTCTTCTTTGATTAGAAGTCTTGAAGTCAAATTATTTAACGTTTTATCTGAAGCACTATCCCAAGCCGAATAAAAATGTTTAAAATCAGATGGTAATGTCATTAATATTTTATTTATAAGCATATTTTCAGTGATCGTCTCACCATTCTTTAAATTATGCAACAAATTTTCAAGTTGTGAAATATGATAGGAGATCCCTTTATTTTCATATTTATAAGCATAAAATTGTTGCTGAATTGTATGTATACTTGCTTCATCCGTATTTGCGTATAAAGCTTGTAAACGTTCCCACATTTCTTTTGATGATTGACATGATACCAAGTGCATAATGACTTTTTCATCAACTGAAGATATAATTAATTCTTGAGCTCTAAGATCATCTTCATTTAACTTTATCTTTTCTTGATCATTATTTGTTATTTGCAAACCGTCAATAATATCATAAATTTTTCTTTTCTTGAGTATAATCATATGTTGAAACCTCCATGCAACATAATTCTTACCCCGATGATCCAAAATTATACGATTTTGTTTATCACTTCCACCAGAAGCCATTATAATATCAACTAATTATTTCAAACTTTTAAAATATATATAATATTTCAGAGATTTAGTACTCTGGGTCCATAACCTCTTAAGATTTATTCAATATAATGAGGAGGTTTTTCTTTATAACAATTAGTTTATTTCAGATACTCTTTGTACAGACGTATATTATTCACACTTCAACTTGCTTCAACTAAACGTCAACTACATTCTAATTTTTGTATTCAAAACTAACTCAAAATGATAAATTATAAAACTAAATAACTTGATCTTTTAACATAACTATCAATTTTTAAATAATCACCATTTAATATAGGAGTTCATTTTTATCAAATATATGTTATATTTTATTTCACTTTCAAGAAAATGTACTTATGAATAATTCCGTAAGTCATAAATAAAACATCTATATTATTTGATGTATTTTAATTTTTAGATCCTCCAAAGATTTTATCAGTTGGACCGGATCGTTTGACGACAGCCCCGCTTTTTACTTCAGCCACTTTTGAATGTATAGCGGAAGGCAACCCACAGCCAACATATCAATGGTTGCAAAGACTTCCTACTCCTTCGAATCATATCATTGAAAGAGGTCGAGAATCCAAGCTGTATATAGCAAATGTTACATACGATTATCAAGGCGAATATGTCTGCAAAGTTACAAATATTATCGGCGGCACCGAGAGACCCGTTCAAAGTGAGGCGATTGCTCTACAAGTTGTGGGTAAGCTGTATTATATGAACTTTAAATAAGATAGCGCACAGCATTCACTTATTGCACATTGCACATCAACTTTATCCGATTTGTTTTACAAACTGGGTCGAATAATGCTGTTACGAATAGAATGTATATGTAATTTGAAACAAGTAAACAAAGTAATTTCATACAATTCTGGGATCATGTTTGGTTTGCTTAAATTTCCGTTTTATATCCCAAATATATAGACATAATCTCTAAATACTACCGAAACAAAGGTAAAATAAATCAATAATTTCTTTTGTAAACTAACTTATTACCAGTTATTATTACGTGTTTTAAAATAATTTAATTTATACTCTTTATAGGTGCTCCCCAAGTATTGCGTCATTCAACAACACCTGAGATAGTCGTCGAGAAAGGTCAGGATGCAGAAATAAGTTTGGTGGTGTGTGCTGATCCTAGGCCACGAGTGGTCGCTTGGGAATGGGGGTCGCTGAGATTGGAAGCTGGATCGAAAATAGGTAGGACGCTCTTACTTACTTTTGATTGGATATAAATAGAAGTTTTTACAACTTTAAAATAGAAAAGGAAACAATGTCTGAGTAAGAAAGTGTCATATTTTTAAACTTTTACAAAAATAGTTTTTTATGCATTCTTTGATGGTGCATTAAATTTTTGCAATCTCAATAAATATTTTATTAAAAAGTAAAAGTAGTAATTTTACTCTAATAAAAATAATGATAATTATTAAAAAAAATTACTATAGAATTTACTTCAATTTAATATTTAAATAGTATTAATCGTAGACCACTCTATACTAGGTCAATTTAATGGTATTTTTATGGAGAAAACGAAAATGCAAAAATATACTGGGTTGCGACGCTAAATTTCACTCCCGCAGTACAATGCCGAAAATTCCAAATAAGGTAACCAGCCGCCAGCTTACAATCAGTGGAGAAGGCTGGGTCAAGAGTTCCAAAAGAGGGCGCCACGTGTTTGTGTGGTTACCTTTTGAACAAATGGTCTTGTAGCACCTAAGGGAGAAAACGATCGTAGTTCCAAACACGAAAAATCCACTAATAACTACGGGTGATCCAGAAAAAAAAAACAATCCAATACACTTAGTTCGTATATTCTGCCAATTCAAAAAAACATTTGCATATACAAATATCATGAAAGAACATTCCATCTAATCTAGGAATAGTTACCAAAAATGTTCATATGCTTTAAAATAATAGAATAATTGTAGCTGTAGACAATTGAGATTATGGTACAAGGTTAACGTAGACGTAGGCAGCTATCACCTGATAACGAGAGAATCAAATCAACTGTGCGCAAAATACTTAAAGCTAATCAGATCTATAATAAGTCGTAGGTGGCATAAGCTTATGGTTCCTATCACAAAGACAATTAAAAAAAATACAAAGGAAAAATTTCAAATGCGCTTTACCATAAAGATAATAAATAATTGCTGAATCTTATCAGGCGTTATCAGTTTGTATGTTAGCTATTAGAACAATTTCCCAGAAGGGATTAATAATAAGTACAAAAAAAATGTTCGGATGTTGAATCTTATTTATTGAATATCACTATATTATTCTTCGATGAATTTAATTCTCACTAATATTTTGGTGCAATTTCACTATGACAAAAAAAAAAAACAATTCATTGAGATGTCTGATCATCCACAATTATTTTAATTATAAATATTAAAACGCGACCAGGTATGACTCTACTAATTTTTTTTTAAATTGATAAGTCCCACAATGCAAAAAAAATCAATTTAAAAAAACAAAACAAATGTTCATTAAATCAGCAGTTTCCTACTCACTGGACCAAAATTAAGTCACTTATCCTCTCGGCTGGTGAACGGAGAAATTCCCCAAAATTCAGCGAAAAGAAGCCTCGAGACCACACCAACTCCTGCTGACACGCTGCTCCAACTCCCATGCAACTTCCGGAATCGCAGGTCGTAATTCTCCTGACTCTTAACTAGCAGGTATTTTCAAATCGGGTGCTCAAGGAGCATCAACGGTATCCAAATCCGTCACAGTAGTGTATTCCCATTAAACAGGAGCAGGAAAACCACACCAATTCGTAAAGGCCTAAAAACGAGGCGTAAGAACAATGCCGCTCGAAATTATTAAGTATTACCTCAGATGGTAGAGGCCTTAGGAAAAAAATATTCGTCCCCAACGATAGGTTAGATGAATAAGGTGACAAAATTCGAAATACTGAAATCGAGAGTACAGAAAATTAGAGGATGATTCAGAATTTAGAAATTGGACCATACCTTCAAAATGGCGGAAATCCACAATACGTAAAATAAAACCCGACTGATTGTCGATTGCCTTCAACGAAGCAAGAAGATTACTCCCACAAATTTTCATCCAGCCAAAACAATGCTGAGTAGACCTCAATGTACAAAACAAACTGAAGGTGCCACTAATTAACTTGTGAGAAAACTTTTTACGAGACTGCGAATTTATTAAAATAAACCGTACACTTCGATAGCTGTACAACGAATGTCATTCATTCCTAAAGAAAGGTCGAGCAAAGGTCCTAACAAAGAAACCAAAATTTCCCAAAATGAAATCAGAGGGCAGCATTCACCACACATGATTTGGCAACGCTACATCTAGTGCAAAAATAAATAACCACAACAAATTTAAAACAATACAAGGGTTGTAACAAAATAAAGGTTTTCCCAAGGATGGTAGCGATAACTCCTCCGAGCGCAGCAATGCGAGCAAAGAGCGGACGAAAAACAATAACAAACAACAGCTGATAGCTGCAACGACGGGATGAGATTACAAAATTTACTAGAAAGGGCCAAGGAAGGTCAAAACAAAAGGCGCACCGAAACGTATGCGTGAAATAATTAATAACAGGATACCAACCCTGCAGGAAGGTTTACAAGAACCCAACGAGTCAGGAAGAAGCGAAAAATGTCAGCAACCAGTTTAACACGAACGTGATAACGCAAAAGAATATAATGACCAACGACCAAAATTATTTATTTTATATTTTTGCCTCCACCTCGTCCATCAGCCGGCATTCAAAACCAAACTGTTACATTCCCCCCTTTCTTCCAGACACAAAAATCCTATAAACTATTTTTGTGGCTCCTGTTCGTCTGTTCGATTCTCGCGGAAAGGTTTCAGATCCTTTGAATGGTACACCCCAAGATCCTTACCAACCTCGTTTACCAGTTGATATGTCCAGATGGACAATTTCTTGGAGACCACACAGGGTCCAACAAACTTCGGGGCGAGCTTGGCATTGAAATAATAAGCTGCGTTAGAGAGGGCGAAATTTCGTCTTAGCACTCGATCACCTACATTATACTCCTGATCCCTCCTACGTAAGTCATAATAATGTTTATTGCGTTCAAAAGACCTCTTCAAATTGCTTTTAACACCCTCATATATCTGAGGCCACAGCTTCATCTGAATATCGCTCGTGGTCCGATCAAACGTAGCGGAGTCCAACTCGTCGTTACCGAAGTCCCTTCCATCTAAAATCTGCCTGCGACCAAAATTCAAATAGTACGGGGTAAACCCAGTCACCTCATGCCGAGCTGTTCGTATAGCGCATCCAAACTCGTAAAGATGGTCTGCCCAAGTTCGGTGGTTCTCTTCAACATACGATCTAAGCATCGTCTTAAGGACGCGATTAACGCGCTCAGTCGGGTTGGCCTGCGCATGGTAGTATGGATTATATCTGATTCCCGCCCCATAGCGAGCGCACAATTTCTTAAAAACTGATCCAAATTGCTTACCATTATCCACCAAAACGAGCTGAGGGACACCAAACATCAAAAATACCTCATTCTCCAGTTTAGTAACTACACTCTGAGCGTTAGCTGTCCTCAATGGAAAGAACAATGGAAACTTGCTAAAATAATCCGCAATAACGAGAACGTGAGTAAACCCAGAGGACGACCGAGGTAAAGGTCCAACCAAATCCAGACTAATCATTTGCCAAGGTCTGCCGACTACCGGTTGGGACAAAAGTTTGCCCGCAGGTTTCTGTTGAAGAGGTTTACACTTCTGACACACCTTGCAAACACGAACATATCTTGCCACATCAGCTCTCATATTGGGCCAGTAGTATTTTTCCCATAAACGATTATACGTCTTGTATACACCCATGTGTCCAGAAGTCGGGCTATCATGAAATTTATAAAGTAGTTCCCCTCGTCTCTCTTTAGGTACTAGCTCCTTCCAATTTTCAGCAGCTCCTAGTTCCTGCTTGGCATACTTAAAAATCTTGCCCCCGTCCACACGCCACTTCGCAAATTTCGTGGGCTTGGTCAAAATCTTCTCTCTCATCCTTAAAAACCAAGAGTCTGTAACTGCCACCTCGTCAATCTTCACTTCATCCGTTGCTACCACGGTCCTCGATAATAGATCAGGTACGACATGCTCCTTTCCTTTCCGGTGTACAATGGTGTAATCGTATTGTTGGAGCCTCACCGCCCAACGAGCAAGTCTACCCGATGGTTCTTTGAGATTATGTAACCACAACAGGGAGTAGTGGTCTGTTATGACCTGAAAGTGGACTCCTTCTAAATACGGTCTCAGTTTCTCTATGGCCCATAGGACAGCGAGACATTCCCGTTCTGTTGTGGAAAAATTTCTCTCATTCCTCGTCAAAGACCTACTAAGGAAACAGATCACTCTCTCCTCGCCTTCAATTGTCTGGGTCAGGACTGCACCAAGGCCATAACCAGACGCGTCCGTCTGTAGTACAAAGGGAGCTTCAAAATCAGGACAAGACAAAACCGGTGCCGTAACTAAAACTTCCTTAAGACGTTTAAAAGCAGCGTCACACTCCTCACTCCACACGAACTTAGAATGCTTTCTGAGAAGACCGGAAATGGGAAAAATTAATTCCGAAAACCTGGGGACAAACCGCCGGTACCAAGAGGCGAATCCTATCAAGCTCCTAACTTCACTAACAGTTTTCGGAGCCTTTACTTGGAGTAGCGCTTGTATCTTTTCCGGATCAACGTTGAGACCCTGAGCGTTAACGATGTATCCTAAGTACTTGAGTTCTGGACAGCAAAATTTACATTTTTCCCGACTTAAAGTGACACCGGCTACACGTAGCCTAGAAAATACCTCTTCCAAAATAACCAAATGCTCTTCAAATGTCGATGTCACAATAACCACATCGTCTAAGTACACAAATACATGTGGTTCTAACGAAGGACCTAGAACGCCATCTATAAATCTCTGCCACGTTGCTGGAGCGTTGTGTAACCCGAACGGCATCCTGGTGAACTGGAACAAGCCCCTATTGGGGATGGTGAACGCCGTATATTGTTTCGAATCGGCCGACAATGGAATTTGCCAATAAGCCGATTTCACATCGAGTGCGGATAAGTATCTGGCGTTTTTCAGTTTATCGAGTGTGTTGCTAACATAGGGTAGAGGGTAGGCGTCACGCTCCGTTACTTTATTGAGCCTCCTAAAGTCAACACAAAAGCGATAAGTACCATCCTTCTTCTTGACCATGAGGATAGGCGATGACCAAGCACTATTGGATGGTTCCACAACACCCTGAGATATCATCTCATTCAACTCCTCGTCTATGTGCCGCTGCAAGTAAGGCGACACTGGATAGTACCGTTGCTTGATTGGAGGGGAAGAAGTTCTGATCACATGCTCTACATCTGTGGCACATCCCAATTTACTCTGGCCATGAAACGAAAAATATGCATCCAACAACTGTTGCAAGTCTAACTTCTGCTCCACAGATAATTCCCAGTTCAAGGCCGCTTTACCACACTCGACCTGAGCAAGCTCCTGAGAGGACTCCGTAAGAAACTTCCAACTCCCCGTCCGTAAATTCGGAATAATTTCCATGGCCTTCCAGAAGTCAACACCAAGAATAAGTAGATGAGGAAGTTCCGGTACCACTAGAAGATCAATGACCTTAACCCGACCTTCCAACTGCACGGGGACCGATATCTCTCCAATACTGTGGCACTTTTGGCCATTGGCTACGGTACATGAAATACTATTACATTCATTCAACAAAACACCACTATCCTTTAATCTTGACCATCCTAACATTCCTAAAATGGTCCTGGAGGCGCCAGAATCAAGAAGTCCCAATAATTTCCGTCCTAAAATTTCCACAGCCAAGTAGGGCCTCTCATCCTGGTTTGCGTGGGCGATAATAAAATCGAGAATACTGGTGGTTGCTGGGGAAGGTTGGTGAGACGCTAAGCAACCAATTAGCGCCTGCCCTGGCCGTTTCCCGAGCTGCAACTTGGGCAATTAAATTTTGTATAACCAACTTTTCCGCAACGGAAACACCTCTTAACCTTGGGTTCACGGCAATCAGCCATCCTATGACCGACCTTACGGCAATTAAAACAGACACTCGATGACGCAATGGTATGTACCGCGGCTGAAGTTGGGTCATCCAAAATAAAAGCCAAGTCTGGTTCCAAGTCACTACGTTTCCCTGCTGGAGGTACGAAATTATCAACTGCCAACTTCTTCGTTTCTACCTGTCGTCCGAACTGTAGCAACTCATCAATCGAATTTACTTCTCTGAAACCCAATTGCATTTGGTACAATGGTGCAATGTTGCGGAGCAGAATTCGTAGTCTGACCGACTCCGAAAGCTTCTGGCTTAAGCGAGAAAATAGATTATCCATCACGACCAGGTAGGAACCCATGGTTTCTCTAGGATCCTGTGTTCTACGTTTAATTTCTTCGAAAAGCCGTTCATCATAATCAGCTGGTAGATACTCTTCTCGCAGTAATTTTACTAGTGACTCCCAATCTAGAGCCTGCGAATGTCGTGACCTGTACCATAAGAGAGCCTGTCCCTCAAATAGATCCCGTGCGGATGCAAAGAGCTGCGTCTTCGAAACGTTCCTCGCGACAGAGAGCTCATCCACCTGTTGCAGAAACGAATTTAGGGAAATACCCGCGTTTCGACCGGAGAACTTTAAGCCCCAATTCATCACTGGAACTGTCTTTACACTTGAAGACGGCTGATCCGTTCCTAACGGGGTCGAAACCGCTAATGGATTAGATAGATCTTCTTCTTCCTCTGTTTGGCCTACATTAATGAGGAGGCTATCAAGGACCCCTGGCGAGGTACCTTTCTCCTGGTGTTTCTCAGCTTTTGCAGCTTTATCCCCCGATTCTGCCATCAACGCCAGAATCGTCGTAAGTACCGCACTTCGCTCTGAAACGGAGGCTGCATCCTTAGCCTGCATGGCATCCGCCCTACCCAACAAAAAACTCAATTTGGACTGTAACTTCTTAAAACTACTTGATTTGGAGTCTGCATCAAAATCCTTCAACAAGTCTTGTACCTCTGTAATTTTATCTTTCACCGCCTGCAAATCTTCTTCGGAAGAGAAAGGGTAGTCTGGTACTGATATGCTGGCTCCGTCTCTTTCCAACCGAAACAACTGCCTTAATGACTTCCTCATCTCCCCCACAGTTCCCGCACCTGCTCCCCTTACTGCCAACTCATACTCCAGTTCGTCCTGGGAAAGGCGACCTATATCTACCTTCCTCTCCATGACCTTCAACTCCAACCCTATTTAACACCTAACAAAATACAACAAAATTGGTCCACCTGAAAATGTCGAAAAGTTTCCAAAGAATGCCCCACGTTGGGCGCCAAAAATGCGACGCTAAATTTCACTCCCGCAGTACAATGCCGAAAATTCCAAATAAGGTAACCAGCCGCCAGCTTACAATCAGTGGAGAAGGCTGGGTCAAGAGTTCCAAAAGAGGGCGCCACGTGTTTGTGTGGTTACCTTTTGAACAAATGGTCTTGTAGCACCTAAGGGAGAAAACGATCGTAGTTCCAAACACGAAAAATCCACTAATAACTACGGGTGATCCAGAAAAAAAAAACAATCCAATACACTTAGTTCGTATATTCTGCCAATTCAAAAAAACATTTGCATATACAAATATCATGAAAGAACATTCCATCTAATCTAGGAATAGTTACCAAAAATGTTCATATGCTTTAAAATAATAGAATAATTGTAGCTGTAGACAATTGAGATTATGGTACAAGGTTAACGTAGACGTAGGCAGCTATCACCTGATAACGAGAGAATCAAATCAACTGTGCGCAAAATACTTAAAGCTAATCAGATCTATAATAAGTCGTAGGTGGCATAAGCTTATGGTTCCTATCACAAAGACAATTAAAAAAAATACAAAGGAAAAATTTCAAATGCGCTTTACCATAAAGATAATAAATAATTGCTGAATCTTATCAGGCGTTATCAGTTTGTATGTTAGCTATTAGAACAATTTCCCAGAAGGGATTAATAATAAGTACAAAAAAAATGTTCGGATGTTGAATCTTATTTATTGAATATCACTATATTATTCTTCGATGAATTTAATTCTCACTAATATTTTGGTGCAATTTCACTATGACAAAAAAAAAAAACAATTCATTGAGATGTCTGATCATCCACAATTATTTTAATTATAAATATTAAAACGCGACCAGGTATGACTCTACTAATTTTTTTTTAAATTGATAAGTCCCACAATGCAAAAAAAATCAATTTAAAAAAACAAAACAAATGTTCATTAAATCAGCAGTTTCCTACTCACTGGACCAAAATTAAGTCACTTATCCTCTCGGCTGGTGAACGGAGAAATTCCCCAAAATTCAGCGAAAAGAAGCCTCGAGACCACACCAACTCCTGCTGACACGCTGCTCCAACTCCCATGCAACTTCCGGAATCGCAGGTCGTAATTCTCCTGACTCTTAACTAGCAGGTATTTTCAAATCGGGTGCTCAAGGAGCATCAACGGTATCCAAATCCGTCACAGTAGTGTATTCCCATTAAACAGGAGCAGGAAAACCACACCAATTCGTAAAGGCCTAAAAACGAGGCGTAAGAACAATGCCGCTCGAAATTATTAAGTATTACCTCAGATGGTAGAGGCCTTAGGAAAAAAATATTCGTCCCCAACGATAGGTTAGATGAATAAGGTGACAAAATTCGAAATACTGAAATCGAGAGTACAGAAAATTAGAGGATGATTCAGAATTTAGAAATTGGACCATACCTTCAAAATGGCGGAAATCCACAATACGTAAAATAAAACCCGACTGATTGTCGATTGCCTTCAACGAAGCAAGAAGATTACTCCCACAAATTTTCATCCAGCCAAAACAATGCTGAGTAGACCTCAATGTACAAAACAAACTGAAGGTGCCACTAATTAACTTGTGAGAAAACTTTTTACGAGACTGCGAATTTATTAAAATAAACCGTACACTTCGATAGCTGTACAACGAATGTCATTCATTCCTAAAGAAAGGTCGAGCAAAGGTCCTAACAAAGAAACCAAAATTTCCCAAAATGAAATCAGAGGGCAGCATTCACCACACATGATTTGGCAACGCTACATCTAGTGCAAAAATAAATAACCACAACAAATTTAAAACAATACAAGGGTTGTAACAAAATAAAGGTTTTCCCAAGGATGGTAGCGATAACTCCTCCGAGCGCAGCAATGCGAGCAAAGAGCGGACGAAAAACAATAACAAACAACAGCTGATAGCTGCAACGACGGGATGAGATTACAAAATTTACTAGAAAGGGCCAAGGAAGGTCAAAACAAAAGGCGCACCGAAACGTATGCGTGAAATAATTAATAACAGGATACCAACCCTGCAGGAAGGTTTACAAGAACCCAACGAGTCAGGAAGAAGCGAAAAATGTCAGCAACCAGTTTAACACGAACGTGATAACGCAAAAGAATATAATGACCAACGACCAAAATTATTTATTTTATATTTTTGCCTCCACCTCGTCCATCAGCCGGCATTCAAAACCAAACTGTTACAGGGTGCTCCATTTAAAATAAGAAAGTTGCCATCTACTTCCGGTATAAGGTAAAATCAAAAATACCTTTATTAGAAAGTTCGCAATTACATTTCTCCGTAAAAAAATTTTCAGAATCAAAAACATAGCCGTCAAAAGTTAGCAGGGGGGATTTACTTTATGTCCGCACTGTATTTCATAAAAATAGAACTACAGTATTTTTTTGCAATTTTTGCGTCTCAAATTACTGGCCTATTAGTGCAATTGCGCTTTACAAAACCTCGTCCTGGGGGGTTATGCTTGAATCACCCTACAAGATGTAAACAACATGACAAGGACAGTCTTTTGCATTTTTGCATTTGAATGACAAGGATAGAATGATGAAAGTCGTATACGATATCGTGTCGAGTGGTTCGAGCATATGCCCCTTCACCAACTGAATGTCTGGTGGCTGCAGTTTTTGTTTCTTCCTCTATAGTAACAATATTTGAACACAGACGTCAAACTCAGTTCTAAAATAAAAAAAAAATAAGAGCAGTATAGTACATAAAATGTGTCCCAGGAAAAACTAAATATCCCTGCAGTATAATTTCTTTAAAATGCCAGGCTTATTACTAATAATGGGCGTTCGTAATTTATTTACAGTTCAACTTCAATTACAGTGAACATTCGATATAGTCAACTTGACTGACAACAAAATTTCAAAAAGTGGCCTTTATAAAAAAAGTTGATTATATCAAGGTGAGTAGTCAAAATAAAAAAAAATAATTAAAGTCAAATGTTTGGAAGGTAACATGAGTTTTTATTATCAAAAGAACATATTTTGTAATAACATGTTTATTCAAACTTTTGAAGAACTGCTTTTTCTCGAATTTTTCTTAGGAGGTGAATATCATTTATAGGAAGGCAAACACTATCTGACCACTCAATAACTAAATTGAACGAGCTGATAAGTTTGACAATATCAAATATTTGAACATTGTTCCTCTCATCTAAATTTTCTTCGACTGTTCCATGTTCATGACGAAATCAAGGTCCTTCCGCCCATTCCATTATTTCATCATCAGTTGCGACATTTTCTCTTATTACTGAATTCAATAATCTAGCAATAGGATATCCTCTTCTGTAAAATGGCCAGTTGGTGATTTGAAATTAAAGTCTTCAGATGAAGAGTACAGCTTAAATGTATTTACAATTACACTTTGTGGAACTTCGTTCCAGGACTCCACTGCCATATAAGCTACATCTTTAAGCGTAATTCTGTTTAAAGCAATGTTAATGTCCACAAATTGGGACGCTACTGTTGTTAACAAATGCTTGCGGTTACGGACTTTAAGAGATTTGATTATGTGCTGATCGAGGGGTTGTAGGTAAGGAGTCATATTTGCATGGAAAAACAAAATTTTGAAATTTTCATTTTCAATTGCCCCATGACACGTTGCATTGTCGATGATTAGTAGAGCTTTGATAGGTAACTTTTTTGATGTCAAGTACAATGTTACTTCAGGAATAAATTGTTTCAAAAACCACTCCCGAAATAAATTTGTCGTCTGCCAGGAATTTTTGGATGATCGATAATATAACGGAATTGTAACATTATTAAAACACCTTGGATGAGTTGCCTTTCCTATCATCATTAAAGGTAATTTGTGATTGCCTGTAGCATTAACACAGGGCATTAAAGTAACCCTTTCCTTTCTATTTTTCGACCAGGAGCTGTTACTTCATTTCCATGAACGTTAGTTTTATTTGGCAATCCTTTGTACACTAGTCCTGTTTCGACACAATTATAGATTTGCTCCATTGCATATTGGTTTTCATTAATAATTTCTTTATAATTTTCCAGGAAAACTGGAATTTGCGAAGCGTTGTATGACAGTTATTTTTCACCGGATATAGTTAATAACCGAATGCCATGTCTTTTTTAAAGTTGTTCACCCACCCATCACTTGCCAAAAATGTCCCTGTAAATCCCATTTGAACATAAATTTCCTTACCCTTTAATTTTAAAATTTCATTAGTGACGATATTTTTCAAGTTCCGCTGTTGCAAAAACCATGTATATTAATGCTTTCTCCATTTTAGGAAATTTCGAGATATCATCCTTTATCTCTTTTTTGGAATATTGGTTTCTAAGTTTTCTTAATTTTTGAAATTGTAGATTTAGTCACATCAAATTCAACACACAGCGTCCCCTTTTCGATTTCACTTAAAATATTAAGTTTTTGTTAAATAGTTAATTAACGTCTCTTGTTTTTTTTTCATCTTTATTCGGGTCTATAGGGTTGAAAATAGGTTGAAAAGATTATTTTATCGAATATAAAATAGTACTCCTATATTGTTTTATGAGGAGTAGAAGAAGTTCTTTTACTCCGAATAAAACATGCTATTTTTTCTTCAAACATCGAAATTTTTAGAATAGTAATATAACAAATAATTTTATAATTTGACATTTAATTTTCGTACAACACACAATACAATATTAGAGTATATTGGGTTGCCTAAAATTCATTTCTACTTTTTTTAAATTATAATTTAATGGTAATTATAATTAACATTGTTTAATTTCAATACGACATGTATATTGGGTTGCGGAATAAGCGGAGTAGAAATTTAATTTCTACTCCTAGGGAGTACAAAGTGACCATAGAATTAACGAAGATAAAAAGTGACATTTTAAAGCCTGTCAAACGTCACAGAAGACTGTACTTTAATGACATTTGAAGAAAAACTTATTTTTTCAAAGGTGACTATATTGAATGACAGAAAACTAAAATTGTTTACTATATCAAGGGTTGCTTATAGCAAAAGTTTCTTTTATCAATGGTGACTATATCGAATGTTCACTGTATATTTCTCATATGGCTTTGTTTACGTAAGGAATAAATGTAGTTACGTTGTTCCTAATAAGGGGTGGCAGATGCGATTTATCAGAATTCGCTTTCATACTCTTTAATGTCTTTAACTGAAAATTTTTCTTCATCATATTTTAGAAGATAATTTTCTAAAATTTATTCTGGATATCTTTTAATAATTCTGACGGCAATGATGTAGTCGAAAGTTTCCAGAACTGAATATATTGGTTGGTACGGTCGACGAAACCATAGCTGTGACTATGCCTGGGTTTTCCAAGACTAACTAGTTTATTATTAAATAGAAAAAAATAACAAATAGAAAAGTTTTAAACAGTTTTACATCTTAACTAAATTCAAAAAATATACAGGGTGTTCCTGTTTAAAATATTTTTTCTTTTCCGTTCCTTAAAAATAAAACACCCTGTCTACTTGATAATAATTTTAAGTTTACCGCACTAAAAACACACCCCGTATATGTATAGTTTATGGGCCGTTTTCTAAAGCATTGAGCTTATGAGCGTTATGCGTCTAGACAAAATAATAAGAAATATGTTCGAACAGATTTAACATTATCAAATAACTAGCGAGAAACATAGTTTGAAATTCGCAGTTTCCAAAACATTACTATTTTTGATATTCTATACAATGATATCAAACTTGACTCATATTAACTCGGAAACTATGGGCACTAAAATGTTGATAATATGTGCGCGGACAAATCCCATTCACTCTCCTTAATTTCATCTTTTTATTCAAAGCAGTTTTCGCTATAGAGCGTTTGGAGAAAGACTTTTGGCACACCCTGTATGTGTATGTATCAGTTTAATAAATTCCAACTTTTTTGGATCTATCCCGCGTTCGGGATTATAGACAAGTCCATTTCTAAATTAAATAAAAATATATTCTACAATCTCATACGAACTTATATTATGTTATTTATTGATTCGTTTCTGATTTTCTGAGAAAAACTTCTTATGTTCTAATTCGATAAATAAATGATATTTATTTCATAGAAATCTTTAGAGATTTTATAGTTTTTTATGAAAAATTATACTTTAGAGTATACAGATAAAATAAACTAACTAGAATTAATAAAACTATTACAATTCTCACATGAACTAGCGAATATGATTTATTATTATAGTTTCGATTTTTATAGAAAAATGTGAATCTAAATACTATTCCCTTGAATATCATAATAAACGAGACCAGTAAAATATATTTTTGCAATAAAAATGATAATAAATAAAATTAATCACATACTTCTATTAAAAATTCTTGTGCCACAGAAAAATAAGAGAAAATATATATCTTTGTAGGTTGAATTTTGTTTCTTTGTTATTTAGATTTAATATTCGTTACTGCATTGTTAATTTTTATTATAAAACATTAAAATAAAATATGTTTGATGAATAATTGTTTTCTGTCACTTGATAAAATTTACTTTTTAAATATGTTTTTCCTGTATTTAAAACTCCCTCAAAGTAGTTTTTTTATTGCAGTACCCATTATGTATTTAAATAATACAATATAAGCTAAACAATTTTGCTATTCTCAGCCTCAGTATAGTGTGTAAAATAGATAATAAAGGTTACAATAATTGTTCATCAATTAAATTTTGTTAACGTTGCGTTGCAATATTAACAACTAACGAGTTGTTTTGTATTTTATAGACTCTAAGCAAGATTTTGTCGTTTACTTATTATTTGTGCAATATTTTAAGATGGAAATACCTGTTAGCCTTAAGCTGGATTCTAATGATTAATTACTCTGGTCTACAACAAAATTAGCTCAAATAAAACAATATAATCTTTTTAAAGATTTTCGTACGCTCAATTCAAATCTGAAAATAATATTTTTCTTTTGCATCAGCTTTTCACATTAAATTTAAAATTTCAAAAATTCTAAAAAAGGCAATAATTTTTCTTGATATTTTTCGACAAGCGGCTATAGTTCGGTGAAATTGAGCCATATCGATATTCTGTTACTTTCAAATAGTCTGGGATGTCAGTCTGTTTCTTATTTCATACCAAGCGCAAAATGGTTTTAAAAATTAATTTCTTCCACAAACGTTTAGATTTTTCCCAGAAAATTTTCGTGCTGTGTTTAATAAACATAGAAAAAGATTCTATCAGGATATTATTGAAAAAATAATTATTTGTCTTAAAAATATATTTTTGTTAAGTATTCAACTGATAATATCTCAAAAACTTAATCTTCTATAGTAAATCTGGTTAGTGAAACCTACAAGAATTATATAATTTTATTTCAGAGCCAGAACTTTTTTATTTTTTGGTAGAACAGTTTTTTTTAAATAAAATGTTTGTAATATTTAAAAGTTTTGAGACCTATAAAGTGTAAAGCACTTTCATTTTAAAACCATTTAATGTTATACTATTAATTTTTGTCTTACACGTTTCATGTTAAAGCTTTGTTTTTCCTCCAATAATTTGAAATTTATATTATATTTAATGGCAATCAAGATATGTATATAGCTTATAGTTCTATTGTCATAAAGCTGTACCTACGACACAATAAACACGAAACCAAAAAGCTTCAATATTTGATAAATAGTACAGTTAAATCTTATTTGCTTCTTTTTTAAAATATGACGTTTTTAACTTCCTCTTTTTACCACTTAGTTTTATAATTCAATTTAATTGTTATTACCAGAAGTATGTACTTTAACATTCCTATTCGCTATGTCTTTATGAGAGACCATAGAAGAGGACCTACTACTATAGTCTAAGCATGTCTGTAGATTCTCATTAAACTTAAAGAGTAATTATAATTGTCTCAACTTAGGTGGGATTGATCTTTCGTTAATGGCGTTACACGTAATTACTTTACGAACTTTAAGTACTTGGTCATTTAAAACATTTTATACAACGTGTCCTAGAAGTTAAAAATCAGAAATCAGAGTGTAGAAAATGTGATTATTACCTTGCTTTTATTAAAAAAAAAATAACGAATTTCATAATTTACATTTATTTTATCTATTTAAATTATTTTAGAGTAATTTTAATATATTTTATTAAAAAAAAAATACCAAAAAAAAGTAAACATACTTCGAACTTACAACTTACCAATGTTTAATAATAAGTACAAAAAATAGAGTGTTACATTTAAAAAAGATGATGTCATTTCCGATGAAACGAAATTGAAAATTTTTTAGTTCAATAAATGCGTTTTTTAGGCCATTTAACACACTAAAATTTCAAATTTTTATTTTCATAAATAAAGAAATTACAGTGAGCCTAATTCCGTGGACACCCGGTATAACTATACTACTTTATTTTGAAATGAAAAAAAAAATATTGGTCATTAATTTTTTTAATGGTTTGATACGGTTTTTATAGCATAAAATGATATCTTATTAAGAGTGTTTTGCAACAACACCACAAAGCTTATACTTCTAGATGACACAAGTATCAAAAATTATTTCAATAGATCAAATATTAACGCTATAGATCAAAAATTGTTATTATACAGTGTGCTGAAAAAGTCGCGAACAAGCTTCAATCATTAAACAAGGGTCAAATAATTAAAAAAACTATTTGGTTAATAAGTAAAATTATTGACAACTTTCAAAGAAGTAAACTTGACAAAATTGTTTTTAAAGTATACTTACTTTCAATACACAGGGTGTCTCACTGAAAACTTCAAATGTCGATTATTTGATAACTAATTTTTTTTTTAAATAACCGAACACGTCGATTTTTGTTTTGAGGGGGACACATTATAAGACTGATTTAACCACTCTCCCGTCGCTCCCTTAAGCGGGGGTGTTAACCCCCAAATTTCTTAAAAGGCAAAAAGTGTTGAGTAATATATCATTTGAAAGCTGCTTATAATTGAAATTCAATGGTATAAATTAAATTAAAATTGAACTATTCGTTTTAAAGAAAAAATAAATAAAAACTCATTGAAATAAATTAATTTAAAAAATTAACCCTTGCCGCCAAAAAAAATTTTCCGAGAAACACCGGCGTAAAATTAACACACATTTTTCGTGCTTTTTTCGCACATGTTTGGGTTCTAAATCACTAGAGTCGGCCATAATGAAACTAGAAATTGAATATTTTTTTAATTTTATAATAGAATAAAAAATATAATCATATCTTTTTATTTTTCTTAAAAACAAAACGAAAACTAACTCGGAAAATCCCACGCCGGCACCAACCGGCATAAATGTGAATCGGCGTAAATTGAACCGATGCAAAACGACGGTTACCTGTATCTTTACATTCTCAACAGAAAGTAATATTTTTGATTTAGAATGCAATATACAATACAATTATCTTTGTTTTCTGTACTATATTGAACGAAAATAACTAAAAATGTACAAATAAATTTTTAAAGTTTGAGCACACATATCTTGATATAATCTGCTAGAAGGATTTTTTTGAATATTTTCCCTTGTCTAGCGAGTGATTTTTAACAACGTACTGTGGAGGTGTTCGCGACTTTTTCAGCACTCAGCACCCTGAATAAGAAGTATTTTTTGTATATGGACATGTCTACATGAACATAATTTTATCATAGGAGATTTATAATGATCCAATTTTAAAATGCTTAATACCCTTTATGACTAATCAAATAAAAGCCGCAAAAAATTTAAACTAACGGCCGCAATTAAAATTAATTCGAACGATTCGTTTTGGAAAAAAAAAAATAATACCTAATAAATCATAACATCAAAAATTCGCAAAACTATGATGTGAAACTAAAATTATCTCATCCACACAAGATTTAATTAAATTTTAAATCTAAATGGTTTGCAGAAAACGATTTTACCAAAATTAAAGACCTTTAGTATTTTATATGTTGAGCCAAATAACTTGAATTCAAGCAGCTTAATTTCACTTTTATGTTCACATTAATTTAAACAATACAGTTGAATCAAATAGCTTTTTAAAAGGACGTTAAATTGCAAATAAATATAAATGAACACATTAAATATACCGGGTGTAAACAAAACATGGGTCACCTCCATAATTTTTAAATAAAAATTTGATTTGACTCATCTTATACGCTAAACATTTTTAAAAGTAACGCCGTATTTTTTTTATTTATATAGAGCAGAAATTTTTGATTTTTAGGTAACCGATTTTTCTCAAAAACCACAAAATCGCTGACTATAATCAATTTTCCACCTCCCGATGGAACAGACTATGGTCTTTTGTGTCTGCAGCGGATTCCAAAAGGTCATTATTCAGGCAAAGACAACAATGTAAATAATAACGAATTGCCGGAAAATGATGACGTTTTGAAAGAAAATCCGGCCTCAGAACACTTCTTGCACGTGTAACTTCAGAAGGCTAATATAACAAATAAATTATGGAGAATATGAAGAAAACTTAAGAACATAACCTTAACCTATTTAATTAAAAAAATCATAAACTGAAAAAATAATTTTTTTATTTCTTTGCCATTTTTCAACATTTTATCAACTTTTTCAGTATATCAGACTATGTTCAAAATGCTTCTTCTAAGTAAAGGAAAAGACCTACGATTTCAAACTTTTCCTTGATTTGTTGAAAATATGAAGAACTTTAAGAAAACTTAAAAAGTGCAACCTAGTGGGTCTTATCTTGAAAAAAAATTCAAAAACTGAAGAAGGATAGTTTTTTAAGTAAATATTATTTCTTTGCGATTTCTTTTCAACATTTTAATAACTACTTTTGTTTTACTGTTACTAATTAAAAGAGAATGATTTTAGCTTTCTAGTGATTTTTTTTTAAATCCTAGGCACATTTCTTAAAATGTAAATCCTATAACTCCAAAACTGTACAAGATAGACAACTACTTTTTTTCATTTTATGTCGATTAAATTTTCTTTAGTTTGTAACCCTGAAGTTTGGTTAACCAAACCTTTTATGTACACGGTCTTCAAAAATGATTGATACTGTTGACATTGCATGGTAGGAAACCTAAGTTTCCCACAGTTGGGTATACTGAAATGAATACGTTATACTCCGGTGAAAAAACCATCGCTTATTTTTTCACTGCACTAATTTAAAATTTGCAACATACTGAGAAATAACTTGAAAAAATACCCAAAAAAACTGCTGCGGGACGCTTTAGTTAAAGTGACAGATCAGATTTGAATGAACATTAACAGGTACACCAACTTAGCAAGTCTAATATCACTACCATCAAATCATTTTGCTTGTGTCTATTTTTATATTTTTCGTTTTGGGGATAGTAATTAAATTTAAAGCGAGTGACTCAATATCTTTGCATTTAAAAGAGTTATTTGCAAAAATGCTCTTTAAAAAAGTTCAAAAATTAATAACTCAAAAACTACTTTAATAATTTTACATACTACAATATAGGTACATATTTGTATAATTTATAACGAGTTTGGGTTTTTATCAAATTAAAGAAAAAAATTTTATATTTTATATTTTTCTAAAATTATGTTATTCTATGAATAAAAAATGCTATTGAAATGAAATAATACTGAAAAAATTTTTAAAGCATAAAATGTGTTTGCTTTATAGTAAAATTTCAAATTTTTGTTTTCATAAATAAAGAAATTATAAAGGTAAACCGTATTTGTTTAAACCCAATTTTTGAAATCCACAAATAGTATTTTAATATTGAACATAATCTGGGGACTAAATAAATACAAAAATAAATATTAGATAATTTTGTACTGAATTCATAAAACAATATTAAGGCAAATACTACTATTTTTTCTTTTTTAATTCTTTTTGTTAAAATAGATTTCCCAGTAAACCAATTTGTAACTTATATATAAAATACACATAGATAGCTCGTAAATTCTCCTATGTAGCTAATTTAACGTAAAATATATGTATATTTTACATATATAATATTATATTATTTTCTCTATGTAAATAATAAGTAAAATTTATAATGTGTTATTTATATAGAATTATTTACATATACAATTTATAAGTTCGTATATGTATATTTTATATATAAATAATAATTTATTATTAATGTAAAATATCGCCTGTGTTATTTACATTAGACATTTAATGTAAAATATACCTACATAAATTATTTACATATATTCTTTATGTAAATAATTCATACATAAAATATAAAATAAAATAACTTATTAGAAAAATGTATGGAAGTTGGGTCAGAATTTATTTATTTTGTTATAAATAATTTTAACTACTTAATTTTTATATTTAATGTCTTTATTTTGAATATTTTTAAAGTTTAGAATTTTTTCTTATTTTTTTTTAAATTATGCGAGAAGGGTTAAAATTCATTGTTTATTTTGTAATAACTTTTTTTAACTTGACTAATTTATATTTATGAATATTCAATATATTTATGAAAATAATATATAAAAATTCTGGCCAAGGATATTAAGCATAAAATAATAAAAGCAAAATATACTGCAAAATTGCGCTTACCAAAGAAGTCCAACATTCAACACCGACATTATTAGAAAAAAGTTGAGTTATAATTTATAATTTATTTATTTTGTTAAAAATAATTTTAACTACTTAATTTTTATATACATATAATTGAACTTCTTTTAACTTCACTAATTTATTTTTAATTTTTTTTTTATTTGTATTAAAACAAATATTATATATGTGGAATTGCTTTAAAACAATGTTTTTGTGTCTTCGATGGTCGAACGGTTAGGTGGCTTGATTCGACAATTTGCTACTGCTGTTGCCGTTGCGTGGGTTCGAATCCCGCAAATCCCACTTTAAGTTTAACATGGTTTAAGTTAGATAATATTAATGTATTATACTTGTGATTACTTACTAGAAATGGCCTGGTAGCAGCTAATTACTACATTGTACCGTCCAAGCAAAAAAATGATATTTTTTGTTTTTATTTACTTATATCTGATATATATTTTATATATATTTTATATATAAAAATTTACATAATTTACACATAATAACCTATCCTCAAATATGGCTGACATCCTGACATGATTTATCCCTAATTTCTCTCTAGATTTTACATAAATTTTCTTACATGTTATATATATTTTACATGAATAATACCTCTTTTGGTTTACTGGGTTGTTATTTTAGATAATACATATTTTACAATAATATTTTTTTGTAATCTCTGGTAGCGATAATCCTAATCATTTCCTCGAATAAAATACTACTTTAAAAACTTCGAGCGCTGAAAGGTTTCCATGAGTTAAATTTTTAGAAAATTAAACAAGGTCGAGAGTATATCGGTTATGGCGAAGGCGCCGGGTACTCAATTAACTTTTTTGTTTCCTAACTTTTTGCAAATATTTTGGCTTTAGTAGAGTCTTTTATCAATAAATTTACATAGATACAAATTAATTATTACTAATTTAACGACAAGTTCTTTTTTATTACTTGTGTTATTTTTAAATTAAAATCTAAAATATTTATTAGATGGAAAATTTAGAATAATGCGTACCTATTATTGCCCATTCGGCCTACTTACATAATTATTGAATAAATTATTACGGCACGTCACCATTAATAACGACTTAATTTTCAAGAACACACATTATACATTGTGTGCAGTTATGGTGCATTATAGTATTAGTGTAAACTCCATCAATACTTTTTGTAAATACTAAAAATGATTGGCAGTCATTTAATTACACTTTTATTTTTAGAGCGAAATGTTGTGTACCTTCAGCATGCAGTTAACTAAAAATAGAATACGTTTTTAAAATCTTTAGTAACTATATTATTTTTAATCCTATGACAACTTTTTGAAATTTAACTCGTATCCAGAAAGGGAGATCACCTGATTCATTTTTACACCGATAAATTCGAACCTAACTCACATAAATTTTAATCATATTGGCAATACATATAAATCATCATAAAATACAGAATTTAAATGTCTATTATATTTATCGGTACCTGTAACTGACATTATCATTATGGTTTTTACTATAATATGCAATTAATACTAGCTTATTCAATAAATGTTAACAATAGTAATACCATTATTTAAAGGTAATAAGCCTAAGGTCTCTGTATTATTTATGTAATGTGAATTAATTTATTTAAACGTAAATTTATAATTTATTCATCGTGTAAGTGGGTATAATTATTCGTAGCACAATATTCCTCATTATAAAAAATAATCACTTTTCGTATTCTTTTATATTACGTAAAATATTCTCTTTGGCCTTTGTAGAGCTATTCATACAAAGAAAAAAATATTTATCTCTGTAAAAGTAAAAACAAATTCAATCAAGAGCGTAAACATAAATCTTCTTAACAAACCGAAAATTGTGTTCAACAGAGAAAATAATAAATAACACTTTAAAATAAAAAGAAAAAGTTTTAAGCTACGCATTCCCACGCGCATTTGAAGTGTATTAGCTAGAGGTTTGAAACTTTTCCAACTCTTGAAATATTGACGCATTTTGGTTTGTTTGTGGTCAACTTGTAAAAGCATGTATAGGATTACACTCTATTTTCTAAGTTGTGGTATGGGAGTGTATCATATAACTTTATTTTCATTTTAACTTCATCCACCACAAAAGTGCTTGCTTGCCTTTAGTTATTTAATGTTTTCAACAGATTGGAAAAACTTGCAAAAAAGCGGTACTTGAAACTTACTTTAATTCACCGGCATGATTCTATAAGTTTTAATAATTTTAAAAGGGCTTAGAATTTCATATCAAAATAAATAACCTAGTATTTACTTGAAGTTACTTTTAGTTCACAATTGTTGTAATATTTTTTGTTTATTGTGTGTATATGTTCTCGAGTTGTTTCTTATTTGTAATTAATCACAATATAACCGTATCTTAAAAATCTCATATAAAAATAAACTAAAGCAAATTTCATTTTTCATTTTTAGGTCGATACAGCGTAGATGAAGTAATGCAAGAAGAGAGAGAAGACTGTTATTTAGCCACTTTGAAAATCAAAGACGCAGATTCCACAGATTCCAGGGCTTATTATCTTGCAGTGGAGAACGACCGAGGAACTGATAGGCATGCAGTTAAATTATACGTAAATGGTATGTAAATATTTTAATAAATTCTTTTATTTTTATGAACATGATCAACTATAATGAAGCGCATAAAACAAAACTAGATATTTAACTTTATTTAAATTATTTTTTATTATCTTATGTATGTACAAGGTGATGATAAAATTTGGAACAAAATTCGTTACTGTCGTATTTATTTTTTTTAAGAAAATCGTTCGGACAGGTTACTTTTAGTTTTTAAAATGCCATCTCTTGGTGCAAAAAGCAATGATGTTATCATTGATTTTTTTAAATGAAAACCTCCACTATTTTCTTCGTTTTATATAGACATTAGTGTCACTTAAACGATGATATAAAAAATGATTACTTAATATAAGTAATAACCCCTTGTATTTAAGTTGTCATATTAGTTGTGTTCTTTTCACCAAAACCTTATGAATACCTTATGAATGACCTTGACTGGTCATTTATATTATTAATACAAAGTCCGATGTACTATTTGTAATTCTCAACATCAAACTAAACTTAGCTTTCCCAGAAAAAAGATGCAATTTCATTTCAAACAAAATTCTAACATGCTCTTGCATTTTTATCTTACATTGTCATCTACGCATAAAAAAATCGGCACACGTCATATCACTGTACAAAATTTTATAACTCACTACCTCCAAGTTTAAGAAATCTCAATACAGTTGTATTGAAAAGAACATTGAATAACGCATGCGTATTTTTCTTGGGAAGATTTACATAATATGTTTATACAGGGTCCGCCAAAAAAACGGAAACACGTAAATATTTTTTGAATCCTAATCATAGGTTGAATCTCACTCATTTCGAAAGCATAAAAATATCACTAAAAATTAATGTCGTTTATTTCTTCTTTTATCAGTACATATTAACTCAAATATCTCAAAGAATTATTTTATATCAAATATGTTCATACTCTTCCCCTGTGTTCACACTTCCCGTAGTCTACCTTACATGTCTTTTGAGCTTTACTGAAGCTTTATATAAAATAAATACAGGGTGTCCAGAAATTAAGCGGCAAAATTTTAGAAGGCGAGTCTACAACTATTTTCAAGAAAAAAACTTCCTATAAACATATGTCCGATTTCACTTCCTAAGGGCGGTACAGCCCCTGAAATAGTGTTTCTAAAAGTAGGTTTTTCGTCATTTATTTGAAATCGGATTGTAGCAAAGATTAGAAATTTTGTGTAAATCATAATACTCTGAAGATGTAAATTTGTGTTTTTTTCAGATTTTTTGAACCCTCCGAAAGGGTAGTTTTAAGGAGGGTTAAATTTAAAAATAACCTTAACTTTTTTATGGTTAACATAACCTAATATTTTTAACCATAGACATGCAGAGTTCCGATCATAATTTACCACAGAATAATTTCGTTATTGTTGTTCTCCAATACTCGACTTTTATTATTAGTTACTTTATAAAATGTAGCTATATTATTTGTTTGAATATTTTCTTTAAATATATATTTGGTTAATCGCCCTTTGTACTGACAATATTTAAGGCGATAGAGAGTCAAATGTGACGAAAAATATTAGTTTCTAATCCCCGCAAGTTAGCAGACTTTATTTACTCCTAAAATAATGTCCCAAACAATGGAAAAAAGAATCTATTATTAATAAACAAATTCTTTAAACTTTGAAGCGAATATCAGTAATTTTTACTATAAAAATGGGTATTATTTTACACAAATTACATCCGCATCTTTGACATTTTTTTTAAGTTTTCTTTTTGCATTAGTTAAATAATAGTATATTCTATGGCCCTCGAAGAAGAAAATTTTAAAATCATAACATTTTAGCTGTGAAAATGGAACGTTAAAAACTCAATTATTTTGCATTATTGGAGATTTTATTTTGGGGTGTTTAAAGTAAAAATACAAAAAATATAGCTTTCTACGCACCTTAAGAAATCATTCTACTTTCACATTAAATTTCTCTTTTTTTCTCAATCTGTACCCATATTGGTACAATCCCTGCAAAATAAACCTCTTAATTTGACTCTCTATCCTCTTAAAGGGCTGTAGCTCCCATAGGAGGCGAAATCGAACATATGTTCATATGAAGTGTTTTTCTTGAAATTAGTTGTAGACTCGCCTTCTAAAATTTTGCCGCTTAATTTCTGGACACCCAGTATTTATTTTATAGCAGGTATAAAGCTTCAGTAAAGCTCATAAGACATGTAAGGTAGACTCGGGGAAGTGTGAACACTGGGGAAGTGTGAACATATTTGATATAAAATATAAAATACTCTTTTGAGATATTTGAGTTAATATCTGGATACCCTGTATGTTTTAATTTTGTTGAATATGTAATTATAAGGCACAAGAATGCATTTTTAACACAATTTTTGACATTGACATGTACCGAATATCCTCCATTTAAAGCGCCCTCTATACGTAGTTAAGATTCCCAATTTAACGAAGGTTTTCATCTTTTTGTGAAAAATATGATAGGCAGTTTTACACTTATTGGAATTTGACTTAAACGTCATAAAATAATCGCTGATATTTTTGACGTTTTACAAAAATTTTACTAATTTGCTTGCACGAGCAAGTCACTTTTCTCTCTTTTTAATTCTATAGGAGAGAATGAGATGAGAATATGATTTGGTCGACCAAAGTGGCAAAAAAATACAAGCAGTAGTAAATTTAAAAACCCAGATCTATTTTATTTATTATTTATTCATTTTCGATTTCCCAACACAACCAAAGCCAAAGAATACGAATTATTTTTAATTACTACCGCTGGATTACATTTGTTAACAGCTTTAATTTGATGTGTCATGGTATTAAGTTTGGATGAAGTTAGCAACAAACATGAAACAGTAATTAAAAAATAGCTACAAATTTAGTGCTTCGTTTGTGCCTTTTAGAGCTTCTATTGCGAAATTCACCAAATAATTAATTAAAAAGTTAGAACAAAATTAAGTTTTATTGCTAACTTTGTTTTTATTGCATTTAACTTTAGTGCCTTCTTTCTGGGTCATAAAAAATGAAAAAAAATCTAAAATTAAAAAGATACGCAGGAAATAATAGGAATTTTTTATATTTTTTTTTAATTTTGGTCTCAATCTCTAGAGCTTCAATCCTAATCATTTCTGCTTTAAAAAAAATAATAATATGTCAAATATTAATAATTTTATACCAATATCTTAGTTTGCCATCTAGCAATTTTTCAATATATTTTTTTAAATCTTGGTCTCAATCTTCAGTGCTCCGGTCCTACTCATTTCTGCTTCAAAAAATAATAATATGTCAAATATTAACAATTTTATAACAAAATTTTAGTTTGCCATTTAGCAAAAGATTAAAAAATGGCTAGATGACAAACATAGTTTTTTTTATGAAATTGTTAATATTTGACATATAATTTTTTTGAAGCGATTTTTTTTTAATTTCTGCTTCATATTTGTTGCTAATTTCACTCAACCTGATATTAACTCTTTTAAAAGTTCGGGATTGAGGGTAAAAAAGTTTTTCCATCCTGTATGTAAATTTTAGAATATTTTTTATGGTGAATATTTTTATTATTACGCAGTGTTATGATAACACAAAAATGCACTTTATATTTTACAAAAAAAATACGTTAAAATGAAATAATATTAAATTATTTTAAATTTTACTTTAAAATACTTGAAGCTTATGCTATTATTCTAGTTAAGAATTTCCATTGGAAATAAACTGCAAATTGATAATTTAAGTAAATTGCCTAATGTTGCGTATTGATAAATGAGCGTATCTACTCGTACATTGGAAGATAAAATTCCAAGAGTGCAAAAATAAGTATTTTCCCAATTCGTTTATTTCACTTAAAAGCTAATAGTTCGAAAGCAATTTATTTATAATTTATCTTTAATTTTAATTTTTATTTGAAAAACCAGCAAAATTATATTGGGTAGAATAGTATCAGATATTTGAAATTAAATATTCTGATAATATAAAATAAAATTGTGATTGGTTTTCTGTGGGGAGTAAATATTCCCCCTAGTTGATGCATCAAATTATATAACACGACAAACTTAATAAAAATTTCAAAAATGCAGACATTAATACTATAAAATGAATGTAATTTCAAGGAAAACAAAGAAAGACGTTACTTCACCGACGGTAAATTGCAAGAAAAAGCACTAAATCAATTTTGTTGTGTGCTGGGAATTACTTGCTTGGCAACGTAAACTTATTCTAATTCAGTATAAACTCAATTTTCCTTCTGTGAATTGGGAAATTTAGTATTAAAATATAAACTTTAAAGTTCCATATCTAATTATCCTCCATTGTTTATTTCGCATTGTTGAATACTTTTCAGCTACGTTCACGTTTCCTAAATGTAAATAGCTAGCATTGGAAGAAAGAAGTAATTTCATGAAAACAAAACACCGCTCAGTTTTAACATATTTCAAGCCGATGAATTAGTAATAAGCATTTGGGATCTATGAAGTGTAACCCTTTACCTTATAAATATTTAAGTTCACTCAAGTAAGAGTGCCATAACAAGATTTTGAATAAAAATCTTCAACAGCAAACTAGTTTCATTTAAATTACTCAATTATAAGTAATGAAGCTGAATTTAAACATTTTGCATTAATTAGGTGATGAAGCGCACTGATTTCAATGTTTTACTTAGAAATCGTAACAATAAATTCTAAAACGAAGAAGGTATACTATTTTTAGGAATCATAGAAGGTACTTTAAAAGCTTTTAAGCTTCTATTGCATATTTATTACTTTCTGCGCTTGTTTTACGTATAAATAAATACTGATAAAATCGATTTTATCTTAAAATAATTTATTGTCTTAACTTTCACGTTATACATAAAATGCAAAGATACTAAAAGTAATTTCGAAGTTATTCTTATATTATATTTTAAATACTTTTAAACACCCCTAAAAACATCTAGAATTTTCTTGTAATCTGATTTCTTTTACTTGTTTTAATACAGGACCAGAGATTATTTAATACTTAAATGTTTTGAACACAATTTCTCATTTCTGTTTTGTAATTTTATTTTAAAAAATGCTTTTAAATCCGAAGCATTATATACAGAGTGTCCAGAAATTCAGCTACAACCAACTTCCAGAAACTTCCAATAAACAATGTCTGATTATGCCTCTTAAGGGAGCTCCAGCCCTTTAAGTATTGTCAGTATAAAGGGTGATTAACCCTAAATTTTAAAAGATTTATTCAACTAATAAAATAGCTACATTTCATTAAGGGTCGCTATATTCACCTTTCAGTAAAGTGTTCATTAGCGTTACTGACAGGAATGCAATCTGTAAGTGTATATTCACCTTTCAATAGTAGCAACCTTTCAGTAAATTTAGGTTACTGAATACTTTAATTTACTGATCAGTTTGACCTCCCAGTAAGGAGATAATGAGAAGATTATAACCTCAAATTCGAAGAAAATATCAACTTTTTAGGTATTCTCTTTGTTTTTCAATTTTATAAATTAAAATAGATATTATTATTGATGCACTATATATAATCCTCGATGTCTTAGTTCTGTTGGTTTCAATAATGGGATAATTTAAATTATTGGGGTGATCTGGAGTTTTTCCTTCCAGGGTATACTTACTGGAACTTCTGCAACACCACCGGTTTTAAATTTTTCAGACTTTCCTTCGCGATATTTTTGTGTTTTTTTAAATCCATCATATTTAATGTTTAGCATTACAAATTTTTAATTCCCCGAAATAAGCGCGCAAAATTTTATTAGTTTTTTATAATCTTTCAAAAGTCTGCAACACTTCGGGAACTTTCAGACTCCTAATTTTTATTATGAGAATTTACTTTTTACTCATACGTCATAAATGCAATAAAATTTATAAAAATAGAACAAAATAGAAGTGCAAATAAGGCCAAAAGCCCAAAAAAACATTATTGCCATGTCTTTCGTCGCTAAATGTTCAGTAGACAGATAAAATAGAATGAATATACCCAATTTTTTTACAAGAGACCTGTAACCTTACTCAACAAGTAACTAACTGACACTTTACTGTACAGATGAATAAACCGGCCCTAAGTAACTAATAATTAAAGGCCAGTATTTTATCCAAAATTAAATAAGGAATAGTGTTTTGTAAACAAATTGTGTTATATTAACCATAAAAAAGTTAACGCTATTTTTAAACTTAACCCTGCTGAAAACTATCTTTTTGGAGGGTTCAAAAAATATGAAAAAATCATTAGTTATATCTTCAGTGCATTATGATTAACACCAAATTTCAAATTTCTACTATAATCCGTTTTCAAATAATTGACGAAAAACCTACTTTTTGACAGAATATTTCAAGGGCTCACTTAGGAAACCAAATCGGACATATCTTTATAGGATTTCTTTTTCTTAAAATTAGTTGTTAAATTGCCTCCTAAAGTTTTGTCGTTTAATTTCTGGACACCATGTATAGGTGTTTATATTGTAGACAAAATTTTTCTTGATATTCAGTCATACATGAAAATTTAAAGCCCTAAAATAACGGATTTGGAAGGACTATGGTAAAATTGAGACCATTCTCTATACATTTTAAAAACATTCCCCGTATTCAGTTATTGGTTTATTTTTGCATTTACGGTTTGTTACATAGTTTATCCTGCAAAACAACTAAAACCACTAACTACTAACCATATACCAACACTTCATTTGTTTCTTAAATTTGTCCATCGATTTAACAACATACCATATAGCACCTGCACTATCAGTAAGGACTTATCTAATAATTATATCTTTGGAGACTACTTTTATACAAACTGGATTTTTGGTAATTTATAGCAACATTTTTGTTACGTTTTGTTAGTTTAATTTAATTTTTAAGTTGTAAGTACTAAATTTAATTTTATATTTTCAGAGCCACTTCAGATGAGCACATTGGTATCATTAGCCGGAGCATCCCTCGCTGCTTTCATATTATTGCTCTGCGTATTTATCTACGCAATACGAGCGGAGAAATGCTGTTTTGCAAGTGAGTTTTAATTTAATTAGAAAAGCCGCATTATCACCCCATTAAAAGAAGAAAAAATGAATAAAAGTTATATCATTGCGTCTCTTATTTATATGTAATTAAATAAATTGCACTGTAATCATCTGATCCAACCTATAGGTGAAATTTATGGGATGTCCTTTGGTCTATAAAATTTAGTACCTTTTTCAGCGAAAACTCATTAACTATGATCTCGTAAAATCCCTGAGGTTAATTATTGGAAATGTCACAGTACTTTGAACGGAACGGATTTAAAAGTCATTCAGGATATTTTTTATTATTTGTTATAATTTATAATAATCGTCTTTCGATTAAGGAAAATGTATGATCGTTACAAATTTAAGGTATAGTCTGTTTTTAAACATATAATTTAAGTTAATGTGATAATTTTAGTTTTTCAATTTTTTTTAATAGAAGTAGAAAATGTACTTTACGGTCATTGCTACGCCGATGTAGGCAATTTTATACTTTAAATACCTGATTTAAATAAAAAATAGCACCGATTGGCAAATTTTTAAACATTCATTAAGAACTAATGCGCATAATATTTATGTTTGTCAGTTTAACTTGATCGTTGCTTTTAAATTGGCGCCATTTTAGGAGTATATTTTTTAAACTGCCCATGCCCTGCCAAGATATCTTCTTTATTTCTTAATATTTTTGAATTCAATAAAATGGAATCAAATCTAAATAATATTACCTAAATAATATTTAAATTTAGTAGTATTTTGTTACTTTTCAGCCAAATATTTCCTTAAAAAGAAATTTAAAAATAAAATAATCCATTTAGTATAACAGAAAGCAACATAAAGTAAAAGCGCAGAACGACGAATGGTATAGTCCGAATTTTGCTGAAGGAGAACCTACATACATTCATTTTCAAATAAAAATACGTCCTATTGCTAACTAAATACAAATTGAGCATAATGGTTAGGTTACGGTGCAACGTAACCTAACCATTATGCGTTGGTCCGTTGTTGGAACGACATCTAAGGACTTATTTTTATTCTAGCGCTGACCATTATGGTCCATTTGTACAGGGAATTCGACTAGGATTGATACCGAAAATATCAAGCTGAAGTTGCATTTAAATGCATTCACTTTTACATTCACTTATAAACAAATATAATTTTAAAAATCAATGTTCTTCCTTAATTTTTCTATATGTTGTCGTATAATAAATTTATACGAAACCATTTAATTTATTACTTCAACCCTCGTAAGAGACTTTTTATAATTGTATTTTTAGTACATATCAGAGGCATTTTACATGTATTTTTATTAAAAATAAGAACAAAAAAACAATTGTTACGCAATGAAAAACAAAAAGAAAAATGTTCATTTCATTGCCTCCTGTAGGAGACTTTTTAAATTATTATTTGAAAACTTTACAAGTATTTTTCCTAGTTTTTCAAGATTAAAAAAACCAAAATTATTGGTTCTGAATTTTTGGTATGTTGTTAGGCAATGAAAAACAAAAAGATAAATATATTTATTTCATTACCCCCACTTTCGTAGGAGACTTTGTATAATTCTTTCTACACTTTTACAAGTACAAGTTTTTAATATTCGTGTTCAGCAGGTAAAAATTTTTGGGTTGTTTTTAACTTAAAAACTTGGAAAAATACTTGTAAACGTATAGAAATAATAATAATATAAAAGGTCTTCTACGGGGTCTTCAACTTAAAAAAAAATTTAGAATATTTTTAATAAAATCTATTAAAAATTCTCTTAAATAATTTAAATGTGTAAACAAAATTGTGAATTATGAAATTTATTTGGTCGATGTTGAGGAATTAATTTTTTATAATTTTTAAAATGGTTTTTTCCGACTACCATATGAGAAAATCGTATATGTCATTCATATTAATGGTTTAGAAATTCTATCATTTCAACACTAGTGACTTTGGTTTTCTGTTTTGTAACTCTGAAATACTTCTTGTAATTTTCGATAGAGGCGCTACGAAGGAATTCCGAAAGCCCTCTCGTGGATTGTTTTTGAACTTGCAAAAAAGGACAGTTCAAATAAAAATTTATATTTAACCCCGCTAATATTACTTATTTTATTATTAAAATCATTATATAATTAACTTAAATTTGTGTTAATTTTAAATAAAATAGGAACATTTTTTATTCGTTTCGATCAGTTGCTTCCGTCAAAACAGCGCCACCTACAATTAGCTACATTTAACTAAAAATAATCGATAACTTATTCAATGTCAGCTGATGTTAATACAGGTTATGATATGACTATTTTGTTGTTACTACAAAATATTAATAATTGTCGCAAAATCTCCGTTGTCGTCAGAAAAATAGCGTACGCAACTCGCAGAAAGTGAATTTCGTGCTTGTGTAATATTCTCACTCGGCTGGCGCCTCGTTCGGCTATTTTCACATTCGCACAAATTCGTCGCTTTCTAGCTTGTTACGTAATATACTATTTTGTATATATCTATATTTTTTCAAATGGTATGATAGTGGGGCCACCCCGTATTTAGATAGAGGACTTTTATCCGATTACAGTGATACCTAATATGTAGGTTTATACTTTAAGAGTACTTAGTCATTTTTTATATCTTAATTTATCAACAGCTGTTTATAAATAAGTAATATCTGCAACATTATTTTAATTCTACTACGGGAAATTTAATGGATGAATATTTAGATAAAGAATTATTTTCAGATTACAGTGATACCCAACCTGTTGATATACAGGGTGTTGCGGTCGTGTTTCACCAAACGTCGGGGTTAAAAACTAGAGCAAATTTCTTCGACCTTTTTTAGTTATGGAGCTACAGCATTTTGAACTTTAGGTCCCCCATTTTTGCCAAAAATCACAAAATCGCTAATTACTTTTTTTCGTTGATCGTTTATTAAGGAGTATTTTTAATGTATACAAAATCATTCATTAATGACCCCTATTAATGCATGATTTTTGTTTAATGAATGATTTTGGAGGTGCCCTCTGTTTATGACATTTCTAACGAAATTTTTCTACGAAGTATACGACAACTGTGAATATAAAGTTAATTTAATTTGGTTTAACCTATTTGAAATTATAAATAAAATAAATACCTGTAATTTTAAATACACTTCAAATAATTGGTACGCCAATACATTTTATATTTATTTTATAAAAGTGAGGTTATGAACACATCAACTCATCAGTAATGGACTGTAGAACTCTCTGATAATAGACAAGCCTGTTCGTTTAATTCGACTTCGGTTATGATCAATCGGGTTCGTATTTTTTAATGGTGACATTTCGAAAAAGTCTTGTAAAAATGATAGTTTTTTCTAGTTAATCAAATGCACGATCAACGAAAAAATATTGTAACCAACTAGTAGGTAAAAAGGCGAAAATTAACGCACTCGCGTTCCGCTCGTGCTTTAAAGTTTCTCGATTATTAATCGCCCCTTTTAACCAACTCGTTGGTTAAATAACTATTAACCACAATATACGTTAATACTTTAAAAGAAAATTATTACTAGAAAGCTGAAACCACCCTCTTTCAATTGGTAACAACAATAATAAAGAAATGGTTGATATAATGTTGAATAAAAAATGGCAAAGAAAAGAGAAGATAAAGTAATTATTTTTTTTTGCAGTGTTCGAAATTTTTTCCAAGATAAGACTTATTAAGGTGGATTAAGGTGGTATTTTTTTAATTTTCTGAAAGTTCTTCATATTTACAACAAATCAAGAAAAAATTTGAATAGCTCTTTTCCTTCTCTTACTATAGCCATCTGAAATTACTCCTAAAAAAAAGTATTCTGAGCACAGCCCATCGGCAGTTAGGCTGACATGATAAAATATTTAAATAAAATATTTGGAATTCCATTAGGTATCCCTTATAGTCTTACTGATAAACTATACACGCCTCATGATATACCGTATACAGCCTTTGACAAACTATGCTCAGTACTACTTCTGATAGAAGTAACTTTGGAAGGCTTTACTAAGTGTGTTGAGAACATGAACAAGTTTCAGAAAATTAAAAAAAACAAAACACAATCGTAATGAGTCTTATCTAGGAGAAAATTTAAAAGAAACTGAAAAAAAAATTAAGTGTTTTTTATGTTTTTCACTTTTTGATTTTATTTTCAACATTTTAGCAATTGTTTTTTATTACTGTTATTAGCTATTAGCGATTTTGTGATTTGTGATAAAAATCGGTGACCTAAAATTCAAAAGGCTATAGCCCTAGAACTAAAAAATCTAGACCTCACTTTTTTGATTTTTTGTCGATTAAATTTGGTCTACTTTCTAACCCCGATATTTGGTGAACCATGAACGAAAGACTCTGTATTGACAAATTAAAAAGATATAAAAAACTGAATAAGGTTTATACTTACATATTGGATATCACTGTAATCGGAAAAAAATCCTCTTCTGGCCCCACTATCATAAAGATATTTGCAAAAAACTCATTTTAATAATTATAAAAATTTATTTCTCAAAAACGGCCGAACGAATTTCATAATTTACAATTTATTTTACGTATTTAAATTATTTAAGAATAATTTTAATAGATTTTTTTTTGAAACTTCACATACTTAGAACTTGTTAATGTTAAATGTTTAATAATAACTACAAACAAATAGGGTGTAATATTTAAAAAAAGAAATTTGATGTAATTTTCGGTGAAACCGGACGTGAAATTGAAAATTTTCTTAGTAAATGCGTTTTCATATGCCATATAACATAGTAAAATTTCAAATTTTTATTTTCACAAATAAAGAAATTATTCGGGTGGCCCTAGTTTCGTGTACACTCTATATGTATATTCGGTTTGCTGATGTAGTACATAATATGCCGAACCTTTTCTAACCTAACGTGACACGTAACAATCGCCTCTGTGGATTGTAAATTTCTGCCGCCTCAACCAAATCCGTATTATTTTGTTAGCTCAACATCCGTACACAAAAAATAGCCTTGATTACGGATTTTTAAATGTAAAAGAAAGTGAGCAAAACTTTTTGATTTTCTTTCGGTTGTCCAGACGACTTCCATTTATTTGGCGGACAACCTATATTGACATTTTGTCTATTTCGGGATTTTATCACTGAATCTTTTGTCCAACTCGACCATTTAACGTTCGGCCTTTTTTTTCCGATCTATTGTCCGTGTCGGCCTGATTTTAAATATGTGTAAACTTTAAACCCAAATCCAGTTTGGTTCATATGCAGTCAATCCATAGGGGAAAAAATTCAGGTATTTAGTAAATAGGAATTAAAAACAAAATGTGCCTGTTTTTAAACATTATTGCCAAAATACTAATTCTTTGGTAGGTACTTTCCGAAATGAAGAAATATGCCATATTTTAACATTTTCTTGTTTTTTGCGCAGAAATGATGTAAAATTCAATTGTTTCGTCGACGAATTGTTGTTACCCCCAAAAATCTGCACTACTTTATCCATTTAACCGACTTCCTATTCCTATCTTGAATAATATAAAAGATACCAATGCAATACACCGTCCCGTGAGACACCCAGTATATTCATTGCAAACACGTGTTAGCGGATTTCACTTCAATAATTTACCAATAATATCTACCTCTTGAGAATTAATATATAATATGTGAAAATTTTGAAAAATAATCTGGAAAATAAAAATAGCTACCTAAAATAATATCCAAAATTAAGATAAAATATTATTTTATTGTAAACTTTTATATCCATTTAAAACAGTAGAATTAGTTTTTATGATTTAATTCAATTTTTTTAAAACGTAAAAACCTACTTGATAATTTTTTGTATTAATTGAATTATGGATTTATGGAATCTCGTATTCACAAATCCTTTTGTTTTTATCCTGGCTTTGAACTTCATGATATTGTGGATATGGTTCTATTTTTACGCTTGTTAAAATAATTTTAAAAAGGCTTCTGTATTTCCCTTTTATTAGACATTTATAATTACCATCGGTCAGAAATGTACGAAGGGTAGAAACATATCGAACACACAAATGATGCAGCCTTCGTTGGAAAGTCTTGTTCGTGAATTAACACTGACATGGAAAGTTTCTACGTGATAAAGTGCTGTATTCATAAAATTTTCTATTCCTATGTTCATGAATATTCTTTATTTTCGTTTCGGTTTATCATTGTCTAAATAACTTAGTATGTGATACGTGAAAAATAATATAATTATTTAAAATCAACCTCTCTAAATATTTTTTTCTTCAAACGTCATTAAAGTACAACCTTATGCGACGCTTGACAGGCTTTAACAAGTCACTTTTATGTTCCTTGATTTTATGGTCATATTCGGGCATTTACGAAGTAAATCGGTTACAATCGGGTATACTTTGCATTGACAAGTATTAGAAAGGCGGAGTAGAAATGCATTTTAGGCAACCCAACCTACACTGACATTGTATTGTGTATTGCATGTAAATTAAATGTCAAATTTTAAAATTATTTATTATATTACTATTTTAAAAATTTCGACGTTTGAAGAAAAAATAGCATGTTTTATTCGGATTAAAAGAACTGTTTGTGGCTCGCATGTAACCGCGGGACTTGCAGAGCTCGTCCCGCAAACCTACATGCTTACCACAAAAAGTACTTCTGCAGCAAATATGAAAAGGGTAATGTTAACAGTTTGGAAATAGTATCGTAAAAATACACTTTTTGGCAGCATCTTCATAGGGCTGTAACTCTCTTATAAAGATGATTCTTTGTCATTCTGCTTATTTTCACCTCTAGTAACACCTCTTCAAAGATTAACGGGTGAACCGTAAACACCCTGTATAAATATGTATGAGAACTAAAGTGTGGTTTGAAAATTAATAATCAACTTTTTGTTATAGGAAAAGGAGATTTTAATCCATCAGATTTGGACAGGTAAGGTTAATTACGCGTTAATTCTCTAGTTTTAGAGCATTTTGGTAACAAATCAATACCTGATTGCTGGTAATTAGCGTGATATTCCGATGATTTACTAATTATTTCCGCAATTACGTTAAATTTATTGCTTCCTTTATTGCCCAAACGAGTCACTCTCGCACTCACACATTTTCATTAATAAACCCAAGAAGCCAATAAAAATCTTAGATTTATGCCCTTAAAATGTGCTTTGACTATAAATTTTTTATGCGAGTTTATAAAAATTTTAATTGCTGTTTAAAATCTCACCTATTTAGGTAATTAATTATCTAATTCAGAGCTAACAAAGATTAAAAATCGCGTTTCGTGTCATGACATTAAAATTTATACAGCATTAATCTAGAAGAGGACTTAGTTTAATATTCAATAAAATTTCTGTTTTTAAAGGTTTATGTAAAAACAGGGATATAAAATTCTATATAAAATTTGAGAACAGCACGAAACGAGTGTATGTTTTATAGATGGAGCTATCGCATAAAACCCGAAGGGGTGTTTGTATTGACAAAGCTTTCTTATCATAGCAATTGTGTTGATAAGGGATGCGCGTTTTTCCAGCAGTAAATCAACGTTAAATAATTTTTCGCTTTTATGACATTTTATTTAGATATTTAATACACATACATTGGAAACAATGCTTTATCAGTAAAATATAGATATTTTCTAAGTGCAATTTATTTTTATGATCTAATCTTTATTAGTATTAAAAATAACATACAACAAGGTTTATTGGTGTTAATTAATATTGATAATATTCATAATTCCTGTTACTTTTTTATTTAAAAAATTACAAAAATAGAAATTTCTTGAAAATATTTTAAATGGAAAATATCGAAAATATAATCTGTCTTTTTTTGTTTACTAAAAAATATTTCAAGAATTATAGTCGAACGAATTTTGCTCGTTATAACCGTTAATCGTTATAATCGCCTGAGAAGGTATTTACCTGCTATTATCCTATTGGTAATACAGGGTGTTTTCAACTACAGTCCATAGCAAGAAAAGAGGACAAGGAAATTTTAGCTGTGTATAACGTACTTGTGGTTATTTTCAAATGAAGAAAATGCAGAAATTTTCCTTATTTTAAAACATTATTTGAATCTTCTTCAAAATTCACTTCATTTTAAAAATAATTTCATACAAAATTTTATATTATCAATTTTGATAATTTTCAAATTCTTGAATTTGAATGCTTGTCAATAAACATGAAATTTTTTGGGAAAACATAATTACAGGAAACTGTTTTTGTCCACTTTTTTTGCAATCGACAGTAAATATGAGTTTATGCTCAACTAAAGGTGAGTTTATGCTCAAATAACAACTAACCACTAACAATTAGCCACTAGCCACTAACAGTCAACAACTAGCGTAAAATGTGAGCGTTTATACTCCACTAAGCATTAAGAAATTTGATATATTCGACGCGATATTTTAAATTGCCGATTTGATTATCAAAGGGTTGATAAAGTTTCACCAAGTCCTCTGCACTACCAAATCACTTCCATTAAAGGTTTCACTATCCATTATATGATATTATAATAATCCCCAGAGGCAAAAATGTAAACAGTCACTGTCAACTTTAAAGATCAAGCATGCGTATTTCTAGGTTCACTAACCACTAGCAACTCCTAATTATAAATTCGAAACTTGGCCCATTAGTGGCTAATTGTTAATGCTTAATGGTTAGTTGTTAGTGGCAGTATAAACAGTCAAATGCAATTCAATGCATTTATCTTTTTAATTGTTGGTGGCTAATTGTTAGTGGTTAGTTGTTAGTTGAGCATAAACTCACCTTAACAAATACCGACTAACAATTACCACTAACAATTAACCACTAACAATCAACCACTAGCGGAAAATGTGAGCGTTTATACTCCAATAAGCATTAAGAAATTTGACATATGCGACGCGATATTTTAAATTGTTGATTTGATTATCAAAGGGTTGAAAAAGCTTCACCAACTCCATTAAAGGTTTCACTATCCATTATATGTTATTATAATATTCGCCAGAGGCAAAAATTTAAACAGACACTGTTAACTTTAAAGATCAAGCATGCGTATTTCTAGATTCACTAACCACTAGCAACTCCTAATTATAAATTCCAAATTTTCCCCATTAGTGGCTAATTGTTAATGCTTAATGGTTAGTTGTTAGTGGCAGTATAAACAGTTAAATGCAATTGTATGCATTTATCTTTTTAATTGTTAGTGGCTAATTGTTAGTGGCTAATTGTTAGTGGTTAGTTGTTAGTTGAGCATAAACCCACCATTAATTGTTAGTGGTTAATTGTTAGTGGTTAATTGTTAGTGGTTAGTTGAGCATAAACTCGCCTTAAGTGCCGGAACATTTCGAATTATTTTTTTACCTTATTTCAAAATGAACAATAAGGGCAGGTTGCACAGTTGAAGCTTAAGCTTGAAGCGACACTTAAACTAAAAAATTGAAGGATTCCCTATTGTATTTCTGTCATATTTTTAGTTTAAGTGTAACTTGAAGCTTAAGTTTGAACTGCACAACCGGACCTAAGAATACATTTATTTCCTAAATTTTAATTTTTAATTGGGTATTTACCCAAGGTTTACCCATTTTTTCAATTTTTAAACATTTTAATAATAATTTGCTAAAATTTTGACCATAGATGAATTTTGACAAAAGCTTACTTTTTGCAGTAGTTTTGTCAATATTCGAAACAAATAGTATGAAGCTCCTCAGGTCGATTTTAATTAACATTTTCGAATCTCGCGGGTGTCAAAACCCATTAAAAGGGAATTAACGAAATTCGCCGAAAAAATATTTACTCGTTATAACCGTGAAAATGCTCATAATAACCGTTATATCCGTACTCGTTATAACCAAGTTCGACTGTAGTAATTTTTGTAAAAATCAACACTGTTACATGTATTTTTTAAGTATGCCAAATAAACCATTTATTTCCTTTCCTTTGGCAATTAATTTTTTAATTTTATCTTTTTGAATTTTACTATTTTATTTCTTGCAGTTAAAAATTTACCTAAAATTAGAACAAATTTATACTTAGAGGAAACTTTCACTTGGTGTAAAAGTTTGTTTTGTCAAAGTTTACATATTTTTTATATGAAAAGTTAAATATTTTACATAATGATAAACTACACGAAGCACGCTGCATATCATGTATCATGACATGTTTGCATGCATGTAACCATAAAGTAGTCACATTTTCAAAATATTTATATATAGAAGTAATGGCTCATCGACCACATTATTTACATTCTTATATGATGCGGATGTAAGAGTAAAAATGGTGTACAAACCCAAGTATTTATGGAGCTTTTAACTCTATCTAATATAATACCTGCATAAAATTGCAAGTTAATGTAAAGAGCCTGACCGGAATATATAAGTTGGATATTGATTTAATAAATTTATTATGCAAGGAAGACCAACTTTGGAGATACTCAATATGTTAACTGCGTCTGTGGTTTATTTGCAATTAAACACCAAAAATCTTGATCATATTTTAAACTTTAATTTCCTTTAATAATTAATAAACTCAAGTCTAAGATTTACGACGATTAATTAATTTTGACTCACATTAGGCTCTTTTATTTAAGTTGTTTAAAAAGTTTAAAAGCTAGTTTAAAGCACATACTCGGGTAATTAATGGAACGTAATACGGTAGGAAATAAAGTTTTAGGTCGTCGAACGGGCGAACCAAAATCTTTTGTAACGTCCCAGAGCTACAATCGACTCTTATCTTTCAACGAGAAAATTCGTTCCGACATCTATTGTGCCAAATCTTTGAAATCTCTAAATAAAAATAAGCTGGGGCGTCTTTTAGTTTCAAAAAGTTGTCGATAACGTTAGCGCTATGGAGTAGCTCGAACGGAAACTCATCAAAGTGAAAGGGTTCAAAATAATTATAGAGCGTGCAGTACAACCATTCAATAATCCCCTTTTAGTAGGTATATAAGTATCGATAGAAATTTTGTGCTATGCAAATTAATGAATACCTAAACCAAAACTTTAATTCTCACTACCCACTACAGATATCGACCTATGTTCTATGTTTATTCATTAACCTATGATTTCAATGTTTGCCCATCTCTTAATGATACCCCTCTGCCTTTCATAATATCGAGATTCATCGAAAAATATAAAACTCATCTTTTATTCTTTATTTTATATTGAAAATATTTTACATAAAGTGCTTTCATCTCATACTTCATTACTAAAATTTTATTATTCATTCTATTTTATTTTTCCCTTTACATTTTTATATCAAATCCTAATAATTATCATATTTTGTCCTATATTTGTAATCATATTGCTAAAGTTTCTTTGATATGATATGTTAAATCAGATCTGTTCCGACAAATCAAAAAAGAAATATGTTTTCACAATAAATTTTTATACAGGGTGTCCCAGTTTAAGTGTTTTTATCTCAAAAACCAGAAGCTAAGGCTCTTACAGTTTTTTGTTAATATAAGTTGTTTGGGTTGAAGGGGTAACATTTGTTGAAGGTCATTTAAGGGGTGTATTGATTAATAAATAATCTTATTCTACGCCGAAAAGTACACATTTTTGTGGAAACATGTTTCTTCATTTTTAATTTTTTTAAGTTAATTATTTGTTAAATTAAAAACTATGTACAGAAAAAAAATATTTCAACCAGATAATATTACAATTTAATTAGATGCTCAAAGTGGCCTGACCTTCTAATTCCAAACATTTTAGAATTCTTTTGTAAAAGCCCTGTCGCACATTGGATAACTTTTGAGGAGTAATTTCTGCACAGGCTTGACGGATTCTAATTTTTATCTTCTCTGGTTGTTGGTGCTGTTTTCATTACATGTTCTTTAATAAATCCCCAGAGGAAAAATTATACAGGGTGTTCCGTAAGTAATGCATAATAATGAAAGGGGTTGTTCAGGACACGAAAACAAGCAACTTTTGTTAATAAACCCATATTCGGAAATTAACCATTAAGCCAGGGTAAATAAAAAAGATTTAGGGTAATTAAGTTAATTATTTAATAAAATTTACAAAAATTGTTCGAAATTTCGGCCATTTTGTTTAATGCACAAGGTTGCACGCTGGTTCATATATGTTCGAACCCTCTGGAATATCCCAGGGATGTCTTGGACAATGGTACAAGCAGCCATAAGTCTTGCGAGAAGTTCTTCTTCTGTAGTAACAGGCGTCTCGTACACCAGACTTTTCAAATATCCCCAAAGGAAAAAATCTAAGTTTGTGAGATCAGGAGAACGTGCAGGCCAATTAACAGGTCCGCCACGACCAATCCAACGGTCGGGAAAAACTTCATCCAGAAATTGGCGTACATTTAAAGAAAAATGAGGAGGACACCCATCGTGTTAAAACCACATACCTTGTCTAATAATAAGCGGCACTTCTTCCAAGAGCTCAGGTAAAACTTCCTCCAAGAAATGGCGATACATTACGCCATTCAAACGTGGTGGTAGTAGGTATGGACCAATTAAATTGTTTCCCAAAATTCCAGCCCAAATATTAATAGAAAATTGGAAAAATTGGAATTGGAAAAATTCACCATTTTCGAAAGTAATTAACTTTAATAACAAACGTAATTGATCTTAGAATAGCACAATAGAATAAACCGATGTTGATTTACTACTATCGTATTAAAAGTTGTTCACTCAAATTTTGTGTCGTGTTTTTTTAAAAATCTGTTGTGCACGGTCCATTGTAAAGACATGACAATAAATCGTAAACATTTATTTACAAAAAAAAAGAAAATAAAGCTATTTTTGTAAATTAAATTTAAAAAAATTTGTCTCAACCTAGTGACTTAATGGTTAATTTCCGGATATGGGTTTATTAACAAAAGTTGCTTGTTTTGGTGTCCTGAACAACCCCTTTCATTATTATGCATTACTTACGGAACACCCTGTATAAAAGGTCTGGCGAACGAGATGGTCAACTAACTGGTCCTACTCGACCTATCCATCTTTCAAGAAACATTACGCTCATTGCTGGTCGTGTTTCCATAGCAAAGTGCAGAGGTGCACCATGTTGCTGCATCAACATATTCTCTAAAATCATTTCTCAAATAATGTGCATATTTGCGACTAATTAAACGACCTCAAAAAGTAGGGACCAATAATGTAATTGTCAACAATTTCGTACCAAACATTTATTGTCCATGGATGTTGATAAGCAACAGTTCTCATCCAGTGCATGTTTGTATCAGACCAGTTATTGTTATGTCTGTTGACTTCTCCAGTGCTTGAAAAAGAAAACATCATATGCGAACTAAACAATGTAATTTGTCGATGAATCCAATTACAAACATTTGCACGATTAAGGAAATCGTTACAATATAAATTTTAATGAAGAGACATGTGAAAATTATAGTATTTAGTATTTGTTTTTTCGTATAACTCTAACAAACGCTAAAACGTTGTGCTTTATTTATCAATTCCTGCCACTTTATTTTTCTTGATTTGGACCCATCCACTTCGCAAAATTCTATACTTCAATAGATAACGATCATTAAATTTTGTCTACATTCGTTCATCTTATAAAACTTTTTCTTTTGACTTAAATTAAGAATATGCACCTGGACTTATTTTTAAAAATGTACGTTGAGAAGAAATTTGTTATTTTTTTATATCTATAAAACGGTTGTCCATGAAAAGGTAATATCGATGACACGTTTGTATCGATGGAATAGTAATGTTGAAGAAAAGATTTAACGATAAAACGGTTGTCGATGAAAAAGTAGTGTCGAAGAAAACTTTTGTCGATGAAAAGGTTGTATCAATGAATTGGTTATCTATGAAAAGGTAATGTCTATGAAACGTCGGTGAAACGACTGGTCGTGTCGATGAAACCATTGTCGATGAAAAAGCACGGTCGATGAAGTAAGTGGTAACGCGCCCTAAAGGGACACCCTGTATATTACAAATTAAAACTCTAATACGAATTAATAAGTAAATCGATTTGTATTTTAATTTTAATCTAAATTGTAACCCATTTCCATATTGGATACTATATTCCAAAAAAGTGGTTAGTCTTTTTTATGTATACAGGGTACTCCGTTCGTGGTTCACCTAAACTAGAGCAAATTTAATCGAGAAAAAGCAAACAAGGGGGGCCTATCTTTTTAGTTTTGGAGCTACATCGTTTTGACTTTTAGGTCACCGATTTTTGTCAAAAATCGAAAAATCGCCGTTTACATTTTAACCTAGCGGAAACCATCCTCTTTCAACTGGTAACAATAGTAATACAAAAGTAGTTGTTAAAATATTGACAAAAAAAATATTTTTTTTTCGCGACTCAAGAGTTTATTCAAGAATTTCTGATATGTAATGAAATTCATTACTAAATTTTTGACATTATTCTACATGCTTGAACCGTGCGCGGACCAATGGAACACCCTGTATATCGCCTTTGTATGTTTATTATTTAGACGCTGTTTGTAGTGTTCGGGGAAACTGTTGTTCTTAATTTCATTAACTACTATTATGTTGTCTTATAAGGAACTCGAACAGTAGATAATTAAAGCCGTTGTTCTTATTTTCTTATAAAGTTAGGGGTATTACAGCAAATAATATTTGTATTAGAACTTGCATTTACATGCACATTTAAAACAATGCACTTTGTAAAAATCATAAAATAATTTTACAGGAAGTTAGCGAAATATCCAACTGTGCACTTTACCTCAGACAAAAAAAATATCTCACCCATATTCTATTTTAGGTTAAATGCAATAAATTCACTTAAAGTTAAAAGCACTGAGTGTATATTACTCCGGATCCGGAACATGTATAAAACGTATAAGGAAAAATAATGCGATACTTTTTTGAAGAGAAAATGGTGCACATTCAATCATACATTCGGGCCATGGAAAGATTGATAATAAGCGAGATGACCTAAGCAGAAAGAGCCATGGCAGGCGACACAGTTTTTCGCCTTTCGTCGGTTCTAAACATCCCGACGTGCCGGGAATGCACGTAGTATATCAGAAGCTGGATTAAGGCGATTTATTTTCTACATGGTCCTTTACTCTTTAGTACAACTTCTTTTTTTATTGCAGTCATGCGAATCTGCTTTTTCCTTTATATTTTCGACAATATATATTACTGCTTATCAAAAAATTTACGACATTAACGTTTCATAAGGGTACGGTAATAAAAATGTCGCTTCTTTGAAAATTTTTATTGTCACTAATTTTTATGTGTTGTACTTCAAAATATTAAAGAGAATATAACTTTCATGTTGTAACTTAATGTATCATTTAATCTATAATTCAATCTGTAGATGATAGGGATTTTACTTTGTATATCAAATTAAATTTTCATTCGGTTTTAATTTCTATGGAAACTTAAATTGGAAATGTAATCTTCTACAAATCTGGATGTAATGGTTACTACATTTAATTGATCTGTAATCTCGAATTGACCTTTGAGTGACAGGGACTAGGATCTTAAGTACGGTCGCAATTTAAACGTTTAAACGAGATCTGAAATTTATTTCTTTTTTTAGAATTTATACTTACATTTACTTTTATTATCGCTTGACTAAATAGTTCTTTAAAAAAGATTTAAATGAAATATTTAAATGAAGAATATTATAGAGTGTGTCCCACTTAAAGTGTTACGAATTTTTATCTCAAAAACGAAAGCTTTTTGATTATTTTAAAATAAAATTTATTTGGTTTCAAAAATGGAAAATACAAAACAATACTTTATTTTGTTATTTTATGTATTTAAGATTATTTCAAGATCAACTTTATTTTTTAAACAAAAACCTGTGCTCTTTTATTAATTTCCACCCCAAAAAATAAATTTTGTTTAAAACATTTCTGATTGTCCTTCAAATTTTAAAGAAAATTAACAAAATTTAAAATAATTAAATCTATTTCTATTACGATCATTAGTTTTCAGGTTTTCATCGAGAGTACCAGTATTTGCGATTATATTATACTTTTAACAGGGATTTACTCAAATATAGTTATGGTATATGGAATTTCCACGTAAACGCCGGGCATGATAATGGTAAAACTGTAATAGTTAATTAAAAACTGTTTTGTAATTCCAACTTATTGCCCCTCAAGTTAACATATCTCGTCTAGATTATTTACTTATATGTATTTTTTTAATTCGGTAAATATTCATCATTAAATATGGTAAAATTGTATATTTTAAACTCACTCTAAATTTTTAAGAATGTATTAAAAACAAAATCTCATCGAGAGTATTTTATCGTATTCATCTTCTTCAAATTTAGAAAAGAATTTTCAAATTTTGTTATTAGGTTATTTATATATTGTCTCCAGAAAAGAGTAACTTTTTCTACTAACTGTCCGAAATGAGACGCCACCTGCCAAGAATTTAAAAATAATCTATTCTGCGGTTTGATTGGATATCCAAACATATGATTTTTGATGCATCTTACTATTTCCATCTCTTCTTCAACTCTTCGCCTTTTTTTAATAAAAAGTTGCACGCAACGAGCAAATCCCTCTGAAGTCTTAATATTGTCTAGAATAATTTATTATTTCATGACACTTTCGAAAATAATGATAACACAGGCCAACAAAATGAAAAAAAAAATTTGGTGCCGGCAAAGTAAGAATTGATTTTAGATATTTCTGATGTGCTGATTTCAAAAATACTTGGCTTTTTTCGTATCAGCTCTAGTTTTTGAGGTTCAGGTTAATTGAATTTAGGTAGTTCTGATAAAAGCCAAAAATAATGAAATAATTAGGTATATCTATACACGTCAAAATTAAAATTTTATACCTAAAATTAGAATATAATTAGCCGGTTTCAGTTAGGAAGATGGGATAGTCACATGATGGTCGACTACTGTTGGAGTCTTCAGCGAAACTGTCCTCATAAACTGTATGCTAGATAGTCCTATAAAAGAAAATTTATAATAGATTAGTGATAAATGTAAATTTTATAAAACTTTGCTCTGTATTTTTTGTTTTTTTTTTAACTGACGGTTGGAGAAAATAGTAAATAGTAATAATTGAATAAAACAAAAGAGCCCAATATGGCGTATCTCAAAAACTAGAGCTGATAGAACAAATCTGACGGCTATTTCGGATTCTGCACCCAAAATTCACCTAGAAACAGTTACACGGCACCAAAATATGTGTTGGCCAGTGTAATAATTACAACAGATTAATTTTAAACTTTGTTAAATTTCTTTGAAAATCAGAGGACAATCAAAAAATGTTTCAAGTACAGTGTGTTTGTTTTTAAAGTACAATAAGATTATACTAATGTATAAATTAGACTAAATATTTAACATCAATCTTCAAGTTTGTTTACAATAAGATTATTTAGTAAAAAACCTAGGTTTGTATTTAATAAAACAATAATGACCTTGAAAAAATGTTTAAGACGAATCAGGCCAGTCGCATCTTGCTCTCTCGTCCTCGTTGCAAAACATCAATTAGTTGAACAACTGTAGCACATTAATGAAATGAGTAATCGTGATGAAATTTCACACAAACATTTAGAACATTTATTCTGCATTTCCGCTTATTCAAATTTTATATTTTTACTGCAGCATTTTTGGGAAATTTCTCCTGGTGTAAAAACCACCTAAAATATAAAAAAATAGACCTGTAGATAAGACAAAAATAAATGAATTATTTTCTGAGAAAGGCCTATTGATGCTTTTTGAAATTAAACTGATTTATCTGAAATGCAATTAATGGTTCTGAAATACAATTGATACCTTCTGAAATTAAATTGATTTATGTGAAATAAAATTCATGCTTTCTGAAATGCAATTGAAAAACATGCAGTATATTTTTATTTATTCAGGGTTTAAAATCTGGAGCTATAGTAAAAACCATGATAAGACAATCAACTGAAAACCTAATTATTCTCAGTAGTCATTATTAATTAGTAAAGGTTGCAAAATTATTCTCTAATCTCTATCATGAAGAAAATGCGTATCAATAATGTTATAATTATCATATCTAAACTTATTGGGCATATTCTCCTCCATGTTAGTAGTACCATTAAGCCATTAAGGGTCACTTATGTTACTCGCGCCGCGCACCGATATAAACATTAAATACCCAGTTTAAATAAATACTAGCAACAATATATACAGTTTTGCATGATAATTGAAAACATATTATTTATGTTTATGAGTTTATTTTTGTTATTGCGTTTAAAAAATTGTGAAAAATCATGAAATCAAGCATTACCCCTGCCACTGTATCTCAAGTTTTTCTTGACAGATTTTCAAATTTCTTTCTGATTTGTAAACTATGTTAATTAAACTAAAACTGAAAAGAAGCTTTTGTGTTGTAATTTTGTTCAGAATTAATTATAACCGACCAAAGTTAAGGTACTTTTGGGTAATTAGGTATATTTTTTTTATTGATTCTCAAATTTTTTCCCGCTTCCCAAATTTAGTAGAACGACTCTAGAATCTAAAATAAAAAAAATTATATAATAATTCTGTTTGCACTAGCATATCTAGTGGCAACCGTAAACCGCCAATATACACAGTTTTACATGATAATTGAACATATTATTTGTACATGCTATTTATGTTTACCAATTTTTTTTTGTTTCTGCGTTTAAATTGGGCAACTTTTTGGCAATTTACCTCAATATGTCATGCTTTGATTGGTTTTTGAATAATTTTACTGTAAAGTAGGAGTACTTTAAGGGCCTTACTGTTAATATTTTATCATTCTTTCGCAATAATTTGGTCCTGAAGAATATTTTTAAATGCTAACAAAATTTGGTAAAAAAATATAAAGTTGTTAATGAGTTATAGCTGGCCCCGTAGCACCCTATATAGCATACTTCAAAAGTGGCTCTTGATCTTACATGGAACTTACAAGACTACTAAATTGAAGGAGAATAGGACGATATGTTATGATTTTTTTTTATTATTCTGAGGAAGGTTAGGAAATATTCTCATGATTAAGCCAGTGAAGAAGTTTCAATCGTACAAAACTTTTTAGTTCTAGATTGATTTGTTTTTCAAAAATCTAGAATTAATCTGTATAATATATTTGTAATTCTTATGAAGAAATTAATAGACTGTTTGTACTGTAGTGAAAAGCTGGACTTGGAAAAATCAACAGGACCTGGAGGAATTCCAGCTGATGCGATATACACGACAACGCCTAGGGGCGGAAGAAGTCCTGAAGCTATGAAGGTACGTCTGGCCGCAATGGTGCTGCAACCACCCACTAGAGTGTAGCACTGCACCACCGTCGTTCCTGTCCTATTTCGCGAATATCCGTGTTAACTGTTTGAAAATACCCAATCTGTCACTTTAGAAAATTTAATTCTTTCCTTCCTTTCATAAATCAAACGCATGTACGTCGTATGTGGATGTTCTTTGCGGTTTATTTTAAATAAAGCTAACAAAGAAGCCATTACTTCCACGCCACGTAAATTTCGACTGAATAAATTCAGATAAAGGAGACTTAAAAATTAAAATTTACTGCAAAATTATGATTTGAATTCAAATTTATTGGTAAATATTTTCGTTTTTGTGTGATATTGAACGGAAAGCTTTTTGATCATTTATTAACTCCGTTTGACAATAGTGCTTTGCCCTTTTCACAAATGAGTGTCTCCGGCATATAATTCATTTAAAAATAATTTAATCTTTCTTCTTGGCTTTTACACGGAATTTATTGGTTCCAATTTACTGGTGCTGTTTTTACTAGTTCATAAATTGTAATTCTGTACAAAAGGAAGCGAGGAATTGAATTTTTGCGGCTGCCGGGATTTTAGAAAATGAATTGCTTGCGTCTAGCGCATCGATGAGACCGCCATGGAGAGGATGTGCGAACCCTTTCCAATTTAAATTGCATTTACTTGATTATAAAAGAGCATTTCAAAACAGTTCTCATGCGAGTTCTCGGCATGGACCGGGGCACTATCACTATGTAAATTCGTGTATTGTTCCGAGTGAAATTTAACGAATATTTAAATTCACTAACCACTTGGTTACCAATTTTATGTTTTAACCATTGTTTATTTTATTTCATCGTGACTAACTGACGACATAAATATGAGTGTTTATCGCACAGTGCACTATTTGTAATCTTTTAGAAAAAAATAGAGACCACTTTTTGTAAATACAAAAACTTGAGCTTCCTTTTAAATTCAATATTCAATGTAAATATTCTGACATATTGTAAATACGTTTGCATGCTATGTATTTAAAAATAATCTATTTTTTCTAAAAGTTTACTCAAGTTGAAATATGGGGATTATTTACTAAACAATAATAGAGATTGTATGCTTGAGGAATGTTTGCAGAATCACTAACGCACCCGAATATGCATCTTGTATTAAATTGCACTACGCACCCATTCACACATTGCTTGCTTTTTAGGTTTGTACCTATCCTTTATGCAAATAATACATAACGTAAAAAGCCATCACATTATTTTAAATTTCTACTGCTTTACTAGTAGATTTAATTAAAATATTAAATTTTCACCAGCATCATATTTCATGTCGAACAACTTCCATAAAAAACAAGTTTATGTAGTTTAACTTTTCTTTTAATTTACTTAATTGACAATCAAAACCTTTAAACCAACTTGTTGTACATCTTTTTTTTTTATTATACGACCATAATAAACCTATGACAACTACCAATTACGAGTATGAAATAATGATATTCTTTTGTTGGTTAGCTTTTTTTAAACTAAAGCTAGAGGAAAACTTTAATTACAGAGTTGGTTTTTAAAGAAAAAGTAGCATAGACTATCAAAAGAAAAGTTAGACGACCTATCCTTCCTAGGAAAAACTTTCGTTTTAAGTTAAAGCACCTTACCGCCTCAAACTTTTAATAAATTAGTGAATCATGCATATCAATCCTGTAAAGTTTTATTGATATGTAAGCTAATTACTAGTATTGCTTTATGGAAATATAAATGTATTATTTGTATAAAATATTTAAATTTATTTTGAATTGGCACAAAATTAACATTTGACATAAAAATAGTTTTAAAAGTATCCACCTTAATACTTTAAAACATGTTTAAGTGTTAACACTGTACATAAATACACTTACACCTAATTTTCTACACAGACTCCAGTTTTGAGCACATTCTCAAACCACCTCACTTGATTCTAAACTTCGCTGATCGGTGTGGCATTTTCATGGAGGAAGATCATCGCACTTATATTAGCATATTTATTATAACTTTTAGAATATTAAGTAAGTGAAATTACACGAATAATTAATTTTGTATATTTGTATAAAATTAAAATATTTTCATTAAAATAATTTATTAAAATGTAGTGAGGTTCGTTCGTGTAATTTCATTTAACACCATACTAACACAATCTAACATAAGCTGTAAATATAGCCAACACTGACATTCAATGGTAGAAGTAGTATAGAAGAGAAAGGATCTGAAAACATCTACACAGGCCTAGTTGATAATCTCCATTATAAAACCCGCACACTGCCACCAAACTTTTACGAATCTGACGACTATGAAACTGAAAGAGGTTTCAGAACTGATCAATACCAAAGAAAGTATCGTAGCTTTAATAACTATAACCCTAATCAAAAAACCGTCTCTAAAAATACCCCATGTGTAGACAAGTTTGAGACAGGTGTCTCCCAGAGATCTCCTGAAGAAAAAAACACTAGGAGGTCTTTACAGGGTAGCAGCAAGAGGTATAACAAAAATAAAAATAAGCCGAGACCAAAACCATTACAAGTGGAAAATGAAAAATATTATGATCACATTTTTCCCCAAACTTTTTCAAAAAATACCAGGAATTCTTATAATGACATTTATTACCAACCTACTAATCATGCCGAATTGTAAATATATTTCCTAAAATATACTTATTGAAACCAAAATTGTACATAGATGTTTGAATGTTGAATCTTTACTTTTTCATTTATGTTTAATTAATTTGCAAGACTTTAGTATTTATAATTTTACATTTAATTTACTGTAAAATATTCTTAAAATATAAAAATACTTAATAATTTAATACCTATAAATACTTTTATAATATTAAATCAAAAGTCTTATAATATAATCACTAAGGGTGTAGTACTTAGTAAAATATACAATTTCAAAATAAATGTGATGTTACAATAATAATTATATTATAACAAATAAAATGAATCAAATGAAATATGTTATCAATTAAAAGTTGGCGCTTTATGTGTGAAAACTTTAAACATAATTTAATTAAATTAAAGAAAATTCGTTAAATTTTATATGTATTTATGTGTCATAGCTAATTATATTTGTTACGAATCAGATGTTTTATTAAAATGACTGTAGATTTTATTATTTATATCTATCTGAAAGATTGTAGAGACTTTAATTTTAATGTAAATTGTATCATACTATACATGTTAAATCTCAAACTAATAAATAAAACTGACTAAAAACTAATTTGGTTTTTATTTAACCTTTCAATTTTATAACATTAAAAAAATAAAAATGTAGTGATAAAATTGGATGAAAATAATTTTCAATTTCTATTTCTACATTTATAGTTTTAAATATTGTTCGAATCTTTGCCAGAAATTGACTTACTTTATTAAATATATACTTTTTCCATCGTGCAAAAAGTAGACCAATATAAATTAGTGTTAGTGCATAAAGTCATGCTTTTTTGCTCCATGCCTTTTCAACTTCAAATTGAGAGTAATCAACTTTAGATTTTTTGCTCCATGCTTTTTCAATTTCAAATTGAGAATAATCAATTTCAAATTAAGATTTATTATTATTTATTATAAGTTTCACCTAAAAAGAACATTTAATTTCAAGAACAAATTATTGCAAAATTAGCTTACAGAGTCTTTGAGTGCTAATAAATTCCAAATTTAGGTCTACCATATTTAAAAAATCAGGCATAAGCATAAGTCTTTGAATGTGATCTGTGAATTTGATACAATAATAAGTAAATAGTATATTAAAAAACGAGTTTCATAAGTCGCATATTGTAGCACGCGTTCAATTTTAAAATACGGGTCGCGTAGCGACGACTTATGAAACGAGTTTTTTATACTATTTTTTCTATTTTGCGCCTTTTTATCTATTTAAAATAAAATATTATAGTTTTCAATTTTAGTAACTTTTCTGGTAGTTGGCAACTCTAATGTCAGGTTTGTCAAATCATCAAATAACCTGTAAATCGCTTGACAACTGCCACTTTAAAATCAATAAACTTCAGTGCTACCAACTTCGAAAAATAAAATTTACTACTCAGTAACGCACCGATAGCAGTGCGGTACTGGCTAGTAACGCACTGCTGTCAGTGTGTTACTAGCGACTAGTAACGCACCAAAATAGAAAAAATTGTATTACATTACTTGATCCTACTTTAAAATCAAAATCGAGTCTGGGAGAATATTTGACTACTCAGATGCCACATAGTTTAGAAGTTGGCAAGAATAGAGCAAATATTACACAAATCGAGTACTGTATCCAATTGCTAAAAAATATGAAACAGAAAAATACTAACAATTAACTACCGGCAAGATGTTAGCAATAAGTTTTCCAGCTATAAGTATTTTACATGTAATTCTCCATAAGAGGTTCTTTTCTAAATAACTTCCTTTCTTATCAATTCACAAAATAAAAACAAATACACCTAATTATAGCACAATTAAATCCCTACATCCCAATCAAACCTCTACCACGTATTTTTAAATTCTTAAATATTAACCTACAAAGGCAAATGATATGTCTATGTCATTTTTCATGTAGATGATGATGATATTGGTCACTTTGCTTGTCCGGGCCAATTAAGTGAGTAATTAACAAAAAACATAATTTTTTCGACGTTTATGGAGTTTGAATGCTAATTTATTAACGCAGTATTGTTGCATAAAAAAGTTAATTACACCGAAAGATCAGAAATTTAATTGTGATTACGGTGGTATGTCACAGTTTGCTTGTCCGTCCATAATTAATTACCTATAAGCAGGGCTGGCTCTAGGGTTTACAGCGCCCTGATGCAAAATAAAAATTTAGCGCCCTTTTTGGGCGCGTTCCAGTAATGAACTCTAAAGCCCATGACCACGACCGCAAAATTTTTCCGTTCCACTAGCTCAAAAGGTCACCATTCAACAAACAACCACATAAACCCACGAATAAATACGGTCGTTGTGAGCTTCTTGCGGTCGCCATCGATGCACGAAAGAAAAAATCGCGGTCTTATGTAGAACGACTTTGCGGTCGTCGTGGGCTTTTGTGTTCATTACTGGAACGCGCCCTTTGTTGAAATATTTTTTGTGGGTGGGATTTTGGGGAGGGGTAATCCGTAATGATACGCAAAAGTTCTTTGTAAAAATAATATATAATTAAAATACATTAGTAATAAAAGGAACTAAAACATTTGTCGTAATGTTGAAATCCCCAAATTGGCTTGACATAATTAAATGTTGAATGGAAAGGTAAAGTCTTCAACGGGTAAGCCAAAAAATTCAAAAGAAAATTGTTACTATCTTTATTAAAAAAAATATCAATCCGTCCTTACGCATTTCGCAAATATAGTTGCATCATCAATATTCTAAAAAGAAGAACAAAACGTTGGTAACAAACAATGTTCAAAAAAGAACAATTTGTGGTGATTCACTTCTACTCATGAAATTGAAATAAAAACGTAGCAAAAAATGTAGAAAATAAAAATAAAAACTTGACGACTCTAGTAGTATTTTCAAATTTGGAGAGCGCATTAACGTATTTTGAAGGCGCAACCAATAGGAGTTTTTTCAGATGACAGCGCAAATTACGTATTTTGAAAGCGCAACCAACAAGGGGTTTTTCTAGCGCTAATAGACAAGTATCAATCAAGATGGCTTAAATTTATAAATCAACCATTAATTTGGGATAGATTTTCAAACAAAACTTCTTGAAGCTATTCTTGACTTGTCAATGAAGCCTTAATTACAATTAAAGACAAAAGACGAGATTGTAGTGTCAGCTAGCGTTGAGATAAAGGTTAGGCCTTTACTCTTTGTGGATCACTTACAAACTGTCACATCTGACAGTTCAGTTTTTAGATTTTAAGTTGCAGATTTTTAGTGTAAAACTAGTGATAAGTTATCGTGTATCCTACCAGATATTTCGAAAATTGCAAAAAATAGTAAGCCCCTAATTTTTGATAAATCTTGCCCAGTGAACACAAAGGTATCAGTTACATAACTGTTTTATCACAACTAAAGAACTTTGTTACATTACAAAAGTTTTGTAACTGTTACAAACCATATACTTCGGTTGTGATGTATCTGTTATATAACTGATGTTACGTAAGTGTTTTATCACAGGTAAAGAACTTTTTGTTATATAACAAAAGTTTTGTAACTATTACAAACGTTTGTGATGCATCTGTTATATAACCAATTTTACATAAATGTTACATAAATATTGGGGAACTGCCAAGTGTTAACCGGAGTAGTTCCACAATGAACTCTGGATGGCGCTGACAAGTTCTACTCAGAGTAATGCACGGAGCTTGCTTTATAAGTAAGCCATCATTCGATTGCAACAACTCAAGTCGTGATTTCTGCTAAATGCAGGTCATAATTAAGAATTAGCAGTATGGTATGCTTATTATGAGTGATAAGTCCTTATGAGGACGAAACACACGTGTCCATATCTCGGCTATGGATACAATGAACGAATAAAGGATTAATTCGTTTTATTTTAACCTCAGCAGTACACATTATTATAAATATTTTATATTGGTTATAATTTATAAATCATAAAAATAAGATATTCCATTACTATTATGTAATTGATTCTTATGTTCTGTAATTGTTATGGACGTATTACTTTTAATTAACGGAACGTGTGTTCTGTTTATGTTACATCATTGTTTCAAATCATTAAAAGAACATGTTAAGTAAATGTTATTTAACTGTTACAACCACCGCGAACCGGACATTTTGAGGTTCCAGTGTGGCACATTTAGAGCACCAAATATGTAACTGTTATATTAAAAAGAATAATGTTTTGTAACTTTTACGAAGACTTTACGCGTTTGTGTTTACTGGGTGACATATCTTCACCAAAAATTAATAACAGATATTTGACTTTTCTTATTTGATAGTTAAATTTAAAGATTATTTAATTTAATTTTTTGTTGTAAATTAATAATTTAAAAGGCGTGAGGAATTATTCTGTATCCTACCAAAAATTTAGGAAACATAAAAAACATAGCAAGTACTTTAAATCTTGAAACTTATTTACGATAATCAATACCACAAATTTGACAGATCAATGCTACCAACTTCGTAAGCGGGTGCTGTAATGAGCGCGCTATGGCCCATTACGAAACCGCTAGCGGTGTCTTAATAGCAATATTATAGACGTAAATTATAAAAATGACTATATATTTGGTTTATGCAGAGTGCGAAAAAAGTTCTGGATAATGGTTCTAACTTTTTTAATATTGGTGTGATCAAAGAATGATTCAACTTATTTAGGCCGCTTTTACAACTCTCGGATAAACCAAGTATAACACTATCCCTGGTATTAATGTGAAAATACGCTTTTACAATCTCTATATAGTTAAAGTGCGGTTAGGAATAAATAGGGAATAAACCGTGGATAACTTATACGTTGCTTGGAGCAGCAGATAACACCGGATTTTTCCTATTTCTCAGTTTTTATCATAGATAAAGAATTTTTGGAAACTGGATAAAAAAAGCAGGAGTCGTGCCACAAATTTTAGACCGGAGGAAATTGGTGTGCTATAAATGCCGAGTATAAAGATATTATTGTTGGTAAGTAACTCATCTGTTGTATGTAATTACAAGGAATATGCAAGAGTAAATTTTATTTATTTTCCGACGGCCATATGAGAAAATCGTAAATGTAATTCATATTAGTGGTTTAGAAAATCTATCATTTCAACACTAGTGAGCTTGGGTTTCTGTTTTGTAGCTTTCGATCTTTGTAATTTTCGTTAGAGGCGCCGCGAATGAATTCTGAAAGCCCTCTCTTGGATTTTTTGAACTTGAACTTACTGGTGAAAGGGTGTTGGGTATTGTAGGATTGAGTGTAACAGGAACTACAAATACTTTTGATGACGATCAAGAACTGGAAATAATCATTGAGAATCCGTTCAGCAATGAAGAGAATCAAGAAAATATAGCCCCAGAAAAACTATTTTACTAAATCGCACAACTGACGTGCAGAACGAGTGGAGAGCTCTTGGACACCCGCTTTATTAAGGCAATATGTTCACGAGGCACCGCAGTGTGCAAAACCAGCGGAGGCTACAATCACTTAGGCTACGCCAAAAATAATGAAGAGCGAGAGTTCCAAAAGATCAAAAAGGCAGGGTTGAGATTTATTAAGAAAATAACCTGAAAGGAAAATATACGAATGTTTGGCTTCAAAAAAGCTGGAGCTGGTTGCTCTACAAATCAACACCATAAAAAAGAGGCACCTGAGAAAAAGCGGAGGGAAAACAACAACGAGATGAAGAACGACATCTTATAGAAATGGAGCTGTTAAGTACCGAATTAACAATTAACCGAAAACCGTTAAATTAAAAGCATATTTTTAATAAAAAATTTTAAATAAATTAATTATTTAAAATATTTTGAAAACAATCATTTATTAATGAAAATCTACGGGCATCATTTCCTTGAATGATTTGATTCATATCCTCCTGATCTTCTTCTATTTGTATAACAAAATCGGGATATGCGGGAGTGTCATTCTCATTTGCTTTTATTGCCATATTAGGTAGCACTGCTGAGGCAACAATGATTGCTTTTGAACATTCCAAAGATACTCTCATTCCAAGGGAAAGAACAGGAAATCCCACTTTTCCATATTTCAAAACAACATTCCACTTTATTTCTGGTTCTTATTTGGGATTCGTTGAATAATACCTCAGCTTAGGTGTGTTACCCGATTAAACAGTTTACGGGAATTCGAGGGAATAATAACAGTGCGTTTTGCGTTTGTGAAATGAATTTCATGTTACACCTGGTATAAACATTAGAATTATTTATCTAGGGAATAGTTATCTGACGTTTTTAACTGACGGTTGGAAAAGCGGCCCTAAATGTTGTAAATGACATTTACGTGTTCATTTTGTTTTTTACTTTGAATCTTAAATTCGGTTTTTTTAAATAAACCATAAAAACTAGAAATATTAGCAAAACGTAAAAATTTTGAAAGTTAAAAACTTTAAACGTTCTTACTTGTTAGCCCCTTAAGAAAAAAAAATATTGCCCCGATTTTTGACATAGCATAAATTAAATAAAAATTCGTAGCTTCTTCTTCTTGTCCGAAGAAGCTACGAATTTTTATTTTATTTAATAATTCACGGACACGAATTATACTAAGATATTATAACAATAGGATAAAATTTGAATTTAAAAAAAATGGCAACTTACAGTGCTGGAGAAAAGAATACCTACTTTTAATTATTTTCCAAATAATGTCCCTGTTAACTAACACTTTTGCTATATTAAATGTTTATTTACAATAAAAAAATATTTTTCTAGGTTCTATTTTTTGAAATTGTGTTCAATCAATTTTATTTTTGTCAAATTCAAGTTTTTGCTGGAAAAAAGGATGGAACTTATTTTTATTTAAATTACTTGATTTTACATAAGTTGTTCAAAAGAGTCGCATTTAGTAATTACTTCCCAAATCCCAAAGATTTCTAAAGATTTTAAGCAAAAAATAATTGTCCTCTAACAAAGTGATAAAAGACAAGTTGAAATTAAAAAATCATTAAATAAAATTGCTGAGTATAATTATAGCAAAACGTCCTACTCTTGGTATCGAAACGTCACGTAAGTCGGAAAGACAATCGCCAGGATGAATAGAATTATCAAGAGGATATCCGAAAAAGATACTCATTCTGCTGACTTCCAAATCCAAAAATACAAGAGTCCAAATGTAATTTACCGGAGCGCATTTGACAAGGACCATAAAAAGTGGATACGGCCCTTTCGAGCTATGAAAGTAAATTTATGTTTAACCAAATAACATCGTCTACCGACAGTATGGTAGAAAATTACGATATAAGATACCACACCATTGAACATGATGATGGTGGGTCTATTATGGTACGAGGTTGTTTTTCTCGATCTGGGATTGTACCAATTACGCAAGCAGAGGGCTAATTGGATCATTTTCGGTATTGTAAATCACCTTATAGAGATTTTAGATTTTCTCATTCAACAAAACGCTTATTCGTTTCAGCTTTTAAGCATAATATTATATGAATCGCAGGCGCAGTATGATAGTGGATGGTAAGTGTTTTTTGATATCTGACATCATCTCACTTACCATTCCCACTCAATACACACGGAGCATGGTTAGTGGTTTGACATACCACGATCACTTATTATCACTTCAAGCGAAAATGAATAGTATGTAAAATTCACTTACTACTCCACTTACAACTGCAAACCAAATAAGCCTAAAGAAAAATAAAAAATGACGAGTGTCGTACAGCAAATTTTATGCAAGAAACTCGCGAGAAAAATCTATTAAAAAATCGTGTATGATACTTGCGAGTTTTTACCATAGAAAAGTCACGAGAAAACATGTGAAGATTTTATACAGTAAACTCGCAATTAACCATAGTTTTATTATGCTACAATAATTATAACGCTACAATAGAATAACAACATCTTTAAAAAAAATTAATAATGTAATCTCATTTAACATACGATTAAAAAAATTCCTACTAGATAAACAAAACTATAATCAAAATCAGTAGGTATATGTATACGAATAGGTTAAATTATCAATAAATAAATAAAAATAAATAATTATTAACTCGCTTGAGTTTTCAACTGCAGCCTGGTTGGTAGAAACATTTTCATCGGTAGTTTACTGCAGTAGCCTTATTGGAGCACTTTCATCAGTAAATTTTTCTATTTTGGCCATCTTTCTATTTCCAGCATTGATAAATCTTTTCAGTTACCATACTTCCTAAAAAAGTAAAATATTGAATCAATCAATTGAATATAAAACATGTTAGACCGGGAGATAGTGACAGAAAAATGGGTGTCATTTTTTATAAGTATGGCACCCCTTCAGGGGTTAAATATCATAATTAAAGAAACGAAAATGATAGCCGCACCGCTGGTCGTCGGGGCCTAATCTCAAAACAATCAATCAAATTTGTCAGAAAATTACGGATTTTAAACAATTTTTTACAAAAATATTCTTGTATTTTCAGGTAGTCTATAAAAAAAATTCGGAGAAAGAGTAATACCATACTGATCGGTTGGGGCTAATAGCCCGCCATACTAATTAAAATAGGTTAATTTTAAAAACTTTTGGAAACTATTTTTTACAGAATCGCGTTTTTTTCAACTAATTATATTTATATAGCCATTCACAAAAATCGCCATACCATATATACCATTTCGACGGTTCTAAATAGTCGCCATACTGCCCAAAAAAATCATTTTTTCACCTGTCGATTTTTTTAAGGCAGTATGGCGACTATTTTGAACTGTCGAAATGGTATGGCATGGTGATTTTCGTGAATGACTACTTGAAAATAATTAGTTGCAAAAAACGCGAAACTGTAAAAAATAGTTTCCCAATATTTTTTAAATGAACTTGTTTTAAATGGTATGGCAGGCCCCAACCGATCAGTATGGTATTACGCTTCCACCGAATTTTTTTTTATTGACTACCTGAAAACTGAAAATACAAGAATCCTTGTGTAAAAAATCGTTTGAAATCAGTAGTTTTTCGTCAAATTTGAATGCGAATAGGGCCCCGACGTCCAGGGGCGCGGCTATAATTTTCGATTTTTTAATCATGATATTCGACCCCTCAAGGGGTGCCATACTTGTAAAAAATGGCACCCATTTTTCTGTCACTATCTACCGGTCTATGTTTACCTAAAATAAAGGAAACGCATTGTGCAAAATTTACATTGCTCACCCGCTCATGTAAATTGTCTTGCTTCCCTAATAATCGTTTATTGTTCGTTGGGATACATGTTTTCTTTCATGTTATCAAAGTCTACGTTGATTTAGTTTGGACATTTGAGTGATCATTGTGGATCATTTTGTTACAATGGTAAGAAGTTATAACTTATAACCCGCCACTCTCATGATATACCGGGTGATTCATTTAACCTGGAATATGGAATATTTTGAAAAATAAGCATGGCACAGAAAATTAGTCAAATCGAAACTTTAATACTCCGAGGGAGGCATATGTTAGTACTAAATTACTCCCACACCCACTGGGTGCAGGGCCGGCGGCAAATTTGAATCTTATAGCGTTTTCGGCTTACTTGCACTGAGTGCGTTTCGGGTGTTCGGCTTATAGTTTCAGCTCGTATTTTCTCAGTGCGGAGTGTTCGACAAGGAAAACATGGTGGATCTCCGGCATTTTTTTTGTTCTGTATAAAAATCTTACCGATTATAGCTAAAAGTATGTACAATCATATGATGTAAAAATAAACTTTATATCACGAAGTTTTGCTAAAAAAAATTAGTAAAAAATTTTTTTTTTTTTATCTCCATGATCCATGAGTAGGTAATATAGCCCCATAGAGGTTTGTTTTTGTAAAAACCTATTGTCATTACCATTCATTTATTCATTACTGAGTTTTAATACAAAGAAATAAGAAATTCAGTCCACAAATATTAGTAAATCTTTTAATTTGAACCCGTAAGTTTCAAGTATGTTGGCATTCAAAATGGGTGCAGTCTCAAAACTCCCGGCGATAAAATTTTTTCGTCTTAAAATATTTGTATGAAGGCGTTTGTACGCTAAAAATTTTAAGTATTTTTTGCAACCACTTCGGCATAACCGTTTTCGTTTCATACTTAAAAACCACTTTGTGAACTAATATGTATAATTTTATTTCAAACAATTGAGAATATGACAATGATAAGTGCATATGAACCATTTTAAGTAAGATTGTGTTTTGATGATATAATTTCATAGTTTATCTAAATTTATTAGAATAACCGGTGGTACACAATTTCTTATTTTTGAACTTTAGATCAGAAAACATTTTGTGCTTCTCCTGAAAAATTTTTGTTCATAGCCATTTATATAAAGGTCTCAATTGCATTCACCTAGGAATTTAATATTTAATTAACATATAATTTACAGAAAAAATTAAAAAAAATTGGTATAAAAATATTTATTAAATCACAGTTCAGTTATAAATTAATAATCATTATTATTAACAAGATCCCAATGGACGATAGGTAACATATCGTATATGCTTACGAAAGTTTTAAATTTTAAAAGCTTTTTTATGAAATACAACTTTCGTGGGTCTTCTCTGGTATATTTCCTAAAAGTACTCTGAATTTCTTTAATTGCTTTATTTGGTATTTCACATTGAATCCAAAGTAGCATAAGTTCTGGAGACTCCTCTAAAAATGAATCTAATATGTTTTTGTCTATTTTTGGACAATTTTGAAACCTTAAACTTATTCTTTTTAGTTTCATTTTACTTGTTATCACATCTAAGAAAAATTTATCCAACATAAAATCTCCATTGGTTATAGTAAAACTATAAAATAATAAAAATTAGATTTATAGGTACTTAAAATTTTAAAAAGTACCTAAGATGTTCAAGGTTAGTTGCATATTCCAAATACGATAACTTGATCGAAGGATTCTTGGATAAGAGTTTGATGTATTTCAAATTATCACACCCTGTAAATACCTAAAATATAAATATTGAAAGCTCTGTGATCAATTAAAATTTTAAGTTTCATACGTGTTTAAGCATATTAGAGGAACAACCTACTGGAATTTCTATGGTTACTTTTTCAAGATCCTTAAATGAGATAAAGTATTCTTCTATACATCTTTCAGGCTTCCTATAAGGTGAATACTAATTATTAGAAGACATGATAAATGATAAGTAATTATAATGATTTCACATAGAAAACAGTTATTAGTAGGTCAAACGGAGTGAAGTCGATCGGCAGGGGTGAAGTATAATCAGCTGATTCTTATTTACATTCGTGTTGCCATTATGCTTAAACACAAATAAAAATACTGGTTTGATCGACTTCACCCCGTTTGATGGTAATTTTAATAAATGTAATCATTAAGTACTGGAAACCAACATAGTTTGCATCAGGCATTCTAACCGAACCGTTTTATTAACCGAAATTCGGTTAAAACTGTTTTATTTGAACTAACCGTAACCGAAACCGTTTTTAGAAATTTTTTAAAACCCTAACCGAAACCAGTTCTAAATTGATTTTAACCGATTTCTAACCGTTTAACTATCGGTTTTATAATCAAATTAAAAAAAAAATATGTAAAACGCCTTTTCTAAACCGTACCGAAACCGTTTTTTTTCGGTTAACCGTTTTTAGAAAAAATTATTAACCGAAACCGGTTAGAATCCCTGGTTTGCATGCTTCCACCAGTAAAGACATTGCCACGCTTTTAATCGTTGGGACTATAATAAAACCAACTCAAAGTTAACTATACAGGGTGAGTGTGTAACAATTTATTCAATTCAAGAAGACATTTTGCGTCATTTAAAATTTATGTGACGTCATACGTCATCGTACAATGCCCACATGATGTCATCACAAGTTTTTTAAAGAGAAACCCACAATTTTAAGTAATCAATTTGAAAGGATGTCTTGTGTACCCCTTCAAAATTTCAATGACTTATCTCCTCTCGTTCCGAAGATTTGATCAATAAAAAAATTGAAAAATTAAATTAATCCCCTTATTCGCTAACGCTTAACAATAAGTAAACGACTTGATATTGATCGATAATCGTTATTTTAAGGGTTTTGCTATTCTCTAAGAAAAACTCACTCTTTTATGAACGACACAATACACAATTGTTAAACTAATACTTTTCAAAAAATGGATGCGCAAGTGAAATAATGTTAGTAAATATGGCCATTTTAAATTTATGTGTTTACATCCAGGGGCGCAGCCAGCTTCTATTCCAGGGGGGTGCATTTTTTTACACAACATAGTATAATATAGTGATACATATGGCGGCTATTTATTTATTGTTTTGATAAATAGCATGATATACAGGGTGTCCCATTTCACGTAGGACTCCATGGGTATCTTTGTTATTATTGGAGATAGGAAGTCGGTTAAATGGACAAAGTAGTAGAGATTTTTTCGAATAATAATAATTCATTTACAAAAAATTTGAATATCGCATCGTTCCAACGCTATCTTGAAAAAACAAGAAAATGCGATTTTCAAAATATGGCTATAACTACGTTATTTTCGGGGGTACCAAAAATTTTTTTGACTTAATACAGACAATTTTTTGTGTACAATGCAATAAAACAAATCCAATCCAAAATCCAATATGGCTGGCATAAGAAATAAATAAGTTTGGTTCATTTCCGGTCAATCCGTTAGCGAAAAAAAATATTCATTTGTTTTACTGCATAACTGCATTGTACACAAAAATTGTCTGTATTATGTCTAAAAACTTTTTTGGTACCAGAGAAAATAAAGAAGGTATAGCCATATTTTAAAAATCGCATTTTCTTGTTTTTTCAAGATAGCATTTGAACGATGCGATATTCAAATTTTTTGTAAATGAATTAATAATATTCGAAAAAATCTCTACTACTTTCTCCATTTAACCGACTTTCTATCTCCAATAATAACAAAGATACCCATACAGTCCAACGTCAAATGGGCACCCCGTATAGCATGATAAATATCAAGCAAAATTTGCTATAAATAAATCTCGTTAAAACATTTTTATATTTGTCTTTTAGGCCTTGTTTTAATATTAATTTGACACCGTAAAGCCAAAAAAAAATACAATAAGTTTCAAAAATATAAAAGTTATTAGCCAAAATGTAAATAATATTTCGAACCTCAAATTCTTTAAATACATGGAAAATGATATATCTCATTTTGCTATTTATCACGACTTACAATACTAGTATAACATAATAAAAAATATACACAATTTTATATCGATTTTATAAGTTTTTTAATGTTGAAAGTTATAAGATATGGGAAAATAAATTTTTCATTTTTTTCGTCTACGCCCATGTTTACATCGCTTTGAGAATATGAAGAACTGTCAGAAAACTTAAAAAAACATAGCCTTAATCCAACTTTTCTTAGAAAAAATATTTTTTTCTCTGCGATCTTTTTTTTAAGTCAAAAACTAAAATTGATAGACCCCTATTTTTTTAGTTTTTTTGTCGATTAAATTTGCCCTTTATGTAGTTCGTCATTCCTGATTTAAAATCTACATTCCCCTCATGTCAACGAACGAGGAAATAGCGAGCACGAATGATTATAAATTATATTTTTATGGTAAATTTTAAAATTTTATAAAAAGTAATTATGATATAATTGTACATAAGTTATGAGATTATCCTCTTCTGTGCTTTAAGATATATTTCCTTCCAAAAAGACACCTAGAAACAAACTCTTTCGCCCCCTGACGCCTACGACCGTGGTCTAATTTATGACAGTTCCGGTGGTGCAGTTACATGCTGGCGTGCAACTGCGTCCATGAACAGACCTTTATTTATACAATTAACCAGACTTTTTCTATATTGGGAATTTTAAATACGTATAGAGGGCGCTATAAATGGAGGATATTCAGTACTTGTCAGTGTCAAAAATTGTATTTAAAATGCATTCTTGTACCTTATAACTACATATTTAACAAAACACAAATAGATTTATTATTTAAAGCTTCAGTAAATCTCAATAAAAATATACCAATGTTCATATTTCATATTTTGCCACCAGAGGGCGAGCGGAATCTAAAAATTCCCAATACTGTATTAATTTTATATTAGAAATTTATATTAGAAAAATGTCTATTTATTATAATTAAACATATTGGTTAAGTTTACATTATTGCTCAATAAAAAAATAATTAGTACTATTTGCTTTTTAAAATTGTTTTTTGTCCTCAAGTATTGAAATACATGTGCCATGTGCTAGAGAAATCTAGTAATACATTTAAATTTAGCCTTATGGGTTTTTCTAAAAATAATTTACTTTTATTTTAGCGGCAGGACTTTTTTTGCACAAGAAATTTTTAAGGCCAGCTCAAAATTTTTAGATACTAGTTTGAGTTATTTAAAAAATATTACCGAGAAAGTTTTAACTATTTGAGCCTTTGAGGATATTTATATTACTGCAAGAGCTTTTAATTTTACCAATATCTGAATAAACCAATTTTTAAAATCCAGCTACATTAATCCATTCCAAATGTGAGCGCTTGATTTTGAAATTTGCTTGATATTTGCGGTTTTGCTCATAATTTTTTATCTATTGAAGCTTTTTTAAAACAGGCTCTTTTTAAAAAACGGTCTCTTAGCGGGGTAATGTTATTAAGAGAGCTAGAAAGTGTGGTGGCATTTTCGAAAATCTATTATGATAGTCCGGGAGGTAGGATCAATTTTCAATGGGTCATTTCAATAAAGCTGACTTTCATATCATAGATTCTTCTCATCTTTTATAGCACCTGAATAATAAATAAATGGCATAAATAAGTCTTAATGATGTTTTTTCTGGATAAAAACATTCAAACAAGTGTATCTCCGCAACCATTGAGAATCGGACACATGTTTATTGGAACTTTTTTACTTAAAATATTTCATACTATCACCTCCTAAATTTTTTTCGATTCCTCGTGGGACACCTTGTATACTTAAAACAAAAAACGCAACTTCAAACTCTTCGTTTATACCATAACTTATTGCTAGCGATTTACTACTGCTGTATGAGTATTTGGTTTAACTTAGAAAAACAAAACCAGAAGAAATTGGTAGCCATAAGACTCTTCTGTGTACCAAAAAAATAAATTTTAAAAAAGCTTCAATAGAAAAAAAATTATGACCAAAACCACAAATATCAAGCGAATTTTGAAATTTTTGAGTGCTTGATTTTGAAATCAAGCATCACATTTGCCGACTATCGCCTTAATACATATTAAAATGATACTGGTACTAAGCATATTACTTTTATTGCATAATAGAAATAATTTGGAACTTGATTAATTAAAGTAAATGTCCTTTATACCTAGAACGCAAGTTATTAGGTGAGTTGAATGATCTCACTGACATGTTTTTTGTCTCCACTGGAATAGACATTTCTGGAAATAGTACAATGAATTTGATTTAAAAGTGTATATGTTGACTTTATACCAGTCATATCAAAAAAGTATTGCTCTTCCGTATCCGAGGAAACTCCATCCCATTCTGCTTTGTAAAACTGATCCCAATCATCTATTTCATCAAATCTCATCTGAAAAAAAAACAAAAATAATAAAAATTAATTATTAATATAATTTTCAAAAAAAATTGGAGAAAAATGTGTAGTTTTTCTAAAGTTGTGATTTCAATTCCCATTCGAATTATAAGTCAGGATGGAGTGGAATATTTTTTTTTGTATCAGCTAAGGTGAAGTAGAAAATCACATCAATTAAAAAAACAGAACTTAATTATTTGTAGGTACTAAATACTTACGACTTCTGATTCAAAAGGTTCAGAAATTGCTTTTCTGCAGAAACGTATTACATTAATATGAAAACTTTCGCATGATTTATATTTTCCTAGGTAGAAGAAATCTAAAATCTAAAACAAAATGTTTATAATAACTATGTTTTTGTGCTAGTCCAAAATCACTCACACACTCTCGAACACACAAGCATTCGATATTTAAAAAATGGTGTAAATATGATTTTGCCTTACTACAATGTATGAAATATTTATTTAGGAAAAAAAAGAAAACAACAAACAAAATGTGTTAGATTGAAGGGAGGTAGATCCATGACCTTTTACCTAGTGACAAATACTACAAGATTTTATTGAGTACAACCTCGATAATCCGAACACCCAAAATTTATACCCCGTTCGGATCTACGAAGCGTTTGGATTATAGTATGTTGATAATTTCAAAAACATTTTTCAAAATAAAACAAAGTTTTTTGTAATTAAAAGCAAGTTTTAATTATGCAAAAATGTTTTTTAAAGAATTCCAATATAGTGCTTAGACAAGTGGTATTCCAGACTATCGAGATTGGGGGGGGGTCGTTCGGATTATAGAGGCGTTCGGATAGAGAGGGTTTGGATTATCTCGGTCGTGCTGTAGTATGTGCTTTGATGTAATCCGAACAATTAGCAAACCAAACTTTAGGATATTTCTATTCAGCAATTTCGAATAACCATAGGAAGCCCTGCTTTGACGGAAATAGCTAATTCAAGTAAGAAAAAAATTTACCCATTTTATTTATAATTTACATTTAGATATGAACAAATATACGTGAAAGCTTATAAAATCGAAAACATCTATTTTAGCAACTGATGCATTTTTTAAAAGTTAAAAGAATGACTAATTAATAACAATACAGGGTGTCCCAAAGGAAGTGCTCAGAAGAAACTCGTAGAAAGTAGAGGATTCTATTGACAAAAAACCTAATAGTAAAGGTCGGTACAGCCCAGTTTTTTTTTACGGGTTTTTGAGTTTTCTGCTCGCAGAAAATGTTGTTAATTCAAAATTCTGCTATAGTTTATAAACTACTTGGTCAATTTAAATGAAAAAAATTCTAAAGTAAAGTTAATTAATGCCGCTTTGACTTGAAGTTAAAAAGTAACCATCAAAAAAGTAGTTTGATAGAAAAAAATATTTTTTTTTTCAAAAAAATAATGAAAATTCTCTTTTTTTTCTTGATACTTTAGCTCATATCTTTGAAATAAGCTCCATAAAGATACCACTTTTTTACGTCCGTTAAACTTCACAGTAAACTCTATCAATTAAAAAAATATTCAGTGTTCTATCTCTTTTACTTTAGGAGCAGTAATGATAAGAAAAATACCTTGCGCAAGTGACTTCATGTAGTAGGTCAAATAAAACCTTAGCCAAAACCTTAGCAAATAAGGCAGGTGGTTAAAGAAAATAATGATACGAGGGTAAAGGTAAAGTGTTCAACAGCCAAAAAGAATCAAAGATAGTTGTTACAATCTTTATTAAAATAACTTTGAAGTTCAATGCAATTCGCAACACAGAGTTGCATCATCAGGAACAAATTTCAAAAGTCAACATTTTAAAAAGCTAAAAGTCACATAAATATTATTTATTATTATAAATTAAAATATAAAAATCACAATTTTTACATTCAGCAATAAAGAAAATAAGTTTAATACCATAATTATGAAACAGAAACATTACATAATTACTAAAGGTAAAGGTGAATGATTCAACTCCCAACTTTTCAATATATTTATTAGAGTGCAACTAGTTTCGCCTTCATAAGGGCATCATCACGCACTAAAAAAAATTTTTACAATGGTTAAACTTAACATAGTAAATTATGGGACGGTCTTATCATCAACAATTTATAGATGTATTAATGCAATCTGGTACTCTTCATACTGTGAGCAATAGGGCTATGAACGCCCAAGCAACTAGGCTTATATTGAGCGCCTGAGCAACTAGGCTTATAGTATGCGCCTGAGCAACTAGGCTAAAAGTGAGCGCCTGAGCAACTTGGTTAAAGGTGAGCGCATAAGCAACGAGGCTTTCTGATACGTGCCTATCCAAACCAGGCCGAATGTTGTGGTGCGCCTAAGCAACTAGGCTTATTGTCTAGGAGTGCCTACGCAACTAGGTTAACATAATTAATTAATATTCAATATGTTGACCATTACCTCAACCCCCTATGTCAAGTCACTCGCACAACATATTTTTCTTACCACCACTGATTGAGTTTAGTATGAAGTTCAAGGGATGTTAAAAATCTCTCTTTCTGTAGAAGCAGTGATGGTAAAAAAATTAGGGTAGAGGGTCAGGTAACGGTCATAATTATCAATATTAATTAAGTAATGTTTCTGTTTCATAATTATGGCATTAAACTTATTTTCATTTCATTTTCTTTAAATCTTTAAAAAGATAGAACACTGAATCTTTTTTTAGTTGTAAAGTTTACCGTGAAGTTTTACGGACATAAAAAAAGTGGTGCCGTTATGGGGTTTATTTCAAAGATATAAGCGAAAATATCAAGAAAAAAAGCAATTCTCATTATTTTTTGGAATGAAGAATATTTTTTTCTATCAAAATATTTTTTTTGTGACGATTATATAACGTGAAGCCAAGGTGGCATTAATTAGTTTTACTTTACTTTTTTTTTTTCATTTAAATTGACCAAATAGTTTATGGCCTATAACAGAATTTCGATTTAACAACATTTTCTGTGGGACCAAAATTCAAAGCTACGTCAAAAAAAAACTGGACTCTTCTGACCCTGACTATTGGGTTTTTTGTCGATGAAATCTCTTCTAGTTTCTAGGATTTTCTGCTGAGCACTTCTTTTTGGGACACCCTGTATAAGAATATTTAAAAAAAGAAATGTAACAGTAACAGAATATACAGGGTGTCCCTGAATAACTGACAAATTTTTTGGGGTGATAGAGGAAGTGAAACTAAGCATTTTTGACTTATATAGTAATGTCTGGAAATGCTTTCTTAAAAAGTTATACCACTTAAAAAATTTTCAAAAAAAATATTTTTTTGTAAATAAAATAAATATTACAAGAGATATTAACTTTAAATTTTGGTGATAGTTTTTTCACACAAGGATACACATTTACGGTCAATAAAAGTTTTAAAAAATATTTTCAGGGACGTACTTGTGGGGGGGGGGTCATCAATTCTTTTAATCGTATATTTTGTTTCTTTACGTTTTTAATAATTTTAAAGTACTAAAATAATCCTTGATCAATGTTCTACAAAAAAGGTACTCTTATTATATGTCGGTCCGGTGCTTCGTTTCGGAGTAAAAGTAGATTTTATAATTTTTAGCTAAATATATAAATTTAAAAAACCACATCAAAGTAGGCTTTTTAATAAAAATTTCATAATTTATCTGAAAACGTAGAAAGATCAAATATCAAAGTAGGCGAATTACCACAATATTTTGTTAATTGTAAGTTCTAAGTAGCCTTTTCTGACAATACTTTATAAGTCAAAAATGCTTAGTTTCACTTCCTCCATCACCCCAAAAATTTGTCACAGTTATTCAGAGACACCCTGTATATTTGAGTTGTTCATAATTTACTATGGTTTTCTAAGTAGACCAAATTATTAAAATTAAAATAATACCTTAGTTTTTGGTAATTTTTCCCTTTCAGTTCTTGGAATATATTCAATTTTTGTTCCTAATACTTTTACATTTTCAACGCATTTAAAATAATAAATAATACGCCACAATTTTTGTTTTGGTATCCAATAAATACCAGACAAATCCAATTCTTTTACAGTTTCAAAACTTACTCTATTTTCAAATGCCTTTCCAAAATTATTATTGTTCAATCGGAAGTCACATTTAAGGTAAATTTTTCTGAAACAGAAATTAAATGGGTATTAAAAGATGTTTCCATCAGCCAACTTTCGTTGATTAAATGCAACACCCTGTAAATTTTTATATTTTTGGATTCTACCATTAATTTGAATAAATCATTCTTGAGTTAAACACGCCACTCACGTAACATTTTGTTTGTACAATTTGTTTACTCAAACAGTTTGTGAATGAATTTGTTAGCATCACACATCTTTTAATATGTTTGTCATTAATGCTTTCATAAATTTGTATAAAATACCAAAATTCTCCACAGACGAATGCAATTTTTTATAATAAAATATTTCACTTTTATAAAAATCAACTAAGATGAAAGAATTTTCTTCAATGTGAAGTGTATTCAAATAGACGTAAGTAGGAATTTTAATACTAAATTCGTTTGTTATTTCGTTGAATTTGATCCTTTTTCTTTAACAAAATTTTTCGTTAGTCTTATTTTTTTTGTTTTATTACTTGTAATGTTTCCAACTATTATAACAGCACAAGTGAGTTTCAAGTTTTTTTTTTTCACATTTTTCTTGATACTCATTGAGTATTGGCGCGTTGGAGATTGAGAATTTCACATTTTAATTGTAAAAATAAAATAAAGGTAGACAATCATGTAAAAGACACATAACTAACAACATGTATTTATATCAAAGGACCCCGCACAAAAGCAATGGGAAAACACGGTGAATTTTAATCTATCTCCATTGAATCGATAGTTCATAACATGGTGATCAAATGTCACAATGGGCACGAAGTTCGTAAACTCACTGTTCGGTCACAAATCAAGGGTCAAACTTAAGAAATAAGTGACGTAAGTAACACTTAAATTAAAAAATTGACATATTTCCCATTGTATTTCTGCATTTTTTTAGTTCAAGTGTCACTTGTTCACTTCAACTGATTACTAAGGGCGCGTTCCACTAATGAACACTAAAGCCCACGGCTGCGAAATTTTCCCTTTTCCCGTTCCACTAGCTCAAAATGTCACCATTCAACAAACGACCACAGAAACCCACGAATAAATACGGTCGTTGTGAACATAGATAACATAATACGTATAGAATGCTAACTCAATAGTACCTTTTGATAACGTACAAGCGGCCTCTGTTTTTTTGGGGCCAAGTATTTTTAGACGCGCGGGAATTTTGAATCTGCAATTTTTATATTTGTATTTTGTAGTTTTATTATTTTATAAAGATGTATCTTTAATTTGAAAGGGTTATTTTTAAATTTTCAAACAAATTTATTACTTATTAACTATAATTAAAGGTACATATTTACACAAACCACCCAATTTGTAGAATATAACATAATAAACAAAATTTTATATTTAAACATTTTATTTAAAAATTCGAAATTGTATAGAGTTACATATAAACTGAAAATGAGTAAAACAGATTTAAAGAAGATTTTAGATGTTATAAAAGTAGAAGTATGATTTACTCAAAAATAAATTAGAAAATATAAATTTTAAACTTTTACATCTTTTGAAAATCCAAATCCATTCTCCTAGGATTCTCTGGAAAACCATACAATGTCTCACTTAGATGTTGCAAGGACAAGTGTATAAACCCAGTGTAAAAGTATTCTTGAAAGTTAATAAAATATTTTAAAAATGTGAGATGTAAGCATAGGATGTAAGTAGAAAAAGTAAACATCCCTAGATCTATAATTAATAAAAATTTGCTGAAAATCCAACGGTAACAGTAACAAGACCCTTTTAAACTGAAGTATAATTTCTCTAAAAAACATAAAACTGATGCATTTTGAAATCTAACTATCACATAACTATCAATTCTGACAACTAAAAAATGATTCGCCAAGTTGATTTTTTCTTTAGGTTTATAAACCGCCATCTATACTTTTGGGGCCAAGTTTTTTTGAGTTATCAAAATTTTGCATTGAGTTTACATTCTACATAAATTATATTATCTATGGTTGTGAGCTTCTTGCGGTCGCCATCGATGACGTTTTTTTTCCAGAAAGAAACCAAGGTCTTATGTGGAACGACTCTTGGCGACAAATATTTAAAAATATTTAGTGTCAGCTGCTGTCACCAATTATCACCATTCATTCAGACTCAAATAGTCACATTAAATTAAAGTAAAATAATAATGGAAAATATTGAAATAATAGCCAAATCTTGGTATGGGCTAGAGGAGTGTTAGTGTTTCTTTTGATGGCGAATAGCAGGCGATGGTTAGTTTTAGTTTAGTTTTTATAATAAATAATAATCATAACTTCAACAGGGTTATTATTACTTTCTCCTTCATTGTTTTGACATTTGACGATATGCTATACTATGGTAACGACAAACTTTTTTGAATAAAATACGCCCACACCCTATAGTGAATTTTTACCATCGTGGGCAAATTCCTTGTTACATTTGCCCTAACACTTTACATGCTAGATTAATGGTACTTTTGGCTAATATTGAAGATGACCTTTTTTGAGAAATCGCTATTGTAAGATGTATGGAGAATGATAGACCAGAAGCTCAATGTTTTTTCTCATCATTTTTCAGAATGATGTTTGGTGTGCCGTGAACACAATAACATCCATAGATTAAGTTTACAAGCCAGAGTTCGTATTTTTGTAGAGTGAAATATCTATATTCCACCTAGATACAGTTGTAATGAGCATTTGGACGAAAAGGGTTTATTATCATTAAATATTACAGAAGATATAATATATTAATGAAATCAATTACTTGCAAGATGAAGTTTCAGGTAGGCAGTGCACAATTGAAGTGAACAAGTGCAAACAAGTGACACTTAAACTAAAAAAATGACAGAAATACAATGGGAAATCTGTCAATTTTTTAATTTAAGTGTCATTTATTTCTTAACTTTGACCCTTGAGGGCGCGTTCCAGTAATGAACACTAAAGCCCACGACCACGACCACAAAATTTTCCCGTTCCACTAGCTCAAAAGGTCACCATTCAACAAACTACCACGGAAACCCACGAATAAATACGGTCGTTGTGAGCTTCTTGCGGTCGCCATCGATGCACGAAAGAAAAAATTGCGGTCTTATGTAGAACGATTTTGCTGAGAATTTAGACTTTACCTAAATTTTTTTAAAATTAAAAAAAAAGTTTAAACAAGATATGTACATAAAATAAATTTCCACGACTCACCAAAACATTCAGTTTACGTTGTTCTTTTCATGAAATCGTTAATAAAAACATAACATTTAAGTGAGTCAAAGAAATCACCTGACAAATAAAGTCCTGCCTCTTGTATCAACATATAATTCACTATTGCCTACAATCTAGGTGTACTAATCTAACCACCACCAACACCCGAAATTTTATTAAGAAAGTAGCTTCTGCTATATTTAAATGGTTTTAGTTACCACAAGGACAACTAATAGAGATATTGAAAAAGTAGGAAATATTACCTGTATTTTATAGTAAGAAATATATTCTTAATATGTTGACTAGTTTCAGAAAGGCAAAACATGTCCATATAATTCAAGTAAGGTAGTAAATATATAACCAAATCCTCTGGCAATTTTGAAAAAAAATCTTCTGCCTCTAATGATTCACTCTCCATTTTAAAAATTCAACCAGGCAAAAAAACAATAATATCACTTGGTACAGTCTTCATTAATTTATTTACTTATTCGATAAATAAATTGAAGCTGAAAACACTGAAACGGATACACAGTTCTCATAAATCATAACCTAAAATGCAAAATAGAAAGGAAATCTCGGACAAATATTTAAAATTATCACAGAATAAAAAAATAATAGAAAACTCATCGATATAAAATCCACAGAGTAAAATCAGTAAAAGCTAGCGTTTTCATGTACAGGGTGATTCACATTTACGTTAAAATCTCTCAGGTGGCGATTCCTTGGATTAAAATATATTTCAACTCAAAAAGGGACGCAAGAAATGTTATTTTTGTTAAAAAAAAATATATTATTAGAGGTATTACTTTGAAAGTTTGGCAATTGTTTTGTAATATTAGGACGCATATTCTAGTGTTCTGAGTCCATTAAAAGAGTTTAATGGGGTGATTCTGAACAAAAATGTTAGCCGTAACAGCGCAGTTAAATTTGACAGTCACCCCGATGCTATTTTGTAAACTTTGCATGCTGAAACTTAACAGCGATGTAAAATAAAAATGTTGGTGTTATAATACATTGTATATCATTGTAATGTTATTATTTTGATCGATTTTATATATTAATGTAATATTATTCTGATTGATGTTATTTTAACACCGAAAATTTACATAGCCGCTAAGTTACAGTAAAGTTTACAGAATAGCGGTTTTTTTACTCCAGGGCGACTGTCAAATTTAACAGCGCTGTTACGGGTAAAATTTTTTCTTAAAAAAGTTTTGCCAATGCCAATTTCGCATTATTTACACTTTACTAAAATAATTCCTGCTCATTTCTTCAGGAAAAGTTGTTTTGACTCATGTCACCAATGTTCCTCGTTCTCTTGTAAATGCGGAATATAATCCACTACATCAGGTGCTGACATTTCTATTTTTTAGAAAATCATAAAGTATGCGTGGCAATTGCCTAAGCACCTTATGTGATTTTCTAAAATGTTGAATATCGTTTTTTAATATTTGTCACGCCTACTTTGTGATTTTGTAGAAAAATTGCGTCTCCTATCTCTAACGAAGCCTTTTTCTCCGGACCCATGTTTATATGATTTTTTTCTTAGGGGTGGTGATAAAGTTTTTACGTGCAAGAGTTCTTACTTTTTAAGTAAATATTGAAATAAATATTAAAATAATAAATAAATATTGTAGTGGGGGTATCACACCAGACGTATTTGGAGGTTCAAATCCTGGCCAAGGACAGTTTTTCAATGAATATTTTAGGTTATCCGTTTTACATTTTTTTTTTAAATCAAAATTGTACCTTTTTTAGACAATATATTTTTTTAAAACGCTCGCACCGGTCGCTTTTTATTTTAATAAAATGGCATCTTTTGGATGTACTTTCCATATAACCGGGTTTACATCTGAGCACTTGCGCGTAAAAAAGCAAGGAGAGTGTATTTAGTTCTAATGCTGCATTCACCAAACAGACGAGATCAGCGTTTGCATGGGCAGTATCAAATTTCGCCACGTAATCCCAAACAACGGGACGTCCAAGACCCGAAATTTTAATCATGTAGGTAAATTCCGCCAGGCCCGTTCCAGAGGTAATCAAAGGGAACTAAATTTTTCTAATACTATAACCTCATCAAATTACAACATATATTTAAAAAATTTTCTTTCATGTACAGACTCGTGACGGTTTGCTATCGAACGGCCTCAGACCGAATATACATACTTCTATAAACTGTATTCGTCCTATTCATGTATAGGTCATATACGTGCTCGCTTTGGATCATAAACCACGTCCATATTTCAGCAAGTACACGCGAACAAGGCAATGTGAAGGAATTTAGTGCGACGCAGAAACAGATAGAACAAGATTTACCTCGCCTTGCCCCGTTCGCATACGGCACAAAGAGTATTGTTATTCTATCTATTGTTATTACATCCTTAAATGCAATGCACAGCTAAATAATTTTATTTGCAAAATCGGAATTAATCGTTAATACAGATTGTAAGAAAATAAAAGCAATAATAAATTTGTATTGTTAATTAGTACTTGTGTTCTTTTTATCAAAAATTCACTGATTTGCTCAAACAAATCGCTTTCTTTTTAATTCCATTGGAGAAATTGAGATAGTTTACGATTTGCTCAATCAAAAAGTTGGTAAAAAGAACACAACAGAGTAATAACTCAGGTTTATTGCTTTATTCTGATTGGTTTTTAATTATTTTAAGCGGAGACGCGTCCACTTAGTACTTTTCTAAGTGGATATGTGTAAGGAAATATTAAAAATACAATTCAAAAGATATCAGTTATATATCACAAGTATATTTTAAAATATTAATTTCCTTAATCGGGTAGTATAAATGTATATTATTTATACTATTATTTGATTCTTGGAGACTGTTTTCCAATAGGATATACTTTCTTGAAAATTGACCGTGCGATTTAGCCAAGATTTCCAAGCATTTCGTTTGATATATTGTGGAATTTTCCTCATTTCCTGTAACAATAATATTTTATAATAATTAATTTATCTGCACATTATTTTTATTGAAAAAAAATAGTTGGTAAGAAAACAAAAGACAAGCTAAACAAACCAAAAACATCAAGTATCAGAATAATTATAATAAAATATCAATGATTTCATTCTTCTATTTAATTCGTAAAATTAAAAAGTTACTATTAGCGAGAACGTGTGCCTTGAGGTGGGTTTTTTTACTCGGAGAGTACTCACACGCCAAAAAAATTCCTATTAATTATACAATAAGCATTGAATATTACCCTTTTCATTAGTTAAAATCATAAACTAACTCACTTTTTATGTTAATTATAAATAAAATGCGTAAAAGATTGTACAATTTTTACTCATTTCAATCAGCTGTTTCTGTCAGAAGTCAGAACAGCGCCTCTACTCTACAGGTAGTTTAATTAATTATTTGATAATTTTGTTACACTCTGTACATGTTTTGTAAATAATAACATTAAAGTTTTTAATTTACAGTCAAACTTCCCTAATTCAAATCTTCAAGGGACTTATATAGATATAGAAATTATTTCGCAAAGTTAAAAACGAATATTTTTACATACACATTAAAAACAAAATTCGAGATATGGAAGAATTCGACTTATAGAAGTTCGAGTTATGGAAGTTCGACTGTCTTTGACAATTTATTTAAAATAGTGATTTCCATCAGGGATAATAACGGAATAGAAAATCAATTCCACTTATCTAGTGGCGATGAAGGGAGTGAGTGAGGTAAAGTCTTCACAAAGCCAAAAATCGAAAGACAGTTGTTACAATCTTTATAAATAAATAAAAATAATCTTTGTTGTTCTAATGCATTTCCAAACAGGCTTTTCCAAGATGAAGACTGGTGGACTTCGAGCTTGAAGAAATAAATAGACACCAAATTTTGTTAACCTAGAGTCGAGAATTAAAGTTTTTTCTGTTTATTATTTTTAAATTTTACTGAAAGAAGGTTACTTCACTTATGTTCGTGTAAGTTAACTTATTTTATTATGTGACAAATTTTATTGTAAAGTTTTGTTAGCTTTTTAAAAAACGTTAACTTTGTTAATTGTTCTCCGAAGATGCAACTTGATTGCGAAATGCATTAGAACAACAAAGATTAATTTTAATAAGGATTGTAACAACTGTCTTTCGATTTTTGGCTTTGTGAAGACTTTACCCCACTCACTCCCTTCATCATGCCTAGCCAAAATTATGGAGATTTTCACTTTATGGTATCTAGTGGCGCCCGTAAACTACTATATTTGTCGTTTAGGAAATGATGCTTAAGATCAATTTAATTGTGTCAATTTACCTTTATTACAATATTCTTCTGATATTCTTTCATAACATAAATAAAGAAGATTATGAGTCTCTCCTAAAAATGCTTTTGCCTTTTCAATAATACTTTTTAAATAATCCAATGCGAGTTCTTGTAGCAATAGTGTCTGTAAATTTTTTTCCAGGTCTTTATAAGCATTTTCTTGAAAACTAATCTTACATTTTCCGCATTTTAGTTTGGTTTTAGCTGGTTTTAATTTTTCTTTGCAGTTTTTACAAATGTAGTAATTAAAAGCTCTATCCTGAAAATAAAGTTATATTATTTCATTTATTTAACTTTTTTAAAAAATAGCTTACATATTCCTTTTCTTCACTTGCACAAATTTCACAACTACAAGAAAAATAATAGTTATTGTTTAATAATTCTTTTCTCTCATGTCTCTTCGATGATTTATAATCAATTCCGTAGCAATTAAATATTTCTTCACCAATATTTATGTTTTCAGCTGCTTTTGCTATGACCACATCTCGAAGAAAACTATAAAATCATACTATTTTATAGATATCTATTTTTATTGCAAATAAGGGATATTTTATTATAGAAACATACGTACATACTAATAAAAAAAGTGTAAAAGGTGGAACAGTATTTATGACTCAAAAAGCACGTCCTGCTGTATGGGCAACAGCAAGTCGCATTCAATGTTCCAGAATGTTTCACATCTTTATTGAGTGCAAGGTTAAGTACAATACTGGAACATTCAATTTCGACATCCCATTGCGAATACTTCGCGGTGTAGGTGTTCCTTTCGCTTCAAGTTGATGCATGGTATAAAATTTTAAAAAAATGTTTACTTACTATAAAGTTATATTTGGTTTACAAGAGTGATTCATCATACTAATAGATGGATAAATGCCACAAGCCACTGCTTTTGAGTTATACAAATCTATAATTTTGGAATAATCATCATGTGGTTCATGCAATAATAAATTTTCATTTAAGGGAAAAAATGTGTTCCAGTGTAAGATAGTACTTGAATTACACATCAGTTGAGCCATATGTCTAACTAATGTAGCCCCCATTTTAATAATTAAACTATTCAAAGATTTTTCAATAATCTGTGATTGAACCATGAGCCAGTCAAAAAATGTAGTTTTTTCTTTCAGGTAAATAATAATAATAGCAGCAGTCTAAAAGAAAAAAACTATTTTAATTATATTAATTTTATAGGTTGATCATACTGGTAGATATTATGGCATAATTTATAATAAAAATGAAATTAGTTTTTAAAGTAATATAAAAATAACTATGGAATATTATTCAAATAAAATATCTAGTGTTGTTTGAACAGAGCATTTTACAATCTTTACCTGAAGTAAAAACGCAACATTGTCCATTTTCAGTATGTTAGTTGATAAAGAGTTAAAGTATTTATAGTTATCCTCTGAGGTCCCAAATTTATTAACATTACTTTTGGGTTCTGAAATCACTTCAAAATTACTTTTGATTCCTTTCATTAGGCATCGAAATGCTGGAAAAGTTATTCCCAGCTTATAAAATAATTCTATTCCAAAACATTCAAACTGATGAGATTCTTTCCAGGAAAAATCTCTGCAATCTTCATTACAGTAAAAACAATATGTACATTGTTTGCACCTAAAAATTCACCCCTTGTTAGAAAAAGAAATTTATTTCCCTAATACATAGTTCAATGAGAACGGGACAAAAGGCAGTCAGCATAGACAAAAAAACGACGAAGACAAAAGCCCAGAAAAAATGGTTAAACGACAAAAGGTCGACATGGACCAGAAGCAGAAATAAACAAAAGGCTGAAAGAAAAAAAATTGAAAAAACAAAGGTAGACTAGGACATAGGACAAAAGATCGACATAGACACAAAAGTTCGAATCGGCCAAAAGGCCAATAAAAGAGACTCGAATAATAAAAGTTCATTTGTGCAAAATAAAAAAAAGGTTTAAATTTAAAAATTTATATAAATTGTTTGTCAAATAAAATGTTAGTATATAATGATATAACTTTTTTGCCAAAAGTACCAGAATTTTGAAGGAAACGGAAATTTAAAAAATAAATTAAATATGTCCATTCTGTTTCTCCTTTGAAAACAAACATTTTTTATTTGAAGTATTTTATATGAAATAACAATAATTAATTACTTTCAAATATGTTCCCCTGTAGATGTGACATTATTGTTACCTCAATGACAAACGTAAACAAGTAGCTAATAGGAGGACCGGCCAGCAAACAGGAATTCCAACCTAATGACAATGAATCAAATCAGTGACGCTGAATTTTACTATCCATGCTGGAGGGTTGTAGTAGGGACTCCTACTATCAGGTGGAGGGTTGTAGTAGATACTACTACTAATACAACTCTCCAGCATGCATAGGAAAGTTCAGCGTCGCTGATTTGATTCAATTTTAGTTAGGTTGGAATTCCTGTTTGCTGGCCCTACTACTATATCCGTCGCCAACGCGGCAGAAGACCTGGACAAAATAAAATCTGTGCATAAACAACTTTCAGTTTTTTCTCTTCGTCGACCATTTTTCTTTCGGCATTTTTGTCCAGGGGGCTTATTCTTGGGCCGATCGACTACAAGGACAGACTCTTATTTTTTTGATGTAAATGAAAAGGACAGAATGATGAAAGTCATCGGCGACATGATCTCGACTGGTTCAAGAATAAGGCCCCAGGTCGGCCTTTTTTCGTTCAGTCTTTTATCCCTAGGTCTTAAGTTCGCGTCGACTTTTTATCCACGTTATTCTTTTATCGTCTGGCTTTTTATTCTTTTAGGCTTTAGCCATTCAGTCTTTTGTTCCTTTCAGCCTTTTGGGCTATTTTTACTTCTCTACAATAGTTAAAATAAAGAAAAAAGCTTACGGAATTGTAGCTATTGTATCTCCCAAACAATATGAACATTTACTTTTTATTGGTAAAGTATTTTCATCAAGTACTAGTGCAAAGGCAAATGCTTTTTCTACAAATAAAGTTTCACCAACAGAAATTGATTCACTAGCAACTACATGCCTCCCCTTTTCTTCTGTAAACCTAAAACAATAATAACACAGGGTTCCATGAAAAAATCACACGCGAAAAATGCCCACAGTAAAAAGCGCTGCCATAAATAGGTGCCCTGTAAAGTAGCCTTTTTTTATTTTTTTCTAATTTCCAATATGACCGCCATAAGAAAAAAAATAAGTTTGGGTTATTTTCGATCAATGCAATTTTCAAATGTTTTGTCAACGAATTTTTGATATTCGAACAAATGTCTACTACTTTGTCGATTTAACCGACTTTACATCTCCAATAGTGTGTTTGTTTCTGGTCATCAGAACACACAAGTAATAAGTATGAAAAAAAGTATCTTGAAATAAATTATTTTAGTTTTAGTAAAAGTACATACTCAAATGAGTAAATGCTGTAAAAGTTTTTTGAACTTCTCTCGTCTTTGAAAATTTTTGGTGAAATTAATTTTAATTAACATTAGGCAATTTTATTCAATAATTGAAGTACTTGTGGAGATTTTAATAAAATATATTATAGAGGAATTCTTATTTAACATTGTACAATTTTATTCTAGTATAAATTGAACATAAATTTTAAGAATTCTAACATAAGATTTATAACAAGAGTTTACACTAGTAAAATAAATAGCACTTTATGGATATAATAAAGAAACTTACGAAAGTTTTATTTTTGTAGAAGCACCAAAGAATTTATCATTTTTTAAATATGGTATTGTTAACTTAGTTTTAAAAAATGTTTTCTTTCTTCTACATTTTCTTTCAATATCACAAATTCTATCTAAAACATAACGATATAATAATTTGTATAGCTATATCTTAAAAATTTAAGATGTATTTTTTTAGTTTTGAAATAAATCTGTAAGTCTCATGTAACTGTCATGCTTTTACAAATCAGTAGTTTATTTATTTATTAAAATTTTAATGCTTAAGAGAAAAACAAAAAAGAAATGCTTTAATCGCTTTGATGGAAATGATGGAAAATACTAGAACTACATATTTAAGTTAGTGTGCGGACATAGTAATAATGAAAATGATAAAGCAGTAAGTATTTTTTTCATAAGGCACGTAGTAGAGCAATTATGAAAAACCAAAAAAAATGTATTTTAATATATTCAATAAAACTGTGCATACTTATGCCGAAAGATGAATCATAAATTTTAATAAAGCAAATCGGTTTGCTTTTGATCACTGTGCGGAGGTATCTGATTAGTGGGCCGGCAGCAAAATCGGTGTGCACATATCTTTTCCAGACATTTAAGAGAATTGAGATTCCCTTTTTTTTCGTAAATTTTTGTTTTATATTTATTTAGGGTGGTTTTTAAAAGTGCAAAAAAAATTCTAAATTTTAAAAGCCTATAACGATGTTATAATGCAATATTTATGTTTTAAATTTAATACAAAACATGCCTTAGGGTGTCCTTTTCTAAATTAACTTTGAAAAAATTGAAAATAAGTTGTAGTTTTTCTGGGGTTTGTTTTTAAAGAAAATAGCAAAATACGCGCAATTTTTACTTCACAAAGACAAAAATTGCAAAAAATTATAGCCTGAAGATTCTACATTGCACCCCAAAAAGAAAATTAAAAAAATCTTTCGAAGAAAACTTTTTATGATCAAAACCACAAGACCCTACCGAATACACCGGATATCCTCTTAAAAAATAGAACTTAAAGTGCTACGAGAGTAATTATTAATAAATAATTATTTTCAATTCACTACCCAAATTAATATTAAATTAGGTATACAATTTCTCCCAGAATATCTTTAGCGTTCATCACTGGTTGTGTTTTTCGGTATGGCCGGGCATGCTTTACTTTATTGCTCTACTCTACTGCTTAATTCATTACTTTATTGCTTTTTCATTATTATTATGTCCGCACCCTTAGTGCTGAAACTACAAAATTAGATGAGTAATTTTTAAATAAATTGATTTATGTAACATGTCTATCTAAAAACTTTGTTAAAATATTCCATACCTTCAATTATTTCTCCATGCGTAGGAAACAACTGTTTAATCATTGCAATTGCTTCATTATATTCTTCAAATTTATTCAAATGATAAAAGCAATCAGCTGCCCTTAAACGTAAATTCAATTTTTTATCTTCTGGATACTTTGACTTAAGGCATAGTTTTATATCTGATACACAATTCTAGAAACCTAAATGATTAACTTTTTTTAAGAAATATTACAACATATTGATTTGAAAACTATTTACCAAAAAGTCTTCCAACATATAAAAGGCAGCTGACCTATTTGATAAAGCAGTTCCATATTCTTCGCTATTATATTCTGCTAGTCCCAAGCTATCTGAATACAGTTTAATGCTCTTAGTAAATTGTTTTTGCTTATATACTTCATTACCCAATACTTTAGTTTCTATAGACCTTGTTTTATCTTTTCTATGAGAACCTTTGCTCAATACATCGTCAATCCATTTCAAATAATCTTTTCTGAAATGAATTGCTCTTGCATAAACAAAGAAAATAAATATTTACTGAAACTTACTCATCTAGATTTTTTAAAAATGTTGAGAAAAGGCTGCACTCATCATCTGTACCTTGTATTTTTAAGTTTCGACCAAAAATACTTGGCAGATCCATTTTATTGATAGTTTTCAGTATTTTATTACAATAACTTTGTGCGGATCAGTATTTCAATCCAATCAAATGTTTACTGATGAGATCACAGTCTATTTGCTGCACGTTGTTTCTGATAAAGTTTCGTCTTATGCGCTGTTATCTTGGTCGTTGACATCTGGCAACTAGGCCCTGTTGATCAGTTACAAAATGGTTACAAACAAAATTGACATCAACTAGAAATAGCAAAACTACAATAATTTTTTTTCTATTTTGGTTCGTTACTATGTACTATGTTACTGACAGCAGTGCGTTACTAGCCAGTACCGCACTGCTATCGGTGCATTACTGAGTAGTAAAATTCGCTTACTCTCTTTTACATTTAACCACGGCAACTTTCGCATGAACGTATGTTGAACTAAGTAATGCGGTACATGCTTGGTTAAGGTAGCGGAATGTAATGATAACGGAGAATCCACTGTTACTATCGTATGTCCTAGATCTGATGATCCCTTAATTTGGTGGAAAAAATGGAAATCTGTGTTGCCCATTTTAAGTGCAATCACAAGAAAATTTATTTTGGCACCAGCTACAAGTGTATATAGTGAAAGAATTTTTTCAGAAGCTGGAAACATTTATGATTTACCTAAACTCAATTATGAATATTAATTATAAAATTTTAAGTTACTATTTTTTTTTCAGTATTATCATGGTATTATTATTTATTAAGAGATTATTATTATTTATGTTTTCTCGTTCTTTGCTCCTAGGCCACTTATGTTATGTTTAATTTTTGATATTGACAAGAGTTTATGTTTTGTTATTTGTTAAAATAATATTTTTTTAAAGTTAACCTGTTTTTAATTTCTTTTTTCTACCTTTAAAAAGTTTGTGTGCTTCTTTTAGTACATAAATTCGCAGCAGAAAGCGTATCTGATCTTAGAAATCGCCAATAGGCGACGAGCATTTCGGTGAAAAAATTTTTTATGCTGAACTTTATTGGGTTTAAAAAAAACGATAAAAACAGTATAACAAATTAAAACTGAGGTTGCTTGTGGTAAGCCGATTGCAAAATGTGGATAAATAAAATATATACAAGGAAAAACACTCAAAAAAATATTTCCTTTAAAAAATAATAAGTAACTTTAGTTTATCCAAGGAAGTAGAAATACCATCGTGTTTCAACAAATGCTTAAAATCAGTCTTCTAAAACCGGACAACCTCAAACATTACGTTTGTGCAATTTTTACATTGATATTTTATATTTTCACTGTTTTTAATTTTTGATTTTTTTGCTGTGTGTTTCATTCTTTTGGGATTTCAACTAATGAAACTTACAGAGGAAAAGAAGTAGTAGAAAGATTTAAAGCCGTTATTATCAACAATCAATCCAAAAATAAAGTTTTAAATGAACTTTCAACAAAATAAACACACTACAAATGACATCGTGTTTCTTTGGTTCCCAAACTCCACATCAGCCCCCGGACTCTGATAAATAGAAATCAAGAAATGAAGCAAAACAAAATGATGCTGTTGCTCTTATACACTGTTTCAATGACATCTCCCCATCCTATTTTATAGTTTCGTAGCGGTATGAAACAGCCTTTTCTATTTATCAGAGTCCAGGGGCAGGCCTAGAATAAATAATATAATAAAAATTTCAAATATACCACCAATATAATAGTAAATCTTATGCTTAAGACTTTCTTTTATCGCTTTTAATCTGCGCTTTGCGCCTTTTTACCTAATAAGATTCTCAAGGAAATTTATTAAAGGACCTTATCGGGTTTTGGGAGCATTTTGTACAAGAATGAAACTTATGCCACATATAAATAAGAAATAAATATACAATAGTGTAAAATATTTCGCTCTTTAGGAGACCGCTTTCGCCAAAAAACGCAATTGAAATTAATTAATTTTTGCACTATTAGACAACGATGCTGGTGTTTTCCTCGGTGTTTCTAACAAACAAAGTAGTTTGGTTGCCTATACCATTTATTTACTATGATTTAATGACTTTAATAGTATAAAAATTATACAATTAAGTACATATTTGTTATGACTTGATTAGAAATTAATTTTTAAGTATTTATTTTATTCAAATAAACTTATAATTTAAGAATATATTTTTTACAATGAAACAATTTTTACACAGTTGTCGTTTTTTTGCAATTTTTAAAATATTTGATAAAAAATGACTTTTCCAGTTCCCTGGAGCTCTGAAACTTTTACTGTAAATTCAATGGCTATAGTTTTAATAGTTGTAATAAGATTTGTAATATTACGGCGTCAATTAAAAATAAAATATCTTTTAGAGGTTATCGTAAGACTTTATTGCACAATCGGGCAACATTGAAATTATTACCTCTCAAACGAAACGTCCAAATTAAATGCATAGTGATTATTAGTAAAAAGTAGAACCGATAAGCGACCTCGGTGGCGGCAAAGGGCTTGTAAATTCCTTCTATTTTTGTAGGACACACCCTCTGGCACTTCTAAGGACCTCTTATCAAGTAGACAAGATACTATTTACGACATTCGGCAAGTTATTTCTCCTTTTCTAGAATGTTTCATTCCAGTATGTTACATGAGCGCGTACCGGATTTCTTTTTATGTGTACGCGCCGGTCTTAGCTGATTTTATAAACGTACAAACGCAAGCAATGTGTGCGCATGACAATAACACCCAATGTGGGAAACATTTCAATCCAGTGTGAGTCACAGTGAGTCAGTCGCCAAATACCTTTGTAAAGCGCGTACGTTTTTTTTAGCCCGGGCATTACTTCTTGTTTGTAACAGTAACCATTGTCCTAAAGTACCTTATAATAAAGGTCATTTGTATCTACCATCAGGTTAATCCTTTTGGCGATTGTATTCGATTATTAACATAGGTTCCACAAGGAAAACACCCTATTAGTTTTAACTGTCATTTGTTTTCAATTTAAACGTAAATGAAAGGTAATTAAAATTTATCTGACAGTACTTGTCAAAATTTGAATTTTAAAATCCGCTGTTGTCGTGTTAATAAATATTTGTTTAAATAATGTAAAATCTCATGTATTTATAATTCATATTTATTGAAGAAATTGGAAATATAATTAATATTAAGGGTATTTTAGTTAATTTTTGTAGGTTTAACTTATTTTTCATGTTTGCCCAAAAACACCTAGGAAAACGATAAGGTCCTTTTATATTTTTGTTTGTGTTGAAATGGTTTTTTTGGCATCCAAGAACCGAACAAGATGCTCTCTTATTGTTATTTGTAGTATTCATAACAAGAATTTTGAATAAATACACATAACTTTAAATTCAAATATTTGAGGTTCCCTGTATATTTTGCCAATTACTGCCACAGGGGGCGCTGCAGTAAAATTCGCTCGTCACCTATAGTATTTTATTTTAAATAGATAAAAAGGCGCAAAATAGAAAACGAGCATTGTAAGTGAAACACAGGAAAAGCAATTATAAAGATATAGTCAACTATACCGGGTGGAAATGAAAACCGAGTCACCTCTATAACTTTTTTATTTATGAATAGAAAAATTTGAAATTTGGCTATGTTCTATGGTTCAAAAAAAAAATTTTATGTGCATTTTTAATTTTCGAAATCACTTCCGGTTTCACCGGAAACACCATGAACTTTGTTTTTTTAAATGTAACATCCCATATTTTTATTCATGGCTTAAAATACTTTTAAAAAAGAAGTATTTTTGAGATATTAGTTTTTATTTTTTTTGTGAAAAAATTTTTTTTCAAAAAAAAAAAAAGTTTTCGAAGTCGGTGAAAAGTACCAAAACTAATTCTAAATAATTCAAATACCTAAATAAAATTGTAATTTGAAAAAAAATTTAAGTGGTTTTTGAACAATTAATTTTTAAACTTAGTTAATGAAGATTTTATCAAATATCTCACTTTTTTTAAATGCAATGATGCCGGGTCATTCGACTTTTTAAAAAGAGGATTTTATAACGATTATTTTGGTACCCCATATGTAGGGGTATTATTTTGCATGTGCCTGTAATAAAGATACTAGCTATTAAGTATATAAACCGGAAGTGATTTCGAAAATAAAAAATGCACATAAAATTTGTTTTTTTGAACCATAGAACATAGCTAAATTTCAAATTTTTCTATTCATAAATAAAAAAGTTATAGAGGTGACCCGGTTTTCATTTCCACCCAGTAGAGTAAATAGTGACGTAAAAGATTAACGAACATGGGGGAAAAAGTGCCTGCTGTTCTGCCCATGACGGTGCCCAGATAGAAGTATGAATTGAATCATAAAATAATGATAATAAATTTCCTCATTGGTCGAAGGTAAAGATTTGTACAGAAAAATTGTATTTTACCGTCGACATTTTTAATCCTGTAGGTGACTATTTACTTTATAGTCGACTATATGTACATGCACACAGAAAATTGAAAATGAAAACATAATTGGGAAGCAAGCATGAGAACAAGGAAATAAGGTTAATGGGAGCATGACCAAGAAACAAAAGATCAATATACAGCTTATCACATTGAACTTTAAAATTATCACAATCAAATCAATTAAAGACCGCTGGCATAATATACATGAAAATTCAACAGAATATCGTAGCTGTCGTATACAACCGCCCTGGCATATCGGGCCCTAAAGGATGGGGTCGCTTACTCCCAATAATCAAACTCATGATAAAATCATATTTTGCCATTAATTTAAGCTTCAAATTAATAAAATTTATAGCATTGTAACTATGTGAACTTGAATTGATTCTCGAATTAGTGTTAATGTTGAATAAAAAAAAGTGCAAGTACAACAAATTTAAATCTGCAAAAGGCTCCTAAAGATGCACAACCCAAAAGCATGATTATAATGTAATTTTAAAATAAATATGAAAATGAAATTAAGGATGAACTATCAAGCTTACAATATATCACCCAATAGTATCGAAAATTATCTTGAATAATCCACTTAATCCACTATCCTTTTACATTTTAGGTAATTGTTAACATTCTTTTATTTCAATTTTCATGCTTTTCCACAAAAAAACCCAGTAGTTGTAGTTCATTTGATTAGATTTTAATTTAACGAAACGTAGGTAGGTTAGTTTAGCAACAAGAAATAGGTCTATGATAAGTGTCTAGTTGTCTAGAGCCGCATCAAGAGTAAAATGAATGTAGGCAACTACAGTAGCATTTGTGCAGCTGACACACATGACAAGTCGCACCACAAAGTCGCACTTTACTATTCTGTGCTGTGGTAGATTTATAACGATATACATAAACACAAGGACTTAAGATACCTAAAATTTCAACAATACGTTTTTAATGCTACATGGTATGTACCATTTATAACATATGCCTGAACCACAACATAAGAAATAAATTCATTTCATTTCTTTAGTTCTTAGGTATTTATGTCAAATTTGCCCATGCGAGAATCATATTTGTGTTGTGTTTAAAGATGGAACAATTTAAATTCGAAGTAAAATTGCTTGAAGCTGTTCAGCAATACAATTACATTTAATTATTTCTTTTTCATCTTCATTTAGCAATGCAACTGCTCCCAAAACTACTGATATTTTTTTAAAAAATGGATTCATTTCGCATTTTAACTCTACCCAATACCAATAAAAATAGGTTAGATTCTTGCATAGATGTTTATATGTATATAAAAATCTATGGATTCTTGTTTCAAGTTATAAATAGGGAAAATTCTTATGCTTATGTTTGGATTTTATGTATCTTCTCGTCCTTATGTTTATGTATAGTTATAAATCCACCTTTACTGACTCTTGACTCTAGAGATTCCTGAAATTTCACAGCGTTTTCGGGTTAACTGCACATGGTGCGCACTTGCATTGCCCCAGTTTATCATCCAGGGCACCTCTAGTGCAACTCTACCAAACCAGTGCACTTTATAAGCCTAACACCTTTTTGTGAACCAGTGAACTTAACAAGTCACTAAAGTCTAAAAAAAAAGAAATCATGGGTCCAAGGAAAATTACACTCATCAAACTCAAGAAGTATTATCCATGAAACTTAATTTTTGGGACTTTTTTTTTAATTTTCTCAGTTTTAATGAAATTTTCATCCTCATCCGAAGAAGAGATGATAAAATATTTGGCAACGTTTCCATTTTTCTAAAATTTTCTAATTTTTGAGCTTTGTTATTATCGTTATTATCTTGGAATAAGTCCGCCATATTTGCAGTGAAACCCTTCCTACCATGTTTTCTCCAGGATCTTTCAAAGATTAAGGGACACCGGAAACATACATTGTGCACCAAAAATTGGTGCCCCCGAAAAACATACATTTGAAGAAGAAGAAGCAGTGATAGACGCCTTTATTGAAAATCCTTGTACAAGTATACGCAGTGTTTCTTCAATGCAAGGTATTTCTCAATCATTTATTTGGAAGACGCTAAAGAGGGAAGTAATGCTTCCATACCATTTTCAACAAGTACAAGCCAGGAGATGAGAGATCAGACGTTTAAACTTTTGCCAAAATGGCAGCAGATCCAAACTTTTGCTCAAAAATTATTTGGACGGATGAAAGTCATTTTGGCAGAGGAACTAGACCAAATTACCACAATGAACATGCGTGGTCATTGGAAAATCCCAAGTTAATAAAAAGAAGAGGATTTCGGTAAAGATTCTCAATAAATGTCTGGGCAGGGATTTTTAATAATCAATTATAATATCAATGCAAGTACTGCCTAATAGACTGACATCGAATGATTATTTGATTCTATTAAATAGCAATGTACAAGATATTGTTGATAACGTAGCCTTAAATGTCTTAAATCTGGTTTGCTATCAACACGATGGAGCGCCACCTCATAGGGGAAGAAATGTGACCAATTGGTTGAATGATAATTTCAATAATAATTGGATAGGTTTTGGAGGACCAATATCGTGGCCACCGCGATCTCCATACTTAAACCCGTTAGATTTTTATCTTTGAGGTACTATCAAAACAAATGGGTACACGATTGAGATAAATACTCAAGCACAATTACTTGAGAGGGTAAACAATGCGGTTGCTGGAGTGCAAAATTATTTTAATTTCAATGTTAACGAAAAGGAGGTGTATTCGAACAAAATTTTAATTAATAATTGTAATTTTCAAAGCATACTAAATTATATTTTTTTGGTAATAAATTGATTTAATTTATTTTTTTTTTCAAATTCTTATAACTTTTTTTTGAATGAATATTGGACATGTTCATATGAACTTTTCTTCTTAAAAAAGTATTTCCTACATGGGGTTTCAAATTTATACTCTACTTACGAAACACCCTGTATACCTGCATTATACAAAACGAATAAAACGGACAGTTTCTTAACCATCTAAATTGTATGCCGATTACGTTACCTCATATTTTAGACGAAAATCTATGAAATTATCGTATTAAGTATTTAAATATTTTGAGATTATTGTAATAAATTTTAAATGCAATATTAGTTGCCTACATCCATTTTGCTCTTATGAACGTCTAGTCGCTTGTTTACTGTTGTTAAGTTGTAAACATGAAACCGTTGATTGACATATTATATATAATATAATATATAATATGTCAATCAACGATGAAACGATATAACCAGACATAACCTAACAATTGTGTTTATTAGTTTAGCGTTGAACGCAGTTGAACGTTCTTTCTGTTTTTGAACTTTTCATTATATTAAAGAGTAACAAAATGAGTGCTGCTGAATCTCCACCCTCTAAGAAAATAAAAGTAGAAATCCCTAAAACACAAGGTAAATTTATTGATCCTATTAAATTTATTTTATTACTTTTGTACTATTACCTTGAATAAATAAATGTCTTCGATTAGTCGAATCGTCTTGTCTATCAATTAGTCTTGAATTTTAACTAATCTCAACATTCAATAATAGCACCCAGTCGAAACTTATGACTATTTGTAATCGTTTAAAATTTTCTAAAACTGTCAGTTTTTGGTGCTTTTATCAACGGCAAGTTAGAATGAAACAGTTTTAGCTAAGTAATATCCCACATGATGTAACTACTCGATAGTCAAGATTACTAGACTAATGCAAAAGTTCACTGTTAGCACTAACCAAAACTTGGTGCAGGTTGAAAACTTCAACGTTTGATTGTAAACAAAACGTGGGTCACCTCTATAATTTATTTATTTGTGAAAGTAAATAATAAATTTAGTAAATCACATTTTATCTATTTCTATATTATATATTTCTATATAAAGTCATATTCATCCCGGTGATAATAGGAGTCCTAGGAGGTATCAGCAGCTCAATGGTGAAAAACTTGAAAAAGCATGAAATCTAAAATATACTTACCCAAATGCAGAAGCATGTCATACTGGGATCGCTGAGAATCCTTCGAACACACGAGGCAATCCATCCGCCCACTTGAAACTGTCGAATATTCCCCCTCCGCTTTACTCATCCTACGGGAAGAAAGCGAGGCGTAAGGCCTGGGGCAGCATCCAAGAATGCGCGCGAGATGTCCCGGCGCCAATAAAAAAAAAAAAATACAAATATTTTCAATTCTCTGTAAACCAACAAAAACGATGGCTGTTTTGAAAAATATTGTTTTATATTACCTTCTTATGTAATAAATTCAGTTTTATAGGAGATTTGTGAAATATTGGTGTGAAAAAAAATAGGTGTGTTAAATATTTTTTTCAAGGAAAAACTATTTGTAATGGTTTTTTTATTATAGATTGAATTATTAGTTGTATTATAAATCATTATTTAGTAGCATGTCCATGATTTTTCAGTACAGCTGCACAACGACGATGCATTAAGTAAATTAGGCGCTGACATCGCTCAACAGGAATTGCCTTCCATGCTTCTTCAACTGCTTTCCACAATTCATCCTGATTTTTAATTTTTTTTTTGTTTGCAATTGTCAGCTTAATATCACGCCACAAATTCTCAATAGTGTTGAGATCAGGTGATTGTGCTGGCCATTCCGTAACCCTAATTGTTTTGTCTTCAAACCGTTTTTTTTGCTAACTTAAATGTGTGTTTAGGATCATTATCCTGCTAAAACACCCATCTAAGAGCCAATTCCTCTTCCACATATGGTAGGATTATTGTAGATAAAATATGAACATAGCTTGGAGCATTCATAATGTCTTTAATCCAGAAATTAGGACCCACACCATTATACGAAAATCATGCCCATACTACAATTCAACCTCCTCTATGTTTTACTGTTTTTACAATAAATTTTGGGATCAACTCTTGGTTCTGAGACCGTCTAGTATATTGTTTACCTCGATCAGAACCAAATAAATATACTTGGGACTTGTCCATCCATAAAATGTTCCTCCACTTTATTACAGGTTAATTCAAATGCTCACACGCAAATTTTAAACGGCTTTGTATGTCTCCCTGGGAAAGAAGAGGTACCTTTCTAGGACTACGTGCTGGCAATTTATTTTTAATTAATACTTTTCTGATAGCTGTTGTTGTAACTTCTAAATTTAAATTCTTTTTTAGAGCAGTCGTTGTCATAAATGGATTTTTTCAGAAGTTTTACAATCCTACGTTCCATTTTTTCTGTAATTTTTCTCTTCCGTCCTCTTTCCATGGGTGATGTTTTAATACGTTTGTCACCAGCATATTTTGCGAGCAGCTCATGATACCACTAATTTTTTGTTAGTCTTACCAATTACTCATAGTTTTTGAATCAATCGACGTTCCTCCAGTTTACAATGTTCTCCACCTATTTTGACAAAAAAATCTTAAAATCATGCATATGTTTTGCGACAAATGATAAACCTAACTTTCAAATAACTAGTTTACTAATCAATTAATTTACTTATGAGGTTGAAATTACAAATTACTTCTTTCTTTAATCAAATAATGTTTGTTGCACATATTTTTTTTACACCTAGTTAAAATTTATACTCATAAATCTTAATGTATTGATACTATGTTGTAAACAAAATAAATAAAACTTGATAGCCAACATTTTTTAGTTTGGCATTTCAATGCACACCACATTTTATATTCTTTTATAATTCTATTTGCCAGTTTTTAACAACTTAATAAGAAAAATTTCATACACCTATTTTAATTCACACCACTGTATATCCAAAAATGCACCCCTAAGAAGTTATTAGCTACTGAAAACAATTTTAAAAAAATATATTTTTTAATTGCTGCCAAAGTACTAAAAATTTTCTAATGAAATTTTGTCGATGTAGTTATGGGACATCCTGTATAACTGATTCGTCATAAGCGACAACATTTTTGAAGCCCATTAGTCTCAAAAGCTTTAAAAAAATAGTTATTTATGTAACGAGAGTGTATAATGAAGTTTTATGACATGAGGTCGGAAGATGAGCCGAAGGCGAATCTCGATCAAACCCGACCGAATATAAACGAGGTACATACAACATTTTTTGCATGATCGCAACTTTAATCAAAAACAAATTTCATAATTTAATGTAAAAGTAATTTTAAATAATTAACAATATTTACTGTTTGTTTATTGTTTATTTGGAGCAGGATATTGATAAAAATGAAGAGGGTAACAGTGTTACCAGGTTAGGATAATTTAAGAGCAGTAGCGAGTAGCTAAAAATTAGTGTATGAACGAAAGCAGCATTTTTTTGTGTTGGTTATTTACGCATGGCATATAACCAACATGAACAGTCATGATGATTATATACATGCATATATTACCAACATAGCTCTATGACAGGTAAACACTATAAAAAGCAACTTTTCGCATTGTTTAGAATTTGTAAAGTGACAACTTTACGAGTGGTCGTGCAAAAAAGAATTTTCTTTTCAAGTCTGCTTGCCTGGAAAGGAAAGTCCTATTGTAAAATTCTTGATATGTAAAAAAATTAGTGCATAAAATGTATTTTCTTGAACTATACAACAGAGTCGAATTTCAAATTTTTATAAATAATGAAGTAATAGAGGTGACCCATGTTTCATATACAACCGGTATTTAACTTGTATGTACATAAGTGTTTACGCTTGTAACACCTTTAACTGCTTCCACCTCAAAAAACAAAGTTGTATGATATAGAGTACCATTTTCTGTTAAATAAATTTTGTAAGCATCAAACCAACTTTTTTTTTCTAATAATAATAATAAAATCTATATTTTGCAAGATATTTTCCAAAATAAAGTCTGACGAAAATAAAACTATGAGAAATATAAAAAGATCTACTTATAATCATTTCGCCATCCATCTTTAGATCTTATTCCAATTTTTTTTCTTTTGAGGACTACTTAGTGAGGGGTGGTAGACTATGTAAACAGTAAATTAACATCACTATGCAAATTAATTATTGAAACACCAAAACTGCGATAATTATTATTTTATTTGTTTTTATTTGTAGATACTGATTCTAATATAAATAATGATACCTTTGAAGATGATGAAGAAAAAGTTACAATAAAAAAAGAGGGTGAGTACTTAATTAATATTAAAGATTTTTTTTTTGATTTTATAAATCAAATTTTACATGGTTTAATTCACTAATTATTTTTTTATTTTCAGGAGTTAATAGATTATGCCCATATTTGGACACAATTAATCGACAATTTTTAGATTTTGATTTTGAAAAATTGTGCTCCGTTTCATTAACAAGGATTAATGTGTACGCTTGTTTAGTCTGTGGAAAGTACTTTCAAGGGAGAGGTACCAATACCCATGCATATACTCATTCAGTTGCTGAAAGTCATCATGTATTTTTGAATTTACATACCTTAAAGTTTTATTGCTTGCCTGATAATTATGAAATTATAGGTATTTATTTGTATTTATGTAATGTCAATCAATAACATTTTGATTTGTAGATTCATCTTTGGACGACATAAAATATTTGCTGAATCCAATATTTACTGAAAAGCAAATTAAACAAATGGATACTAGTACGAAGCTTTCAAGAGCCATTGATGGAACACTTTATACTCCGGGTATTGTGGGGCTAAATAATATTAAAGCGAATGATTACTGCAATGTGGTACTGCAGGTAAGTGCTTACGAAAAATGGTTATAAGGTTTTGCAGAAATCTTAAACAATTTCCAGAACTTAAGACATTCACCCATTTATAATTATATGTATATACTTTTTAAAATATAGAAACTAATGCTTTTGCATAAAATAATTTTGCAATTTTCCTAACTGTAATTCATGTTTTAATGATCTAAAACGTAAAAATTCTTTTATTCCTATTAGGTTTGAAAACAAGTGTGGTGCGTTTTAAATTTAAAAGTTAATAAATTGAAAATGTAATAAACTGGGTGTCCACGAAACTAGGACCACCCCTGTTATTTTTTTATTTATATAAATAAAAATTTGAAATTTTAGTATGTTTTATGGCATAAGAAAATGCATTTATTGAACTACAAAAATTTTCAACTTCACTTCCGGCTTCACTGGAAAAAACATCAACCTTCTTATTTTAAATGTAACACCCTATTTTGTACTTATTAATAAACATTGGTACGTTCCAAGTATGTGATATAAAAAAAATATTTTTCTGAACTTTCAAAAAAAATTTGGTAATTTTGTTTAATAAATCTATTAAAACTCCTCTTAAATAATTTAAATAGGTAAAATAAATTGTAAATTATTAAATTTAATCGGCCTTTTTTGAGAAATTAATTTTTATAATTAGTTTTTCGCAAATATCTTTATTTTTTCAAATGACATCATAGTGGGGCCATCCCTTATTTAGACAGAGGATTTTTTTCCGATTACAGTGATACCTAACATGAGGTTATAAAAGGTAATTCTACTTAGTCATTTTTCATTTTCTTTAAATCTTTTTAATTTAGCAACAAAAGTTTTTACCTACATTTTGGGTATCACTGTAATCGGAAAAAAATCTCTATCTAAATAGGGGGTGACCCCACTATCATTTCATTTGAACAAATAAAGATATTTGCAAAAAAACCGTTTTAAAAATTATAAAAATTAATTTCTCAAAAAACGGCCGAATGAATTTCACAATTTACAATTTATTTTACCTATTTAAATTATTTAAGAGTAGTTTTAATAGATTTTATTAAAAAACATAAAAAAAGCAAGTTTTTTTTTCTGTCACTTAAATACGTGGAACTTACCAACGATTAATAATAAGTTCAAAAAAATAGTGTTAGATTTAAAATAAGAAAGTTGATATAATTTCCGGTAAAGTACTAAAATTTCAAATTTTTATTTTTATAAATAAATAAATTACAGGGGTGGTTCTAGTTTTGTGGACTCCCGGTTAAAGGACATGGGGGAGAACTACCCCGCTTTTTTAAATTGCAACCCCTATCAAGTTTTAACTTATTTTAAAGAGAATGAAAAAAGAAACACATTCCTGGAAACCAGATGTCATTATGTTGATTTTTTGAAAAGTTATTAAGGGTTAAAGTTATCAAAACAGTGTGGAAGAAAATATACCGGGTGGAAATGAAACTGGGGCCACCCCTGGCATTTCTTTATTTATGAAAATAAAAAATTTGAATTTTAGTATCTTATATGATCTAAGAAAACAAATTTTATAGATCGAATAAATCTTTCATTTTACTTTCGGTTTATCAGGAAATGGCACCCACTTTCTTATTTTAAATGTAACCCCCTGATTTTTTCTACGTAAAATCAAACATTGGTTAGTTTTATGACAAAAAAAAATTTTTTTTCAAAACTTTAAGAAAAAATGTTGAATTTTTTTTGGTAAAAAAATTTGAGTAAAACCTACAAAAACTATTTTTAAATAATACAAATACGTAAAATAAATTGTAATTTATAAAATTTATTTCACCGTTCTTGAGATATTATTTTTTTTAATTTTCAAGAAGCGTTTTTTGGAAATATCTTTACTTTTTTAAATGGAATGATATAAGGGCCACCCCCTAATTAAATTTCTAAGCACCTCCTATCAAGTAGGCAAGATACTATTTACGACATTCGGCAAGTTATTTCTCATTTGCTAGAATGTTTCATTCCAGTATATGTAACATGAGCGCGTACCGTATTTCTTTTTATGTGTACGCGCCGATTTTAGCTGTTTTTATAAGTAAACGTACGAACGCAAGCAATGTGTGCGCATGACAATAACACCCAATGTGGGAAACATTACGATCCAGTGCGAGTCACAGTGAGTCAGTCGCCAGATACCTTTGTAAAGCGCGTACGAATTTGTTAGCCCGGGCATTACTTCTTGTTTGTAACAGTAACCATTGTTCTAAAGTGCCTTATAATAAAGGTCATTTGTATGTACCATCAGGTTAATCCTTTTGGCGATTGTATTCGATTATTAACATAGGTTCCACAAGGAAAACACCCTATTAGTTTTAACTGTCATTTGCTTTCAATTTACGTAAATGAAAGGTAATTAAAATTTATCTGACAGTACTTGTCAAAATTTGAATTTTAAAATCCGCTGTTGTCGTGTTAATAAATATTTTTTTAAATAATGTAAAATCTCAGAAATGTATTTATAATTCATATTTATTGAAGAAATTGGAAATATAATTAATATTGGGGGTATTTTAGTTAATTTTTGTAGGTTTAACTTATTTTTCATGTTTGCCCAAAAACACCTAGGAAAACGATAAGGTCCTTTCCTTGTCATGAAGAGGGTTCCGAAAGAGGGCAGGCACTGTATCGACGGCGAAATAAATCATGTTAAAGTCGGCCATGTAATTTATTGGACGAAAACTTACATGCGTTTGAATGACTGACTGGTTTTCCTCGTATTGGACAAGGTTCGATGCTCGTACCACGCATTGAATTAACATGTGCGAAGTTTTGCATTTGACGTTCAGCCGTTCAGAAAAATAAATACACCAAACTAAAGCATAATTAAAACGGCACAGAGTGGTGGTAGGCCGTTTTTAAAGCACCTTAATTTTAGGACGCATTTTTCAAATTTTGTGACTTCTGGAAAAACAAAATGTTGCCAAAATTGGTGAAATTTTATCGGCATTTCATTTTTCCTGAAATAATTTTTGAAAACTGCAAACGTGGTCTTAAATGCAAAGACCCCCAATATATTTTGGATGGTCGATTTACAAAAGACGCGGAAAAAAAAAATAACTCGTTTTCAAGTACTTGTATAACATTTGTAGTTTTGAAATGTTATTTCTGTCAGTCGAGTGAAGTTTAGGGACCCAAGTTTTTGACTTATTTGATAAGTAATGAAATTCCTTACTAAATTTTTAACATTATTCAACATGCTCGGACCAATCACAAAGCTTCAGTATTGCCAACCCATTGGGTAATGATCAATGGATTATGAGTAATTTCATTAATCACTGGACAACCTATTGGGTAATGAGCAATGGATGGATAGAAAACATCTACGTGAATAAAGAATGATTGGCTAATTTTAACCATAGAAAAAAATTTGAAGAAATCGAGAAATGTCAAAAATACAAAAAATAACCTCAACAAGTTTGCATAAAAGCGCCTTAAAAAAAAATCTCGTTGAAAAAGTAAAGTATTCTAGTCGCAAGAAAAAAGCCATTATTTCTCGTTGAATATTATTATATTAATTTTAACAACAAAATAAAATTACTTTTTTACCATGTATTTTTTAATTCTCTAAGTGATTATTGTCTGAGTAATAAAGATTATTATATTTATACAGGGTGTCCCGTAATAACACGGACAAACATAGTACATAGTAGAACGGGTTTATCACCTCAAATTAAGATGACAAGTTCCTCTAACACTTTGCTCAAAAATACTTCCCCGCAAAGTTACAGCCAGTTCACTTTTCAAAAAATAAGAACACACATAACTTTTCTCTCTATGCAGGTAAATCGATAAAAATCGTCATAGGGGGCCTACTTTTAAGTTCTATATAATTTGATATTATAGTTTTGCCATTTCTAGTAAAACTACAATACCATATCATAAAAAACTAAAAATTAGCCCCATGGCGGTTTTTATCGAGATACCTTAATTGGAAGAAAAGTTATGTGGATTTTTTTTGAAAAATGAACTTTAACTGGCTGTAACTTTACAGGGAAACATTTTTGAGCAAAGTGTTAGCGGAACTTGTCATCTTAATTTGATTTCTTCAAGACGAAAATTTCCAGCTGTTTGGTCCATAATAATGGGAATAATTTTAGGTGTTTTTTAAAATCAAGGAGATTTACTGTATATTTTATTTTTTGTAGGCATTATCGCACGTAGGCCCATTAAGAGACTACTTTTTACGCGAAGAAAATTATAGCGGTGTTAAACGACCTCCAGGAGACTCAACCTACCTTTTGGTAACAAGATTTGGAGAACTAATGCGAAAATTATGGAATCCAAGAAACTTTAAAGTTCACGTTTCACCTCATGAGATGTTACAAGCTGTAGTTTTATGGAGTCGCAAAAAGTTTCAATTTACTCAGCAAGGTATCTTATATTTATAAGTTTATTTATTTTAAACTTTAAAGCAAAAGTGTACCTGCATTACAAATTATCTAGTAAGTTTTTGACACTATTTATGATTTTAAGGTGACCCAATTGATTTTCTATCTTGGTTTTTAAATGAATTACATAGGGCGTTGAATGGTACAAAGAAACGAAGTAGTTCGATAATTTACAAATCATTTTTGGGATCTATGAAAATTTTCAGCAGAAAAATACCCCCAACTGAACTGGACGAAAAGCAAAAACGGGCTTTACTGAATACCCCTGAGTATCAAGAAACCGTAAATGAATCACCATTTTTATATTTAACATGTGATTTACCACCTCCTCCATTGTTTATTGATGAATTTAGAGAAAATATTATACCACAGGTAAAAATTAGTTTCATTTATAGCTGTGTTTGTAAGTTTTATAAAAAATATTCTTTATCAAAAATATTTTTTACACGTGTAAACATGGCATAAGTACATAATTTGAGATAATTAAAAATGATTATTTTCTTTTAATTCCAAATACTCTGTATAACTTTTATTTGGTGATTACCTTGTATAATAATGCACCTGTATTTAGGTAAACTTGTATCAACTGCTTACAAAATTTAATGGATACCACGAAAAGGAATATAAAACTTACAAGGAAAATTTCATGAAAAGATTTGAAATAACAAAACTGCCACCTTATCTAATCTTGTACATAAAAAGGTTTACAAAAAATACATTCTTCGTGGAAAAAAATCCAACAATTGTAAATTTTCCTGTAAAGTAAGTACATACATTTTTTTGCGGGCAGTTATTATCATAATATTATTACAGAAATGTTGATTTTGGAGAATTCTTAACTGAAGAAAATAGAGCGAAACATAAAAATACAATTTATGATTTGATCGCCAACATTGTGCATGATGGCGAACCTTCCAAGGGGACTTATAAAGTGCACATTTTACAAAAAAGCACTGGTAAATGGTATGAAATGCAGGATTTACACGTAATTGATATTTTACCTCAAATGATCACTTTAACAGAGGCTTATATTCAAATTTATGAATTAAGGACGCCTTAATATAAAAAAAATTATTTACTTAATAAATATTTTAATTTTAATAACTGTATTTTCTTGTATGTATTTGTAGAAATAATAAATTTGTTGGTAAGTTAATTTTATTTCATTTTACTTCATTTTTTTGATTTTCTAGTTTTATAAAATTATACAAGGTGTTTCAGTTTGAGTTGTAATTCACCTTTGTTATTAAGGGGTTATACCTACCTACTCATGGAGACGAAAAAAATGATTTTTTTGCGAATTTTTCTAGCAAAATTGTACGTGATTTAAAATTTGTTTTTACATCATATGATTGTAAATACTTTTACCTGTAATTGGTACGTTTTTTTTATACAGAACAAAAAAATGGCGGCAATCCACCTTTTTTCCTACGACCCGTTTTTTAAGGAGCTTCGCGGTGTCACGATTACTTGACGCTGAATCATCTAAAATAAAATTTTCCTGTAAAATTAGTTTACTAAAGATTAAACCTTGTCCTTAACCGAGGGATTTCTCAAAAAAAAGTTTTTTAATTAAATGGCGTTGATTTAAATGAAAAAGTAAAAAAAATATGTTGCCACTTTATATAGTTTTGCTAATTAAAAATAGAGTTCGCAACAAATCAAAATTCCTTCGGTTAAAGACAAGCCCTAGATATAGAGAAAGTATGTACCAAATTTCATCAACATCGGTTCAGTGGTTCTTAAGTTATCTTGATCACCGCCAAGTGGTTTTCAAGAAAAATTAGTTTCGAGAATAACGTGTTTTATTTGACGATGGTTATACAAATGCATCGTGCATAAATACTCCGGAACCCGATTTCATCGGCTAATTTTTCTCCGATTCTTTTGTAACTTGCAGAAAACATTCTTTAGATATTATAAAAAAATATAGTAAAATATATTTTACTATATTTAAATATTTATCCAAATCCTCAAGAGCAAGAATTTTACTTTATTTTAGATATTATACTAAAAGAAAATAGCAGCAAAACACGAACTTATCACTTCTAAAAAATTTTATTGTGAAATAATTGCCGACGTTTTTTTATGATTTTTTTATTTAACAATATTTTACGATCGAGAACTTTATATATTTTTACTAAAAGAAAATGTAAAAATCCAAAAATCGATTTTTTTGGTTCAACTGAGTAGGTATAACCCCTTAATAAAGTTACAAATTCTGTTAAATGGACAATGTTGTGGAGTTTTTTATTCTCATTCATTAACGTCTAAAATTTCGAGACATTCTGAAGATAATCGAAAAAAACAAAAATGTTTAAAAAAGTCGACTATTTCGTTTGAACTTATAAAAATTTTTTTGGGTAAAATTTTATTTATTTTTTGAATTATTTGTTGAAAGAATTCTATTTTATACCTTTCACAATCCATAACGCCTAGTATTTAGTACCATTAATTTTTTTAAATCTGTTTGATTTGGGATTAACTACAACATTTCTTAAAAGGAGCGATAAGAATTTATTTATAACTTTTATCTACTTTCCTTTCTTGTAAATATTTGCTTTTAAAATTAAGTAAATATTTATCCACAATTGAGCAAATATTGTAAATCAAAAAAGTCAAAGTAAAGGAATTTTGTAAAAATATTATTTAAAATTACTTATTTTTATAAATACATCATTTTTTTTTAATTTGTTCAATTTTCATTAATTTTTAATGTTCATAATGCCAATTGGAGCTAATAAAATGACACGGAATGCATACTTTTCATCCTAATTCCTATACAGTTTATATTAAATGACTTATTTATTATTTAGGTGCTATAAAAGATGAGTGTATGATGAATGAAGAATAGTTTTGAATTTGTCATAATTGCGACATTTTTCATGGTTACCGCAAGTAAGAAGTAAGTCACCTAAAAAGTACTTCCAATTTTATACTTGAAATTTTAATACTTTTGCTGCTTATAGAGAATATCGCATAAGATATCCTCATTTTCGAGGATAAAATATGCAATAGGAAATAAGCAAAATACTCGTTACTTATCGGTGTTATTTCAGGAAATTTCCATAGAAACGTGTTTTTCCTATAGGATATTTTATCCCTAAAAATTAGGGTAAGTGTCTAGGAAGTATAGGTTTTCTCGTGTTTATAAGGGGCAGCCGGAAGCTATTTTTGATATTTTGATTGAGATTTTTGATGATTGCTTAATCACGGAAACAAAAAAAAAAATCAAATCATAAGCATCCACAATATCTTTCCATTAAAATATTTATTAAACTTGTCAAGGCTATGGTATTCATTAAAACCTCAATGAGAAATCTAAGATTTTCAGGTATATTTTTGCGTTTTTTCATTTTATTCTTAGTAGTATTTTCAAAATTTAATTTACTTTTAGTAGATTACGTTAAGGATGCGATATACTTTTGTTCGCTGACAAAAAAAATATTTATTTGTTAGTATAGTCTCGGCTAAAAATGATAAAAGTCAATTTCTACCTTCCGGTTGCCCCTTAATAAACTGGGTGAAACTGGTGCGGTACCTAGTAGACGTATTCGTCCTGAACGTCCAAATAACTTAATTATTAATGAAAAGAAGATGGCAGTATTCATTCGGTAGAAAAATAGACCTTCAACAAGCAAACGAAGAATTTCTGCAGAACATTACTGAACACAACTTTTATCCGTATCATTTTTATGTTGGGTTTAACAACTTCGAGCAGAAGACTAGCGATTGGAAATTTGTCGGAGGTGGGAGGATGATTGGTAATCGCCGAATGATCCCATTTATACTAATGAATCTACTTTTGTACTTTTACTCGCGAGGGTATCAATTAATACTCATAATTCACATAGTTGGTCTGAAGATAAAATCCATACGCCACTATCGAGACAAAATTTTCAACAACCCTTTTCAGCAAACGTGTGGTGTGACATGATTGATAATCATTTAATTGAGCCTATCGTGTTAGCGCATCGTCTAGCGTCTTATAGGACCTTTCTCTGATTACTAGAAGGAGGATAGTTCTACTCGTGATGTAACACTATTTCTAAAAAATGTGAGAACCAGTAATTTCACGAATTATTTTCCAAATTTAATTTGTTACAATTTAATGAGATATTTAATTCTTCCGTAAGAATCATTCTCAGGGACGAGTGACATGAGTATAATCACTGGTCCAAATGCACATACGTTAATTTAAAAATGTTGAGAGGAGTTAAGAACTTGTTAGTAGATGACTTGGGAATAAAAGTAAAAAATTGTCAGCCAATCGCAGTCTCATCGGTTCATTCTGGGGTAGTCTTAGCCGAGTCTCAGTAGAGTCTTAGTGAAGTGTTCTGTCCTTAGTCTTTGGATAAATAGTATCTAAGTTCTAATTTGAATAATGACTTTTATTTAACCAAAATAATGTATCCAATATAATTGCTTTTCATCTACTTTTGTAATTTGAAGTAATCTGAATCAAAAGTATTAAAAGTATAAAAAGTCTCCCTTTCACAATAACATCATCTATTTTAATAGGCGAGGGTAGTTTACAAATAGAATAACTTCTCCCGATAAATTGATCGGTGGATTTGGTCCTGTTGCTTGGCCACCTATAGGTACCCATACTGTACGTTTTTGGATTTTTGTCTATGGGGATGGCTGAAATCAGAGGTCTACAAAGAAAAAGTGAACACAAGAATGAACTAATTTGGGACATAATGTCCCCAATATTGATAGTAGTTATTTATGTAAATGCCCAAGGTATTATAGCCAGAAGTTCAGTTGAAAACTGGCGTAATAAGGTTGAACGGAAGATCACATTATTTTGGAGTTTTTCTCTAACCCACACAATGAACTAATTGGGGCGTAAATGATAAAAACGCATTTTTCCAAAAGTACGCCCCTATAACTGTACATGTGTATACATGAAAAAAAAAATTAAATAGAAAACTAAATTCAATTTGAAGAGCAACCAATAACGATTTTGTTAAATTTTTGATTACAAATGCCCAAAAATCAATTTTTACCAGTTTTTAATAAAAGAAATTGTTAATAATATTTGGGTCACACATCCCAGTATAAAATCAAGAATTACTGAATATTTAAATGATCATAACACGTATTTGAAATCAAATCCATTCTTAGTTCTAAATTCAAGTTCCTCTAAATTTTCCAGCACATCTTTTCTTTAACAAGAGCACAAGAGGAGAACATCTTTGGCTTGTTGTTTGTTCCAAAGAAAAACCGCCGCACCGAGTTACTACTTTATAGATTGTATGACAATTTTTAGCGCTTTAAAATATTCCCTTCACCCGTATATAATATTTGCCTATCCCATTTGACCATCAAATTAGCCCCTAGTCCTAAAGTGTATGTTCTACAAAACGGCGCAACCCGATTTTCAATATCTCAAAAAGTTCCGCTACAATATTCCAATAAAATTTGCATAAAAACGCCATTTTTAAAAAATCCTTTGCTCTGTTTTTGGTTACGCAAAATACAAATGTAAGAAATATTTTTTTATTATGATTATTATTAATCTGCAAGAAATTATTATAATTAACGTCAATAACAATCTAGCATCTCTTTAAAGTACCTCAATTCACGTTAAAATAACTATTTTTTTTTTCAAAAAAATAACCGATAACGTCGATTTTTGTTTTGAGGGGGACACATTATAAGACCGAATTAAGGACTCCCACGTCGCTCTCCTAAGCGGGGGACGTTAACCCCCAAATTTCTTAAAGGGCAAGGGGCCTTGAGTAATATATCATTTGAAAGCTGCTTATAATTGGAATTCAACGGTATATATTAAATTAAAACGGATCGATTCGTTTTAAAGAAAAAAAAAACAAAAAACTATTTGTATTCCCAAATTTAAAAAAATCTAAAGTCTGCAATAAATTTTCTTTTTAATTAGTTTTGTTTTTAAATAAACAATTAAAGTAAATGTTTAAGATGTTTTTCAGAATTTCCTAAGCAGAAATAAAGTTTCACAAAGAAATTTATTTATTGCAATTTTGCGAATAAATTAAATGGTTCATGAAAACCAAATAGAACATCTGACCTTCAATTTTTTGTTCGTTATTTAATAATTTGTTAATTAGAAAAATATTTTTTGGCGGCGTGGATTAATTTAACATTTTTTAAATGTATTTATTGCAATAAGTTTTTCTTTTTTTCTCTTAATCGAATTGGTCAATTTTAATATAATTTATACCGTTGAATTCCAATTATAAGTAGCTTTCAAAGGATATATTACTCAACCTCTGTTGCTCTTTAAAAAATTTGGGGGCTAGTGCCCCCCCCCACTTAAGGGAGCGATGTGAGAGTGAGATTAAATTGGTCTTATAGTGAGTCCCTCTCAAAACAAAAATCAACGTGTTGGGTTATTTTTTTGAAAAAAAAAATTATCAAATAATCGATTTTTGAAGTTTTCAATGAGACACCCTGTATATACAGAAAATAGACGTAAGCACATGGTAAGCACCGAAATTTATTAAAAATAGTTAATTAACATAAAAAATATATTTTTTTATTAGTCAACCACCAAAATTTTGTTTAAAACATTTATACCTCTCATGTAAAATTATCTAAATGTCGCTTATAAATTAAGGCTTCTGTAAAGCTCAAAAAACATATACTAATGTCTTAAAAAAGTATGTACCGAATATAAGGTTCATATTTCTGCCACCAGAGAACAAACGGAATTTTAAAATTTTCAATCCCAAGTAATAATTTTTAGATTTTAGACCCATTTTTTCTATTGATGTAATAATAAAACAAAAGAACTAAACATTTTTTGAATGTTCAAAAATTTATTTAATACGAATACTCACCCGCAATAGGAGATTTAAATTTTATTTTATTTTTGGTCATGTGTGGAATAAAATTCTTGCAATTATAAATTATATTTTTATTACAAGAAATAAAAAAAATATAGGTACCAGGTACATTTATCTTAATATAAAATATTTACATAACATGCTTATTTTAGTCAGACTCGAAAATTCACAACGAAAAAACTAATTTTAAACTTTTGCTTTTATTGAGTTATTCTTTTTATCCTCGTCATCTATCCTTTCTATACCTTTCAATATATCTTGAATTTCTTCAAGCGTCTTGCCTTTTGTTTCTGGCAACCCAATTAAAACAAAAACTAAGCCAATCGAGCAACAAATTGTAAAACAGAAAAACGGCACATGCATTCCAAAATTATCCTTCATAATTTGGAAAAATTTTGATACAACAGCAGCAATTATGCTAAAATAGATATCAGCAAGGCTTAAAGCAAAAGCTTTAACATTTGTGGGGAATAATTCACCCAGCATTAATACTGGGATGGTTCCCAAACCAATACTATAACTTATAATAAATAAGAGAAGCCCAATAATTGGGATATAGTTATATGGGGTGTTGTCGATATCTACTACATTATCGATATAAAAATATGTACCTTCTATCATTAAAGATAAAGCAGTACCCACAGTCGAAATTATCATAAGAGGTCTCCGACCAGCTTTATCCAGTATTAAGGAACAGATACAAGTCATTACAAGTTGTATAGAGAAGTAAATTATTGTAGATATTTCTGAAGATATATTTTCACCAGCTTCAACGAAAATAGTTTTGGTGTAAAAAGTAATGGCAGCAATACCGCTAAGCTGTTGCACAGTTCTTAAACCAATCATAATAAGCACTGCTTTGCGATTGCTTGCCACAGTGAATAAATCAAAAAAATTTCCTGCTTCAGATTGTTCCAATTTAACAGCCTCTGTTAACCTATTTACCTCGAAATCAACCTCGTTAACACCTTTTAATATCTTCAAGCTTGATTTTGCTTCTTCCAATTTGTTCGTCATAATTAAATAATAAGGACTTTCAGGCATAAATGAAAATGATATAAGAAGTAGTATTGGTAATATGGTCGAAACCAAAGCGGTCACTTGAATACTTAGGAACAACCCTAAACCATTAATAAGTAATATACCCAGGATCATGAAAACTGAGCAACTAGAACCCAAAAGTCCTCGAATATCAGCGTCAGCAATCTCCCCTAAATACATGGGAACAGCGGTATATGCAAATCCATCAGCCACTCCAGCAATAAATCTGGATGCGTACATTATTTCAATGGTATTGCAAAATGCTATTAGTAACCATGATATTATATAAGGCAATGATGTCGCTAATATAGTCTTTTTTCTTCCTAATGTATCCAATAAAGGTCCAGCAGCTATAGCGCCTAAAACTGCTCCGATTAAAGGCATAACTGCCACCCACGATCCTTCTTCGTTTGTTATCTGGAAAGTTGACGAACCATCAAGCAATTTGGGAATTGATGGAGATGGCCATCCATAATGCATAGCGCTGGTCATTATGCAAAATGTTGCTAAAAATAAATAATCACCAATAATACTACTGATTTTTTATCGCTAAAGGATGTAAAATTTGATTTTAAATAAAAAATGAACATTTCAAAAATTTTTCGCTACACAGAGTGCTGCTAAAGTTTGGAAACGGGTTAATATTTTTCGTGTTTAATGTTTTTGTGTAAAATTCTTGGACAGGTCTATTTTTTATTTAAAAAATTATATTTTTTGGTTCTTCGTATCAAAACTTTATTGATCTCAACTCACAGCGTGGATGTTTGCAGATTGACGTCAACATCTTTTTTTAAATGATAACCACATTTTGTTTTAAATTGCTACCTTACAATTTTTTGAAAAAACTTAACAGTCTATTTATAAAAAAATAAATTTAATTTTTACTAGGAGAGTCTGCTAAACTCAAAAATAAAATTGTAAAACCTTTCAATAATTTTAATGTTCTATAAAATTTCCAAAAAGCAATAATTTAACAAAAAAATTCAGGAACTTTAATTTTTATAAGATACAAAAACATGATTTTTTGTTTATTTGGTAAATTGTTATCGAAAATTGGTTAATGAGAATCAATTTGAATATTTTCATTAAATAAGTAATATCTCAGGTTAATTGGTTATTTTAATGGGCGGAAAAATTTCACTAGTAAAAATTGATTTTTGGGTATTTGTAATCAAAAATTTAACAGAAGCGCTATTGGTTGCCCTTAAAATTGGATTTTAGTTTTCATATAGAATTTTTGTTTTTCATGTATAGTCTATTATAGGGGCGTATGTTTGAAAAAATGCGTATTTATCAATTTTCCAAAAGTACGCCGCTAAAATATTTGAAAAACAAAAATTCTATATGAAAACTAAATTCAATTTGAAGGGCAACCAATAGCGTTTTTGTTAAATTTTTAATTCCAAATGCCCAAAAATCAATTTTTACTAACGAAATGTACATACGCTTATCAAACATTTTATCGACTATCTTCTTAATAGTAAAAATTAAATTAAAAAAAAAATAATGTAAGGTTCCAATTTTTTTACATTATTGTTTATACAAAAAAGTCGTTCTTTAAAATAATTGATATATCCTCATTATGCAAACATCTTCCTAGACGTCACCGTCATCAATAAAGTTTTGACACCAAAATATGCCATTTTTTTTTTAAATAAAAATGGACCTGTCCGAGTGATTTTTCAAAAAAATTTAAATACGAAAAATTTTAAATTTTCTTTAAACGAATACATTAGATTCGAAAAACCTCACTAAATTTATCGAATGTTTTTTAATTAAAAAATTAAAAAGTTAAGAAATATAAATTTACTACGATCGGAAATTTTATTTTTTAAATAGTTTTTCACCAATCTTTTTATAACTTTTATTTGATCACATATGAATATGATTAATGCTAAGTCATGATTAATATATTCTATGGGTATGATTAAAAAATTTAAATTTCTTAAAATGTTAATAATAATTTCTTTGATTTTTCAGAAGTGCAGTAATAAAGTTTTTAAATAAAATTTTATTTTTAAGAATTAAAAAAAAATAAAGTCTATTTACCTGTAATAGTAGCATAGTATTGATACTTGGGATTGGTTTGAGGTACTTTAGTATTTAAATTTGTGCGAATCTTCATATTTGTATTTTATAGTAACTATTTCAGCAGATGGCTTCACCAAAAAAACCTAACAATTCAAGTCCACTGCGCTCCTTTTATATGCGCTAAAGTTTACTCCCGAAATTTTTCGTCTAATGATAAGACCACCAACAGTATTTTCAAAGTTAAATAGTATGACTAATTTAAGTTTAAATATAAATTATCTATTTTTGCAAAATATCATAAATAAAATTTAGTTTATACCGGTTTTCGCAATTTTTTTCTATAATGTATCGCAGACAATGATTAATATTGACAATAATTGATCAATAAGTTTGTAGTAAGATATAGTGAAAAGGGTGAAAGGACCTTATCGTTTTCATTCTTCTCAAAGTAAACAGAATTTGGGACAGTTTGAGTAAATTCTAATAAAATTTACTTACTTTTGGATTTGAATTGATTAGTATGAAGTGTTTGTTTTGGAGAGTTTTATGAGAGATATTATTGACGAATATCTTTAATTGATACCATACCATTTAAGAGAAATCCTACATTTTTAATTATTTTAATATTTTATAATTTTTTTTTAAATTATTTACGAAACTGGTAATTTTTATGCTATTTTCATTTATAATAATATACTTGAAAATTATTATTATTAATTAATTAAACTGAATCACAGACTCTTATTTTTGAATTTGAATTGAGTTTTATCAAGCTTGATAAATATGAAGATAGAAACAAAATCCCACATCGGGATACAACATGGTCCTTTAAAAATAATATTTTTCTTCAAACATCGTGTTCCATGTCTAATCTCTCAAAGCAATTTACTGCCGCCTGCGCCTACATTTAGCAGCATTTTATTTGTCGCTCAAGCTTGTCATATTTCAAGTGTCACTTTTTGCTCCCAATAAAACAATATACTACGACTACGCTTATCTTGAGCAACTCAACTCAACTCAGCTTGAATTCGGTTTGGCTTGACCTCTACCATTTGAAGTACATGTAAAAGGTCAAATCAAGTCCGAATTCAGGCCGGTTTGACCTGCTCGAGCTAAACGCAACCTTCATTCAACGTTGCCAATCAACAATCCAAAAAAATAAAGTGTACCGTCACGAACTTAAAAATCTCCCTTTATAATGCAACTTGCTTTGTTAATGAAAAACAGTTGTAAATCCGCCATACCAAAATTATAGGTACGATTCGCAGTGAATTTCGGACAATTAAAGGAATGCAAGCGAAAACACCTTCAGAGTTGATTAATGTTTTCGTGGTGGTCCTATCGAAAAGTGGTTCAAACACTTTGGTCTTCGAATATTCTCGCCTACCCACCTACCAAATTTTAACTCTTTCTGTAAAAACTTCTTTTCACCTTTCTATTATAATATTCTTGATGGTGATGATGATTTCCGTAATTATATAAAATATTATATAAAATATTTAAAAAGTTCAAAACGTCGGATATGGAGAGCAAATTAAAATTCGTACACCTCTTGGAATAAACATTTCTTTTAAAAATCACCCTTTTCGTGGTTGCGCCTAAAAATAGTCAGATTTTGGAATAAAATACAAGAGGGGTTGTATCTCCGCCCCCTTAACAGATATAGGTTCAGGCGGGTAAATACTTGTCTTCGGAATTTGGTTCCCCACAACATACTAGAATATTGTGCGATTCGGTGAAAATTTCGTCCCCCAAGGGGGAAAACACCTTCGATATGGAATAACTTTTTTCGTCTTGAAATTTTTTTCGTCCGTCCACCTACCTAATTTCAAGTTTCTACGAAAAAACTACTTTTCGTCTTAATTATTTATTATTTTTCTTTTAGTAATTATTCCTCGTTATTCGCCAATAGTCTGATGACTTTCAGCATACGATGAAGGATAACATTGCTTTTAAATTTGGTTCGTCCCATACTTTATGGTGCATGACGAAAATTCAAATTTGGAAAAGGCAAATTTAACAGGCTTTTTTTCATGCAACCCTTTATTATTCATGAAATCGATCATTTTCGTTTCATTATTTTAGGGGTTCTTTTGATTACTGCTTAGAGATAAAGAGATTTAAAAAAATTACTTATCTCCAGATTTCTGTAAATATGTCTTTAAAAATTTTAAAAATGCTGGAAATTATACTTATATAATATATTTATAGATATCACCAAGGAATTAATATTTTTAAAGCTCACCGAAACGTCTTAGGTCGAAAAACTTGCAGAAGCGGTTTTAGAATAAGTTACAATTTTTGGAAGCCCAAATGACAGTGCCAGAAACTTTTTGTACAGATCATAATAATTTTTGGGGTAGGTATGTAAATGATTTTAGTCGTGAACCTGCACTGGAAACCCAACAACAAGCAAGCTATCATGTTTTATTTTCCGACGACCATATGAGAAAATCGTATGTCATTCATATTAGTGGTTTAGAAAATCTATCATTGCTACACTAGTGACTTTGGGTTCCTGTTGTGTAACTGAGAACTTCTTGAATTTTCGATAGAGGCGCTGCGAAGGAATTCCGAAAACCCTCTCTTGGATTTTTTTGAAGTTCCAAAAAGTTCCAAAAAAAGGATAGGTCAAATAAAAATTTATATTTAACCCCGCTAATATTACTTATTTTATTATTACAATCATTATACAGGGTGAACAGAAAGTTCGGTAAATAGGAAGCCCCCATTTTTATTGATTATTATTATAGCATCCCTTTAGAGGTTCACAGGACATATTTTTTATTTCTCTAAAGTAAATAGTTTAGAAGTTACAAGGGTATAAATTTTCAATACGTAAAGTTCAGCAACGCCACTTTATTTTGGAAGCATTTTACAGAAAAATGTTTCAAATAAAAGTTGTACGATTTTTAGTGATGCACTTTTTATAAAAATTGCCATGACCTTGAACAGCAAGTTGAAGGTCAGTCGATAATCACTTAACTTTTTTTTAAATAGCAACCATCCATTTTTATTGTGTATTATTAAAGCTTGCTTTCAGAGGTTTATGAAGCATATTTTTTTTACTAAGTTAAATAGTTTAGAAGTTACAAGAGTGTAAATATGTAAGTAGGTATTTTGAAAGTAACCTCTCCGTGGACTCTTGTAACTTCTACTCTATTGATATTAGAAAAATAAAAAAATATGACTGCAAACCTCTAAAAGCAAGCTATAATAATATGCAATAAAAATGGGGGTTTGATATTTAAAAAAATATAAGCCGAACTTTACGTATTGAAAATTTAAACCCATGCAACTTTTAAACTATTTACTTTAGAAAAAAAATATGTTTAGTAAACCTCTGAAAGGAAGTTAAAATAATATGCAATAAAAATGGGTTACCCCTATTTAAAAAAAGTTAAATTATTATCGCCTGACCTTCATCTTGTTGTTCAAGGTCATGGGCAATATTTCCATGTAGTGCGTCGCTAAGAATCGTACAGCTTATATTTGAAACATTTTTTTCAAAATGCTTTGTTTCAAAAATAAACGGGCGTTGCCGAACTTTTTGTTCACCCTGTATCAGGGACGGACTAGCTCATCAGACCGGCCCGGGAAATAAACTCGACACCGGCCTCATGTTTTAGAAATTTTCTTCCCTTGAGCAGGGGATGTTTACGGAAGGCGCCGCAGACGATTAAAAAAAATTCGAATTTATTTAATTCAATAATTCCTAGTTTCTAGAATAAATTGTAGATGCAATATCAATTATAAAAAATAGGATGTCCTATTAAAGAAATAAAAAATTATGATAGCGTCTTAAGAGTGGTACCAATAATATTTTTAGAATGAAATTATGAAGTGCTGTTATTCAAAAAATTTAAAAAAATGCTCCATTCTCATGAAATTTCATTTAAAAACAGCTATTACAGTTATTAAAAACAACATTATCATCAAGAAACACAACCAAATTTGACAAATAATAAAACAAAATGTTCAAGACATAAAGCGGGACTTTTTTAAAATTCCGCCGGCCTTGGGACAAATGTTAAAAAATCGGGACTGTTCCGCCAAAATCGGGACATCTGGCCATCTTAATATAGTGTCGATATGTTAAGTATGGGTGACGTCACAAATGTCAAGAATACACCAAAAAAATCACATTAAATAATTAAAGTTGACGTGTCTCGCAATATTTTTCATAATTGTGTTGTTTGAGAGTTAATGAATTTATTCCATACTTTATGATGAATATAATTACAATAGATAAAAGTTTTCATTTTAAATGAAAAAAGTAGAAAAATAAATAAACATAAACAAATATTATTAAGTATAAAAATGAAGAAAATTCGAAGTTTTTTTATCTTCTTTATAAAAAATTCGATCATCAGTCGGCCTCCGGCCTCCGCAAGGTGCCGGCCTCTCGGGAATTTCCCGATTTCCCGGTGGGCCAGTCCGTCCCTGCCCTGTATAATTAACTTTTGTGTAAATTTTAACTAAAATAGGAATTTTTTATTCGTTTCGATCAGTTGCTTCCGTCAAAACAGCGCCACCTACAATTAGGTACATTTAACTAAAATATTCGACTAACTTCAATGCCAACTGATGTCAACACAGGTTATGTTGAGACTTTTGAGTTGTTACTACAAAATATTAATAATGGTCGTAGAATCCTTGTGGTCGTCGGAGAAATAGCGGACGAAACTCGCAAGAAAGTGAATTTCGTGCTGGTGTGATATCCTCACTCGGCTATTTTCACACTCACACATTCGTCACTTTCTAGCTTGCGTAATATACTATTTTGCATTTACCCGGAAATATACCAATACGAATTGAAAAGAAACTACTATCAAAAAAGCAATTTGTTACTCTGTTTTTAGAAAATATAAATTTCTAAAGACAAATAAATGTTTGGATACAATAAAAAATCTCTATCTTTCTAATCTATTATGTCTGCTTTTTTTCTGGCTACCCAAAGTACATATAAAACTATAAGAAAATTATACGAGTAAAAGAGAAATAACAACAACAAAATATTTGTTTAATTATTAAACAAACAACAAACTGAAAACGCACTCCTCGGGTGATATAATATACATAAATCATTTTAATCTCTAAGATATAATTTACGCAAATTTAAAATTTTCCACTGCTAAATCAATGTTACCTGAAGTACTTATCACATAAGTCTAATTTAAATAATAATAATAAAGGACGTTTATTTACACAATAGAACATTGCACTTTAAATAATATTTAATATTATACATACCTACGTGATGTTTTGAATAAATAATTTATTTGGATTTCTTGAAAAAAATATAAAAAACATGCATAAAATTAAATTCAACAAAATGTAATTTATATTGCTATTATATTCTGTACTTGGTATTCGTATCTATTATCTTACAAAAGATTCAGGAGTATACCTATCTCTTATGAGGAAAGAAAAGAAAAATGAATATGGACGTTTGATAGTTTTTGATTTAATCAAATTATGCACATAATAAAATATTTAAAGAATTGTGATCTGAGGATACTTCGGGTTGTTTTATGTTTTGTGAATTCAACTTCTTTAAAATCTAAAATACAACTTTTTGCTCCACATTTTATGCACTAATTAAACATATTCTTGAACCACTCGCTACCTTGTCGAATACCACACCACATGGACAGTCTCTTATTTTTTCATGAAACGGACAAGGACATAGTGATGAAAGTGGTGTACAATATCGAGTGGACCGTTTCAAGAATAAGGCCTCTGGACACTCAAGAATTCATCAAGTATTTCATAGAAGGTTTGCACGAAGACATATCAATAGAGTTACAATCAAACCATTGCCTATTCTCAATAAAATTGATGAAAACTTAAGTGATTCAGAAACAACAATGATGTCATGATTATGGAAGGAAGAGGAAGAGAAGAGGATAAAATTTCAAGATGGTAGATATTTTGTCGGTTAATTTAAGTCAACTCCAAAATGCAACTGTGGATACTACTCAGTAACATTTGATCCATTTTGGGACTTTTCACTTACAATTTTTTTTAATTTATTGCATATTGCATAGTGTAATTAATTAAAATTTTGTATCTTCCCGTTTCGACGAAACAAAGCAATTTTCAGAAAAATCACTAGAGTATAAATTTTCATAAAACGATCCCAGGAAGCACCTCTTGATTTTTTGACATATGTTTAGGTACACCCTGTATAGTTATTAGCATAAATATTGTTGTTATTGGGTTGTGACATGGTGAAGAAACTTTATTGCGGATTTTAACCATTAACTTTCAAGTTTCAAGTAAACATTCGAATAAACAAAACTTTATTAATTAAAATAGTTACCATTAGTTTCTATAGATTTTTGTCAACGTGATACAAGTTTGTTTTTCTTCAAACGTCATTAAAGCACAGCGCTATGTGACGCTTGACAGGCTTTAACAAGTCATGTCATGTTTATGTTCCTTGACTCTGTGGTCATGCATTTCCGAAGTATACTTTGCATTAACAAGGATTAGAATGGCGGAGTAGAAATGCATTTTAGGCAACCCAATATACATATACTAACATTACATTGTGTTGTATGTAAATTAAATGTCAAATTTTAAAATTATTTATAATATTACTATTTTAAAAATTTCGACGTTTGAAGAAAAAATAGCATGTTTTATTCGGAGTAAAAAACTTGTTGTCGCTCGCTATGCAGAGCTCTTCCCGCAAACCTACATGCTCGCCACAAAAAGTACTTCTTTTACTCCTAATAAAACAATATACTATTATGCCAATCGAATAAAACTCTGGAGTTCTGGAAGCGACAAATTCGTTTAATGTTTTTTTGTGTCGTCCTGTTTTCCTTAAGAATAGGACAATTTCTATTCACCAATGCCGGGTACTTGTGCTAAAGTTTTCTATGCATTTCATCTATTTGCTATTTGCTGACAGAACTTTTCTACCGTGACGTTTTGGCTGAATCGAGGAAGCCGTGATGGATTAGACCCGCCGTAAATCACCATTATTTTTTTTGGTGCAGATTGGGCTCAGCAAAGTGTTTCTGGGTTTCATGGTGGCTTAACCATTGTGCACCTAAAATTGCGATCAAGAAACGACTCGTTTTGGTTGCGGAGAAGAAGACAACTCCACACTTCGATTTACTTGGTTTTCGCTCAAATCGTGAGGCACCCAGTTTTCGACTTTATTTTGGCTTTTCATTTCTTCCAGTTCTAATGCAAACTCCCAAACAGTTTCAACCTACCGCAATCGACCAGTACGCTCTTCATCTTCAAGGCAATAATTTCGAACTACGAACTTTTTGAACCACCATTGCACAGTACATTCATTTATCGTTTTTGAGAAATTCTGTAAAGATAGACGATTGTTTTTATATACGGAAAAATCTATGCCATGTTGATATTCTATTTTCTATCTCTCTTTCTTATGTACTTTTATATAAGCTGAAATCAGACAAAACCTGCAGCCATGGGAAATTACACAACAAACGATTTTTTCCGTATACGAAAATAATCGTTTATCTTACAGAATTCCACCTCTGGAAGTTGGTATCTCCAACTATCGTCGCTGCATTTCGACCTAGTTTGAACTGAAACACCAAAATTGTTCGAACTCGCATCTTTCATATTTTATTTAATACTAACAAAAAACAAAACTCTAAAAAAGTAAGCCCGAATAGAACTATCTTGTTGACATAGTAGAACAAAAGCTACTTTTTAATAAGGAGTTTAACTACAAACTTAATAGATACGGGCTTCTTTCTAAATACACATAGCACATTGGTACGTGTTTTAGCAATTGCCGGGATTCAATTTATTTAATAGTTTTTATTTTTCTCTAGATACGGAAATCTAATCTAACCTACTTGTCCATTACGATATTTATATTTTCAATTTTCACTAAACAATGATAAAGTAATTTTAATTAATAATACTAATTATTAGATTAACCATAACTCTTTTTTATACTGCAGTGCTTTTTTTTTAATTTAAATTGGTTGCATTGATTTAACACTGTTTAAAACAGTTCTACGAAAATAATTTATGGAATATTATGTAGTTAAAACAATACTATTTGCTTTGCACACAACACAACTGTTATAAATTAGAGCACCTTTTTAAAACAAATATTATTCATGTATACTTTTCTATATTTATTCTGACCTTAACCTTAACATTATTTTACCTTGTAATGTAAATAAAGATAAATGATAAATAAACAGGAACATATCTAAATTCGTCATAAATTTAACATCAACACTTATGTACACAAGCATGTATTCAGCGACCGTGATGAAAATTTAAGAGACGTCGCTAAAGTTAATCACGTCTTTAAGAAAATATTTCTTATGGAGAAATATTTTTTAATCACGTGATTAACGATAACGACGTCTCTAAATTTTTCATCACGGTCGCTGAATACACGCTAGAGTGTCTAGAAATTAAACAGCAAAATTCTATGAGGTGATTCTACAACTAATTTTAAGAAAATACTTCCTATTAAAACGTGTCCAATTTTACTTTCTAATGGACCTACAGGCTAAAGTCAGGTACAGTCCTTGAAATATTTCCAGTCTTAAGGGCGCTAAACCCTAAATTTTAAAGGGAGTATTCAAACTAATAAAATAAATACATTTTATTATCTTCATCAACAGTATTAAAACGTATTGAAGTTTTTTTGCCCAGAGAGTTAAAATTTTGTACGTGGCCGAGATGGAGAGTTGGAGAAAATTTCAAGACGGAAGTGTAAAACCCAATTTTGGTTTTTTGTCTAAAACTAAATAAGGAATATATTTTTAGGTGCAGCTGGGTAAGCAGCTGGTTTCCAATCAAACACGGCCAAGGCTAGGCGTCTGCTGGTGCTGGGTAAGTTTTTGGAATGATTAAGGTAAGATTATTGGTGTATGTTGAGAGTTTTCCGCACTGTGCTACATGTATCTAAGATGGTAGACTTTTGTAGTGTGGCTATTATCTTAGGTTGGATGAGTAATTTTTCTAGGTTCTTTTTTGGTTTTTTTGGAATTTCACCTGTGGCACCGACGATGACAGGAATAATACTTACTGCATCTGTTTTCCAAATTAGACGGATTTCTTCGGCCAATGGCATGTATTTTTGGATTTTTTCATTGTGTTTTCGCTGGATGTTCGCGGCAGCTGGAATGGATATGTCAATGAGGTAAGTACGATTGGTATTTTTATTTAAATAGACTATGTCTGGGCGGTTGGCTTCTATAGTATGGTCAGTAAGTATAGATCTGTCCCAGTAGAGTTTTCCATCCGGTGTATCAACGACATTTTCAGGTATGTATTTGTAGTATGGTAATGGCTCTTGTGTTGTCTGAATTTTGTGTAGAAGTTGTTGGTGTATAATTTTAGCAACGTTATTGTGTCTGGCAGTGTATTCTTTTGACGCCATAAAACTGCATTAACTGATGATGTGTTCAATGTTTTCAGTTGCTTTGTTACATAGTCATTTATCAGAACTAATAGTTCGGTCTTTTATAATGTGCTTTCTGTAGTTAAGAGTGGGTACAACTCCATCCTGAATGGAAAACATAAACCCTTCAGTTTCTACAAATAAATTTGAATTAGATATCCAATTGTTGGTTAGATTCTTGTCAATATAGTCATTATTAAACCTTCCCGGTACCTTCCATGAATTTCTTTTCCTTTCCATTGATTAATTCTCTTTTCTAAGCTTTTTACTTCTAAGAGAGGTTCGTAATCAGGTGTACTTAGCTTCAGAGGAGTATGGTTTTTATCGGCTTTGCAGATTGCATGATGGAGCTTGCTGCCTTCGCTTTTGAAGTATTCTCTTAATAGGTGTACTTGTTTCTGATGCAAGGTATGAAGATCAGGAATTCCTCTCCCACCTTTATTTCTGGGTATGTGGAAAAGTTTATTACTTGATTTGGGATGATGAGCTCTATGCTTTATAAATTCCACTCTTATTTTACGATCGTTACTAACGGTATAGCGTACGTTATCATTGCTTTAGTAATGTTTGCAGCAGATAATTTAGATTTTTGAATCTGATTCGTTCTTTGTACGAGGATTTCTTTTAGTTTTTCTTTTACTTTGCGATGGCCAGTGCCGTTGTTTTGTTCAAATCCCAAGTATTTGTAGGTTTCGGGTTTTGTCATACCCTGGATGGACTTCGGGCCCTTTTGGGTGTTAAACTTAACTACAGATATTTCTTCCCACTTTCCTTTCTTCATTGCATTTACGCGACATTTATTATGCCAAAGGTCATTCCGATATCATCACTAAAAGTAGAAACTCTCTTGATTGCTTTTGTCATATCTTCCCTATTCTCTGTGAATATTTTAAGGTCATCCATGTAGAAAAGATGTACTAATTTTTGACCATTTTCAGAAAGTTTAAAACCTGTGCATGTTCTATTGAGAATATTTGACAGAGGATTTAGGGCCATGCAAAACCAGATAGCGCTTAGGGAATCTCCTTGGAATATGCCTTGTTTTATTTCAATTTTTCCAATATCTAGGTACTTGGAATTTGGATCTTTGATGACCAGCTCTGTTCTCCATTGATTCATGAGACATTTAAGCATATGACATGGACGGATTGATTTTATAGATAGTAAGGATCTCTAGAAGCTAACTGTGAGGGATGCTATCGAATGCCTTTTGGTAGTCGATATATGTGGTATATGGAAAGTTTTCTTTTATTTTTAAGTTATTTAAACTTTTTTTTTTAAATTTACAAGTATCTCACCAGTGGCTCCAATGATAACAGGAATTATTTCAACATTATTTAAGCCCCACATGTTTTTCATCTCATCAGCCAGCGGTAAAAGTATTTACTTATTTTTTCCTTATGTTTTTTGTGGATGTTATTTGCCAAAGGTACAGCAATATCTATTAAATATGCTCTTTTTTCACTTTTAATAACAATATCTGTCCTATTGTGTAGAATTGTTTTATCTGTTGGCATTTCCCAATCCCACAAAATTTTCCATTTTCCATTTTCTTCTAATTTATTTGGGATGTATTTATAGTATGGCGTTATTTCTTCAGATAGGCCATAGTTCTTGCAAACTTCTTGGTGTACGATTTTGCCCACATTATTATGGCGCTATGTGTATTCTTTTGGCGCCATTGTAGTGCATCCTTCAATGAGGTGGTCCACAGTTTCTCCATTGCTTCCACACATTTATCTTCTGTTTCATTGCGTATTATATATTTTTGGTAGTTTCTTGTTGCAACAAGCTGGTCATGTATTGCCATGAGGAATCCTTCAGTTTCCCCGAAAATGTCTCCTTTCATGAGCCATGAATTTGTAGCAGCTTTATCTACGTATGGTTGGTATAAGATGTCTGGGTACTTTCCATGAAGGCGTTTTGCTTTCCAGGCGCTTATTTCCGACACGGTTTCGAATTCCTCTTCAGGTTTATATGCTTTGTCAGCCAAGTTCAGTGGGGTAAGACATTTATCACTGCAGACAATAGCTTGATGTATTTTACTTTCTTCCACTTTATTGTAAAAATATTGGGGAAGATTCTCTACTTGTTTAAAGTTTTCAGCATATATTTCTGGGATACCTCTTCCCTCTTCCTGCTTCATTTCTAGGCAGATGGGATCTTTGAACTGCGCTTTTCGGGTGATGGAATCTATACTTTGTGCTTTCAGTTCTTGTTTTTATATCAATATTGTGTAGTTCTTGTTTTTATATCAATATTGTGTAGTTCTGTTTTAGTCCATGAAATTATACCGAAACTGTAAGTTAAAGAAGAAGCAACATAGGTCGCTATTGCCTTACATTTGTTTTATTTTTATTATTTTTATTGAAAATTTTATTGAATTTTATTATTATTATTAAAACAAAAATTACCTATTTTATTTCAACCATAAAAAACTTAACGCTATTTTTAATCTTAACCCTACTTTCCAAAAATCTGAATCTGTTTTCAAACAAATGATGAAAGAATTTTAATATTTCAAGGGCTGTAGCTCCCTTATGATGCAAAATCAAACATATGTTGGTTGATAAGAGCATTTTTCCTAAAATTAATTGTAGAATCACCTCCTAAAATGTTGTTACCTAATTTCTAGACACCTGTATAAAATTCTTAAAAATATTAATTAAGATAGCTCTAAATTTTATTATTTTTTTCGAAATTATTATTTAATAAAAGAATTAGTCAATTTCAATTATTCCATTAGCTTAATTGGAGTTACAAAATAGTAGATACTTTAGTTTGAACTGGTTTTATGTTATCTTAAAAATGTGTTCTAAACAAATTTAACCAAACTAATCACCTGTTACTGTTTGTAAAAATGAGTGAGCATAATTGTTTCTATTTTTAGATTTGTATAAAAAAGCTTGGAAATGTAATTAAAAATAATTTCTAATATGCACAAGGAAAACATATTTAATTTGGAAGTTGATTAATTTAAATTAAGTTTTAAAAATACAATAATACCATACATAAAATACATACAGTACAAGAAGATGAGCTTACAGGAAAATAGTCGAAACTTGGATCTGTAATTGAAATTAATAGTTGGTATTTGAAATATTTCCAAATTTTATAGAGAGAAGTAACAAAATGTTTAGTTTGAACTGGCACACCACGCGTAGAATTAGAGCAATTTCCCAATCGTTTTTCCCGCCTTAAGCAGATAGTCGGCAAACTTTTTGAAAAGCGGACTTTTCACAAGTAAAAATTGATTTTTGGGTATTTGTAACAAAGACGCAACTATGTTTCCTTCATATTGAACTTATTTTTCATATACATAGAATTTTTGGTTTCCATGTATAATTTATTATTGTAGAGCCTAGTTTTAAAAAAATGCGTCTTTATCATTATTTATCATTTTTTTAATTTGTAATTTAATTTTTAAATAAAATAACATGTCTTAAAATTAAAATACGGATTATTTTTGTAAATAACACTCAATCGTGTGTAGGTACCAGTTGCGACTTTTTGATAAGGGAATCTTTACTCATAAAGGTTGGGTTTGAAGGGCGTTCTATTTATTTTTTAAAAATTGTTTTTAATTTTCGTGCATGTATTATCAAGAAAATGAATCTAGTAACGTTGTAGTTCAAGAAAGGATTTTGTATTTAAAAGTTATTTGTTATAATATAGCACTTAAATTTGCTATCAGTGATAATAAATGTTTGATCTATTTTAATAATTTTTGCTTAGTTTTGGTTATAAAGAATGGTTATAGGTAAAAATTATGAAAATCTTCCAAAAACTCACTTATAAAAATAAATCTTTTGCAAAAAATTGTTGATTTAATATACAATGATACATTACTTTTAAAAAGTGTAATAAAATTCTAAAAACATTTTCAATAAAATGTATTTGACTTATACCAAAGGGGGTTATTTTTGAATCACCCAACACAATTTTTCAAAACTGTGCCTCAACTGAAAACCGTTCTAATATAATTTGTTTGATATTTTTTTAAAATTGGTGGCATTACGAAAAGAGCCATAGGGATTTTTTTATACAGGGTGGGCCAACGAAAACGAAACGTTTGAGTTTTTAAAGAGTTAAGAGGGTAGTCAGCAAATGTGCTCATAATTTTTTTTCTATTGAACCTTTTTTAAAATTTCTTTTTTTGATACACATAAGAGTCTAATGGCTACCAATCTTCTGGTTTTGTTTTTGTAAGTCAAACCCATACGGCATACGGCATACGGCAGGAGTAAAACCGGCTCTTTTTAAAAAACGTTCGCTTTGCGGCGCTTTCCCCAAAAATAAGAAACTTATTAAAATAACATTTGTTTTCCAACGCTAGCAATAAGTTAAGGTATAAACGAAAAGTTTGACGTTGCGTTTTTTGTTTTAAGTACATTTTTAAACTTTTACAGCTGTCCAAAAATTTCTTAAAATTGTACTTAATGTTTGGGATGCTGTAAAAAGTTTAAAAATATACTTGAAACAAAAACGCAACGTCGAACTCTGTTACTCGTGGTAAAAAGATGTTTACTCGCCCTATGAAGACCATTAAAATTTAAGGGGTAATGTTCATTAAAACGCATGATAGTGTAAGTACAGGACCGGCTCTAGGGTATAAAGCATCCCGATGCAAAGTAGAATTTTGGTGCCCTTTTTATGATACGCAAAAGTTCATATTCAGGATGTTTCACTTTTTTCAGCAAAAAAATGTTTAGATAGTAAATGTCATTCTGGACAAAAAAAATCCTATGAACTAATATTTAGTTTAAGAACATCCAATACGGTTTAAAAAAGTTATTGGACAAAGACAATAATAAGACAGAAAAAATATATACTGTTTCACAAAAATCATGAAAATTTATCAATTTTAATTTTTTTTATTAATTTACTGTTTAATTTACAAATACAGTTGCTGGAAAAAAAGTGAGACAGTCTGTATATGTACTGTAGAATTTTTAGTGAATCACAGTCCTTCAAAACATCTTTTATATTTTTTTATTTTTTCAACAATTCGATTTTAGATATGTCCTTTTCTCCACCAACTTTCAAATTTTCATCAGTCATATTGTAAATTTCGGAAAAATTGTGATGTGTCAAATGCGTTTAGACTAAAGTCTAAAGACGAAACGTTAACAGCTCTTGTGTTTGAGCTTTACTTTAAGTGGGAAGTCGGCAAATTTGAGCGGTTGATTTTATAATTCCGTCGATACTTACGCTTTTGGTCATAACTTGTTTTTTGCTGAAGCTTTTTTAAAATTTTCTTTCTTTTATGTACTAACAGATCTTGTGGCTATTATTTTATACATGTTTTGTCTTTGTGGGGTAAATCAAATAGTTTTAATGGAACACCAAAGTAAAAGTTGCGCGCTTTTGACTTTTGACTGTCTCTCAAAATACGAAAAACAAAAAGTGATAACATTTTCTTTTTATGCCACTTTAAAGAAAATGCTTAAAATGAAAACTTTCGCAATCCTGTTTTGTTTTACTTTTATAAGAACATAATTTTTTTTTAATTTTTCCTGTTTTTCAAATGCTCTAACTTTTACGAAAACACACCCTGTATAAAAAGAGTGATAAATTTTGTAGTATGCTTCGGCGCCCCTTTGCTTTGTTTAACTTTTGTTTTTTGTATATTACTCGAGAGTAAAGAGATCTTTCTAACGAGGTATTACTTACCCCACCATGTCTATTATAATTTTAAGGGTTGTGTCCATATCGCACAGGGATGAATGGATTTTTGAATCAGCTCTATTGCAAAATATGCCCCCCTCGAAACGAAAGTTGACCTGCCTGAGCGATTTTTTGAATTTTTTTATTAACTATTTTAAAACAACCGTTTCGTTTTCGTTGGCCCACCCTGTATGTATTTTTAGTGTTTTATTTCCACTGAATTCAATTCGCTTTAGTCTAAAATTAGTATTTAAAAAAAAATTGTAAATGTTATACTTAAATTAAATTTTTAAAATAATGATTTTTCATGGTCAGTGATTATAAATTTCAGGCGAGTATCTTTTACATATTCGTGGGCAAGTGTCAAAATTCTTGATTTGTTGCCATAATGTAGTCACTATCAAATCAATTTATAATGTATTTTTTTAAATGGGATTAGATGGCACAACTTACTCTTTTCTGTAAATGCCTGGTTATGGGCTGATTTCTAATAATTTCCTCTCAGCATCTCCTTTTGGAAAAAATACACATAAATTGTTCATGGTTTTATTATTCATAAAAACAATTTTAAAAACTTCTCTATTTTAATTGAAAATTTTAAAATTAAAATTGAAATACATATAATAACATTGTTCCAGCTTAATTTTCGCGATATTGTTCTTCAAAAAAAAAGAAAAAATCATATTTTTCTTAATAAATTGGACTTTTTCTTATTTATTTCAAAGACGTTGGAAATACCTACCATAATGTAAAAACATTTTTGGCATGTATTTCTATGAGAAGGGGTTACTCATTCCTTCTTGCTTACTCTAATGGCTGATCTCACCGACACGACTTAGGCCTCTTAAATTTTGAATTGACAGATTTTGTGTTGTGTTCCTGTCAATTTAGACATTAAGGCGATAGTCGGGAAATTTGAGCGCTATATTTTGAAATTCGCTTGATATTTGCAGTTTTTTACATAAAAACAATATACCGAACTCTTCGTTTATACCTTAACTTATTGCTGTAGAAAAATAAATAATATTTTAAACAGTTTTAAATCTGTATTATAAACGCTGCTAAGCGAAGGTTTTTTTTATAAAGAACCCGTTTTACTGCTGCCGTATGGCTATTTGATTTGACTTACAAAAACAAAAAATGAAGAAATTGGCATCCACAAGATACTTCTATATACTAAAAAAAGAAATTTAAAAAAATCTCCACTGAAAAAGTAATTATGTCCAAAACCGCAAATATCAATCAAATTTCAAAATCAAGCACTCAAATTTGCCGACTATCCTCTAAAAGTATTTCTTAAATTTTAAGTCGTGTCTATGAGATCGGCCATAATTTATACATTATATTCTCTTTGTCACACAATTGACAATTGGGGTCCTGTTAGATGCATTTAACCTTGTTTTCGGCCCGTTTTTGAAAAAGATAATAAGTTACATACTTCTTAAATCATACGGTTTTAAAGTGATTTGGAAAATTTGTGGTTTCAACAATATTAACTTTGAACCTAAATTTCCCATATCAAATAGCGAAAAATATTTTCTTCGGTACTATACAAAGGGTCCCCAATAACGTAAGAGCGCTCACCTTCGTTAAGCACCAATTTGGGGACACCCTGTATACAGAGGTGTGCACAAAAAACGTTATTTTTTCGCCGATTTAAATAACGTGTCAAATTAAATGGTTCAAAGAATTCTATAATCAAATATTAAAAGATTTTTATTTTTATCAAAAACATCCAAAAGAAGTAGTCAACTTTTGTTTTTGAAATGGCAACATTATTACAAAACCAGATTTTGTATTTTTTTAAATACTGAAGAAATAATATTTATTTTTTTATTTCATTTTTATTCTTTATGCACTTAATAATTTAATGGTAATGGTAATTGGTGGTGTTTGTACTACCCCAAGTTAATAAGTAAAAGTAAGTACATTAAAAAAAAATATACAAAAAGTAAATTTAAAAAATATTATTATTGTAGAAAAATTTTTAAAAATTTTGAAAAACCTTATTTGTATTATGAACTTAAATTAATCTTGAAATAATTTATTTATACTCATGCCATTTAGAAAACACAAGTGGCTTGTAGTTTTTCGTATGTTTTTACAAAAAATAAAAAAATTTTAATTTATTATATTATTATTTGAACTATTTAATATTTATTTTGACATATTGTTTATTTAAATCGGATAAAAAATAACGAAACTACTTCGTGTGCTGTTTTTTGTACATACCTGTGTATACAGGATGTCCCTTTCGTAGTACATAAACCTTTAATGAAATAATTTCATCGTCTAAAAACTAAAAAAACTTGGGGTCCATCATTAATAGATTTTCACACCGATTTTTGCATCGGTAATAATTTAATAGTAATTAAATCAATGTGTGTAGAAATTAATATTCTGTCAATATCTGAAAATAATAAAACCAATAAAAGGGGTGTTTTTTTTCTTGTCTTCTTCATCCCTATAAATCATGAAAGTTTTCCTCTTTTTTTTTAATTTTCTACAAATAAAAAGTAGACTAAAACAAACTTGTTTTATTTTAATTTAAAATCTATTGCAATATCATTCAAAATTAATAGAAAAAAATCATGAAATTTAGAAGCCCTTAAATTCTAAGCGCGACCGTGACAAACGTGTAGACAGAAGTTGAAGGAGAAAATTTGACAAAGATTTAACAAGTAAAGGAAAATAACACCAAATTAATAAAACTAATAAATTTTCATGATTTGTAGAGGTAATAATTCTGTTTTTGAGGACGAGGAAGAAATAACCCCTTAATTGGTTTTACTTTCAAACATTGACAGAAAACTGAGACTGTTGATTTCTGTTGTTTTGTTATTACTAATTGAAAGAAGATGGTTTTTGCCTTCTAGTGATATATTTTTTAATCTTTACATACATTTGTTAAATTATTTTACAGGGTGAGTTTAAAGTAACGCATAAAAATCATAAGTACCATATTTTTTGGAATTTTCAAAAAAAGTAAAAGATGTGTAGCATTGTTTTTAAAAAACTTTATTTTGAACTCAAGAAAAAAAAAATTCGGTTGACATGACGTCACTACGACGTCATCAATTGTTTTTTAAATAGAATGATATGGTTTTTATATCATATAACAATACCTTATTAAGAGTGTTTTACAACGGTACAAAAAAGTTTCTACTTGCGCCATCTAGATGTCATTGAAAAATTCATAAAATTTCACCTTAAAGTATAGTTTAAAGTAACGATATGTCAACGGATAATTTTTTTTGTTGATTTCTTAATAAAGTTTTTCAAAAACAATGCGACACGCCTATTGCGGTTTTTGAAAATTCGAAAAAATAAGGTGGTTATGATTTTTATGCGCTACTTTAAACTAAACTATCGTTTACAGGAAAAATTGAAAAAAAATTTAAATACATCTAGATGGCGCTAGTATAAACTTTTTGGTACCATTGTAAAACAATCTTAATATTGTTTCATGGTATAAAAACCATATCAATCTGTTTAAAAAAAAGTTTGATGACGTCGTAGTGACGTCACGTCAACCGAGGAGTTTTTTTTGTTGAGTTTGGAATAAAGTTTCTCAAAAACAGTGCGAAACGTCTTTTATCGTTTTATTAAATTCTAAAAACTAAGGTAGTTATGAATCAAATCAAAATAAGTTATATTCTTTTAGAACTAGTACTCTATAATAATTCAAACAATTTTAAAAACAATACATATGTTGCCGCCCCTTTCCGCCGCCCACAAACTGAATAAAATAAGGTATTATAGCCAGAAGTTCAGTTGAAAACTGGCGTAATAAGGTTGAACGGAAGATCACATCATTTTGGAGTTTTTCTCTAACCCACAGAATGAACTAATTGGGGCATAAATGATAAAAACGCATTTTTCCAAAAGTACGCCCCTATAACTATACCTGTGTATACATGAAAAAAAATGTAAATAGAAAACTAAATTTAATTTGAAAAGCAACCAATAACGATTTTCTTAAATTTTTGATTACAAATGCCCAAAAATCAATTTTTACCAGCTTTTAATAAAAGAAATTGTTAATAATATTTGGGTCACACATCCCAGTATAAAATCAAGAATTACTGAATATTTAAATGATCAAAACGTATTTGAAATCAAATCCATTCTTAGTTCTAAGTTCAAGTTCCTCTAAATTTTCCAAAACATCTTTTCTTTCAAAAAGAGCACAAGAGGAACGTCTTTGGCTTGTTGCTTGTTCCAAAGAAAAACTTTTTTGTTTCCACAATTATTTTTGAGCCTTATAAATTTTACCAGCGGTTTACTACCTTCAATACTCGTGCTTTGACCAATTTTAATGCAAACTCTTCTTTGTACGGATCGCGCTCCAAACCACGACTTATGGGATATTACGGTCATGTTTCATGTTAACACTCGAGTTACAATCTAATAATATTTGCCTATCCCATTTGATCATCAAATTAACCCCTCGTCCTAAACACTTGAAGCTCCTAGCACAGATGACATTTTTGAAATCTTTCAACGGATTAAGATAGATTAATTCTTGAATGAGGAATCAGGACCCTCTTATCGAAAAGTTCCTAAACTTTAAAAAATAACGAATTTACATCAAAAGTTTGCAACCAAGATGTTTAAAGGCTCTTTTTTAATTTTTTGTGCTCAATTAGAGTATCATTTCGAATAATGTTCTTGCGATAGACCGTAATAAACGACAAAAAATCGTATTACTACCCCTACTAGGGATTCACATTGTATAGATAACATTTTTGTAACGGTTAAACCCATGTATATCTGATCATTTGGCGCAGGAGTTATTTTTTTCAATTACCTTAAGCCCGACACTCAAAAAGTAGATCACCAATGTAGACCTTTAACCGAAAAAAGTTTTCATGTATTTTATAACATTCTGCATAATCTTAGCTGGGACTTTCTTGAAGCTACCAACTTAGATCCAGATGCAAAATTTAATATTTTCTTTCAAAATTATCTGTATGTGTTTCATATTGCATTCCCATTAAAAACACTTAGGGCACGTAAATGCGACAATGGAGTTAACTCCCGAGTTGGATTTAATGCGTAAACATTTAAAGCATATTTGCGATTTGTAAAGTTGCTCCCAGCTGGAAGTAGGACAAAAAATACGCGATCGTGATTACTTTTGTCCTACTTCCAGCTGAGACCAACTGTACAATGATTCTAAATTAGAAAATCATAGATTACAACGAAATAACTTTAGAGCATTATATAAAATAGCTCTAAAAGATTCCAAACTTAATGCAAATGAAAAATTTATTAATAGTTCAGCAAATAAAAATGCTGCAATGTGGAAAATCATTAATGCACGCAAAAAATCTACCAATGACTTAACTACTATTCATCCTAATGAGTTTAATATATTTTTTACTAATATTGCGCACGAGTTAAATAAAGATACATCCTTAGATTGTTTAAATAATTACTTTAAATTAGACCATGTTCCTCCATCATTTTCGTGGTCTGCCATAAATCAAAAAAATGTTAGAGACATTATTATTTCTCTGAAAAGTAAACCTACAAAATATATTCATGGGCTCTCTACAGTACTCCTAAAAGAATCTATGAGCGCTATAATAGCTCCTCTAACAAAGATCATAAATGAGTGATTTAAAAGCGGTGTATTTCCAAACAATCTAAAGTCAGCAGCGGTAATTCCACTGCACAAAAAAGGAGATAAAGCCAAAAAAGAAAATTATAGGCCAATATCTATCTTGCCTACATTTTCAAAAGTATTGGAAAAGGCTCTCCAGCTTGAAATATGCAATTCTTTGAAGATAATAATCTATTCTACAAGTTTCAGTTTGGTTTTAGAAATCTTCTTTCAGCTAACGACGTAATTAGTTTTGTTAAAAATGCCACAGCTTGTTTTGAGGAGGGTAAATTTTATTTATCAACTTTTTGTGACCTAAGCAAGGCATTTGATTGTGTGTTACCAGATGTCTTGCAATGGTAGCTTAAACGCTATGGTTTTGATGAAACATCGTTAAACATAATTAATTCATATTTGCAAGGTCGCTATCAACAGGTCAGAATAATGAATGTTACTTCAGATAAGCTTCCTTTAACATTAGGTGTGCCCCAAGGAAGTATTCTGGGGCCACTATTATTCATTATATACAGGGTGGTGATAAAGTTTGGAACCAAGGTCATAACTTCCGTAAAAATTTTTTTTGTAAAAATCGCTCAGACAGGTCAATTTTTGTTTTAAAAATGCCATCTTTTGGAATGAAAAAAATATTCATGACGTCACTGATAACTTCACTATGACGTCATCATCAATTTTTTTAAATGGAAACCCCTACTTTTTTTACACATTTTTCACAGACCTTTTTATCATATTAATGATCACATAAAAATATTTAAAAAAATTTCAACCGTTTTTGAAAAACAAAATAAATTTACTCAAAAAAAAAATTATTAATTCTCAATGAAAATATGGCAAAAAAAATAAATTAAACTAATTTTTAGTTTAAAAATAACAAATTATTATTGAAAATTGTTCTTCTTTACACAATTGGAATTTTCTTAAAACTAATTTTAAATAACTTTTGATGAAAAAGGTAATTAAAATAAAATGTTTGAGTAATAATAAACTTTAAATAAAATTGTAATTTATTATAAATTTGAAAAAGCTTTTGATATTCAAAATTTATTGAAATAAAAATTGCCTTTATAAAAGTGCTTTAGTTGACGTTATTTTGTATGGCAAATAAAATTTTAAATCCATTTACCAATGCTTGAATAGCTTACTTCGTTTGTTTAATAATAATCAACAATTATTAAGTTTTGCGAAATTAAAAATGCCTCGTTTAAGCGAACGCGAAAGAATCGAAATTTTAATTATTGTAGGATACGGCGATAGAAAAAGAACCCATGGGGAAGCTTGTGCTTTGTTTAATGAGCAATATCCAAATAGACCGCAAATCTCAAGATCTACAGTAAGTAAGTTAGTTACCAAATTTGCAGAAACAGGATCTGTAGGAGATTTGAATCGACAAGGACGGCCTCAAGTGAATGAAGAAACCAAATTAAATTTATTACTTGCGATTGAAGAAAATCCCAATATTTCAACAAGAGATATTTCAAGAAATAATAATGTGGATCATTCCTATGTCGCAAAATTATTAAAAAAGGAAAAGTATCACCCATACAAAATAAAACTCATACAAGAGTTAAATGAAGATGATCCCGATCGCCGACTGCAATTTTGTGAAGAAATGATGGTAGTATAATTTTCTCCGATGAAGCTACCTTTCAATTGAATGGATCAGTGAATCGACATAATTGTAGGTATTGGTCACAGGAAAATCCTCATTGGGCCGTAGAATCCCATAGTCAAAGACAGGGAAAGTTAAATGTATGGGTGTGAATGATTGGCAGGCGTTTTATAGGACCTTACTTTTTTAATGAAAACCTTACTGCCGAAAGATACTTGAATTTTTTGCGGACTGATTTGCTATCAGTTTTACTTCGTATTTTCCCCAATTATGAAAATCGCAACATTCCTAACCAAAACATTTGGTTTCAACAAGATGGGGCTCCTCCACACTTTGGCAGGGCGGTGCGAGAATTCCTTAACACCACGTTTCCCAACAAATGGATAGGTCGGAGGGGACCAATTGAGGCATTTAAAATCAAAAGTTTATTTCAATAAACTTAATAATTTACAAGAATTGGAGCTTAGAATTAGGACGGAATTGCAACAAATTGACGAAGAAGCTATTAACAATAGTATTCAGAGTGTCTACACTCGAATGGGACAATGCCAAATGGTCAATGGGGAACAATTTCAACATTTTCGTTAAAATTTGTTACTTGTAAATTAAAAATTTACTTTTTTTTTGTAATATTTTCATTGAGAATTAATAATTTTTTTTTTAAGTAAATTTATTTTTTTTTTTTCAAAAATGGTATATGAAAAATGTGTAAAAAAAGTAGGGGTTTCCATTTAAAAAAATTGATGATGACGTCATAGTGAAGTTATCAGTGACGTCATGAATATTTTTTTCATTCCAAAAGAAGCATTTTTAAAACAAAAACTGACCTGTCCGAGCGATTTTTACAAAAAAAGTTTTTACGGAAGTTATGACCTTGGTTCCAAACTTTATCACCACCCTGTATATTAATGATCTGCATAGCTATTTTGTAGACTCGGATATGATACATTATGCCGATGACATATCTGTAAAAGGTGAATGTTTTGATATTGTCGTTCAAAAAATGAATGAACATCTAGCATATTTAAAATCTTGGTTCTCTGTTAATAATTTAACTTTAAATATAGGAAAAACTGACCATGTGTTATTCACTTTAAAAAATGTACCAAATGTACCTGTTAATTTAAATTTATCAAAGCATACAAAGTTTCTTAGCTTATATTTGGAACCTACTCTTACATGGAAACTACATGTCAATGATCTAGCAAGTAAATTAACAAAAAATATATACCTTTTGCGAAATTTAGCTAAGTCAGTAAACAAAAGCGTCATCAATACTGCTTACTATGGTCTATGTCAATCTTTATCATCTTACGCCTTAATTTTCGGGGGTCATTCTTTTGAATCAAACCGAATCTTTGCACTACAACGCAGAGCTCTTCGCAAAATTGGAAATATACCATATACTGCGGATTGTAAAAATACTTTTATTCAGGAAAATATTTTGACATTGCCATCCTTATTTATTCTCGAATGTTTAATTTATGTTAAGAGAAACCTTCATTGTTTTCAATTGTTTACCGATATTCACGATCATGACACGAGATGTAACTCCCATATTGTAACAACATCATTTAGGTTAAAAACATCTCAAAACGGACCAAATTATTTGCCTATCAAATTTTTTAATGCTCTTCCTAGCTATCAGACAAAGTTCTCTAAATATTTTTAAGTTGAAAATTAAAAAACACCAGCGTTAAATGCGTTCTATAATTGCGATGATTTTTTAGGAGTAATTTTAATTCATTACTGTAATAGAATTAATCTTGTAACTATTATTGCAATTTTCTTTCTGACTTGTGTTAAATGCAATGTATTGTGTATGTACCAATAAATAAATATTATTAATATTATTAATTATTATTATTAATAATAAATATTATTAATATTAATGAATGAGTTATTGACATTAAAAATCCCCCTTTAAGACCCACAATATCTAGATGGCATTATTATAAACTTTTTGGTACCGTGGTAAAACACTCTTAATAAGGTATTGTTTTTGAATATGAAAACCATATCAATCCATTTAAAAAAATATTGATGACGTCATAGTGACGACATACCAACCGAAATTTTTTTTTTGTTGAGTTCAAAATAAAGTTTTTTAAAAAACAATGGGACAAATCTTTCACTGTTTTTAAAAATTACAAAAAATAAGATAGTTATGATTTGTATGTTACTTTAAACTCACCCTGTATTATTGCCAATGAATTGATTAAGGATGTGTGGCAAAAATAGGTGGCGTAATGTAACTCTAAAACTATAATTATGGTTTTTTAGTTTTTGGCGACAAAATTTATTCTACTTTCTAACCCCTATTTTATAATTTGAAGTCACATTTGATATTAATAAAAACAAATAAATAATCTCTTTTTATTAGTAATTAAGGAATTATAAATATAAAAATGACACTTTCTCCAAAATTTACATACTTTTTTTGTGATTATAAATGGTACACGAATCTTGAAAAAATAAATAGGGTGGTCACTAAATTTAATTTAATATGGTATTTTTAAATACTTTAAATGAACTTTAAAGTGATAATAATATTTCTTGTAAAGTTTATGATATATGCAATCCATATGAAGGATTGTTGGGAACAAAATTTGTCTTTTAATTAAAATAATGAGTTTTGACTTTCTACCAAAACTGATAACAATTAGTCGTAGGCTAAAGTTTAAATTATTAACAATTTATTGATTTTACTATTGGATTATATTATGGAAAATCTTCATGGGGGTATTTTGTAAGTAAATAATTTTATGAATTAAAAAAATAATTATAATAATATAAATCTATTTTGAACCAATTAGATTTAATTTGAAGCTATAATTGCTTATTGCCGCCAGTAAACAAATACAGTAGAACGGGTAAATTTAAGTGAGCCATCAAAGTGTTAAGTGGGATTTTGGATATGTTGGTCTAGAAATGTCCCAGTAATTAAAACTAATTTCCAATAACCGGTGCTATTTAGTTAATTGAAAAATTAGTAATCTTAAACTGCATACGTAAAGGAGATTAAAGGTTGATGATTTCTGGATTCCAAATAGTTTTTAGTTACGGCAGCATATAGCATATCCATAACTCGGCCAGCTTAAACTTCGAAAATACAGACGTAGATTAAACCAAACCGGCAGTCTCTTTGTTCAGCGCCTATATAAACTAAAATGCAACATTAACTCGGTATGTTTCTTCATCGAGGAACATCGATAAACGCGGTTGATTGTGCGAGCTAAGAAAAACATCCGCGAAAATGAAATTTCAGCGAAAAGTTTTTAAGGTGTCTGAACCTGAAACGAGAGTTCCCTATCAATATATTGCTACATTTACCGGTGAGTACAATTACTAGATAAATCAATCAAAAGCAAAAATTATAATACTGTTCATAAAATAGTCACGGTAAGATTTTTTTAAAAATATTAAATAATAATTTTATAAAAATTTAAAGAAAAGGTTTTTGATTTTTTTGTTTTTTTTTTGTTTTTTAATTTTAAAAATTTTTTTATTTGCATAATTAAATATTCGAATCCAAGATATTATATGTCTTTTTTTTCTTCACCTGCGAATGCTGGTGTCAGTGAACCTTAATGATCGGATGCATGCAGGAGCGTGTAATCTTAAGATTTATAATTGTACCACTTTTTTTTACTAAAAGTTAGCATTCCTTCCAACATTCTTGTCTTATTGACATATATTAGCATATAACTCGCAAGAAAAATTGGGTGAAGGAAAAAAAATAACAAGTTGTTTAAATAAAAAGAAACTCGCGCTTGTTTCTTAATTTTGCGTCAAACTAAATCTTTTGTGCGTAATGCGAAAAATGGTTGGATAATTTGTATATTGTTGTTTCTTGTTTCATTCTGGCTTACTTTTGCCCGCTACTGGTAAATATTTGCATACCATTAATAAAGACGAGTATCTGTGGCTGGAAATACAAATAGTTATGTATTTAGCTAAACGGTATATCCTTTACCGTATATTAAAACTCTCTTTTCATTAAATAAACAAAGAACACTTTCATATTTTATCACTAAATTCCTACCGCGTTTTTAAATACCAAAAATAATTGGTAAAAATGTTTTGAAACCAGGGTATTAAGTATTAAGAAAAACTACTTTATTTTGGTAGGAACATTATGCAGTATTTACTAAATCCAAAAAATACAATGGACTTTAATAAAATCACGATTGGTGGAATTTGTTAAAAACTAGAAAAAATCATATGAAAAATTATTATCTTTAAATAAGAAAAAAGGTACAAGTTTTTTTATAGTTAAGTGTAAGACTTTGTTGCTCTTCTCTTGGTGTAGTAATTGGCAGTTAAGTGAAAAATAAAATGAAAACACTTAACAAGCAAACTTGCTATGTATAATACTTAAAAGAAAATCTTTCCTTTTTTGTGGAGTCTCTATAATTATTTGACGCCGCCTTATGAGCACGTAACTATTTGAGGATTTTTTTTTAATGTAAAAAATAAATTGCGATCTATTTTTAGAACAGCTTATTTACATTATACTATGTATGGAGGTATGAAAATCACTATGAAATTTGCTTAGTACAGTCTTGTACCTTTTTGTAGCTTAGAGCTTAAACAAAATAAAAAGTGTGATTTATTTGATTAATAGAAAACTTCTCATATTTTTCTGTTTATTTATTACAAACGACTTTTTCCACCGTTTTAAGCAAAATTTAGCTACAGAATTTAAAAATGTAATTTGTCACACTTTTTTTTTATAAAAAATTTAAATCTTTAAAATTAAAATTCCTAATTATCTGGGTCGCATTTTTAAGATGGAATGCGACAAATGATTTATGACAATTTATATGGCCCCAGTTGGTTTTTGATTTTTTAACAGTAATCTACACGTTTAGGTAGAAAAAGCAAAATTAAAAGAATTATAAATCTTTATCTCTAATTTTGTTTAATTTTTTTTAATTTTCGACTTAAAACATTAATATTTTTTATTAATTTGTTAATCAATAAAATTATAATATAAACTAACCAAAAAGGTACTCGTCTACTTCAATTTATTGAATGAACAAAATATTTTTTATAAGATTGCCACTTGATATTCAAAATTTAAATAAACGTTATGAGACAACTCCATGGTTATTACCCAGATTCTGGTCATTTCATTTAAGTTTAAAGGCCTTTAATTTTGTTATATGGGTTGTAATGGACAATTTCGATGGTTACATTATTTATTTCTAATTAAAGACCTTTAATTTTGACCAGAATCTGCCCATATGTCTAACTTAATTTTACTAACCATATTTTGTACCTAAAAACATTAAAACCGATGTAATTCAGTAATGTGTTATACAGGATGATAAAAAAGTTGCGTAGACGCTCCACGGTACGTTGTTAAACAAGGGTAAAATAATAAATAAAATAATAAAAGAATCATTTAATTCTTCAATTATAATAATTTAGAATCCACATTATGAATTATTATGTATTATTATTCATTATATAATTATATTCATTATTGTGTATTGTAAAATATTATGTATTAGGGTAAAATAATTTAAGAAATATTTGGATGGAAATTAAGAAGTTATTGGCATCTTTTAAAGAAGTAAATTTGGCAACACTGTTTTCAAAGTAGACTTAAAAGAGTTAGTGATTTTTAATTATAACAAATAAAAAACTTAAATTTAAAGTACGGTAATTTTATCAGGTTAAAGTTTCAGGAAACGAAGGAATAATTGTAATATTTTTACATTGTTGCCATATCTCATTTTTCTCATTTTTGTCAATTTTATGATAAATTTTAAATTTTAAAATGCAAACATCTTTACATTCTCCACATAAATTCATATTTTTTGATGAAAAATGCAAGAACAATACAAATATCTTTATTTTCTATACAATTTTGAGGAAAATAACTAAAAAAGTACAAACAAAAGGACCTTATCGTTCTCTGGGTGGATCCTTTTCCACAGTTGATATTCATACCACATGTATAGAAAAGTAAAATATTTAATTTTGTAAAATTTTGGGCCATGAAAATATGCGTGGGCTCCAGAAAAGGTTTTTGAAGTTGAGAAATTTTAACACCATTTTGCAAAATCGACAACGATGTCGGGATTAACTAAATATTTCACAATTATTTTTTTAAAATTATTTAATTATTGCAGTTTTTTCTTCATTTTTTACAAAATCTTGAATAAAACATTTGGAGCATTGCATAAGATTATTTCTGTTACATGATAAAATGGTATTAGTATTATAGTTTACAAAAGTTTTATAAATATCCATTCACTAGAACATCTTCAAATTAAAATATTAAGATTTTTACAGTACATTTCGGATTTTTGAAAACATTGGCAGCATTGGATAATTTTTCACCTACGTGTCACAAATAAATCCATTAATTTCCAAACGTATTATTTAATTGTTAACATAAATATAATATATCCAAGCGCAGCTAATTACTTTTAATAAAAAAATAAATTTTTTTGGAAATGAAATTAAAATTATCGTCAAATTTTAGAAGCAAATCTGGGCTCTGTGTTTCGCTAAGTTCTAAGAAAATAGCACTTATTCTTCTGACGAGATTGTATGATTTTTATCATTTTATAGATTTATTTCTGGCAAAAACCATTGTACGTCCTTTTCTTCAAAAATATTTATAAAAAATTGAAATGTTCTTTCTTATTTTGCAACAAAAACAACTAATTGTAGAGGAATATTTAAAATTGCAAATCGTAATTACAGGTAACTAGCATATGTATTTTTTGACAATAATTGTCAGACTTGTCAAAATTTAAAATTTGAATAGCCGCAGTTGCCAGCTTAATAATAGATTTTTGCCATACAGTTTAATTATTTAATAGCATCTTCCAAACAAAATTGAAGGTGATATTTAATATTTAAAATATTATTGTTCGTTTTGGTAAGTTAAATTTTCATTTCATTTCCGCCCAAACTCCCATATGAAAACGATAAGGTCCTTTAAACTTTTAGCACTCATATGTTGAATAATCTGCTAGAAGGATTTTTTAAATAATTTTCTCTTGTCGAACGAGTGTTTCTAAACAAAGTAGCGTGGAGCGCACTCGCGACTTTTCATCACCCTGTAGTTACAAAGGTTTCTTTTCAAAATTTGTATTTATTCAATTAATGACCTTTTTTAATCTGTTATAAATGCCTACGTAAACTACTGGTATATTTAATGTAGAATTAATATAATATATGAATTAATTTTAAATTAATACAGAAAATAATTAGTTGAACGGAAGGGTACCAGCTTTTTGGGGTGATTCTGAACAAAAATGTTAGCCGTAACAGCGATGTTAAATTTGACAGTCACCCTGATGTCAAAAAAAAACGCAATTTTGTAAACTTTACTGCAACTTAAGGGTTATTTAAAATAAAATTTTCGTGTTAAAATAACATAGAGCAAAGTAATAATAATACATTAATGTATAATTGATCAAAATAATACATTATATAAATGTACAATGCATTTTAATACCGAAAATGTTATTTTATATTGTCGTTAAGTTACACTAAAGTTTACAGAATAGCGTTTTTTAGACATCGGGGTGACTGTCAAATTTTAATAATTTTTTTTTATAAAAAAAGCTTCTGATTTTGTTTACTTTTATTGGTGACAAAAATGTATTAACAGATATTAAAATTGATTGATGATAAATTAGGCAAATTATATATTATTACTACTACTACCTAATTAGTAGATAATCACATTTACAGGTCAAAGTAAATAAATAAATTTTAATTATTACTTTGAAATAGTTCGTTCGTTGAACGCTATTTAGTGATAGATTAGTGATTCTCAGAATAAACATTCCATTAAAAGTTATTGGGACCTATAAAAATGAGTTTACAAGGAATAAGTAACTGTTTTTATTTTTTTTTTGACGATTTTAATGAAAGATATATTAAGTTTATTAGCCCACGTACGCACGTACACTAAAACCTGATATTAATCAATTTTACTCAATTTTTAAACCTTTGTTTTTAATAAAATCATTGTTTTTTAATTAAATAAAATCATTTAATTTTATTTATAGGCATTTGATCTTATCGTATTTAAAAGATAAATTAGGTTTTTTCAATGATTTTAAAATTGATTTTTTTTTTTAAATAAGTTTATACAAAGTGTTTCTAAAATGGTAGTATCTGCTTCGTATGCATATCCTACAAGTTAAATAGTCCTTATAATAAATATTTGTCAAAAATTCGACTGTTACCGAGATGCAGGGTATTGAAATTCCTTTTTATTTATTTTCTCTGGATCGGTTGAATGAGAATTAATATAATTTTAGGGGTGAGTACTTCTCATGGCTAGCCTAGCCACCTTTGGCTATTATTTTTGTAAAAATCCAGTGGCGTATAAATGGGTTAAGGTGGCCCCTATTTTGCACTTATTTGGTATTTGGTACATACATAATATACAAGGTGATTTTTATGTATGGAACCAAAGCGATCATGCCCAAATGGCTGGATAAAAAAATTTGAAATTAAGTGCGGACAAATGCCCGGATTTTTGACACGGTAGCGATTTTGAATATTTTTAAATAGCAACATATGCCATGCAATACGTCATTGGAAAGCAAATTTTTAGTACTTTATGAAAGTCTATAAAATAATTATTTAAATCATAAAAAACAAAAAAAAATAGCCTTTTTATTATTTTCCTTTCAAAATAAAAATATTTTGCCTCCAAAAAGGGCTAAAACATTTTTTTAAATAAAATATAATTTTATTTAAATAAAACAACAAAATGTTATAGCAGTCAAAACATGTTTTAGCCATTTTTTGAATAAAAATTGGATAACAACATTTTGGTTTTTTTACCTTGTATTAACGTTAAGAATAAAATTTAGAATACAATTTAGGACTGAAAGGGTTAATGAAATATACAGGCTGGTGATAACCTTTGAAAATACAGAGAGGTGCACAAAAAATGGCCAACGATGTAGCTTCGTTATTTCTTATCCGATTTTAATAAGTGATATGTCAACTTAAATGTTTTGAAGAATACTACTATCAGATAATACAAGATTAATTTTATTTTTGAATACATCAGAGAAGAAGGAGGCTACTTTTCTTTTTCAAATAGTGACATATTTTGTTAATTGAAAAAAATCATTAACAAAAATAATCTAAGCCAATTATACCAATATTTTTTTTAAATAAATTTGTTTTTCTTATTTTTTTTAATTTCTTTTTATTATTATTAATTTTTTTCTATTTAATTCAATTGTTTTTTTTTTGTTTTTTAGTTTTCAGTTATTTATTTTATTAAATTTTGTTTTTTAACTTATTAATAATAAATTTAAAAATTATTAATATTGAATTAAAAAACAAAATTTAAAAAAATAAAAAACTCAAAACTCAAAAACAATAAAAAACAATTGAATTAAATTAAAAAAATTAATAATAATAAAAAAATTTAAAAAAATAGGAAAAAAAATATACAAAAATTAATTTATAAAAAAATTATTGGTATAATTGGTTTAGATTTTAGATTATTTTTGTTTATGATTTTTCTCAATCAAGAAAAATATGTTGCCATTTGAAAAAGAAAAGTTGCCTCCTCCTCCTCTGATGTTTTTAAAAATAAAATTAATCTATTATTATCTGATAGTAGTAATCTTCAAACCATTTAATTTGATATATCACTTATTAAAATCGGATAAGAAATAACGAAGCTACATCGTTGGCCGATTTTTGTGCACCCCTCGGTATACAACTCATTTAATGTCATACTTAATTTTTAAACTAGGGGGAGGGTTTAAATTTCCTGCGCTAAGCGCTAAAATGCCAAAAATGTTTTAAAATCGGCAGAGGGATTATTCTGAATCACACGACACGACGTCGTATACGACTTTTATCATTCTATCCGTCTCTTTCAAATGCTAAAACAAGAGTCGCTCCTTGTCATATCGTAAATGATATTGTATCCTGTGATTCGAGAATAACCCCCCAGATATAGAGCGCAAACTTTCAAAGTGGCTTTTCTCAAAATATTTGATTTTGGACATTTACCGTTTTGCACATGTTTCCTTAATATATCTTCAAACAAGAAAATAATTCTAATGAACTTTTAAATTAACAAATAAAATCTAGAAGGAAGGTAATCCAAGTTTTATGCCATGTTTGACAATCTTTCTCGTCCACTAGCGAACCTAAGATTTTTTTTAAAGTTTTAACTTTCTGAATGATATTTCGGAAGACGCAGTTGTCAAGTTCAAATGCATTTATGTTTTCATTATATTTTATCCCAAGATCTGCTGCAATTTTTACAGTTCATCCACCTCGTTATCCACATACTTTTTATTAAAATTCCACTGAAAAAACTCAAATCGATTTTGCAACCTCTTACAATTCGATAACCAATTTAATTGTACTAATATTTAATATTACATTTATTAGTACTTCACGGAGATTTTTAATTTTAGTTTTGTAGGATTATAAGCGAATCAAACAAAATCATTTCTGTAATCCTGAAGGTCATTTGATTAACCTTTTTTTATTTTTGCGACAATTTGAACAGTCGTTGATTTTTCTAATAAAAGCAAATTGATTTCATTTATTTTTTTTTAATTTTACCCAAAAATATTGATAATAAAATCAAAGGTGCCTACAGAGATTTGCCCAATATACCATACATTTCTTCTAAAACTTCGATTCTTTTATTTGCAATCTCAATGTGTTCACTAAGTTTGCCTTAGATGACTATCTAGTGTCACTTGTCCCCTTAAGTCGAATTGACAATTTTTTGGATAATAGATACCATCTACTTGTAGACTTAACGAAAAATAGATAATCGTTGGTTTTCATTATTAGATATGGTTGGCCAGCATGGACGCCAACTAAATTAAGGCTAGTTCAGTATATGGAATAAATCTCGGCAATGATTTATTGCGGAATATTCTACCTTTTATGTTCCCCCTTATATACACATACCGGGTGGAAATGAAACTACGGCCACCCCTGGCATTTCTTTATTTATGGAAATAAAAAATTAAAATTTTAGTATATTATATGATCTAAGAAAACAAATCTTATGGATCGAATAAATTTTTAATTTTACTTCCGGTTTATCAGGAAATGGCATCCACTTTCTTATTTTAAATACAACCCCCTGATTTTTTCTACTTAAAATCAAACATTGGTTAATTTTAAGTATGTTTATGACAAAAAAATATTTTTTTTTAAATAAATTGATGTTAAATTAATTCGATAAAAAATTAATTACAGGTATAAATTTGAAATTAATACATACATATGGGATATCACAGTAACCGGAAAAAAACCCTCTATTTAATTAGGGGGTGACCTTTATATCATCCCATTTACAAAAGTAAAGATATTTCCAAAAAACGCTTCTTGAAAATTAAAAAAAATAATATCTCAAGAACGGTGAAATAAATTTTATAAATTACAATTTATTTTACGTATTTGTATTATTTAAAAATAGTTTTTGTAGGTTTTACTCAAATTTTTTACCAAAAAAAATTCAACATTTTTTCCGTAAGTTTTGAAAAATTTTTTTTTTTGTCATAAACATACTTAAAACTAACCAATGTTTGATTTTACGTTGGAAAAATCAGGTGGTTATATTTAAAATAAGAAAGTGGGTGCCATTTCCTGATAAACCGGAAGTAAAATGAAAGATTTATTCGATCCATAAAATTTGTTTTCTTAGATCATATAAGATACTAAAATTCTAATTTTTTATTTTCATAAATAAAGAAATGCCAGGGGTGGCCCTAGTTTCATTTCCACCCGGTATATATTTGGCTCCCATGTTTGCGTCAAAACGAGAAAATATGCATTAAAATTAATAGAAAAACTTTTAGATTTAACGTTTTTATGTAATTTTTCAAATTAAAGAGTTAAGTACGATTTACAACCTGCATTATTTTGGAATTAGGTTGGTTATAAATGGGAGTATTGAAGTATACTTGATTTCTTAGGTTTATCACTATCTTTTGCTTAAATTTAGGTACTTTTGTTACGCACTATAGATTTATATACAGGATGTCTCACATTTTTTTCCAGCAAAATAATTTTTTAGATAGCAAATGTCATTCTGAACATACAATTTTCTATGAACCATACCATAATTGATTTAAATAAAATATTCATAGTAAGAAAAAAAAAACACTCAGTATACGACATACAACAGGAATCAGTAACCCTAAAGCTAAGTCTACACTCATGCGCTATCAATTTCAACTTTCAATTCAACATTCATTTCAACTTGCGTTTCAATTTTCCATATTGAATGCGCTAATTGAATGGAGGTTGATGCATGCGTCAAAGTGTCCACATACATTCTGTTTTGTCTTCATCAGTTTCGTTCAATTAGTTAAAAATGCAGGTTAATGCAGAGATGGTAATGGGTATAAGTGCAGCGTTTGTCATCATTAAAAAAAAATAAAACACGTGTTTGTAAGAAAAAACGGCAATGGATGAAGGATTTTTCTAAAACACGAACCTTTAGTTTTATAAATGAACTTGAATATAAAGATGAAGGATTACTTTTTAGAAATTGTTTTCGGATGTCAAAAGACAATTTCTACAGACTTTTATATTTAATTGAGCCAAAAATATCAAAAAAAGACACTCAATTCAGGGACGCAATTCCAAAAAAAAAATTAGCTATTGTGCTAAGGTAATTAGCAACGGGAGATTCGTTCATGTCACTGATGTACTTATTCAAAGTTTCAAAACAATTTATTTCTGCCATGTTGCCAGAGGTGTTACAGGCTATTATAGAAGCGCTTAGAGATTATGTGAAGGTAAAGAAAAATATTTATTGTATTTAGTTTTAATAAATTTAATAATCTTAGTAAACGGTAAATAAAACAAAATACATAGATATAAAATTAAAAAATTAATAAACAATAAATTCTTGTTTTGGTTAACTATAACTATTATCGATGGGAAACATGTGGTGATACAATGCCCCAGTAATACTGTTTCGGATTACTACAACTATAAAGGGACATTTAGCATTGTTTTACTTGCTGCTGTGGATGCAAACTATTGCTTTTTATTTGTCAGTGTGGGGTGCCAGGGACGAATTTCAGATGGTGGTGTTTTCAAAAATACTTCTTTTTACAAAAAGTTGGAAAATGGAGAATTAAATTTGAAACAAGCTGAGATTTTACCCGGTCGTACTGTACAGTCACCTTACGTAATGGTTGCTGATGACGCATTTTCACTATCAACGTACCTTTTAAAACTATATAAAACCGACTTGAATAAAGGGTCTCCAAAAAGAGTGTTTAATTATAGACTTTCAAGAGCAAGGCGTATTGTCGAAAATGGTTTTGTATTACTAGCCTCAGTTTTCAGAATTTTTAGAAGTCCGATAGAGCTTAAAGTGGTAAATACAGTTAAAGATGTTGTGTTGGCATGTATACATCTTGATAACTTTTTACGAGCAGATTCTGCTTCCACATATTCACCACCAGGGTGTTTCGATAGTGAGGATACTAGTACTGGTGAAATTATTCCAAGATCCTGGAGAAATGTGACCAACAATGACGTTGGTTTGAGACCTTTAAGGTCCAAACCTCAAAATACAAAAAAATCGGCAAAAGAAATACGAGATGAATTTAAGGACTATTTTATGTCACCAGAAGGTGCAATATCATTTCAATCTAAATATTTGTAATCTAATATTTTGTTTTTAAACTAGAATTGCTATTTATGTTGCACTATTTACAATATAAATTAGTAAAATAATGATTTTGGAGTAAAAAATTACCTACCTCGTCAGAAATGTCATTTGTTGAGACTTCCAATCCACTTTCCGATGTTTCCTTAGGAGTTACTGAGTCCTTAATGAACAGCAGTGCTTTGTAAGCAAACCAATTCGATGTAAAAACTTCATCTGCTCCAGATCCACTTTTCTTTTTAATTGTTTTTTGGTGCTCTTTGGAAAAGTAGGACCTCAAACTTTTAATTTTATTTTTGACACTAATTTCTCATAATTTATATTTTGTTCCCAACTGCTCAATGGCATCTTTGCGCATTTGTTTGTTAGAATAAAATTTATCTGTACTATCCCATAAAACAGGATACCCTTTATAGTCTTCAATAAAGTTTAAAGTTTCTTGATTTGAATCGGCAGGCATTATAACTGACTTTTAAAACAAAAAATAACCCAACAAAGCAGAGAAAACAACGACGTACAATACTAAATTGAATGAAGCGTTGAACGAAAAATCCAAACTGTTGGAATTGCAGGTGTCTTTAGCTTGCGCTGCAGAATCTTCAACTTTCAACAATTACGAGGCATACAATGCCGCATGCCTCTTGTGCGCTATTGCGTGCGCTATGACGCAATCCCTTGTTGAAAGAAAAAGCGCACGAGTGTAGACTTAGCTTAACGAGTTGATGTCGGTTTAGAGTTGATATTTTATGTCTCTCTATTAGTAATAGACTATTACACATACAAATGATCACAATGTGAAAATGAGACAAAAATTATAACCATAGTATTGTAGAGTGAATTCAAAAAATACTGAAACGGCAACTATGCAACCAAACATACTCTGTAGTGATTTTAGACTTGCTAAGTTGGTGTACCTGTAAGTTTTCATTCAAATTTAAATCTGATCTGTCACTTTTACCAAACCGTCTATCACCAGTTTTTCTTCGGGTATTTTTTCAAGTCATTTCTCAGTGTGTTGCAAATTTAATAAAAAAACACTGCTTTTCAAAACTAAAATTAGTAGTTAGCTAGAATATTCGCGGTGGTTTTTTCACCGGAGCACAACGCATTCACTTCAGTGTGGCCAACTGTGGGAAACTTAGGTTTCCTACCTTGCAATATCAGTGGTTTCAATCTTATTTGAATTCACTGTAGTAAATAGTGTACCGTTCTCGATACGTTAGGTGTTACAGACTTCCACCCAGGGGTATGCCCAGGGGGCTTATTTTTGAATTTCATTCGACAAATGTCGTGTGCGAGAAATGTAGTTTTGAATACCCTTCGACACGAAGCGTGACGAAGCGTGAAAAATGTCGAATGGTACTTTGGCCACAGCGGAATTTCAATCTTACCAATCGAAAAATCTTGGTTTCTTCCTACTAAACATCACATTTCCCCATCTTATGCAATTTATTTGTGCCAAAAGTATAAAAAATGAGCATTTGCGTTTGCTTAATATTTAGTAATAAAATTTTTTTTTCTAACATTTACAAAATATGTAAAAAACGAGCAATTTTGATAAGTGAAATCTTATCTGAAATCAATATTTTGAATTTATTTTTTATATTCAACTGGCCCTTTGTGATTTTTTTCAACCTTTATAATTTTCAATCATTTCTTGTGTGATTAAATTAAATTTGAGCATATTTAACATATTTTTTAATATGGATTATAAGTACCTACTTATTCTATTATTGTTTAATCACATTATTAATAAAATTAAAAAAAGGTTTATTTTTTGTTTTTTTAATGAAATATACATACTTACTTTTAATTATTTTGTGATAATTTTTTTTTAATTTTAAAATGTAAATTACATTTATCTAGAAATAACATATTGGGTATCAAGTGTAAATATTTGGTTTTTATTTCAGAGAAGGGAAGTATCTATTAAAAATATGTATAAAAAATGTTATGTATACAAAAAATATAAAGTTTATGAGCAAAATTGTAGATTAAGAAGAACGGAATAATTAATAACCCCAAAAATATTGCATGACATTTGCATCTCGAATGGATGTCGAGTGGGTCCTACCCACTCGAGACATGTCGTGTGAAAATTCGCGTGTGCGACATGATGTCGTGGTCAAAAATACGATCTGAGGAAGTTAATCGACATTTGTCGAATTCTCGCATGCGACATCGTGTCGACAATTTCAAAAATAAGCCCCCAGGGATGGAAATTTATTATTAAAAAAATAGTAATTACAAACTGAAATTAACTGCTAATAGGACCACCGGATAATCGTAAATTATCTTCGGTTTTTCGGACCAGCCGCTTTATCGGACCAAAAGCTCCTCCGATGTGGTCCGATTAAGCGGAATCCTCTGTATAAGAGTTGCACAAGTTCCACTAAAACATCAAGTGGCACTTAAACTAAAAAATTGACAGAAATACAATAGAAAATTTGTCAATTTTTTGGTTAAGTTATTCTTTGAAATTTAAGAAGAACTGGGCAACTGCGTTTTAGATTACCATTTTTCAAAAGGATTAAAATTTGGAACAAACTTGTTATTGGGTTCAAAATATAATTTTAAAACGTAGCGCTTGAACAACTTACTATACCTTTTCTATAAAACATTGATTAATGATTATTTCAGTAGTTATGATCAAAAAATTTAGTTTACCTCCCCAAATGTAACGCCTCTAAAAACATTTCTAAAACTTCTATTTTCTTTAAATGTCTACCTACATATGAAAAACTACCACAGAAATTTCAAATTAATATCTCATGTACCTAACATTTATTTTATTTACAGAACCATATTTTTTTTGAGAAATTTAAAGTGGTATAACTTTTTAAGGAATCATTTCCGGAAAACTTTATAATCTAAAATGCTTACTTTCACTCTCTCTATCATCCAAGTTATTCAGGAACAACAAAGAGCAAAATGAAAACAAAAAATTATTTCGTTGATATGATTTTCAATAACCTAAATATCTTTCAATTGATACATACTACCCTTTATATTCTAAAAATAATCCCATATCCTTAAATACACTGTTCAAAACATTTAGCGGATATTTTACAAAAACGTTAATAAAAAAAAATTGGGAGTAAAAAGCACAGCCTCAAATTTTTATCAATAAAACTTGCACAAGCAAGTTAAAATGCGACAAATATAATTATTATATTATTCAAATTATATTTAAAATATAATTAATAAGAACTTGTACTCTTAACTTCCAGTTTTTATTAACATTTTTATAAAATATCGATTCCTAAATTGTTTTGAACATATCGAGTTCTATGCAACCAAATGAACACAATATTAATGTTATGAAGTATTATGATTTTTTTATTATCATCTAAAGAAGTATACCGAATGGCCTAATATTTTATAATTAACAACTAATATATTTTAATATTTTTTTATTAGTATCTCAGATAATTACATAAAACCAGAGATGGGCAAAATAATTTTTTTAAGTATTTCAAATACAAAATACTTTATTTTTTGGGTTTATTTGAAATACTTCATCCAAAATATGTTGGATAATATTTTTTTATTATAAAACTAAAAAACATTCATTATATTATTGGAATTTCTAAAAAAATCTGAATCTTTAATTTTAAAAAATGTTCCATCTAAAGTTAAGGGCATAGTCTTGTATTTATCATAGATGTGGACATTTCACTTTCAATTCCAAAAATCATTTTAGGGAAGTAATTATGAGCAATTTCCTAAACGGAAAATATAATGGTTTAGTTCTGCAGTCATAAAAGCTAGTACGAACAACAATTTTGTATAATTTTTTTTGTAGATGATTTAGAAGTCATTTCTTTAATTCCTGCCAGAAGGAAAAAAATGGAGAATGTACAAAAAAAATATAATGATCTAAAAATACCTTTAGTTTGGACACCTCTAATTAATTTTGTGCTAGGTTGCAGAAGGTAACTCTCTGGCAGGATGTAGTCTAATCAATTTAGATTATAAATCTGAAAAAAATTGGAAATCTAACGAGGGAAGCTTGAGTTATGACTGCAGAACTAATGCTCGATTTCATGATTTTTCACAATTTTTCCTCCCAGACTCGCACGCCCTGTAGGGATTCGCATTAATTATCAGTTATTTGGACATAATTTGCAAAGAAACTTCAGAAAAATGGGATGGATTTTCTATTCCTATCTCCAACGGAAAATTTATCGCGGGTGTCTAGGAAGAAGGAAGATGCTCTTAATAATTAAAAGCGTTGTTATTAAAGTACACGATCGTATATTAAATAGCCTAAAGCCACTGGTTTTTAGTTTTTTAAAATAAGGTTGTAAATTAAGCCTAAAATTTGCATATTTCGGAAGTTTTCAAAACAACCAAAATGTGAAAATTAAAAAAGTAATAATGACAGGTCATGAACTATAGAATCGTTAAGGATAACTCAAAATACTTTAAAAGAATTAATATTGATATGTTGATACCAAAATTTATTTATATTATAATCAATTTATTTATCTGCTTGCATACCATAATGTCACCTTTACATGTGTCAATTTGACTAACATGGTAACGATTTCTTTATAGGCGCCAAATCATAGAAAAAGTCCATAATGATTACTTTATGGGTTCCAAATTGATGACACTAAGCTGTCAATAAATTTTAATTCATTTTAATTTATTCCAATTTTTTCATGCAAATAGATAAATTGTATGTAATTCAGATAACTATTGTGTTAATTTCTCTAATAAAATCATATTTTTAGGTTCAATTGTGATAATATGCACTGGAATGATATTTGGATGGGCAACACCTTCTCTCCCTCAACTATTAGCACCAGAATCTCCCATCCCGATGACACCTTCAGATGGATCATGGATGGCAGTTATGCCTTGCATAGGAGCAGTCGTCGGATGTCTTTTTGCGGCATACATAGTTGACAAAATTGGTCGAAAATGGTCAATGTTAATGGTGTCACCTTTATACTTTATTGCTTGGATGATGATCGCCTATTCAAAATCAGTAGGCATATTTTATGCCGCACGGTTTTTATCAGGAATAGCGGATGGAATCGCGTTTACAGCATTTCCCATGTACTTAGGGGAGATTGCAGATTCAAAAATTCGTGGATTGTTATGCTCTTTTATACCTATTACTACTGTTTTAGGTTTTATGTTAGTAGCAATAGTGGGTTCATATTTGAGTATTAAATTAACCGCACTAGTATCATCCACCCTCACAATTGTACATTTTGTATTATTTTATTTCATGCCCGAAAGTCCATACTTCTTATTAATGCAAGGGGATGAAGAAAAGTCGAAGAGGATGTTAATTAAACTGCGTGGTTATGATAATGTGGATGAAGAATTGGAGCGGCTTAAAAAAGCTGTTAAGGAAGAAAGTGAAACTAAGGGAAGTATTTGGGATCTTTTCACCGTTGAAAGTAATAGAAAGGGAGTTTATATTGTTGTTGGACTTCGGGGGTTGCAACAATTTTGTGGTACCATGGCCATAACATTTTATGCTACAATTATATTTCATGAATCTGGAAGTTCATTATCACCTACAAGCTGCACCAGTATTTATTTTGGAATTCAAGTTATATGCTCCACGATTTGTTCTTTGTTGGTTGATAAAGTGGGAAGAAGACCGCTTTTGGTATTATCAACAATAGGTGCCTGTTTAGCCTTAGCTGTAGAAGGTTCCTACTTCTACATTAGAGACTACACATCATTTAATTTATCTGGATTAACGTTGGTGCCCGTTATTGCCTTATTGGTGTACAATGTACTATTTAATTTAGGAATGGGAACTATTCCTGTAATGATGTTGGGTGAATTATTCCCTACAAGTGTCAAAGCTTTCGCTTTATGTTTGGCAGATATTTATTTCGGAATCATTGTGATAATTGTATCAAAATTTTTCCAAATCATGAAAGACGATTTTGGAATGCATGTGCCATTTTTAGCGTTTTCTGGTTTTAGTTTAATAGCATTAGTTTATATATTGCGTTGTATTCCTGAAACTAAGGGAAAAACTCTGGAAGAAATTCAAGATTACTTCAAGGGAAATAAAATTATTTCTAATGACGTTGAAAAACCAGTTACTTAAATTATTTTTATAACAATATTTATGAATTAATAAATAATAAGTTCTAAGTTTTAAAATTTATTTTATTGAAGTAAAATTTATTTTCAGGTATTATCAAGTTATGGTGCTTTTAAAAAAATACTGTTTAGTAAACTATTCTTTTATTTCTTTCAATAACAGTTCTGATAAATAACTGCACTTTCAAGGCACACTTTTGTACGTTATAAATTCTATGACATATATACAATCTATTAAATTTGGTTTCTACACTTAAAAGTGCGTGTTTATTGCTATCATTGTCTGCATTCTGCAATAATTCGCTGTCCTAGAGGAAGAGTAGGTCTGAAATTATTCTTCAAATACCCTTCAAACTCATCACAAGGGCATTCTTCGTCTGGAGTATAAGTTCGCAAGGATCTAAATGCTTTCAACTAAAATTTCATTAGAGAATTATTTTTCCCTGTTTTAATATCGCATTAAAAAATACCTGATCATACGAAATTTCAATCGGATCTCTGAAAACAATCCAAATTACACATTCGTGACAGGGAGGTGTGGTTAAAGAACCTTGGTAAGTCCAGTATGTTCCTTCTTCAGGGATTAAGTTACTCGGGTCTAATGGAGAACAAAATCTTGTGCTTTGCCCTTTATGTTGAATGGAATTAAATTTACTTACAACTTTAGCAATTTCACTATTTGCTTTCCCAGGCTGAAAAAAAAACCGAACTAAGTTATGCAGTATTTTCTTTTCAATTACTTACTTTGATAAAAACTCCAAGCACACAAAGACCATCAGGATGTTTAGAGGCTTCTTGAAATGAACTGTATTTAGTATTCCAGTGAACCAAATGAAGCTGTTGTAAGGGTATAAATTAGATTTTCATTTTTTTAATTAAATGTGTTTTACTTACTAACCTCGCCTGCAAAAGTTTGTCCCTGAACAGTATGTTCTGATCCGACATCATCTGTAGCACCCCAATGACAGTGGAACTGTTCCAAAACATACCTGCTATCCAATGGTCCTCCAGATAATTCTAAAAAATATTGAGTCTAAAGTTAGTACAATCTAGGCAAAAGCATGAAGATTGGATATATTTTTTAACAAGTGATTTATGATCTTCGTAGCCCTTATGAATAATTTTAGACGTTTTGTAAATCTAAAATTACAGAAGAAAAGTTTTGTATTTATCTCTTTGAGAAATATCATCCCTTACAGTTCTCACTTTTAAAAAAGCAACAAATAACTATTTTTGATGATTTTATTAGAATATTAGAATATCAGAATATTGGATAAATATGGTAAATTGTATTAAAATTTAGCAAAATAAATATTCTTATAAAAAAGCCAATTTAGTTATTTACCTGAACCAGTCCCATCTACGTGAACTACCCATGAATGTCCATTGTTTGAAATTGTTTTTAAATTTTCTGGAATGTATTTCCAAGTTAGTTTTTTCACATTTATTGTCTTTAGGTCATCCGGGCTTATGTCTATTGGGCTTTGCCTATTTCCAGCTGCAGAAGGAAACACTTTTGACCATGTATCTGGACCTATAAATAAATACATAGACATACATTTACTTCAGTAAAACAATTATCAGAAACATATGTATAAAGACATTGAAAAAATACAAATATTTTAAACTGCATGTCAAATCTATAAAAGTAATTACTTTTTCAAACATTTTAGATACCCTGCATAACAGTAAAATGAGTTTAATGGAGTAAAAATAGTATTTATTTTCAAGAATATAAAACTTTCATAAAATCTAGATTGCATGTATTATGAATTATGCTAAATAATTGAATATCTTAAATTATCATGCAATAAGTTTTTTATGTTGTAATCTAATTTTATAAAATTTATTTGAAAATGAGGTATTAAAGCGGGGTATTTACACAACTAAAATGCTAATTGGTCTCTTAGTAAAACGTAAAAACTGTAAACAATTTTGTTTTACGCATTCAAGGTTAATTTTAGCATTATTAATTTATTAAAAACGTTAAACGTTTTATTTTTTTTGCTTAGTTTAAAAAAATTATTTTATGGGTCGATTGTTTGATAAATTTATGTAACTATTTTTACGAGTAAATAAAGTTATAAATAATAACTTTAGAAAAAAATGCTTTTTTCTATGACTATTGTATAATGCCTACTTTATGAAAGCATGGATAAGCAATGATGTCTATTATCCCCTCTGCTAACTTTTGAATGGTTATGTTTTTGATTCTGAAAATTTGTCTACAGAGGAATATAATTGCGAACTTTCTAATAAAGGTATTTTTGATTTTGTTGAACTTCCGGTTATACCGAAAGTGGATGGCAACTTTCTTATTTTAAATGGAACACCCAGTATATTTTTGGATTTTCGTGTTCTCCATAAAAATACCATTAAATTGTTTTGTTAATTTATTAAAAAAGCGTGTTCCGTTTAAATTGATGAAGTTGGGTCCAACTTCGTGTGTAAAAGAAGTTGCAGAAAAACAAAAATTCATTTAAATAAAAACCTAACTTTTTTGAAAAATTTTTATCCAAGAGATTTCCTATAGATTTTATTACTACCAAGAGGTGTAAGGTGGTTATGTTAATCAGCAAAATTAACGAACTTACGGCTAACCATAATTTTGTTTAAATTTAATGTTATTAACTTAATTTAAAAAAAAAACATTTAAAATAAGGAAGTTGTGGCAGTTGGGTCCAACTTCCGGTGTAAATGAAATAAAAATGCGATTTTCAAATGGGTGTAATTTCGAAAGTATTAATCGTAGACCACACTATGCTATGTAGATCAATTTAATGGTATTTTTATAGAGAACACGAAAATGCAAAAATATACTGGATGTTCCATTTAAAATAAAAACGTTGCCATCCACTTGCGGTATAACCGGAAGTTCCACAAAATACTTTTGTAGACAAATTTTCAGAATCGAAAACATAACCGTTAGCAGCGAGGATTTACTTTATGTCGGCTCTGTATAGTCATAGAAAAAGTATAGTATTCTATTCGCGAGTAAATAGACTCAAAATGCGTTTTTTGAAAATATCTTCATTTTTTAAATGGCATGATGGTGGGGCCATTACCTAATTAGATAGAGGATTTTTTCCCGATTACTGTGATAGCTACCCAATATGAAGTTATGAACCTCAAGCTTAACATTTTTTTTACCGAAAAAAAACCAAAATATTTTCGAAAAAAAATTATCAGTAACATATGTATGTTTTAGGTCCCAATATATACAAGCAATGATACAAGTAACTAGGGTGTTACATTTGAAATAGGGAAGTTAAGGTAGTAAAATTTAATTTTCTTTTCCAATAAATGTGTTTTCTTAGTCCATATAATATACAACATTTTACTTTTAAATTATCGTAAATAAAGCAATGATAGGGGTGGCCCTAGTTTCGTGTATACCCGGTATAGCCCTTGAAAATATTTTTTGGAAGAAATCAGCAAATAGGACTTTTAAATGTAGTTATAGGAAACGAACTTTTATTTTGTTCTTCTTTTGAATATTTTATTCAAAAAAATAGGATTCCATTAATTTATTATTAATATAAAAATAATAAGTTACGACCTCAAGATTTAAAATGACTATTGAACTCACAAGTGATTATTTTTTGTGACAAGTAAAACGTCAAAAATATCAGCGGTTATTTTGTCAAATGTCAATAAGTTTGAAGTTGGCTTTCAAATTTTACACAAAAAACTAAAAAAAATTTCGTTATATAATTCCTTAAATATCCACTCTTGTTCAAATTGTAAGTCGAATATTTTTCATACATTACCACTCATTTCATTTAGGATTAAAAATTAACCCCAAATGACATCCGTGGTTCGTGGTAATGATAGTGAAAAATATTCGACTCAAATTTGAGGCATTGATTATAGCACTAGTTGTTAGGAATTTTATATTAAATAATAAAAAAATACCTAGCAACTAGCGCCATAAGCAATGCCTAAACGTCTATTTATGCGGACAAACTTAACATTTAATTTAACATTTATCACGTATCATTTAGGAATAGTGTAGGATTTATGCACCCAGATTTAACACTTAACCTAAAAAAACGGAAAAGACAGGCTTCTTCCCTTCAATTTTTAATTCTTATGATTCATTTGTGTTTAAGTTCTTATTTTTTTTTTGTTTTTAGATATATTAAATCAAAATGAAAATGAAAAACAGCGAATTTCAGCTAAATTTATTTTTTATAATTTGCGTCTATAATATTGCTATTAAGACACCGCTAGCGGTTTCGTAATGGGCCATAGCGCGCTTATTACAGCACCCGCTTGCAAAGTTGGTAGCATTGATCTGTCAAATTTGTGGTATTGATTATCGTAAATAAATTTCAAGATTTAAAGTACTTGCTATGTTTTAATTGAATGTAGACCTTCGTGGTATAAATGTTTAGGAAAATTAAAACGCAATAATCGAACTCCTTTATAATCTTCAACGAATTTTATTTAATAAAAACTACCAACGTTTCGGCTATGCTATGTTATTTATGTTTCCTAAATTTTTGGTAGGATACAGAATAATTCCTCACTCCTTTTAATAGTTATTTAACCAACGAGTTGGTTAAAAAGGGCGATTAATAATCGAGAAATTTTAAAGCACGAGCGGAACGCAAGTGCCTTAATTTTCGAGATTATTATTCGCATTTTAACCTACGAGTTGGTTACAATATTTTTTCGTTGATCGTGCATTTGATTAACTAGAAAAAACTATAATTTTTACAAGATTTTTCGAAATGTCACCATTAAAAAATACGAACCCGATCGATCATAACCGAAGTCGAATTAAACGAACAGGGTTGTCTATTATCAGATTGTTCTATAGTCATTTAATGATGACTTGATGTGTACATAACCTCACATTTATAAAATAAATATAAAATGTATCGGTGTACCGATTATTTGAAGTGTATTTAAAATTACATGTATTTATTTAATTTATAATTTTAATTAGGTTAAAACAAATTAAATTAACTTTATATCACAATTGTCGTATACTTCGTAGAAAATTTCGTTAGAACCGTCATCAACAGAGGGCACCTCCAAAATCATTTATTAAACAAAAATCATGCATTAATAGGGGTCATTAATGAATTATTTTGTATACATTAAAAATACTCTTTAATAAACGATCAACGAAAAAATATTAATTTCCAACAAAAAATTGAATTAAATAATCTTTAAATTTAACTGTCAAATAAAAAAAGTCAAATATGTGATATTATTTTTTGTGAAGATATGTCAAGATTTATCAAAAATTAATGGCTTACTATTTTTTTTGCAATTTTCGATTTCGAAAATCAGATATTTATCTGATAGGATACACGATAACTTATCACTAGTTTTACACCAAAAATCTGCAACTTAAAATCTAAAAACTGAAACCTTTAATTAAACTGTCACTGTCAAGTTTCAATGTTTTCTGTTGTTATAACAACCATTCAATAAGAAATCATTGTCGCCGACTGCTAAAAAAATAAAGAAATATTTATCGTTAAATATTTGTACGTCGAACAATTTCCAAAATTTAATTTTTGCGCAAATTGTAAAAAATAGTATAAGCAACTCGTTCATAATTCAATTATTGCACTCGTCCATTAAAAAACTCGCCGCTACGCAGCTCGTTTTTTAAACTTGGACGCGTGCAATAATACTTGACTTATGAAACTCGTTGCTTAAAATACTATTAACGCATGCGCAATTCACGTAAAATTTAACATTTAAGAAATAAAGTTAAAATTCATCAACTGTTATTTCTTAAATGCTAAATGTTAAAACTGGTGCATAAATGGGCCAATTTAAAGCAGGCATTTTAACTTCTTAATATTTTTAGGTTACGTATTACTTCTTATTTCTTAAATGTTAAATGTGTCTGCAGAAATTTAAGAATCGTTGGTGAAAACGGGTATTAAATTCAAAAATTCACAGAAACAAAATCTGTCACTTTTATAATAAAAAACATGTGATGATTTGTATAAATATTTAGTATTGTGAAAATTAATTAAAAGATTCCTTTATCCAACTTATTAATTAAATAAAATTTTAAAATTATTTTACATGTTTCGCCATGCGCACTGGCTTCATCAGGCACAAAATATTCAAAAAATTAAAAAACAACCAGTAAAAAGAGTAATGTATGAAGATTCAAATAATAACTTGATAAAAAAATGTCGTCTTTTTGTTGTAAAACAAGTTGCGAAACATGTAGGTAACACAATTATAAGATTTTAGTTAATAAATGAGTAGGATAAAGGAATCTTTTAAATAATTTTCACAATTTTAAATAAATGATAATTATCTTAATACAAATTAATTAATAAATGAATAACAAATTACATAATAATTATAAGTTTATCACATTAAACGTTTTTAATCGCTCAATACTAAACAAATAACTTTTAATAAATTGAATGATATCGTGTTTATGCAATATTAATATTTTCATTCGTGGTTCATAAATATTGCATTTAGCATTCATTCCAAAATACATGCATAGTGTTGGTAAATATGAAATATATTCTACAGGGTGTCCCACTTTTCTCCAGAAAATTAGATAGTAAATATCATTCTGAACAAAAAATTTCCTAAGAACTAGTTTGTTTTTTTGACTCCTTAAAAAGTTACAGTAATTTCAAAATTGATAAATTTTCATGATTTTTCTGGAACACCCTCTATAATTTTCTTTTTATTGTATTTTTTTATATAAATCAAGTATTATTATTTGGATTTTTTCTTTGCCAAATTGGTTTTTTGAATATTATTGGATGTATTTAAAATAAGTGAACAACGAGGTATACAAAATGATTTAAATAGAAAAAGTTAAAATTAAATGAAATTTATATAGGGTGTCCCACAAGAAATCATTAAATTTTTGAACTTTTTAAGGAGTCGAAAAAACATAATACATAGTTCATAGGAAAATGTTTGTACAGGATGTTTACTAGCTAAAAAAATTTTTGCTGGAAAAAAAAGTGAGCCACCTTGTATATGACAAAATTGGGTTTTCAAAGAAATATTTGAGTTTAGATAATCTTATAAGAAAATCGCATGTCTATTTTTAACACCATTACTGAACTCAATCTTATAAACAAAAATTCGTGCAAAAACTAAATAAATATTATCATATTAATTGGCTAAGAGATTTATATTCTTCACTTTTCGTAAATTTAAAACTGGGCATATCAAGGTTGACTTTACCAAAATAAATGATTTGCTGAGAAATTAAATAAATTGAATTGAATAATCTTTAAAAATAAATTTTTATGTGGTATAAATTGAGAGGGCATGGGATATGTATTAAATTTAAGAACTATTAGTTAATAATTTTAAAGTGATGAGATATAAAAGGCATTAATGATGGTGTACGTGTACGTTAATAAATTGACACTTTGTCACTCATAAAATTAATAGAAATAAATAAGTAACTTCCTAATAATTTCTATGTCGTAATAAAATTAATAATAGTAGGGGAGGTGTAATAATATTGATAACATTAATTTTATTATTTAATATTTTTACATTTAATACTCGTACTAAGTCAAATCTGTTATTGAAATATTTATGAATTAATAATAATACAACTACATTAAAAATTATGATTTAAAAAAATCTATCAGAAAAAGAAGTTAAATTATCTACAAATTTGATGTAATATAATGTAAATGTAATTCTGAACAATTGTTTTCTTATGAACTAATATGGGTTTAGGACTCCTTAAATAGTTACAGCAATTTCAAAATATCATTTTATTTAGATTTTTTTTCAGTTAAAACAAGTATGCTTTGGATTTTGTTTTTATCTTTAAGCCGATAGATTAGTTTTATCGAGTGAAATTTAAAACGGTCCACCTCGTGGTCCACAGTCAATAATTAATGTTCAAAAAAGCAATTTGGCAAAGACAACATTCAAAGCATAATTGATTTTAATAAATAAATGATAATAAGAAAGAAAATTATACAGGGTATTCCAGAAATATTAGGAAAATTGTCTGGAAAAAAATGGGACACCCTGTATAATATTTCTTTAAAAACTGTACAAGTTTAAATAATTTAAAAAAATATTTATAAGTAATATAATATAAGGAAAAAAGACGTTTTTACTTTTAAATACATTTATTTACAAACACAATCAAAAATATTATCATAACTGTGAAATGACCCCCAAAAATTCTTACTACTGTCCTTAGCACTGTTAAACAGGTTTTACTTATTCTAAATACAAAACTGTTAACGTACGTGAGGTATGTATTTACCTTGACTAAAACTAATCTCATAGTGTATGGGTCATTGATAATTATAAAAATTGATAAACAAAACATGTCTCAAACCTGTACCTTTGAACAAATTATTCTATTGCTGTATAAAAAAAGTTGCGATAGCCTTGACAAAACTCTATTTTAAAGTATAATGATTGGTTTAATAACGAATTAAATTTATAGACGCTTATGTCATATAAATCATTCGAAAATGTATGGAATTATAATATAAACTGAGCCAACACTTGATAAAATATACACTTGAAACTAAAAATAAATATAAAATTTTATTAAGTTTTGGTTTTATTTAGTAAAAGTTGAATTTAACCTGTAACCTGTAACCTGTAACCCCTATATTTAAAGTATATCTTGAAGCAAACATTTGCTGTGTATACATTTTAGGATATATGTATTTAAAAAATACGTTGAAATAATATTTTAGAAAATTTAATTTTTATTTTTGGAATAAACAATGTACAGTCGATTGCAAAAAAGTAGACAAAAACAGTTTCCTGTAATTATGTTTTCCCAAATAATTATCATGTAAATAGAACTTTATTGACAACCATTCACATTTAAGAATTTGGAAGCTATCAAAATTGACAATATCAAATTTTGTATGAAATTATTTTTAAAATGCTGTTAATAAATGAAGGAAACAAAGTGAATATTATAGCAGATTCAAATAATGTTTTATAATACTGACAGTTACATTTCCCATAATTTAATCAAGAAAGTACGTTTTACACACCTCATATTTCCTTGTCCACTTTTTTTTGCTATCGACTGTATATTGCGAAACAAATATAATGGCAAAACCTCACTAAAATTACCAAAATGCAGAAGAACAGAATGCGAGTCCTGGAATTATACAGGATATAACTAAACGAATGCGAAAAAATTCAAGAGGTGATTCTACGATTAATTTTAAGAAAAAAAAAATTCCCATGAACATTTGTCCGATGTCGCTTCCCAAGGGAGCTACAACCCTTCAAATATCGTGACTTAAACTAGATTTTTTGTCATTTATTTGAAAACGGTTTGTAGTATAGATTTGAAATTTGGTGTGAAGACATAATTTCTTAAGTAATAATTTCTCAATTTTTTTCAGATTTTTGAAATCTCTTAAAGGGTAGTTTTAAAGACGGCTTGGATTAGTGTAAACTTTTCTATGGTTAACATAAAATAATTTTTGTTTTCATAATAATATTCCTTATTCAATTCTAGACAAAAAAGGACCTCTTATACCAACTGGATAGAATGCAACCTTTTCTAGAAAAATATCACGTGTAAATTTGTTTGCCTAATAATTAAAAAACAACTTCTCATTTTTTAATTTATTTTTAAATACATTAATTTTTTTTTCGGTCAAAAATTATGTTATATTAATTCTTAGAAGTTGGTTTTTGTTATTATTTTAATTTTAAATTTTTTTATAAAAAGGTATTAACTATAACGTTAAAAGTGCAATGCAATGATGTGCGGTTGAATTCAATACAATAAAATTCGAAAGAAAAGTATTTGTGAAATATTCAGTAATTTGTCTGTATATCTTTTTTGTGACTTTATCACGATAATAATTATTTCCATTATCTTCATATGCAAAAATAGAAAATATTTAATATTTCTTTTAATTTGATTTTTCTCGTTTCTTTTTGTAATAATATACCTGTTTCCGCCGAAAATGGTTATTTTATTGTTTGTTGGTAATTTGCGATAAGTTTTGTTGTTTGTTATAATAATCTAGTTATCTTAAAAAAAAAGATATAAAAAAAATGTCATAATAACTCAATAGTTTGTACAAAATACACTTATTTTAGAAAATAACAATTATTTTCTTTTACAAAATAATCTTTATCCTATAATCCATCAGTAATTTTTTAAAGAGTGTTTTTGACCTATACTACGGTGTAAAGACCCACTCGCATCATTTGGTCCTTCGAACCGGATTTGGATAAAGATTATATGGTTCATCATCAATAAACAAGCCAATCTGCATGTCCAGAAGAGGATTTGTTACTGCTAGTCCAGAAAACAATTCTTCAAGATTCAACAGTCGTCAGTTCATCGAATATTTTCCATGTGAGCACCAAAATAGTTTTTAATTTGATATTGCTTATTATTTGTACCACTTACATTAAATTAAATTAAATATGAGTAATGCCGAAAAATTAAAGGTATTAAAGGGAAAACGTGGAGTTAAAAAAGGTGAATTAACGCGATTCATAAATTTTTTAATAAAATTTAATGCTTCTGAAATTGACACAATCGAATTGTCAGAAAATGATTTATCACAACTAAAAACGCGACTTTTAAATTTAAATGTCGTTTTTGAACAATTTAACAGTATTCAAGAAGAAATTGATCTTCTAATAGATTCAAATGAAAATTATGATATTGAAAATTCCGAAAGGGAATTATTTGAAAATCAATATTATGAAGCTATTGCTCAAGCAGATGTATTAATAAAAAATGCTTCCAAAACTACAATTTTAAATTCTAGTATTTTGGAAGTTGTTAACAAAAGTGATACCATTTCGAAGGAGTTTGACATTAATGCTTCCCAATCAGTCAAATTTCCTGAGATACGTTTACCTCAATTTAATGGGGATTTTGATAATTTTTTATCATTTCGTGATCTTTTTTCGAGTTTAGTTCATAACAACGAGCGTATGACAAATCTTCAAAAATTACATTATCTAAAAACTTCTTTAACGGGAATCGTTTTAGAATTGCTGGATAATATTGAAACAAGTTCAGATAATTATGAGGAAGCATGGAATACATTGTGCGAAAATTTTGAAAATAAGGAAATTTTAGCACAAAATCATTTTGATAAAATACTTAATGTAAAAACAATTACACAAGAATCGTCTTTTGAAATTCGTGCATTGGTACGAATTATTCAAAATAATTTAAAATCATTAAAAATATTAAAATTGCCTATAGAGAGTTGGGATTTTATGATCATACATCTTACTAAGTCCAAGTTAGATGCAATAACTCTTCGTGAATGGGAGAGCTTTAAAAAAACAGGGGAATATCCGACCTTAGATGAATTTATTAATTTTTTAAAGGATAAGGCTAATATGCTTCTTAAAATACAATCCTTACCAAAAAATAATTTTTCTGATGGTTCCTCTACTTCTGAAAAGCACCAATCATTTAAAAATAAGAAATTCCAAACATCTAATACATTCATATCGACATCTGAAAATTGTTTGCATTGCAATGGTGCACATAAAATTTATATTTGTCCTGAGTTTCTTAAATTAAATTCAAAACAAAGGTACAATAGAGTAAAGGTACTTAAGCTCTGTACGAATTGTCTTTATCAAAATCATTCTAATCGCGATTGTAAATCAAAATTATGTAAATTTTGTAACCAAAGGCATCATACATTGTTACATTTTGATAAACCCAAGCCAAAACGTATTTCTGAAACTTCAATTAATGAGGTATCTACAAATGATAAAGAAGGCATACAAAGGGTTTTATCAAATTCGACTTCTAATATTCAAAATCAAATGCTATTATCAACTGCAATAGTTCTTGTGGCGAATAAAAATGGATATCTTGAATCGTGTAGGGTTCTCTTGGATTCTGGATCACAATCCAATTTTATTACTGCGGAATTTGTTACTAAATTAGGTTTAAAACAAGATCCCGTTAACATCAATGTTGTTGGAATTAATCAAATTAGAACTAATTTCAAAACAAAATGTGAAGTCGAAGTTACGTCGCTTCAAGATGATTTTTCGTTTAATATGTCTTGTATAGTTATTCCTAAAATATCTGATGATCTTCCAAATGTCATATTTAATTCTACAAGATTAAATATTCCAAATCATGTTGCTTTAGCAGATCCTGAATTTTACAAACCTTCACAAATTGACATGTTAATAGGTGTTGAAATATTTTGGCATCTTATAATCTCTGGTAAAATCGAATTGGGTTGCAGTTTACCAATTTTACAAAAAACTAAGCTTGGTTGGGTGATATCTGGTTCAATACCTTCTACTCGAATCCATATGACTATTTGTAATTTTTCTACTGATACTGTTCAAGATCAATTAATGAAATTTTGGGAAATAGAGGAAGTGTCACCTCAGACAATTCTTTTTGATGATTGTGAGCAACATTTTATTGCTAGCACAAGAAGGGACATTTCAGGTAGATTCATCGTTTCAATTCCATTAAAGGACGATGTATCTAAGTTAGGTCATTCCAAAACTCAAGCAATTAATAGATTTTATTCCATGGAAAGAAGATTTCATTCAAATTCAAGATTAAAGCATATGTATATTGAATTTATGGAGGAATATAAAAATCTAAATCATATGACTAAATTAAAAAATCCAGAATTCATAAAAGATATTTATTATTTGCCTCATCATGGTGTCTTAAAAGAATGTAGTATCACTACCAAATTACGTGTAGTTTTTGATGCATCATGCACCACTTCAACTGGAGTTTCTTTGAATGATATTCAATCAGTTGGTCCTATCATTCAAGAAGATATTTTTTCAATTTTGTTACGATTTAGACGTCATTTAATAGCGTTTTCAGCTGACATTGGAAAAATGTATAGACAGGTATTAATTAATCCAGAGCAACGTCATATGCAGTGCATTCTTTGGCGTGCAGATCAATCACATCCTCTCGAAACGTACGAATTAAATACAGTTACTTATGGTACGGCTTCAGCTTCATTTCTAGCAATTAGATGTCTTCATCAATTGGCTAAGGAGAATCAAGATAAATTTCCTGAAGTTTCGGAAATAATAAAAAGAGATTTTTATGTGGATGATTTACTTTCTGGATCGGAATCATCATCTCATGCTATTTTTTTAATTCAACAAATTTCTGATGTTTTAAGTCAAGGTTGTTTTGATTTACGCAAATGGATTTCTAATGATCCCGAAGTAATTAAAATATTTTCAAATAGCAATGATAGTATAAAAATAATGCCCATAAATTTTGGTGAATGCGCTAAAACTCTTGGGGTATATTGGAATCCCGGTGAAGACGTTATACAATACAAAATACCTGAAATAAATTTACCAACAGAAATTTGCAAAAGAACTATATTATCTACAATTTCACAAATATTTGATCCATTAGGGTTACTTGGTCCTGTTATAATTGTGAGTAAGGTTTTATTGCAACAACTTTGGTTGGAGAAATTGTCTTGGGATGAACCTGTTTCTTGTAATATAAGGAAAAATTGGGTAGATTTTATTTCCAATCTCATGTCATTAAATTCTTTCCAGATTCCTAGGCATGTCTTGTTAAAAAATACTGTTGCAATAAATATTCACGGTTTTTCTGATGCCTCCACTACAGCTTATGGAGCCTGTATTTATATACAGAGCATTAATGATCAGGGTAAATCAAACATAAAGCTTTTATGTGCAAAATCTAGGGTGGCACCAATAAAATCCACAAGTATTCCTCGCCTTGAATTGTGTGCATCTTTAGTCCTTTCAAGATTGGTAAATAAAGTAATTAAATCTTTAAGTTTGAATAATTTAATTAATAATTGTTATTTATGGACAGATTCATCAATCCTTTTATATTGGTTAAGGTCAAATCCTTCTAGTTTAAAACAATTTGTGGGTAATAGAATAGCGGAAATTCAAAACTTGACAACCAATTTCAAATGGGGACACGTCAGGTCCAACGATAATCCTGCGGATTTAATTTCAAGGGGTGTGACTGCTAAGGTGTTAGTTGATAGCCTCTTATGGTGGAATGGTCCATCGTGGTTAATGTCAGATACATCAAAATGGCCAACTTTTCTCAGATCTCAGATTCCAAATGATTTACCTGAGATGAAAACAAATACAGTATTGATCGCATCCATCAGTTATACTTTCGAAATCAGTGTTCTCAATAAATATTCCTCTTTTATTAAATTGCAAAGGGTATTCTCTTTTATGAAGAGATTCTTACATAATTGTAAAATCCCAAAGCAGAATCGCATTTTAGGGCCAATATCGGTAATTGAACTTAGAGATGCTACTAATCAATTATTTAAAATGCATCAAAAAATTTCTTTTAATGCGGAATACAAATTTCTCAAAAGAAGGAAAATAGTACATCATTCGAGTAAAATTGCCAAATTAAATCCTTTTATTGACGATCTTGGTTTAATTCGCGTAGGTGGTAGGTTAGAAAATGCCGATTTGCCTTTTAATAAAAAGCATCCAATAGTAATTGATGCTAAACAAGGGTTTATCAAAATACTTTTTAATTATTATCATAAGAAATATATGCACGCTGGTCCTCAGTTGCTTCTTTCAAATATTCGTGAATTATTTTGGCCTATTGGCGGAAGAGATCTTGCTAGAAGAACATGTCATGAATGTATTAAATGTTTTAAGGCCAAGCCAATTTCAATTGATCAATTTATGGGTAATTTACCAAAAAAGAGGTTAATTCCAAATTTACCTTTTACTATTTGCGGAATAGATTATGCAGGCCCATTTCAAGTCAAAGATAGAAAGGGACGTGGGTGTAAACTTAGCAAGGCATATGCTTGTTATTAAACAAGACAACTATATCTGTTTTAATACTCGTGCAATTCATATTGAACTTGTTTCAAATTTAACCACAGATTGTTTCATATCTGCATTAAAAAGATTTATCTCAAGAAGGGGTCTCCCTGCTGAAATATTTTCTGATAATGGTACCACATTTGTAGGGGCAAATAACGAAATGCGCGAATTAATAACATTTTTAAAAACTAACCAGTTAAATTTTCAAAACGAGATATCAAAGTTAGATATTAAATGGCATTACATACCTCCTCAAGCACCTCATTTTGGAGGTCTTTGGGAAGCAGGAGTACGTTCAATGAAATTTCATATGAAACGCGTAATAGGTAATTGTTTACTTACTTATGAAGATTTAAATTCTGTTCAGGTGCAAATAGAGGCAATATTAAATTCTAGACCCATTGGTCCACTTTCTATGGATCCTTCAGATTTGAATCCTTTAACTCCTTCGCATTTTCTTCTTGGGCGTCATCAAATTGCATTACCGGAAATGAATTTATCTTCAATTCCTGAGAATCGGTTAAGTACATACCAGCATTTGCAAAAACTTCGTCAAGATTTTTGGATAAGATGGTCAAAGGAATATTTATGTGAACTTCAACAAAGAAAGAAGTGGAACAGGTCCAGCAAGATCATCAAAATCGGGGATTTGGTTTTAATAAAGGATGATAATCTCCCTCCTCTATTTTGGAAATTGGGACGAATCATCGAGGTTTTTAAAGGAAAAGATGAAGTTGTTAGAGTAGTTTCCATCAAAATCAACACTGGTGTTATAAAACGTGCGGTCACCAAGATTTGTCCGTTGCCTACATCTCAGAACTGTGAATAATTTTTTGAAAACTTTCATTTTCAAGGCCGGGAGTATGTTTCCGCCGAAAATGGTTATTTTATTGTTTGTTGGTAATTTGCGATAAGTTTTGTTGTTTGTTATAATAATCTAGTTATCTTAAAAAAAAAGATATAAAAAAAATGTCATAATAACTCAATAGTTTGTACAAAATACACTTATTTTAGAAAATAACAATTATTTTCTTTTACAAAATAATCTTTATCCTATAATCCATCAGTAATTTTTTAAAGAGTGTTTTTGACCTATACTACGGTGTAAAGACCCACTCGCATCAATACCCTATTTGTAATACACCGCAGTAACCACACGGAAACTACTGTACATGTACCTATTCAAAAATACTGTCAAAATATGGACAAGTTGATTACTTTGTCACCTGTACAGCAGGGTAGGGAATCTCCCATATTAAAAGTTTTTTCCCTAAGTTCGCGAGGACCCCTACGTGATGGCGCTGCTTTTTAGTTTTTTAGGCAACTTTTTTTACAAATCCTTACCCCTCTATGCTTCCCCTTAATCAAAAAATATAAAATAAATAAAAATTTGGATAAATAAATCAATTTTTCAAAAGTAAAAAAATCCATTACATTTTTTGAATCTTTAATTTTCTTAATTTTGCATAATTTTAAAAAATTATAATTTTTATAGTAAGCTTTGGAAGTAATGTCACCGTCATACTTCTATTTTTAACTTCGTTTTTATTTTTGGGCTTTTCGGTGTGTGTTTTTGTCTTAAAATTTTAAGTATTATGGCCTGATTTACAATCAATAGTGAATTATTACCAAGAATAATTTCTAACTTGGAACTTGAACAAGTGATTTGCAACTGTTGTAAAAATAAAATATCCCAAGTACCTTTGAACTCTTCAAACAGCACCAGCACCAGCACAAGACCTCAAAATTATTTTATTTTTGAAATTAAATATTAAATATTTTGTAAGTATCCATAAAATGTACTCATGTACATACAGAAACATAAATAAATATTAACCATTTCATTATATTTGTTTCTTTTTGTTCAAATAGCTAAAAGTTAAAGTGCAGAAAAATGTTTACTTTTTATTAAATATTCTAAACGACAATATTTATTAAAAAGGAAATATTTAATATAAATATTTAATATAATTTAAATATTTTAAACTTTTCCCGCCGTTTAAACGTCAAAGTTGCGGGGGAACCCTTTCAGATGGCGCTATTTTAGATGTCTTAAAATTTTGTATCCCAGTTAGCTATCTATTTTATCTATGCACAGCTTTATTTCTTAAATCCAACCCGTTTGGACAATGCTGCGTTTTGATGCTAGACTTTTGGTCCGCACTGTATAAATATTTATACAGGGAATTCAATTAGGATTGATACCGCAACTTTCCAACCAAACATACTCTGTAATGATTTTAGATTTGCTAGGTTGGTGTAACTATAATTTTATTTAAATCTCATCTGTCATTTTAAATTTTAACCAAAGCGTTTCTCAGCAGTGTTTTACAAATTAATTCTCAAGTGTCTTGCAAATTTTATTTAAAAAATTGTTTTACTAAAAAACGCCACTGAAGTATTGACGTTTACTTTAACCAACTTTGAAAAACTTCGGTTTCCTACCATGCAATGTCTCTCTATTTTTGAAGACCCTGTACATACATTTGTGCTATATGGGAAGGATGTATGGAAAAACTTTTATTTTCCTATTAATTTTTCAATATTTTATATGGTATCGATTAAAGTTTTAAATAAATTCCAGAAAAGTAACTTATTTCTCAATAATTATGTCTGGCATAACATAAATGTGTTGATAATATTTTAACGATAAAACATGTTTTAATTGTGAAAGTAAAAAATTATAACTAAATTTAATTAATTTAATATAATGGGTTTAACGGAGATATCAAATAATCAACATTAAAGCAGCAGCCTTATTCTTGAACCGTCGACACGATGTGGCCGACCACTTTTATCATTCTGTCCTCTTCTTTTTTCATGTAAATGAAAAGGACAGAATGATAAAAGTGGTCGGCCACATCGTGTTGACTGTTTCAAGAATAAGGTTGCAGGTTGAGGAATCACTTGAAGATGAAGAAGAAGATAGCAGGGAAGAAGAGGAGCCTGAACCTGGAAGTCGACGTAAACTTTGGTGTTTGCACCGCTCGTGCAGAAAAAAGGATTCAGCTAAAAGAGGAAGACCTGGTAAAAGGGCCGCAGAGAAAGTTGAGGAAGCAACCTCTGATGGTAAGGAACAAAAAGAACTAGAAATTTCCGAGCGTGGCATAAACAAAGCATCTAAAGTGAACCAGAAACTGAACATGACAAAGAAGAAGAGGAAGTCAAAGAAATGAAAGAAGATGCTGAAGAAAGGTCTAGACGTGGCAATCGGGCACAAAAAATCAACTACAAGGAAAATACTGGTAGCATTTGAAGATGATTATTTTTAACTTAGGTACATTTTACATTAAGCTGTATTCAACCTTTTTCAAATTAAATTAAATGTCTGATTAGTTATTTGTTAATTTAATCTATTTATTTGTGCGATTTGTTACCATCCAGAACTAATTTCAAATTATTAAATATAAGGCATAATTTTCCCAAAAATATTTTAGAATTTAGAATACTAATTTAAATACTAGTTGTATCAAAAGTAATTATAGCTTTTATTATTATTTAATATCACTGTAGCCACTGCTAATTGGATGTAAATTATACCTTTTAGCAAAAAATAATCATACATATAAAATTCAAAAATAATTAAATAAGACTAGGTACATATAAAATAAAACAAAAATAAAAAATAAACAAAAAATAAAATTATTCATCATAAATCAACTCGTAAAATAAAATATAATTAAAATATTATTTTTTAATTTATACCTAGAATTCTTTATAATAATTTTTGCTATTTCCAAAGATAATGATAGAGACGATTATAAGAGAGGGGAAACATTTTGATGAAGCTGTTTAGAAGAATTTGAGATTTGTTCAGTCATATTATTTTTTTTGTTAATATTTCATAAAATAGAGTTCTCGTTCGTATAATATTATTGTAGAATAAAGGTAAAAGAATAAAGTAATTAGTTCATTTTTGGCTGTTACCTTATTTATTCTAAAATAATATTTCACAAATATTTTATTGTGAATCTACAAATGATGAAATTTTACTCGATATTTTTTGTAATGTCCACTTGAAATTAGCCCACTTCGAACATACGAACTCTTAAATATTTTACTAAAATTGTACACTGTTGTATATTATGGAATTCTTTATCTCAAATGGGCTAAAGAGATTACAATGAATTAAGTACCTATTAAAAATGTAGGTATTTATTAGATAAATTTTACTTTTAAATATTTTAATACTTTAATACACTTATAAAAAATCGATAAACTTATTAAAGGTTTTAATTAATGAGGGATATTTAATCATTAAAAAAACAATAAATTTATTATTAAATAAATCATTTTAGTTTATTGATTTTTTCATTTAATAACAAGTTATAACTATATTAGCACTGTAAAATTTTATAGGTTATAAATATATGATGCTAATGGATTGTGGATTGTGTTCTACTAAATAATAAGAAACTTTATAATAAATGGATGTATGAGTACTTCATTATTGACATAGGTGTTATAAATACGTCAACAAAACTAGTGATACACGCAACCATATTATTTAACACGAAATTGATCATATAATTTTTATAGCAATAATTTTTATATGAGAAATATTAACTACACGAAATTAAAATTAATTAAACAAATTAAATATTACCCAATTAATTTGTTACTCACCATTATTTGAGCCATATCCCCAGTTGATTGACATTCTGAAAAAATAAACGATATAGTATAAAAAACATCATACCTATTATTAAATAAATACTGTTGGAAATATTATCGTGACCATTACATTACTATAATTTTGCGTGAGACAATGAGAAAAAACTTTTACAATGTACATGTCAATTTATCAAAAGTGTTAATGCATAGAACAAAGCCTTGTACTAAATAAAACCGGATACAAGATCGCACTTGATATGAAAAACTGCTAATAATTCAATGGAATAAAATTAGATCTCATTAAATTAAGTACTGTTTATTATGGTTCCTAATAATTTACGCATTTTTATTTCTAGTCATGAATTTAAAATTTGAAAATTATTTATTGTTTATTAAATTAATTTAATATTTTGTTCTAATTTTGGTTTAATTGTCCTTTTACTTTCGTAATTTAATTTTGTTAGACATGCTTAATGATATTTTTTTTTTAATAAAAAAGTGTTAAAGGAGCAATTTAATACACATTACACAATTAATTAATCTTGTTAACATATACTTTGGAAAAGAAACAAAACAATAAATGCATAAATAAAAAGTACCATTTATGTTTTAATGCTTTAACACCAAATGTGATATTAATAAAACAAGTATTACTTTAGCATATGTAACATACTAAAATTTTAGATTTTAATTTATCATTATCTCATTTCATATATTATTAACAATGCCCTAATAAGAAGGTGCACAAAAAACGGCAAACGATACTCAAATTTGGTTTTTCAAATGGCATGAGTGTGAAAATTAATTTCAAGAGTAATTTCTGCCAATAATACAAACAATACCCTAATAAGAAGGTGCACAAAAAACGGCAAACGATACTCAAATTTGGTTTTTCAAATGGCATGAGTCTGAAAATTAATTTCAAGAGTAATTTCTGCCAATAATACAAACGTAGTTTATGATTTTTTTTACCATTTCTTTTATTTTATTAAATACTTATACAAATAATAATGGTTTTTATTTAATTTTTATTTGTATATTTGTGTACCTGATAAATTAATTAGAACATCCAAAAAAATACATAAAAAAGATAATAAAAAATATATTATGGACCACGTTTATCCTTCTATAGTTAAAGGGGTATGGCCGATCGGTGCTCGCCAATCGAAAATGTCAATCTAGTGATTAAAAAATTTTACAATCACAAGTGAAAACCCAGCAATAAAGCAACCAATTTTAATATATTTCTTGCAATTGACGATTAAAATAACCAAAAAAGTGACAACCATTTATAAAAATTAATAACTAATACTACCATAAATGGAAAATAACGAAAGTAATGATAAATGACAAGACAAAATCATAAGTACTAAAACTTAAGCAAAAGGAAATTGTACCAAAAATGGAAAATAAACTCAGGTTTAGCCCACGTGAGCGAAGTAATTTAATAACTCGTTTGATGTTATTTTACATAACAATTAAGTTTTTTTGACATAGTTAAATTGTTGACTGTTCAATTTATCAGCGCTGTAACGGCTGACATTTTTGTTCAGAATTACCCCATTATATTTTACAAATATTTTACACCAAATTAATCAAATTTTAAAAATATTGGACATACACACATTTCTTAAATTTCTTAGCAGTTACCTATGTTACTGATAGATAATACAGTGAATTCAAATAAGATTGATACCTCAACTATGCAATTAAACATACTGTGTAGTGATTTTATACTTGCTAAGTTGGTGAACCTGTTAATTTTCATTCAAATTTAAATCTGATCTGTCACTTTAACCAAAATTAAATTAAAATTAAATGACATAAAAATAAAATTATAAAAATAAAAAAATATTAAAATTAACCCTAGTTTGTTTTATTAGAAACGCCACTGAAGTAATAATTTTTACTTTCAGTGTAGCCAACTGTGGGAAACTTATTAGGTTTCCTACCTTGCAATGTCAATGGTTTCAATCGTATTGGAATTTACTGTCCATAGAATATATCGCAAAAAAACTTGCCCCCAAAAGTATAGATAGCGCCACATGAAACTGAAGAAGAAATCAACTTGGCGAAACGTTTTTGAGTTGTTAGAAATTGATAGTTTACATTGATTTGCATTCAAAATGCCCCACTTTTTTGTTTATTTTAGAGAATTGACTTAATCAAGTTCAAAGCGTTTAAAAAGGTAATGTTGGTGTTACAGTATACAGGGTGTCCCTGAATAACTGTGGCAAATTTTTGGAGGTCATAGAGGGGAAGTGAAACATTAAGGTTTACATTAAGTATTTTTAATAAATAAAGTATGCTTTCTAAAAAAGTTATATCACTTCAAAAAATTTTCAGAAAGATATTTTTTTATAAATAAAATACACATTATAAAAGATAATAATTTGAAATTTTGGTGGTAGTTTTTTCCCATAAAGGCCAATAAAAGTCTAAAATATATTTTCCTACTTTTACGTCAAAAATCAAACTTTTCGCACTATTGACGTAAATCAAAAGTTGTTGGTTATGATTGAGTGAAATATATAACCCAAAAAATTATACATAGTAAGGTACATATATAACACTTTACATGACTTTTTGGGTTATATATAAAAGTGCTGCCAACCTAAGATAAGTAAATATTTGTTCGCGCTCTTAGTAACTCATACTTCTGTGGTTTATGACGTTTCTTCTTTCTCCAAATTCGAGTTAAAAGTGAGGTTAGGTGAAGTGTTGTTTATTTACTTCTTCAAATTTCATTAGTTTATAATAGGTAATTTTGGAAAAGTAGGAAATATTTTGTTCGAGAAATAAAATAAGAGTAAAGGTGAATAATTCAAATCCCCACTGTTTGAACGAGAGAAAACTTTTATTTAATTGGCAGTGCAACTAGTTTCGCCTTCATAAGGGCATAATCAGGTACATTAACAAGTCACATCTAAACAGACATACTAACATTATCTGGTACTACTCATTATGTGACGAACCACATATCTAACATGTGTACTACTGGAGCTTTTACAACACACTAATGATTAACTAAAAATATTGGAAGAAACGTTTAGAAGATGAAACATAATTTAATATAAAACGATCAAAACCTACACAGGGTGTTCCGTTCTTGGTTCACCAAACGTTAGGGTTAGAAGATTTAATCGACATAAATCGAACAAAGTAGGTCTATCTTTTTTTGAATTTGAGGTCACCAATTTTTGTCAAATATCACAAAATCGCTAATTACTTTATAACCAATATACTTAGAATTAAAAGAAAAGAAACTTCTTTTTACTATTCTAATAAAAATAGAGTTTATGAAGAAAAAAAAATAGCTTTTCGTTTCTATTTTTGCTATTACAGCAAAAATATGAAAAACCTTTTTTTTTTATAATAATACATTATAAAAAAAGGTTTTTCATTTTTTTAGAATACATCAAAAATTCCAGTATTATATCCTGATTTTAAAATAACGGAAGGAGTTTTACTGATTACCACTTAAAAGAGCAAATTGAGAAACTTATTAGCAGTGCAGAATTTTCAAACCTCAATTATGTATTTCAAGAGAAAGTTTTGCTTATTAATCAATTATGTTTCTAAAAACAAATTATTTCATTTCATATGGGAAAATTGATTGTGTGAAAATACATTAGGTACTTACTTATTAATTATTTTCGTCATAAATAAAAAACATTTTAAGTTTTAATTTTTATCAATTTATAAATGTATTTATGACATACTTTGTTATGATAAATGAGCATTGAGCTTTTTGAAATATAATTAGATTTAGAAATATTAACAAAAAAGTTGGATCTTGATAAAAAAATTGTAGTTTACTCTGACAGTATTACAAAAAAGGGTTGGATATAACTGACGCACCAAAAGCAAAACACAGTTTATGGCATAAATACAATGCGTACTAAGTAGGTTTTATTTGCCAATTAAACATGTAACGGGCGCACCATGTTTTATGGTAAGTATCATAGGATATCTTTGGACGTCCTTTTTGGATTTTGGAATCATGAGATCGAAAGTTTTTTTTGTCATAATATAGATTTCTTCTAATGTTATTTAAAACATCCCTTATCACCTTGTTACTTCATGATATTTTCTAATTGTGTAAATTTTAGCTCTAAATTGTATAATTGTGCACCGCCAAAAAATTTCACCAGTTTGTTAAAGTGTGCCCACGTGCCCATCATGCATAAATCAGAGCCTTAAAGCAAAGCATTAAAGTAGAGCAGTCATGAAAAGGCATAATAGTGAGGCCGAGTATGCATGGAGTAAAGCAAGAGCAATGATGAACTGCCTATTTCAAGTCCCGACAATCAGAATAAAATTGACCGTTTTTAAGAATACAGGCTCTTGCGTTTGTTTTTAATGCTTGAGAAGGTGCTGCACCATGTTTTTTTACCCCTAAGACTGTGTTTGCTTTTACTCATTGAGTCGGTGCTTGGATCACTGCTTGAGTCGGTGCTGCACTATGAACACTTTTTAGTAAACCAGGTTGAAGTTATGCATAAATTAAGTGCGCCAGTTACATCTTATCCAAAAAAGAGGTTGTCACAATGTACGTATGTTTGTATAGGTATAGTTTTGATTAAAAAACCGAAACAAAAAATATTGAAAATTGCATTGTTGTAAGTTGTAAATAATATATTGGTAATTGATAATATCAATTTTTGTATCTTTTCTTTTCATTAATAATTAAATTACAAGATTCTTGATGTCTTTAATGAATACAAAATTTATTTACACTAGCATGCCTTCGGCCCTAAAGGAATCTTCAGGCTTCTAATACAATTTAGAATACACAATGACTTCAGGTGAATTAGTTGTAAATAATAGCTTAATTATAATAATATTACGTATATGTAATATTTTATTACTTATTTATTTACGTATGTAATAAAACTGTTATGAATACGCATTATAAAAGTATATGAGTTTATGGAAGTTAAATACCTTGAAGGTTGTACGTATATAATATATAATATTATTTAGTATTTGCAAAACAAAAATGGAATTAGAAATAATTTATTATTGTTAAAAAAAATTATTATATTTTTTCATCTACCAACATTTATGCTTAATAAAAAACTTAAACTTTTGAATGTCTATTGCGTGAGGTTTTATTTTAGTATACCATCAATGTTTATGTAATTTTTATAATAAGCAGGTATTAAGCGATGCGGAACATCATGTGATTAATTAAATTTTCTCTTTTCAATGCCTTTTAATGTAAGTAATTTTATTGTTTTATAACACTAGCTATAAATTGAATATGAATTTAGTTTTAAAATATTTTTATTTTTTATAGTAGTGGCCGTATCATTTATCTCTAAATTTACAGACCCCTATCATATGCCAATAGGACAAAAATGGAAAAAGGTGCACATTGCACATTTGCTGCGGACAAATTTTAGATTAAAATGAAATAATTGTATATACAAATGTATACAGGGTGTTTCTAAATATATGCGAAAAATTCATCAGGCGATTCCTTGACCAATTCTAAGAAAAAAGTAAAGAATAATTTTTTTCTCAAAGGTGCTAAATTTTTTAATAGGGTCTATACCCACAAAATACATCCCCCTGAATTTTATTTCGATATTTCATATTTTTATTTTGCTACAACTGTAATAACTAGTGTTTGTTTCAAATTTGATAATAAATAAATAAGTTATACTCAAAAAATGGAAAAAATATAGAAAGTTTGACACCTTATAATTAAAAAATAGAGCACTTTTGAGAAAAAATTTATTCTTTACTTTTATCTTAGAATTGGTCAAGGAATGGCCTGGTGAATTTTTTCGCATATATTTAGAAACAACCTGTATTTAGATATTCTAAATGCGCTTAAAAATGGATTAAATGTAGGTATATAAAAATTTATTATAAAATATACCGGGTGGAAATGAAAACCGGGTCACCTCGATAACTTTTTTATTTATGAATAAAAAAATTTGAAATTTGGCTATGTTCTATGGTTCAAAAAAACAAATTTTATGTGCATTTTTTATTTTCGAAATCACTTCCGGTTTCACCGGAAACACCATGAACTTTGTTTTTTTAAATGTAACATCCCATATTTTTATTCATGGCTTAAAATACTTTTAAAAAAGAAGTATTTTTGAGATATTAGTTTGTATTTTTTTTGTAAAAAAATTTTTTTTCAAAAAAAAAAAGGTTTTCGAAGTCGGTGAAAAGTACCAAAACTAATTCTAAATAATTCAAATACCTAAATAAAATTGTAATTTGAAAAAAAATTTAAGTGGTTTTTGAACTATTAATTTTTAAACTTAGTTAATGAAGATTTTATCAAATATCTCACTTTTTTTAAATGCAATGATGCCGTGTCATTCGACTTTTTAAAAAGAGGATTTTATAACGATTATTTTGGTACCCCATATGTAGGGGTATTATTTTGCATGTGCAAGTTTAAAAATTAATAGTTCAAAGAACACTTAAATTTTTTTTCAAATTACAATTTTATTTATGTATTTGAATTATTTAGAATTAGTTTTGGTAATTTTCACCGACTTCGAAAACCTTTTATTTTTTTTTAAAAATTTTTTTTTTCGCAAAAAATAAAAACTAATGTCTCAAAAATACTTCTTTTTTAAAAGTATTTTAAGCCATGAATAAAAATATGGGCTGTTACATTTAAAAAAACAAAGTTCATGGTGTTTCCGGTGAAACCGGAAGTGATTTCGAAAATAAAAAATGCACATAAAATTTGTTTTTTTGAACCATAGAACATAGCCAAATTTCAAATTTTTCTATTCATAAATAAAAAAGTTATAGAGGTGACCCGGTTTTCATTTCCACCCGGTATTATTTGAAACTCAAATCAAAATAGTCTCTAATATACATATAGCAATAGCAATTAATAAATCTTAACTTGTTTATCATAATACATTAATATTAAGAAACTGTTAAATCTTAGCAAAGGTCACGTACATCAATTAAGTTATGAGTTCAAGGATTTTAATTATCTTTTTGCTTAAAAGGATAGTGGGTGTATTCGGTAGTCTTGTGTTTTAAATCATATTTTTCTAAATTTACTTTTTGGGGTGCAATGTAGAATCTTTAGGGTTTAATTTTTTCCAATGTTTGTCTTTGTGAAGTAATTTTTTTTTTAAATACGAATCCCAGGAAAACTACAACTTATTTTCGATTTTTTCAAAGTTTATTTAGAAAAGGATACTCTATGGCATGTTTTGTATTAAATTTAAAACATAAATAATGCATTATAATAACGTTATAGGTGTTGGAAATTAAGAAATTTTATTGCACTTTTAAAAATCACCCTTAATAAAACATAAACAAAAATTTACGAAAAAAGGGAATCTCGATATTCTCTTAAATGTCTAGAAAAGATATGAGGAAACTGATTTTGCCTTTTTAAGTCAAGTTTATAGTTTACATTGGTAGAGTAAACAGGTTAGTAAAAAAAGTATTTTTTCGGGTCAACTTGCCTCAGCATTAAATGATTAAGCGAGTCGAGTACTGAAGTGGAAGTTTGTCTACTGAATTACTATGGCTATGATATTTGTCTCGATTCCACATTATGAACGAACGTTTTGGTGTGCAAGTGAGAGATATAAGATATCTAACGAGTTAACTCACAACTCGTTAGGGTTACAGACTTCCACCTCAGAGGTTTCCGTAAGACAGAGATGATTATTTTCGTATAGGGAAAAAATCTTTAGAGAAACATGTTGCTATTGTGACAGATTTTGTCACCTCTCAAAAAATACAAAACATATACATATAAGGAAGAAAGATAATATATGTTACCAAGCAACTTAGTCAACAAACGATACTTTCCGTATACGAAAACAGTCGTCTAGCAGTCTAGCTTACAGACTACCAATCAGCAGAGTAACTGGGATCAGTTGACTGGGTTCAGACACTCGACCAATGTAAAGCAAGCTTTAAGGATAAACGCATACGTTTAAGATTTAGTGGACGTTAAATACGACCTCATGAATTTATACGTTTTAATAATTTTTAATTTTGCTAAGAAAAGTTATAATAATAATTACACAATAAAATTTTAAACAAACTATAAATAAAATTTTATTATTTCTATTACAAAAAAAAGTTGTTAGTTCAAAAAAAGTGAATAATCTATTCAGGCTTCCGTTTGAAATCTTGATATTGAAATTTTAAAGATCGTATAAATGAATAATATATTCTTTGACCGTTTAATCTATTACACTGGTTGAATTTCTCTACAAAAGCAAATAATATTTAGCTAAAATTTTTGAATACCTAAAAAGTTCTTAATGCTCGTTTTCACCAACGATTCCTAAATTTAGGCATTGCTTATATGCTAGGTGCTAGGTATTACCTAGTTGGTAGGTATTTTTAATCATTTAATAAAAATACCTAGCTCATATGGTAGGTATTGCCTAGTTGCTAGGTATTTTTTATTAAATGATTAAAAATACCTAGCAACTATTTAATACCTAGCATATAAGCAATGCCTACTACGTTTTAGGAATCATTTGTGAAAACGGACATAAGTGTTTTATCTCTTTTTTCTATCAACTTCGAAAGCTTATAACTTCTGGGGCTGCATTTTTTGATATAGATAAATAGGGCCAAATCGACTTATTTTCAGGTATATCATCACCAGTTAAGTGTTGTCATTTCTAAAAAAAAAAATCGATATACAGAGTGTCCCGTAACTTATGCATAATAATGAAAGGGGTTATAGAGGACACTAAAACAAGCAACTTTTGTTAATAAACCCATGTGCGGAAATTAACCGTTAGGGTACCAGGTTGAGAATTTTTTTTATTCTAATTCTATTCTAATTGTGTCTCTTTGTGTTTATCCTTTATCCTAAATTTAGAATAAACCATCGTGCTACCTTGTGCATCGAATACAAGAGGTATTTTTGAACAATTTTTGTAAATATTATAAATAAATGTTTTACTTAAATCTTTTTTTATTTACCCTAGTACTTGACGATTAATTTCCGGACATGGGTTTATTAACAAAAGTTGCTTATTTTGATGTCCTATTTAATTCCTTTCATTGTTATGCATAAGTTACGGGACACCCTGTATTCTTACACTACTTGTGATATACAGAAATTTTAAAATGATTTATTGAATAGTGGGATTTTTGAGCTTTAGAGATTGATATTTTTGGTTAAATTTTCTATAATTTCACATTTGGTCATTAATTTCTAAAATTCAATTAATTTATGGCAGGCATAAAGTCTTTAAGTATTAAATAATAATTTTATGATAATAATCAAAATTAAGTAAGTAAATTGAAAAACTAGATTTAAAATTTATGAATTTCTTTAAAATTTATTTACTAAGGAAACAATAAGCAGAAATAATTATACAAAGCGAGATGTACTATTAACCTTCATTGATATTCCACGTAGCCAGTTCATAAATATGTAGAAAATTCTATATTCTTTATAGTTACTAGTTACTGTTCCCACTATAAACTTGAATTTATCAGTTAGAAATAATATAATACAAATACAGGTTTATTTTTCAATGTATTGCAAATATTATACAGGGTCCGCCAAAAAAACGAAACACCTCAATATTTTCGGAACCGTATTGAATTTTAAAAAAATTTCTAGACAGAAGTTTATTCACTTTCAATAAGCTACCATTTTAACATATTTTTAATATGCAGGATGTTCGTTTTATTGGAGGTAAGGCACATAACTTTCGATTTTTTAATGCAACACGTTGTATATTTTTATATATTTGGATTTTACGATTAATTTGACTAAACTTTTGTAGAAATCATTTTTTTATAAAACTCATTGTTCTTGAGTTACAAGCAATCCTTTAATGCTAAGTTCGGCAATAAGAATAAGACAATAGTATTATTAACTTTTTATAAATATTAAGGACCGGTTGTACAGTTGAAGCTTAAGCTTGAAGCGACACTTAAACTAAAAAATTGACAGATTTCCTATTGTTTTTTTGTCATATTTTTAGTTTAAGTGTCACTTGAAGCTTAAGCTTGAACTGAAAAAAATGTTACGGCTGCCACTGGATATGCTAGTGCACAAAATATTTTTATATATTTTTATATAATTTTTTTATTTTAGATTCTAGAGTCGTTCTACTAAATTTGGAAAGCAGGAAAAATTGGAGAATCTATAAAAAAAATATAATTACCCAAAAGTACCTTAACTTTGGTCGCTTATAATTAATTCTGCATAAAATTACAACACAAAAGCTTCTTCCCAGTTTTAGTTTAATTAGTCCAGTTTACAAATCAGAAAAAAAATTGAAAATCTGCCAAGAAAAACTTGAGATACAGTGGCAGCCGTAATGGTCGATTTCATGATTTTTCACAATTTTTTAAACGCAGCAACAAAAACAAACTCATAAACATAAATAATATATACAATAGTTTTCAATTATTATGCAAAACTGTGTATATTGTTGCTAATAATTATTTAAATTGAGTATTTAATGTTTATATCGCTGCGTGGCGCGAGTAGCATAAGTGACCCTTAAGGAGTTCTAAGCAAGCCAATCTTATTTTTTATGTTTAATTAACATAAATTTAAAAAAAGTTCCAACAAAAATATAAACACGTTTAACGGTCGTTTAATTTTAAATTATATTTAATTTGACATATTTTTATAGTCTATTTTGCAGCTTGACGTCATTTACACTATAATCAAACTATCATCAAAATACTATACAGGGTGATTCAGACCACCCGTGCCACCCATTTATATCGAGAACGCGTTATCGCACATCACTAAAATAAAAAAAAAACTTAATTACCAAAGTGAACCTAAAGAAGCCATTGGTGAACTTCCGGAACAACCCGGAACTATCCGGAACCGGAGGTAACTTTGATTTTTTAAATGGCAACATAGGTCGAGTTTGGTATGGTTTGATATTTTCCATAGTTTAGAATTTATTCGAAAAACAAAATACAATTGTTAATAAAGGTAAATAAAAATTATTGTATATTTTGAAGAATTTTATAAATTTATACTCTTTCTACCAATTCTAATATTTTACGAACTTTAAATATCATGTCCATATTTAAACAAAATTCTTCAAAATATGCAATAATTTTTATTTACTTCTTTAACATTTTTTTTGTTTATCGAATAAATTCTAAACTATGGAAAATATTAAAAAAATATTTTGATAAAAGTTATTTGTTTTTGAAAGACCTATCAAACCATACCAAACTCGACCTATGTTGCCATTTAAAAAATCAAAGTTACCTCCGGTTCCGTATAGTTCCGGGTTGTTCCGGAAAAAAATAAGTTCACCAATGGATTCTTTAGGTTCACTTTGGTAATATAATTTTTTATTTCGGCCATGTACGATAACGCGTTCTCGAGATCAATGGGTGGCACGGGTGGTCTGAATCACCCTGTATACCGAGGGGTTCACAAAAAACGGCCAACGATGTAGCTTCGTTATTTCTTATCCGATTTTAATAAGAGATATGTCAAATTAAATGGTTTGAAGAATGTTACTATCAGATAATAATAGATTAATTTTATTTTTGAAAACATCATAGGAGGAGGAGGCAACTTTTCGTTTTCAAATGGCAACATATTTTTTTCGATTGAGAAAAATCATTAACAAAAATAATCTAAACCAATTATACCAATATTTTTCTTTTAAATTAATTTATGTAATTTTTTTTTCTTATTTTTTTTTCTTATTTTTTTTTCTTATTTTTTTTTAATTTTTTTATTATTAATTTTTTTTAGTTTAATTCAATTGTTTTTTTTTGTTTTTGAGTTTTTAAAATTTAATATAATAAAAAATTCAAAACTCAAAAAAACAATTGAATTAAATTCAAAAAAATTAATAATAATAAAAAAATAAAAAAAAAAATAAGAAAAAATTAATTTAAAAAAAAATTATTGGTATAATTGGCTTACTTTATTTTTGTTAATGATTTTTTTCAATCGAAAAAAATATGTTATCATTTAAAAAAGAAAAGTAGCCTCCTCCTCCTCTGATGTTTTCAAAAATAAAATTAATCTTGTATTATCTTGTATTCATCAAACCATTTAATTTGACATATCACTTAAAATCGGATAAGAAATAATGAAGCTACATCGTTGGGCATTTTTTCTGCACCCCTCTGTATGTATGTAAAATTAAACCTCATTTAAAATTAAATGACCATTAAAAGGTTTGATAATATCGGCAATGAGTGAATTAATTAAAGCATTTTTAAAATTCTTTTTTTGGTACACAGAAGATTCCTGTGGCTTATAATTTCTTCTTATTTTGTTTTAGTAAGTCAAACCAAATACTCATACTGCAGCAGTAAAACGGACTTTTTACAAAATACGTTTGCTTAGCGGCTTTCTCCACACAGATAAAAAGCTAATTAAAATAATATATTTTTTCCGACGGTAGCAATAAGTTAAGGTATAAACGAAGAGTTTTCCGTTTCCTTTTTCGTTTTAAGTGTATTTTAAAACTTTTCACAGCATCCTAAAAATTTCTTAAAATTTTACAAATACCAGTTTACTTAAACTTAGAATCTAAGTTTTACCACAACTTTTTTGTTGTCATTATTATTGTTACGAAATTTAAATTGAGATTATTGCGAAAACGATTAGCGATTGTAAAGAACTATACCTTTTTTATAGTAAATTATTTGTTTTATATAAAAATCAGTTTAAATTGCACAAACAATTATGGAAAAACTTAAGAGGATTGGGAGTCTAAGTAGAACCGCGCTTCGATAGTAAACGTATATTTTGAGCTTCTTCTCGAATTTGGGGAAGAAATTTTGACCCAAAGTACATCCCACATAATTAGGCTGAAAGTACCAATAGTATATTTTAAAATTTGTATCACCTAGACTACGAAGGTATTTGCTGCTTTTACAGTTAAAATGCGCTTTCAAAATTTACGATATATGCCTTGCAATTATTTCAAACTACAACCATATTTTGTAAATAACATTAAGTTTTATAATTGCATAGTTTAAATAACATTCATGGCTAGACTTCTATACGACGACTTTTAGAAAAATTAAATTATTAAGTCCAAAAAATAAGTTTAAAATATGCCAAATTTTACGTATCTTTAATGATTTTTTTTTGGCCATTTTGGATATAATATATTAAAAAACTGCTGCACACAAGTCTTAAGAAGAGGTTCCACTTTCATATGATATTCTTATTTTGTATACAGCTCAATAAATATTCGCGTAGTTTAAAATATAAAAACAGGGAAAAAACGCATATAATGTTGTAGACTCCATATCCTCTTAAATCCAAAGTTTTGGTAAAATGGTATTTCTTAAGGTGGAAATGCCAAACAATATCATGTTGCAAAGAACTTGTGATTTATATCGAGTTAATATCATAGGAAAAATGTTATGTAGTTTTTAATTATTTGAAAAGTGAATTATAACTGGTTGTAATTTTGCAAGGAAACATTTTTGCGGAAAGTGTTAGAGGAACTTGTCATCTTAATTTCCATTAGGAATTATCTACTGTCTGTCCACATAATTACGGAACTCCCTGTATTTAGCACAGAGAATGAATATTGATAAGTAGGTATGTGAAAAAAATTCGTTGTAGATTTTTTAATTTTATTCCGCCTTTACATTAGTAAAGCCATTATTGAAATTTATTTACTTTTTGTAAAAACAGCTAGTTGTTATCTTTCTTTTGTTTTTTGTTATACGAATATATTTTTTGTTGTAATAATTTAATCATTTTCAGCAAATATTAGAAATTATAGGTTTTAATTTCTAATATGAAAGCTTTACCAATTATAATTTAAAAAAATGTGTGATTATTTATGTAATAGCGAAAACAATATTGGTAAATCTGGTAAAAGTGGGCTACTGTGTTATTGAAATCTCCAAAAAAATAATGAACCATGATGAAGGTTCTTGTGAAAATAAATTATTATTCATCTCACCACAATTAATTTACATTTAGAATTTTAATCCAAATAATATTATTTCAAAACAATATTTGAATAATCATGTCTATCAACTTATAACAGTTTTTAAGATATATCTATTTAAACATTATTTTAGAAAGATAAGTTTATTTACTTAATTCATTTTTTGCTATTTTAAATTAAATAAATACAACTTGTAAATGTAAATATTGCAAAGTTTAAGTTATACTTTTTAATGATAATACTATCTCTAAACTCTTATCATTAAAATACATATTTTACTGAACGGTATTAGTGTAAAAAAATATAGAAAAACATTTTATTTTAATTAATTTTAAGTATCTACCAAAATTATGGTTAGGGTACACTTTAATTATACATTAAATTTATTTTCAATTTTAAAATTGATCATATCCTCCACGTAAACACTGTTCACATAAACTTTTCGTGTTGATGAAAATATTCAAAATTATTCCAGGAAAGCAATTTGAAGATGGATTTAACGAAAATTTGTAACTTATATTTACATGAATTTATTAAGCACTTACTTTTAAATTTTTTGGATATGAACCTTTTTTGCGTAAAGCGTGAAATCCGGCGTGGAAGCGTCAAAAGCACGGGTCAGTAGCGTTTCAGGTTCAGCGGGAAAATAAATAGCCGATACTTGTCATGTATATAAGTAGTAAGTTTATAAAACCACTGCCTGTTGTCTTTCACTGTCACACCCCCACCCAAATAAAAGTTACGTAAGCCGACATGGAAATTCGCATCTAAATAATGGGACTATTTGCATGTCGGAATGCCTCGTCATATATCCTTATGCTTAATTAATTAACCGATGTACCTACGCTTTTCCTATCTAATGGCTATACAAATTTGGAAAGCGCTGTTAATTTGATTGCAATTAGTTTATCTTGGTGATTACAACTTTGTAAAGCGAATTTAATGGAAGTAACATTAGTAGTTGGATATTAAAATCTACCACTTTTAATATAACCAATATGGTTTTTACAATACAAAAAAAATAAAATGAAAAAAATGTGTAATTAAACCTTTATTTGGAATGGTCATAATTTCTTGATATTGCACATTGCTCACTATCCTAAGGTCCTCTGTAAATTTTTCCACATTGACGAGATTCATTGCCATACCTAAAATTAACAAAATAAAATCAATAGAATAGAAGATAGAAGCAATAATTATTTAAAATTACAAATTCCACAAATAATGGAACAAAATTTGACATTTAAAATCTTAAATTTTTGTTGCATTTAAGTCGCAATAACAGTTGTAAAAAGCAAATCCTTACTATTACTGAAGTTTTTTTAACAGCTACTATAATTAAAATAAAAAAAGTGGGCAATCTTGGATGAAATTATGTATTTAACTTTAAAACCCTTTATATTTTAATTTTTTCCGATTTAAACCAAATTGCGCTTAAGTGAGTTATTGTTTTACAATTAGCCTTAAAATCATATATCATCTCGAAAAGAAAAATTCAAAATTGAAGTTAGACGTTATTTTAGAAAAAATCATAAAAATAAGTTTAGAATAGACCACATAGCTTCTGTAGAAAGTTTGGTTCTATTTAATTTTTTTATATTTTTATTAAAAAATAGTAAAATATACATAAAAATTAAATTAAATTTTCAATTTTTTGTCAATTTTTTTTCAACTATTTCTGTGCTGTTACAAATTGAAGAACTCGGTGCAATGACCGTCCATGAGCAGTTTACAAAATTCTTAGATGAATGAAAAATTTACCATTCACACAATGCAACATTTTGGCGAAATATTTTTATTTATACATGATTGACCAAATTCCTAGAAGATAAAGCTGCACATATCCGGTTATTGCCACCAAGATTTTTTATAAAACCGACAAAAAATATTCGAAGCTGTAAACTATACTTTGATTTTTTACCAAAAAATAAAATTAAAATCGGAATAATAACAACACCTATTTTATTATTTCTTTATTAAAATTTTGTAAATTGTACATGGATGTATGAAATGATCAATGATCAATGATCAATTTTACAGTGCACACCATTACGATCTTATTTACAAAATCAAGTTTTGCCAAAAAATAACAAAAGAATAATTTTAGTATTTTATTTCAATATTTAAAAAATACAAAACAGTAACACAATTTACATAAATTGTTCAAAATGTTCCCGTTGATGTTCAATGCAGAGTGATGTTTTCCTATCCATGTTTTTTACTGCTCCAGCGTTTCTAAAAGTACTGATCCACCGGTGTGAGGTACATGTTCCGCACTGTCCCGCACAATTTTGGAAGCATGAACATTTGGTGTTCGTTGGTAGAAGCCGCATTGTAAAAGCATTTTTTTAATTGGAGTGGTTCACTGAAAAGATTATAAATTTTATTAAACACTTCGGCAAGGGATATGGGATACATCCTATGCAATCCTATGTCGATTATAAAAACAGGAATATCAAACATGACAAGAATCTTGAGTTGGTCGCTTTTTAAATTTAATTTCTTATCATTGACGAATCAAATAATATCCCTAGAACACCGCTTCAAACAGATATGAGTGAACGTGATAAACTTGCTTTGGTGGTAAAATCTGTTCATGTTTAAGTTTTTAAATGCAAGAGCTGAAACATACACAATGTTGCGAACAAATTGTTTTCCGCTGTTCAGAACAAAGTTTCGTGTTTCCGAAATTGGTGGATCAGTTCTTTAAATAACTGTGCTGAACATTCTTGCCGAACATGAGTGCGGCACAAATGTGGGCAACACCGTGTGCAGCACATTTTTTTGGTGGAACAACACCTTAATGGTTGTTGGATTAACGGATTGAAAAACTACTCCGATTTTCCCTCGCAAATGTTCCAAATTGACTATTGGTGTATCAAAAACTTTATCTATTACTGAACCTCAGAAAAAAATCCAAAGATTTAAATAATCTTGGGGGCCAGCGCAGTGAACTATTTGTTCCTATCCAACTATTTGGAAACCGCTCATCTAAATTTTCTGAAACAATTCTTACATTGTGAAATTCTTGCTGAAACCAATTTAGCTTTCGCAACATCACAAGTGGTAATATATCTAACATTTCCTTTAATTTTTTTCCAGAATTTTTTTATAATATTGACCAGTTAAACGGTCTCCTTTAAAGTAAGCTTCTATTAATTGATTTTCTAAAAGTCCACATCAAACATTTAGATAGAATATGCGGCCGTACTTTTAGTATCAAATGGGGATTTTGACCCGCATAATAATGTTCATTTTTTCTACTAAACATTCCGCTAAAGCTTCATCAGTAGTAGGAAAATTAAGATCTTCTCTCAGTTTAGCACAAAACCCATTACAAAATTCAAGTCGTCTTTCGTTATCTCCTGGATATATTTTTGTACAGGTTGATGTTTATAATCATGGTACTTGTGTTTCCTAAGAATCTTTAAACTCCAGATTTTCAAAAGTTAGAATTGAATGGAACACTCCGTTGAAATATTTATTACTGGATTTAAATTTACTTGAGCCAAAACATTAAATTCATTTGCTATTTCATTTTGATCATTATTACGCCTTCTTCTTATATTATTTAACTTTTGCATCGATTCCATGAACGCTGAAAGATGACCCTCAGTTATCGTCTATCGGAATACAGATCTTGATAACTTCTCCAACCTTTCATTAACGGTGTAACTTGCCAAAACTCCAAAAATTTGAATTATTTATTTTTATTTTTAAATAAAATAATAAAATGATTCTTTCCTTATTTTATGGAAATTTTATTTTGTAAATAAATTATTGAAATTATTCTTTTGTGGAAATACATTTGACCTAAAATGTTTTTTAAGTCGATTGGATTTAGAATGTTAACTCATGATATTTGGGCAATGTCGCAAAATATCATAGATTTTTAAAAGTATTCCAAAAGAGCATGAAATCGGGCAACTTTTTTGTAATTTAACCAACTTTGTAATTCTTCGAGTTTCCAAGATCCCAATGGTGTATGCTGTAAAAGTGACAAAAATCCAAAGATTACATCAAAAGTGCTTATATTCTACATTACATATGTAGGTACGTGCATAAAAATTAAATTAGAACAGAAATTTTAAATTTAAAAATTAATATAAACATCCAAAAGTGTTGGACGAGTTTAGTTTGATTTTGTGCAATATTCATAATATCCATTGATTGAGTAATTGCGATTCGATAATAAAAATTCTTTAACATTACTTTTAAATACGGTGCCTTTACTATCTTTAGAATTATCTGGTAAAGCATTGAAAAATTTAGTTGCTGTAAAATTAATTCCTTCCTGAGCAATCTTTTTTTTAGTCAGTGGAATTTCTTGGGGTTTCGAGTACTACTTAATATATTTCTTTATATTTTTGAAAACCACTTTGATTGTTTTAACATAAGTAACGCATTCTAACTAAAAAATTTAAGACAATGTTAAAAGCTCATGCTCTTTGAATAAATTTAGGGAACTGTTTTTAAATATGCTTTTGAACATAGAGCGAATAAGCACATATTATGGGTAATAAAATAGTTTTAGTGTACTTATGTTAACCATATGTTAACTGGGGGTTTTAACAAATAGGCAACATGACTTATCACAGCTCCAATTGAGTTCACTATCAAAAACCAATCCCAAATACCAAGGGCAGATTTAGCTTTTAGTTAAAATATCATTATAAAAGGAAACTATAGCGTCTTGCGTTGACAAGCCAGATTGAAACTCTAATTGTCTTGAGGGTGGCAGCATTTATTAACATAAAAAGGAAGATAAACTCACTTAAAATGACTTTTCAAAAAATTTTGATAAACGGAGAGCAGTAAAATGGGACTATAATTTTCAAGTGCCATAATATCTCTTTTTCATGAAAAGGAATAACCAAAGATATTTTTAAGGTTTTAGGGAATATTCAATTTTAAAAGAGTTACATATTTATAAGATAGGCCAGAGGAGGAGATTCCTTTATAATATAATATGGTACTTCATCAATTCCTGAAAAATATTTATTTGATACTTCTATTAAAATACTGAAAATTTCTCTATACGAAAAAGGGGCCAAAAAATCGATTTTGTATTAAAACCTAATAGTGTGCATTTTTTATTAACGGATCCGCTATTATTTGATAATTAATCAAATGAAGTGACAAAGTGTTTTAGGAATGCATTTGCTTGATTATTATGAAATAGAAGAGAAATTGATGGTACATATTTCTGTATTAGAGGCAAAAACCATCGTATTCTTTTATTTTGATGGAATTTTATCATTATACACTAAGAAAGCACCGTTTAAGTTAATAATTATTTGGTGCATGACATGCACATGCAGTGCATGTGCATTAACACGTCACGAAATAATAAATTGGGTTTTACCGGTGGTTGTACACCAAAAATATGAACGGTTTTTGGTCCATGCAATTCAAAAGAAATTTTTATAAAGAACCTGAAAAAATCTAGATTGATTTGATTATCAAAAATTATGTCTTGCACTGGTTACTGCACCAAACCCCTTAATTACAAAAAAGTTGTCCTCAAAAATGACCATGGGCTTGGACGAAATACCATCCTTTTTTATTAGAGATTGTGTGTCTGTATTAAGTAAGCCTCTTTATCACATATTCAACATCATACTCAAAATTGGAATATTTCCTAAGGCCTAAGGGCTGCAAAGAAGGAAGCATATGAACTGCAGACCTGTTGCGATTGTTACCAAGTTTTCTATAATAATAGAATCATTTTTTATTGAAAACACAACTATCAACATCTCAGCATGGATGTCTTCCTAAAAGATCAACCCGCTCAAATTGTGTAATTTTACAATTATCAACAGCTTCGGGCAACCAACAACAAGTGGATGTGATTATGTATACCGATTTCAGTAAGGCGTTTGATTGTATTCCTCATCAACTTTATGTAGAGAAACTACTTCTTTATGGAATAAATCACGCGATTGTTTGGATTACCATCCACTACTACAATTATGCTAGTACTAGAGCTAAGCAAAATATTGTCTATAGTGGGGTCCCTCAGAGATTTAACCTTGGACCCTTACTTTTCAGTTTATTCATTAATGATCCGCTGTTACTCCTTAATTCTAACAAATTAATTTATACCGATAATCTCAAAATCTTTAAAATAATCTCATCTGTGAATGATGCTTCAGGAGGAACTTAATATTACTCTTCAATGGACTAAAGTTAATTTGCAACGTCTCGATAATAATAAATGTTGTGTTTTTTCTTTTCTCACAAAAAAATCTTAATCAACTATAATTACAGAAATGAGGATTTTTGTCAAAACAGACAATCGCAAATCTGTTAGAAACAGGAAACTTTTCTCTTCAATTGACACACTGAAAACACTATTTAATGCCTATGTCGTAGGCTAATTGAAAAATTCGGCTTATTGCAAATGGCGCCGTCATTTTGCAATGCGACCGGCTGATTGGAAAATAATTGAGCAGTTTCTAATGAGCCTGGCTTATTGGAAAATGTGGTTCGGTTGCGGTTGGAGAGATTTATAGAAAGTAGCAAGGAAAATGGAAACACAGCAAAGAAGAAGAAAATCATGTTGTTAATTTAGAAGAAGAAATATGTCCCATTTGTTCCCAAAATTTTAATGAAATGTTGTTTCTGTCTTTCTCTTCATGTACAATGAAGGTTCACACAACATGTTGCCAAAGCGTTTCCTCAACCTCTGAAAAGAATATTGTCGAATATGAATGTGACCTTTACAATAGACAAGAAAAAATAACGCAGGAACGTCAAAATGCACACGAAGGCCAGAAGAGAGCAGCAGAAAAGATGATTGAAACTACTAAGAAGAAATAGGAATCAGTAGACCGTGACCCTTTAGACTGTCCAAATTTAATTGGGAAAATTATTAAGATAGAAAATTATGTTTTCCAGATAGGAACAAAAAGTGGTATTATTAAAACATGGTTTTCTAGATGTGACTTTCAGATTTCTGGCGCACAAATCTTTAAAGACATCCCAGACAAATATATATGTATTTGTTCGTGAAGCGGTGAAGAATGAATCAAAGTTTGGTGGGCAGGGGTATAGTAGCTGCAAGTGCTCAGTGTAAAAAACTCAATGTCAAACCAAAAAGTGCGTTTGTAAGAAGGCCAACCAATTGTGTTTATCAAAATGTCATAAAAGTGGAAATGTGGAAATAAATGATAAAATTAGACTAAACTTAGATTAATAATCTCTTTATCTACATACTTTTTATAATCCTACACTATCCTATGCAATAAGCTCATCAAAACTTCATCAAAAGTTAGGCTGTTTGAGCAACCACTTTTCCAATTAGCCTAAAAAAGTATGGGCTTATTGCAATAAGCTCGATCATTTTCCAATCAGCCGGGCGCCTTGCAAAATGACGGCGCCCTTTGCAATAAGCCGGATTTTTCAATTAGCCTACGACACCTACATTAAAATTAAACTGGATTATTTGGTCACCTGAGCAACTTAATCATATCAAACTTCTAGAAAAGGTTCGAAAGCGTTTCCTGAAATATCTTTATTACTTCAAGCATAAAGAGTATCCTCATTTTTTTGTGTCCTACTCCGAGCTCCTAGATGAGTTTAATGATAACTCTGTTGTAACATGACACAAGGTTATACATTAGGCCATGGTTATAGTAAGGAGTTGATAAACACGTTTCACATAGCGTTGAGCAAAGAAATTGGAACAAACACATATTCAAATGCGAGTGTTTATAGTCGAGCAATACGTATGCTGATGATGCATCCAAATGCTCCAAATACGCGCTGCTAAAGCAACGCTCTTATCAACTCCTTACTATAAACAGGACCTTATACATTATACTTGTATAAGCTTATACATAACTTCATAGATGACCCAGGAATGGTTCAGCAAATTGATCTTCATGTTCCACGTCTTCAAGCAAGATTCCCATTGACCTTTACCTATGAAGTCCCTAGCACCACTCACCGCGCACCATGCTAAGTCACCGCTCTACAAAATGTACAAGAATTACAACTCCATTGGACACAATGTTGATATTTTTGCAAAGTTTAAACAGCATGTCATGGAAGCATTCAACTTAAATACCTAATTAATTTTCATATTTCTGTGTTTGCTTTATATTTATTTTCCATGATGCCAGATATTGTACATTGATATTTTTTCTTATATTTATACTAATTTATTGTACTGTTTTAAATCTTTATTACTATTTAATGTAATATTATATGTATATGATATTATATTTAATTTTATCCTGTAATTGGACTTAGTGTCTGTTGGATGAATAAAGCCTATCATTATTATTATTAATTGAAGAGTTCACGGGAAAAGTCGTAAATAATGGTTTTCTAACTATTGGTGTTTTCAGATTAAAATTTGTTGTTTTTGCTCTGAATGCTTACTTTTAAATATGCTATATGTATATTAAGGCGTAACTGTTTTCTCCCTTGCTCATTTTAGAAAGCGAAAAATTTCGCACCAGAAAAGTTGGTGTTAACGCAATTTCGACAAAAATGGTCGGTTTGTTTCAATTGCATATGTCTCTTTCTGGGAATTTTTCATTTTTCTAAATAAGTGTATGGGTTATTTGGAAAAATTAAAAATTCACATAAGGAGACTCTGCAGTATTTATATCTTTTTTAACAGGAAGTAGCGAAAACTAGTTGCATAAAAATACAAAAAATGGAAATCTTAAATTAATATTCTTTTTTAATTTTAATTTTTCAGTAAAGAAAATACATATTGTTAGATATTTAGTTTTTACTTTTTACAGTTGTGCCATTACAATTTTTAAAACCAATAAAAAGTAATAATAGTCCCGCAGTTATACTGGGTGTCACTGAATAATTGTGCCATTTTTTTGGGGATGGTAGAGAGAGTGAAACTAACTTTATTGAAAAATACTTTATATTAGCCTAAATGCTTCCTGAAAAAGTTATACCCCTTTGAATTTTTTTTATTTAAATAAAGCATATTACATTACATAGCTTTATGGTATTACAATATAGTCAAATTAAACTAATGAGCAATTTTATTTTAATATAACTTATAAAATGCAAAATTTGAAATAAGAGTTCACCCATCGGCTTTTCTTAATTTATCATAGTTTGAATTAATACGCTATTTTATTGCGCACTTACACTTGCACTGACTCTGTTTTTCACTAGCGATTACACTAAGTCAAATGGTTTTGTTCGCTTCAGTCTTCTTACTAGATCTCTGTTGTCGAGGAGTTGGACGACTTCGATATTTTCATGTTTTTGTAGTCTTTTCTTCATGTTTCTGGAAGAACCTCTGGACTTCATTGACTTCAGCCTCTATGTGTAGATCTCTGTGAAGATCGTTATTTCTGATGTACCATGGAGCATCAACGATGTTTCTTAGTACTTTATTTTGGAACCTTATATTATATCCATGTTAGTTGGTTTTGTGCAGCCCCGTAACTAAATTCCGTACGTAGAAACTGGTTTACGAATTTGTTTATAAACCAAAGGTATCTTATGAATGGATAAAGAAATTATTAATAATTATTATTAATTATTAGCCAATACATTTGACTATATCTGAGTCCTAATTCTTGTCATTTCTTTTTGAAATGAGCTTTCCAACAAAGTTTCGTATCCAACGTCATACCAAGGTATTTAGCTGTGTTTGCATAGGGCACTATGTGATTATTTATATTTACTGGAATATTTTGGATTCGTTTATTGGTGAAATTTATATGAACTGATTTATCTTCGTTTAGGGTAATTCTCCACTTTTTCGTGTTTAGTTTCATTCCTTCAATGTCCCAAAAAATGGCTGAGTTAATTAGGGACTCAATGTATAATTTTTTATCTTTTTTCTGTTTGTATCTGTTTATCCATGGGCTGTATGAACATAATCCCTAAATATTTAAATGGCATGATAAGGTAAGTAAGAACTCATTTGAAAGATATTTTTAATTGGAGTAACATAAAAAACAAAGGTTAAATCGGTCGATTTTTTAAAGATTTTGTAAAGTAATAATGCAAAATTTAACAAGTTGAATTTTGAATATCTTCAAAACAAAGAGGGATGTTCGGACTTTTTGTGAGTTATTCTGGGTAAAAAGATCTTTGCAATGAGATATTACTTAACCTATCATTACTATCATTTCATTTAAACTCTTCGAGATTGTGTTTCTAGCGGGAAAGAATATATTTTTGTGCCAGCTCTATTGCAAAAAGTACCCCCTTCGAACCAAATTTGTCCGAGGGTTTTTTTAAAAATATGGTATTTACTACTTTAAACTTAGTCCTTTTCGTTTTCTTTGGTCCACCCTGTATGTAGAATATTGAAGTAAATAAAACTCATTTAAATTTTTATGCCGTACCATAAAATTTTAATTTCAAAGTAAACAATGTATCAAGGAAATTTACTGAGAAATAATAAAAATATTTGTCAGAAATATAATTAAGTAAACAAGCACGCAGGTCTTTATTGAAAATATTTTTTCATAAAAATTTAAAATTTAATTTGACACATTAAACGGTTTTAATTATAAAATATTTTTCTGGAGTTACGACATAATTAAATTTGTAAATTGCTAAAGAAATTTTGCTTTGTCATGTACATTATTATTAAGTTACATACTTAGGTATTAATATTGGTCTGTAATTGGTTCTTGGTATGGTGGGATCTACTTTACTTAACCCATATTGATAATTTAAATCATAGATAAATATTGTAAAAACTATTTTGCTCGCAATTTCATATTTCGTTTCGTTGTTGATTATAAAAATTATACTGTAGGCAGGGAATTAATACTTTAATAGGTCAAAATATGTATAATACGTAAATAATTTAAAACTTACAACATTACAAAACCCAAAACCATAAAACATTGTATTAATAAATTAAATTAAATTTTTAAAAATTAAAAAATATCCTGTAGAAAGCTTAAAAATATTAATTTAATTCAATATTTATAATCTACCTATATGATGTGTATTTTAGAAATTGTGGATAATATAGGTATAATAAATGTGAATTGTAAATATAATATTTTATAACTAGCCAATAATGCGTTTTAAAGTATCATTAAAACATGATAACTTAATCACTAATATTAGGTCATGCTACTTCCACATTAAATATAATACCTACTACTACAAACTACAATTATAAGACTATTATAAAAATTAAAGAAATTACAAGGAAGCAATTGATTGTCACTGTTATTTAAAATAGCACGCATGAAGATAAACAAAATCATTGTTAATTATTCCTAATAACAGGTATTTTTGGGTAAAAGCCGATTCGAGAGTTATTAAATATTTATTGTAATTATTATGTAACGTAAAATAGGTTTTTTTAGATGTAAATAATATAAAGACAAAGAAAAATGGAGCAAAACAAGACTCTAAGAAGTATTCGAAAGCAAAATATGCGTACTTTTCATAAGTAAAAGTTGATTTTTGGGCATTTGTACACAAAACAAGTGAATTTATTTTTCATATAAAATTTATGTTTTTCACTTAGGTAAGTATAGTTGTTCAATTGTACAGGGTGAGTCTGTAACAATGAATAAATTCAATAAGTCAAGAACGGTACGATTTTCAGAAAAACGTCTGAATAGGTCAAATGGATGTTTTTAATTGTGGACATTTTGAGCTACTTATAATCTATGTGACGTCATCGCGCAACGAGCCAGTGGCGTCATCATATATTTTTAAAAGGGACCCCCCAAATTTAACTAAACAACTTAAAAGGGTATCTTAATCTGGAAACTCATGCAAAATTTCATTGACTTATCACCATCCGTTCCGAAGATATGGTCAATCAAAAATTAGAAATTAAATTGAGTCGTGAAAATGGAATAAATTCCCGAAGTCAGAGACGGTTGGATTTAAAAAAATGGCTGGATATTCAAATAATGTTAATAATTTCGGAGATATTACATTATTTAACACTTATGTGACGTCATCGCGCAACGACTCCGTGACGTCATCGTTTTTTTTAATTAAACCCCCAATTTTAAGTAAACAAATTGAAAAGGTATCTTGACCTGGATACCCATGCAAAATTTCTTTGACTCGTTCCGAAGATATGACCAATCAGAAAATGTAAATTAAATTGAATCGGTAACGTGGAAGAAATTCCAGAAGTTAGGGAGGTTTGAATTTAAGCAAGGACGTCATCTCATTTTTTAAATGAAACCTTCAATTTTACTAGAATGTGGATTAATTTCAGAAGCTATATTGAGCAATGTGCGAAATGCATTTTTCGTTCACGTTCACTTAAGGCACTGCCAACTACAAACTGGAGAACATTTGTTTTGACTAGTTTTTCTAAATAAATCTTCTTTGTTGGTAAATACATTAATATATTATTTTTATCTGAAAATTATTAATTTCTTAATTTTATGGTTTTTTATTTAAAGAGGCACAATAAAGTTTACTTAAAATTGAGGGTTTCCATTAATAAAAAATTGATAACGTCACGGGACCATTGCACAATGACGTCTCTTAAATTGATATCTTCGCAATTAGTAACATTATTTGACGTATCTAGCCATTTTTTTTAAATCCAACGGTCTCTGACTTCTGGAATTTATTCCATTTTCCCGACTCAATTTAATTTGCAATTTTTGATTGACCTTATCTTCGGATCGGATGGTGATAAGTCAATGAAATTTTGCATGGGTATCCAGGTTAAGATACCCTTTTAATTCTTATTTAATTCCTTATTTAAAAATATGTACTATGTAAAAAATAAATATCTTCAATAAAAAAAATTATTTAAGATTTTTTATTTTTACTTCTTTATTTTTACTTCTTTATTTATTATTTTTTTATTAATAAACTGACACGAATCATCAAATATATTTTTACAAATGCCTAAAAAAAGCAAAAATACAATACAATACAAAAAATAAATAATAATTAATAATTTTCTAGAAATTTTCGGCTTAGAGACTCGTTCTCTAATTGAAGATTCCTTTAATCTATCTTATAAAAAAAAAATATGAAACTTAATCTTTAACACTTTTGTATCTATTTCAACCTTAAAAGAGTTCCGAAAGAGATTATTGCTCACTTATTACATTACGTGGTTTTTGCTGTAATATTATTTGATACTTGACAATATTACCTAAAGTTTGAGTATGTTTGCATTTATAGATAATCTTAACATTTTTAAATTCCTGCCTATGTGCCTATTTTATGAGGACCAATAATAAACTTTGTGGACAATTATTTATAACAGTTCTATATTTTGATTTACCTTTCGATAGTACAAAACGTGTCTTATATACTTCATTTTTTAATTTTAAAATTAAAACTAAGTTATGTAACTGCTACTGCCTAAAATGGCAATAACTAAACACAATATTTATGGGAATAATAAAATCGTCAAGTTGTACAAATGTATTAATATACACTTTTAAACTAAGATAATTCTTAGTTTAAAAGTTTTATTATTACATATTATTTATCAAAGAAGCCACCAATGATATTAATGATTCTATGCATCCATGAAACTTTGTAGAATAATTAATGAAATAAAAATTTATTGTAATAGAATAACAAGATGTAGTCTTTTGATCACAAAATTCTAACTACATTAAAAATATAAGCTAGTAAGTACGCTTTGACTAAAAGACTATAAAACAAAGTAATAAAGTATACAGGGTGGTGATAAAGTTTGGAACCAAAGTCATAACTTCCGTAAAAATTTTTTTTGTAAAAATCGCTCGGACAGGTCAATTTTTGTTTTAAAAATGCCATCTTTTGGAATGAAAAAAATATTCATGACGTCACTGATAACTTCACTATGACGTCATCATCAATTTTTTTAAATGGAAACCCCTTTTTTTTACACATTTTTCATAGATCTTTTTATCATATTAATGATCACATAAAAATATTTAAAAAAATTTCAACCATTTTTGAAAAAAATAAATAAATTTACTCAAAAAAAAAATTATTAATTTTCAATGAAAATATGGCAAGAAAAATAAATTAAACTAATTTTTAGTTTAAAAATAACAAATTATTATTGAAAATATTCGAATTGTTCTTTACACAATTGGAATTTTCTTAAAACTAATTTAAAATAACTTTTAATGAAAAAGGTAATTAAAATAAAATGTTTGAGTAATAATAAACTTTAAATAAAATTGTAATTTATTATAAATTTGAAAAAGCTTTTGATATTCAAAATTTATTGAAATAAAAATTGCCTTTATAAAAGTGCTTTAGTTGACGTTATTTTGTATGGCAAATAAAATTTTAAATCCATTTACCAATGCTTGAATAGCTTACTTCGTTTGTTTAATAATAATCAACAATTATTAAGTTTTGCGAAATTAAAAATGCCTCGTTTAAGCGAACGCGAAAGAATCGAAATTTTAATTATGGTAGGATACGGCGATAGAAAAAGAACCCATGGGGAAGCTTGTGCTTTGTTTAATGAGAAATATCCAAATAGACCGTAAATCTCAAGATCTACAGTAAGTAAGTTAGTAACCAAATTTTCAGAAACAGGATCTGTAGGAGATTTGCCTCGACAAGGACGGCCTCAAGTGAATGAAGAAACCAAATTAAATTTATTACTTGCGATTGAAGAAAATCCCAATATTTCAACAAGAGATATTTCAAGAAATAATAATGTGGATCATTCCTATGTCGCAAAATTATTAAAAAAGGAAAAGTATCACCCATACAAAATAAAACTCATACAAGAGTTAAATGAAGATGATCCCGATCGCCGACTGCAATTTTTTGAAGAAATGATGGCGCGATGTGATCAAAATCCAAATTTTTTAAGTAGTATAATTTTCTCCGATGAAGCTACCTTTCAATTGAATGGATCAGTGAATCGACATAATTGTAGGTATTGGTCACAGGAAAATCCTCATTGGGCCGTAGAATCCCATAGTCAAAGACAGGGAAAGTTAAATGTATGGGTGGGAATGATTGGCAGACGTTTTATAGGACCTTAGTTTTTTAATGAAAACCTTACTGCCGAAAGATACTTGATTTTTTTGCGGACTGATTTACTACCAGTTTTACTTCGTATTTTCCCCTATTATGAAAATCGCAAGATTCCTAACCAAAACACTTGGTTTCAACAAGATGGGGCTCCTCCACACTTTGGCAGGGCGGTGCGAGAATTCCTTAACACCACGTTTCCCAACAAATGGATAGGTCGGAGGTCGGAGGGGACCAATTGAGTGGCCTCCGCGATCTCCCGACCTAACGCCCTTAGATTTTTTTTTTGTGGGGACATTTAAAATCAAAAGTTTATTTCAATAGACCTAATAATTTACAAGAATTGGAGCTTAGGATTAGGACGGAATTGCAACAAATTGACGAAGAAGCTATTAACAATAGTATTCAGAGTGTCTACACTCGAATGGGACAATGCCAAATGGTCAATGGGGCACAATTTGAACATTTTCGTTAAAATTTGTTACTTGTAAATTAAAAATATACTTTTTTTTGTAATATTTTCATTGAGAATTAATAATTTTTTTTTTGAGTAAATTTATTTTTTTTTTTTTTCAAGAATGGTTGAAATTTTTTTAAATATTTTTATGTGATCATTAATATGATAAAAAGGTCTATGAAAAATGTGTAAAAAAAATTGATGATAACGTCATAGTGAAGTTATCAGTGACGTCATGAATATTTTTTTCATTCCAAAAGATGGCATTTTTAAAACAAAAATTGACCTGTCCGAGTGATTTTTACAAAAAAAATTTTTACGGAAGTTATGACCTTGGTTCCAAACTTTATCACCACCCTGTATGTACAGTGAGTGGTTCAAAAAAGCATTCTTTTCAGTTCAATTTTCTATAATGTACGGAAACTTTTTTGAACCTGTAACAGTTTATTGCATAATTATTTTCGTAATGAAATAAAATTGTTTACAATTCATTAATAAAAGGTTTCTTTATAAGCGGTAAAAGTTGTTTTAAACATGGTGAGTCGAAATTAAATTTTAAGCGATTCTACAACTAATTTACAGATAACAACTTCATATTAAGATACATATAGATATATGTCCGATTTCGCTTCGTAAGGGAGCTACAGCTCAAGTTGATGTAAAAAAGTATGTTTTTGAATGTTTATTGGAAAACGGTTTATAGTAGAAACTTCAAATTTGGTGTGAATTATAATACACTTTAGATATGCTTACAAAAAAAATGATTTAATGAATAATTTGACTTCACAAAACAAATTACTTTTACTATTTATGAATTTTTTTATATTCTTACTTATTTATTAACTTGGTATATTACATACTACATACATCGCCAGTTACCATTATGTGTATTATTTACACAAAAAATAAAAATGAAATAAAAAACTTATAAAATACAAATTTGTATCGGGGATAAAAGAATTGCTATCAAACCAACGCTTAAGCCTCATTTTCACGGTGATATTCTGTCATGAAAGCACTGTCATGATAGTCACCACGAAAGTGCTTTCATATGATACGATAGCGACTATCACACCAACTATCACCGTGAAATCGAGGCTTTATTCATGACGAAATTGATTCAGTAATTGATATAGATTTTTGGGATAAGGATTTAATAAGAACAAATTTCAGTTTAAAAAATATATTTGTTGGTCAATTGGGGTCTACACTTAAATTACACAATATGGTAACTGCTCAAAAACTTTTGATTCATTCTGCTTTGATTTGTCGCTTCCATACCTCATATTTATATGAGGTATGGGAGCGGGATATTTTAATATGGGGGCCTTTCCCCGATTATTTAATTTTAGATTTATTATAAAGACCAAGCTTAATTGAACACTTACATTCAATCAGTATTTTGATATCTTTTTTATAACAGTAAAAAAAATTAATTTCTCTGACGTCACAACTTCTCTTTTTACATCTGACAAAGCTGCATATAGTATTATTATTCCGTGGTTGGGTATTGTCGGCTGCAGACGGCTGCATTCGGCTCCGTCGGTTTTAATAACTATTAAGAATCGGGTTTTTATCAAAGACTTATTACAAAATGAGGGTGAAATCTCACCTTCCTCTAAGCACATGCGTCAAAATCTCACCGACGAATCAAAATTCTCTTGGTCTTCACCAGGCGAATCAAGATTCACGTGTGAGATTTTGACGCATGCGCTCGATGAAGGTGAGATTAACATTCACTATGTGGATTTCAGGAATCGATGTTCAGAAAACATAGAAGTCTTTGCTTTTTATAATAAGCTTCGGGCCGATCATGAAATTGTGACGTCACGAATTCAAAATTTAAATTTAAAAAAATACAGGGTATCCTGTAACTACACCGAGAACGCTTAACTGGTGATAGTAGACCTGAAAATAGGTCGATTTGGCCCTATTTTTCTCTATCCAAAAATACACCCCTCAGCAGTTATAAGCTTCTGAAGTTCATTTAAAAAAAATATTCTTTTTCATTGCTACCAAAGTAATACAAATTTTATGATGAAATATTGTGTGCGTGCATTTTTATAAAAAAAAACGATCATATGGTAAAAATTTTACCAATCCTCGATTACTGGAAATGGTTTTATATGATACCAAAGGACATAATACACTTAAGAACTTTTTAGGTATTAAAAAATTTTAGTAAAATATTTTTTGCTTTTGTAGAGAAATTCAAGAGAAACTTTTTTTTATCACTTACAAATTTTGCGTAGGAAGTGCAGTTTCTGAGTAACATTAAAAAAATAATTTAATAAATGGTAAGTAAGTTAGGCTTTTTAACATACATTTTTCAGAAAATATTTATTTAAATCCCAAAAATTACTATTGCGCTTACCCCATATTAAATGCATATTCGCATACTCATTAAACTCGAATTTAAATTTTAAAATTAGGAAATCCAGTTGAAAAGTTGAAGATGTAGCTTGTTACCATGGATACGGTTTTAAAAACACCATTTACATCATTTTTTTAATTTTATTCAAAAATAGCAAATCCTACACAAACTTTATAAGAGACATAAAATCTTTCTCTTGAATTTTAAATTAAAAATTTAAACACCAAAAAAGTTTTTAAGTGTTTTATCTCCTCTCGTACCATCTAAGTCCATTTCCGGTAATCGAGTATTGATAAAATTTACCAAAATGAGCGATTTTTATAAAAATATATGCATACAAAATTTCTTCATAAAATTTTTATTATTTTTTTTTTATGAACTTCGGAAGCTTATAACTTAGGAGTGCATTTTTGGAAATAGATAAATTCGGCCAAATCGACTTATTTGCACGTTTATTATCACCAGTTAAGCGTTGTCGGTGTAGTTACAGGATACCCTGTATATTGATCCAATTAAATAATTTATTAACCTATGTAATTATTTCCTATTTCCGTGACAAAAAAATTATTAAAATCCGTTTCACCTGGGAAAGACCCATTATAATATTTTGTAGCTTTTAAAACGTTAACTTTGTTAATTGTTTCATGTGATGCCACTTGGTTGCGAAATCCAATAGAACGACCAAGATTATTTTAATAAAGATAACAACTGTTTTTCGATTTTTGGCTTTGTGAAGACTTTACCTTCACCCCTTACATCATGGTAAGCAAAAATTATGGAGAATTTCACCTTACAATTGAATAAAGACAAAATTTAAAGTATACTTGATTTAAATAAAAAAATTGATAAAAAATGAAATTATACAGGGTAACCAACAAAAGTCAATAAAATTTTTGAATTGTTGTAACCTTTCATGGTCAAAGAAAATGTTTGGTTCAGAATGACATTTTACCTCTAAAAAAATGTGAGACATCCTGTATATGAAATGGTTATAATTTCTTTCTAATAAAGTTTCAATAAGAAAATAGAACTGAACAAGTTACGTAATTTTAAAACAACTTGTTGTAATCAATAAATTTACTATGCCCAAGGTGTTTATTTTTTAATTTTTCAAGTCTTATCAAATGCAATTCGATTATTTGACTAAAATTACTAAATGGTTATTATAATCTGTATTTTATTTCCTTTAGAGTCTCTCTTTTGTAAATAAAGCTCTGAAAGTTGTTTTCAATCATTGCACATTCATTAAAAAGTAACGTAAATAAATTATATTAAGTAACAAAAAAAGCTTAAAATTGAAGCTTATAAATAACTTTCTATCTCTTGAAAATTATTCGATAATATAAAATTATTGACTCAACAATAATTTGCAACAAATAAAATGCAAATAGAACAAAGCTCTCTAACAAAAATAAGTAACTGTAAATTTTTAATAATCAAAATTCTTAGGTTCACATTTTTGGAAGATAATTTTATGAAATAATAATACTAATAAATCTACTAATGCTAGATAAATCCCACTTTTAAATCTAGTATAAAAAACAAATGTATTTCTAATTTCTAATTCCTTTAAAATTGTTGGATTTTCCTCGAAATACGGACATTTGATGGGACCGCGCATCTCGTTTAAGTAACTGAAAGGCGGTCATATGGGTTTCAATTTTAAATACATTAATCATTTTTTATCTTTACAATTAAGTCTATTAATAATAATAACGTTTATTCACTCGGCTCATATTTGTTGAAAAAACACAAAATTTAAGAACTGCTATTTTTGTTTTTTTCTTGAATCGTAAGGAAAATGTTTTAAAGATTTTAAAAACTGTTTTTGATGGTCTGGTCTGAAAAATACATTGCATATTCAAAATTTTTGTTATTTAATCCACTTAAAATATCTTGTGTTAAAAACTTAAGGTGATAGAGAGTCAAATGTTGAAAAAAACGACGTACTTATCTTTCATGAATTTTTTTAAGTGTTTCGAATTGGAAAGTCAAAAAAATAAAGAAATATCAAACTAAAGTAAGAATTTTACATTCATTTGCAATTTTTGTTATTTATGTATCTACAACTATATTTGTGTAATTTTGTAAGAAAAACTTCTATATTTATATTTTTATTTTTGCAAAACTACGCTCATATAAATCTAGATACATGAAAAACAAAAATTGTTTATAAAAGTACAAGTCTTACTTAAGTTCGGTATTTTAATATATTTTTTTGTTTCCAATTCAAAACACTTTAAAAAAATTCGGGAAAGATAAAAACATCGGTTTTTCAATAAATGACTCCCTATCACCTTAATGAAAAAATAAAAATAAATACCAACATGATATGCAACTTCTTAAAAGTAAATAAAAGTTGCATACTATAAACTTATACTTCTGAATATGTAACTAGCATTACTTCTTTGATCTGAGTTTGCATACGTCATATTTAGTCAGTGGAGTAGCTAGGATTTTTGGGCCCGTAGGCAAACATCAGCAAGCCCCCCCCCCCTAGTCTTGCGAAACTACCCCCACCCCATTCAGCGAATTTTAGAGTTAGCGGACCGAAGTTAACGGACCTGTCATCTATCCTTCCCCATATTTTTATTGAAAATTAAATAAATAACATACATATTTTAATATTATACAGGGTCCGCCAAAAAAATGGAATTTCCAAAATATTTTTTAGACCATATTGAATTTAAAAACAAAATTAAACAAAAGTATAGTTACATATTACATTAAACGAGCTACCGTTTAAACATATTTTAAATATACAGGGTGTTCGTTTTATTAGTGATGCGGCACATAACTTTCGTTTTTTAAATGCAACACCCTGTATATTTTTATATTTTTGGATTCTACATTTAATTTGAGTAAACTTTTGTAGAAATCGTTTTTTTATAAAACTCGTTGTTATCGAGTTAGATGCAATTCTTTAATGGTTAAGTTCGGTCAAAAGATAAGATATTATTAGCTTTTTATAAATATTAGAGTTCTAACAAAACTCAAACCATTTTTTAAGTTTAAGTAACAGACATTTGCAAAAGTCGGGGATTGGCCAAATTTTTACCATTTGATCATTTAGTATTAAAATGCACGTAGAAAGTATCATTAAAAAATCTTTAGTACACCCTGTTTAAACAAAATATTATAATTTATTTTGATATCATATAGGTAAAAAAGATTTAGAAAGAAACTGACTCATTTTGTGATATACATGCAAGATTTGGAATTAGATACTGTTTTTCAAATTGGGAAAACAAAATTGTTTTCCGAATTTATCATTTATTGACATAAGTTTAGAAGGCGAATGGTCCTTTTAAAAAAATAAATAAAAAATACACCGACAAGTCTTAACTGATAGTAATAGTGATAGTGATAAAAGACATGAAAACCCTATTTATCTACGTCCAAAAAATGCACCCCTAAGAAGTTATAAGCTTCTGAAGTTGATTTTTAAAAAAATATTTTTTTAATTGGGGCCAAAATACTAAAAATTTTCTAATGAAATTTTGTATGCATCACTTTTTATAAAAAAAGGTAGTTTCGTAAAAATTTTACCAATCCTAGATTACCAGAAATGGTCTTATATGGTACGAGAGGACATAAATTTTCTTAGGAATAGATAAATGTGTAGGTACAAATTGACTTATTTTCAGGTCTACTATCACTAGTTGCCGGTTTAATTTCGAGAATTTTCATTTAAATTATTAAACAAATTATTTTTTAATAAAACACAATAATAATTACGAGACGCCCTGTATTTAACAATCTCTTTTAATTACCATAGAAGTCTAATAAATAATTTAAATTTTTATATAGTAATTTTTTATAGCATAAATTAGTATATGCAGACAGGATAGGTGGTTCATTTAGCTTGAAAAGTGGAAATTTCTCCGAAAGTAAGAGTTTTGGAAAAAAAATTTGGATTTCTTTTTGATATTTTTTTTAATAAAATCTATTAAATCTACTCTTATGGGGTAATTCTGAACAGAAAATGTTAACCGTAACAGCGATGTTAAGTTTGACAGTCACCCTGATGTCAAAAAAACGCTATTCTGTAAACTTTAATGGCAATGTAAAATAACATATTCTGTGTTAAAATGCATTGTAGATCTATATAATGTATTATTTTGATCAATTATACATTAATGTATTATTATTATTATTGTTGAAGTTGATGTTATTTTAACACTGAAAATATTATTTTAAATAACCGTTAAGTTACAGTAACGTTTACAGAATAGCGTTTTTTTTTACATAAGGGTGACTGTCAAATTTAACAGCGCTGTTACGGCTAACATTTTTGTTCAGAATCACCCCATTAAACTACGATTTTCGCGGTTCCATGAAAAAAGCACACACCGAAAAAAGCGCACATTGTAAAATGCGCACACGGAAAAAAACGCATTTCACATGGAATAATGATTATAAAACTTATGCTTGTATTATGTATATTATAATTTAATGAGCATTAAATAACACTGTAATTTTCTAATTTGAGCTCTATTGTGCCGGAACAGCAACCTGCATAACTGAACACATTACTCTCTCTATTCTCAATGATCAGCTGATTCCTGTCAACCTCAACAGCTGACATCTACTTGACATTTAAAACGCATTTAATTAGATCTGTGATAACCTGTGATAAAATGTGATATAACACTAATTTTAAAATTTTTTAACTATTTATTTATCGACAGTTTTTTATAATATTAACAAATATTTTAATCAACAAATATAATTTTATCCCACGTAACATTGTATCACCAAAGTTTTAACAAATTACAAGCGATGCCCAATCAACTTAAAGATTGGCTCACAAAATTAGATTTTAACAACTAAATTTTACAAAATAAATAAAAAAAAAAATTTTTAATAAGTTTTAACAGTTTTACAATTTTATCGATTTTAACTACATAACATCTAGTCAGCAAAGTAAAAGATCTAGTCTAAAAATCTAGTCAAAAACCAATTAACAGCCGCAACACAAAGTAAGTCTAAATCAAAATTAAAATTCACTAAAATTAAATAAATTAAAATTATAACCAAAATTAAATAAATTAAAATCGAAAATTAAAAATAAAATTTAGAACAATAAAACTTAAAACTAAAATATACTTATAAACTATACCACCCACAGATTGGACGTCACACCATACCCAAAACCTAAAATTGAAGGTGTTTGCCATAAGTCTTGGATTTGCAGTTTTTAGTAACATGTAAACGTTTGACCAGTTAGTACATTGTAAGTCAAACTTCAATTGTAATATCTCACCTTTTAATTTATTAATTTATAGATTATTGCCTGATGATGGGACAATGTCCCGAAATCGATTGCAAATTTTGGTAATATTTTAACACTCAAGTTGGACTTGACAACCCTTCTTGATGGTTATTGTCATTAATAAAAGTTGAATCAAGATACATCGAGATCTTGTGTTTTTTGATCTTCCTTTTTCCAATTTAAAGAATATAGTTTTCAAAAATTTCTGTTCATTTAAGGCATTTCGAATCTATTCGCTACAGGCCGACATCTCCTTAATACGACCCTGCTGTAATCAGACATTTTTTCTTTATTCAACAATATTTAACATTATTATTAGTTGCAAGCAATTTAATTCCTTGTAGAAATATTGTTGCCAATATTTTTTTTCAATTTAGTTTCTGCAAAGTAAAGTTATTTAGTAAAACGAATCGTTTTTTATTGCAATTTTCTTGGTATTTGCTTTTTGTATAAGAAACTATTATTTTACGAGATTTTTTTTAAATATGAATTGAAAAATATTTCAAAAAATTTCAAAGATTGTAAAAATTATAACTATACAGATACATGTTGTTTTTTATTAGTATACATATATACAGATAATGTTAATACAGTATGAATCTATAACCTATAAGTCATTTTATAGCGTATAAGTATAAGTTACCTCTTTCTTCATAAATCACCATTTTTTGTTTTGCTCATTACTCATTTCGTGTAAAAAGGTCGGTATTATTAAAAAAACCCACACTTCAGTTAAATTTAAATAAAAAGTTATATTGTTTATACAGGGTGAGCTAAAATGATTGTGGTTTGATAAGTAGGCAACCAAATGCGCGGGTTGGTACAACTAAAGATTTAAAAATAAAACCCCCTAGTAATCCTATGGTGTAATCAAGAATTCTAACCAAATATACAAATTTAAGTTATTTATTAACTTTTTATGTTTTTGAAAATAAAAACATAGAATTAGCTCTCTAATTTTACAACAAAAGTCAATTGTTGAAAATGGCGACCTCTCTTTTCGAGACAGATACTAACACAAAACGAAGATTTACGTAAAGTAGTCTTTATAAATACTGATGTTTATGAAACAAAAGGCACAATAACTAAATACAAAAATCTGAAGTATTGACAAAACGATAAAAATTCGACCCACGCCGCTGCTTTTGTGTAGTGTATAATCCATTCAGTTTTAACAAAGTGTCACACGGAGAAACGAATTTGATTGGTCGTTGTATTTTTCAGAAGCGTATTCAGATATTCTGGCTCGCGATTGTCAGTTTGTCAGAATAGGAGAAATATTAATTCTTTAATTTTTTAAAACTGTCGGGTACTGATACCGACAATGGTATTGAAAATTTAGCATTTAGCCCTCCTAAGAAAAGAAATCATCTCAGTGTTGAGGTAAAACAAATGATACTTAATGTTTAATGTGAACGTTTGGAAAAATCTACGGAAGTAATTGAAAATTTGGTAAAAACTATGGCCGCCGAACATCCTTAGAGTTGAAAGACAAAAAACCATGACGACGAGAGGGGGGGGGGGGGGTGTGTTTTCACTGACTTTATAATTTATAAGTACGGGGTCCTAGGTCCTACGAAATTTACTTACAATACGGGGTCCGACAAAATTTTTGTGCACGAGCATTTTCTCAACAACTAAGTTTCATAATTAAAGTAAGAATTTTCTCATTTTTATTAAAAATTTATTAATAAAATACATTCCTTTGAGGGTATTGAGGGGAATAACCCTTGGTGTAGCTAAATACGGTCCTGTAGAAGGTGACGTTGACATAAACTTGTCAGTCACTCTATCTTAAAATCGAATGGATTGTAGTTAGTTTGTTTTAATTTTGACATGGATTTGTGTTACTACGAACTTGAAGCGAACAAATTCTCCAGACTTTTCGGCGGGAAATTTGAATTGACCACAATCATTTTAGCTCACCCTGTACTAGGGCGCGTTCCACTAATGACTCGCAAAGCCCACGACGACCGCAAAGTCGTTCTACATAAGACCGCGATTTTTTCTTTCGTGCATCGATGGCGACCGCAAGAAGCTCACAACGACCGTATTTATTCGTGGGTTTCTGTGGTTGTTTGTTGAATGGTGACGTTTTGAGCTAATGGAACGGGAAAATTTTGCGGTCGTGGTCGTGGGCTTTAGTGTTCATTACTAGAACGCGGCCCTAGTGACGGGTTTAGGATTTTATTTTAGGGGGATTTTCATAATAACTAATCCCATTCCAACCAAGATGTAGATCGGTCTGTTCAAAGCGTATGGTAGACAAAAATACAGGATAAAAGTTGTCCAAGGGTTTTCTTAGCTACCCCCCGAAAAAGGTTATTCGCTCCGGAAACGCAGGTAGGTGGGTTTTTATACGAAAAATTCGATACTTATCCTTTTTCCAAGAGGTTTGCATTTATAGTACCATTATCAATCTTTTTTTAAGAAATTCAAAAATTCGCAGCCTCCACAAAATAAGACCGATTATACTTAACAATGTCTCAGATTGTGTTTTTAGTTACCCTAAATACACAGAAATATATTCGGTTCACCTTCACGAGTCTAGTGGCGTAGTGATTTTTTTTTCAAAAGTATTGAAAAATCTGGTTAAAATACTTGACATTTTCAAACGTCATTAAAGTACATTCTTATGTGATGCTTGACAGGCTTTCACAAGTCATTTTTATGTTCCTTGATTGGTCATGTTCATGCATTTCCGAGGTAAACCGGTTACAATCGGGTATACTTTGCATTGACAAGGATTAGAAAGGCTCAGTAGAAACGAATTTTAGATAACCCAATATACACTAACATTGTATTGTGTGTTGTATGTAAATTAAATGTCAAATTTTAAAATTATTTATTATATTACTATTTTAAAAATTTCGATGTTTGAAGAAAAAATAGCATGTTTTATTCGGAGTAAAAGAACTTTTTGTGGCTCGCAAGTATCCGCGGGACTCCCAGAGCTCCTCCCTACATGTTCGTCACAAAAAGTAGGTACTTCTTTTACTCCTAATAAAACTTTACTATTTTTCAATTACGAAAAAATCAATATTTTAACCACGCAAATAAAACCGTAAACAATTGAGATTTCGGCATTTTTTTACCCCCCTTCCCCTCCATACATTTTAACGAAAGATAGATCATTGGTTTTCGGGAAATCTTTTTAACACAAAAATTCGTTTGTCTATCTCTTTTCGTTTAAAAGTTATGATCCTATACTTATTGAAGATTTCACTTTTTGACGAAAAAAATCCTATGAAATGGGAATGTAAATTTTGGGTGAACCAGTGTCCCAACGATTGAGACGATTTTGCTTAAAATTTACAGAACACTTTTCTCGAAGAACCCGAATCCGGTGAATTTGTATTTTGTATTTCGTATTTCGTATTTCGTATTTCGTATTTCGTATTTCGTATTTCGTATTTCGTATTTCGTATTTCGTATTTCGTATTTCGTATTTCGTATTTCGTATTTCGTATTTCGTATTTCGTATTTCGTATTTCGTATTTCGTATTTCGTATTTCGTATTTCGTATTTCGTATTTCGTATTTCGTATTTCGTATTTCGTATTTCGTATTTCGTATTTCGTATTTCGTATTTCGTATTTCGTATTTCGTATTTCGTATTTCGTATTTCGTATTTCGTATTTCGTATTTCGTATTTCGTATTTCGTATTTCGTATTTCGTATTTCGTATTTCGTATTTCGTATTTCGTATTTCGTATTTCGTATTTCGTATTTCGTATTTCGTATTTCGTATTTCGTATTTCGTATTTCGTATTTCGTATTTCGTATTTCGTATTTCGTATTTCGTATTTCGTATTTCGTATTTCGTATTTCGTATTTCGTATTTCGTATTTCGTATTTCGTATTTCGTATTTCGTATTTCGTATTTCGTATTTCGTATTTCGTATTTCGTATTTCGTATTTCGTATTTCGTATTTCGTATTTCGTATTTCGTATTTCGTATTTCGTATTTCGTATTTCGTATTTCGTATTTCGTATTTCGTATTTCGTATTTCGTATTTCGTATTTCGTATTTCGTATTTCGTATTTCGTATTTCGTATTTCGTATTTCGTATTTCGTATTTCGTATTTCGTATTTCGTATTTCGTATTTCGTATTTCGTATTTCGTATTTCGTATTTCGTATTTCGTATTTCGTATTTCGTATTTCGTATTTCGTATTTCGTATTTCGTATTTCGTATTTCGTATTTCGTATTTCGTATTTCGTATTTCGTATTTCGTATTTCGTATTTCGTATTTCGTATTTCGTATTTCGTATTTCGTATTTCGTATTTCGTATTTCGTATTTCGTATTTCGTATTTCGTATTTCGTATTTCGTATTTCGTATTTCGTATTTCGTATTTCGTATTTCGTATTTCGTATTTCGTATTTCGTATTTCGTATTTCGTATTTCGTATTTCGTATTTCGTATTTCGTATTTCGTATTTCGTATTTCGTATTTCGTATTTCGTATTTCGTATTTCGTATTTCGTATTTCGTATTTCGTATTTCGTATTTCGTATTTCGTATTTCGTATTTTGTATTTCAAATAAAATAAAAAAAGTATTTTACCCAACTCTGGAAATTTATAAAAACTTTGAAATTTATTTACGAAAAAAAAATAAATTCGATTTTCATCAAACCGACCTTAAAATACGCCTATTTTGGGACTTTATTTGCTATTGTGAATACTTTTAGAGAAAATTAAGAAAAACGAAAATCCTGAAAAAAAATCAAGCCTTTAAAATTTTTTTTTCGAATTTTTGCAAATGTGATCCCACAAATAATAGATAATTAAAAGGCGATTAAAATTGATCACTCAGTTCCACTTTAGGTTCTTAATTTTTTTGACACCAGCTCGAAAAGCGAGACATTTTTCGAAATCGCGGGCGTTTTAATATTTTTACCCTGTTAGCTCGCAGGAATCAAAGTTTCATAGCTTATTAAAAAGCCCTTTAAGTCCTCTTAAATAGGAAAAATTCGTTTTGAAAATCTTTGTTTGTTGTTTGTTCCAAAGATACGAGCCAAAAAAATTAGGATTTTTAAAAAATAATTTTGTGCGCAAGCTTTTAATACTCTACTTAATTAAAAAACTCTTTGAACTAGTTGATGAGTAAGAAACTCTTATATCTTGAATCCAACTTTGTATCTTTAAGAGCATCTTCCAAGACGCCCGCGATAAATTTTCCATCGGAAATAATAACAGGGAATAGAAAAATTTAAAATTTTCACAAAACTTTTTCTAAATTTTCCACCCTTGAGCCTACGAGGAGCGCATGCTAATTTTTTTATGGGTGTTGGTATGCAGAATGAAAACGCGGAAAACCATTTTTGTTTCTTACAAGATCACATGACCGTTTGAGCCTTTTGGGACCGTGCGAATCGCATGCCTATAATTTTCAAGCTTAAATTTATTTTAACTACCTTTTGCTAAAAGGGCCAGCAATATGAAATCTGAGAAAAGCACAACATTTTGTGAAAATGGAAATGCAATTTTCCATATGATCGCAAAGCGTGCAGGGGCTTAGTACCAGCTTTACTTTGTTATTATAGGCTAAATATTCTCTTCTTCAAAAGGCATGCTGTGTGAAATCGGAGACCAAATACTGTCACTAGCTCCCGGTCTAATACAATGTTAGTGTATATTGGTTTGCCAAAAATGCATATCTACTCCGCCTTTCTAATCCTTGTCAATGCAAAGTATACCCGATTGTAACCAATTTAATGACAAACAATAAGTAAACAGTAACAGTTATTGACAATAATTTAGGCCCAATTTAAATAGCAAATGGCTTGAAATTTGCAAGAAAAACTAGCAGACTTAAAAATGTATAATATTACGAAAAAAATCAGTTTTGAATTGGCATAAACGATGATTTATTGATTGATTATGACTTTTTTAAAAGTATATAAACGCTGTTTTTCTTCAAACGTCATAAGAGTACAGTCTTCAGTGACGTTTGACAGGCTTTAAAATTAATTTAAAAGTCTTTATGGTCGTTGTTTCTATGGTCACTTTGTACTGCCTAGGATTAGAAATTACTACTTTGCACTGACAAGGAATAAAAGGGCGGAATAGAAATGAATTTTAGGCAATCCAATATTCACTAACATTGTATTGTGTGTTGTATGTTAATTAAATGTCAAATTTTAAAATTATTTATTATATGACTACTTTAAAAACTTCGACATTTGAAGAAAAAATAGCATGTTTTATTCGGAGTAAAAGAACTTTATAAGTTTTAATGATGCCAATATAATAAATAGGCTCGCTGCATGTAAGCTCTTTCAAGTTAACAGTATCAGTAATATTAATAACAGGATACTTGATCTTGTTTTCTCGAACTGCAGTATCTCAATTGATGAGTCATTTGGGCTTGTTCCCGTAGATGGTCACCATCCACCATTAAACCTGTCATGTTCTATTAATTTACCAATTGTTGACATAATTGATGACCAGCATCGTTATAATTATAAGTCTGCTGATTATGACTTACTTAATAACTTCTTCAATCAAGTTCATTGGGAGGATGTCTTACTTCAAAATAATCTTGAACAAGCCATTAACAACTTTTATTACATGATTTATACAGGAATTGAGATTTACATTCCAAAAGCAATCATAAGGCAAAAATATGATGCCTTTCCCCATTGGGTTCATAAGGATACGAAGAACTTATTAAAATCCAAAAAACAAGCTCACAAAACTTTCAAGATCTCTAGTTTAGAAAGTGATTATAACATATTTTCACAATTCAGAGCTACTTGTAAGGAATCCTTGGCTGCTGATCATGAGTATTATATAAAATGTGCAGAAGCTGATATCACTGTAAATCCACGTGCTTTCTGGCTGTATGTTAGGAAATCTTATCCCAGTAAAAAGTCTCTACCAGCAAGGGTTTTCTCTAGTGATGGGAATAAAATGGGCAACACTCCGCATGAAATTTCTAATATGTTCTTGGAGAACTTTAGTAAATACTACCTTAGCAACCAGATGGAATTTTTCTCCCACAATGACACTGAAGTGGGCAATGGTCCATTTTTAAATACTCTGCACATTGAATCCTCTCGAGTTTTGTGTGTTGTATGTTAATTAAATGTCAAATTTTAAAATTATTTATTATATCACTACTTTAAAAATTTCGACATTTGAAGAAAAAATAGCATGTTTTATTCGGAGTAAAAGAACTTTATGTGGCTCGCATGTATAAGAATTGACTGCATTACCGGAAATATTGCAATCTGGTCCTGATGAACTACCAGCGTTGTTTCTTAGGAGATGCGCATCCTCTTTAAGCGAACCTATCACTACACTATTTAATCGATCACTTGATAAAGGTGTATGTCCATTATCTTGGAAGGCTTCGTACATTACTCCTGTTTACAAATCTGGTGATAAAGCAATAATCGATAACTATCGTCCGATATCGATAATTTCGCACATTACTAAACTGATGGACAAATTCGTGGGCCAAGCGATTTCTAATACATTTCATGACATTATTATTCCTGAACAACATGGTTTTATTAAAGGAAAAAGTACTGAAACAAACCTTTTTGTCTATACTAATGACATTATACGTGATTTGGAAGATGGTTACGAAGTTGCCAGCGAGTATACGGACTTCAGTAAAGCTTTCGATAGAGTACCTCATGAACTATTATTAGTTAAGTTAAAAACGCTCGGTATTAAAAATCCTCTTCTATCCTGGATTAGGTCGTACCTCAATAACAGGACTCAGAGTGTCAAACTTCAGTCCGTCTGTTCAGAATCTATGGTGGTGCCAAGTGGGGTTCCTCAAGGATCACATTTGGGACCTATTTTATTTCTGCTATTTGTTAATGACATTGGCTCTATTATCAATCATTCCAAATTTATGTTATTTGCCGATGATTTAAAGCATTACAAAACCATTACATCCGCAGCGGACATTGCACTCATACAAACGGATATTGACGCTCTAAGTCATTGGTGCAAGCTGAACAAGATTACCCTAAACGCGAGTAAATGTAAATGTATTTGTTTTAGTCGCAAGATCAATGAAGATTCTATTAGCTTTCATATTGATGGATCCTCCATTGAATTGGTTGAATCAATTAAGGATCTTGGTGTGATTTTGGACAGTAAACTTCAGTTCTCTGAGCACACAAATTACATTAGCAACAAAGCTAACCAAATGTTAGGTTTTGTAAAGCGTTGTACTGCTAATTTTCCAGTGATCGAGCTTTAATTACCTTATAAAATTCACTTGTAAGGTCATATTTAGAATATTGTTGCTGTATTTGGTCCCCATCTTTTAACGTTTATATTAGTCAGCTCGAGTCTACTCAAAAGCGATTTGTTAAATATTTGTGCTATAAAACCAATACGTATTATGACAGTAATTTTTACTTTGAAATTTTAAATTATTTCGGCCTTTTGCCTTTGTCTTTATTATTGTGCTTGTTTTACTTTTAAAATTGTTAATAACTTAATTCATTGTCCATATATTTTAAAATGTTTTATTTTTTATGTACCTCTTCGTCAGCAGTATGTATTTTGCATAGACCATCATAGCACTGTTTATGGTCAAAACTGCCTTTTAAATAACTGCTGCAGGATTATTAATGAAATTTGTAGCAACATCGATATTTTTAATTGTTCTTTTCAGCTTTTTAAACGTAAACTATTTATTTATTTTAGTTCGTATTCTTAAGTATGTATTGTTAATATTTCTGTAATGTTTTAAAGGCATGTCCGTAAATAAAGATTATTATTATTATTAAAATGTAGTTTTTTTTAAATTAAAAATGTGAAAATTTTCAAATTTTTAATTTAACTAGTATACTAAAACTAAATCTCGTTTTCTCAGAGAGGGAAGAAGTATTTAATATTTTTACTTATTTTTCCAAAGACTTGCAGATTAAGGTTTAAAAAATAACTTTTAAGAGACATAATAGCATTTTTTAAGGATTACGCAGAGTATAACTTTGTTTCTCAGAGTATAAGTTGAGAAATTATACTAATCGAAAAAGGAAGTTTTCAAGTAGCATTTCCATGAACATGTATTATTTTCCTTGTACAATATTTTATCGAAAATTAAAAAAAGTAGGCGCCGTTCGCCAATTTCCCTAAAACTTGTTTGTATCTATACCGGGTAGCACGAAACTGGGGCCACCCCTTCTTTATTTATGAAAATAAAAATTTGAAATTTTAGTATGTTATATGGTGTAAAAAACGCATTTATTGAACTAAAAAAATTTCAATTTCTCTTTCGGTTTCATCGGAAATTACATCAACTTTCTTATTTTAAATGTAACACTCTATTTTTTGTACTAAGTATATTAAACACTGATAAGTGCTAAGTGTTACTATTAGCCCTAGTTTCATCGACACTCAGTATATTAAATATAAAAATTTATATTACCTATATATTTATTTTCAGGTATTAAAACTATTAAGAACTTTTTTAATTAAACGACAAAAAAAATAAATAAATTTAATATGACATTAAAAAATATTTAATTTCAGCAGCTAACTTCTCGAGTTATCCTTATATGATATAACAGACTTAAAAAATTAAGTACCTAACAAGAGATTTATGAATCAAGATTTGTGATCTTAAACTTGCCTCGTGGGTCTAATGAGTAATTCGACAGTCAAGTCGGATTTTGTTTCTTATCAATAATTCATATTTATGGACCCAGTCATTTTTTATAAATTTTTGGGAAACTTAATAACATATTTAAAGTTACTATACTTAATGATTTAATTGATTTTAATTACGTCAAGCCATTATACAGGGTGGGCCAACGAAAACGAAACAGACGAGTTTTAAAATAGTTAATAAAAAATTTTGAAAAAACGCTCGGACAAGTCAACTTTGGTTTCGAGGGGGACATATTATGCAATAGAAGTGTATGGACACAACCCCTAAAATTTTAATAGGGATGGTGGGGTAAGTAATACCTTGTTAGAAAGATCTTTTTACTCAGAGTAATATACAAAAAAAAAGTTAAATCGATCGATTCGTTTTAAAGATATTCAAAATTTAGCAAGTAGAGATTTCATGTTTTTTAAAATTGTGCTATGAACACCACGCCTTCAATTTTAAGTGTTTTGATAGGGTAAGTAATACCTCCTGGGAAAGATCTTTTGACCCAAAGTAACATACAAAAACATGTAAAACGCAATTTATTTTCATTTTCTACAAAAGAGAGATTTTAAAAAACAAATTTAAATTTATTCGAGGACAATGCAAAACATAAAACGATTTATAACCACATTGAGATTTTTTTTATCAGTTGTATTTTGTATTAGAGGTGATTTTCATCGTGTTAAAACTGTTTATGACTAATTATTAGAAATCAACATTTAAAATTTTGTGAACTTCTGTAAAAGCTTCTGCTAGCAATGGTTTATACAATTCCAGAAAGGGTTGAATTAATCACTTTTTATTTTAAAAACGATGAGAATGCTCATCGTGCAGCTAATTTATTTAATGAACAACATCCAAACAAACATTGTAACCGAAAATACGTTCTGGAGTTGGTTGCAAAATTTAAAAATACTGGTTCTGTTGGTAATAAGAATCGCGATCCTGGTAATGTTCGTCCAATAAGAAATGAGGTCGTTTAAATAGGTGTTTTGGGACAAATTGCTGCAGATCCAACTTTAAGCACAAGAAAACTGGAGACTGTGACTAACATCAGCAGAACAACCATTCGCCAAATATTGAAAGGTCACAAATATCATCCCTATAAAATTCATTTAATTCATGAGTTAAATGAAGATGATTTTGATAGGCGACTGCAATTTTGTGAGGTGATGACGGAACGGATAATTGCTGATGAAACTTATCTTTATAATATCTGTTTTTCTGATGAGTGCACTTTTTTCTTAAAGTCAACCGTTAATCGTCATAATTGTCGATATTGGTCAGATGAGAATCCTAGGGTATTTCATGAAGTTCACACTCAAACTCCTCAAAAATTGAATGTGTGGGTTGGAATTTTTGGTGACCGTCTTATTGGTCCTTATTTTCTAGATGGCAATCTAACAGGGGATATGTACTTGGATCTACTTCAAAACTTTGTTCATCCATTTCTTGACGATATTATCGAAAATGGCGATCGTTATTTAGAAGACCATCTGATTTTCCAACAAGACGGAGCCCCTCCTCATTACACACGCCCTGTTAGGGAATTCTTGGATACGACGTTTCCTGGGCAATGGATTGGGCGTAGAGGACCTTTGGAGTGGCCGCCGCAATCTCCCGATCTTACTCCCCTTGATTTTTTTCCTTTGGGGGCATTTAAAAAGTAAGATTTACGCAACGGAACCAGGATCTCTAGCAGAGTTACGACAGAGAATTATTAATGAATGCCGAGAAATTACTGCTGAAATGTTACAAAATGTAAGAATTCGCTTTGAGCAAAATTTGTACGTTTGCATGGAGGTTGGTGGAACTCAATTCGAACATTTAATAAAATAATAAAAACATCCTTGAAAGTGTCGGGATCGATGGGATTCTTTAAAGTGTTAAGTTTTCTTCAAAAAGATTAGTTAAGTTTAGTTTGGTTAAATAAAAAATAATGTGCAATACTGTTTTATTTTGAATTCTTTAAAACAAACCAATCGATTTCACTTTTGTTTTTTTTGTATGTTACTTGTTGTAAAAAGAACTTTCCAAGGAGGTATTATTAACTTACCCTATCAAAAGACTTAAAATTGAAGGCGTGGTGTTCATAGCACAATTTTAAAAGGTATGAAAACTCTACTTGCTAAATTTTAACTCTTTTTTGTATGTTACTCTGGGTAAAAAGATCTTTCCAACGAGGTATTACTTACCCTACCATCCCTATTAAAATTTTACGGGTTGTGTACAAAGGGCGAGGGATGAATGGATTTTTGAATCAACTCTATTGCAAAGTATGTCCCTCTCGAAACGGTATTACTTACCTTATCAAAACACTTAAAATTGAGGGTGTGGTGTTCATGGCACAATTTTAAAAGGCATGAAATCTCTACTTGCTAAATTTTGAATATCTTTAAAACGAATCGATCGATTTAACTTTTTTTTTTGTATGTTACTCTGGATAAAAAGATCTTTCCAACGAGGTATTACTTACCCCACCATCCCTATTAAAATTTAAGGGGTTGTGTCTATAGGGCGCAGGGATGAATGGATTGCAATATTGCAAAATATGTCCCCCTCGAAACTAAAGTTGACCTGTCCGAGCATTTTTTCAAATTTTTTTATTAACTATTTCAAAACTCGTCTGTTTCGTTTTCGTTGGCCCACCCTGTATATTATATATTTAAAATTCGTTGAATGACAGATATGAAAAAGATATAAACCTTGATAAATACAAGAAAATTCTTAAATTGATTGAATTTTATCCAGTGGTATTTTGAATCCATAATTAAAATATGTAAAATTTATCTTCTCCGAGGTTGATCTCGTGAGACTAGAAATGAGTTTATATTTTATATAAAAAAGGAATTAGGTTTAATTGAAAAAAATATCCAGAAGATAGCAAAATCGTTATGGTTGAGTGTAGCCGCATAAAGTAAACAAATAGCTTCTTAAAATGATTATAAAAAGATAGAAACATATATAAAACCTCTACGTCGAGATTTATTACTGCTAAAAGTCGTGTCTATAGGATTTATTCTCCAATATTGTGATAAATATAAATCGATTTAAATTGATCCCGCGGTGAAATGGTGCAAATAAAGTACGTTGCACCCGTTCAGTGGATGACACACGGAAGATATAAAGCACATTGTTATCCGGAAGATAATAAAATTTGTCGCTTAACAAACAATTATCAAAGAAACAAGTTAGCCTCGTGCGAGCATAAATAAAATTGGACTAGTTTCATGAAAGTGTCAACTCAACCAACCAGACGCAGCCAATTTAAGTAACGTTTTGCTTGAAATTTCGCGCAAGTAGTGATTAATGGTTCGTGTTTTCTGTATGCCCATCAATTTGTTTGTCATTAGAAATATTTACAGCGAATAACTTGTCAAGATTTGAATTTATTATCAATAAACTCATTAGGTACTAAATGATAGTTTCACCCGGTGGTCGTTTAAACTGTTATTTTGTAACGTGCATTAAACGCCCTCGAGATTTCTTGATACAACTTGGAATTAGCTGAGCAATTAACAGAAACTTAATTAACTCGCTGTAATATCTCTACTTGTATATTATTATGTTTATTTTAATATTAATACTTCCGAGCTGCTCATTTTAAATTAACTTTTAATTAATTGAATATAATTTTTGTCGTGAAAAGCAACTTAGAGTAATTAATGTGCTAATAGTTTTAATAAAATGTTTTTTAATATGGCCCAAATTGATTTTTTTTTGTTTTTTATTACTTGTGGGAGTTTTTTGATCTACATTAATTTTAAAAATGATCTAGCCATGATATTAATTTAAAATATATTATGATCTGCTTTTAAATAAAAGAATCAATAAATAATTAAATAAATTACAACACGCTTCAATAAAGAAACGATAAAAGTAACGGTAATACCAAAAGATCGATCTAGATTTTTTATTAATATGAAAACTAATATTAGTTAACTTAATATTCAAATTAATTAAATTAAAGTGGCCGCTTCTCGGCAACTCAAATTTTTAAGATGAGTTCTACATGAAAATTCTTTTAATTTGCTACTTAATTTTACAAAATCAATCAACCGATGAATTAAAATTGTAAAAATCTATGTGGCTACGGCTATTTGTTTCTTAAAAGTGATAATTTATAATAAAGCCTGTTTTAATATTTTTGTGGCAATTAAAATTCCTTTAGATCATCGTAAACCACAAGATTCCAATCGGAAGGCTTCTGAATTTATTATTATTTAAAAAAATTACACCATCGACGAAATTTCAAACGGTTCTTAATTTAAAGGTATGTTCCCCGTGTAAACATTTAGACTAGATTAATATATTAGACACTTTTTAAATTAATTTAAAATCACTTCTATTTCTTTAAATACTGTGAGAAAAAAAACTATTTCAAAATGAGAAGCTTTTAGTTTTAAATCTTATCTCCGATACCTGATTTATTACGAAAATTAAGAAGATATATTTAAAGAACTAATCAATTGTTTTAATCACGTTTTCCGAATTAGGGATTGCCTGTAATTGAGATGATCTGAATTTCAATTTTGCCTAATTAGGACAAATTATATTTTAATTGGTACACATTATTTTGAACGGTTTAACATATGATAATTAACTATACATTCTTTTATTTAATAATGATCACAGATCACATATATTTAAAAGTTTTGATACCAGTTATATTTTAATTAGGCTATCTCCATTTTCGTTTGGATTGTTCTCTACTAATAAAAATTATAATTGGAATCAAATTAATTAACGCAATTGAATATAAAATCAGTACTTTTTTGTTATTTTTGCAAAATTTAATTTCGTTTTATGTTAACATTACAACAAAATAAGGTCGATAGAAACTACTTTTTGTGGAGTTCCCAATAAAGCAAGCACTGGTGAGCTTTTCCACAATTTTTGGATTTTGGATATTATTTTACAGATGTGTGCAATTATAATAAATGATATTCCAACTTAAATGGTTCAAAGGATTCTATTATCAGATTTTAATTTTTTCCAAAAACATCCGAAAACTATAGGCAACTTCTTATATTTTTAAATGCTGACAACATGAGAAAAAAATATTTCAAGAATAATTTGAATTCATAATACAAATTAAATTTTTTTAGTTTTGTTTTTCTTAACGTTTTACCACAAATAATATTTTTTAATATTTCTCTTTGTACATTTTTTTGGATGTGCTTATTTATTAATTAACTTGGTGTATTACAAACACCGCCAATTACCATTACGTGTACACAAAACATAAAAATGAAAAAAAAAATGAAAAACTGCATTTCTATTATTGTACACTCCTGTGATTATTTTATTTAAAGAAGTAAAAATTTAAATTCTTATGTTATATAGTCTAAGAAAACGGATTTAATGACCCAAAAAATGTCTCTATCACTTCCGGTTTCACCGGAAATTACATCCATCTTCTCATTTTAAACGCAACACTCAATTTTTTTGTAAATATGTATTACTAAATATTGGTGAGTTTAAAATATGCATGTGACAAAATTTTGTTTTTTTTTCAAAACTTTAATAAAAAATGTATTTTTTTTGGTCAAAAAATTAATAAAACCTAGTCAAACTAAAATAATTCAGATACATAAAATAAATTAAAATTCATGAAATTCATTTGGCAGTTTTTGAGATAATAATTTGTATAATTTTGAGAATACAATTCCTGTCACTTTATGTCATAATTTTCAATGTATTTCTGACGTATTAATAAGTGAAAATACAAATATTTTCAGTCATTATATTCTCTTTCCAAATATAACTCGTGGTAAGAATATGAATCGATAATTTTATAGAAATGCTTACTCATTTTAATCTCAATCTTTGGAAAATGCAACTCGTGCTACGCACTCGTTACATTTTCCTCGTTGAGATTAAAATTTGTGCATTTCTAAAAAATTTTCGATAATATTCTTACCACTTGTTATATTACCCTTGAAAATACGTTTTTTGCAAATATTATCATTTTTTTAAATGTCATTTAATTGACCACCTCCCCTTAGATAGAGGACTTGTTTCTGATTACAGTGATGCCAACATGAAGGAGCTAATAAAACACAATCCAATTTTTTCTTAAAACTTAAAAAAAATATGTCACAAATATATGTACTTCCCAATGTTTAATAATGTGTATACAGGGTGATTCAAAACTTTTCCGCATCCTCTTAAGGGCAGATTCCTCACACGAAAATAAGAAGAAAAGTTTATTTAAACATATGTCCGATCTCGCTTCATAAGGGAACTACAGCCTTTTAAAGGTGTTGTCAGTTAGTAGGTTTTATTCGTTTATTTCAAAACGAAATGAAATAGAGTTCTGAAATTTGGTATGAATCATAATACAGTTAGAATACGTTTTCTTGAATTTCTTCAAAATTGTTGCCTGTTTTAAAAGGGTAGATTTAAGAAGAGTTAGGTTAAAAATGGTCATAACTTTTTTATGGTTAACTTTTACACGGTTTTTTTTTATAAATTAGTGTTCCGCTTTTAATTCTTAACAAAAACAATCCTTTTATTTAAAGTCGGTAGAATACTCCGAATTCGAAGAAAATGCATTTTATTATTTTATTGATGGTCAACACAATTTAAATTTAATAAAATCATGTTAGCCATGGAATATTTTATTTTATTGTATTACCTAAAACTGGTTAAGAAATTGAAAAAATCATGAAAACGTATCCTAACTGTATTATGATTCATACCAAATATGAAATCTGTTAATTTGTACTTCAATTTCTTTTGAAATAAACAGAAAAAACCTCTACTTACTGACAACACTTTTAAAAGGCTGTATTAGCTCTCTTACGAAGGGAGATCGGAAATATGTTTATATAAACTTTTCTTCTTATTTTTATAAGAGGAATCTGTTCTTAAGAGGATGCGGAATAGTTTTGAATCACCCTGTATATTACTCAATTGCCGAATTCGGCCAGTGCCCGAAATTTATAACCGCAACGCGTTTTGAACTAAATATATACTCAGAACCAAAGACTTCTATGTTTTCTATTGTTATACATAGACCGGACACGTGTCAATTTTTTGTATATCACGGGCGGCCATTTTAAAAGTGTCCATTTTGGCGGTAAATTTGAAATACTGGTTCAGATAACCTATAATACTCATAAAAACTTGTCAAATTCGATTTTCATTTGATCAGAGAACACCAAAAATTAAGAAAATAACCGAGGTGAATTTAGCTAATGCACCCTTTTAAAATGGCCGCCGTAGTTCACACTGATACACTTTGGGGGCGCTGGTGTCTATTTTAAAATAGCTGTGTTTTTCTTTATTTTACAAATTACCAGATACAACAAACAACTAATGCGATGGATTACGATAACTTCTCGGTTATTATTGGATTGAATGGTAAAAGTTAAACGTCCAAAGTTAGCTTATTAGCAGGTAAAAGTGGGAAATAACAAACACCTATTTTTTCGAAATGTCAAGCATGTCCGGTCTATGTATAACAACAGAAAACAGAAGTCTTTGCTCAGAGTAATTTTTAAACAATGTATCGACCACTGGGCGAATTTTAATACCGTCTAATACTCACTACGCGTTCTGGGTAAATTTACAAAACCCACAACACGATAGGACGGCGAAAATAAAAATAGGTTAGAATATAATAGGCGTTGTGGGTACAATTTCTTACCCATAAAGCGAAAAATATCGTGTATGTTCGATTTTCACCATAATATCGTATTGTGGGTTTTCTTAACCCATATAATGAACTTAAAAATTTTATATTTTCATAAATAAAGAAACGAAAGAAGTGGCCCTAGTTTCTTGTACACCTGGTATTTGTGAAGTATTTCTCATACTACTTATACACTCTTTTAATTGCATTCATTTTCAGTAAATATTTCAACCCTTCGTACTTAATTTTCGAAATCGGTATCATCTGTATATAGGCTTGTTTTAACTGAAATTCGCAAAATGGCAATAACGTATTTTAAGCTCTAGTGCGTCGGTGCGTCCTTCCCTTAAATTCACACAATTATATTACAATGATACCTAACAGGTATAAACCTTAAGTGTATTTACTAATTTGTTTTTAAATCTTTTTATTTTATCAATTTATCAATAACTGTTTATAAATAAGTAAGTAAATTTAAAAGGTTCTACTTACATCTTGGGTATCACTAGTCGGAAAAAATTCCTCTATCTAAATAGAGAGATTTTTTCTTCAAACGTCTTCTGTGACGTTTGACAGGCTTTAAAATGTTTTAAGTTCGTTGATTCTAAGGTCACTTTGTACTGCCTAGGAGTAGAAATTACTACTTTGCACTGACAAGGAATAAAAGAGCGGAGTAGAAATGAATTTTAGGCAACCCAATATACACTAACATTGTATTGTGATTGGATGTAAATTAAATGTCAAATTTTAAAATTATTTATTATATTACTATTTTAAAATTTCGACGTTTGAAGAAAAAATAGCATGTTTTATTTGGAGTAAAAGAAGTGTTTGTGGCTCGCATGTATCCGCGGGACACGCAAAGTTCGTTCCGCAAACCTACATGCTCGCTACAAAAAGTACTTCTTTTACTCGTAATAAAACAATATACTGTTATTAAAAAATCCAAAATTGTTTTTGAAAGTTCAGAAACTAGGTCTTTCCAATGAGATATTACATACCTTATCAAAACAATTATAATTTAAGGGGTAGTGTTCAATAAAACGCATGATAAGTTATTTAACACCTTGTAGGAAAGATCTTTTTACCTCGAGTAACATGTAAAAAGCAAAAGTAAAATCAATCGATTAGTTTTAAAGATATTAAAAATTTGAAATTTCTTTAAAACGAACTGTTCGATTAAACTTTTGTTTTTTGTATGTTTCTCAAGGTAAAGAGTATTACTTACCCTACCATCCCTATTATAATCTTAGGCGTTGAGTCCATACCGCACAGAGATGAATGGATTTTCAGCGCTATTACAATATACAATATTTATCCCTCTCGAAACCAATGTTGACGTGTCCAAGCGTTTTTTTTTTTCAATTTCCAAGCATCTATCCTGAATCTGATCTTTCAAGTGCCCATCTATCATAAACAGTGGGATACAGTTCATTGGGAATTCTTTTATAGAAGAAGATCGCCATTAGAGGTGCTGCAATTCCTGAGGCAATATAATTACACATAACTGTTATTGACTCTTTTCCAGCTTCTGACGGAATATATAAATTTTTGTAGGGTCAAAATGTCACATTTTATATAATGTTATGAAAAAAAACGGCTGGAAATTTCAACAAAATCGATTGACTACATCGGGAGATATCGTGTACACTGTTTTGAAAAAAATAGTTATACTTTAAAGTAAACATACTAGATGCAATTTCTACAATTTTTGCACCACTTTAATGTACTTTTGGAGCCATTGTAATTTTGAGTGTATCCTTCTAAACAACGTTCAGTCGGTTAATCTATTGTATACCGGTTTAATTATTTTGTGAACATCTACAGGAATTGCATTTTTATGCCTATAAGAATCCAAAGTTCCAGAGGCTTTTTGATATGAACACAGGTATAATCGCCGGATGACGAACTCACTACTATAACTTCATCAATATTTGGAATTTTTGAATAATTACACGCTTAAAATATTCTTAAAAGTTTAAACAATTTAATTAGCAAAAAAATCAAGTTTATGGAAGTTTCAAGGTTGCGTAACCCCTTAATGGTTCTATCAGTTTACGGTTCTAGCAGATTCCGATTCTAACAATTTCCGATTCGACCTCTTTTACGGTTCTAGTAATATACGTTCTAGAATTTTCTCATTCTAGCAGCGGTACTCCATTGATGAACAAAATAAACTCCTGTATATTTACTGGATCTGAAATCAACGATGAAAAACTCAGTAAATGAACGATTGTCCATTCACCGGATTTTTAACACTTTTTCTTCCAGTAATTAGACTGACCAATAAAATGTTAGTTGAACAATACAGGGTCCGCCAAAAGTCCCGGGACAGGTCTATATTTTTTAAAAAATTTGCATACTTATTACTAAATAGGTAGGTACTAACCTATCATAAAAACTACATTCTGAGATGGTTTAGAACTTCCCATCTTTTGGGGGGGGGGGGGGTCACGTGGAAGAACTACCCCATTTTTTTTTAAATTGCAACCCCTATCGAGTTTTAACTTATTTTAAAGAGATTGAAAAAAGAAACATATTCCTGCAAACCAGATGCCATTGTGTTGATTTGTTAAAAGTTATTAAGGATTAAAGTTATTAAAACAGCGTGGAAGAAAATCTAGCTACCATTGATATTTTGCAAAGAAAAATCATTAAATATTGTGTAAAATAGTATATTAAAAAACGAGTTTCATAAGTCGCATATTGTAGCACGCGTTCAATTTTAAAATACGAGTCGCGTAGCGACGAGTATTTTAATGAACAAGTGCTACAATCGACTTATGAAACGAGTTTTTTATACTATTTTTTCTATTTTGCGCCTTTTTATCTATTTAAAATAAAATATTATAGTTTTCAATTTTAGTAACTTTTCTGGTAGTTGGCAACTCTAATGTCAGGTTTGTCAAATCGTCAAATAACATGTAAATCGCTTGGCAACTGCCACTTTAAAATCAATAAACTTCAGTGCTACCGACTTCGAAAAATAAAATTTACTACTCAGTAACGCACCCATAGCAGTGCGGTACTGGCTAGTAACGCACTGCTGTCAGTGTCTTACTAGCGACTAGTAACGCACCAAAATAGAAAAAAGCTTTTTCCGACGACCATATGAGAAAATCGTATATGTCATTCATATTAGTAGTTTAGAAAATCTTTGATTTCAACACTAGTGACTTTGACTGTCCGTTTTGTAACTGTCAAATAGTTCTTGTAAAGGCGCTGCGAAGGAATTCCGAAAGCCCTCTCTTGGATTTTTTTGAACTTGCAAAAAAAGGATAGTTCAAATAAAAATTTATATTTAACCCCGCCAATATTACTAATTTTATTATTAAAATCATTATATAATTCACTTTTCTGTAAATTTTAAATAAAATAGGAACATTTTTTATTCGTTTCGATATGTTGCTTCCGTCAAAACAACGCCACCTACAATTATTTACATTTAACTAAAAATAATCGATAACTTCAATGTCAGCTGCTGTTAACATAGGTTATGTTATGTTGTTACTACAAAATATTAATAATGGTCGCAAAATCTCCGTGGTCGTCGGAAAAATAGCGTACACAACTCGCAGAAAGTGAATTTCGTTGCTCGTGTAATATCCTTACTCGGCTAGCGCCTCGTTCGGCTATTTTCACACTCGCACAAAATTCGTCACTTTCTAGCTCGTTGCGTAATATACTATTCCACGATAGGAGGTGCTGTTAGGGATGACTATCGCTCGACTCCATAAATCTGCATTATTTCCATCCATACCTTGTTTTATTGTTATTGGATCACCTTTATAAAATAATAAAGTCTGAAAAGTTTTAAAATCATTATTAAAATATTTTGAATTTGGTTTCTTCAAACGAGTGAAAGAAATGTAACTGTCATCTTTTTGATTTATTTCAGTACTGTTATATTTTTGATTTATTTCATTAACATAGTTTTCTGTATTATTTTGATTTTTATTTTCATCATTAGTTCAATCAAGATGAGTTTCTATTTTTTCTTGACTTTCCTCCACATCAACAAATGTTTCTGTAATCTCTAAACTTTGATGATTAAAATCCTTTGAAAATTCATTTTCTTTAACCAATTCTGTTTTCTTAAAATAAAATGCATTTTCATGAAAAATTATGTTTCGTCCAGTTTTTAAAGTCTTTTTCTCGGGATGAATAAGTCTACAGCCTTTGGAAGTTTCACAATATCCAACAAAAATATATTTTTCTGACTTTGATTCCCACTTAGTTCATTTACAGGAAGATTAGTTAAATTTGGTTTTAATCCAGAGCAAGCTTCTTCTGGAGTTAAATTTTTCAATGCTCTTGTAGGATTTCTATTTTTTTAAATAAACAGCTGTATTAATTGCTTCTGCCCAAAATTCATGACTTAAATTGGTTTCAATTAACATACTTCGAGCTTCTTCTACCAATGTCCTGTTTAAACGCTGTTTTTAGTATATTAAGCAACGAGTCAAGTATTATTGCACGCGTCCAAGTTTAAAAAACGAGAAGCATAGCGGCGTGTTTTTTAATGGACGAGTGTAATAATTGACTTATGAACGAGTTGCTTATACTATTTTTTATAATTTGCGCAAAAATTAAATAAATTTGGAAATTATTCGACGTACAAATATTTCTTTATTTTTTTAGCAGTTGGTGACAATAACTTCTTATTGAATCGTTGTTATAACAACAGAAACATAGAAGTCTTGACAGTGACAGTTTAATTTAAGGTTTCAATTTTCGATTTTAAGTTGCAGATTTTTAGTGTAAAACTAGTGATAAATTATCGTGTATCCTACCAGATATTCCGAAAATTGCAAAAAATAGTAAGACCTTTATTTTTGATAAATCTTGAAATATTTTCACAAAAATTAATACCACATATTTGACTTTTCTTATTTGACAATTAAATTTAAAGGTTATTTAATTTAATTTTTGTTGGAAATTAATTATTTAAAAGGAGTAAGGAATTATTCTGTAACCTACCAAAAATTTAGAAGACATAAAAAACATAGCAAGTACTTTAAATCTTGAAATTTATTTACGATAATCAATACCACAAATTTGACAGATCAATGCTACCAACTTCGTAAGCGGGTGCTATAATGATTGCGCTATGGCCCATTATGGTTTCGCTAGCGGTGTTTTAAAAGGAATATTATAGACACAAATTATAAAAAATAATTTAGAACATTTAAAATTCATATATTCTAATCCATTATCTGTTCTTAATATCTTAATCTTCTTATCACTTTCAGTTAAAGCCAAAGATTTATATTGTAAAAAATAATCAAATGCTTCATTTTTACGATATAAAAAATAAACAATTGTCTTTCGAGTAAATGTAATAAAATAAGATGCTCCACCAATTGGCTTTATATTCATTGGACCACAAATGTCTGACTGTATCAGTTTCAATTTTAAAGAAGCTCTTCTTGAACCATCCTTAAGAGCATCTTCCTAGACACCCGCGATAAATTTTCCGTTGGAGATAATAACAAGGAATAGAAAATCCATCCCATTTTTCTGGAGCTTCTTTGCAAATCATGACCAAATAACTGATAATTAATGCGAATCCCTAGAGGGCGCGCGAGTTTGGAAGGAAAAATTGTGAAAATCATGAAATCGAGCATAACTCAAGTTTCCCTCGTTAGATTTTCAATTTTTTTCAGATTTATAATCTAAATTGATTAGGCTACATCCTGCCAGTGAGTTACCTTCTGCAACCTAGTACAAAATTAATTAGAGGGGTCCAAAGTTAAGGTACTTTTAGATCATTATATTTTTTTGTACATTCTCCAATTTTGTTTCCTTCTGGCAGAAATTAAAGAAATGACTTCGAAATCATCTACAAAAAAAATTATACAAAAATGTTGCTCGTACTAGCTTTTTTGACTGCAGAACTAAACCACTATATTTCCCGTTCAGGAAATTGCTCTTAATAAATGGTAATCTAGTTTGATTTCCTTTAGCACACGTAACACATTGTTGACTTATCATACCTTTGAAATTAATTACAGTTTCTAAACCATCAAAAAGTACCTTCATATAATAATTATTTAAATGTACCTCTTATGCCATGATTCATTAATATTTTCTGTAACAACATTCACATTATTTGAAGATTCATTAATTTTGTACATTCCATTGTAATTAGAAGCGGTTGCCAAACAATTTCTGATGATAAGTCAACTTTCTTATCAATTATTTTACAGCCATCACAATCAAATAATAAAGCTTTTCTTTGTTTGATCAAATATTTAATTTTATATCAGGTACATGCATGACATCTTCAACAATAATGGTTTTGGAATTATCAAGATTTATTCTTACATTTCCTCTACCAACACATTTTAATCGTTCGCCATTTGCTACTCCAACCGTATGGTTTGATTCAACTACATAATTTTCTATTAATCCAGCATTATTTGGTAAATGTGTAGTAGCTCCAGAGTCAACATACCATCATTCATGCTCATTATGGACATTGTTAAACATTGCAGCAAAAAATAATACATCATTACTTTCTTAGTTTCACTTTTCTTAAAAAAATTATGTTGCGAATTTCCTGAGTTGTTCTTTTTTGGTTTCTTACATTCTGAACTCTTGTGCCCAATTTTGTTACAATTATAACAACGTATCTCTTGTCTTTTAACATTCCGATTTGCAAAAAATGCTGAATCATTAGATCATTTACCTCCTAACGTTTTAAGATTATCTTGTAAAAGTAAATTCTTGACAAAATCAGTTGTTGTCTTTTGAGTAGAACCTTGTATACCAAGAATTAAAGGCTTAAATTGTTCTGGAAGTTCACCAAGAATAATACCACCTACTGCTGTATCATTTAATGGTTCACCAATATTTTTTAATTTGTAAAATTTTATCAATATGCTCTTGCACAGTTTTACAAGAACCATATCGAATTTTGAATAAATTGGAATAAAAACCCACTAGTCTTACTGTTCCTTAATCTTCATAATTCTTTTCTAATATTAACCATGCTTCTATGGAAGTTTTGACCTTTTTAGTTTCTGCTGCTACATTCAGTTGCTGCTACTTTCATATTAATCTTTGCCTATGCGTGTAAGTCTAATTCAGGATCTACATCAGTATCTAATTTCGGTTCTATGCACTTCCATCAACAAGAAAAATTTTCATCCAAAATTTCCAGTCATTATAACTGCTATTTCCATCTAAATGTTTGAATTTAGGTAACCCACTATTAAATAAACTTATAGGGCCATAACCTATTGTTGTTATTATTTAATAATAAACTAAAGTTTTGAGTAATATACGAAATTGTACTATCAATCAAAATTATTATTGACAACTTGTAACAAAACAATTACATTAATCATATGACAGCATACTAATAATAATTAACAAAAACACATAAAACACAACAGTTATTTATGTCATGAGGTCCTCATGATGAGGATCGTAACGTCAATAATTATGGTTTAAGTCGTGAATATTTGCTAACACGACGTGAACCGTAATGATTGGTTACGATGCGACTTACATACAAAACTTTATTTGCTTGCATAAATCATGAAAAAATTTGAAATAAATTAAAATAATTTAAAATTTATTGAGAGCTTAGTGTCATCAATTTGGAGCCACCATAAAGTAATGATTATGGGCGTTTTCTATGATTTGACGTCTATAATGAAATCGTTACCATGGTGATTTTTTTTAGGGACCTCAATCCGACAAAGGACGTCATTATGTCAATCAAATTAACACACGTAAAGGTGACATCATGATATTCAAGCAGATAAAAAGCATTTTATGTACAACGAAGGGTTGCTTGTATCTCAAACACTTGAGTCAGTTCGGGAGATCCAATATATCTTCCGTATTCAGCAGGAGAATGTTCCCTAGTGTTATGAATTATAAAACCTAAAACCCATAAAGATTTGTATAATTTTGTAATGGATCATTATAAATAAAAAGAAGTATTATTCAAAAATTAGATTTGCTCATATGCGTAGTGGTCTTCTAAATTTTTATAAATATTTAATTACAAAGTTTATGCATTTATGAATCTTAAAGTAAGCAAAGGCTCTGAGCGTGCATTCTTGCGATTGATTTTGATACGGTACTCATAATTTATATCTTACTTATTGTACAAATTTATGGCCAAATTTATATAATTATTACGCTTCTTAAATACAATAGTGGCTATTAAAAGCAAGCATCATAAATATTTTAATATTTATCCTTTTTACTTGCAAAGCCTTCCTTTGTAATAATATTTTGGTAAAATTTTCACTTGAATAATTTTAGTAAAAAAAATTGGTAATATAGCTACTAATTATAAAGAGGAAGAATCTTTGTAGTCAGTAAGTACCACATCATCTGTAAAATTATAAGATATTAATATTTCATGAATATTAATACGCCTGTGTAAATGTCACGTGTTTTATTTTATCACGTGCGACTTTCAGAAGTGATAATTTAATGTCCTGAAGAAATTTTATACCTTCCCATAGTTTATATTAGCTAATGCTCATTAATAATATAAAATCAAAAACAATACTGAATAGACAACTAATATTTAAATATTACAATAAATTTATCAAGATACGCTATACATATTTTTTATTTGCATTTTTAATAGGCAAGTTTAATATTACAGAAAAAAGCTATTGGCGAGAAAAAATGTGCGAACACTTAGAATTCTTATATGGCAATTAACCTAAAATTAAGTGTATTTTAATTTGAGTATTATAAATTTTAGTTTAATTTACATTAAATAGATATTATGAATTTAATTTAAAGTTTTAAAAATGCATGTTGCTGAAGGCTATTAACTTAACGGTCATCATCCCGTGCCGCGCCGGCTTGAAATTGTTCACATTTTGGCGGACTTGAACAAAGTTAAATGTCTGTATAAAAAAGGAAAAAGGGTTTAGATTATTAGGTCTTTGTGAAATCTATGATGACGTTTAAGATTTTTATTATTTTTTTAATATACCTATGTATGCATGTAAAGGGTGTTTCATTGAAAACTTCAAATGTCGTTTATTACATAACCAAATTTTTTTTCAAAAAATTAACCGAACAGGCCGATTTTTGTTTTGATGTGGACGCATTATAAGACCGATTTAAGCACTCTCACGTCACTCCCTTAAGCGGGGGGCGTTAACCCCCTAATTTCTTAAATGGCAACAGGGGTTGAGTAATATATCATTTGAAAGCTGCTTTTAATTAGAATTTAACGGTATAAATTAAACTAAAATTGATCGATTCGTTTTAAAGAAAAAAATTAAAAACTCATTGCAATAAATAAATTTAAAAAATGTTAAATTAACCCAAAAAGACTTTTTTCACTTAGCAAATTATTAAATACTGAATAAAAAATTGAAGGTAAGATGCCCCCGTTTGGTTCTCATGAATAATTTAATTTAAAATTTAAACGCAAAAGAACAATAAATACATTTCTTAGTTATGTTATCCACATGATTTGACAGGTGTTTAAATCTAAATAAAATGTGATTTAAAAATTGAAATAATTTAATTTAGTGTATTACAAGTTTTCGAATTAAATAGATTACACTAACTTTATTACCTCCTAACCACTCAAAATGGTTTATTCTAAGGATGATCGAGTTGAGATTATTATGCTATACGGTGAAGAAAGAAGATATGCCCTTCGAGCAGCTACTCGTTTTAATAATCTTCATCCAGATAAAAATGTATCTGCAAGATATGTTTTAGATTTGTTCAATAAATTTCGTTAAATGGGTTCAGTAGGAAATAAAAAAAGAACTGGCGCCCCCCAAATGAAGTAGAAACGTTGACTGTAGTAGGCGAAACGTCTCTAAATCCGCAAACTTCCATAAGAATCTTATCTACATTAACATGACTTCAAAGTACCAAGGTTTGGAGAATTTTAAAAAATTTTAAATATCGACCGTATAAATTTTCATGTCATCAAGAATTAAGTGAAGATGATTTTGATCGCCGAATAGAGTTTTGTGAAGTATGTCTAATAGGCTATCAAATACTCTAAAGCAATTACAAAACATCTGCTTTAGTGATGAAGCAAGATTTAATTTGAGGGGTGAATTTAATAATCATAACTGTCGTTATTGGAGTACAGAAAATCCACATTGGATGCGAGAAGAGCACTGTCAGTATCCAGAAAAATTAAATGTTTGGTTTGGCATTTATGTGGACCATATTATAGGCCCTTAACAGGCGAAAAATATTTAGATATGCTGCAAAATATTATCGAACCTCAGGTGAGCGTGCTGGCCATTCAATAGTACCTCTACGGCCAATCCCACTAGGAAAGGTTTAAATATTGACGAACTGGTAACGTATAGTGTGTTGAAAAATTATCAAATTTTCGTCCAGCATGTCATTATTTTCTAAGACATGTGTTATTGTAGGTTAAAGTAAAGTAAATAGTATAGAAAGAAATATAGTATATGTATATTGTATATATATATATATATGTATAGTAAAGAAACACTCTGTATGTAAGTACTGTATTATAAGTTCTGGGGTTAATACAGCCAGGGTGTAACGTGTAACTGCTTTGTAACTCTCTGCACTCAAGTATATTAATCATAAATTGATAACTCCAAACTAAACTCATTTTTAGTCGTGGTTTTTATACCAATGCAGTTAAAAAAGGTTTTTTCTAATATAACATGGTGAGGTAAAAAGTAAAATAAGTCGTTTGGCAATAGTATATTACGCAACGAGCCAGTATTTTTCCGACGACCATATGAGAAAATCGTATATGTCATTCATATTAGTAGTTTAGAAAATCTTTCATTTCAACACTAGTGACTTTGACTTTCTGTTTTGTAACTCTGAAATAGTTCTTGTAATTTTCGATAGAGGCGCTGCGAAGGAATTCCGAATGCACTTGCAAAAAAAGGATAGTTCAAATAAAAATTTATATTTAACCCCGCCAATATTACTAATTTTATTATTAAAATCATTATATAATTCACTTTTCTGTAAATTTTAAATAAAATAGGAACATTTTTTATTCGTTTCGATAAGTTGCTTCCGTCAAAACAGCCCCACCTACAATTATTTACATTTAACTAAAAATAATCAATAACTTCAATGTCAGCTGCTGTTAACATAGGTTATGTTATGTTGTTACTACAAAATATTAATAATGGTCGCAAAATCTCTGTGATTGTCGGAAAAGTAGCGTACACAACTCGCAGAAAGTGAATTTTGTTGCTCGTGTAATATCCTCACTCGACTAGCGCCTCGTTCGGCTTTTTTCACACTCGCACAAAATTCGTCACTTTCTAGCTCGTTTCGTAATATACTATTGTATATAAAAGTATAAAAGATACACTGTAGGTGCAGGTTAAGACGCTCTAAAATGTTCTAAACTATAGTTTATTATAATATGTTCAAAACTGGTAAAATTAGCAAAACTATTGTGCTATTTATTTGTACTTTATCTTTTATACCCAGCAAAACGTTAACAAAACCAGCCACACTCGTTAATTTAAAATTCAAATGTAACTGTCTTATTTAAAGGCTTCTATACAGAGTGCTGAAATAGCAATTGTTAAACAAGGGTAAAATAATTAAAAGATTATTTGGATGGAAATTTCGAAATTAATGGCATATTGCATATATACGGTTCACCCGTTAATCTTTGAAGAGGTGATACTAGAGGTGATAATAAGTAGAATGACAAAAAATCATCTTAGTAAAACTTTCTTTATAAGAAAGTTACAGCCCAATGAAGATGCTGCCAAAAAGTGTGTTTTTACGATACTATTTCCAAACGGTTTACATTACACTTTTCATATTTGGTGCAGATCTTTATAAACTTCAGATCTATTATTATCATTTTTTTGAGATTTTTTGGTAGTCTCTGATGGGTAATTTTCAATATGATGAAGATAAACATTGTCTAAACTTTGCAAGGGTTAAATATCAAAGCTTTATTCTTTTAAAATAATATTCTTTACTGTATTTTATGCAAAAAAGATCATCTTATTCTAATCGCTAGGATGCACTGCTTACCCAAAAAAATGTATTTAAGATACATTTGCTAGCGATATTCGCGGACGACGGAAACGCCGAGCTTAGCAACACTGCTAGTTTGCTGCATGTTGCTAAGCAAAGTATTCCGATTAGCGTTTTGGTCATCCGTGAGGGAAAATTTTAATGCGTTTTTTGGGTGCATCCTAGCGAGTTAGAATAAGAGGACCTTTTTTGTCTAAAATAAAGTAAAGAATATTATTTTGTAAGAATAAATCTTTGATATTTAACCTCTGCAAAGTTTAGACAATGTTTATTTTCAACCCTACTAAAAATAACCCTTTAGAGGCTACCAAAAAATCTCAAAAAAATGATAATAATAGATCTAAACTTTATCTGTACCAAATTTGAATAGTGTAATGTAAACCGTTTGGAAATAGTAGCGTAAAAATATACTTTTTGGCAGCATCTTCAAAGAGCTGTAACTCTCTTAGAAAGTTTTACTAAGATGATTTTTTGCCATTCTACTTATATTCACTTCTAGTATCACCTCTTCAAAGATTAAGGGGTGAACCGTAAACACCCTGTATACTTGGCAATATTGTTTTAAAAGTAGACTTTGAAAATACCATTTCTTCTTATTATTTAATTTAAATTATTGATTATTATGGTTACATCTAATAAAGAAGATAAAGTTAAAATTAAAATGAATATTTTTGTTAAGAAATGCAATTATCTTTATTTTCAAGCGTAGAGTGTGCCCCCGACTATTTTGGCATCCCGTATAAAAAATATTTGGCCAAACGACTTATTTATTGAGTTTTACATCCTGCCAAAAAAGTATAAACTTAAAAATCACCTTATATACCTCCTTGTTTTTTCTTGTTTTAATTTTAACATGGGTGGCTCAGGTGTTAGGGACAACTGGGTACCCTTAATTTTAAGACAAAAACTTCATATGTATAAACATATTTCGCTTTCTAAGGGAGCCACAGCCCTTCAAAGGTGGTATCAAAAAGAACGTCTTTGGAAAAAAGTTCGAGTTCAAAAATAGTTCGGATTCGAAATAAGTTCAAGTTCGTGTTCAAAAAAAGTTCGGAAAAAGTTCGATAATATTAAATTTCGGCCGCTGGCCGAATTCTGCAATCGATTACAAAGTACAATATATGCTGGGTGTCCACGAAACATGGGGCGAACCTGTAATTTCTTTATTTATGAAAATAAAAATTTTAAATTTTACCATGCTATATGGCATAAAAAATGCTTTATTTGTTGTATATATTATTAAAAATTAAAAATTGGTAAGTTGTAAGTATGATTGTGACAAAAATTTTTTTTTCTGAAATTTGGATTTTCTTTTGGTAACGTTTTTAATAAAATTATTAAAACTACTCTTAAATAATTTAAATATTTACGTAAAATAAATTGTAAATTGTGAAATTCATTCGGTCGTTTTTTGAGAAACTATTTTCTATAATTTTTAAAACGCGCTTTTATGCAAATATCTTTTTTTTCAAATTGCATGATAATGAGACCACCCCCTATTTAGATAGAGGATTTGTTCCGATTACAGTGATACTCAACATGTACGTTCGGACATTATTCAGTTCGAACATTATGGAGTTCGAACTTTATTGAGTTCGAACTAAATCAAGTTTGAACCTTATCGAATTCGAACTTTATCGAGTTCGAACATTGTCCAGTTCGAGCTTATCGAGTTCGAAGTTTATCCAGTTCGAACTTACTATGTCGAACGGGTTCGAACAGTTCGAACTTTCTATTTTTTAAACTAAGTTCGAACCTCAAAAAGTTCGGTTTCGGTGAACAGCACCAGTAATAAACAAATATCATGAGAATCAGTGCATTTTGCGCGGCAACAGTGTATGGCTGTATCAAAAAGCAAATAAACATCCAATGACTGGTCCATTCGCTCAGCGAAATAGGTATTGAAAATATTGACGATGAAGACCAAGAAGAACAAGAACAGCTGGAATCACACAGCGGCCATGAGTGCAAAAACTATTGTGCAAAGTTTGGTGTTTTTGGTAATGAGTTTAATTCTGATGTAATTATAATCAATCGAAAGCGATTTTAAGTTTTAAGCTAAGCATTTCAATGAAAAGAGCAAAAATACACCAAAATTACTGATTAATAAAATTAATGGTTGTGATATTATACAATATTGTTGAAAGATATCGAGAAAACAAAAGAAACATTCTGACGTCTGACCCAACAGAAGGTGTTCACAAACACAGGATATCTCTATTGTGTCCTAGATATTATTGAGCGTGATTGTATATGCTGTTATAAACTATCTTTAGCTTGTCTCTGAGTTGGTACGTGCGTACCTAATGCAAATGTACAATCACAGGCAAAAATATCGAGGACACAAAATAGATATTCTTCGCAAACACGAAATCACACCAAATTTGAAAGGACCCCGCCTGCATCTAAGTGGTATTCATTTCTTTCAAGTTTCGTGTCATATTGTGTCTGCGATTGCTTGCTATTGAGTCAGAATATTTCTTTTGTGTCCTCGATATCTTTGCGCATGATTGTACATACAGTACCGTACATAAGTATTTGCCCCGATGAAGTATATATATTATTTCTACATATTAATTGTATAATTTTCTTCCGAAACTAATAACTTTCACTAGTATTATTTTTGTATTATGAATATTATGTGTATTATACATATGTATTTCATACTCAATGTTATAGATATTATATGCGATTTTTATGTGATATTTTATTATTGGCTCATATTATGTAATATCATCAGATTATTATTCGTATTATTTGAAGTATTATCATATTATTGATTTTACGGTTTTTACTGATATTGTGTATTACAAACTATATGTATTACAAAATATTACGTAATCATTATAATATATTATAGTATCGATGTATGTACATGTATTATTCGAAGTTGTTGCCCCCTCGATTTGACCACCTATAAATTTTGAAACTCCTTCCTAAGAAAAATAAAGAAATATTCCGCAACGAATATGTTTATTTGTCAAAATTTAACACCTTAGTCGCATCGATGTGTTTTTATATTGCATCAGCGTGTAATCTAGATTGTAGGCATTCTGTTAAATTATTTTCTTTATGGAAATTAGTAACTGGAAAAGTTAATAATATCAAAAAACACAACATTCAAAGAGAGATAAAATGTAAGTTATACTTGAATTAGACAATTTTTTTTATCTTAGGTTCATTATATCTTACAGCGTGATACAATAATATATATTAATACTGGTCAAGCATGACCAACTATTAAATTTTTCTATCCTAACTACTACTTAAAAAACAAACTTAAAGCTAATTGTTCACCCAATGGCGCCCAATAGATTGTTCTGTTTTGCTTATTGCACTACGTTTATCCCTCACTTCGAATTTAACACTCACAATTTACACTAGTTCAAAACGTTTGTTTCTTTTAAGTCTTCTAATTATTCCGCTGTTATCCAGGAGCTGGCTAGCCTCAGGATTTATGTGGTCTAGGAGTCTGGATTCATGTTTGCCAGCAAATCGCTTGATTTCGCTGGCCACATCAGGAACGTTGAGGTCACGATGAATATCACTGTTCCGTGTTCCGTACATACCATGGCGAATTCACCATGTTACGAAGAACTTTATTTTGGAACGTTTGTATTTGTTTAATATGGCATTCTTTAGCACACCCCCACAATTGTATGCCATAGAGCCATATTGGTTTTAAGGTTTGGTTGTAAATCAACACTTTATTGCCAATGGACAGCTCCGAGTTCCTACCCAGGAGCCAGTACATTTTTCTATATTCTATATTTAATTCTTCTCTCTTCTTTTATACATGCACCTTCCAACGTAGTTTCGTGTCTAAGGTCATCCCTAGGTGTTTGGTATTTGGCAATATTTTCATAAGGGATAATATTACCATTTATTGTGACTGGCGGTAACGTAGTTACTTTTTTGTTGGTGAAATTTATATGAGTAGATTTTATTTCATTCAACTTCATCTTCCAGTTTTCAGTCCATTTTAATACTTTGTTACAAGCTTGCTGAACTTTTTCTGTTGAAATGATATCATCTTCTCCTACTGCCAGGATTCCAGTATCATCAGCAAATGTGGCAATCTTGGTATCTTTCGACTCTGGTATGTCAATCGTGTATAATAAGTACAACAACGGGCCTAGTACACTACCTTGGGGCTCCTTTTATTTCTTTGAGTTCGTAGTACTGTTCTTCCAATTTAATTCTAAATACCCTATTAGAGATGTATGATTGTATTAGCTCGCAGTACTGTGAGAGAAGGATTTTTTGTGACTTATGTAGTAAGCCCTCATGCCAGACCTTATCAAACGCTTGTGCGACGTCAAGGAATATTGCTGTGCACACTTGTTTTTCTTCTAAAGCTTTTTCTATTATGTTTGTGATTCTGTGCACCTGGTCAATGGTTGAGTGCATGGTTCGAAAGCCGAATTGGTGATTGGGAATCAGTTCTTTTGTTTCTATTATTGGCTTTATTCTTTTGAAAAGTAGTTTTTCAAATAACTTTGAAATTGTAATTGTAGGTAGTAATGAAATTGGTCTGTACGATTTTACCTCGTTTGGGGGTTTCCCTGGTTTGGGTAACATTATTACTTGTGGTGAAGAATGATTCGAATTACAACTATTACTAGTAAAAGAAAATAATATTTTTTACAAACCTATAACAAACTCGGTTTTCAAGATATCAATAGCAACTTTCTTATTTTAACTGGGTATCATATTGGATTTTTCAACAAATAAATTGCATTTTCTTTTCTGTTTTCAACGATATATTACAATCTATGTTTGAAGTAACAGACTATGAAATATTTGACATTATTTGATTTAATTGAAGTAAGCCATGATATTTTGATAGGTCTTCTTTAAACAAATGACGATTCAAGCTGTCACTTTTGATTATTATATCGGTTTATTGTACATCAAGTTATAATTAATAAGTTTTATTTATTGATTAATCATTTCCAAAAATCGACCTTTCCGCTAACTCAATGAACAATATGACATGTTTTGGATTTATATTCTATACAATAATGTAAAATTGTGATTTGCTTAAAGAAGTCCTGTCAAAAAGTCATAGCTTACTTAATTTAATTCAAACAATATCAAATATTCTGTAGTGTATTACTTCATGTATTGTAATAATAATAATTCGTTGTTATCAAAAAAATGCAATTTAAAATTGAAATTGAAAAAAATCAATATGGCGTCCATTTAAAATAAGAAAGTTGCTATTAATATCTTGAAAACCCAGATTGTCATTACGAAACAAATAATTTTAATCCGAAACATTTTTTTTGGAACTTTTCTAGTTAATCAACATTTTAAAAACTTAAATTTTTCAGTTTTTTTTCGTTTATCTTCGGAATGGCTAGGAATTTTTCCATTTGAAAAACTGAGTTGGGGTTAGAATAACCAAGAAGAGGACCTCCAGGTGGAAAATAACTATTCCTAATCTGAGAGACTCCTTTCAAACTACACACTTTTTTACTTCAGTTTCTTATAAAACTCTCACTTTTAGATATATTTTCACATTTCAGGTTAAATGGACCAACTTTTCAGTGATTTTTTTAAAAGTCACATTTTAATATCAAAGTCTAAAAAATTATTAAATTTGTTTATTTTGAATTAAAGGGTATTTTTTACTAGTAATAGTTATGAATCGAATCATTCTTCACCACATCGTCAAACTTAATCCCAAATCATCGGCATCGGCAAGTTTTTTCATTTCTTATTTTTTTTACCTAGATGCACTTTGTATTTTCAAAATTGCCACATATTGAGGTGGGAAAATACTTATGGTCGGTAGTATACGTACATAATACAGACATATTTTCGTTCCTTAAAGTTTTTTTTAAACCAATATTAAAGACGATAGTCGGCGAAATTTTGTGAGCGTAAAATGTGACTCTACGGAATACCATTTTTTAGACAAACCAGTAAATGAAATTCTGTTTTTTTTGTAGTAGTAGTTCATTAATACTTGGCATAACATGTCTATTATTTTGTTTTTGTATTTTTTATTGAATTTTTAGATTTATAGACAATCAAATCTGACCTAAAAATAACCAAGTTTTGCTTGCTGTTTTAAACCTTATACTCGATATAATCGGAAAAACAGAATAACACTTTTGTGAAGTTGTGTATTTAAATAAGAGAAAATTTTACAAATCTCAATTTGAAGGTCCCTTGTTAAAGAAAAATGGTATTTTCTAGGACCAGGTTTTTTTAAAAGTGCCAATTTTACTGCTGCCGTATGAGTATTTGGTGTGACTTACAAAAACAAAACCAGAAGAAATTGGTAGCCACAAGACTCTTCTGTGTACCAAAAAAAGAAATTTTAAAAAAGTTTCAATAGAAAAAAAATTATGAGCAAAACCCCAAATATCAAGCGAATTTCAAAATCAAGCGCTCGCATTTGCCGACTATCGCCTTAATTGAGTAATTCATAATGTAGTTGTTTGTAATTGCAAACACTTTATTGAAAAAATAAATAAATAGCTATATCTTTTAACAAATAACATCAGTTATTGTATATAGCTAGTGTACTTTCGAATCGAATCGATTCATCGTCAGACAAAAACGCAAATGGTTTAATGAAAGATAAGAAACAATATTTACCGAAAAATAGTATGTATAAAAAATATGAGCAATCAAAAAATGATTGACAATAAATAATAAGTTTGTTCTATTAAAATAAAAAATGTGGTCGAAAATAAGGAACAGAAGTTTCATTTTTCATTTAATAGACCACATTTACAAATAATTTTAGAAAATAATAAAGTTACAAAAAACTAGAGTTTATTTTCTTGTGATTGTGGCGAGGAATTAAAGAACACCCACACTCAATTGGAGAGTTCAAAAATTATTCAAATTTTGTGTGATTAAAATTTTAAAGCAAAATATTCGTTACAATTTTACATAATTTAGACAAGGGACAGAAATTGAATGCAGCGGAATCTATTGAAATTAATATGTCACAGCGTAAAGGAAATAACTTAAACATTATCGAAAATTTTAATTCAACTTAGTAAAATTAATCTATAAGTATTTTGATTTTAATAGAAAGTACAGCCTTCTGTGACGCTTGTCAAGATTTAACAAGTCATTTTTCTGTTCGTTGAGTCATATTCGTACATTTTCTGCGTAAAGTTCGTACAATCGGGTAAACTTTGTATGTTCGTCGAAGAACTATTTTCTACTGTCTACTCCTGTAGAAATATAAACTTCACATCGTCTATAGACCGGGAGATGGTGACAGATTTCAAGAGACGACCGCGTGACCATCATATGGAAAATTCAATTTTCATTTGCGCAAAAAATATTTATTTTTATTGTACATGGATATTTAGTTTTAAAAATATCAACAAATGATGAAAATGAACTAAATTTAATTGCAGTGGCGAGTATAAAAACAACTCAAATTAAACAAAAAAAATTAAACCATGAAGAAATTGGACCAAGAATTTGAATCCACGTTTTTCTAATTATTTTTTATATACCTTATTTTTGATCTCTATTCTTTATTCTCTCTATTCTTTTAATTTAGAATCTAGAAAACTTATGAATTTCTATAAATTCGGTTAAAAAATCTCTTGTATAGCTCCTAAATCAGCCATATTTAAGTACTTAAATTTTATTTTAAAATTAATTTTTGATGACACCGCACTGTCGCAAGTCTCTGGAAATATGTAGGTTTTGGCCACACACAGGCGAACATGTACGGGCGCTTATGTTTCCACGTACATAAATTCAGTCAGGAACAGAAAACATGTATGACGGACTTCTTAAAAAAATTTAAGTACGCCCGCACATGCTCGTCAACATGTTTCATAGTGTATGGGCCCCTATAGAGTTTTGCCTTTTGCCACAAATCAGTATATCGGTAATAACAATGTAACCAAGTTGTGTAGATATTAAAGAATATTATCACTAAAAAACCAAAACCACCCTCTTTCAATTAATGATAACAAAACAATATAAATCGTTGATAATAATATGGTAAATAAAAAAATAATTTATTTTTTCAATTTTCTGGTAATTTTTGAAAATAAAGCCAATTAAGGGGATGTTTTTCTTCTCTTCTGAAACTACATTATTATCATTACAAATCATAAAAGTTTTGAGTTCCCAGTTATTTTCCTTCACTTACCAAATCAGTGCCAAAATACCCTTTCAGGTTGTAAGTAGATGTTTATAAATTTTATGTAATTTTTTTTATTAATTTTGGATATTTGTCAGAAAACTGAAAAACAAAAATTATTTTTAATTTTTTTTATTAAACATTTGTCAACTATTTCTGTTGTTTTGTTATTACTAATTGAAAGAGCACAATCGGACAATGAAATTTGTTCTAACTCTGAAGTTTTATTTTACCCACTACGAACGAGAAACCTTGTAAATCACCTCAAGACCGTATGACTCTTGCGAGTTTAAGGACGTATGACACAAAAATTATTTTTTTTCATTATTATTTTATAAATTTCGCGTTTTTAGAAAAAACATGGTATTATTCGGAGTAAAAGAAATTTTCACGGCTCGCATGTATTTGCGGGACTCGCAGAGCTAGTCCCGCAAATTTACATGTTCGCCACAAAAAAGTACTGAGTCCGGATTTTGTTTGTTGGCGAGTTTTATGAACCCGCCAAAACGTCATGATTTTCCGCCAATTCGTCATTATTTACATTGTTCTCTTCGCCGGAATGATGACGTTTTGGGTTTTGGCGAGTTTTAGAATCCGCCGTACAAACAAAATTCCACCTCTGCTTCATTAAATTCAATATAATGCTATTATGATTTTTTTTATATTTAAAAATGCAGGTTTCTATTTAAAAAAATTGATTGGGGATTATAAACTACGGCCAGTTTCAAACTAGAAAATATGTAAAGACCAATAAACAATAGTCAAAATAGAGTTGAAAACAGTGCAGTGGCGGATTTAGGTAGGCTAAGTAACCTATAGCATATGGCGGGAAATTCCGGGAAGGCGACAAAAATTGGCGAATTATCTGTTTCAAAATTAAATACATATTTTGTCCATGTCCAGTAAAAGATCCTTTTTTCTCTATGACTGTGGAGAAAAATGTATCAGCCTACAAGTAAATCAGCCACTGCAAAAGTGGAGACACTCAACACCCTAAATCCTGTAATAAAAAAATTAGTTTTGCAAAGATGGGTTTTTTTTTCATAAGGAAGGGATATTTTTTTGCTCTTTGAAAGCGGGATTCTTGCAACAACAAAAATTGAAACTTTAAAAATACAATCATAACTTATTTTTGAATACTTATAATTGTGATTATTATTGGATCTGAAAAGAACCCACTAAAATCTAATACATGGAATGAAATTAATTAATTAAATAAAATGGTTTCGTTTAAAAAATGCTCCTATTTAATTATTAAACCGTCATAAATAATATGAAGCGCCTCCCCTTCTTCAAAATCCTTGACAGTGGCAAAGAAATCACTTTGTATCTGAACCGAAGTCTTCACATTAACGGTGGCAGTGGCCAAGATTTCTGCTACCACTTCTTCCGTTTAACATTCAGCACACGCTGGTCATCTTTAGTAGTCCTCAGCATCTCGCAGCTAACGCCGAAGAGAATAAGTCTCCCCGAGACCGCGATTAACTCGCGACTATATCGCGTTTCAGCGTGTAATCAAAACATTCCTTATAGATTTTAACTACTGGATTAGAATTAAATATGTAAACTAATCTCACTAATATCTATAATTAAGCGATTATAAGTTCCGCTCAAGTCTAGGTGAAACGCGACCAATGTAGGTTTATGACCAATAAAAAAACCATTGATTCGCCAAAAACTGGTACCAATCGATTAAAAATTGTGAGTAAGTGTTCTAATTCGCAGGAGATATCTAAAAGTATAACATTAAAATTTAAATAAAACGCGTCAATGAACTTACATTAAAATATTATTATTCATGGAAATAACCAAGCCATTCAAAACTAAAGAATTCCAATTACGATTGCACTATTTATAAGAACTTTAATAAATTTAAGTGTAAAAGATTTCTTTGTGCAAAACTTCCTGGACTCATGCGACGATTAGCTTTTCTTGATAACGGACACACGTTCAGAAAAATAACTAATCGATAGGAACGCCAAAGTTATAAAGGATTAACTCGTAACCTTTCAACAGGCTATTAAAACTTTAAATGTCGGTTTTTATTAGTGGCTGTTTCAGTATGGCACGCGTGGCGAATATATTTAAGACTTTAAAGACATTTCGTGAATTATGTGGTTATTAATCTCTCGCAAACTTAATGATGTTTACATAAAGTACCTGCATTATGTAAATCCAATAATATCGAATGGATTGTAAATTATTCAAATTATGTTCCTAAACTATAACGAGTACATTCCAATGAGTAGCGAAGGCTCGTCAGATGGTTGTATGTCATCTCGTGTTTCAAGTCCAGAAAGCTCATACAGATTGACAGTTTCAAGTCCAGGAACTTCCGAATCAAGCATGTCCTCTCAACAGTACACCCCGAATTGCTACTCCAAAGAAGACTCCAGCTGGAACCGCCAACAATATTATGGAGAAAATAATAACATTTATAATAAGTACGATTATAATAAATACCAGCAATCAAGTAGTATGAGTTACCAACAGGATGCTTATAAATCATCATCATATGATAACAAGTACTCGAAGGAAGTTAAGAAAAATTCATGCACTCCCCAGGTGGATGTCACGAAAAAAAGACGATTAGCTGCCAATGCAAGGGAACGAAGGCGAATGAATAGTTTGAATGATGCTTTTGATAGGTTAAGGGATGTGGTACCTTCTCTGGGAAATGATAGAAAACTTTCCAAATTTGAAACACTTCAAATGGCTCAGACTTACATATCAGCATTGCATGAGCTTCTCGAGCGGGATTGAAGATAAGTACTTTTTATTTAGTTTTATAAGATGAGCAAACGAGAGCAGTTAAAAATATTATAATAAAACATTAATTTAAAAAATTCAACGTCTACATTTTAATATATAATAAAATGTAGGTATGGTTAATTTCAAATTTCAAAGGGTATAAGCAAATTTATATTGAAATCTTTCAGATTTGTCAATTTTATATGAAAATTTCCTTGAAACGACATGTAAAATATGATAATATCCTATAATTAAGGTATACTTCATTTAAATAAAACTATTTATAAAAAGTAGTAATAGTAAATAAATCGGAGTAAAACTTTCGGAAAAACAGTAAAAACATTTTAATTGTAGTATTTATTTCCAAATTCTTAGGAATTATAAACATAAACTGGAAGATAGAAGAAATTGAAAAAAATGTTTTTTATGTTGTTTTTTGACCTATTCTTGAAATAAAGAGAAAATCTATAATTTAGACCAAAGTGTTGAAACATAAACATAATCCTCCATAGGTATCAAGTATCAATCAACTTTAACGCTGACTATAAATTACTTTGCGCACCATAACATTTTAAAGATTTTTTTATATACCATATACCACAAGAAGAACTAGTGTTGAAACATCTAAAGAAACTAAGAACAGTTGTTATTCTATAATAAATAATCAATGAATTTTAAATATAGTGAACATAATCATAAATATTTGAAACTATAATAAAAATCGCAAATATCTTAATAGAAATATCGTATTACCAAATAAAAATATTTGATGTTTTGAAAATATTTATGTAAAAGTAAAAAATATCATAAAACAGACTAACCAGATAAATCTTTTATTTTAAATAAAACTTCCTATCTTATTATTGATTTCTATTATTTTCTTTAGATAAATCCATGGAATAAATTCTAAAGTTTTGACCCAAACCAGTTATAATGTATTTAAATTTAGGATTAAAATTCAACCAAATGTGTACCTAAACTCAGCAAATATCTTAAGATTTATTAAATCCATTTTTATGCAAATAGTTACCAAAATAACAAAATGGGTACTTTTATAAAACAATATATAGGGTGTTTCTAAACATGTGTTCCTAATTTCAGGAATTGATTTTTTGGCTAAAGACATTAAGTAAAAATATACTTCTTCGCTAAAATGGTAGTGTCAAAATAAACTTTTTTTTAATTTTTCACCGTACCAAAAGATAATGCACTACGTAACATAAAAAATTAAATATTTTTTGAAAATAAATATATTTTTTCTTCGGGTCTGATTTTTGCACATTTTCTAAATGCAAAAAATGTCGTTAGAAAGAATGGGATGAAATATGTAGAGAAGCAAAATTTTAATTGAAGATGATCAGTGGCATTATACAAAAAAAGTATGAGAGGGTAAAGGTATGTTGAATATTTCAAATTATATTAATGGCGATTGCTGAAAGTAAGCTCCATTCAAAATTTGATTGAGTATCTTTAAATATGTGAATGTTACGTTAAAAAATAAAAAAAAAATAAGAAACTCGAATACCGTCTATTTTGAAAATAAAACTTTGTAGCGAATAAATCTTAAAATTGGTAAAAACATTGTATCCCAAAGTTGGAGACACATCATAAGAAACACCCTTCCTACAGTTTCGTTTGTTGTGGAAAAATGAAAGGCTAATTGGAGTAACACAAAAAATGCAAAATTTTCAGGGAGCCCATAAAAAGATACTTTTTATACTAAAAAAATCATCAGAAAAATAAAATATTAATACTTAAATAAAATTACATATTTTATGCGTGCGAGAGCAAAAACTGTCTTTATAGACGTCCAAATCATGTTTAAACTCAATTATTATTTTCAAGGATTGAAAAGAGGTCAATCGTGCCTAGGGTTTATACTAATACCGACTTTTTGAAAAACCGGTATTCGAATTACGATTTTCCAAAAAATCCGGTTATAACCGGTTTTTGAATTTTCATAAAAAAAGTAGAATTGGGAAAAATATATTAATAATAAATAATTATTAAAAAGTTAATTTTTATCAGGGAATCGAACCGAAAACGGTAAAAAAATAATATTACAAAACAGTAACTGTAAAAATATTAATTTTGATTGGAACAAAAGTAATGAATTAGGATTAAATACGGTTTAAAATATATGTATTTTAATGAGTTTTTCTTATAAATTTTCTTCAAAATCATATTTTCTTTGAAAGAATATTCAGTTTTTACAGTTTATAAGCATACCGGACTGAAATAGAACAGAAACTGTACCAGAACTGAACCGAAACTAAACCGAAATGACATTCCAACGACAGTCCAAATCGTAACTAACTAAATTTCCGTTCGACTCCCTGATTTTGTACATATTATTTGAATTTTCTAAAACCGATTTTCTTAATTTAAAAACCAGTCTTCGAATGTGACAAATTTATTAAAAAAAACGGTTTTTAGAAACCGTCAAACCCTAATCGTGCTTTAGGAAGTAAAATAATTTTTTACAGAAATGTCACGAAACGGCCAACAAAATTTAATTTTATTTAAAGGGAAATAAACTGCCTCGTAATAACATCAATAATTTCTTGCGGATTTTCCAGTAATTAAAGTTGGTAATTTTTTGTCACAAAGCTAATAAACACTGTGAAAACGCGAACTGACAGTATGTATGAACAAATTATTATGTAAGTACAGGTAAACGTTTTGCGGCGGTTCGATTTACGCCGATTCACAATTACGCCGGTTGCTGCCGGCGTGGGATTTTTCGAGTTTCCGAGTTAGTTTTCGTTTTGTTTTTAAGAAAAATAAAAAGATAATATGATTATATTTTTTATTTTATTATAAAATTAAAAGAATATTCAATTTGTAGTTTCATTAAGGGCGACAATAGTGATTCAGAACCCAAACATTGTGCAAAAAAACACGAAAAATGTGTGTTGCTTTTACGCCGATTTTTTGTACGGCGGTGTCTTTCGGGACGAAACCCCGGCTTAAAACGACGTTTACCTGTACATAAAATATTTCAAGGTTAATTTCTGATAAATGTTTTGTTTAGTATTTGCGATTTCGAAAATCAGATAAGACCTCTGGTGGTCATTTGAAAAGCTAGAAGGGGAGGAAAAATATAAACCTATTTAAGTAAACTTTATGTGTAGACGCCAAATCATAGTTTAAGGCCAACAATGATTTCTTTATAGGAAAAGAATACTGCCGTCCTAACATCAAAGGCAGTTACTCCATTTTTTCAATTTGGACTTTATCTGTTTTTTAGGTTTATTATGAGATTATTAAAAGTCTTACCTCGCTATAAAGCCCGAGAAAACACTCCTAGCTTGTAATAATTTCTGCATTTAACTCTTTGTATTGTGTATGTATGTACCTTATATCATTTAAATGTGGGTTTTCGGAAAACTAGTAAATTGAAGATTACTGTCTTTTACGTTAGGAGTTAGGACGGCAAAATATTAAATTTTTAAATGGAACACTGTACTTTTCTTAGAAATACAACAGTAGGAAAATTCAAAATTTGATGAGTTATCGATTTTTTAATTGTTCCATTTAATAAAAAAATTTCCTTTTCTGTTGCTTATAAATATAACATCCTGTATACTTGATAATAAATTTAAGTTGTACCGTTCAATGAACCATATAATTTAAATAAACACCTTTTTTTGTATAACTACAAACAAAAGATATATCTTCCGTTACCGCACTAAAAACTCACCCAGTACCCAGTATATTAATTGTAGTAATAAAATAATAATTATCTGCATCAAAAGAAAAACTGAGCTATCCTAGATCAATTAACAACAGTCCAAATATTTTTATCAACTCTATTAGCATCAAAATGTAAAATTGTTGATTAAGCATAGTAATTAGTAATAAAATATAATTGTAAGAACAGAACAGAACAAACAACTCAAAAATACAGGGTGTCCAAAAAATGGCAAATGTGGACATTGTTGGGATTCTCAGAAAAATCGTTTAAAAAAATGCTCTTGAATAATTGGCCTAGATGAAGGTCAAAGTTTGGAATTCAACTTCTTTATTTTTATCAATATTGAGAAACCTCCTTTAAAGTTTGGCTTCTCTTCAGTCGTTTAGTAATGAATTTTTAAATCGTATTTTATTAACCTCGCAATTTATTTTTTTAAGTTGGAAATTAATACAGGTAGTTTTCAATTTAAAAAAATCAATTGTAAAGTTATTAAAATACGATATAAACTTAATTTATTAAAGAAAAAGAAGCCCAACTTTAAATGACAACTAGTGGTTTTTCAAAATTCATAAAAATAAACAATTCCAAACTTTGAACCTTCATATTTCGGTCAGGATGACTTTTATAACTATTTTTCTGAGGATCCCCGAAGGGTCCCCATTAACGTACGGATAGCTTATCCGCCATTTTTTTGACACCCCGTATACTATAGCTGTATTTGTTTCGTGTAACCTCACTAATCTTACGTTGAAAGGAAAGAGTTAAATTATTTTGTTCTTAATTATTAATTAATTTTATTAATTAATTCTTTATTTTTTACAGATTTATTATTACTGTTCAAAATTGTCTAAAATTTATTTTTCAGGCTGCTTTTTAAATTAAATGTTTTCTTAAAAAAGTTTATTAGAAAATTGTAAAGAAAATAATAAAATTAAAATATTTCTTTTTCAAACGTCATTAAAGTACAGCCTTATGTGACGCTTGACAGGCTTTAACAAGTCATTTTTATGTTCCTGGAGTCTATGGTCATATTCGTGCATTTCCGAACTAAATCGGTTACAATAGGGAATAATTTGCATTGACAAGGATTAGAAAGGCGGAGTAGAAATGCATTTTAGGCAACCCAATATACACTGACATTGTATTGTGTATTGTATGTAAATTAAATGTCAAATTTTAAAATTATTTTTTTTATTATAACTTTCGACGTTTGAAGAAAAATAGCATGTTTTATTCAGAGTAAAAGAACTTTTTGTGGCTCGCATGTACATGCTCACCACAAAAAGTGCTTGTTTTACTCCTAACAAAACAATATACTATTAAAGCCGAAACTAACTATCTTATAAAACTTATTATAATTTGTTTAAATTTATCAATTTTTATTCATAAGGTCAAAAGGCTGTACATAGTTTTGCACCAAAGTGTATTTTAAATGAAAAACAAAATCATGGGAAAAGGCATCTTAAAAATTTGAAAACTTTTCTACCACTTTGCTTTTTGTTCCGCTCTTTCTCTAAATCTGTTTGACTCCTTCGATTTTTTAAAGCCTGCTCAGCTTTTCGTTATGTAAATTCTATTTTTTTAATTAATAGAAGAATAGACCGGACACGCTTGACATAACCTTAAAATAGGTGATTTTATTTGAAAATTTAATCTGCTAATGAGCTAACTTTGGACATATAATTTTTACTATTCAATTAAGTAATAACCGATAGTATCGTAGTCCATAGTTGTATGTTGTATCTAGTAATTTGTAAAATAAAGAAAAACACAACTTTAAAATGGCCGCCAGTGATACACAAAAAAATTACAGGTTGTCCAGTCTATGTATAACAATAGAAAACATAGAAGATAGAAGTCTTTGGTGAGAACCCAAACAGCCCAGTTATTTAATGCCTTAGTTACTATTTAGAAATAAAAGAATTATATTACCTGAAATTTTAAACAATACATATACATATAGTTATATTTACGTTTTCCTGTAAATTTGTAATTAAAACAAAAAGTATTAATTTCTAGAAAATGAGGTAGAAGTTTTCTAGTAAATTATTGTAGATCCTCCAAGATTTCTCCTAAAATTATATATAGTTAAAAATGTTCTTAACCAATTGACTCAGATACGCTCTAAATCTTTGTTGTTACCAATTTTTGAAAACGCAAACTTGCTTCCTTTAGAAATATTTCCAAATGCCAAATTTTTACCTTTTGATTAGTTGGTAAAATCTCAAGAAAAAAGTTCGATACATAACTTTTACTACTTTTTAAAAACAATCCTGTATAATTTTGTAAAAGAAAAGCTGGTATAAATAAATTAGGTTTAATCTATCTTTGAAATCTAAGAGAAAAGAAATTTAAAGTGTTTAAAATTTCGACTAAACTTACAGGGTGTTTATTTACTGTGTCTCCTTTTAAGCAATTCTCATGTAAAAACTAAAAATATTTTTTTCCAAAATGCTTCCCTTCGATGATAACGAAGTCATATTTATGTCATAAGGATCGTAACGTCAACTCGAGACTGCTACCATGATGAGTGGTTAACATCCGAATTACATACAAAAGTTATCTCCTTGCATAATAATGAAGAAATTGATATACATTAAAATTTATTGATAGTCTTACTGACATTATTTAAGTACGATAATAAAATCATTATGGTCCAATTATTTTATAATTATAAAATGTTTGTAATTTTTGTGGAACACCCTGTATAATTGTCTTTTTTATTATCATTTTTTAAGTTTAAATCAATTATAACTTGGATTTTCTCTTTGGCAAATTGTTTTTTGAACATTATTGGCTGTTTTTAAGCTAACTGAACCGAGGTGAACCATTTTCAATTTCCCTCGACAAAATGAATCAATCTGATTTACTTAAAGATAAAGACAGAATCCAAAGCATACTTGATTTAATAAAAAACTCAAAATAAATTTTACTATTTTAAATTACTGTAACTTTTTAAGAAGTCGAAAAAACAGCTAGGATTTTTTTTATTCATAATGACATTTGTTATCTGGAAAGGAAGTAAGACACAAGACACCCTGTATACTTCAATATATTGAGAATAAAGCATATTCTAATTTTTATTCATATCACCCAATAACAAATATACGAGGGTAGGTAGTTTTTTTTAATTTGGTTAGTTTCTTTTAAATAGCTTTAATAATAATAATTATAAACTGTACTATAATATTTTATACTGGTATAATTATTTATTTATTGGCAGTTAGATTTTATTAATCAAAAAATACGACTATTTCTGCCAAAATACTGTTTGGCGTTCTAAAAGTTATTGCTGGTTAATAGGGAATTAATTATGGACGGACAAGCAAAGTGTAACATACCGCCGTAATCACAATTAAATTTCTAATCTTTTGGTATAATTTACTTTTTTATGCAACAATACTGCGTTAATAAATTAGCGTTCGCAAACTTCATAAATTTCGAAAAAATAGTGTTTTTTCTTAATTAATCAAATAATTAGCCCAGACAAGCAAAGTGACCAATACCCTCGTTATACAAACTAAAAATCCTGTCTCTGGACATATAAATTGTTTCTTTGAGTTCTAAAAGTTATTGCTGGCTTATAGGTAATTAATTATGGACGGACAAGCAAAGTGTGACATACCACCGTAATCACAATTAAATTTCTGATTTTTTGGTGTAATTAACTTTTTTATGCAACAAAACCGCGTTAATAAATTAACGTTCAAACTTCATAAATTTCGAAAAAATAGGGTTTTTTCTTAATTACTCAATTAATTGGACCGGACAAGCAAAGTGACCAATACCACCGTTATCCAAATTAAAAATGCTGTCTCTGGACGTATAAATCGTTTCTCTGAGTTAATTATTAAAAAGAGTTTTCTTTGATTGACTTTCGCCGTATATTTGTTTGGAATTTGGCGTTCTAAAAGTTATTGCTGGCTTATAGGTTATTAATTATGGACGGACAAGCAAAGTGTGACATAAAACCGTAATCACAATTAAATTTCTGATCTTTTGGTGTAATTAGCTTTTTTATGCAACAATACTGCGGTAATAAATTAGCGTTCAAACTTCATAAATTTCGAAAAAATAGAGTTTTTTCTTAATTACTCAATTAATTGGCCTGGACAAGCAAAGTGACCAATACCATCGTTATCCAAATTAAAAATGCTGTCTCTGGAGGTATAAATCATTTCTCTGAGTTAATTATTAAAAACTGTTTTCTTTGATTGACTTTCGCCGCACATTTGTTTGGAAATTGGCGTTCTAAAAGTTATTGCTGGTTAATAGGGAATTTTTTTATGGACGCACAAGCAAATTGTGACATACCACCATAATCACAATTAAATTTCTGATCTTTTGGTGTAATTAACTTTTTTATGCAACAATACTGCGTTAATAAATTAGCGTTTAAACTTCATAAATGTCGAAAAAATTATGTTTTTTGCTAATTACTCACTTAATTGGCCCGGACATGCAAAGTGACTAATATCATCGTCATCTACATGAAAAATGCTATCCATAGACATACCATTTGTCTTTGTAGGTTAATATTTAAAAATTTGAAAATACGTGGTAGAGGTTTGATTGGGGTGCTATAAAACACTTAATCGGGCCGGACAAGCAAAGTGGGTACCACCACTCTGTAGGGATTTAATTGTGGTTTAATTTGGTGTATTTATTTTTTTGTGAATTGATAAGGAAGGAAGTTATTTAGAAAAAACCTCTTATGGAGAATTCCATGTAAAATACTTATTGCTGGAAAATTTATTGCTAACATCTCGCCGGTCACATTTTACAGATCGCTAAACCACACGTAGCATACAGGCATTTATTTTTAAAGTAAATTATGTGTCTACAAACTTAATTGATCCTGAATTTTACAAATATAATTAAAATGTAATTGAAAAGTTTTTATTTTCAAATTTAACGTATTCCAACCTAACATTTAACTAATAAAATTTTAAACATTTCAAAGTTTCTATCTGAACTATAAAAGGAATTTCCAATTTAACATAGTATGTAATTTAATCGCGTTTATTAGAATCAAAAGAACTAAAATTCGTTTTATACAAAACCGCTACAAATACATTAATCAGAAAATCGATGAATCAGAAAGATTTCTTATAATTTTATTTAATAATGATTTATATAGCTATAAATACATATGTTCATTACAAATTTTATCTAATATGTATTTATTAAAATTTTATTACAATTGTAATAGAATTTTAATAAAAATATATATTTTTTAGAAAAATGAAACTGTATCTTATTCATTCAATAATTATTACTAATTGAAAAACACATTAATTAATACAAAAAAATTAATTGATTAAATTTTAAGAAAACTGAGTGAATTTTTAGAAAATACTGCCAGATATTTTTGATTGCTTTAGTTTGCTTTAATAAATAAATTGTGATTAAGAGCTCATTTCGAGCGTTTGTAATTAGTGTGCAATACTTCATACCTAATTTTTTATGTGCAATATTTTTATTTAATTATTTATAATTGTATTTATATATATATTTTATTTTATGTTGCTTTGGAAGCAGGGGCATTACCTATAATTATAATGTTATATGTACAATTTTGTAATATTTTACAGTAAGGCCAATAAACGTGCAATATTAGTTACGACAATAAGTCAATAGTTTTAATTATTTATTATTAAACATTAAACATTAAATTAAAATAACAGTAAATAAAATTAAAAACAAAACCTAAATTATTTACGATAAAATGTTATCTATATTTTATAATTAAAATAGTATTATATCATGCTCAATCTTCTATTTTTAAATTAGTTTGTAAAGAATAAATAACTCTACTTAAATTTTATTTGCAATACCAAAAAAATCATAAAGATTTTAATAGATTTCCTTATTATTTTGCCTTTATACCCATATTTTCTAATATAATTAATATGGCTGAAAAAATATTTTATGTATACGCATTTATTGATTATTGAATTCTATTTACTTTGCGTAATTTAATGTTGGGTTATTTAAATATTATTTGTGATATAAATAATTATTTCCTGTAAGGTCATGATAAATTGATCATATAACGAACGCGAAGTGCAAACATAATTTTACAAAAATGGTTTATAGGTGAAATATAAAGATGTCGTTTAATTAAATTAATAAATATCGCAAGGATTAAAGATATATAGATATTTTAAGATTACTTTATTACCAAATGAAAAGGCAAGCGATAATAATTACACGTTTGATTGTCTTAAATGGTAATGCATATTTATAACGAATTTAATACGTTATATTAATTCTATATGAAAACAAATTTATACTGGTGTTTAGAATAGTATTTTAGGTCTTGAGTGATAAATATCAAATGGAAGAATTTATTGATTTTCTTTAGTAGCTTGTTAATTAAAAAAAAATATGATTTACAATTTTAAGTTATTGCCATGTTTTACATAACTGGAAGAGAGTATTTAGAGAATATCCGGTTGTCTGGGTTTGGTTAAACACTTGATAATTTTATATTAAATATCTCTTGTGGCATTTAATACGATTGCTTTGGAATTTAATCAAAACAGTTACAAATAGTACAATTTTTTTGATTATATTTTGTATTTATGAGTTTCTTCTTACATTTTACGAAGAAAATCTCCAGTTATACAGGGTGTTTCTAAGTTGATACTTTCTTTAGTCGTCATACAGAGTGAGTTTTTTCTACGAAAACGGGAATCATTTATTTTAAGAGATAGAAAAAAACTTTAAATTACAAAATTGAGTGGTTTATTGAAGCAGAAAACCAGAAATTAATTTTGTCTTTTTATATTTGCGTTAGTACTAACCTAAAGAATATAACGATATACAGGGTGTTCCAGTGCTGCGAGAAAGTAACATCATTCTAAAATCATAAAAATATCGGTATGCGGTTTTCGACAGAATATACAATATTTTTAGCGCACACTCCAAATTTTTTTTAATAATATACCAGGCGTCCGTTTCAAGATGGCGGACTAAAGTTACTTTTTTCAAATGGATCACACAGTATATTATATACAATAATCATACTTTGTATAAACTTTTATGGGTCTATCTTCACTCGTTTTGCTGATATTTCTTTTTCGAAAAGTCACTGGTCTAAAACAAATGACAATTTGGGTTGAAATTTTGAACAAAAAATTCCAATATTGTCTAGTTTACAGCTATCATGTTAAATTCAAATTTGTGATAAGCTTCTATCATGGTGCCTCATGAAACGTAAATCAACCAATTAAACGAAATTTGCAAATTGAACAACCTGTATATTTTAACATCAATCGATGGCATTTTTACAAGGTTTCTATTGATATAATGATCGTATGTTGTTAAATTTTCAAAGCATACTGGTCTTAGAAAACCAAAGTTGATAATTGCGAGTTTAGATTTTATTTCTGTTGTAAAAGAACAAAAAATACTATTGCAATAAAACAGCATTATTAAAAACAAATATTGGGTAAATTTGAAAAAATAAATTATCAACAAAAGTCATCTAAAGCGCTATTTTGCATATTTTCACTTTTCTTGGTTTGTCTCCTAAATCATTAACATGCGACCTGCGACCATATAAACAAAGCTCGTAAAAAATGCCATCGATTGGTGTTAAAATATCAATTTGCCTTTCATGAGGGACCTTGAAAAAAACTTCAAATTTAAATCATAGCTGTAAACTAGAATATATTGAAATTTTGTAGTCAAAATTTCAACCCAAAATTGTCATTTGTTTTAGAGCAGTGATTTTTCAAATTTTGATATCTTTTGTATTTGTTTATGTATTATGTTTCTTGATAATTAAGCGCGCTCTGAATTTTTTATCAGACATATTCTATAAAATGTTCACATATGTACACAGGGTATCCCTAAGTTGCAGATTCGGTTAAATGGGAAATGTTTTGCATTTTTTATACTCATTTAGATGGCATCTAAAATAATCAAAAATTCCGAGCCATTCCGAAGATAAACGAAAAAAAAAACGGAAAATACAATTTTTGAAAAAGTCGATTATTTCATTAACTAGAAAAGTTACAAAAGATATTTCGAATTTAAAAGGCATCTGAATAAGTATAAAAAATCGGAAAACATTGCCCATTTCACCGAATTTTCAACTTTATTAATAACAAAGATACCCGTGTAATGCAACTACAATTGCCTAGTTTAGACCTTGACAGACCAGAGATACCAGGAACTTTCGGCAAATCTCTCTTGCTCTGCTGTAGACAGGTGCTGCCACTGTGTCAATCATGCAACCTAAAAGTAGAAAAAAAAACTAAATAATAACTAGAAATATCTTTAACAAAGTAGTTTTTAATTTAAGGTCTTCCAAAGATATTTTTATACCTATATTTATTAACAAATGCGCAAGGTTGTTTTCTTTTTGTATCTTCTAAATAACTTTTTGGTTAGGTCGTTAGGTCTGTACTCAAATATCAAAGAAAACCCAACTTCACAATAGAACTCAAATACAGCAGAGCTAACTAAAATGTTATTTACAAGATATAAAATGAAAAAACCTTGCTCATATGTTAATTTAATAAATATCTAAAATGATTTTTGGGTGACCATAAATTAAAAAATACTTTATTATAATAACATTTTTAGTTATTATTTAGTTTTTTATTCATTTAGGTTGCATGATTGATACATTGGCAGCACTTTATCAGCAGAGTGAGAGATTATGCGAAAGTTCAATTGGAACACCCTGTAAGAAGAGAAAATTTTAGCGGCGAAAACTGATTTGTATAAATGTTAAAGAATATTTAAAGAAGAACAATATTTTGTAAAATTTAGTGTGCCATTTAAAAAAATGAAAATACATACCTCTCGAGTTTTCATATTTCAAGCCTACTTATGATAAAAAACGATAAAAATATGTCCAAGTGTGATAAATTTTATAGAAAATGTCCGATAAAAAATTAAGGGCCATACTGAAATTCTTGAAAAAAAAAATAGTTGTATCCTTTAACTTAGTATTAATGCAAATTTCAGAAAACATACAGGGTGTTCCGTTTAAAAAAAGGTGGAAGTTATTCCGGAAGTTATTACGCAACAATAAACCATGCAGTTTTTTTCCTATTTCTTAATAGATGTAGCTACCGTTTTCACTCTAAAAACTCACTCTGTATAAAAAAAGTATACATACTAAATTGTCTTAACTAAATTGTTCAAAATTGTAAAAATTAGCTTTTTTATTTTTATTCATTTTTGTTATTTTCTTTTTACTTAATTTTTTGTGCTTTTCATTTAATTTTTTATTATATTCTTAAAAAACCCTGCAAAAAGCAACCGCATACGTTAATTACGTTAAAAACATTTAAACAACTTTTTTATTTAAAGACTTTTATATACAAAATATTTTGCTAAACCACTTATTTTATTGAATTTTAAAACCTGTTAAAAGGAAAGTATCTTCCTAAAAATCACCCTGTATTTTCTATAGCGAAAGTAAAAATGGTTCAAAATTTCTCAAAAAATCTGTATTTAGACATTACGTAAGTGGTCAATTAGTATTGAGCTACTGCTCATTGATATACAAAATGTCTTGTATCTTTTTAATAGCTTAATAAACTTTATTTGTAGCCAAAGAGTCTAATTAAGTATAAATATTTTTTGTCTCTTATGCAATTTCTCTACCTGCCTTAATTTATGCAGAAAAAAATAATTTCCCTTTGATGCACCGCAAAACCTCAACTCTTTTTACAAAATTTTCGCTTAAAGGTCTTTACAAATTAACACTACATATTCCTGAAATTTCGATTTTCACAGTCGATTCTTTAGGAAGCATTTTTTGATAAAGATTGGTTAAATAGTTTTATTTTGGTCTCGAATTTATGTACTTTATTTTTGTACAAACCTTTTATCGAAAATTTTGTATTTTTTTAAGTTAGTTTATGCATCAAATGAAAATTATTTCTTTTTACCTAAACTAAGGTAGATAGAAAATTTGTATAAAAGACAAAAACTGTTTACAATTACCCTGTTTAGATACAGATAAAATATTAAGCATTTTTATTTAGCCACTAAAAAGTTAGAAGACATTTTGAATGTCGATGACCCACTTAAGATTAACCATTTTTTGATAGTTTCGTTAAATTATCTTATTTTGATCTCGGGAGTATGTGGTGTCATTTTGTGCAGACCTTTCAGGTCACCCTGTATGTACTTACAAGTATAAATCTAAGCACGTATTCTCAACGTATTTAAGAGCATCTTCCTAGACGCCCGCGATAAATTTTCCGTTGGAGATAATAACAAGGAATAGAAAATCCATCCCACTTTTCTGGAGCTTCTTTGCAAATTATTCACAAATAACTGACAATTAATGCGAATCCATAGAGGGCGCGCGAGTTTGGGAGGAATAATTGTGATAAATCATGAAATCGAGCATTAGTAGCCCAGAAAAAACTCAAGTTTGCTTCGTTAGATTTTCAATTTTTTTTCAGATTTATAATCTTAATTAATTAGGCTACAACTTAACCGATAGTCACCTTCTGCAACCTAACACAAAATTAATTAGAGGGGTCCAAAGTTAAGGTACTTTTAGGTCAATATATTTTTTTTTGTAGATTCTCCAATTTTTTTTCCTTCCCCTGGGAGGTATAGAAATGACTTCTAAATCGTCTACAAAAAAAATTATACAAAAATCTTTTTCGTACTAGCCTATTTTTCTGGGGTACTAAACCACTATATTTTCTGTTTAGGAAGATGCTCTTAAGATTTAAATGTTAAAGCCGTATGAATTTTTCATTCATAGAAGAATTTTATGGTAATAGTTATTTTCTTTAACCATAAAGTGAATTCGTATTAAAGAACCAAATAAGGAAAACCTTAAAAAACATAAATTAAAGGTTTTTCACTTGGGTGTCCAAAAGTAACCGTTAAGAAAAGGGTAGTAAAATAAAGAAATATAAGTATATTATAATAAACATGCAAAAGTTAAGTGGATTTCGTTTTAAATTTACATAAGGTAAAATAATATACATAGTTTTTACATAATATAAATTTGGATTTCCAAACTCTACTAAAAAGTTAATTAGGTTCACTTTGAGTGTGTACATACTAATTTAAATAAGCCTTATATGTAAAAGTTCCCATAAAAGTTAAAGAATTTAATAAAAGTAATTAATTTTCCAACAAAATAATTATGTATGTACATACATTTGTCTTTTGTCGGTTTTATAAGATGATACAAATAAACCTGTAATTATAGCTTTTATGAGAATTAATTTTATTTTCTCCTAAAATGTGACATCGTAATTTTTGGCTTTGCGTTTTACTTCTTCATCTCTACAGAAATGTTTTAATGAAAACATCCGAATGCATTTACGTTTTATATGGAATATGCTAAATATAAGCTAAAATTTATTGTAGAAGAAATTTCGCCAAAAATTCAATTAAACGGTTAAAATTACGAATTTATATGGGTAGGTACAATATTCTACAAAAAAAAAATCTACTGTGAAACTTTAGTACATAATAGAAAATTTTGAGTTTTGAAGGTCTATTTTTCACAATCATAAAGTATAGTTTATCCGTTATAGGCGTAAACAAGTAATATCTCTATATCTACATCCTATTCAATAATCTTTAGCACAAAAACCTGTTTCAATTTTCTATGTAAATTCCAAATGGTAATAAATGTAATTAATAGTAAATATATTTAAGTTTCCTGATTTATTAATAACATCTCTCCAACTAAACATTAAAAACACAAGAAATAGCCTTTCACTTAGTTTACTTACTCTTACTTCAATAGAAATGTTGATTATTTATTATTACACCATAAATTTAAGACAATTATCTTTAAAATAAATAAAGAAGTTGGTATTAAGTAGGTGGTCGGTTATCTAGGCGGTTGATTTTAAAATTCCGTTTAAAATTACTTACGCTTTTTAATATAGCATTTAATAACCTTAAACATAAAAACTTAATTGCTGCTTTCTGTAAATACAAAAAAACTGGGTATATTTTTATTAAATTTATAAAAACAATTTATTTGTGTAACCATTAACTCCAAGCGCTTGATTTTTTAAATGAATTAATATAATAGTACATAGTACATATTTTATTTTACGATTTTTATTATATTTTGATAATTTTGTAAGAACTTAATATTTTATCAATTTTTATATAAGAATATATAATTTTATATAAGTAAAAGTAGTTTATATTTTTTATATATGTAACACTAATAAGGTCTACCCAAAACGGTTTATAGTAATATGTAATATATAAAAAATATGTAAATGACCGAATCTATTATATGAAGACTTCAAGTGAATTGCTACAAATTGATTATTACGGTTACCAATTATAACAAACAAAATTAAAGTTTTATAGTTATCGAATTGTAAGATAAAATCAACAAAGTTAGATAATAAATGAAGGCAGAAATGTTTGTTTAATTATTGTTAACAAATAATATTATGAGCCATTACGATATAACTCCTTAATTTGTTCTTCTTAACATTAATTACAATATCTTATAAATTATCTTTCATCTGAAAAATTTTGCAAATACCGCTAGATAGGCAATTTAAATGACAATTAAGATTTAAATTTATTGCTCACGTCGCTGCAACACGATATAAGCAAAAAATAAAAATGCATGGTATTGTTAAATTTTTGGGTATTTAAATATTTAATTTAATTATTAGTCTTGGCTATAAATTTTAATAAATTACCCAAGCGAAAAATATTTAATTGGCGTAGCGGCTACAAATTAATTGATATTTTAAATACAAAAGATAAGTTCTAACAGCTGCTTATTTCTTATGCCTCATTAAGTTAATACTTTTTTGTTTTGTTATAGGCTTTCATTAATTTCGATTTATTAAATTATTTATTTTTTATGAATTATTACAAAATTTGGGAAGGTGCACATAATATTAATATTAATCAGATATAAATAATTAATGAAAGGATTTTTTTATACTTATAACAAATTAGTTGCATGCATTAATTTCATACTTGTAAAAAATACTCCCTCCGTCCGGAAATATCTTATACATTTTGAGTTATTTTTTGTCCGCAAAGAAGATGTAAATTTTTTATTTTATTAATTACAATTATTTTTTTATGAATATAATAATAAATCTGTAGTATAAAAAAATACTGAAAAACAACTTAAAGTCCTTTCCATAGTTTCCATAGTTATCTTCTGTTTATTTCAAAACAACTTTCATTAAATTATTTATCAACAATGAAAATCGATCTATCAATAATGTTTAACATATTGTGGAAAATTTGTGTTTAATTTGTTTATGGAGGCAACCCATAATCACATATTTAGAAAAAAAATTAAAAAGAGCCAAAACAATCTTTTTTCAAAATGTATACCATATTTCGGACAGATTTAAATTACTGTCAAAACGTTATTTCAATTTTTTCTAAATTATATTACCCACTTTTCTTTGTACTTTATTAGAATTTACTTATTCCAAATCAATTTATTGCATTTTTGTGTCAAAGAAATGACTAATTCAAATTTGAAAAAGATAATTTACTTTTTTTTCTATTTTTATATCCATATAAATTATTAATGTTGATTTTAATGCCATATTATTTATTGCCGGTAGCAACTTTAAAAAGATCATGTTTAATACTAAATCGTAAACTACTACTATTGTTACGCTTCCGACATGAATTTTGTGTTTAATGTGTGTAGCAGCAATTAATGTTGCTATAAAATTTCTTAGGTAGCAATTGACCATGTTTTAATTACTAAAAGGCTTGCTTCTACAGATTAATATACTTTACATAAAATTTTATTTACAAAGACATATTTATAATATTAAAAAAAAATAACCTAACCTAACTAGACTTGCCCTACTCTGATGAAATTCCAGAATATGTATACTTATAAAAATACATGACAAATAAAAATAAAAAAAATGTTGCTAAAATTAGGAATTTCATTGATATTTTTCAATTTTAATCATTTTATGTAAATAAAATTATTATCTGAACATTTTTATGGCAATAGGTAGTAGAACAATAACCAAATTTTTTTCTGGAAATTATCAGATTATGTAATTTTTATTTAAAATAGGAAATGAAAGTATTTTTTAAATTAAATTCTTGTTATAAAATTTAACAGTATTTTATAATTTATTAATATTCGATTCGCTTTTTATAAGTTAATCTCTTAAATAGAGAGAGCAAGTAATATAATTTAAAAGCTTAAAACGAAAGTAAATTTAAATCATTATCGGTGATAATTACAAGATATTTAAAACCCGCTTCGTAAATTAAATTATTTGTATGAAAGAGCTTCTATAAAAAGAAATAATTGCTTCTTGAAATATCTTAATATTTTTATTCCTCATTAAATGTATCTAAGAAGTTCATAAATAACAGGACTTGTGCTCCTTGCGGGATAAATCAAAGGCAATAAACACTTATAAACCAATAAATTACAACCGAAATTTTTCCTCAAAAAGCCTTGCACACACTAGCAACCGTTATAATGAAATAATTTGAATTTCTCAACAGCAGCTTTGATGTTGATGTTTTTATTATTTATGTATGTTTATGTTGTATGTAAATAAATTTAGATCGTTTTCTTTTGTTTATTTTATTTCAATTTTATTTTGTATATAGGTAATTATTGTGGACTTATTATGCGTTAAATATTTATTTATGTATATGTGTATGACTATTCAATGTTCCTCTGTTTTCTTTAATTTTTTGTTGAAATTACCAAAATGTTTGTATCTCATTTATGTGCAATATTTTTTTATAAATAAATTTGTAAAAATCCTTATTTGTTTCATTTTTAATCCTTTATCATAAATACGAATCAATCACGAGTTTCAAATATTCTGAATTATGAGCTGTGTTTAAGAGGATATTCGGCAAAATTTGTAACTCCAATTTCTCTGTTCCTTGGAAATGCCATGTGCCTATGAAACACATTACTGTGCGAAAGGGATGCCAATAATTGCACCTTTTGGAAAAAAACAGAACTTAATTATGAATTAATCAAATTGAATTTTGTAAATTAATCTTGAAAGTAAATCTCAGCACTTTTTTTAATTTTTAAAATAATTTCATAATAAGGTTGAAAATTAAGTTTGGACTTAAACGTGAAAATTAAAAAAAAACTAAAAAACTTATGAGATGAACCATAGAATCGTTAAGTAGTACAAAAAAATTTTTCGATTTCAATTAACCGTTTGTTTTTTCTGTTTCTTTTAAGAAATCGAAATTTACATTGCAAAATCCAATACAAAATTATACAGGGTGTCCTGAAATTATACGAGGGTAGTCTGAAAACTTTCCGACTTCACAAAGATACAAAAGATTTTGTTCCAAATTTTATTTTCATTTTTAAACATAATCTTCTTGCAAAATCACATACTTCGCTAAGTGTCTTGTAATAGTTATTTATGCAATAAGTGCAAAAAGTGGATAATATTTGCACCCGACTTAAAAATTATACAACAGGATGCTAGATCCAGTACCAAAGGCAGTGGTGTGCTGTAGGGGGCTCGAAACGGCTCGCGGGAGTCCCTTCTTAAAATTTTTGTAAATTTGCGAGCCCTTTGTTAAAATAATAATTTCCAGATTTTTTTTATTCTTTATTTGAGAATTTATTTTTTGTTCCATTTTTAATCTTTTGTACTTTAAGAAAATGTTATTTTTTATAATATATGTATATTTTTTAATGTATTGAATTTATTTTTTACAATGAAAATAGAGCTACTGTTTTTATATCAAAATAATACAAGTCCTTAAAAATTGCAAAAAAAACATAGCACACCACTGACCAAAGGGCATTACTTTACTTCACGGGCGGGCACCCTAGTGGATACGGAGGACGGGGGTAGATATTAGAGGTCAAAGAAGAGATTTTTTTATTAATAGACGTCATTGAGATAGTACTTGAAAATTTACAGAATGAAAGATCCCGGTATCTAAGTGGACGACGGGGTTTTAATTGGCAGCAACGAGAAAATCGCCGAAAATTGTCATTTTCCATCACAACTTCACTTCATCATTTCAATCGTTTGGTCACCTGCAACCCTTAATTTTGTGTCAATACATATGGCAGTGGCGACAAAATCGTCTCAAAACAAATATTTTTTGCGTAATTGATAATTCAATTTTCTATATGAATTTTAAATAACCACAAACCGTACAACTTTTATTTAAAACATTTTTCTCAAGAAGGCTTACTTTCAAAATAAATCGACGTGGCGTTGCTGAACTTACCTATTAAAACTTTAAACTCTTGTAACTTCTAAACTACTTACTTAAGTAAAATAAAAAATGCTCCATAAACCTCTGAAAGCACGTTTTGATAATACGCAAAAAATGGATAGTTGCTATTTAAAAAAGTTAAGTAATTAGCGTCTGACCTTCAACTTGTTGCTCAAGGTCATGGCAATATTTCGGAAAAGTGCGTCATTAATGAGGTGATTCTTAACAGAAATGTTACCAGTAACAGCGGTGTTAAACTTGACAGTCACCTTGATGTCAAAAAATTCGCTATTCTGTAAACTTTACTGTAACTTAACGGCGATGTTGTTGTAATCCTGAAAACTGTATGAGGAAACAGAGAAACGCAGGACACAACTTAAACTGTATTTATTTTATGTATTGAAGAACACTTGTCAAACCCGTACACGTCGCTTGTTTCTACGCACACTATGCACACTACGCACACTACACACACAGGTTGTAACATTTCTCCCCGTTTTAAAAAAAAAATAAACACATACATAATACAGGAATTGTGGAAAAATAAATGACAGTTTATAACACTTTGCTTATTCCGCTGAATGCACATAATCCCTCAGATAAGTCGGTGGAATACCGGCAGTTGCTCGTTGCGTTCGCCTGGGTGCTGCTGGAATCTGCATTGGGGCTTGATAATTGTCAGAATTATCATTATCTTGTTCTGGAACAGACGCGTCGTCGGACCTGTTGTCAGGTTCATTGTCGGACTCTGGAGTGATCTCTGGTTCTACATCTGGAGTGATCTCTGGTTCTACATCTTCGTGCACAGGTTGGAAAAGATTGAATGTGTCCAGCAATATATTGTTGCCACCGTTGAGATATGTGAATCGTCTCTTCAATTGATTTGCATGAGCTTTAATAATTCGATCATTTGTTTGCACAGCATAGTTGACGGTTCCGTACCTGTGCAAGATTTCTCCTTCCACCCATTTCCACTTGTTGATTGTTGAAAAACATTTCACAAAAACCAATGCTTAATTTCCAAAATAAAGCAGTGTTGCCGAACTTTATATATTAAAAATGTAAACCCTTGTAACTTTCAAATTATTTACTTTACTAATAATAAATATGCTATAAAAATATTTAAAAAAAGTTAAGTGAGTATCGCCTGACCTTCACCTTTCTGTTGAAGGTCATGGGCAATATTTGTAGATAATGATTCATTTCAAAAATAAACGGGCGTTACCGAACTATTTGTACACCCAGTATATATGTAAGACATTTAGTACGTCAGATTGAATGGGATTTTAAAATATCAGAAATTTAAATATACGATTTTTGCATACAAAAGGGCCCCACTTTATTAAGAATTTACCTTTGCTAGGGGTTTAGACACAATTTCGAGAGGGGTGTAAGAATTGGACGCTACATTACTGTACAGGTGTGCTTTTCTGGTTTCAGGAAAAAAGTCTGCTTTCTCCCAAGAATATGACCCAATAATTCCAATTACCCGGTTCTGACCGGCAATGGCTTTTTGCACAAAACGGTTTTAAAGCAGTTTATGTTCTCTTATTTAGATAATACTCACCCATTTCCTCATTTCTTTCAATAAAACAGTGAACCTAAGGGTGTATTTCTAAAACAAGTGTTTGGGGCAGAAAAAATAAACCAATGAAGTTTGTAAATCTTTGTGATATTTTGGTTGATATTATTAGTCCAAAAACATAGAAAAATGTAAATTAATTGTTTTCAGCACTTCAATATACTTGGAATAAAAAAATGCATGCCCGAAACAATGCTGTTATTTTAAAAACCAATTGTCATTTGACAAAATGTTATCTTTTAGTTTTTGTGTTATTCTTTTTTGAATAAAAATATTAAATAAAAAATACTTTTTTTACTGCCCAATATGTGCATTATTAATTTCTATTTAATTAGCGATTTTTACATTCTAGACGCCCTCTGGTGGAATTATATAAACTACGCGAAAGGAGTAAATGTCAAAATAAAATTATGTTTAAATTATGTACTCGTGCTGATAAAAGACGAATATTATCTGTTTAATATGTTTTAAGAGCTAAAATAAATAAATAATGAACTTAAGTTTAAAATATAAATAAAATAGCAATTTTTTCTACTCTTTTCGATCAGCTGTTTTCGTCAAAACAGCGTCCCCTACAGGTAGGTAAAATTCCCAATAAAAAAGAAGAAGAAATACTTAATACATAATACATATTTCTATGATAGTTATTTTACAATATTAGTTTTATTTTTTACTAATAAATTGTTGCCTGGTTGAATTGTGGTTACTGATGATAATATACTGGGTGTCTCAATTGAGTTACATTACATGAGTATTTTTAATTATTATTAAATATTCGATTAAATGGGTAGTGTTGTCCAGTTTTGTATACTGATCTAGATTCTATCTAAAAAATTAAAAATTCCTAGCCATTCCGAAGATAAGCAAAAAAACACAAAATGCACTTTTTAATATCGATAAATTTTAAACCAAGTAAAGTGCTAACGAAAATACAAAAATGCATTATATCGTTGGTTTAAAGGTAAAACTAATACTAATTTTTCATTGTAGAAAAAAAAAAGAAAAATCTGCTCATAGTCAGAATCAATGATATTTAAAATTAGAACCTTTATACCGATGCTATTATCTTTACAAAAGTTTTTTCAACGAAATACTTTGTTGACAAAAATCTTAAACTTAACCTCAAATTTTAGCTTAGCAAAAACTTAAAAGCAAAATTTTTCCAAAAGGAGTTGTCAAAATAAAAACCGAGATATTTTGCACATTTTATGTGCACTTTATTGGAAGTATCCTACATTTTAACAAATAATACAATTAATTAATTTTTTGACATTAAAAATGATTTAAAAGATTATTTGAATTTTAAAATTAAACCATTAAAAACTTGTTTTAATTCCTTCTTACTTTTTTAATTTTTTATTTCAATTGTGGAATGTGCCGCCTTTGTATCTTCAGGAAGATTATAAAGAATATCAATAAGGAAATATAATTGCAGATAAAAATATTATCAGGATATAATTAAAGGGTATACATTGTTCCAAACACTGAATCACCTGCTAACGAACTCACGGTGATAATGTGACAGGTGTTAGTTTTTGCTACCGCTTTTGATTATAGTATTCAAATATTTTCTTCCGTCAAGATAAAGCACAATTTTGAATTTATTAAACTCAATTTATTTCTTATAAAAGTGATTGTAATAAAAAAGGTTTAAATAAAATAAAATTCAAACTAAATTTATTAAATTATTGTCTGAAATAAAGACATTTATAAAAAATCGTTTTTAATTAAGTATACCTACTGTGTATGAAGAAATATGGAACACTTTCATTTTTCTTTATTTATATAAATAAAAATTTGACATGTCAGTATATTAAATTAGATAAAGAAAGAAACAATATTAGATAAAAACACGTAATAATATTGTAGTAGTAGCGCCCATTTATTTACAAAACTTTTTTTAAGATACTCTTAAAATTCATAATAAAAAGGAATATAGCCTCAGATTTCTTAAATTTTAAAAAAGTAGGAGCATAAAGCGTTTCATTCATGCCAGTCCTTCTGCCCTAATCAATTTATTTGGAAAGCGAAACCTGAAATAAAAATAAAAAATTATATTATACAGGTTGTTCCGTTCGTGATTCGCCAAACATCGGGGTTAGAAACTAGAGCATATTTAATCGAGAAAACATAAAGAAAGTCTATGATTTTTGTTAAAAATTACTAATCACATTTTATCTAATTTGTATGTGGGTTTAAAAACATTATCATTAGAAAGCTAAAACCACCCTCTTTTAATTGATAAAAATAGTAATTCAAAAATAGTTGTAAAAATGTTGAAGAAAATCGCAAAAAAGAAAAGTTTAAATTTTTTTTCACTTTTCAAGAATGTTATCGAAGATAAGACCCATTACGGTAGTGATTTCTTATGGTTTCTGAAACTTCTTCATATTGTCAACCGTAGCTATTTTTCTTCACTCACTAAAGCCTTCTGAAGTTCCTTCTAGGAGAAGTAATACAGGGAATTAAATTAAGATTGATACCGCAACTATGCAACGAAACATACTCTGTAGTGATTTTAGACTTCCTAGGGGTACCTGCTTCATTCAAAATTAAATCTGATCTGTCATTATTTTAGCCCACTGTTGGAAACTTAGGTTTCCTACCTACATACAAAGTCAACAGTATTACTCATTATTGAAAACCACGTAGTTCCACGTAAAGTTGGTCAAATGAGCTATACGCTATACGGTTTAGTAGCAATAGAAACTCCATGTGTTTTATAACAGTATCACGACTGTCTACCGACCGATGGTAACATAAAACGATTTCGAATGGCTTTTTTGGTTCGTTTGTGGTTAACCAAGAAATTGACATCATTTAACTTCTTGGCTCTTACCTCCCCGTTCAAACCGTTAGAAAGAGATGGGACGAATATTCAAAGAGCGAACCGTGCTCCCGACCACGGTACATATTTCGGTTAACAAAGCCTGAACTGGCTTGAACCAAACGATCTATAATGTCAAAATTCGAATACGATTGGTCCAAATATGACAGAGCAATCTAGAAACAAAACAACAACCAAACACAAAATCGCTTATAGTGTGCTCAGAACACTTCTTGTATAGTACATACGCTGAATAAATTCTTTTCTAGATTGTTAATTTCTGCCACATCAACCGAACGCATATTATTTTTGTTAGCCCAACATCCGTACACAAAAAGTTGCCTTGCTTATAGATTATTAAATGTAAAAGGAAAGTGAGCAAAATTTTTTGCTTATCTTTCAGTAATTCAGACGACATCCATTTATTCGGCGGACAAACTATAGGAGTAACTTCAGAAGTCAATAGTAAATAGGACAAATTTTTTTCTGATTTATTGAAAAAATCGTGAATCTTCAGAAAAATAAAAAACATAGCCTTAATGCACCTTATCTTGCAAGAAAATTGAAAAAGAAACTGAAAAAAAATATATTTTTTTTCTTTGCGATTTTTTTTTCAACAATTTATCAACTATTTCTGTATTACTGTTGTTACCAATTAAAAGAGGATGATTTTAGCTTTCTAGTAATATTTTTGAATCCTACGCACATTGGTAGGAATGTAATTGGCGATATTTTCATTATTGACGAAAATCGATGATATAAAACTCTAAACGCTGTAGCTTCAAAACTAAAAAAGACAGTTATTTTTCCATTTTTTGTTGATTAAATTTGCTCTAGTTTCTAACCCTGACGTATGGTGAACCACGTACGGAAGACAGTAGATAAATAATAAAAACAACGTATTATTTGCAATATAAAAAATAATAAGTTAAAATAAAAAATCATAAAAGAGGTTTACAGTTATAAAGTTGAAAATTAAATTATTTATTATGTATAATAGAAAAATAATTAATTAATTAGTTATACGGCTTGTAAGTAGATCTCATTACTGTTCCGAAAGTTTACATACGCTTATAACTAATATTAAATTATGATTAAACGCTAATTAAAAAACTTGTTTCAGGTTTGTAGGAGGTTTACGTTAACTGTGCTCATAAACACCGTAAACCCTTAAGGGTAAATTCACAGTACCCATAGAAGCAAATAATTATTTAATTAAAACCATTGTTCGAATCGTAATTTATTATTAAATTTTATATTAATAATTTCATTGTACTTACTTATATTATTTTATAATCGATTTTATCTTTAAGATTACTGCAGCAGCTGAAGCACTAATAGTTGCAGACTGGTTTATAAAAATTAAAATTGTTTAGTTTTAATTTTTTATTGATAAATATTAAATGATGAATTAACACTTGTGGGTAATATTAAGTAGCTTACCGGAATCAATATTGAAAAAAATTATCCTATTGTTTCTACGGCTTAAAAAATTATCTCGCGGTAGAAAATTTTAATTTTATAAAGATTAATTTAAAAAAATTAATTTTTGTGTTTTATTTTTGGTTATCATCATCATTAAAATTATTTTTATCCAATGAAATGATTCAATAAACAATTTATTTTTTGTTTTGTGTAAGCTTTTACAAGGAATAAGGAATAACTATGAGGTAATCTTAAAAAAGGGACTTCCAAATGTGCAAGGATTTGAGCTATAAAACATTATCAAAAGCCTTTTTTGAAACATGTAGCTGACATACATATAATTGCTGTTATTAATAAAATTAGATTTGAGGGGAGCAAGGCAAAAGACCGACGTGGCCAATAAAAAAGCCGACGTGGATAAGGGCCAAAAGAAAAAAATCCGAGTTGGACAATAGGCCGAAACAAAAATGACAGAACGAGAAATTACGAATTGTACTAAAGGCTGAACGATAAATGCCCGAATTTGACAAAAGGTCTAACAATGAAATCCGGCCTTAGATATAAGGCCAACGTAGATAAAAGATCTAATGCCGATACAAACATAAAACATATTTAATTTAAAACACTTGGTTAAAATAAATAAGTAATTCAATCTGTTTACCCTTTGAAACCGAACAATTTTTAATTGAAAGTGATTTTCATCCAATGCTTATATTACTTTTGGAAATATTTTCACTTTACATGTTAGGTTAGTTAGTTCGGTTTTCTTTTCTCATTCTTTCGTCTGCCTTTTTTCCATATCCTTTCCACAGCCTTATATCTCTTTCGGACTTTAGGTATTTAGCGTTTTGGGGTAGATCCGGGTTTAAGGATTTATTATTTTTATTATCACGTTTAATATAAATCAAAATCCTTGCAAGAATTTCGTTTATCTTAATTACCCTTTTGTTAAACATTTTATTATTTTTACAATAAAGAGTTAAATTGTATGTACTCATTTAGATTTATACAATTTAAGAAATCTCTTTTAAGAATTTCGTACTAATAGCTATAAGATGAAGATTCTATAGCCCAGTCAATAGAGACAAAAAAGGGGTTACCTTGCAAAAGGTCATGGGAAGCTGTTTTTTTTAGTTTGGGATCCTAAAGAAAACCCCAAGTTTGCGACCTCGGCAAGGTACCGCGAAATTCAGTTTTTTGCTACAATTTTCTGCAAAACTATTTATTATAAAAATTATTGAGTAGAAATTTTCTTACAGTAATTATTTCAAATATTTTTTTCTAAAGTTAATGGTTTAAAAGTTGTAGTTGACGAAAGCAGAGTGCTTTTTGCAATTTGTAATAAATGGAAGATTTCTCCCAAAAATTTTAAAGATTCATTCCTCTAGTTTATTATTACTATTTACTATTTGTATCCACACATGGATCTATAGATGCATACGCACGCACACACATACCATTAATTGTAGGTAATGAATATTTGTTAGTCAGTTCAACATTACCTTGAAGTAGAGTAAGAGATGCGTGGTATCACCAGTAGACTTAAGCCACCAACTTCCCTTTAACGCTTGTTTCTTAAACATTTACGGTACCCAGATGAGCCAGCATGACCTGTGCCTTCTAGGATATCTTTGGCATCTCCTTGAGAATCGGTTATCTGTACCTCAACTATTTAACATCAATGTTGACAATTTTTCCAACATATTATCTTCATCACGAGTCTCATCATCAGAGTATATCGAAATACTTGAAATATTTTCGCAAGAGTATCAATTGCAAAATGAGCAGTCAAGGGAAAAGGAAGCAATTTAAACCTAAGTTCCTGCACCCACATGCTGAACCACGTTCTTTTTTGCACTTGCAGAAAAAGGATTAAAACAGTGCCTCCGGGACCGGAATTTTTGAGGTTGTAACTGGTGCAAAATATTTCTTCGATGTCCTTTGTACCGGATCTTTTGTTATGCCATTCGATATTAGCACTTGTACGAAATTAATGTTGTCATGCAGCTTATTTTTTCTTTTGTAGGTAACATGCAGCAAGATTACATTTAGATTTTGTGATCTACATATGTTACAGCACTCGTTTCGGACATATATATCATCAAGTGCAAACAAGGAATGGAATTACAAAAGATCTGGTAGAATGGGGATGGAAGAAATGTAAACTCGATCTTACACCGGTTACAACCACAAAAGATACGGCCTAGAAGGCATTATGGAAGTTTTTAATTGCAAATATGAAATGGTATTTCAGAAGATCAGGTAGAATGGGGAGGGAAGAAATGTAAGCTCGATCTTGCACTAGTTACAGCCACAAAATATCTGGCAAAGAAGACATTATTTAAAGTTTAAAATATATTTAAAGCAAGTGCAAAAAAGGATATAGATCAGCATGCGGATGCAAAAGGCCAGTTCTAAAGTGCTCCCTTGTCTGTTCATTTTCCAATGGACACTCTTGCGACAATATTTTAAGTATTTTGATAGACTCTATGGACGAAGAAAATGAAGATGAAAATATTATCAAAATTATCAAAACTAATGTTTGAGTAAGAAGGAGTAGTTGAGGTTAAGATATCCGATTCTCAAGAAGATTCTAAATATGCCCAAGAAGGCACAAGTCAACTTGGCTTATCTGGGTACTATAAAAGATTAAGAAATAACGGAAGTGGATTAAATCTACAGGTGAAGCACATTAAAAACGCATATCTTATTCTACCTCAAGAAGGTGTTGAAATGACTGACTGTACCCTTGTACAGGGTGTAAGCAAATGTATGCAAACAAAATCAGGAGGAGGTTCCTTGGCTAAATCTATGATAAAAGTAAAGAATAATTTTTTGTCTAACCTGTTCCATTTTTGATGCTGAAGGTGTCAAAGTTTCTTTATTTTCTTCCTGTTTTTTGGCATAACTTCGAAACCTTTCATACATTTTTTTGAAATCTGGAATAAATTCTAGTTTTTAAATTTCGAATGACATAAAATTAGTATCCAGTTTTTGTTGGACAAAAAATTTATTCTTTACTTTTATCCTAGATTTAGCCAATGAATCGTCTTCTGATTTTTTTGCATACATTTACCGAGGTCGTAAATAGCGGTTTTCATTAGGACCTGAAACTAAAAAAAAAACTGCCAAGTATCAGCTTCCCATGACCTGGGTAATCCGCAATGTTACACCGTTTATTTTCCAGTTTCCCAAATTAAACTATTTCTGCAAAATTAATAATAAGTGCTTTACTTTACTTGATATTTGATATACGCGCTTGGCTTACTAAAATTGATTTTCTGAAAGACTATCTGAAAATATGATTTTTTTAAATTTAGTAATTCGTAGACGCGCTTATATTGAAGTATTATTAGACGTTATTTTTTAGTAAAATTGGTATCTAACAATAAGTTATCTTTTACTGATTTACTGCACAATTTATTAAAATTTTAAATTAAAACCTGACAAAAATACTGGAAGTAAGTAATTAATTCTGTCTTATCTTTTATCTTAGTAAATTATAAAATCATTGAAGAGGTAACAGGTAATTAATTTATATTCTTTCTGATTGTTTTTTAAATCATACCTGGACGTCTTGCTTAGTTTGGTCAAAAAATGCAAATATCTCCACGTCGGGTCGTATTGATGAGCATTTAAATTACCCAAGGGGCCGCTTCTTGTAAAAGTACAAGCAATAGGCAACACCGACTTAAACAGAAAAAAGTTTACTCTGTCAATAAGGTAAAGCGCAATTACAAATAAATCCACAGCCATAAATAAACATTATACAATAAGGTAAGTAATGAAAAAATATCTTTGCTCCGGGGAAAAGAATGCTGATAAAAATTCAGTGTTTGTGCACGATTAAAATGACCATTGATCAGAATCATACTTTTTATAAAATGCAATTAACTATTTTGGGATTTTAATCTTACAATCTATATAATATTATGCCGTTGGAATTTTAAATCTTAAAAAAAATTTAAAGGTGACTGATCCCAACTAGTATTAACTCAAAGTATAGAAATACTTTAATTTATAGCCTTAAAGAGACAAAGTTAATCAACTGGAAATCATCTTTTTTACTCTACCATTTATTACCTCTTCCAATTATACAAAATTAATATGAAAAATATATTAATGAAACCACTTTCAGGAGCTTCTGTGGATAATTAATCATAAGTCACGTAATATAGTATTTATTTAAAGAAAATTTTTTAAATACCAAGAGTTCGAGTTGATTAAAAAACATTAATTAATATTAAGGACGCATTTTTACATTGGATGTCTCAGCAATTATTAATGTTCATGTTCAATATGAAATTAAAAAAAACTCCTTTTATTTCAAATTTATTAAAAAATAGTCATAAGTAAATACATGAGAGCTTTCATTTTTCCCAGGCAAAATCAAATTTTTAATATGGTTTGAATTCAGTGTAACTTTTGTAAACATTTTGGGATTAGTTAAGAACTATGAAATCTGTTTACTTTGGCAATTAACATTTTAGACAAGTCATAATCCCTTAGATAAATAAATTATAAAAATTGATTAATCATTTTAAAAATATAATTTGTTATGGTTACAAATTAAATTTTGATTAATTACTAAAAAAGATTTACTTTTTGATGGATCACATTTAAAATGTACTTAACGATTCACAGTTTATATTATTTAAAAGTGTCTCATAACTGCTGATTTGTATTAGTATAACATTCAGAAAGAATTTTTTACTGTATATGATTATTATTTACCAAATTAATATTTTAATAGTCTAAAAATAGAAGTGTTTTAATTGATTAACGAGACAACCATTAAAATTCCTTTTTATTTATCGTGGAATGATTAGAAATGAAAGTCTTCATTTGCATTAGCAAATTTACATATGTTTGATCGTTAATAAATTTAAATCCTACTTTTAGGGTCTTATTTTTATTTGTTGATTCCTATAATATTGGAAATAAAAAAATTGCGCATCTTCGATAAGCTTTTGCACGCGTTCATTATAAAATCATTAATTTAGGTTTTTACGTGGTGGTTTAAATTCATGACTTTGCTGTATTATCAATATTAATCAAAGTGTGTAGCACTTCGTGAAAAATACGTGTTGAATAGAAACCTACATCACTATACGAATTTTAAATATTAAGTTAATATCTAACTGTATTTGGATTTATGTCATTAAGTAAGCGAATACTGATTGTTGATATGCATAATTATTTGGTAAATTTACAATAGTCAAATATTATTTTATTTTTCTTATTGGCCTTAATTTTAAACAAGGCTTCGTGTGGAGTTAAAAAACGTTTCTTTAGTCGGCTACTCTTTGGGATGCAAATTTTATGCTTTATTTGCCTAACCACTTGAGTGGCATACGATAAGTAATTTGTTATTACATTAGTAATGTCTTTTTACACCAACGTCCATAAAATTATAATTTAAATTTAAATAAATATCCAGTTTTTAAATAATACAAGAAAACTAATTATTATAATTATTTCTATAAATATGAATAAGTAATACAAGTTAATATTTACTATTTAAGAGGAATCCAAGATATCTGGCGAAATTTCTAGAATCTTGTATTTCCAAAAAAACTGGAGTACCATATCGACCACATGCGTGCAAAACCTTCTAACTAATTTAATTCAACTTGAAACAAACCTCAAAAAATGCAACCGTAAAACAGCATAATCAAAATGCTGTAAGTAAGCAAACGAAACTCAGCAGAACGTAATTCGGCATAACACAATGCAGCAGAACCGTAAAATAGCATAATCCAAAATCCGCAATTCAGCATAACGTAGTTCGACATAACACCATGCAGCTAATCTACAATCTACGTTATTACTGTTTCTGGATTATGCCATTTTACGATTCTGCTGCATTGCGTTATGCCAAATTACATTATGTTGACTATCGTTGTGCTGAATAACGGATTTTTGATTATGCCATTTTACGGTTCTGCTGTATTGAGTTATACCGAATTACTTTATGCTGAATTTCGTCATGGTGAATTACAGATTCTGGATTATGCTATTTTACGATCCTGTGGGTTACATAATGCTGTTTTGCGTTATGCTGAATTACGTTCTACTACATTACAGCACAGCGTACTCACTAAAAACAACATATTTTCATGGAAATTTAACAATATGTTTATTATTAGGCTTGGTTTTTCAATAGGATAATCTTTGAAAATGAGTATCCTGTCCCAAAAACTCTATATTTATTTTAGAGGATAAATGTTCACATTTCACATGGAATAAAACATCTTCTTGTAAAATAGATAATAATAATAATAAATAATAATAAATCGTTTATTGGTTAGACAGAATATAATAAATAAATATTAAATGTTAAATTAAAAAACTCACTCTTTTTAAAAGATTTTTAATTAGCCAGAACTTTTTCGTCAAGTAATCTTGACATTATGAATCAAGATTACTTGATATAAGCGTTCTGGATAATTAAATATCTTTTAAAAAGAGTGGGTTATTTATTTTAAAATTTAATGTTAATTAATTAATTTTTAGACGGATTTATCACATATTAATTAGAATATAACAAATATACAGGGTATCCAGAAATTAAGCTGCAAAATTTGAGGAGGCGATTTTAAGAAAAAAACTTCCTATAAACATATGTTCGATTTCGCTTTCTAAGGCAGCTACAGTCCAATAAAGGTGATGGTGACAAAAAAGAGTTTATTGACAGACGGTTTATTGAAGAGATTTTTAATTTGGTACGAATCTTAGTAACCTCAGATATGACTTCATGATTTTTTTTCAGATTTTTTGCGAGCTTTTAAAGGGTAGTTATTAAGAGGGTTGAAGTTAAAATTATTTTTAACTTTTTTATGGTTAACTTAAAATGATCTTCTTTCATAATATTATACATATAATAAGTTACTCTTATACCAACTCGATAGATTTTCGAGAAAATTAGGTTTAACCATCTATATGCTGTTAAAAATGCTATTTTACATTAAAATTATTTAGTTACTTTAAATATTGTGTTACTCATAAAAATTAGCAGTATCAATAAGGAGGATAAAGTCTTAATTTTAAAGTAGCTTTTCAAATCTAAAAAATAACTACATTCTATTAAGTAATTAAGTGAACTGTTGCAGATAAAAATTTGCTAAATAATTGTAATGTAAAATAGCATTTTTAAAAGCTTGTGAAAGGTTATGTATATAAGTGTAACTTTTTTTATTGAAAATTAAAAATGGAATAATATTATGAGGATAAAAATAATTTTAAGTTAACCATAAAAAAGTTAACAAAAACGCGAACCCCAACCCTCCCCATAGTTACACTTTAACAGCTTGCAAGAAATGTGAAAAAAATTATGAAATCATATCTGAAATGTACCAAATTAAAAATCTCTAGAATAAACAGTAAAAACTGTAAATAAACAAGCAAACATCTCTTTTTTTTCCTCATCTTTATTGGACTCTAGCTCCTTTAGGAAGCGAAATCGGATATATGTTTATAGGAAGGTTATTTTTTTAAAATTAGTTGTAGAATCGCCTCCTAAAATTTTGGGGTTTAATTTCTGGCACCCTGTCTAATACAGGCAAATATACCGGGTGTCCATGAAACTAGGGCCACCCCTGTCATTTCTTTATTTATAAAAATAAAAATGATCCTTACGTTAGTTTGAAATTGTTTAAGATGATGAAGGAATAAAAACCGCAAAACACGAACCAATTTTGTAGGATGAGTTTATTCTACCCTTATCGCCGACGTTTCGACAGAATCCCTGCCATAATCATGGCTTTTTATACAAAACTCTCCTCGTCTCATGTATAAAACTACCATAACCTTTCCCATATGATGTTCTTGGGAAATATGATGTTTGTCGAAAACATACTTTTGATAAACGCAAGGATGGTTCTGAAACTTTAGATTGGTGAAACTTTGAAATAAAATTATCCCAAAAAATATTTTTCTAATCAGCAAATTATTAAATACTGAACAAAAAATTGAAGGTAAGTGGTAAGATGTCCTATTTGGTCCTGTTTACCCTGAAAATTATGTTTGAAACTATAAATCTGGTATTATTTGACGAGGACTTGAAAAAGGCAAAATGTGTAATGGGAGAATTTTTAACCTGTATGATAGAAAAGTGTAAAAATAAAGGATTTTTATTGGTCAAATAGCTACTTTAAAACAAAAAGTATTTACTAAAAACTAATGCCCTAAAGGCTATTGATCGTATTTCCCGACATTCACTATAACTTTATCAAATTATGCCGGTCTAATCATGCCTTTAAGCATATGTCTGATTTCGTTTTCTATGGGAGCTGCAATATTGTCAGAACCTAGTGCCAAGGACGATAAACCCCAAATTTTAAAGAATTCATGCAATCTAATAAAATAGTTTCATTATATTTATTATGAAACCAATATTATAAGTCGAGTATTACAGAACAAAAGTTGCTAAATTATTCCATTGTAAAATATCATTGGAACTCTGCATATGAATGGTAAAGAGGATATGGAGTCTACAAAATTATATGGGTTTTCCCTGTTTTTATGTATCAAACTACGCGAATATGTATTGAGCTATATACAAAATAAGAATATTATATGAAGGTGGAACTTCTGTTTAAGACTTGTGACAGTTTCTTTTTTTAATATTTTATATCCAAAGTAGTATCCTTGTAGTGTATTGATGAGAAATTTATTACCAAAGCGAACTTAAACAATCTATTGATGTATTTCGTAATTTCCAAAACAAACCGGAAGTACCCGAAACCCGAAATTTCAAATGGCAACCTAGGTCGAGTATTGCTGGAAAGGCGTTAAAAAGAAACAACTTTTGTTAAAATATTTTTTTAATATCTTGCATAATTAACAAATTAAACGAATAAAAAATATCCAAACAAGTGTCAAGTAGTCTCTTAAATTATGGAAAAATTAAAAAGTTACCAGGATCGCGTTTCTTATTACCAACAGAACCAGTATTTTTAAATTTTGCAACCAACTCCAGAACGTATTTTCGGTTACAATGTTTGTTTGGATGTTGTTCATTAAATAAATTAGCTGCACGATGAGCATTCTTATCGTTTTTAAAATAAAAAGTGATTAATTCAACCCTTTCTGAAATTGTATAAACTATTGCTAGCAGAAGCTATTACAGAAGTTCACAAAATTTAAAATGTTGATTTCTAATAATTAGTCATAAACAGTTTTAACACGATGAAAATCACCACTAATACAAAATACAACTAATAAAAAGAATCTCAATGTGGTTATAAATCGTTTTATGTTTTGCATTGTCCTCGAATAAATTTAAATTTGTTTTTTAAAATCTCTCTTTTGTAGAAAATGAAAATAAATTGCGTTTTACATGTTTTTGTATGTTACTTTGGGTTAAAAGATCTTTCCCAGGAGGTATTACTTACCCTATCAAAACACTTAAAATTGAAGCCGTGGTGTTCATAGCACAATTTTAAAGGCATGAAAACTCTACATGTTAAATTTTGAATATCTTCAAAACGAATCGAAGGATTTAACTTTTTTTTGGTATGTTACTCTGGGTAAAAAGATCTTTCTAACGAGGTATTACTTACCCCACCATCCCTATTAAATTTTTAGGGGTTGTGTCCAAAGGGCGAGGGATGAATGGATTTTTGAATCAGGTCTATTGCAAAATATGTCCCCCTCGAAACGATATTACTTATCAAAACACTTAAAATTGAAGGCGTGGTGTTCATAGCACAATTTTAAAAGAGATGAAATCTCTACTTGCTAAATTTTGAATATCTTTAAAACGAATCGATCGATTTAACTTTTTTTTGTATGTTACTCTGAGTAAAAAGATCTTTCTGACAAGGTATTACTTACCCCACCATGCCTATTAAAATTTTAGGGGTTGTGTCCATAGGGCACAGGGGTGAATGGATTTTTGAATCACTTCTATTGCAAAATATGTCCCCCTCGAAACCAAAGTTGACCTGTCCGAGCGTTTTTTCAAAATTTTTTATTAACTATTTTAAAACTCGTCTGTTTCGTTTTCGTTCGTTTTTTTATTTCACAGTTTTTTCTGATTTTTGTTAGTTCACCCAGAAGAAAAAACATAATAATTAAAATCCTTCTTTGTTTTTTTGTGTCAGTTAAGAATTACGAGGTGTATCTATCGCGCAGATAGAAGACTGCAACGAAAAGACGCTCATGAAATCCGACCTAAATTTTTTTTAAATATTTTTCTGGTATTTTGTATGTATATAAAACCGTACATGAAAATTCGTCATTTCTTTCTTTCGCTTCTAAAAAAAATCACGAATAACCTCTATTTTAGAACGTTGTAATTCAGGACACCCCCTTAAATGAGTAGCATGATAATTAAAATTTTATTTCATATCAATATAAATTCCCAAATATTTAATTTCATTTACAAATTATATTTATTTATTTTATGCTATTCATAAGATTTTCTCCTTGAACCCAAATTAATGTATCATCTGCAAACAAGTTAATTAAAGCATTTTCTCCCACACAAACATCAAAACCCAAAACCCAAAACAGCTCTTTGTGGTTTGTGGTACACCCAAGTTATTTATTAGAGGACTAGATATTGTATTATTTACTTTAGTAACTTGTGTTCTATTTAACAAATATGATTTAAACCATTCGAGTTCAGTTCCCATTATTCCAAAGATTTGCAATTTTTCCAGTAATTTACGTCTAATAATTGTTTCAAATGCACGTTTAAAATCCAAAAAACGGCAATGACAAGGTGGTTCTTTTTATCCAGCCACGATTTTCAATTATTTAATACAAATTGGATTGATGTTTCACAAGAATGATTTGTTCTGAATCCAGATTGATTTTCAATTAAAATATTTCGAAAATTCACATAATCTATTAGTTGATCATAAATAATTGATTCAAAAATTTTTTCCACTAAGGGCAACATATTAATTGGTCTAAAATCATCACATTTAATTGAATTTCTAACTTTTGATATAGGTATTACTGTTGACTGTTTAAAACTTTCAGGAAATATGCCGTCTTTAATTGATTTATAATAAATGTCTATTAAGTACGATATTAAAAAATCATCGCTTTTAACTAATACATCTAAATTTATATCATCAGTTGTTCTCTTAATTTTCTTAATTGCTGACGTAATATCTTCGGCAGAAATAGATTTAAATTTAAAAATTAGGTTTCCGTCTAGATCTGAATTGTTTTGAAAATTATAATTTATATTTACATTAACTAAATCTTCTATACTTTCTATGATGAATTTATTAAAATTTTCGGCAATTTCTAAATTATTTAGAATAATTTTATTATTAAAAGACATTTTAAATAATGAAGTTTCTTGTCGACCATCGATTGCTTCTTTTAAAATTTTCCACATGTTTTTAGAATTAAATTTTGATTCCGATATTTTATTATTATAATACTATTTTTTTTTACTTTTAATTAATTTTGTTACATTATTTCTTAAATTGCGATAATAATTCCAATCATTGGCATTATTTGTAAAATTTGCCTTATTAAAAGCTTGATTTTTTAATATTGTTAATTTTTTAATAGCCTCATCATACCATTTATGTTGATTATATAGGGTGATTTTTAAGTTGATACTTTTCTTTTGACAGGATGTAAAACTCAATAAAATAAGTCGATTGGCAAAAGGTTTTGTTAATAAAAGTTTTTAATTAAAGAAGTTATTCGAAATTTAATTCACAGTGTAGGTGCCTTAAAGAAAATGTTCAAAATTGGCACCACTTGTTTATTTGCACACACTCTCGCTCGTTGAATCCCCGAATTTGTACATGATCGTAAAAGGGCATTTCCTTGACCACAAATTATTGCACACGCGTCTTCTATCCGGTGACGAAGTTCTTCAATGTTTGTCAATTCATTGTTGAGATAAACTAAATCTTTTATGTAGCCCGTATCCCCATAAAAAAATATCACAAGGATCGAGATCCAGTTATTTTTAAAATTGAACACAAATGATAACCAAAACAAACTCAAAGTATTTTAGACGGGAACAAAAAAACGAGATATTGAAATTTAAATGTAATATAACTTTTTTATTTAAAAACTTTTATTAACAAAAATTTGTGTCAATCAACTTATTTTATTGAGTTTAACGTCCTATCAAAAAAGTATAAACTTAAAAATCACCCTGTATTTTATATTGATTGCTTTGTATGGAGCTAATTAATTTAGTACAATTTCTATATTATTATACATACTCTCCTCCATTTAGATTTTTTTGTCGTACATTGATAAAAAAATTAGCACCAAAGTGAACCTAAAGAATCTTTTGGTGTAACTCGTAATTTCCAAAATAAACCGAAAGTATCTTTCAAATTTTAAATGGCAACCTAAGTCGAGTAAGGTATTGTTGAAAAAGTCTTTTAAAAAGAAACAACTTTTATTAAAATATTATATAAAATAAATTAAATGAAAAAAAAATATGCAAACAAGTGACGAGTGGTTTCTTGAATTTTGTATAAATCAAAACTTCACTATCATCTGCAATACAAAAAATATAAGTTTTCATTTAAAAAAGCATGGTTGCCTCTACCCTTGATGAGAGTGTTTTGTTAATTATGCAAAATATAAAAAAAATATTTTAATAAAAGTTGTTTATTTTTAAAAGACTTTTTCAACAATACCTTACTCGACATAGGTTGCCATTTAAAATTTCAAAATTACTTCTGATTTTGGATACTTCTAGCTTGTTTTTGGAGTTTCGACTAACACCAAAAGATTCTTAGGTTCACTTTGGTAGTAATTTTTTTTTTGATTAATATACGACAAAGGATTCTCGAAATGAAGAGGTGGTACGTGTGGTCACCCTGCATATGAAAGTAAGGATTGATTGTTTATTCTAATAATTTTTTTCGTTATTGTTACTTTAATCCTATATTTTATAATAAAAAGACTAAAATATACAACGTATCTCGTTCGAGGTAGATAAAACTTCAGGATTGGAAATTAGAACAAATATCATATCGTCAAAAAACTAAAATACTAGGGGTCTATAATTGATAGATTTGGAGTTGTTTTTTATTTTTGCTCCCCAAATTTTGCCACACATCAGTACATCGGAAATAACAATTTGTGTAGAGATGTGTAGAGATTAAAAAATTATCACTAGAAAACTAAAACTACCCTCTTTTAATAAGTAATAACAAAATAATGAAAATTTGTTGGACTATTCTATTTGAAATTTTAAACTGGCAGTTTTATCTCAGTCACATGATGTATAACAAAAGCAAACTCACAGATCAATATCAATTTTTAAATCTTACAACATTTATATTATTAGTATTGATTGGTCTAGTGTGCTTAATTCAGTTAGTGTTGATGAGGTGACTGAACTTATATATGACATATTATGCCAACTCGTTGATCGTTTTGTTCCCAGGATTGTAATGAATAACAATGACTATAAATATCCATGCTGGTTTAGTAAGGACATAGTAAGAGAGATTAACTTGAAGAACAGATATCGGAAACTATACCTGAAGCATGGGAGCATTACCCATAAGCAGCTCTTTGAAGACTTGCGTAAATCTGTAAAGGTGAAAATTAAGGAAGCGGAGAGGAGTTATGTTCTTGATACTGAAAGGCAGATAACATCTGATCCAAACAAGTTCTGGTCATATGTGAACACCTTGAAGAAAACATCTCGGTTACCTGGAGTCATGAAGTATAAACAGCGTTCATTATCATTGCCTTGTGAAATAGTAAATGGTTTTGCTGATCATTTTGAAACTGTGTACCTACCAAATTCATGTTCTGAACCATCTGGGGAACAACGTACTAGAAAGTTTGGTGATTTTCGAATATTAGAAGATATGGTCAAAGATCATCTTAAGCATTTAAACCAACCTTGACCGCAGGACTTGATGAAGTACCTGGATTTCTACTGAAGGACTGCTTTTTTATTTTTGCGAAACCTCTGTGTCATCTTTATAACCTAATTCTAGAAACTAGAAGCTTTCCCTGTAAGTGGAAACACGTCAAGGTTACTCCTGTTTTTAAGTCTGGTGAGAAGATGGATGTTGAAAATTATCGCCCTATTGCGATACTTTCAAATTTTTCTAAAGTTTTTGAATCAATTATTGCAGATGAGATTTATTCGAAGATACAAAGCGGCCTTAGTGTGAATCAACATGGATTCATGTGTCGTCGTTCCACTGCAACCAACCTGATGTATTTTACACAGAGCATTTCGAAAAATTTAGATGACCGTTTGCAAACTGATGTGGTGTACACGGACTTTGCCAAGGCGTTCGATCGCCTTCAACATCATGTGCTTCTGAAAAAACTATATTTATATGACATCTCAGACAATGTATTATGTGTAATTGAATCTTTTTTTAAAGATCGCGTTCAAATGGTGCAATATAATGGTTATTTTTCTAGGCGATATTATGCGACCAGTGGTGTCCCACAAGGTTCAAACCTTGGGCCTTTGTTATTCTTGCGGTTTATTAATGATATTTGTGAAATAGTTAAATCTGATATTGTTTTATATGCTGATGATATGAAATGTGCTGTCCTATCCTACTCTAGAAAACAAAATGTAGTTAGTTATGATTATCAGTTGGACAATCATAGTTTAAGGAGGTCAACTACTATTAAAGATTTAGGTATACCGTACGATACAAAACTTACTTTTAAAGATCATATTTTAAAGATTGCTTCAGAATGTAACAGATGTCTTAGTTTTATTATTCGTAACAGCAAGTTATTATCCCAAAATGCAATAATTATATTATATAGAAGCTAAGTCCTCAGTAAAATCAACTATAACTGTATTTCAAGAAATGCGTCGGCACTCTAGAGCGCGTTCAAAAAAGATTTCTAAAGTATCTTTATTTTAGGAAATACTATGTGTATAAATAAATAAATAAATAAATAAATAAATAAATAAATAAATAAATAAATAAATAAATAAATAAATAAATAAATAAATAAATAAATAAATAAATAAATAAATAAATAAATAAATAAATAAATAAATAAATAAATAAATAAATAAATAAATAAATAAATAAATAAATAAATAAATAAATAAATAAATAAATAAATAAATAAATAAATAAATAAATAAATAAATAAATAAATAAATAAATAAATAAATAAATAAATAAATAAATAAATAAATAAATAAATAAATAAATAAATAAATAAATAAATAAATAAATAAATAAATAAATAAATAAATAAATAAATAAATAAATAAATAAATAAATAAATAAATAAATAAATAAATAAATAAATAAATAAATAAATAAATAAATAAATAAATAAATAAATAAATAAATAAATAAATAAATAAATAAATAAATAAATAAATAAATAAATAAATAAATAAATAAATAAATAAATAAATAAATAAATAAATAAATAAATAAATAAATAAATAAATAAATAAATAAATAAATAAATAAATAAATAAATAAATAAATAAATAAATAAATAAATAAATAAATAAATAAATAAATAAATAAATAAATAAATAAATAAATAAATAAATAAATAAATAAATAAATAAATAAATAAATAAATAAATAAATAAATAAATAAATAAATAAATAAATAAATAAATAAATAAATAAATAAATAAATAAATAAATAAATAAATAAATAAATAAATAAATAAATAAATAAATAAATAAATAAATAAATAAATAAATAAATAAATAAATAAATAAATAAATAAATAAATAAATAAATAAATAAATAAATAAATAAATAAATAAATAAATAAATAAATAAATAAATAAATAAATAAATAAATAAATAAATAAATAAATAAATAAATAAATAAATAAATAAATAAATAAATAAATAAATAAATAAATAAATAAATAAATAAATAAATAAATAAATAAATAAATAAATAAATAAATAAATAAATAAATAAATAAATAAATAAATAAATAAATAAATAAATAAATAAATAAATAAATAAATAAATAAATAAATAAATAAATAAATAAATAAATAAATAAATAAATAAATAAATAAATAAATAAATAAATAAATAAATAAATAAATAAATAAATAAATAAATAAATAAATAAATAAATAAATAAATAAATAAATAAATAAATAAATAAATAAATAAATAAATAAATAAATAAATAAATAAATAAATAAATAAATAAATAAATAAATAAATAAATAAATAAATAAATAAATAAATAAATAAATAAATAAATAAATAAATAAATAAATAAATAAATAAATAAATAAATAAATAAATAAATAAATAAATAAATAAATAAATAAATAAATAAATAAATAAATAAATAAATAAATAAATAAATAAATAAATAAATAAATAAATAAATAAATAAATAAATAAATAAATAAATAAATAAATAAATAAATAAATAAATAAATAAATAAATAAATAAATAAATAAATAAATAAATAAATAAATAAATAAATAAATAAATAAATAAATAAATAAATAAATAAATAAATAAATAAATAAATAAATAAATAAATAAATAAATAAATAAATAAATAAATAAATAAATAAATAAATAAATAAATAAATAAATAAATAAATAAATAAATAAATAAATAAATAAATAAATAAATAAATAAATAAATAAATAAATAAATAAATAAATAAATAAATAAATAAATAAATAAATAAATAAATAAATAAATAAATAAATAAATAAATAAATAAATAAATAAATAAATAAATAAATAAATAAATAAATAAATAAATAAATAAATAAATAAATAAATAAATAAATAAATAAATAAATAAATAAATAAATAAATAAATAAATAAATAAATAAATAAATAAATAAATAAATAAATAAATAAATAAATAAATAAATAAATAAATAAATAAATAAATAAATAAATAAATAAATAAATAAATAAATAAATAAATAAATAAATAAATAAATAAATAAATAAATAAATAAATAAATAAATAAATAAATAAATAAATAAATAAATAAATAAATAAATAAATAAATAAATAAATAAATAAATAAATAAATAAATAAATAAATAAATAAATAAATAAATAAATAAATAAATAAATAAATAAATAAATAAATAAATAAATAAATAAATAAATAAATAAATAAATAAATAAATAAATAAATAAATAAATAAATAAATAAATAAATAAATAAATAAGAAACATTTTTTGGTCAAACTAATATTAAAAAGTTATAGCCATTCTGCAGAACTCTTCCCGCACCCTGTATTAAACGTTTAGACTTTTGTTATATTTTTCATTTGTTTTTATTTCAAAATATAATTACATAAATGAATTATATGGGAAGGTAAGAAATTAGACAAAAACTATTTGGTAAAAAATAATATTTTTGTGAAAAAGTAAGAACAACAAAAAATAAATTGTTTAAATATGAAAATTAATAAATATGTATAATCAATTGATTATGATATAATTTTTAATTACCATAGATGAAATAATAAAATAAATGAAACCCAAAAAAACTTTTAAATTTGTAGTTAACAATATACAGGGTGTCCAGAAAATGGCGCCTAAGCTCTCCAGTACGTTGTTGGGGATCCTTCAGGGATCCCCAGAAAAATAGTTAAAAAAATCCTCGTGATCAATTGACCGAGATATGGAGGGTCAAAGTTTGGAATTTAACTTCTTTATTTTTGTGAATTTTGAAAAACCGTCAGTTGTCCTGTAAAGTTTGGCTTCTCTTTAGTCGCTTAGTAATAAATTTAATTTAAATCGCGTATTAATAACTTCACCATTTATTTTTATAAATTGAAAATTACCTGTCATAACCACTTGTCATAATTTTCAATTTAAAAAAATAAATTGTAAAGTTATTAAAACTCAATTTAAATTAAATTTATTACTAAAAGACTAAAGACAAGCCAAACTTTACAGGACAATTGGCGGTTTTTGAAAATTCATAAAAATAAAGAATTTGAATTCCAAACTTTGACCCTCCATATTTCGGTCAATTGGTCACGGGGATTTTTTAAACTATTTTTCTGGACATCCCAGAATGGTCCCCAACTACGCACTGGAGAGCTTGGGCGCCATTTTCTGGACACCCTGTATATTTATACAATACCAATAGAAAGAAGGGGTTATTTGCAGTTATTTAAGTAATTATCATTTAAAATAATTATTTAATATGTACATAATTATAATATATGCTTAAAAATAATTAAAACAAATTAATAATTAAAAAAATAGAGCGTACCACAAAATTATTAATCGCATTGTAAATCTTTTAAAACTATTTTCAGAACTTGTTGTCCAAACATTTAAAGATAACTTTTTTTAAGAACGAAGCAAAAAGTGAAATAAAATTAAACAAACATTAATTAAACTTGTCATGCTTTAATAAAATGACATGTCATTTAAACTTGATGGCATCATATTTCTGATTTGATATATTGATACACCATTTTTAAAGACACAGTTAGAAAGTATAAAATATAATGATAAAAAGCATTAAAATAAATATTCAGGAAATCGTTAACAAGTTTCACAAAACGTATTTGTAATGTGTACAAAAAATTATTTTGGTTAGTTTATCTTTTAAAAATATCTTGAAAAATAAATATTACAACAAGTTTTACAAAACACCAATACAATGTTGATTTGTAAATTATAATTACATTAATTTACTATAAAGTCCATCATTTATTATACTGTAACTGGCTAATTTGAAATTACAGTTACTTAAAAATTTTCAAATAAGTTATTAAATGTTAATTTATATCCCTATGAACACTATAATGTAATATTAATTAAAGAATTGTAATTATAAAGAACTTATTGTGAAAGAAAAAATAAATTAGAAATTTTCCAAAGAATAATTTATCTGAATTATTCCGTTCATTTTTATTATTATGAATATTCATGCAGGTACATTAAAATGTTCAATGGCACCTAAAATGATATCTTTATTTTATTATAAAGTTATAATAATCAATCAAATTGATGAATCTTAATTTGGGTTTAGTCTTATTTAATATAACGTGAAGATTTTCAATAGAACAGTTAGATTTTAATTTAAAAAGTACATTTAATTAGTAACAGATAATTTACTTTTTACTACTGCTATTAAAAAAGATATAAAAATGGTATCTAAATATGAATAAAAAAAGTTACAGAAGCGCTTAACCTTAATAATATTGATCAGTCTTAATCTAAACTTTTAACATACAAAAAAAATGTAATAAATTTATTTATGAACGCATTATTTGTTTGTATGCAGTGTTTAATAAAGAAATAAATAAATTGTAAGATGACATTAATTATTTTATGACAGTATAAATTAATTTAATTTATAATAACAAATTAATAAAACATTTATGTATTACTTATTACAAATATGTATACATCAGAAGGTTGATTAATTTTGCTACCATTAAAGCAAAAATAGTTAGTTTTTTCCATGAAAATATAACACTTAATTAAAGTTGTTATTAGCAGATGACTTCACAATAATTGTAATCCATAAATGTTAGTAATTATTAGATTTTTTAATAAAGTTTATTTTATACATAAATTCTAACTACAAAATAGTCAAATAAATTTAAATCAAATTAAAAAACAGTTGATTCCTGTTTTAATGAATTTTAAAATATTTTTCATGTGATTTAGATTCTTAAAAATTAAACTAAATTAGAAGTGACCAAATACACCCATATACAATATGCAAATTATGGATACACCTGATTATTTTTTATAATTCCAATATATTTTATCTCGGTATAAATTAAATAACTCTGCAATCAAAAAAATAAAATATGGACAAACTTGTCATTTCTTATTAAATTTCTTATGAATATTTGATTGTGGATTATTATTGATGATTTACATTTTACATAATATTCAATTAAAATCAAACGCAAGAATAATAAATGAACAATAAATATTAATAATTATAAATACAGCTACAATCAAAATATTATAATTGCAATGAAATAACAGGATAATATTTGTGGCTGATATGTAAATAAAGAATTTGTTATTTATCATGGGCTTCATCTAAATATTTTCAGCGATTCCTCTAAGGTAATTATTTTACTTATTAATTAGATATATTAACATATAAACGACTGGAGGAATATTTTATCACGCTTAAGTTTGTTTTAAGGTTCTACATTATTAATATAGTAAACACATTTATCACTAATTAATTTTTTATTTTGATAAAACATGGCGGTGTAGGTAGTTTCAAATTATAAATTACCAAAAATTGGCACTAATCACTTCTAATGTCCCCTTTTTTCATGTCCTACTAATTACTGAGGGCGTTATATATATGGTTATTGCTGTTTATAATTTGTTTGACAGCTATTAAATTAGAGTTTTTCAATTTGTACTTTGATAGAAAACATGAAAATCCTTTTTAATTAAGACGTGAATTGATATTGATGACACAAAATACTTAGGTTTGAGATTATTGTTTTTATGTTATAAAAAAATGTTGTAATATATTATTTTGATAACTGTTTATGAATATGTAGTAAAATTTAAAATATATGTATGCAAGTAAGACGATTTTTGTGTTTTATTGGAACTTTGATTAGATTGGATTGAGTTTATCATTCTGTTAACCACATACGTTTAAAAAAATAATTTATTGTAAGTAGTATTAGAAATCAATAATTTCAAAATATCCGATTTAAATTAAATTTCTGTACAAATAATAAAAATACGTAGTAATATTTTTCCCCAACTATTAAATAAACGATTCATTCATTTGAATTTTTTGATAAGTAATGAATTCATCACTAAATTTTTGACAATATTCAACGTGCTCGGACTAGTTAGAGAGCCGTAGGGTAAAATCGTGCCTGATTTTACCAAGTGCCAGAAACGGTTTTTTACATTAATTCGAGTCTTGTGTTCTAGAAAATGTAGATATCAAATTTGCGTCGTGGTTAGTTTAAAGACGGCGCTGTTTCAAAGAGGTATTTTTTACATAAGGTAAGTGACACATTTTACCATGTTTGTAATTTGGTGAATATAATAAAGACATCTTAAGAAATTGTTAAGTACTCATGCCAGAAAAAAATACGGGTTGTGAGGGTCCGCCAGAAACTTTTAGGGCGCATAGTGGAGGGGGGTCATAGGACACATTTTAATAATGTTGGTACTTGGCTTCCATAATAAGAATACTCTAACAAATTGTAAAAACCAAATTGCCAGAAAAATTTGGCGGTTGTTAGTACCTGCCAGAAGCTTCAAAGTACGCGTAAGAAGGGGTATCACGTGACTAATTTTAAATCTTCTGGCACTTGTTATATAGGTAAATTATTATATTTTAATTCGAAAATGAACTCGCCAGAAATAAAATGCAAGCCAAAATACCTGCCAGAAATTTTTACAGAAAATAATAATTTTTATAGTGCGAGTTCAAACTTTAAAATCATGTTCGGGCTGGACCCGTTTGGACGGACACAACGTTTTTCCTTAAGAACCTAGTCGGTAAAATACTTGAAAAGTGCACTTTTCGCTAGTAAATATTGATTTTTGGGCATTTGTAATCGAAAATTTGACAAAAACGCTTTGTGTTGCGCTTCAAATTGAATTTATTTTTCATATAGAATTTTTATTTTTTATGTATAGTCTGTAATAGGGGCGTATTTATGTAATAATGCGTTTTTATCATTTTTACATATTATTACATAAATACGCCCCTATTATAGACTATACATAAAAAATAAAAATTCTATATGAAATAAATTCAATTTGAAGCGCAACACAAAGCGTTTTTGTCAAATTTTCGATTACAAATGTCTAAAAATCAATATTTACTAGCGAAAAGTGCACTTTTCAAGTATTTTACCGACTATGTTCTTAAAGAAGAAAATATTATTAATACAGGAACAGCTTTCCTCGCAGTAATAAAATATATTATAAAATGTTTTAGCATTTTTTCTCACGTTATTTTTTACGCAAAGCGACCTAACTTAATTTATTAAATTTATAAGAAAAAATATCCACTTCAGTTGTCTTCATATCTATTAAGCCTACGAACAAGGCTTTATAGCTATGTTTTATTTGCTTTTGTAAATTATCAGATACAGATTGCAGTTGTTGCGATAGGCTACTATTTCAAAAGTAAAATTTGAAAAAACACACCTATTGTGATTGTGATCACCTTTACTACATAAAATAATAGAACTATGTTGTCCTACAGTAAGCGTAAGCACCATTGCTTTGCAACCTTTATTATTGCAAGGTCACTTAGCTTGGGTATTTTTCATTACCTTTGAAAAAAAGTTTGCATTTTGAAATATTAAGAGTTTTATTAAATTTTTTAATAATTTCATAGTAAATAAAAGTTAATAATTTTAAAACAAATTTATTTTTATTAAAATTTTACAATAATACTATACAATCAAAAACTTAATCGCTGTTATATTCTTCATCTTCGTTACTTTCGTCACTGCTATCGCTGCTACTATTATCTTCTGTTATTATCTCATCATCTGTGAAAATTTTAACGTTTATTAATTTATATGTATGTATTTATTTTATTAATTTAAGTTTGTGTTCTTACCTGTATCCTGTACATCTGACTGAGATAAGATATCGGTGACTGAATTTGGCAACTCTGGACCGTCAAACCAATGGAACACATACTTCTCATCCACCTTCTTCCAGCCATAATTTTCTGGTTGTAAGTTTGTTGGTACTTTTAAATGAGCATGTCTCCATATTCTCGTTATATACAAAATGGCCGACTTCTTTTTATTAAAATTTTTTATATTGCTGAAAATCTGTGCGTGGGGGTTTTAAGAGTAGATTTAAAATTTTACATTTTTTCTAAAAAAATTTTAAAATACAATTTAGTACGCACATAGAAATGGTTAGAAATGGCGCTTAGATGCTATAAGCGAAATACAATAAAAAATATGGCGTTATGTGGTGGTAAAACTTAATAGGTACTATAAAGTAGGCTTTAAAGAACACGCAGAAATTGATTTTAGAGTGGAAACCTTGAAGACCCTTATTAACTAATTAATTCCAAGGGTCGGAATAGTCACAAGGCTTTGTAATTGGTCACCTTATTTGCCAAAAATATCTAACTAAATACCTAGGTATAAAAAAAGTCCCAAAATAATAACTTAAATTTTTTACTTTTGACCACGTTTTTATATTGTTGGAACCGTGAATTCTTTCTGGCAACGTTTTCTTTTCACTAGGAACAAACAAGTTTAATGTATGACAAGATGCCAGAAGATATAAAATAAGTCACATCAACTAAGTAAACAGCAACCTTTTGTTTTATGTATATTCTTTTTAAACCCATCAAAGGTTTCTGGCAATAATAATTTCATAATTCAAAAGTTATTAGTAATCAGTACAATAAAAATCAATTATGGTAAAATTAGTCAAATGACATCCCCTCTTATGCGTACTTTAAAGCTTCTGGCAGGTACTAACAACCGCCAAATTTTTCTGGCAATTGGTTTTTACAATTTGTTAGAGTGTTCTTATTATGGAAGCCAAGTACCAACATTATTAAAATGTGTCCTATGACCCCCCTCCACTATGCGCCCTAAAAGTTTCTGGCGGACCCTCACAACCCGTATTTTTTTCTGGCATGAGTACTTAACAATTTCTTAAGATGTCTTTATTATATTCACCAAATTACAAACATGGTAAAATGTGTCACTTACCTTATGTAAAAAATACCTCTTTGAAACAGCGCCGTCTTTAAACTAACCACGACGCAAATTTGATATCTACATTTTCTAGAACACAAGACTCGAATTAATGTAAAAAACCGTTTCTGGCACTTGGTAAAATCAGGCACGATTTTACCCTACGGCTCTCTAACTAATACGATAGTTTTCGTACAACGAAAATATGGTATGTTGACTAAGTTGCTTGGTGACAGATTTTCTACAGAGTGATGATAAATTTTGGAACATAATTCATAGCTGCCGTATTTAATTTTTTTGAGAAAATCGCTCGGACAGGTCAATTTTAGTTTTTAAAATCCCATCTCTTAGTATAATAAAAATATTAATAACGTCACTGGTGATTTAGCAATGACGTCATCATCGATTTTTTTAAATGGAAACCCCCAAGTAGTTAATATAAAAATTGTAAATTATAATCGTTTGCGATTAGGTTGGGTTAAGTTAGGTTTCATAAAGCTTCAACTCCAAAATAATTTTTATTTTGATACAAATACAATTAGTAAATAACCGGATTTTTTCTAATACAACGTGATGAGGTAAACATTTTGAATTTTTATTTTAATTAAAACACAAAAAGGATTTTTGGGTATTATTTAGCTTAACATAAAATCCGAACATAACTGAATTATTGCATGTAGATACCTTCTTCTTTCAAGGACGGATCCACCGCATTTTCCAGAGGGGGCGATTTTAACGAAAATAGGTCTCGATTCTTAAGGTCCTAAATTTTCGGGCGATTCCAAACTGCGCCAATAATCAGGTAAAGAGATTAAAGATGCGGTAAAACCCGCCAGACATAAAATTTTGACCGCAAAGGGGTAAGGAAAAGTACGCCACACTACTACCTGAAAGTATGAAAATAATGATCCATATTTGAGAAAATAAATTTGTATTTATTTACTAAATTTAATTTTTATAGGAAAATGTAACATATAATAATAATCTTAATAGAACACAGCTAACTTTATGACTTATTTACAATCTACCTATCTAACATACATATAATAATATTTACTCAATAGCTAATATTTACTAAATTTAATTTTTATAGAAAATTTCAGGTGATTCGGTTAGGTTATTGTTTTTTAAAATGCCCTCTGTGGTGGTCGGGTTAGGTTAGGTTTGGGTAGAGTTTGATACGTTTTGATGCGGAAAAAGTTTTTAAAATATACATTGTAATTTGATGAGATTATAGTTAGAAAAAGGAGACTGTTCGGTGGTGCCCGGTCCGTCAACCCCTTCGATTACCTGGCACGGGCCTGGCGGAATTTGCCTACAGGATTAAAATTTCGTGTCTTGGAGGTCCAGTTGTTTGGGATTACGTGGCGGAATTTCTCTCTGTACCGGTAAAAATGATAAATTAAAATGTCCTTGGAAATAAAAATACAGGGTGATGATAAAGTTTGGAACAAAATTCGTAACTGCAGTATTTAATATTTTGAGAAATTCGATCGAACAGGTCATTTTTAGATTTTAAAATTTGTCTTTGTATAGAAAAAATATTATTGACGTCACTGGTGATTAAGCAACGACGTCATCATCGATCTTTTTAAATGAAAACCCCCACTTTTTTTACTCGTTTTATATAGACATTCGTGTCACTTAAACGATGATATAAAAAAATCATTACATTTGTAAACAATTTTTTTAATTATAAGTAATATCTTAATGGGATAAATGAGCCGTTGATTTTGAAAGTGAGATAAGTTTTGTTAAAAAATGAGTTAATGTTACGTCTAAATAGATATTGAGATTAACTTCATGTTTTAATCATTTACAATAAAGATTGACTCAATATCAGTACAAATTTGTTACTGTTGTTTTATATCGTCAACACTATTTCAATGGCATTGATTTTGTAAAACATTAAATACCTAGAAATATCAAAAGTGGACTTATCTCACTTTCAAAATTAACTGCTCAAATAATGAAGCAAGTAAAGTCGGTTTTCTATCAAAATTGGTCATATTTTTTTTCACAAAACGAAACAGACATTTTTTTATCAAATGTAATTTAAAACACTCATATTTTAAGTAATTAAATAAAAAAGAAAAATTGAACTTGTGTATTCAGTTTATTAGGTCTTCTATTTTTTTTATTGGGACCAGTTTATAATTATAAACATGTAAATACATATTTTAAAAATCATTTAGACTTTATTCATTTTCAACCTAATGCTGAATATTTCAATTTTACACTTCTTTAAACCTAAAATAGATCGAATTTTAAAAATCCAAACTAAATTATGCACTTTCGATTGATTAGAAAATTTGATAGCTCAAAATCTACAAGGCTTGTTTAAAATTTTAACTTGATCAAAAATTGTGCTTTCAGAGCCGATTTTTCATGTCCCTACCTCAACAATTTGTCATTTTATACAGTGCGCGCCAAAAATAAGTCCCCCCCCACTCCTAATTTTTGAACAGCCTAATTTTATATTCTGAAAATTTGTTGACACGGGTAGTTGATTGCGTGGTTTCTAAAAAACGTATTTTTGTTTATATGAACCTTCCGGTTATACCGAAAGTTGACAATAACTTTCTTGTTTTAAATGGAACACACTGTATATTTTTGGATGTTTTAAATCTCCGTGAAAAGCTGATTCAAAAAACCTACCATAGTAAGGATAGAAGGTTGATAGTTTTGGAATTACGGCAATTTGAAAACTGTATGTTTTGTCCAAAAAAACTTTAACCTAACCATAATAATCTGGAAAACAAATTCATCTTGTTTTACAATTTTCAGTCCTTTGATCAGAATGTTCTTGAAAATTAGAGACATTAAAAAATCTTTTGGTGTAGCAAAAATAGTTTTCACCGAATTTCAAAACATACAATTTTCAAATTGGGAAAGGGAATTGGGAATTATTTCTATTACTGATTTAGTATGTTTTGGAATATTTATACATATAAGTGCATATTTATTGTAAAAATTATAGAGGTAGTCTTCCCTGTTAAATTACATACCTGCACCATCATTAATTGTCGTCAGTTTTTCGTTGTTTTTTTTTGGAGCATCAATATTTAAAAAGAGTAATTACAACATTATTTTCAATTTTGGAAGTCTATCATTTTCATATCGTCTGTGAGTTGTTTACATTTCTAAGTTGAGGTTACATGAAATGCAAGTACTTCTTTTACTCCTAATAAAACAATATACTATTGTTGTCCAAAAACAAAGTCGTTTAGCATCATTCTCCGAACACTTTTTCCACGGATTTTCTTTTAAGTTTTGACCTCTGGTGGGAAATTTTGAAAATCATCCGAACGGGAAGCAGAAGAGGAAAAGTGGACATTATCTGGTCAGATTTAGTTGAGTTCGGGCATCTTAAAATTTTCGAAGTGCAATTTTTCGTGAGTAGTAATTAGTGATTCTAATTCGAGTTATCGGAAATGTATCTTCATCTTCGAAGTTAATCGGTGGATCGTTGGATGTCCAGCAGAATCGTTAATTGGATTTCCTGGTTGAACTGGAATTTGGTTCCAACGACGCCATTTTCGCCTAGCGGATTTAATCAGTTGCACGTGGTTTTCCACAAAATTATAATTGCTTTACTCGAGCCTATTAACACCTCAAGGTAATAGTTTTGCTTGATCGACTACTTAAATTTGATTTTCTCCTTTTGTTTATTTTAGGCTTCAATTAATTTTTATTTCTATCATTGGAATATTCAGCCATAAAAAATTAAAGAAGACTCTATCAGTGGTTCTTAAATCAAAGTCGACTGACATCATAGGTATGTGGAAAAGAAGAATTTTTTTTATTCTATATGTACGGTATTTTAGGCTTTTTATTTGGAGTCTGGTACGATAATTTCTTGGTTCTGGTTCTAGAACGCCATTTTCTTGTCAGGATTTGGTCATCAGTTTTTGCTTTCTCTGACGTAAGGCGAGGTGTTGGGAGAGGACCCGAAATATTGCATCATCGTGGGATTCGTTACTTCGAGGTCAACAGATAAGCCACCAAATTTTTCTTTGTCGTTTTTAATTTTTTTTTATGATACTTTAACTTTGATCAAGTTTAGTCGTAATTTGGTAACTTAATTGTTAAAGTTATTAATTAAATTGGATGAATAATTATTTGATTAGTAATTTAATTAATTTTCACAACATTAAATTTAGAAATCATTTTGGTAAATTTAACCTTAATCTAGTCTTGAAGATCTGTCACTTTAACCAAAGCGTCACTTAGCAGTTTTTCTTCGGGTATTTTTTCAAGTTATTTCTCAGTGTGTTGCAAATTTTATAAAAAAACAGTTTTTTTTAAAACTAAAAATAGTGCAGTTAAAATATTCGCGATGGCTTTCTCAACGGAGCACAACGCATTCATTTTGATGGCACATTTTCGAAGTGGAACAATTTAGAGAAGCTTTTCCAGAATATCCGTTCGAGTATGACAATTTTAAATTGCATAAGTTTCGAATCGTCCATAAATTTGAGAATAAACATTGCATTTGTAAAGGAAAAAGTAGTGGGGCTCCTAAAAAGTTAACCGATAACATTTTGAGGGACATTAGCAATCGCATGGAACAAAGTGCTACAAAATCAATCGTAAAACTTTCAGCTCAAACAGGTTGAATAATTTTCAGGATTGTCCGTGGGAACTTGCCATACAGCCCTAAAAAACTTCACACGCATGCACATAAAGTGAGTGTAGTGCAAGAATTATTACCACCTGATTATCCAAAAAGATTAGACTATTGTCAATGGTTTAATAACAATTTAAACAATGATATTTTGGATGTTACGTTCTTTTCTGATGAAGCGTGGTTTCACTTATCGGGTTATGTGAATTCCCAAAATTATAGAACATGGTCTACACAAAATCCACAAATATTTGTTGAAACCAGCTTGCATCCCCAAAAAATTGGTATGTGGGTGGCCATGTCACGAAGAAGAATAATTGGACCAATCTTCTTTCAAGAGACGATAAATGCTGCGAGATACCGAACTTTGCTTTTGTTTGTTAACGAACTTCATAATGACGAACTTCAAACAGGATATTTCCAGCAAGATGGTGCAACAGCACATACTGCAAGGACCACAATTGAATTTCTTCAGGAGTTTTATGATGAAAGATTAATAAGCCAAAATCTGTGGCCTGCCCGATCTCCAGATCTAACACCCCTTGATTTTTATTTATTTGGGCGTATTAAAAACAAGATCTATAAAAATCGAATACACGATCTGGAAGAATTAAAATTGGCCATTACTCAAGAAATCAATCTCATCACCCAAGATGAACTTCAGCGGGTATTTGAAAATATGAAACGACGAGTAAATCTTTGTTTTGAAAATCGGGGAAACCACTTCCAACATTTATTGTAAGTTCGGGTTTCTCACAATAGTTATCAAACACCCTCGTTGGTAAGGGCTTCACATAAAGATTTATAACAAATACCCTAGTTGGTTAGGGTTTCTCACAATAGTTAACAAACACCCTCGTTGGTAAGGGCTTCACATAAAGATTTATAATAAATACCCTTGTTGGTTAGGGTTTCTCACAATAGTTAACAAACACCCTCATTGGTAAGGGCTTCTATATTATCTATATTGACACCAATTCCTACACATCCTCTTTAAGCTGGATAGAAACATGTTGTGAAATTTCTGCATTATTTTGAACTCTATGTTAGATAGTAAGTAATAATTCTGTAACCATGTACTGATTTTAATGTTTTACTTCTAGGATCCTTGTGTTACAAAAACAAATTGTTAGGCACATTTGCTGATCTGATAGAGCACTGTCAGCCACTTTTCTTGCAACTAAATTTGATGACTGGGTCTGGCTCTATCTGTACAAACGCTGTATTTTTGTATTAGAAAACATCAAACTATTTTCAAAAAATTAAAATGTAAACCTCATCCACACCAGACGATCTACAATTCTACAAGTTCCAAAACACAACACCTCATTCTTCAAAAAAAGCCAACACTACATGTGTTTAACAGTATACAATAAACTGCCACTTCACTTAAAAACTTCCAAGATGCTCAAAATTTCCAAACAAAATTTAAAATAGTTTTTTCTTACAACGCCCTACTATCCCTGCCCTGGAAGAATCCCTCAACAATAACAAATTTGAAATGTAAATATTTCTTAACATCAATTTATTTACAATAATATATGTGTAGTAGTTTTAAACAACTTGATATTCCTAATATTATGAACATATAACCGATAGGAAATAAACTTTACAACACTAAGGCGATTCTTCGATGATTTAAATAAGCAATTTTGTAATTCTAAACTTTTAACTACTTTTTTAGGTTATAATGTGATTTACAAAATATCCGAATAAATATTATCTCAAGTTATTTGTGCATTCTTTTTGAATAATATTTTTCATAAAATTAAATTAAATAAAAATATTAAAGTTAACCGTAGTTTTTTATTAAACATTTAGAAACGCCACTGAAGTATTAATATTTAGTTTCAGTGTAGCCAACTTTGGGAAATTTAAGTTTCCTACCTTCAAATGTCATTGGTTTCAGTGTTATTTGAATTCACTGTATTTGCACCGGAATACATTTATGGTACTAGAGTATTATTGAAGATTTGTACATGGTCACTATCTATTGATATAATATTACATGTGTAAGAATAATAATAATATCTTTTATACTGGTATTATGACTGTGATTTGATTCAAAGTACATATAATCAGTGGCGGATTAAGCCATTTGGAGGCCTGAGGCGCAACCTGATTTTGAGGCCGCTATTTTTTAGAAATAAAATAAGATGACCTTTTTAGTTGACATCAGTTTCAGACGTTTCAGGGGTTAGTTTAAGGAAAACTTAGAAGTGCAAAATTTGAATATAGCGCCATAGGTGAAATTTTAAAAAAATGGCAGGTCAAGCATTTCCAGATACTTTGGAAAAACATCTCGTTTTTCTCTTTTTCAAAAAATTTCATGGAATTAGATGAACTGTAAAATATAACCAAAAGTTAAAATTAAAGAAAAAACTAAATTATACAGGGTGTTCCAAAAAGAAGTGTTCAGAAGAAAATCTTAATTGACAGAGTTTAATGTGAAGTTTTACGGATATAAAAAATGGTACCTTTATGGGGTTTGTTTCAAAGATAGTGAAAATATCAAGAAAAAGGTGAAATCTCGTTAATTTTTTGAAAGAAGAATTTTTTTTCGATCAAAACATTCTTCTGATGATATTTTTTAACTTCAAGCCAAAGTGGCATTAAATAGCTTGACTTTTCAACTTATTTCTTTTAAAATGATCAAATAGTTTATGAACTACAACAAAATTTCGAATTAACAACATTTTTTGTAGGAACAAAATTCAATGACCCATCAAAAAAGCTGCTCCTGCGTATTAGTTTTCTTGTTGATGAAACCTCGTCTATTGTCTAGGATTTTCTTCTGAGCACTTCTTTTTGAGACACCCTCTATATGTATAACTGGTTCGTTCGAACCGACAAAATTTTAGAAGGTGGGTCTCAGAAATTTTAGAAAGAGAATCTTTTTTAAAGCCAACTTGTCTGGAACTGGAAAGAAAAACTCCTTTGTATAATTAGTTTGTAAGGTTTATGGTTTATTTGAATAGAAGTTTTCAAAAACGACCATGACTGGTAAAAAAATGTGACTGCATAATTTTTTTCAATTTTTTTGAGGCCGGTTCAATTAGGAGGCCACAGGCGCGCGCCTCATGCGCCTGTGCGATAATCCGCCACTGCATATAATACTAGTTAAATACTTCAGTGACTTATATCTTCAATTTTTTTTAAATACACTTCAATTTTTATTGTTAATTGCTCTCTTATTTTGTTTCCTTCGAATTTCTGCGATATATTTTATCTTGTTGTTTGGTTGTACCATTGGTTGCTTTGTGGTACAATTGCGGTCATCAATTTCAGTTATAGAAGGCAACTAACGCACAACGTGGATGATTTTGGGAATTTCAGGTTGTTTGTGTGTTACTAATTTTTGTTAAATATGCCAACTTATTTAGGACACGCCCTACTCCACTGAGTCGGCAGGCCACCCTTTATCTACCTATAGGGGTGCATCCTACTAAGTAGCGAAACGAAAAGTATTTTTTGTCACACAGTTTATATCAAGTACTGAAGTCCCTATATTAATAATCTCGTCTTACATTTTTTGCTTAAATTTTATCGTCTTCCAGTGAAGCAATAATATCCAAATATAACTGATACACAATTTCCATAGTGGTAAGTTTAGTAAATTTGACTCTTTTATGGTGAATTAGAAGGAACATCATAGACTAATTGGTCTTCGATAAAGATTGATATGATTGCGTGATGAGAGTCCGTCATGCAAAAGATGGTGAAAGAATTTTTTTCTTCTACTTCCTACTGACATGAATCCTATTGGTACTGGTACTTTGTAAAATTGAATGGGTGATTTTGTTAGGGTTGTTATAGATAGGTGGTATTAGGTGTTTAGTGAGGCATGCAGGTGGAGTCATGTGGAGCCTGGGGTGCACAAATCGTTCCGGTACAAGCACAATTGGCCAGGCGTGTAGGCGCGTGCTGTTTGCTGACTCCTTGAGTCAATAAATTATATTTACCAAACGTCGGCAGTGTCGGCAGAACTTCAATAAAATGTGTGTAGTGAATACGAACGGCTCCCCACGGCCTACGTGAACTAATCTCGCGCGTTCTCCACATCTTTGTCGGATAACTCGGATATCGAGTTTATTATCCTCACACACACCGCACACTTGCTCCATGCTTATTAAGTTATGATGCTACCGCACGCACACATGCGCTAAGGCGTTAAAGTAAATACCACACCACGCACAACGCACTTTACCTCTGTTTTTACCTCTTACGTTTACGTTATTTCACATTATTACTTATTATATCTTAAATGCCTTAACCATCCATAACGCTTCAAGCTATATTAACACCTTTTATATTTAATTGCAGCGCAGAATCAAGAAAAACTTAATTACTACAAATAAAACTAATCACACTAATTAAAAATAAAGTAGTTAAAACCAATCATTTTTAATTTCTTCTAAAGAAATAAAGAATAAGCAATTTGTTCTCCAATTAAAAGCTACCATTATAAAAAAACTTTAATGTGAATACATCGTTATTACAAGTCTTTAATTCTGATATGCATTGATATAATTAGTCGCACTTGTATTAGCAATTATAATAATTTAGAAACGTCAAAATAACCATTTCAAAACACAAAAATTCAAATGTCGTACATTAGCAACACAGAAAATACCCAAATTACTACCATTTAAAACTCAGATACAAAAAAAAAACGTTTACCTACATTTACGTTAAAAATCATACTTTTCGTACTATTTACAGGTCAAAAATTCATGGTTATGATTTAGTAAAAAAAGTTATACAGGGTGAGCTGAAATGATTGTGGTTTGATATGTAGGCAACCAAATATGCAGGTTGGTACAACTACAAAATTATGGGGTAATTCTGAACAAAACATGTTAGCCGTAACAGCGATGTTAAATATGACAGTCACCCCGATGTCAAAAAAACACTATTCTGTAAACTTTACTGTAACTTAACGGCAATGTAAAATAACATTTTCGGTATTAAAATGCATTGTACATTTATATAATGTATTATTTTGATCAATGATACATTAATGTATTTTTATTACTTTGCTGTATGTTGTTTTAACACCGAAAATTTTATTTTTAATAACCGTTAAGTTGCAGTAAAGTTTACAAAATAGGATTTTTTTTACATAAGGGTGACTGTCAAATTTAACATCGCTGTTACGGCTAACATTTTTGTTCAGAATCACCCCATTAAAAAGAAAATCCCCTGGTAAACCAATGTCGTAGCAAATATTTTTTTCAAAATGAATATAATAATCATAACAAATCAAGAATTCTAAACAAATATACAAAGGACCTTATCGGGTTTTGGGAGCATTTTGTACAAGAATGAAACTTATGCCACATATAAATAAGAAATAAATATACAATGGTGTAAAATATTTCGCTCTTTAGGAGACCGCTTTCGCCAAAAAACGCAATTGAAATTAATTGATTTTTGCACAATTAGACAACGATGCTGGTGTTTTCCTCGGTGTTTCTAACAAACAAAGTAGTTTGGTTGCCTATGCCATTTATTTACTATGATTTATTGACTTTAATAGTATAAAAATTATACAATTAAGTACATATTTGTTATGACTTGATTAGAAATTAATTTTTAAGTATTTATTTTATTCAAATAAACTTATAATTTAAGAATATATTTTTTACAATTAAAAAATTTTTACACAGTTGTCGTTTTTTTGCAATTTTTAAAATATTTGATAAAAAATGACTATACGCGCCGATTTTAGCTGTTTTTATAAGTAAACGTACGAACGCAAGCAATGTGTGCGCATGACAATAACACCCAATGTGGGAAACATTTCAATCCAGTGTGAGTCACAGTGAGTCAGTCGCCAGATACCTTTGTAAAGCGCGTACGAATTTGTTTGCCCGGGCATTACTTCTTGTTTGTAACAGTAACCATTGTCCTAAAGTGCCTTATAATAAAGGTCATTTGTATCTACCATCAGGTTAATCCTTTTGGCGATTGTATTCGATTATTAACATAGGTTCCACAAGGAAAACACCCTCTTAGTTTTAAGTGTCATTTGCTTTCAATTTAAACGTAAATGAAAGGTAATTAAAATTTATCTGACAATACTTGTCAAAATTTGAATTTTAAAATCCGCTGTTGTCGTGTTAATAAATATTTTTTTAAATAATGTAAAATCTCATAAATGTATTTATAATTCATATTTATGGAAGAAATTGGAAATATAATTAATATTGGGGGTATTTTAGTTAATTTTTGTAGGTTTAACTTATTTTTCATGTTTGCCCAAAAACACATAGGAAAACGATAAGGTCCTTTAAGTTATTTATTAAGGTTTTTTGTAATCGAAAATAAAAAACGTAGAATTAGCTCTCGAATTTTACAACAAATGTCAAATGTTGAAAATTATTACCTTCATTTTCGATGCAGATGCTAATACAAAACAAAAATTTACGCAAATTAGTCTTGATAAAAACTGTTATTTATGAAACAGTACGCACAATAGGCGATGAGCGTATATTGCGAACAGCGCCCCCTAGCGGCCTTTCAGTGCAAACAATACAGGGAATCAAAATAAATCTTTGTTGTGAAGTGCGGTTAAATTTTTGTGCTTCTTGTATTTAAAGTTAATTCGTTTTGTTAAGGAAGTTTGTTGCTAGAGCTATAATGGAGAAAATGGTTTATTTTGAATTTACCTCAATATTTTTTGACCATAAAAGTAGTGAACATTTTTATGCTGACCATTATTGGATTTAAAATAAACGAAAAAGACAGCATAACAAATTAAAACTGAGGTTACTTGTGGTTGGAATATAAGCCGACTGCAAAATGTGGCCAAATAAAATATAATGAAGGAAAAACACTCAAAAAAATATTTCCTTTAAAAAATAATAAGTAACTCTTCTAAAACCAGACAAGCTCGAACATGAGCTTTGTAATTTTTACATTGATATTTTCACGCTGTCTTTAATTTTTGATTTTTTTGCTGTGTGTTTCATTCTTTTGGGATTTCAACTAATGAAAATTACACTATGACAGAAGTAGTAGAAAGAAGTTTTATTTAAAGCAGTTTTTACCAACAATCAATCCAAAAATTTAGTTTTAAATGAACTTTCAACAAAATAAACACACTACAAATTACATCGTGTTTCTTTGGTTCCCAAACTCCACATCAGGCCTGGAATAAATAATATAATAAAAATTTCAAAAATACCACTAATATAATAATAAATATTATGCTTAAGACTTTCTTTTATCGCTTTTAATTTGCGCTTTGCGCCTTTTTACCTCAAGAGATTCTCAAGGAAATATATAACATTTTATATCTCTGTTTGTATTGAAATAGTTTTTTTGGCATCCAACAACAGAACAAGAAGTATGAGATGCTCTCTTATTGTTATTTGTAGTATTCATAACAAGAATTTTGAATAAATACACAAAACTTTAAATTTAAACATTTGACGTTCCTGTATTTTTTGCAAATTACTGCCACTCCATGCCACTCAAAGACTTCTATGTTTTCTGTTGTTATACATAGACCACAGTATAAATAACTACCAGTAGCGACACTCTCCCGTGTCTAACCTAGTACCATTTCTATGGTGCGTATCTGGTACCATTGAGTTTAGAACTGCAAATTACAAATGGTGACATTTCTCTATGATCAAAATAATTTTAAAGGCGTCGCCATTTGAATTTATATACCGTAATTAATGTAATAATTGATGAAAACTGTATATTATTACATTTAAGTTTGTCAAAATCATTAAAAACTTCAATTTTAATCAAAACTTTGCAAATGTATGTTACATTTTTATGGTTAGAAAAAGTGACGTAAATTTAAATTTGCCGCGTGCGTATCTGAGTATACATATATGTATAAATCGTCAAGGTCACCAAAAATTGTCCCTTCAAATTACATGTAATTTGCATGAAGTGTCGTCACTGGTAGTTGCCTATACTGTGCATAGACCCATAGACCGGACACCCTTGACATTTCGAAAAAATAGGTGTTTTTTACTTCCCACTTTTATCTGCTAATGAGCTAACTTTGAATGTTTAACTTTTACCATTCAATCCAATAATAACCGAAGTTATCGTAATCCATCGCATTACTTGTTTGTTGTATCTGGTAATTTGTAAAATAAAGAAAAACACAGCTATTTTAAAATAGACACCAGCGCCCCCAAAGTGTATCAGCGTGAACTACGGCGGCCATTTTAAAAGTGTCCATTAGCTATATTCACCTGGGTTATTTTCTTAATTTTTGGTGTTCTCTGATCAAATGAAAATCGAATTTGACAAGTTTTTATGAGTATTATAGGTTATGTGAACCAATATTTCAAATTAACCGCCAAAACGGACACTTTTAAAATGGCCGCCAGTGATACACAAAAATTTGACACGTGTCCGGTCTATGTATAACAATAGAAAACATAGAAGTCTTTGCTGCCACTGCAGTAAAATTCGCTCGTCGCCTATAACTAAATACAAAAATCCGAACTTGTGACACGTGACAACGGTAAAAATTCGACCTACGCCTCTGATTTTGTGTAGTCTAGTTACTTTGTTATAATTTAGACATGATTTTGTGTTACTAAGTACTTGAAGCAAACAAATTTCCCAGATTTTTAGGCGGGAAATTTGAATTGACAACAATCATTTTAGCTCACCCTGTATATAGTCAGGTATATAAGACTTTACATGACTTTTTTTATATGTACATCAAAGACAAGTTAAGATAATTACCTAAATATCAATTCGTGCTCTACCTAATCGATACTTCTGTGATTTATTGACACTTCGAATAATTTATAATTATTTCATTAATTTATAATAGTTTTGGAAAAGTAGGAAAAATTGTGTATGCAACGACTGCGAAAAATGTATTAGGGATTCGTTCGAGTTATTTCGAACTCATTACTAATGCACTATAGCGGCGCTGCCGCTGGTGTAAATTTTAAAATAGCTGTGTTTTTCTTCATTTTAGAAATTTCCGGATACAAGTAATGCGATGGATTACGATATCATCTAATAACATTTGATTAAATGCCAGGTCTATGTATAACAACAGAAAATATAAAAGTCTTTTGGCCTACCCCATTTTACAGGATATATCTGTAAGGTAACCATGGAAACTTTCCTTTACAATCCATATATCAAACCTTGCAGATGTTTCCTGTAAGGGTTTAGATTAGATTAAATAGGAGGGCGATTGGCTTTGAGTCTTACGGAACTGCGACCACTGTGATCTTTTGTTCAAACCCTTGCTCTAGTAGAATCCTGGGATCTCTAAATGCTTGACAAAGCTATTTAGAACTCTGGGGGACATGGTCATAACTTCGTCTGAAATAAGTGTTGTCCAGCCGAAGTGATCGAATCTAGTGCGAGCGATTGAGTCGCATTCGCAGATGATGTGTTCCGAGGTTTTATCCTTCAGGCCACAAAATCTGCAGGTTGTTGTTTACGAGTTGCCCATTTTGTTGAGGTGATATCTCAATGGTCTGTGATTAGCCTTAGTTCGTTCCTGCTAAGTTCGAGAAGCTTCATGGAATTCTTATGCGAGTAATCAATGAATTTCTTCGCCTTCAGACTCCAGTGGGACATATGTTGTCCCTGTCCCACCGCAGTATCTCCCCCCCCCCCCCCCCTAACTTTTGAGGCTGATCTTCCCAGGCCATCTGCAATTTCATTTCCTTCTATTCCTTGCTGCCCTAGCACCCACATAAGGGTGAGCTTCTTCCCTTTCTCCAGTTGCTTCAGAGATTTGCGGTATTCCCAAGCTAATTTGGACTCAAGTGTATGGGGTTTTAGAGTCCTAATCGTTGCCAGGCTGACGGTCAAGATGTGAATTTGTGCTCCTTGGAGTCTTCTACGTAAGAAATCTTGAGCCCAAAGATTCACAGCCAGACTTTCTGCCTGTGTTATGGTGGGGGTTCTCAAGGTCAAAGAGCTTACCAGATTTGCACAGAATTACACCATTTAACTAATATAACTGGAGATAGGAAACCTAAAAATAAGTTAATATAACTAAATTCATTTATATAAAGAATGTACCCTTGAAGAGTTATAAGCTTCTAAAGTTAATTTTTAAAAGTATATTTTTTCCACTACTACTGAATAAACGATTCATTACGTTTAGTAAGTCAAACCAAATAATCATAGGGAAGCAGTAAAATGAACTCTTTACAAAATAAGTTCGCTTAGCGGCGTCGTCCACACAGATAAAAAACTGATTAAAATAATATTTTTTTTCCAACGCTGGCAATAAGTTAAGGTATAAACGAAGAGTTTCCCATTTCTTTTTTTGTTTTAGGTTTATTTTTAAACATTTTACAGCATCCCAAAAATTTCTTAAATTTTTTTTTATTTTTTGGGATGCTGTAAATAGTTTAAAAATATTCTTAAAACAAAAATTGAAATGGGAAACTCTTAACTTATTGCTAGCGTTGGAAAAAAATATTATTTTAATTATCTTAGTTTTTCATCTGTGTGGAGAACGCCGCTAAGCGAACGTATTTTGTAAAGAGTTCATTTTACTGCTTCCCAATGATTATTTGGTTTGACTTACAAAAACGAAAAAGAACAAATTGGTAGCCACAGGACTCTTTTGTGTACCAAAAAAATAAATTCTAAAAAACCTTCAATGGAAAAAAAATTATGACCAAAACTGCAAATATCAATTTCAAAATCACATTTGCCGACTATCCTCTTAAATTTCCAAAGAATTTTTTGCTGAATTATATGTGCTGTTGTGGTTCACGTGTATAATCACCGCCAAAAACTCTTGGATTCCTCAATTTTTTACAATTGGTCTTATCTGAAATTAAATTGATCGTTTCTAAATTTTCTAAAATACAATTGATGATTCTGAAATACAGTTGAAGTTTTCTGAAATTAAATTAATTTATCTGAAATGCAATTGATGGTTTCTGAAATACAATTGACTCTTCTGAAATACAATTGATACTTTCTGAAATTAAATTGATTTTTTCTGAAATACAATCGATGATTTCTAAAATACAATTGGAAAAAGTGTAGTAAATTGTAAAATACATAATAAAATAATTAAATGAAAATATTTTTTTCACATAAAAATAATTTACACTAAAACCTGTCAATAATAATAAATCTTTTTAAATTTAAATATAAGAAGCATTAACAATTTGTAAAAAATTACCAATATTAAATGTATACATAGATAGGCATGATCATACATATTTAAATATTTTTATAATATAATCATTAATAAATTAAAATACCTCTCAACATGGTTATGTAAATTTGTCAACAATTAGGATTAAGATTAAACACATTATTACTTAAAAAAGAAATATTTATAGCTTTTCGGCATCTATAAGCAGTTGCCCAATCATATAAATCAATCCACTCATCTTGTTACTCTTGTGCTTAACTTTTTGGGCATACTTTCCTGTGTAATTTTAACCATTATTAACTTCTCATCACATTTTGATGAATTTAGGAAGCGTGACACCTTAACCAAAATTCCATCGTTGTATTTCCTGCCCAGTCAAACAAAAAATTGATTTCGTTATTAAATTGTCTAAATGATACGCAATCAATCCCATGTTCATTTCCAGAATAATTTTCCTGACATGTACAATGAAGATGTCAGCGATGAAGATTGCAAATATAAATTATGGTGTGTGTTTTATCAAGTTACTGTTAGACAAGATATAATTATAACATAATGCCTTAACTAATTCACTTCAAGCAGGTTTACTGATTAATAACATAATTTGTATTGTTATCAATCAATTATACCTCAGCGAGAAAAGTAATCATATGCTTTCATTAAGTCTCCTTGTAATTTATTTCAACGATCTAAATCGTTTTTATGTCTGAAAAAATAATGAAATAATACACTTTTTAAATATTAAAATACCTGATTTTTTAAGATGATTAAATTCAACTTTAAAAATTATTTAAAAATTTTTATGTTTTTAATACAGAATGTTAAATTGAAACAAATATTAAAAGATATATAAAATATGTACATTGAAAAGAGGCCTTTAAAAATGAAGTGATACTCATATAAGATAAGAAAATGTAATACCATGACAAAAATTAATTCAATCTATAGAATTTTTAATCAAACTTAAAACAGGAAAATGCATTTTGACAAAAATGAGGTATGCTTTATACAGGGTCTCGGCAAAATGGCAATGGAATTATATTTATCATATGAGGCCAGTTAGGTATTTTTGGACAAGATGACCTGAATTTTTCAAATAGAAAATTTAATGACGATTTACTTTAGAATCTTTATTACAGCTTATTCTAATTTGGTCATAAAAAATGCCCATCTAATTATGTAGAATCCATAATCAAATTGGTCCTAATAACATTTTGAAATTATTATTTGCTTCAGCATTTTAATATGAAAATGTAAATTAAAACAATTTTTCATGATAAATACCATTAGAAGAAATACACCTTGGGTCAACACGTTAGTACAGTATTTAAAGTGGTTAACCTTAGGCTAAAACGAAGATCAGCGACAGAGGAACACATTAATCTAGCATATTCAAGAAAAAAATTACGTATAAATTATGATACTCTAGGTTTGTGTTCATTTAAGGATTACCATTTGCTCGATGGGCAGCTTTAACTGTTTGTCTAATAAAATAATATTTTTATTCAACTTCGTGTTATCAAGAGAATTTTCCTCGTTGGTTAAAAAAGATTTTTAATATCAAACGATTTAAAAAATATATAAATTATGATAAACATCTAAAGACGTGTACATTTAAATGAAAGATAAGAAAATTATATAAAGCTGATAAATTAAAAAAAAATAATTGAGTAATTTTTAAGATGAGCTCACTATTAATGAATATTGCGGTTATTCCTAGTAGATACACGCATTTTTTTTAATTTGCTTGTATTATAAATCAATATAGAATATAAGAAGTATCCAATAAATTATTATAAACTTAATTAAAAATATAAATCCTATAATGCAATTATTGATTTCATATAAAGGTTGTTTGTATGTTTGTTGTAAGCAAATAATTTGCGCAATTATTCAAGTTTGATGCACAAATAGTTCTATCATATTATATCAATCAATCTTACATAATTGACTACTTTATTATCATTGGATAGAAATTAATCAAAGAAGAATCAACACAAGTTTTAAAATAAAATTGCTTAAACGCAAAATTTCCCTTGAATTAGTACCTATCACTTAATGGGAATGATTTATGAGTAGCTTATGAAATTTATAGCTTTTAGTTAATAACAATTTTTGAAGTATTTAAAATGAACACTATTTAAAATTAATCAATATGAATGTAAATATACAACAATGAGTGATCATTGATGCGTAAAAAATGCCTAATAATCCCCTGGATCCCATTTAACCAAAACATTTGTTTTGGTTATACCGTGCTGACATATTCCATCAGAGGGTGAATTTCATCCTGAATTATCGAATGGCTGTACAACATATGGCAAAGGGAAAAGGTATTTTATTTTGGAGTCGGTTGCAAATAAACATAACAGTTGGATTGTATTGTGCTATACAATTATTATCTACAGGTCGTTATATTTTTTGTAACTCATTAGTTATTTAATGTACTGTTTTTGTTCTTGTAATTTATACTTCATTAAATAAACATTCCAATTATTATGAATTTATGTCATTACTTTACTTCTTGTTCCTAGTTCGTAACGAAGATAGCTCATAAATTTACACTTTTTTCTGTAGGGAAGTGATATAAATGGCAATTAACATGGTTTGTATTGATTTAATTGTGAAAAATTTTAGTGAAATAAATAAACATATATGTAACGTTAATAAGAATAGTTGTATGTCAAGAGAATAAATAGTAATGCAAGAGACTGTTGAATTGTAATCTGAACTTCGTGAAAAATAATTTTATAAAAAATTGTAAATCTTTAATGATTAGTTAATAAAGTAATTATAGTGTCGCTTAACCCCTAACCCGAGGCTTGATTAATCTGGATTTTGTATCAAATTACAACCTAAGATCAAAATTAAAGAAGAACGAAACTATTGTACCTTGACAAGCGAGCAATTAGAACTGATTTTAAAATAATATGAAAACGATACAATACAAGAAAGAATTGAAATTTAGAAATCATGTATTACAGTATATAAAAATTAATATGGCAATGCAATTACTCCTATTCTTTTCAAAGACTGTAAAAATGTCTGATGAAAATGCACTACTTATTTTATTCGATGGACCTGGTGAAAAGGACTAAATCCAGCATTACTATACTCTGTTTAATAACTAGGAGGACAAAATATGAAAGCCTGATTTACTCTATAAAAATCACCAGATACTTATTTTTAAGAACATTTTTAATTATTTCATTTTATATTACTATATAAGTATAAACAAATAACTGCACCATGGATTACATAAAAATTTACAGTAATTTATTTAAATTTATCTAAATAAAAAAATCCAACCGCTTACGATTTTTTGGAGGTGAAGGCAAATGCATCAGATTGCTTGTTTTGGGTTCACATTCAAAATCCATCACAAAAACACACAAAATTAACAATGAGAACCCTAATTATGAGAAGCACTGATTTTAATAATAGCGGAATTTCACTGACAGATATAAAATTAAAGTCAAATACTTTAGTTTATTTTTCAAACATTAACTGTGTGTAAAACGTGCGCCCAAATAGCCAATCAGAGGCATAGATTTTGGCGCGTAAAATTTGAATCTGTCCTATTAGTTTTTAAACAGAGTATAAAATTTCGGGGTGCTATTTATTGCAAACTCGTTTTAGGGGCAATATTTTTTATGATAACCTGACAGGCGAAACATATTTAAATATGTTGGAGGATATGATCGACTCTACATGTAATTTTACTGTTGTTCCAGAAAATGCTTTCACCAGTACGTCAATTTTTAAATAGAATTACAATGGAATGGCCAGCATGGTCACCTGACCTGACCCCACTAGATTTCTTTTTTTTGGATAATTTTTTTAAATTTAAATTAAAACAGTAATACATTCGTTAGATCATATTTTTTTAACTGAATTTCATGAAGTTTAATTTTAAATTTGAAAGTTATTGACATCACAATAGTTTTAAGTACTTATTCTTATTTTAAATTTGTTTAACTAAATAAATCATAAGTCTTGCGTTTTGGACTTTATATCCCATTATTACCAAAATTTAATTTAAAAATATGCATTAATCTCGGACATTTGAAGTTGTCAATGAGACACTATTATACCTAATTGTATGGTTGTCACGGCTTCGTGTGTTTCGTGTTTCTAGTATAGGTAAAAAATAAAGCAGGAAGTCTATGCAAACATATGTCTGAAAATAAACGTTCGCCCTCCAGCATCCCTGCTAAAATAATCATTAGTTTTCTCAAATTTAAGTAAATTAAAATCGAATAAACAAGATTATAATTAAAAATTGTTAGTATAATTTTTGCTACTATTCGCTTCGAGATGAAAGGAGTTGTTTATCAATAATAGATCCTTTTCCCACCTTTTAATTTCGACGAATGGGTACAATTCTAATCCCAACAAAATTGTAGAGAAAACATGCAAAACGTGCTAAATCCAATTTTAGTAGGTACATTTCGACATTCAGGTGCTATATATATTTTAGGTACTACGTACTACTAAAATCCATTGGTGATCTCAGAATTGAGCTATCTTTATTAAATAGAATAGAAAAATGATATCAAAAACTATACAATCAAGCAACCAAAGTATAAGAATAAACAACAACATTTTTGTAATTACGAAAATGTTTTTTTTTATTTCAAGGTCATTCATTTTCTTGACACTAACAAAAAACGCCTGAACACGAGACCAAAAAAATATTGTCTTTTTATGAGACAAAGGTACACAAAATAAACACTATAACAAAATTATTTAAAATTTATGTCTGTTTTTATTTTACAGGGTGTACAAAAAGTTCGGCAACGCCTGTTTATTTTTTAAATAAAGCGTTTTCCAGAAAAAAATTACAAATAAAAGTTGTACGACACTTGGATACGCATTATTTAAAAATATTGCCATGACCTTGAACAACAAGTTGAAGGTCAGGCGATAATAACTTAACTTTTTTAAAATATAAAGCTTGCTTTCAGAGACTTATGGAGTAAATTTTTTATTTTCTAAAGTAAATAGTTTAGAAGTTACAAGAGTTTAAATTTTTAATACGTAAGTTTGGCAACGCTGCACCGATTTATTTTGAAAGTTAACGTTTTTGAGATAAATGTTTTAACTAAAAGTTGTACGATTCTTTGTGACACATTATTTTGGAATATTACCATAACTTTGAAAAAGGAAGTAAAAGGTCAAGTGATAATCATTTATCTTTTTTTTAAATAACCACCTATTTTATGCTACATTACATTTAATTTTTCCAGATACAATAAAATTGGAAAAACTATTACGAACAAGTCCCTCTCTCATCATTTCTTCGCAAAATTCGGTTCTTCTATCAAAATCATTTTCTGGATGTTCTTGAACTAATGTTATTTTAAAAGGATGAAACTTATGCCCATTTTAAACATTTTGAATTGAACCTTGGGTAACATTGGCTTCTTGGGCCACTTTTCTAATTGAAGTTTTTGGATTTTCCACAAATGATTAAAGTATTTCAAAGTTTTTCTATGGGAAATTTAAACTTTTAACCTCCAAAAGCAACCTACAATAACATACCATAAAAATAGGTGGATATTTAAAAGAAAGATAAATGATTATCAACTTGCTTTTTGAAGGACATAGTAATATTACAAAATAATGTGTCATCGTACAACTTTTATTTAAAACATTTTTCTCAAAAATGCTGAAGCAATGAATTTCAAAAATAAAGGGGTGTTGGCGAGCTTTTTGTATACCCTGTAGATTGGGATAGTGAAAACTAAAATTGGGCTCGAAAATTAAAAAAAACAATGAGCCACGCAAGCCCCCTCTGGCACACCACTGGAAACACCCTGTATATTAAATATTGGTCTGCAAAAAAAAATTTTTTTTTCCTCCTCATTGTTTTTATGTATGATAACATTATGTTTGGTGCTCTAAACACGAAATTTAACATGTAAATGAATACAGCACCTAGATTTTATTTATTTTATCGATTTAATTAAAGAACGATATTATTAAAGTAATAAAAATTATAAAAAAGTGAAAAAATAATACGGTTTAAGTTTTACAGTGAAAGAATGCTAAGTTTACTGTCACAAGTTATAAAAATATCCGTAAATTTATTTCATTATGGTGAAATTATTCTAGCTATTTTGTAGTTTTTTTTCTTTTCATCGTTTCCATCGGAGTTTCTCGGCAAATCGTCCAGCAGAAATCAGCAAGCATTGCTGCTGACCATTTTCCATTGTAGCGTCTTTCAATGTGCATAATGTCCTGATGAAATCTTTCACCATGCTCATCTGATACGGCACCAAGATTTTCAGGAAAGAAATCGACGCGCAAGTCCAAAAAATGAATTTTAAGTGACATATTGCAACCTAAAGCTTTATAAGCAGAAAGAAGCTCTTCAATGATTTGTTGGTAGTTGTCAGCTTTTGTATTACCAAGAAAGTTATGACACATATTTACAAACGCCACCCAAGCTCTTTTTTCAGCTTTGTTTAACGTCGAATTAAAAACTTCTTCTGTCATAAGCTCTCGTATTTGCGGACCTACAAAAATTCCTTCCTTCAATTTCGCGTCACTAATCCGGGGAAATTTCTATTTGAGGTATTGAAAGCCAGCACCATCCTTGTTCATAGCTTTTACAAAATTTTTCATGAGTCCCAACTTTATATGAAGAGGTGGCAGTAAAATTTTGTCACTTGGCACTAAAGGTTCTTGAGATACATTTTTAAGTCCAGGTGTTAAGCTTTTTCTTTGTGGCCAAGTTTTTACTTTGTAATGTTTATCTCTGGGGCGACTGTCCCACTCACATAAAAAACAGCAAAACTGGTGTATCCTTCTTGTAATCCAGTTAGGATAGCTACGACTTTTAAATCAGCACAAATATTCCATAGGTACTGAGAATATTTTATTTTTTCAAGTAATACTTCTAGATTTGCATAATTTTCTTTCATGTTAGTTGCATGTGCAAGAGGCACTGATGAGTATTTGTTGCCATTGTGAAGTAAAACAGCTTTCAAACTAATCTTCGAGGCATCAATAAAAAGTCTCCATTCATCTGAATTTTCAGGAAAACTCAGTTCTTGAAGTAGCCCTAAAGCATTATTACAATATACTAAATCACCTTCTTTGGAAAAATAACTCGTAAAATCTTGTTGTCTTGTGCGAAAATATGAGACTCTCGTACTTTTATCCAACAAATTCCACTGTTTTAATCTTGATCCAAGTAATTGAGCCTTCGATTTTGATAACCCTAAGTCTCTAACAAGATCATTTAAATCAGATTGTTTAAGAAAATAAGGTTCTATTGATGGACTTGAAGATCCAGATAAAGTGCATGATGATGATGTACCAGTAGAAATAAAACTGGATTGAGACTGTAGATCAGAAATATTTTTATTTTCTATCTCCTCGTTATTCTTTGGAGGTACTGGAGGTAAAGTGTCTGCAGCGCGTGGAATTGGTCTCTTTGCAGATGCAATGTTCGGATATATAATCTTATTTTTATTTTTTTTTTCGAGAATCGTCGTGTTGATGTCATGCAGAAATAACAATCAATCCCGTGATTCTGAGGTTCACTCCAAAGCATTGGCATTGTAAACGGCATAGATTTGTGACTTCCTTCAAACCAACCTCTTAATGTTCTTGAGCAACTATTACAGCATATTTTTGGCAATCAACTTTTATCCTTCTCATCGATAGAAAATTCAAAATAAAGGTGATAAGCTTTCTTAACCAGGTCTGTTATTGTATTTTGCTGTCCTTTTAGGATATATTCACCACAAACGTAGCAAAAACTGTCCGTAGAAATCTTACAAGTTCGCGGCATTTTATAACCTAAAATTAAATTAAATTCATTTTAGAACAATTTTTAAATTTCAATAATATATACTTCTTAGCTTTGTTCATAAAAAAATACATAAACTACACGTAAAATACTTAATATATATATAAGTAAAATATCAATTTTTGTACAAAACTTACCAAAATATTTGATATAGATCGTAAACAATCAGAAGATAACTTTTCAACTAACAACTGTAAAGTCACAGCGTATACTGCGCAAGCGCATACGTACTACCATAAAATTCACTTTCGGCACTTCCCTTCTTTCTCATACGATTTGTTAAAACCTATTTTGTAAGTATGAACTCTGTTAATAATATTGATGTATAAAACAAATTCAAAAAAACCTAAATATATGATATTTTAAAAAAAAAATCATATCACAAAATCTAGACGTGATAGAAAAAATCGGCCAACGGGAACAGATTCAGAGCATCAAAATCTTCATATTTATGTTATTATTTTATGAAGGAGGATTTTGTTGCAGACCAGTGAATATTTTTAGAAAATCTGATTTTTTGTATTTTAAGGAAAAATTTTTATAAACAGGGGAACAGATTTTTAAATAATTACCTCCTGAAGTGAAATAAAAAAGCAACGGCTTATAAAGTTTTCATTGGGCCACCCTGTATTTCTTCGCTATGAAAATTAATAATGGGCATAAAAATAAAAATTATTACAGATGGAGAAATAAACAATGTACCTACCTATATTTCAAAAATCAGTTAAATTTTTAATATCAGCGTTTATAACCCAGGCTCTATAACAAAGTAGTTTTCTAATATTACCACCTACGTAAGTAAATCGTATAAAAAATTAATAGAGAAATAAAATTTAACAAAAATTGAATATTTTTTTATCTGATCTGACTTTATTGATTTGTCGAGTGATTAAGCAAGTAATAGCATATCATCAAATATCCATGTTATAATTATTCAACTCGATAGACCATAAAATCAGTGGAACGTGCATGTATTTAAAATAGTATTAAAATAACAGTCAGGGGCTCCTGAACCGCAACGCCCCAATTGTAACTGAACAGGCTAATAGTAATTTTAAAATACTGGCGTGTGCCGAGATCGTTAAGAAAAGTTGACGACATATGGCAAAACTGGTAAAAAACATGAAATGACCATTGCTAACATTAAAACAACTTGACCTGGTAAAGTTAACATTTTATTATGTTTTTCTTAATTTCTAAATAAAATTATATAAATTTATAGCTCCATAATTTATATCCTTTTAGTATACGAAATTAAATAATAAAATACTGTAAAATTTATAGTACAATTAATTGATTATAGGCACTTTAAGCCTTTATTATACACTATGTAAATTCGGTAAATTTTATAACCCGCATTAAATAAAAGGCACGGCGTAATCAATTTATTGAGCATTTCCTAGCTTAATTATTTAATGTTCTTCTTTATTTTCCAATAAGAATAAGATCAATATTTACATATTATAAATAAAAAAGAACAAAGTTTTATTATCTCCGGGTAATAAGAAGTAAGCATATCAAGTAGCTTATGAATTATGAAGTGGGCGTAATTAATTAACAATTATCTTTAAAAATATCTTAAGTATTTTGTAGGAGCACGAAGAGCTTGTCTAAAAAGCCATGGTTTAAAATCTCAGACTGAAAGATTTAGCTGTGTCTGACAAGTTTCAAGTAATTAATAAGTTTAACTGGACTTAAAAGAATAATATTAATTATTTAAATTAATACATTAAATAAATAATACTTTTTTTGTTTAATTTAAAAATAATTGAGGTATTTTTTATATTAAGAGGTGGAAACAAAAACTTGTTCGACATAAATTTCTTAAAAATGACAAAAATTTATTTTAAAAATTCTTCCTATAAATAAAACATATTTTTTTAATATTATTAGTCTTACATGAATATTTAATCAAAAATTCTACATAGTTAATAAGTTTTTTAAAATTTCTTGTATAGCACCTACACAGTTTTCATTGATTAATATATTAAAATGGAATAAATTATTGGTAAATTCTTCAAACTTGTCGTACACTATGTATAATATGATAAATAAACTTAATTTAAATTTTGGGAATGATTGCAAGTATGTGTGAAAGTAAATTATTGAAATACATAAATATTTTTATGTAGGCTTCTCTTTTTAAAAATACCTACGAACCCAAAAAGCCTGGATAATAAAATCCCAAAATTTTATTTTTGATATATTTTTTAGTTTTAATCTGCTTTTAAGTTTTTATATTACAGTCAAAATAAAAAATTATTAAAATAACTTTGATAAGAAAATTATTGACTAGGTATATCAAAGTTAATTTTCTCAAATCATTTAAAAATTGCCTGTATTTTTATTTAATGTGTCCATAAAAAAATACCAGACATTATAGAATGCGAAAAATAGCAATATTGTTTCTGCACGATTTTTTTCTCCAAACATTTTTAAGTTGGAAAAAATTAAAGTAAGCACTTTTCAAAATTTCTAATAACTTTTTTAATATCCTGGCATTACCAAATTTAAATATATTACAGGGTGTTTCGTTCATGGTTCACCAAACATCGGGGTTAGAAATTAGAGCAAATTTAATCGACAAAAATCGAAAAAAGTAGGGGCTTTCCTTTTTAGGTATGGAGCTTCAGCATTTTGAATTTAGGGTATTACTTTGTACCCAATGTACATACGTAGAATTAAAAGAAAATTTTCACTAGAAAGCTGAAACCATCCTCTTTCAATTGGTAACAGCAGTAATACAGAAATGGTTGATATAATGTTGAATAAAATATCGCAAAGAAAAAAGATGTTACAACAAATCAGGAAAAAAAATGAAACCATGGCTCTTTTCCTTTTCTTACTATGAAGTTCCTCCTAGAAGAAGTATTCTGAGCACAGTCTATTACCATCGGCAGTACGACTGGCGTGAACCTGTTATAAAATATTTGGCATTCCATGAGGTATCCTTTATTGCCTAATTGACAAACTATGCACCCCTTATGATATACCGTCTTCTGATAGAAGTAAGTTCGGAAGGTTTTACTAGGTGAAGGAAAAGAGCTACGGTTTCAAAATTTTTCCTGGTTTGTTAAGGATATGAGTTAGTTTCAGAAAAACATAGCCATAATGGGAGAAAATTTAAAAAAACTGAAAAATAGGCCATATTTTACATATTATTAAGAATTTTTTTTGCCATTTTGGATATAAAATATTAAAAAACTGTCCCATACAAGTCTTAAGCAGAGTTTCTACTTTTATATGATATTCTTATTTTCTAAACAGGTCAATACACACTCGCGTAGTTTGATAAATAAAAACAGGTAGAAACCCATATAATTTTATAGACTTTCCTCTTAAGCATCATGGTGTATCTTTAACGCTGCGGGAAAGCTTTTTTTGGTTTGGGAAGAGTATTTCATCGGATAAATCTCAAAATGATTCACTTTATATACCGACATAGTTTGGATAAGTTTATGGTTCCATATTCAGACACTTATATCCTATTCCCATTCAGCACAATCATGATCGGAAGCATTCGTTGAAGGTGAAAAAAATATTTTAATGAAATAATCCTGACTATTCAACTCACAGGTGATTATTTTTTGTGATAAGTAAAACGTCAAAAATATTAGCCATTATTTCATAACGTTTATGTCAAACTTCAATAAGTTTGAAGTTGGCTGGTGTTAAAAATTCCCCTCCTGCTTCGCAGTCGGGGAATTAAAACTTAACCCCAAATGACATTCGTGATAATGACAGTGAAAAATATTCGACTTAAATTTGACCACTCGTGATATTACATATGACAATTCTCCGATAATAATTCATATAAAGGTAAATTTTTTGATAATGCAATTCTCATAAAACGATCAGAATTTTTATGAATTATTTACTGCGCATCCAAAGTCTTGAAATAAAATAGATCCAATGTTAAGTGACAATATTTTGAAATGTATGGTCAAAAGATGTTTTTAAAAACATTGGATATTTTACAAAATAATGGTTTACCTTTGAAGTTCTATACCGGGGGCCCAAGATTTAGTTTACAGACCATATCTCCGTTAATAGGCTATTTTTGTTTTTATACTCGAAGGGATTGGGAAAATAAAGCAGAATTTTTGAATTTAAGGGTGGACGGCACCCGTCTGGCCACTTTTTAACGGATTTTCATTTTTAAAAACTCTGCTGAATCTACTCTTAGAACCAAAACCGACCACACATAGGGTTTTATTAATTTCGAAAAAATAACGAAAAAAGAATTTTTTTTATGTCCCATTTAAAAAAAGTTGCAATTTTTGAAGATTTTCGGTCCAATCAACCCCTAAAATTCAATTTCACTGTCATTTTATACAACTTCTTTGAAAGCTTTCAAGGTCAAAAATATAACTTTGCTATCTCTTTTAGTTATCGAGTTGACTGAAAATGGAGCAAAATTAAGCAAAATCTCTATGTATAGGACATTCGCGCTACTTTAGCTAAAAATAAGTTTACCCTACAAAAAAAAGTTTCGAACAAAAGTTGTAGGAAATTTTATGCTCTACAAGATTGATAATAAATAATTTTATCGTAGGATTGATAGAAACTGAGATATTTGTAAAAACCATTTTCATCCATTTTTCCACCCCCATATCTCCAAAAGCTGGTACCCCACAACTCGGGACTCTTTAGATCCTAAATGTACATGATTTAAGCTACAAATAAGCCGAGTTTCATTAACTTAGCAATTTTTTCCTTATTCAGGTTGTTTTTGTGCTAATTTTACTGTACTATACGACAATATGTTACTCACTAAAAATGGTATATAATTAAGCATATTTTTTATTTTATAATAAAACGAATAATTTCATAAAAAAACGAATACTAACCCCCAGTATTATCTAACACGTTTAACGGTCATTTAGTCCAATTTCCATAACTCGAACTTCTATAAGTCGAATTTTTCCATAACTCGAATTTTGTTTGTAATGTGTTTGTAAAAATATTCGTTTTGAACTTTGCGAAATAATTTCTATATCTCGAATTTTTTTAAAGTACCTTGAAGATTTGAGTTAGGGAAGTTTGACTGAATGCATTGTGTTACAAACTTTAAAAAGTTCTATATTTTATTTAAATCTAAGTGAATTTATATCAAATTTTGAAGATTCTCAATGTTATTTTTGTTTAAATTTCAAGAAAACTAATTAAGTATACGGGGTGTCCGATAAATGGCGGAAAAGCTCTTAGATTCTTTATTGGGAATCCTTACAAAAGTAATCCTGTATAAAATTCACTTCTATACAAGTACAAGAATTTTACTGCATTAGATTCGGATAGTGCAGATTTTAAATAAATGTTATATTCTTAACAAACAAAAAACACTACATTTATTGGTATATTTGAAAGCGGCCCTAGGCCATGCCCATTTTGTCCTAATGGGTAAATGCTTCAGGATCATTCTTTAAAACTATTTTTAGTGGACTTTAGTGGCTATCAGGCAAAAAAAGAAAAATTGAAATTATTTAGGAATCATTAAGAGCATTGTCCGCGATAAATTTTCCGTCGGAGATAATAACAGGTAATAGAAAATCCATTTCATTTTTTTGGAGATTCTCTGCAAATTATAAGCGAATCACTAATAATTTAGTTTGGGAGGAAAAATTGTGAAAAATCATGAAATCAAACATTGCGAGCGCCAGGATATTTCTAGTTTCCTCTGAAAGATTGCCAATTATTTTCTGATTTATAAACTAATTTCTTTAGGCTACAGTTGGATATTTACCTTCTGCCACCTTGCGCTGACTTAATTAGAAGGTCCAAAGTTAGGGTACTTAGGTATTTTTTTGTACATTCTCGATTTTTTTATCTGTTTAATTTTAGTTCAATTTCTTTAAAATCTTTTATGAAAAATTATATAAAAATATTGTGTACACTTACACTAGCGTATATTTTTGAACCCGTAAACCACTATTGTATTTAACGTTAGGCAATCACTCTTAACAATTGGGTGATATTAAGTGATGGATATTATCATAGACGGATCTACACATTTTGTCACCCTGGGCGACATGCAAATTTGGCGCCCCCCCCCCCCCACACACAAAAAATTATTCTATAATAAATTATAACCAAACATATTTTTTATTATCAAAAATAAAACAACAAAGAATAAAGACTATTAAAAAATAATACTGTATACAGGGTGTCCAGAAATTAAGCGCCAAAACTTTAGGAAGCGATTCTACAACTAATTTTAACAAAAAAAAACTTCTTATATACTCCTTTTAATTAAAAAAATTGTCTTTTTCGCGCCCCTCTTTGACTTTCACCCTGGGCGAGTGCCCCACTCGCTCCACCCTAGTTCCGGCTCTGCATATTATTATTGGAAATATTGGAGGGAAAATCTTAAAACATGATATAACTATTTTATACAATAAAAGGAAAGCAATAATTAATTATTATTGATGTTATAATCAAAGTTCTAATAAGTTTATTTTTGTTATATATTACCAATCGAATTTAAAACCTGGTTTTTGCGTATCCAATTTCAGATGTTTGCAACTTTAAAATAAAATATACATATTAAATTATTTAGTAATTTATTATCATTAGAAACTATAAATTGTAAGCTAATTAAAATTAAAACAAATTATTTAAGAGAATTTGCTAATATTATTCTTATATTGCTTTCCTTGTTAATGATTTTTATAGGTTTTTATGAGTCGTAAATTTATGAAAGAATTTAAAATATAGCTATAAAATTTACTATAAAAGTAAAACCTTTTGACATGAAATATGTGATAATTTAATTAAGTTAGTGTTAAGCGTTAGTATTAGTTAGGTTTTATGGCTTTTTAATTAAAACAAAGAAATCTCCCAAAATATTTCAATTTGGGCTGCTATGAAATAAATAGTTTTTGATTTATTAAAAATTTCTTTAATGGAAAAAATAATTGCAAATCTTGCAAACGGAGTAGCGTAGATGGAGTGCGAATTCCAGTTCAGACATAAAACGAGTAAAGTAAATGATCGCCGGTAGCTTCAGTTGTGCTTTACGATTAATTCTCTTCTTTTATCAATAAAATAATAATTACGATTCCAAGCGTACTGCTCATCCTCGCAGAAAACTGTTATGAGCTGATTTATTAGTTCTGCTACCTTATATCCTACCGTATTCCGTACTTATAATCACTTTAAGTTACTATTTAATTAAGGCAACCAATTAAAATGTATTTATATCATTTCTTAATTACGTTTTGATTATTGATTACTTCTAATTGAAAAGCAATTCGCATCATACTTAAAGAAATGGTTAATTGTTCATAATTTACCTACTGCAAATCACGATGTACTACAAAACAATAAGTAAATATATAATGAAAATTTAGTGTTTGAATTGAACTTTCTCGCCTAGGGTTACGTTTGTTTGGATAAAGTAGTAACTATGCGTTGTGTATAGAGGCACATTACTTACTTCCTTATCGCTATTATAAAGACTTACACTGGGATAATGATGGTTCTCTCAGCAATTGCCTTTTTTATAATGATTTATTTTAGAAAAACTTCCATAAGTGCCTTGTTTTTCACCTTTCATTCACGTGAGAGTAGTCTCAATTTAGTATCAAAGTTTATTATATGTATTTATATTTGGTATGCTCTTTTAATAAAGTGGAATTAAAAGTACGATTTTGGGCAAAGTCTTGTGATGCACTAAAAAATTGGGTTTGGGAAATTCCTTGATCATGCCCAACTTCACCTTTTCCAAAATTGTATTTCAGAAAGCATCAATTGAATTTCAGATAAATCAATTTGATTTCTGAGCGCATCAATTGCATTTCAAAATCATCAATTGTATTTCAGAATCAAAAATTTCAGAAACAACAACTGTATTTCATAAAAATAAATATAATTTTAGAAACCAAGAGGTTTTGGCAGTAATCGTGCACATGAACCGCAACAGACACTGGCAATTCATAAAAAATGTGCTTTGGCAATTTAACGATACACCAGTAACAATATTATGCTTAGGTCCCTATTCACCAATGAAATAATCTGTTCTAAGATTATGAGGATAGTCGGTAAATTTGAGCGCCTGATTTTGAAATTCGCTTGATATTTGCGGTTTTGGTCATATTTTAAGCAGAGACAGCAACACAAATGGAATTATAAATCCTGAAGAAGAAGAATTGGAAGTTCAAATTATTTTATCTATGACGGAAAAAGCAAGAAACGAATTACAAGAAGCTACAAATTCAGATCTAGAACTTCAATTGTTAATTAAAATAATACAAGAAGGTTTTTCCGAAAACATAAAAGAATTACCCGAAATAATCAAACATTATTGGAATTTCAGAGAAGAGCTTTCAGTTTATGAAGGCATTGTATTTAAAGGAAAAAAATAGTAGTTCCAAAGAATCTTATTCCAAAAATGTTACAAAATATCCACGAGGGACACTTTGGAATTCAAAGTTGTATAAACCGTAGTCATCAAATATTGTATTGGAAAGGTCAAGTACAAGATATTACCAAATTTGTTCAAAAATGTAATGTTTGCGAAAAAACTCAAAAATCAAACTCAAAATTACCTATTGCAATTAAACGCATTCCGGATTTACCATGGCAGTATGTAGCAAGTGATACCTATTTGTAATTATCACGGTAAAGAATATTTAGTTATTTGTGATAGTTACTCAGGATATGTTGATTATAAATTATTGAAGAATTTAAGCTCAAGTGAATTCATTAAATATTTTAAAGTTTGGTTTGCAACTTATGGAATTCCTGAAATTCTTGAAACTGATAATGGAACTCGGTAGACCTCCCGAGAATTTCGTTCTTTTGCAGATACATGGGGTTTTAAACATGAAACTTCTAGTCCATACCATTCTCAAGGAAAGGGGTTAGCTGAACGTGCTGTACCTACAAATAGTTAAAAATATTTTACGAAAATGCAGTAAGGATGGTACTGATGAACAGCTTGCTTTACTAAATTATAGAAATACGCTCAGAAATGATATTCTTGGTTCACAAAATAATAGGTTATTTTCAAGATCAACCAGAACACCTATTCCTGTTTCAAATAAAAATTTTCAGCCATTAAATATACAAAATGTAAACAAAGAATTAACCAAAGTAAGAAAAATACAGAAAGAATATGCTGATAAAATAGTAAAAGATCCGGAGCCTTACAATTTAGGCGAAAAGGTAAGAATTCAGTTTGGACAAAGAAATTGGCAAGAAGAAAATGTAATTAAGAATACAAATAATCCAAGATCAGTAATTGTAAAAACACAAGATGGTATATATGTATAGAAGAAATGTATCTCATCCTCATAGAACAACGGCTAATATCTCGGAAGAAAAAGAAATTGTTCAAACTCCAAATTTATTAGAAGCAAATTAGAACAAACACCAGTTATTTCAAATAATAATGAAGATTTGCGTCCTTCTAAAGAAAGTTCAATAAAAAAAGAAAATACCCAATATTATACAAAATCTGGAAGACTAGTGAAACCAGTGAAAAGATTGAATTTATGAAGTTTTAAATGTTATTTTATTTGTTTAAAATATTTTAAAAGGGAGATGTAATGTTAGACATTTATCCAGTGATTTGTAAAAACAAAACATCAATTATTGTTATTGTCACAATCTTAATAAAAAGTCATATTTATTTTGAATACAAATATTATTTAATATTTTATTAACTTAATGTTACACGTTACACATTAGAAACAAAATATTATTTCAATTAGTTTTTTAGAATGTTGGCAGGCAGAGTTAAGCGAACGTTCTTTGTCCAACACCCGTTTTACTGCTACCCAATGAGTACTTGGTTTGACTTACAAAAACAAAAAATGAAGAACTTGGCATTCTTATGACTCTTCTGTGTACCAAAAAAATTAATTTTAAAATAGCTCCACTAGAAAAAAAATTATGACCAAAACCGCAAATATCAAGCGAATCTCAAAATCAATCGCCAAAATTTGCCTACTATCGACTTAAGGGGAATCTTTCCACACCGAGGGCGTCGTAGCGATTATTGGGAATTTCGACTACGGATAGATGGCGCTATTTTGACGTAAATTTGAAAAAAACATGGAGGAAAAAGTAATAAAAGATTTTTGCGCCGATTTAATTTTTATTGGTTTTAGTAACTGCGGCTCTGTTTGGATCAAGTTATTTGTGTTTAAAAATTGTGTTTATCTTTTATTGACCAGTGTGTGTTATTTCTTACTTGCATAATTGCTTAAGGAGTTAGGCCACTCCAGGATTTTAAAAATATTGAAATTTTAAAACAGGCACGGATCAACTTAAAATCGGTTAGAAAAGAAGTACAGGAGCAGGATATTAATATGGAAGGCCAATTGTATGGTAGAGGCGTCGGAAATTGAAGGTAGGTACATAAAAAAACTTTGAAAGCATTTTTTTCGAAACCATATTTCTCAAATTGGCCGGACTCCTAACTCATACATTCTTGACCTATTGACTTTAAAATTTAACTGTTTATTCAAAATTACATTCTCTATAGAAGTACGTAGGATTTTTTTAATATATTGATTTTTGCAAAAACGGCGCCCCTCTGAAGTAAGAAAGAAAAAAATGCCATGAAAATTCGCTATAAAATTACCTATAACAAAAGATCTATTCAATATAATAAAAAAATCCTACGTACTTCTATAGAGAATGTAATTTTGAATATACAGTTAAATTTTGAAGTCAATAGGTAAAGAATTGTATGAGTTAGGAGTCTGGCCGATTTGAGAAATGTTGTTTCGAAAAAAACGCTTTCAAAGTTTTTTTTTTATGTACCTACCTTCAATCTGCGATGCCTGTACCATACAATTGGCCTTCCACATTAATATCCTGCTCCTGTATTTCTTTTCTAACCGATTTTAAGTTGATCCGTGACTGTTTTAAAATTTCACTATTTTTAAAATCCTAGAGTGGTCTAACCCCTTAAGTACATTGTTTTGGGGTAAGTAATAAATTACAGCCTGTAAAAAATATTATTATTTTAATATAGTAATAATAAACCCTAGGAAACTGATTTATAACTGCACGGAAATAAATTTTACAAAAACAGGTTATGTCAAGGTAGACCTTTTCTAGCTTCAGCAAATATCTCCCAGAGGGCGTATCCCAAGTCGAAATTCCCAATAGGGGAAATAAATTTAGATATCCCCTCCAGCAGAAAGCAATTTTTTTTTAAATTCTATTGGTTCCCTCCGTTCCCTAAAATTCACGTGGCCGCACATTGTTAATCGAATGTACCACTCTAACTAATTAATTAAGGAGTTTGGAATTTTACACACTTATACATAAATATTCATTCTACATATTGGGCTACTACACATTTTCCAATTGTATTTCAGAAATCATCAATTGTATTTCAGAAAATATCAATTTAATTTCAGACAGTATAAATTGTACTTCAGAATAGTCAATTGCATTTCAGAAAAGATCAATTGTATTTCAGAAAGCATCAATTGTATTTCAGAATCATCATTTTAATTTCAGAAAGTATCAATTGTATTTGAGAATAGTCAATTGTATTTCAGAATAGATCAATAAATGAATTTCAGAAAGCATCAATTGTATTTCAGAAAAATCAATTTAATTTCAGAAAGGACCGATTGTAAAAAGTTGAGATATCCAAGAGTTTTTGGCGGTGATTGTACACGTGAACCACAACAGAAAACAGCACAAACAATTCATGAAAAATGTGCTTTGGCAATTTTACATTACACCTATATTATGCTTAGGTCCTTATTCGCCCATGTTAAAGCCAATTGAAATAATCTGTTCTAAAATTAAAGCAGTATTGTTAAAAGACAACTTCGGATTTTTTCTATTATGGTTCTTAGTATCATGGCAAAAATACACTTTTTGGTAGTGATTGTGCCAGTTTGAACTGTTGACACAACATACTACAATCGATCATGCATCTGCTTTATTAATGAAAGACACCTGTCTGTTGATGGCAAAGATATTAGATAATCCAAAATTTACTTCCATAATTTATTTATTTTTAATGCATATACAATGCAATGTATTTAGCATTGGTCAGTAATTTACCATACTTAAATTACAAATTACAATACTTAAAACCAATTGCTTATCAAGATAAGCGAATAGGTGAAATGTGGATCGGTGTTACGAAAAAGTAAATTAGGTCACATTTTAATAGATTAAGGTGGATTAAAAGACATATTAGCGTCCTTCCGGCAATTTTGCTGTTTGAAAATGTGACCTAATTTACTTTTTCCTACAATACTTAAATTAGACAATAAATTTAACATTACTTTTAAGAAAATCACCAAAGTAACAAAAAGCACCATCTACTAAGTAACGTTATAATTTCATTTTAAACTTATTGAAAAGCTATCCCTGAATGAGACCAGAAAGAAATTGATCAAATTTGAGATGTTTCTATCGTCTGCAAAATGAATAAAGCCACAATTTTGAAAATTTCATTGAAGATTGATTATGTAAATTATGAATAATAGGGGTCTTAAAACATTTTCTAGTGATACAGGAAGCTTATTTTCATAATAATTATTCATAATTTTTACTTACTCCACTGTCACCGTAGTGGCGACCCGCATGTTTTACTTATTTTAGCGTTTTTGTATAAATATAAAATGATTCGTGTGCCTGGTAACTGTACAAAATTTTACATAAAATTGGTAAATCCTAGGTTTTAAGTCAAACCATTTGACTTGTCAATCCTTTTACAGTGACATAAACACTTGTAACTTATACAGGGTGGCCCAACTAAGAGTTCCCACCCAGGTTATTTTGAAAACAAATAATTTTTGAAAAAAACCCTGAAACCGGTCAATTTTATTTGGTGGGGGACCAATTTATATGGTAACGCAATGGGCAACCCCTCGCCCAGTTATGCAGGGAAACTGCCCCTTCCGAAATCTTAAATGGCAATAGTGGTCGAGTGATACATCATTGCAAAGCTCCTACTATTCTTTATACAGCTGTCATATTTTTTTAGAAGTTCTAGCATTTTCACGTTAGCCATGTAAATCGCGTTTTTAACAGGTAACATGGGTTAAAAAGGCCTTTAAAGCTTGATTTTGTTAAAAGTTACAATAAAAATAAATACAACCATACATTGGTCCCCCCAAAATAAAAATTGACCAGTTTCAGGGTTTTTTTTCAAAAATTATTTGTTTTCAAAATAACCTGGTTGGCTTCCACAGAAAAACGGCAGGCAGTCAAAGCCTTTGCTAATTATTGCGTCAGTTGTAGATAAGTTACTTCTAAAATCAAACTGATTACAATACCAAAGACTGTTTTTCACCATATAATCCAAAATTAGAAATTGTAGGGCTTTTCCAAATACTTTGGCAAAATTTATATTGGCTTATAATTAACTTTTACTGAAATGTCACCTTTCTTGTACAGTGGAATTAAAATAGAATATTTAAGTTTGGAAAAATCCCGTAGTTATGATAATGATAAAAAAATGCGTTTTTATTTTTATTCAAAAAGTACGCCCCTATCATAGACTCTTCATGAAAAACAAAAATTCTATATGAAAACTAAATTCAATTTGAATGGCACTAGGCATCGTTTTTGTTAAATTTTTGATTACAAATGCCCAAAAATCAATTTTTACTAGCGAAAAGTACGCTTTTCAAACATTTCGCCGACTATCTTCTTCAGCTCTTTTGATTAATATTTGACCATTTAAAAAAAAGATATTAAATTTTGATTCAGGATCCAAATTTTGCGTCTCCAGAAATTTCCAATTTATACTATGCATACGTATACTATTGAATACATTAAAACCTTTTTCGGTTAGTGGCCTACATAATTCTTTATGTGTATCAAAATAACCAGTTTCTAAAGAAAAAATAACTATTCAGCAAGATGATCAAATAAGCATAGATTAGTGACGTTTGCAGTAGTTTGACTTATTACTAATCTCACAAATTCTCTAGTGGGAGACGTGGGAGTCGTAATAAGTCTTTTAAAGCCCAAGCTATGAAATAAATCGCACACCAAATGGGTTGATATCTTTATTAAACTGGATAGTCCCCACAGATTATACAGGGTGATGATAAAATTCGGAACAAAATCCGTAACTGCCGTATTTAATTTTTTTGAGAAAATCACTCAGACAGGTCAATTTTAGTTTTTAAAATGCCATATCTTCGCATAAAAAAATATTAATGACGTGACTGGTGATTTCGCAATGATATTAAAAAATTATTACATTTGTAAACAATTTTTAATAAAATATTGTTAATATCAACTTAAAATTAATTTTTACTATTAAATTTGAAAGATTTGAATGTTGTATTAGATTTATTTTGACTGATTTCAATAAATGGTAAATAGTTTAAGCTTAAAACTGTATTCTTTGCAAATTTTCTTACATAAATAGAACCACAAGAAGTATAAAAATTTCATTCCAAAATTTGTTTATAAATGTAATTATTTTTTATATCATCGTTTAATTGACATAAAAAACAAGTAAAAAACGTCATTGGTAAATCGCCAGTGACGTCATTAATATTTTTTATATACCAAGAGAAAGCAATTTAAAAACTAAAATTGACCTGTTCCTGCTATTTTCTCAAAAAAAATAAATACGGCAGTTACGAATTTTATTGCAAACTTTTTATAATCACCCTGTATAGCAGATTCCCTGGGGGGCTATTTTTGAATCGCTTGAGAAGATGTCGCATGCGACTTTCATATCATTCTGTCTTTGTTATTTACATGAAAAAATAAGAGTCTGTCCTTAAGATCGAATGCGACATTTTGTCGACAATTTCAAAAATAAACCCCCTGGTTTGAATCAAAAGTGATTCCAAAATATTTAAGAATATATTTAAGTTACCCCGTGAAGATCTATACACACATAATTTTTCAATTATTTATTTGCACTGGACTTATTTGCGAATGGTATTCTACTAAGAAATAAGATTAAAATTAAGATTACTTCTGAAATACAAATCATGCAATACAATTGATGATTCTGAAATACAATTCCAGAAATTAGTTTCTCCGAGATTCAATTGATGCTTTCTGAAACACAATTATTCACGTTTCTGAATTACAAATGATGATTTCTGAAATTGAATTGATATTTGCTGAAATACAACAAAAAAACGTGTGGTAGGGTTTTTACAAAAATATTTAATTTTTTTTTTAGAAAATTTCTCGAAATCTTACTTTTAAAATCTAGGCAAGTTATCTGGACGAACATTTTTCAAAAATAATTGTAACCAAATAAAATATTTCGTTTTTGTTGGGATACCTTGTATAAAGGCCATTTTAGACTGGCATATTTTGGTAACAAAATTTTGTTCCCAAATCGACTCAGAAGTCCGTCTTAAATGGCCTCAAGCACAAAAAAAAAAAACTGCATATATAATTAGAACGTACTTAAGAGTCAACCATAAACTTTATATTTAATCCTATCGAAAACTGCGCTCATTAGAAGTTCTTATATTTATGAATAGGGATAAGAATTTTGGAACGTGGGATTTAATAAAAATATTATACATAGGTTATAATTATTTTTTAAATGAAGGGATGTTATTATAAAATTATTAAAATACACAAAATTAACTAAGTAGTTAAGACGTCAAAAAAAAATAATTTCGTTATAATTTAGGGTCCGGAAATATCCATCAAATCGTCCATAAAATTGCACCTAAAACATTTTTATTACCAAGAATTAGAGACACTAATAGTATAAATCCTATTGTTTTTGACATCGATCCCCATTTATGCAGCATTTTTATTCGTGGTCATAAAATAATATAGTAGAAATTAATAGACCACACGGAGCGTAATGGGATGAACCATATTATTGACTCAACCATATGGGAGGCAATAAACAAACCATCAGAGCACTAAAGTTTATTTAGTTTCGAGATGATTTTCGTTCAAAAGTGGAATTTTAACATGAACGTAAAAGGTGGTGTATTTTATAAGAGTCTGCCATCTGTCTCAGGTGAGGTAGACAAATGGATTTTAAGTGGCCGATTTGTTTAACGTAATAATGGAACTCTATCATTTTTCGCACTTTACTCCCAACGAGCGTAATGAAGAAGCTCATTTGTATTTTGTTATGCTTTTAGTAAAATCTTCAAGGATGTTTTCTTGGAATAATAGAGATTTAAAGAACATTGTTTAACTAATTATTATATGTAGAATGGAACATATGCCATTCATAAATCCTTTAAATTGTGGAAATTAAAATGGTCGTTAATTTAATTTATAGCTAATATTTGTCTTTGGCTTCAATACATTATTCATTAATAAATTGGTGTTAAATAGTAAATAATACTCATATCAAATTACTATTATTTACTACTTATACAATTAGTTTGATAGAAAACCTCAAATGTGAATTATATGAAAACCAACACATTCTGAAACAGTTAAGAAATACGGCTATTCTTATTTGAATACTGAAATTTTTGCCGTTTTTTCAAATAAAAATAAGATCAGGGCTCCTGGCTGGCCATGGCATAAAAAACTTCAAGTGCATATGTTTGGAAAACATTAGTCACTTTATAAATTGGATAAAAGTGTGTGCATTGTAAATAAATTTTAAGTTAAACGTGAATAATATAGATAAAATAAATTTCCTTTACTTTGGTAAGTTATAATATATTTCTACCATAATTGATTTACTGAAGAAGAATTTCATGATGTAAAAACAACAACTTTTAAGAAATTCCCATATTACAAGTACCTACACATTTTATAATATATTTCCTCGGGTGGATTTCTTATTATTTAAGGTAGGTACGTGTTTTATTGTCCAAGTTGTTTTTCTATTGAAGTTATGAATAAACTGAGTATAGTTGGGTACTTAACGACAACGTAAAATCTCGAAGAGCGCTCCATAAACGCGATTGGAATATATTTAAAGAACCACACAGGTAACGATGAACAAATAATAGAATATATTTTACAAGACGTTAATGATTCATTGTATCTTCAGCCACAAATTACGTATTAATTATACCGTGGAAATAGTAAATCTAAGTTTTCAAAACATTACAATAGTTTCACTTCATATTCATATTTCTAAGAAAGCTAACGATTGTTCTGTTACTTGACGAGGTTATTGTTATTGATCGATTTTCTAGTTACAGTTTTGAAGTAAAGTTTTATTATTTTACATTGAAACAAATTTAACATAAATTTTAAATTAAAATTCCATTTATTTAAATTTTAAATGTATCGTAACCATCATGAATGAGAGGATCGCGAAGAATTTAGTTTGGATGTTTGCAAATGAAAGAAAATTATTTCACTCGCATGTTTCGATTTCCATTATTCTATCTGCAATGAGTAATTTAGTTGCTAGTCTTCAACTAATGCGTCCAACATACCGCTTGTAAATTAATGATCCCCTTTGTCTAAATATTTGCTAAACCTTACAGCAATTTGCGGCTTAGCTAATGATGCTAATTCAGCTTTTTAATAGAATTTGTTTGGTTTAGAATTAAGCTATTTAATTGTGAGAAGTGCATGAATATGATTTGCATAATTTTGATTAATTATAGTCGGGACTTACAGGTATAAATATACAGGAGTTGAATAAGGTGCAAATTAAAATGATTAAGAAATTAGCTATTATTCTTCCATTATTTTCTTATTTCATGGATTTTATATAATATTATAACCCATTAAAATTTATGTTGTGAACTCAACACTATATTTGAAGAGAATATACATATATAGATGCAAAAGCAGCATTGACATTTTGTAACAACATGAGTAAGTCTGTACATTAAACATACGATTTTTTTACTTTCAAAAGCACAAACACATATTTCATAAACACATATTTACAAGATCAAACGAACTGAAGGAAGTTCGATCTTGATTATGTTTGTGTCCTGCTCGATGTATCTCTTATAATTGATAATTGTAGTACTCCCATACTCTGTGTCAGGTATCACAACTTGATTTAATAACTCAAATTTTCAATCTAGTATGTTGCTCGCATATCTTTCGGTATTCCTTTAAAGCTTCTTGATTCTTGACGCATGGGACCTGGGATATTGGGGGGCGCGATACATCGAGCAGGACACAAACATAATCAAGATCGAACTTCCTTCAGGTAAGTTCGTTTGATCTTGTAATTATGTATGTGTCCTGCTCGATGTATCTCTTATAATTGATAATTGTAGACTTTTAGAGCTCTTAAGCGTCAAGAATAAGTTCGAATAAAATTACTGTAGTAATTTTTATTCATCTATTTAAAATGTAAAATGCAATAGAAGATTCTTACTTAAGAAGAAAACAGCATAAACTATTTTCAAACCAATTGCAACAATCATTAAAACAAATTAAATACATCATTTGTAAAATTATCCTGCCGTATTGTGGATTAAATTAATATTAACTTCTTGCAAATCTGCTTTTAAAGTTACTGTATGTATATCGAGAATATGTGCACTAAAAACTTATGTGTTTAATCCACCTTTAGTGACGACGTTGGGATTTCGTTTATGTATGTCCTCGCTGGTACTGCATTGTCGTATAAGTTGACATCTTTGGATAATAATTTCTCCGGACTTTCTGTCCACTCAACTTGTGAATCTTCGGACTACTTGTTGATGAACGATTGAAGTTTAAATTATTTGTAACTTTTGACAATCCCTCTATACAGTTAGTTATTGGAGTACGTTTTAACTGCTCTGATAAACGCTGAATCGCCATTGACGATTTTAAACGATCCTCCAAAAACATGTGAACATATGTCAGTTTTCTCCAAAGTTTCCTTAACATCTTTATTTAATAAAGATATTGCCAAAAATGTTCTTATCTCAGACAATCTTCCAGCATCACTGATACATTCTATTTTATATTTAATGGCTTCTTTACATCCCCCACATCTTCTTTTTTAACCAAAATTGTAAGTGCTTGTCCAATATCCGCTAGTCCTGTATCCATCCGAATCTGCAACTTTGATAATCTTTCTTTTCTCTTTTTACCTTGATGATTTAACACTACAATTTCAGGAAGTTCCAAAGATGAAAACTCAAACAAATCTATCTTAATATCACTTTTTGAATCAAAAATCATTGTCAACCTCAAATATTTCTTAATAGAAAAGAAAAGTGTTATAATTTCTTTATTTTATTTGTTTATACCAATGTATAAACTGTGCATGTATATACAAACATGCCTAAAAATATTTACAAGCAGATACTTGTGTAATCTCTGATCAAATAATCAATATTAAATCATATATTATTTCCCGTATTTCTTTAATACAGAAGGACAATTACTTACATGTTTAGAAAGACATACTAACCATATTTATGATTTGTCTCATACGTATTTCTAGTCGTATAACATTGATACGAAATATTTATCCTAACGGACTTTGTGCGTTATGTAACATAAGACGATCCACCACTGTCAATAAAATTCTGCTTCTTATTATACCTATACATGTAGATATTTAACATGCATGTACTTACATACTTAGAAATACACACAAGCCATGCTTATGGTTTGTATCATACATACTTCTAGTCGTATAGCATTGATACGAAATATTTAAGTGTGAATTTTCACACTGAAGGCATATTGTCAATAAATCTTGACGCACTTTGTGCGTTATGTAACATAAGACCATCCTCCATTGTCAATAAAATGGTGCTTCTTATAGCTACACCTACAGATTTTTAACATGCATGTACTTACATGCTTAGAAATACATACAAACCATGCTTATGGTTTGTATCATACGTATTTCTATCCGTATAACATTGATACGGAACACTAACCATCGCCTATTCCCCATGAAAAAGCAACAATTATGCGACAATAATTTTGACATTTGACAGTAGGAACTTGTACCAAACTTGAGCACCCACTTTTTCTATGCTTTTTCTTTTTAAAATACTTCTCCAAACTACTCAGTTTACCGCAAATTGTTAAATTTGTTCACTCTCTTCTGATATGCGACTTGTGCCCTGACACAAAAACAGAAGAATAACGAAAGATATGCGAGCAACATACTAGATTGAAAATTTGAGTTTTTAAATCAAGTTGTGATACCTGACACAGAGTATGGGAGTACTACAATTATAAATTATAAGAGATACATCGAGCAGGACACATACATAATTACACCGACATTTTTTTTTACACGTTACATCTTCACTAACTTTATTTTTTTAAATTAAGATTGAAGTAGGCAACGTTTGTTTTCTATTTTGCGGTTGACTCATCTTAGGAAAACAACAAACAAAGAACTCAGAAAGAAGAAAGTTATGCAGTTCAAAATACTTAGATTTTTTTCTGTTAAAAGCTGTAGGCTCCTAGGCTGTAGTTAGACAAGAACGGCGCCTTTAAATTTTTAATCATTTACATATTTGTTCAAAAAATTCTAAGTGTAGAAAGATATGAAAAGAAAGCAATATTTCTGGAAAAAAAAAGTACCGGAACGCGTTCCGGCTTCCGGCTTCCCTAAAAAAGTACCGGAACGCCGTTCCGGTCCGTTCCGGCCCACTACACCACTGCACATATCAAAGCTATCACAATTGTATTTTTTAAAGGATCTAAATAATCTAGGAATGGATTTTTGGATCAATTTTAAGACAAAAAGTAAGAATAATTTTTTCCGCTAAAAAACTCCATTTCGGAAATCCAGGGCATTAAAGTTTAATCATTTTTTCTATTTTTTAACATAAAATCGATATTGTTTTGTATATATCTTACTTTTGCCGGCGGCCTTGAGATGAATTCGCATATTTAAAAAAAAAAGTTAATTTGAATATACAAAAGTAATTGATTATCGTATCCTCTAGGCTCTATGTTTGAGATAAAATAAATACCTAAGAAATTTTCATTGTACTCCCTCTATCAGTTTCAGCTGCATTAGATTGCACCCTGTACGTAAGAGATAGTTTTTTTTTCAAATAGTTTATTCATACTACAGTATTTACAAATAGTAGATAAAAAATGAACACTCTCTACTTTAAGAGTAGAATTTTTACAACTGCATCTGAACTAGACTGACAGTAGATTGAATATGAATTAAACTAAAGCAGGAATATCAATTAATCTAATACAGGATGAAGTGTCAAATTTTCTAAAAGTATCATTTTCGTAATCAAATATTTTTTAGGATGGGACAGCCGCAAACTATTTTCAATTGAAACTTTTTACAATTTTATGTTTATAACATTTTAGTCAATGTTATTAGCAACATATTACCATGTACCTACAGATACCCTTACCTAATTTCTAGTAGAGTATGCACGTTTAAAAAAAATCAAAATAAAATCAATTATACTGGGTGTCCCAAGAATCAGTTTACAGGTGATATTATTTCCGTTAGTTAAAGAGGTAAAAAATCAAATCAACAGTTAAAATAAAATCTTGCGATGATTTGGATAAATATTTAATATTGTGAAAATTAAATAAACAGATTGCTTTATTTATTATGTAAAATCCTAATAATAAGCAAAAAGATCCTGTTTTTTCTAAAAGTGGTATAAGTATACAAATTAAAATGTAATACCTGTGAAGCTGAATATACAGGGTGTCTCGTAACTACACCGACAACGCTTAAGTGGTGATAGTAGACCTGAAAATAAGTCGATTTGGCCCTATTTATCTACATCCAAAAATGCAACCCTAAGAAGTATAACCTTCTAAAGTTTATTTAATTTTTTTTTTTATTTCGGCCAAAGTACAATATATTTTCTAATAACATTTTTTAAGCATGCATGTTTATAAAAAACGCTCATTTGTAAAAATTTTACCAATCCTCGATTACTGAAAATGGTTTTAGATGGTACCAGAGGACATAAAACACTTTTTTAGGTATTTAAAAATTTTAGTAAAATATTATTTGCTTTTGTAGAGAAATTCATAAAAAATCTTTCTCTTGAATCTACATAAGACAATAAATTTTAAATTAAAATTTACAATACCTAAAAAGTTTTTAAGTGTTTTATATCCTCTCGTATTACCTACGATTATATCCGGTAATCGAGGATTGGTAAAATTTTTATTAAATGAGCGTTTTTTATGAAAATTCATGCATACAAAATTATATTACAAAATCGGTAGTACTTTTGCCGCAATTAAAAAAATATTTTTTTAAAAATCGACTTCAGAAGCGTAAAACTTCTTAGGGGTGCATTTTTGGATATACATAGATAAATAGGGCCAAATCGACAGGGACAGCCTCTATTGGTCAAACACGTAGATCTTTCTCTTCTAGAATTAAAGAACAAAGAACACTCTTCAGGGATTAGATTAAAGAGAGATGAAAGATCACATTTTGCTGAACACATTATTAATCAGAAACATTATTTTATAGAAAACACTAATATTTTTATAATTGATAATATGGTAATACATTATTAAATTATCTAGAAAAATTAGAAATAATTAGGAGTGGTAATAATGTGCGTGTTCAGCAGGTTACCATTGACTGCGTTCAACAGATTGAGTGTAGTCGGTGAATCTAACGTCAAATAATTGACACTGACATCCACCAGTCGCCATTTTATTTTTATCAAAGGTAGAAATAATGTTTTTTAAATGGAATCAAATAAAAGTTTTCGCTACAGAGGGCGAACGGCGCCATCTATTAATAGTTAAAATTACCACTTATGGAACAATTGCAAAAATTGAATATTTGCATGGCATTTAAAAATTGTAAAGCCGTAAGACGAGTTGCATAATATTTTTTGCACGAGTCACATACACTAATTTTTCTATAAAATTCTATAAATAGGTACATAAAATCAATGACAATCGAATAATACTTTTTTTTCTTCAAACGTCAGTAAAATGTCATATTATACAGGGTGATTCAGACCACCCGTGCCACCCATTTATCTCGAGAACGCGTTATCGCACATCTCTAAAATAAAAAACTTAATTACCAAAGTGAACCTAGAAGAATCCATTGGTGAACTTATTTCTTTCCGGAACAACCCGGAACTATCCGGAACCGGAGGTAACTTTGATTTTTTTAAAGGGCAACATAGGTCGAGTTTGGTATGGTTTGATAGGTCTTTCAAAAACAAATAACTTTTATTAAAATATTTTTTTAATATTTTCCATAGTTTAGAATTTATTCGAAAAACAAAAAAAAAGGTTTAAAAAAAGTAAATAAAAATTATTGCATATTTTGAAGAATATTATAAATTTATAAACTCTTTCTACAAATTCTAATATTTTACCAACTTTAAATATTATACTTGTCCATATTTAAACAAAATTCTTCAAAATATGCAATAATTATTATTTACTTTTTTTAACATTTTTTTTTGTTTTTCTAATAAATTCTAAAGTATGGAAAATATTAAAAAAAATATTTTTATAAAAGTTGTTTATTTTGAAAAAACCTATCAAACCACATCAAACTCGACCTATGTTGCAATTTAAAAAATCAAAGTCATATCCGGTTCCGGACAGTTTCGGAAAAATATAATTAGGGTTTGATAGGTGTTTTAACAAACAACTTAAAAATATTATAGGCGAAGAGCGAATATTGCGAACAGCGCCCCCTGGCGGCGTTTCGGTGCAAAAAATACAGGGAATCAAAATAAATCTTTGTTGTGAAGTGCGGTTAAATTTTTGTGTTTCTTGTATTTAAAGTTAGTTCGTTTTGTTAAGGAAGTTTGTTGCTGGAGCTATAATGAAGAAAATGATTTATTTTGAATTTTCCGAAATATTTTTTGACCTTAACAATAGTGAAAATTTTTATGCTGACCATTATTGGCTTTAAAAGAAAGGAAATGAGCTTGGAATATAAGCCGACTGCAAAATGTGGACAAATAAAATATAAGGAAGGAAAAACAATCAAAAAAATTTTTCCTTTAAAAAATAATAAGTAATTTTAGTTTATCCAAGGAAGCAGAAATACCATCGTGTTTCAACAAATATGCTTAAAATCAGTCTTCTAAAACCGGACAAGCTCAAAAATCACCTTTGCAATTTTTACAGTGATATTTTCACTGATTTTAATTTTTTGGATGTGTGTTCAACCTTTTGGGATTTCAACTAATGAATCGATTTTATTCTGCGCTTTGTGCCTTTTTACCTCATAAGATTCGCAAGGAAATTTACAAAATTATATATCTCTGTTTGTGTTGAAATAGTTTTTTCCGGCGATATGAGAAAATCGTACATGTCATTCATATTAGTAGTTGAGAAAATCTATCATTTCAACACTAGTGTGTTTGGGTTTCTGTTTTGTAACTCTGAAATACTTCTTGTAATTTTCGATAGAGGCGCTGCAAAGGAATTCCGAAAACCCTCTCTTAGATTTTGTTGAAGTTGCAAAAAAGGACAGTTCAAATAAAAATTTATATTTAACCCCGCTAATATTACTTATTTTATTATTAAAATCATTATATACCTAATTAACTTTTGTGTAAATTTTAAATAAAATAGGAACATTTTTTATTCGTTTATTAGTTGCTTCCATCAAAACAGCGCCACCTACCATTAGTTACATTTAACTAAAAATAACTATAATGTCAGCTGATGTTAACACAGGTTATGTTATGACTTTTTAGTTGTTACTACAAAATATTAATAATGGTCGCAAAATCTCCGTGGTCGTCGGAAAAATAGCGTACGCAACTCGCAGAAAGTGAATTTCGTGCTCGTGTAATATCCTCACTCGGCTAGCGCCTCGTTCGGCTATTTTCACACTCGCACAAAATTCGTCACTCGTTGCGTAATATACTATTTTGCCATCCAACAACAGAACAAGGAGCATGAGATGCTCTCTTATTGTTATTTGTAGTATTCATAACAAGAATTTTGAATAAATACACAACACTTTAAATTCAAATATTTGATGTTCCCTGGATGTTTTGCCAATTACTGCCACAGGGGGCGCTGCAGTAAAATTCGCTCGTCGCCCATAGGCGCCAAATCATAGACAACGCCCATAATAATTATTACATTAAGTTTTGTATCTAATTCGGATCGTAACCAATAATTATCACGACTTGAACCATAATAATAGACATTATGATCGTTATGGCATAAATAACTAATATCATTTAGACAAATCCTAAGATTCTGTTTATTAAAACATTCTCAATATTGAAATTAGAAAAAGATACCTTGCAAAAACAATTTTTTTGGATTTTTTTTAAATTTTTAGATTCTGTAGAATGTTTATAGGCATCAATGAAATAATTAAACAAAATTTATAGTATTCTAAAAATATTGATAAATCTAAGAAGTAATAACTATAAAACAATTATTTCAAATTACTGTAATTAGCAGCTCGAGGCTGCTGATCTATCAGTAGACTGCTACTGAAAATAAGAAAAAGACATTAGCAACCTCGTAATGTAAAATAAGAGCCCGTTACCGTCTAACAGGCCCTTAATGAGCACCACATCAATGTTCACAATTAAACTAATGAATCTTTCAGGCGCACAAGTCGCTTCCATCTTTAAATTTGCTCAGATATTAATTGGAAATTAATTACTAATTTCTATAATACCCGTCGTAAAATTTATAAAGTGTTTTAAATTGTCTTTTTACACATAATTTCATCTTCAATATAATTAATAAAAATAAATCTATAGACTAGCAGATCGTATAATTATATTAAGAATAAAAAGGGTATTATTACCACTGGCGCCTAGATGATTAACGCACTTTTATTAATTTCCCCTTTATTCATTATAAAAGAATCAAGTTAAGGTATTTAAATTATTCCATTTAGTATTGTTAAAATATTAGAAATATTCTTTTGTGAAACTCGATTCACTTAAATTTTAATAATTATTTATGTTCCAAAAGAAATTAAATGGTTGCCATCAAAAAGGTGGAATGTTACCTTTATTTTGTACCAGTGGTATAATACAACATCATAAATAAATAATTAATTGGTTCACTGGCGCCATTAAAAACGTGGAATCAGTTATATTTAACCATTTTACAATTAAATCTTTCAAAAATAATTAAATTAAAAAAGTTGTTGGTACTGAATTTTTTTTGTTAAAAAATATTTTGGATAGAAATTTGTATTTGCATATAGGAAAATCTAATAAATATTTTTTAGTTCAAAGCAATTTTAAAATTTTTACACCTATTCCGTCATTAATTATCTTGTTTCGTAATATATGAATACAAAATTAGGTACATAAATCGAAGTTTTTAATATTATAAAAGCATACACGATAAAAATAATCAATGGTAATAAATTTTTATTCGTTTGCTTAAACTTAAAAATGTTACCTTTATTCATATAATCATGGAATCATCAATTAGACTTTTAAAATCTATGTGGTATTACATTTTTATTTGATTTACCTAATTTATAATTTTACGTGCTTCTAACTGTAGCAATTAAATTAATGACTCCTAAAAATATAATAATAATAAAAAACTAATCTCAATTTAAATTTTAAATAAAATTTAAGCGAGTTTTTTCGGAGATATTAATTTACGTATGAATATCTTTTTAGTTTTATTATTTTTCACCTATAATTTCATTAAGTTGTTATTTTTTTGAGTACTTAATTTAATTAAATTTATTGCATATCATAAAATTTGGTCTTAACAACATAAAAAAGTAAAGTATATAAATTATTTACGCATTACTTTAGACGAGGCAAAACTGATTATTTAACGATATCATAAAATTTAAAACTTATTGTAAATTACCCATCCTCTATTGGCGCCTTTAATTATTTTTCGATAATGAATTAAAATTTTAAATCAAACGGCACGGGCAGGCTGAAATCAGTCAAATTTAAATAACTGTTCAAAGACTAACATTTTTATTGTGTGGGCAATATTCAACGGTAAAGAGCAATAAAATCATTTATCCAATTAGATGATGTCTTTGGTTATCCTAAAAAGAAAATGATTGGCTGTCCGTAAGTGGATTAAGAAAGTTTTTAAATGAAACGCAATGTTTTATTTATTATCGTTTAATTACGAGAAAGTGGCACTGAGCTGATGAGTTATTAGGTCAAAATTTATCCGATTTTTAATATCCTTGTTCGCGAGGATTTCTTTGAAATTTTCAGCTATATTTACTGACTTTTTTGGGTTTATGTGCAGTAGGTACAACTACATTTTTCTTCATAACATGGTTGAACTTGACAATCAACTTATACCAGCTGAAGCAAAAAAAGACACCTGCTATATCTAGGTTAATTACAATTATTCAATTATTTTTTACTTACAAAATGAACTACACGAGTCCAGTCTAACAAGTTAACGTAGTAAAAAAAATAAATGCGATTAAATTAGTGATATAATAATTTATTTCCTTCTACAAAAATTTAAGCTCATGTAATATCAAATAAATGTAATAGTTTCGTTAATAATTTTTTAAATTTTTCGAAATAAACTAATTTATAAGTCATTACAAGTTTTTATAGAAAATTATTTATTTGTCAGGATTTTTTCATATCTCTGTAATTACCTACTTTGAATTGGAATTAGGAATTCATTTGTTTTTGTTCTAATGTACTTCACCAGTATAATTTTGCTGTCGTTTTAAATCCATCTATTTACCATTTCTTTGTACTTAAAACAATATTGTTGAGTTGAAGTTATCATATTAGTAACTTTTTTCTTTACCTTCTTAGTTCATGATATTTAAATTTTTTGCACTTTTCCATTATCATAACAACAAAAATATTTTTAATTTTTTGTCTTTTACTTTCAAAGATCTTTTCCAGTAATGCAGAAAATGGTACCTACTGCCTTAATTTAACAATCTCCATTTTTTTCAATTAACTGTTTTTATACAGACTTAATTTTTGCATTCATTTATTATCATTGATTTGATTTGTTTAATTCAACTTGACTGTAAAAGAATAATAAAGGATGCGATGAAATATTTGTAAATATATTTAAAACAAACTATAAGTTATCTATGCATAAAATTACAATTATAATTAAACCGTGACTAAATTAAAATAAATACTGCATTATATTTAAGAAAATAAATCAAATATTACACATAGATTTATGTATTTCTAGTTACTTAAAAATATTTATGTGCGTATTTTGAATAAATTAATAATTAACGACGTTAAACAAGCATAAAGGTTTATTATTGTTATATATTAGATAGTGGCACACTGTGTGGTGTAGTTTCGATTAATATTAATAATTTGTGATGTGTTATTTCCATTACCAAGTATTTTATATTGTCAAATTTTTCAAATAATTGCTGTTCCTAAAAATTTATCGATTAAGTTTCAAAGTTTACATATCCAATATTAAATAACGTATAACAGCTTCCTATTAGCATAATAAATATTCAACAAAAATTATGAGCATAAACTTAAATAGTTTCTATTTATTTTTAATTATATTTATTACTTGACAGCCACGAGACACGCAGCAAAAATAAAGTAGTACTTTATTTAATTTATAAATCAAAATATAAATTTGAGGCAAAAAATCAAGGATATTTTCTTATAAAAATTTAGTTTATACAGGGTATCCAAAAAATGTCGGATAAGCTCTCCACTAATATGTTGAGAACCATTCTGGGATCTCCAGAAAAATAGTTAAAAAAATCCCCGTGACCAATTGACCGAGATATGGAGGGTCAAAGTTTGGAATTCACATTCTTTATTTTTATGAATTTTGAAAAACCGCCAATTGTCCTGTAAAGTTTGGCTTCTCTTTAGTCTTTTAGTAATAAATTTAATTTAAATTGAGTTTTAATAACTTCACAATTTTTTTTTTAATTGAAAATTATGACAAGTGGTTATGACAGGTAATTTTCAATTTATAAAAATAAATGGTGAAGTTATTAATACGCGATTTAAATTAAATTTATTACTAAGCGACTAAAGAGAAGCCAAACTTTACAGGACAACTGACGGTTTTTCAAAATTCACAAAAATAAAGAAGTAAAATTCCAAACTTTGACCCTCCATATCTCGGTCAATTAATCACGAGCATTTTTTAAACTATTTTTCTGGGGATCCCCAACAACGTACTGGAGAGCTTATCCGCCATTTTTTGGACACCCTGTATTTAATATTTTTGTATACTTATCAAGCAATTTTTAAAATGCTTCTAACCACAGTAAAATTTCAAACCGCTAAATTTCATGGTTTTTAAGTAAAAATTAATTCTCGGCAAAGTCTTGCAAATGAAGGCTGATCAAAAATGGAAAAAATATTGTTGGTTAATTATCCCCCAGACTCCCGAAATTATTTTTGCAACACAAAACCGTTAACATTTTTTTAACTACATATTTACAATAATAAAACTCACAATCACGGAATATATGCTTTTAAATAAGTATTTATAATTAGCCATACCAGTTGTAAATAAAACAAAGTTCACTTCTGTCATTTCTTTATTTATGAAGAAAACACATTATTTTAATGAACTATTTATTATAGCATTGACAACTACATAAAAGTCTCAACAAATTAAAGGAACAGTTAAACAAACAAGAAAACTTCAAAATTTTAACATTTTGAACCACCTTTCCATTAGTCAGCCATCTTATATTATAATCTTTATTACACTGGTGTACAACAAAATTAGCTCAAATATCAATATAGCATATTTAAAGATTTTTGTACGATGAATTCAAATCTGCAAATAATATTTTTCTATTACATAAGCTTTTCAAATTATTCAAATTGGCTATATATTTTTGTTATTTTTCTACAACGGCTATAATTCGGTGAAATTGGGCCAAACCGATGTTCTGTTTCTTTCAAATAGTCTGGGATGTCAGTTTGTTGATAAAAATTATAGTTCATTCGTTAGTAGTGTATGTTTTCAAAAGTTAATTTCTTGTACAACCATTTAGATTTTTCCAGAAAATTTTGGCACTGTTTACATATAATAAACATTGGGAAAAATTCTATCAAGATATTATTTAAAAAATAATTATTTGATGGGCATATGTTTTTGTTCTTAAATATTCAACTGATAATCTCAAAAACTGGATGTGCTAGAGTAAATCTGGCTAAAGATTTAAATTCTGCTTAAAAAAACTTAAAAGAATTATATAATTTTCCTAGCTGGATCAATTTTTGTAATATATACAGATTTTTCCAATTTAATTGAACTAGCTGAATATCGTGAAAACTAAGACCTTTTTATGGAGTTTCACAGGATTTTTTCAAATAATAAACCATAATGTTAATTGTAAAATATAATCAACTTTTGTCTGTAATATTTGTAAGGAAATTACTTATTTTTCAAGATATTCTGCTGGAGTAATTAAAGTGTTATAGGTTCCCCGTTTAATATGTACACAATATTATAGATAACTTTACATAATAACTTGATTTATAAAAAGTCTTTACAATATGATCTCCATGGGCCAAAAACAGAGCTGTAAGAATTTTTATTTTCGTGCTTTAAAAATGTAATTCCAAGTTTTAAAATTTGAAAATGCGCCGAAGGCGATTTTTTTAAGTTATCCAAGATCGATCGGTTTTTGAAAATCGGGGAAAATATTTATAGGTATTTATAAAAAAATTAAAATATACTATTAAATACTTTTATTTTTGAAAGAAGATTTGGAACATAACAGTTTGAAAGTTACAAGGGATTAAATGCTTTATTTTGGAAATTAGATATTTTACGGAAAAAAATGTTTCAAATAAAAGTTGTACGATTCTTAGTGGCGCACTTTTAAGAAATATTGCCATGACCTTGAACAGCAAGTTGAAGTTGAAGCGATAATCACTGGCCTTTTTTAAACAGCAACCACCCATTTTTACTGCGTATTATTAAAGCTTGCTTTCAGAGGTTTGTAGCCCAACTAAGAGTTCCCACCCAGGATATTTCGAAAACCAATAATTTTTGAAAAAAACCCTGAAACCGGTCAATTTTTATGGTAACGCAAGGGACAATCCCTCACCCAGTTATTCAGGGAAACTACCCCTTCAGAAATCTTAAATGGCAATCATTGTAAAGCTCCTACTATTCTCTATACAGCTGTCATATTTTTTTAATTTGATGGAATATTTGAGAAGTTGTAGCAATTTCACGTTAGACATCTAAAACGTGTTTTTAACATGTGACATGGGCTAAAAAGGGTTTTAAAGCTTGATTTTGTTTAAAAATAATTACAATGATTTCCCATTTAATAAGGATTGACCGGTTTCAGAGTCTTTTTTCAAAATACTTTTAGTTCGCATCCAGGTTATTATGAAAACAAGTAATTTTTGAAAAATAGCCTGAAACTGATCAATTGTGATTTAGTGGGGGACCAATGTATGGTTGTACTTATTTCTATTGTAACTTTTAACAAATTCAAGCTTTAAAAACCTTTTAAAACCATGTTACCTGTTAAAAACACGTTTCAGATGTCTAACGTGAAATTGCTACAACTTCTCAAATATTCCATCAAATTAAAAAAAATATGACAGCTGTATAGAGAATAGTAGGAGCTTTACAATGATTGCCATTTAAGATTTCTGAAGGGGTAGTTTCCCTGAATAACTGTGTGAGGGATTGTCTCTTCCGTTACCATAAAAATTGACCGGTTTCAGGGTTTTTGATGGAATTTGATGGAATATTTGAGAAGTTGTAGCAATTTGACGTTAGACATCTAAAACGTGCCACCCTGTATACAGGGTGATTTTTTTAACCTGGAAAATGGAATTATCTCGAAAAATACGCATCGCACAGAAAAATTTGCCAGATCGAAGCTTTATCTCTCCGAGGGAGGCATATGTTAGTACTAAATTACTCCCATCCCGACACCCACTGCGGGCAGGGCCGGCGGCAACTTTGAATCTTAAATACGAACACCCATTTTTTATTGCAGATTCGGATTCAACATCAAAAGGTACGTACGATTTGTCCGAAAATTTTTTTCCATTCGCGACAGATGGCGCTGTAATCACAAAAAATGAACAGAAATCAAAAGAATCAAAAATCAGATAAACATGCATTTATTATTTTTCGACGGGCTATTCAATGATAATACGGTTACTGGTTTGTTAAAAAACTACATTTAGCATAACCCAGGAACAACGACGGGGACGTAGTAGTTTTCTGTTCCCTTTGGGGTTCTTGATTAACGTGAGTCCCCTTGTCTCTCATCTTTTGCGGTGCTTCATTAACGTGAGTCCCCTTGCTTCTCACTATTCAAATAAATGCTCGAAATGGTGACCTTGAACTGCAATACATTTGTCGATTCGCCTTGCAAATGATTGTACACAAATGTAACTCTCGCCACATGTCCCTTCTCGAGACCTAAATAATTCTCTTTCATAATTAAACTTTTCTTGTGTTCGGTCGCTTGCATTTGTAGTTATTAACCCGTCTCAGCGTACGAACGTTACCTACATTACCTTAGTTGTAGACACTTGTACCTACTAAAAATTAATTAGGAACAATTTTTGTGAAAATGGAGGTGTTAATAACCATACAAGAAAAAATTTAAATGATTCTTGTTTATGGAGAAGCGGGCAGAAATTTAGAGAATGCTGTCAACCTTTATGCTCAGCGTTTTCCAGACAGGCCGCGATCATGCACTTCGTTTTTCCGTGTTGTCCAACAGTTTACTCGCGAAGGAAGTGTTCAACCGAAGAAAAGGATCCGTCAAAAAACAGTAACTGGAGCAGAAAATACAATTGATGTATTAGCCGCAGTGGCTCATAATCCCCACGTCAGCACACGAGAAATAGCTCGCGATAGCGGAATGTCCCAAACCAGTGTTTGGACAATTTTAAAGCACAATAAACATCATCCTTACCACGTATCTCTTCACCAAGATCTTCATGGCGTTGATTTCGAAAATCGCTTGACATTTTGTCAGTGGGCACGGGAAAAAATATTAATGAATCGTAATTTCTTTCATTGGGTATTATTTTCTGACGAATCAACATTTACAAACCATGGAGCTGTTAATCGACATAACATGCATTACTGGAGTATTCAAAACCCACACTGGCTGCGTCAGGTTGAGCATCAGCGTCCTTGGTCTGTCAATGTCTGGTGCGGGATAATTGGTAGCAAACTCATAGGTCCCCACATCTTTGAAGGCAATTTAAACGGTGAAATGTATCGAGACTTCTTGGAAAATGAACTGCCAAAGTTACTAGAAGACGTAAGTTTAAGAGTGCGAACATGATGGTTGTCCGGCGCATTATTCGGTATTATCACGCGAAGTACTTGATCGTGTTTTCCACGGTCGCTGGATTGGTAGAGCTGGTCCGATAAATTGGCCTGCCAGATCACCAGATCTTACTTCACCGGATTTTTTTTTGTGGGGGTACCTGAAAGATAAAGTGTATGAACAAGTACCAACAACTCGTGCTAATATGATTGAACGAATCAGGAATGCTTATGACTATATTCCTGGAGACGTACTTCTCAGTTGTGTACAGTCATTTGAAGGGCGGATCGACAAATGTTTATCTGATTTTTGATTGTTTTGATTTCTGTTCATTTTTTGTGATTACAGCGCCATCTGTCGCGAATGGAAAAAAAATTTTCGGACAAATCGTACGTACCTTTTGACGTTGAATCCGAATCTGCGATAAAAAATGGGTGTTCGTATTTAATATTCAAAGTTGCCGCCGGCCCTGCCCCCAGTGGGTGTCGGGATGGGAGTAATTTAGTACTAACATATGCCTCCCTCGGAGAGATAAAGTTTCGATGTGGCAAATTTTTCTGTGCGATGCGTATTTTTCGAGATAATTCCATTTTCCAGGTTAAAAAAATCACCCTGTATTTTGCTTTTGTAATTTTGCCCTTTTTCAGACTTTTTTATTTAATTCGTAATTAAGTATGTAATATAAATTATATCAAGAAATATTATATTTAATTATTGTAGAACTGCTCTTGAATCGTTTAAATAAAATTGAATTTACAGACACTTTTAAAAGTCACAGAGATATATTTTACACAACGCACATCCGGAAGAAATTTTCCAGGGCAACGATTTTAAGAAAATTAGTGTGCCTTTAAACTGAGGTTGCCAGATGTCCGGTTTTAGGCCGGACCATCCTCCTTTTGAGGTTGGTAAATGGCGTCCTACCTTATACTCGAGCCGGACGCCAAACTGTCCGGCTTTTCGATATTATGAAATAATTGTCCGGTTTTTTACTTAAATTTAAAAAAATTAATTTTCGTCTTAAGTCCGAAGGAAAACAACGTGTCGCGTTCGGCAGGCCTACATTTTTTATTTACGTAATACCATTTAATACGTAATGCTGCAGGCTATGTTCAAATTTTACAAAGGGTGCTTCTAAATCAAATTTTAGAAATTTCAAAAAATTGCCTTCCTAAATTTTTCTATTTCTAGTAGTATTGCAGAATCTGAAAGAATATTTTCAAAAATGAAATCTATATGAACAGATGTAAGAAATAAGTTGGATTACAAATCTGTACAAATTTTGTTGTTAAAGTTGAAAACGCTTGTATATGTACTAAAATGTACGATATTTTTATTAAAAATAAAAACCTTTTAAATGCGGCACGCGAAAATAAGAAGTATATAAGTATACAGGGTGGCACACTTTCTTTCCAGCAAATTTTTTTTAGATAGTAAATGTCATTCTGATCAAAAAATATCCTATAAACCATCTGTGAACTTATATTTTTTTTTTACTCCTTTAGAAGTTTCAGCAATTTTAAAATTAAAATTTCAACACCTTGAATAATTTTCCTACTTATTATACATATATATTTTTATTTAAATCAGTATTATTTAGAGATTTAGATTTGCCAAATTGCTTTTTTGAATATTTTTGGCTGTTCAGAATGACATTTACTACGTAAAAAAAAATTGCTGGAAAAAAGTGGGACATCCTGTATATATTATATAATGTTTAGGTGTTGATTTTTGATATTTTTTGTAAGAATGATGTTAATTTTTATAATTTATTTTAAGTGGAATAAAAATTTTAAGTTTATGATTTTTTTTGGACATGTCCGGCTTTCTGACTTCTCGAATCTGGCAACCCTACTTTAAACCATAAAGCTTAAACACCAAAAATCGTGAAAATTTTCAAATAATTTTGATTGTAATACTTCTTTATTCTATAGGTTTATATAAGTAGGAGTAATTATTATCTTTTGAAGATTTACCTTAAAACCGGTAATTTTTGAGTTGTGTCGCTTTTCTTCCGGATTGACGACATATTATAATTTTAGTGATGAAAAAATTCCTAAATAAATACTGCATATTTATTCCAATGTGATGTTCTTCACTGCCTCGTATTTTGGGGTGGACGCTAACTATTCCCTTGAACAATATTCGTGAACTTTCTTATTAAGAGGATATGGAGTCTACAAAATTATATGGATTTTTCCGTTTTTTATATATCAAACTACGCGAATATGTATTGAGCTACATACAAAATAATAATATCATATGAAAGTGGAACCTCTACTTAAGACTTGGATGCGACATTTTTTTAATATTTTATATCCAAAATGGCCAAAAAAATCATTAAAAATACCTAAAATTTAGCCTATTTTAAACTTATTTTTTTGACTTAATAATTTAATTTTTGAAAAAGTCGTCGTATAGAAGTCTAGCCATAAATGTTATTTAAACTATGCAATTATAAAACTGAATATTATTTACAAAATATGGTTGTAGTTTGAAATAATTGCAAGGCATATTTCGTAAATTTTGAACGAGCATTTTAACTGTAAAATAATATAATACCTTCGTAGTCTAGGTGATATAAATTTTAAAATATAACAGAAATGAAGATTTTTATTGGTACTTTCAGTCTAATTATTTGGGTCAAGATTTCTTCCCCAAATTCGAGAAGAAGCTCAAAATTTACGTTTACTATCGGAGCGCGGTTCTACTAGACTCCCAATCCTCTTAATTAGTAACTAACCTTGTTAACTAACTTTGTTCACTTCAGCCTACATTTAGCGACCTTAATGAAATTATTAGAAATGTCGTTAACGTTAAAGACGTCTTTATATTTCTTATGAAGAAATGTTTTTAATCGCGTGTTTAACGTTAACGACGTCTCTAAATTTTTCATCACAGTCGCTTTTAATACGGGCTTTAGTCTGTACGAGGCACAAGAGACTTTAACGATCACTTAACCGAGTAACCAAAATTCATCCGATATTGTATGATATAAATTTGCAATAGCTTATACGAAATATATTATTTAATAATAGGTACATTATTTAATTATTTACCTTTTTAAAAAAGTTGTCAAGAACTTAATTAAGAAAAAATATTTAAGATCTGACCTTAAATTAAAATTATTTCATGTGATGGTTCACATACATTATTGATAAAATACCGATTAAAATCAAAGGTACTACTACAAAATATCTTGAAAATCAGTGTGTTCAGTGAACATTACCGTATACGGTAGAAATTAGCATTTTACACGACCCCTTAATATTAAAAGTCAATGCTCATCGTCTCTAAATAATAAATGAGCCAACGGTCATTGGAGTGCATTAATTTCGAAAAAGAATTTTACGAAAGAAAAACGAAGCAACGAGTTTTAAGACTTGACTCGGGAATAGAAACACGCAATACATATTCATGTATCTCGGTCTGTGATCTAATCAGGTAAAGCATCTTATGGTTAATTACCACATCTGTCAGCCTTTTACCAGCCGGCGCATGCCAATTCAGTCCCTTTGCTTCCATTACGTAAGCCCTTCGGGATATATCTATTATATCCCCACTGTTCTTAAATACCACGTGCGCGCGACATAAGGTGTTTATGTGGAAGTACGGCGAAAGAGGTTTGGGCACGTGCTGGCAGATGCCACACGCCAGGGACTGATCCACTTATTTTTATGGGCTCTTTAAAATGCAAGAAATTTTATTTATACGTATTTTTTATTTTTACATTCACTTATCTAAGTTTTGTAAAACGTTTTCCAATATTATCTACCTTTAAAGATTCTAATTATTCTACCTTTTATTCCGGATGATGCTTAGGCAATCACATTGCAATTTTTTTTGGGAATATATTATTTTCCACCATGCCTCGAGACTTGAGACTAAACTGAATCTTAAGCTGCGTTTCAAGACCCAAGTTAAGGTTACTTGGTTGCACCACGCCGAAATCTCATCTTAATCGCGTCAAGCAGAGCTTATACATAAGTCATCGATTTTGAAGGCTTAAGCATCAAAACATCACCTAAACTCGTTAAAGCAATACTATCTGTCCAGAAAACACGAATTTTGATAATGTTGGTATTGTAAATGAGGAAGATTTAGATTACATAGATAGATTTAAATAATTACGTATATGGACAATATACCAAATATAAGAATTCCTCGCTAAATACATGTAGGTACGTACAAGTTATTTTAATTTTTATAATGTGAAGTAGTTTATTAAAAAAAATAGATTAATTAAATTGCCTCTCTTCTTGGCAATAATTTATTCCGTTTGATTTAGTACTAATTTTAAATTAAACGATAAACGCAATTTCCAAAGCAATTACCATGTGTTTACTGTTTACAAAATGTATGGTTATGTTAAACGTAGCAACTAGTTGAACGTTAAACAGCTGATTTTTGAAATATCCCAATAGAAGAAAGCTGGGAGTGTAGCATCTTCTACGTGGCCGTGTTGCTAAATCCATCCGGATCCTAGCCAAAACACCGTGAATAAAGTGCTACCCTTGTTTATATATACTATATATAAACAAGGGTGCTAAGTAAGCTCGACTTAAGATGAGCTTGAATCTAAATTGAGCTTAGTGAAGCTGCGAATAAAGACATTTTGGAGAAATCGGGCGTAAATCTTAAAAAAAAACTGCTCCTCGTCATAAAAATTAAAATAACTTGTACCTACAAATATTTATTATTACTTTATTCATATGATTTAAATCTACTTCATCCACAATATCAAAATCACGTTTTATGGTCAGTTTAAATTATTGTTTTATGCCTAAATGGTCAAAGTAGAGGACAGCTTGATGTGAATAAGGCGAGATTTCGGCGTGGTACAACGAAGTAAGTTGAACTTGTGACTTGAGATGCAGCTTAAGATTTAGTGTGGTCTCAAGACATGGTGGAAAAACCTGCGATTAGAGTCTAATTTTGTTAAAATCATTGATTTTTCTATGGTTTCGAAAAATATAAGAAAGAGTACAAGAATTTTTAACTTCTTTTTCCTGAGTACGTCCCTGTCCTTTATATCGGTGTTGGATCTAAAGGCACGCGACATCAACTAGAGCAGGTCAGTATCATCCCCAAACCGATCAGTTATTTCACTTCCGTACTTCCGTATGTTGGGTCATCGCACTACCCTTCCTAGTGCCTCGGCATTCGGTTCTTTATCATCACTACGAATCGCAGCCGAAAACGTAAATCTTGAAAGCGCGCTCAGTGTTCCGAATATGAGAAATGCGCGCAATTAAACTAAACGACAATTTTAATATTAACCGCGACATTAAAAAATCCGTACCTTGCAAAATAATTACCATAATTTTCTAGTAAAAATAAAATTTTATTACCAACATGGTGATTGCTGTTGAAAGTGTGTAAGGAGTGAAAAACAATGAGTTTAATTAAACCTTACGCTAGTCGTTTAGCTCCTGATTTATTGTGTTCGCAAAATTATCAACAAAATGGACCGATGTACATAGACAATTACTCATCCAATTCGTATAACTTCATAAATTTATCAAATATTCGATGCAATGGTGTGGTGGCTGATAAATTGGAAAGAGACTTCAACATTCGAATAAGCGAGCAACCCGAGACCTTCGACGCAAGTACTTATGACAGCTTCACATCTCCAAGCGCATCCTATGAAGAACGATTTGGTTATAATTATTATGACATCAAACCACAGTTAAATAATAATGAGGAAATCTCAGATCAAATCGTACCCAGAAAAAAAGGAAGAAAAAGGAATGCTGTCCGTGAAAGAGCGCCTTCGCCGACAGTTATGAAGAAAAGGAGATTGGCGGCAAATGCTCGCGAAAGGAGAAGAATGAACGGGTTAAATGAAGCATTTGAACGTCTTCGACAAGTGATACCAAGTTTGGATGCAGATCATAAGTTAAGTAAGTTCGAAACCTTACAAATGGCGCAGACATATATTTTAACGCTGATGGATTTACTCAAGCACGATTCAATGAGCAGATAGCGGTTGACTTATGTGATTTTAAACTTGATTTATATCGGTGCAAAGTAGATGTAATTTAAAAATTAATTTACAATTATTGTTATCAATGAATAAATCTATTAATTAGAGATTAGGTAATTAAAGTTTAATATATTTTTGGCACACTTATGCTATATAAAAATGCAATTACTTTCAAATTTGATGATTATAATTATAGATAATAAAAAGAAAATTATTTTTATACGTAAATTTGTATTCTTTCTACATTCTTGACTTGAATATCTAGGTATTTATTAAAGTCAATCGTAAAACATTTATGGTATGAATATATGAAAATTATTATTAATTATACCGTAATATGTACGTATTATCTATTTATGTTATGTGATTTAATTTTATAATTATAAATACCTACGTGATGAAATTAACGTAAATACAATTTTTAGTTTTTTTTTTATATTGAGGAAATATTTTTTTCAAATATTTAAACGAATTGTCTTAAAGTAATATAAGTAAGTCTAGTACAATGCTAGTACTTATGAAAATTCTAAATTATTCATAAAAAGAAAAAAAAACAGAAATTTGAAAGTTGGAAACTATAAATTATGATAAAATTATTATAAATAAAAACTGATATTTTAAAATTCTATCTATCTATTTGAAAACAAATAGTACAAAGTTTGGAAATCGCATCTTTTGATGTCAAAACTTTTTTGATGATAATGGATCGATTTTTTAAACGATAACCCCCAATTTGACGATACCGTACATACTTAAAAATTTTCTTGAAAAAAAATAAACATTTAATTAAAAAAAATATTTTTTTTTTAAGTAATAAACTGAAAAAAATTGCAGAATTACCAAAAAAACAATGATTTAACAAAAATTTTAAAGAATTTAAAAGATGCTGTAAACCCAAAATGAGAATTAATTAGAATGTTTTCAATAATTTACATTGGTAATAACACCGGTTTATCTCTTATTTTAGTTTTAATATTAAGAATGAAATTTAAATTTTTCAAAATAAATGTGAATTTCTTCAAAACCTGTTCGGGCGATTTTCTAAAAAACATTAAATAGAAAAAATACTAACGCGTTTCGTTTCCAAAGTGCATGTTCAAATCTATAACTAGTCCAATTGCTTAAAGTATGTAAAATTGCTCCCAGCTGGAAGTAGGACAAAGAATACACGATCGTGATTACTTTTGTCCTACTTCGAGCTGCGACCAACTGTACCTATGCAAGTATGTACATGAAATGTGCCGGAATATCTGTTTTGCAGGTTTGAGGTAAACTAAATCAAAGTTTAGGTACATTCTCGAGTAATTTTAAGATCAATTCATCTTTCGTGACGTCATGGGAATCGCAAATCGCTCTAACTGATTATTTGTATTCAAATTTCAATATTCTGATAGTAATGGAAAACCAAGGAAATCTGGTATGGATTTAAAATGGTCATTTCTAGTATAAAATTGTCTTGGAATATCATTATTAATTATATGTATAAATTACAATTAAATTTCTTTTCTAATTATAATGCCGTTTGGTAGTTTATTTTCGCGAGAAATTCTGATCAAAAATTACAGTTGCCCGGTTTTAGCAACGTGCGCACCAATTCAAAACAAGGTTTTTTCGGGGATATCATCCTATTTACCCTTAAAAAAATTTTCTACGGCGCCATTGCCTTCTCGGTATATGGAAAATGGGGAATTTTTGAGAAAAAAATTATTTTTACTGTTTATCTTGTATTTGGTCAAAAAATCTATTCCCAAAGTTAAATACACCTTATATGTATTCTTAAAAATTACTAATGCTACTACTTTTTTAATATTGTTAAATATTACAATTTTCTTGTTTTTGAACAATTCTTAGCTTTTGGAGACAAACTGAGGCTAATTTTTATATTTCGATTTCAATTTTATCCAGAAATTTCAGAAAAAATAAACTTTTAAAAGTTCAAAATTTTAGTAATTGGCTAATTTATTAGGTGAATTTGATATAGTTATGTGAAGTTAAAATTTAGATCCTCCAAGACCGAAATTGTTTCTAAAATTCCAATTTTATAAAATATTCTTTAATTTACATTTACGCCCAACGCATAATTTATCTACCCCAGAATTTAAAAATTTCTACCGTTTAAAAATAAGTAGAATGTTCATGGCTCTTTTTTATACAACTTGATTATTTTGGAAAAATATGAGTGTACCTTTTATTACTTCAACATAGATTATTTAAAGGACGAGTCTGTATAAAAATCGTACTCCCTTTGCAATAAGGCGGATTATTCAATTAGCCTACGACATATACAGGGTGGTCGAGATAAAGTGAATAGTCGACATCTCCAAAATTAAGAGTTTTAGAAAAAAACGTTTCAAATAAAAATTATTTGATCTTAAAGGGGCCACAGAAAGAGAACAGTTAGTTTTCACCTGGAGGACTTCTTCATGGTCATTCTAACCCTAACTCAGTTTTTTCAAATGCAAACCCATATTTTTTTTATTTGAATCTGAATCCAGCAAAAAAAGAAGAAATTATTGTTTAAAGCATTTTTCTTTTTAGCCTTTAGTTATAGCACAATTTGTGTCTTAAGATTTTCTACTTTTAGGCTTATTCCTTACATTTGCGAATATCTGGTTGAATACATTTTTTATTGTTATTTATTACAATATTAAGGGGGTTTCAACCTTCAACATTTTTAACTGTCAAAATTTTCACGTTTTTGCTAATATTTCAAATGACTTGCTAATATTTCAGTGACTTTTAAAATAATTTTGAAAAACCTACTATTGTTGCTTAAAATTGCATGGCGCCTAAATTTATGAATAATTGAAATTACGCGCTGATCGAAAAAGTCTTTGGGTTCTTGTTAATTTTACAGGAAGCTTGATGAACTTTTTAATCGGGCTATGAAAGCATTTTTTTAAATAAACCACAAAAACTAGAAATATTAGCAAAACGTAAAAAATTTGACAGATAAAAACTTTGAAGGTTGAAAACCCCACAAATATGCAATTACAAGAAGAAAAAGTTCCAAAATTCTCGAAAAAAAATTGCTCATAATTTTTTTTAATTATTTGGAAGGTGGTCGCGAATTTTGGAACTTTCTCTTCTTGTAACTGCATATTTAATATTGTAACAAATAACAATAAAATATGTATTCAACCAGATATTCGCAAATGTAAGGAATAAGCCTAAAAGTATAAAAATTTAAGACACAAATTGTGCCAAAACTAAAGGCTAAATAGAAAAATGCTTTAGACAATAATTTCTTCTTTTTTTGCTGGATTCAGATTCAAATAAAAAAAATATGGGTTTCCATTTGAAAAAACTGATTTAGGGTTAGAATGACCATGAAGAAGTCCTCCAGGTGAAAACTAACTGTTCTCATTCTGTTGCCCCTTTAAGACCAAATAATTTTTATTTGAAACGTTTTTTTTCTGAAACTCTTAAAGCGTTTTTTCGTGACTAAAAACTTTTACGAATTGTTACGAAATTCACTAACTACTCAATTTCGCGAACAAAATTGAGTTGTGGTTACTTCAGCTATGACGTCATACCTGTAAAAATTGTTAGCGAAATCATAACTATGGTAAGGAAGCAGGTTACTGATAGTAGTATGTATTTCCATCCTTGTTTTTTTGAATTCTACTAACTTCACACGCAATAAATTATTATTATTATTGCTATTATGATCAAATTGGTCAAAATACATTTCCCTTAATTGAATCAAGGCTAATGTTCCCTTTTAATCAGTTTCATTATGAACTTATGATTAAATATAAATAATTTTTTTTGTGATTTAGCTAAATGCATTTTCATATTGTATCATTTCTATTTTTTATTTTACTCTCTATTCTTCTATAGCGATGTTTTAATTTAGAAAACAGTCAGATTTCAAAATGTAGTAACCAATGCGTTTTCGCGGTGTTTCAAGTTGTTACTGCGTATGACGTAATAAGTAATAACTACTCCTTATAACTACTGTTACGAGCTGTTAGTCGTGAAAAAACGCTTTTACTTTTGGAGATATTTCGACTATTCACTATATCTCGACCACCCTGTATAACTAGAGTAACTTTTAAATTTAAAGAGATTTTGGTATTTTTATTGTAACAACAGTTTTTTTATACTTATATTTATGTGTATTTTTACATTAAAAAATTGGATATATAAAGTGGTTAAGAATTTGTATTTTTACTCCGTTTTTTCTTCGGTTGTTTGGGTTTGTCCACGTTCTAACTAACAATAAGACTGAAAATAAAAGAATACATATTTCAAATTTTGGATTTAAATTCAAAATTAAGTCTTTGAAAATAGAAATAAAATCTCCTTCTATTGTGAAATTGTGCCTTTCTAAGATACCGTAAATTATAGCAAGAGAAAAATTAATTCTAAGTAAATACAAAATTAAACAAAAAATATATTTGTATAACGATCACACTTAGATATAAAAATCACCTAACGGTTATATTAAATGAGTTCCCTTATTTTCTGATATTATAGAAATAGAAAATAATTTACCCCACTTTTATTTCCTCCAGTAAATTAGGTACGAGCTTTTCATATATGTATATTTTTGTACCATTAATTATTATTTAGTCTGAAGTATAAGGTATTAATACCTTAAGGCTTTATGACACTTGCGAGCTTACTGTATAAAATCTTCACGTTTTCTATGGTAAAAACTCGCAAGTATCATTCACGTTTTTTAATAGTTTTCTCACGAGTTTCTTGCATTAAATTTGCTGTATGATACTGGTCATTTTTTATTAGAGAAACCTCGAATTTGCTCTCTTTGTTGAATTAAAACTTATCTACATTTTGAGATAACCTGTTTAAAAAAAAGAAACTCGCGAGAAAACGTGAAGATTTTATACAGTAAGCTCACAAGTGTCATACGGCCTTAAGCCGTTGAAGGTGGAAAATGTTACTCTAAAAGGTAGAAAACCATTTTTATACGAAATGGTCTATATCAACTCGTTTTAGGGGTTTTTGGTTTTTAGAAAATGTTTTTCAAATAGTCTTTTCATTGACATATTTTGGTTCAAGTGTACTTCAATTCAAAATTTCACGGTTATTACGAGCCTTTTCACGTATATTACGAGTAAATATTTTTTGGGTGAATTTCGTTAATTCTCTTTATTAAAAGAGCCATTAGGCTGTTTCCATTTATAAAATTTATATTACCACTAGTGTCCTATTTTGCAATGTAAAAGCAAATACTAATAGCGTAAACTTCATCTTGAAATTCGTTTTGAATACTCACAATTTTATCTAAAAACTAAGTACGGCAAAATGTAAACGTTTGTCAAAATTTTAGCAAATTATTATTAAAAATGATTTGTTAACATTAACACATTGAAAAAATGGATAAACTTTAACATCCTGTTTTGCAAAAATTAAATTTTTTTAGGAAGTAAATATATTTTTATTTTAAAATTAGTGAAAAAATCGATTTGTAAACTTACCGACACTTGGTTGGAAACACCCTGTATATTTCGAATTAGAATAATAACAGGTAAATGCTCGTTATAACCGAGTTCGACTGTAGTTTATTGCATTTAACTTTATATATTAATGTAAGTAAATAATAAATTAATATTGTAAATAAATTAGTATTGTACATCTCTACATAAATAAAATGTAAATATTTATAAGATGTGTAAATATTATTTATTAATTATAAAATAAAATAAAAGATTATTAAATTGACACATAAATCATATCTAGTCGAAAACCAAATTCATTATACATGTAATTATCGAGATCGAAACGTTTTATATCTTAGATATAAATCAGTGACTTAAAATAAATATTCATATTAACTTTAGTTATATTATATATTATGTCATATGAGTGTGTTTGATTTGATTGCTACATGTCATTAAAATAAGTTAGTTAAATGTATTATTTAAGTGCTTAATCAGCGAAGTGATCTCCATAACTAAAATTGATAGATTATTTAATTTAATGTAAAGCACATTTATGTAAATTGTCACCAAAGTAGTTAAATAGTAAATAGTGTAAAAGTGTGGTACCTAAACATGTATGTAACTAATCTCTAAAATTATACGAATAAATTTTTATGGACCTGTCAGAATAAAATGATTAAGTTTATAACTTTTAAGAAGCTAGAAAACTTGTTTTAAATGAATATTTTCTAAAGCCCAAATAAAAGTGCCACACTTGTAAAAACATTTACCTAACGCTTTGCATTTCTTAGTAAATAAAACATTACAAAATGTTAAATTTTCAAGCGTGCGGCATGTGTACATAAAATATTGTAAATATTGAAGTAAAATAAAACTGTTTTAAGTGTGCGTTCTATTGACAATAAAGATTTAATATTTTGTCCTTTTGTTTTACTTTTTTAATTAATTACCTACTCCTTTCTTAGTTGAGTTATGTATTATGTAATTTTAGAACGAAGGTGTTTTTCAAGCTGTAAATTGGGGTCTACCATTTAAAGTAGTGACAACTGAATATACCAATGCTGTAAAGGGAAGTTATAAATGACGCACCTGCTACGCCATTACTTTATTTAGTGTGTTATTAAATTCTTACGTTATCTTTTAATCTCGGCTTTATTTTTAAAGGCTCTTCACAAATTAAGGAAACAAGAAACGTTAGATCGATTACTAAATTACTATCAAAACGTATGCGTAGGTGAAATATAACTTCAAAGTATAATCAATTTAAATTATACCAAATTATACCTATTAACCTTTCATTTAAGTTATTTTTTTCAAAACTACATAATTTTTAGTTTTTGGAAATCTAGGAGATTTTTGGAAAGTATAAATTATGTGGTTCAGAATGCAGTACTATTTAAAATAAAAGTGTAGTAAAATTCCGCAAATAGGGGATGTTATACGTCTCAACTGACGTAGACTTATTATTGTTATTATTCACGAATATCACGATACAGGGTGATTCAAAACTATTACGCATCCTGTTAAGGGCAGATTCCTCTTATGAAAATAGAACGAAAAGTTCATATACACATGTGTCCGATCTCGCTTCTTAAGGGAGCTACAGCCTCCTAAAGATGTTGTCAACAAGAAAGTTATTGTTCGTTTATTTCAAAACAAATTGAACTACAGATCTAAAATTTGGTATGAATCATAATACAGTTAGGACACGTTTTCGTGTTTTTTTTTCAATTTTTTTGGATATTTTTTAAGGAAGGTTGAGGTTAAAAATGTTCATAATTTTTTTTTGGTTAATTTTTACATCATTTTTTAAAATTAATATTCCCCATTTAATTCTTAACAAAAAAGGTACCAGTGACGCGTTACCATATAGGCAATTGCCTAAGGCCTTAAATAAGGAAGATGCCTCCAAACAAATTTAAAAAAAAATAACATTGTTTTGCTCATTATTTTAATACAGTTGAACTCAGTTATAACGAGCGCAAATATAAGGAATTCACGGATATAACGAAATAAGGAGCAAATGTGGCTACATATTGTGGTTCCAATTAATTTCAATGTTATTACGAACCTTTTCATGGATATACCGAGTAAATATTTTTTCGGCGAATTTTTATCCAAGTGCTGCCAATCTAAGATAAGTAAATATCAATATGTGATCTAGATAATCCATAGTTATATTATTGACGTTTATAATAATTAATGACTATTCAACTTACAACTGATTATTTTTTGTGACAAGTAAAACGTCAAAAATATCAGCGATTATTTTGTGACGTTAATGTCAAATTTCAATAAGTTTGAAGTTGGCTGATTATTTCATAAGTATACAGGGTGTAAGCAAATATATGTAAAAATAAATCAAAAGTAAAGAATAAATGGGTGATAAAAATTTTTGTACTTTTCCTTATATTGTAGAGTGGATTTCATCTGAAGTGAACCTATCCTGCGCCGCGAGCGCTTTTACCCGAGCGAATATTATTAAAACTAAATAATGTCGATTCATACATTACAGGAATTCAGATTAATTGAGAAACCTTATTTCTAGTTGACCAGTACATCATCACGTACATCAATTATAAACTAAGTTAATCTAAATATTCTTAAACATTGATTTCTGAGCAGGGTTCTCTTCAGATGAAAACCACTCTAAGAGTTTATTTAATATTTCACTTGACCGGTTTCGGAGTAGGCCATCTTCTGAACTGAACTACAAAAAGGAAAGAAGAATTTAACGATTCAGTTTGTTAAATTAGACTTAATGTTAAAAGTTATGTATAGATTTAGAAGAATATTTAAAATTGTTTGGTTTACATTTTATAAATTGTCGAAATATTAAAAAATTATTATTAGATTTACATTTTTATAAAGCTTTTCTAATAGTAATTCCAATTTGGCAATTTATAAAAATGTAAACCTAATAATAATTTTTTAATATTTCGACAATTTATAAAAATATAAACCAAACAATTTTAAATATTCTTCTAAATCTATACATAACTTTTAGCATTAAGTCTAATTTAACAAACTGAATCGTTAAATTCTTCTTTCCTTTTTGTAGTTCCCTTCTGAAGATGGCCTAGGCCGAAACCGGTCAAGTGAAATATTAAATAAACTCTTACAATATAAGGAAAAGTACAAATTTTTTTATCACCCATTAACAATATCCTTATAAATGGATCAATTCAAATTACATGAATAAAGAATAAATGTTTTGGATAAGTATAGGTACCTACCCCCTAAAATATACGATCCTGTAATTTTTTTACTCTGGATACACTACTTTTATCTCATTACAAATTTAAAAACTAAACTAGAGTTTCCTCCAAATTTCAAACAAAACTGCATGAAAGGTTTAGAAGTTATGCTAAATAACAGGAAAATATAAAGTATTTCAAAAATTTTAAATATGTAAAAAAGAAGAATGGAATGAAAAATTGCTGATATTCGCCACAAAGTTTAAAAGAATTGTTTATTAGTAATAAATAAATTTTCTATTATTTGGGACATCGTTTTAGGAGCAAAAACAATCTGTTAACACTTGAGGGGAATGGAAATTGATATTTCCTGTCACATTTGACTCCCTATCACCTTAAAACAAAAAACGAATTATTCAACTATTCGTTTATATCTTACCTTATTGCTAGCGTTGGAAAACAATTATTATTTTAATTAGTTTTTTATCGTGTTATCAATGCCGCTAAACGAATGTTTTTTGTAAAGAGTCTGTTTTACTGCCGCAGTATGAGTAATTGCTTTGACTTATTGGAACAAAAAATGAAGAATGGTAGCTGCAAGACTCTTCTGTCTACCAAAAAGAGAAATTTTAAAAAGCTCCAGTGGAAAAAAAATATGCCCAAAAGCGCAAACATCGAGGGAATTTCAAAATAAAGCGCTCGAATTTGCCAACGATCCTCTTTAAAAGGGGCACCGTGTATTTATGAAATTTAATGATATCAAATGTACATTAACATTTTATTTAAACTTATATAACAATTATTTTATTACAATTTTATGTCGAGTTTATTGTCAAACTTATCAATTGTTCTTATTTTGTCGCTCAAAACTGACTCGAATTAAAAAAAATAAACGTATACAAAATAAACAATTCTTTTAATCTCACACTCGGTTACAAAGATTTGATGGTTATCCCACATGAGATTTTGTAAAGATCGCCATTTTGTCTTAAATCATGGTACAGCAAAAATAAATTTAAAGTAAGTTAATTTTATTTGTAATGACTACTTCTTACTTGAATTTTTATATTTTTAGTAATTTATTTACGCTATGTACCTCTGAAGATGGGGTTTCCTGCTGTTTTTTAAATTTTATTATCTCTGCTGTTTTAAAATATTAGATTGTCTCTGCTGAATTTATTCGAAACGAATTTTAATCTCACACTATGTTACAAAGATTTGATGGGAAATCCACATGCGGTTTTGTAAAAAACGCCTTTTGATCTATATCATGGTACATCAAAAAGTTCAAGTAAGTTATTTTTATTTGTAATGACTATTTCTTACTTGACTATATATTTTTAGTATTTTATTTACATTATGTGTCTCTGAAGATGGGGTTTTCATTCCTCGAAATGCATAAGACAATTTAAATAAATATTGTAACGAAAGTTTGGTTTTAAAGACTTTTTATTCTCACCTATTATGGAACACCGAACGTTCATTAACTTCCGTATGGAAATTCTTAACACCCAGTATATACTGAATTCCTAAAAAATCATTTTATTGTTAATAAAACAACATATTGTATAATAATTATTTTATTTTTGTAAATAACATTCAAATTCAAAATAGAAATAAAATCTTATCTAGAGCAGTAAAGACAAAAGTATCAACTACAAAAATTCTTTTATTATCAACATAACGTTACAATCACTTTTAACAACTATCCATAATCTAAACGTTTAGAATTTTTGGAGATGTACCTACTTCACTTTACATATTTAAACTATTTAATCTCTTATTTCATAAAGTACTTTAAATATTTTATATTGAAAACGCATTTACATAAAGCAATATTTACAGATTGTACGCTAATCAGTATTGTCAATTTTAATTTTGCCTTACATTAAGAACTATGATTGAATATTTTTAAATGGACGTTAAAAGTGGATGGATTTATAAAATAAAATACAATTTGTATATTTACAAAGTTAATACATATTAAATAAAATGGTTAAAAAATATGCATTAGAAATAAAAATACATTTTTTAAGTAGTGACGTGCAAAATAATTAAATTGAAATATGTGTGAATATTTATAACAAGTGAAAATTATATTGTAACAAAGGATCAGGTAATTTCAGAGTTATTCTAAGTATAATTACTATTGTTTGACTAGTTTGACACATTTTAGTAGGTATTTGAAATTGAACATACTAGTCTGTATTCAGCGACTGTGATGAAAAATTTAGGGATGTCGTTAATACGTTAAAGACGTGCTTAAAAAATATTTCTTGATTTCGTCACGGTCGCTGAATACAGGCTAATATCTATAATTCCTCAAGAAGCTTTATCTATTTATATGTACCTTAACAATAATTTTGGATGCGTCAAATATACTGTTTGTACTCAACTAAAACCTTCTACTGAGATTTAAAATATTAATATAGGTACAAAAAGCGAAATTCGAAAAATACAAGTAAGTAGTAACTTAGTTTTCATTTTTTAAATTATTTTGGCATATACTGAGGTATAATTGGAAATCATGTATATCTTCAAGGATTCTTTAATAAATAGGTCCATGGAGCTTGCTTAAAAATTACAACTTTGATTATCCAATCTTAAGATGTTTGAATATATTTTATGGTTGGTTGAGTAAAAGTAGGGCAACAAAGCACTAACATTTTAATTCGATTTTTTGGAACTTTTTAAATTTTTTAATTAAATATTTAATTTCCGAATATAATTTCTTGTCGTAAAAGTACCTTGAAATATCTCGGTAGAGATTTGAATCGTTAGATATTTTCCCTCTTACATAAAACAACGTTCATAATGTCTAATTGAGGCAAAAATCGCAATCATAGTAATGCAGCTGCCATTTGGACCCCCAAGACTCTTTTTTTAATTTGCAACTTTATACAAAATAATAATGACTTTTAAATACAAAAATTCCTACAGGTGCGTCCACACGATCAATTTACTTTTTTTGCTAAACTAAAAACTTAAAAACATTTCAATTTTACCTAAAGCTTTACCTAAAAATGCGGTGGAAATATAAAATATTTTGATAATATTAATTATCTTTGAAAACTTAGAAATATGCAAAATTTTGTTTGTAAATTTCATTAGTAATACATACAATGGTAATACCATATGAGTAGGTTGAAATCCCCAACAACTCTTAGGTGGAAGTCTGTTGAGATATGGTCCATGTCACGAACATATCAGTCTCTTTATCTCGCTCTTGCTCACGAGAAGTATAGGACCGTGGGAACTGAAATGATAGCGTGACTTACTCGTTACATGGATTTTAGAAGATTGTTTTCATATACTAAAAAAAATCGTTTGTTGAATATGTTCTTATGGTGAGGGTTTTTTTCCCCTTCCAACAAATAATACAAAACGTGCATAAGGAAAACAGATAGAAAATCTGTCACCAAACAACTAAGTCCACAAACGATAGTTTCCGTATACAAAAACAACGTCTATTTTACAGACTTCCACCCCTGCAGCCGAGCAGAAAAACGACGACCATAAAAGCTTCTTTTCTATTGTTTACCTCGTATTCGGAACGTGTGTAAATGGAGATTCTCCTTAGTTGTCTTATGTGAACTTCGACGAATGCGTTGTTTTTTAATTTACCCTTTTCAAGTAATTATTTACAACATTATCAACTGAAAAAATAATAGTTTTTTCTCAACAAATTTTGTCAAAAAAAATAATAAAAAGTTAGAGCCTCGTTGCATTACTTATACTAACATTGTATAATATGAAAGTCGCTAATAAAAATAATTAAACGTAGTAAAGCTAATAAATAAACATTAAGATATTACGATTATCTAGAAACAATGTCTTATAAGTTATAAGCACATAAAACGCAAAATGGTTTTAACTATATTTACAAAAGTTATACAGGGTGGCCCAACTAAAAGTTCCCACCTATGATATTTTGAAGGCAAGTGATTTTATAAAAAATATCTGAAATGAATCAATTTTTATTTGGTGGGGGACCAAACCCCTCACCCCATTATGCGAAGAAACAAACACTTCAACAATTTAAATGACAAAAAAGGGCTGTGTAAACAGAAATGACAATATAGGGGTCGAGTGATACATTTTAAAGCTCCTACAATTTTTGTCATAAATTTTTTTATTCCAAATAAAAATTAATCATTTTCCGGCTTTTTCAAAAATTACACGTTTTCAAAGTAATTTTTACTTGGGCTACTCTGTATGTATTCTTGCTTATTATTTTAATACATACATTTATTTATTAGATGTACAAGTTTAATAATAATTAAACAATAAAAAATAACAATAATATAAAATAGAATATTATAAAAATAAAGTAAAACCATTCAATATAATATACATATATAATAGGAAAAAAGTTTCACAACAATTTCACAACCATTGTTTAAAAAATGATTAAGTTATACATACGGGGTGCTGCTAAAATGACGTCCAATCTTTAGAGTGTATTTTTAAAATGCACTTAATTAATCTCAATTTTTAAATTCCCATTAGATTGGTAAATCATATGAAGTCAGGAAATTATACAATAAAAAAATATCTATCGGACGAGTATTTATATAAAACCAATATTTAAAATGTGTTTCGAAGTTAGTTAGCTATCTGGTCAATTCATTAGATTATAGACCTGTAAAGTTGCTAAATATATTTTCATATTTCGTGCATCATGCATGGGCGTCCAATGTTTTAAAAAAGAATTTATTCATACATAGTACGTATAAATAAAAGAATATAAAATTTAACTGTAAACAATACAGGGCAATAACCAAAATCATAAAAGCCTGTATTCAGCGACAGCGACATCGTTAAGGACGTCTTTAAAAAATATTTTTTAGTCACGTGTTTAACGTTATCGACGTCTCAAATTTTTTTATCACGGTCCCTGAATTAAGGCTAGAATGTTTAAAAAAAATAATGCAACTTCCCAGGGGTGCCCCTATACCCCACGGACGCCCATGATTTTAATCCTGAATCTTGTTCATAGAGATTGGGCACCATTTTCATAGTCCCCTTTATACTAATTAAAAATAATTTAGAACTCTAAAATTTTCTTAATTATAGCTATTTAGAGATCACTTACATAAAATCTTATTTCCTAAAAATACATTGCACTCTTAAAGTAACTCGCCTGTCTACTCTAAAGAAAAAAAATATTGAATAGAATTATTGCAATAGCAAGTACATACTTAAAACTATTTAAAACATAACAATATCCCCTAACCCCTTCTATATGATAACAGTGTAAATTAAGAAGATTAATACTGAAATAAAATGTTAATCATTTTATAAGTAAGAAAAACTTTAAACATTAAAATCTCTTCTCATCTTTCACAAATTTAAAGAATTTTACTTAACATAATTTTTCATATTATTTTATAAAAATAATAAATTCAAGATATTATACATATATTATGTTTTATAATGTAAAAGTTTGTTCTCATAGTTGAACAAAAATTGAAAGAATATACTTAAATATAAATTTTAACAAATTTATCGTAACATAGCTACTATCTCAACTATGCCAAAAATCGTTTTAGAAGGGACTTTTTCAAAGTGGGTGAAAGTATTTCTTATCAAACAAAAATTACAATGAATAATGAGCCTAGTCACGATTTTTTAATTTTTATTTGATTGTAAAACTGAAACCGAGGTGCACATTAATATGTAATTTATTTGTAGTTTTCTTTTTTATTAAGACTCCTCCCCCCTCCTCTCAAAGCATTTTAAATCAATGGAAACCTAATTTCCAATACAAACTATCAAATTCTGACAACTGAAAAATGGTCTGTGAATTTTGTCACCTCAATTTTTTCAAAATGTAGCACTTAATTTACTTTCTATATACGCTTTTACAGTGGTTGTATAATTACCTATCTACAAATTATAGGACGTGTTCTATGTAAAATTTGGAACTAAAAATCGTAATATTAAAATATTGTATTGGTCTCCAAGTCTTCAGGAGCCGTTTAAAAAGAAATATATAAATTACAACATTGCAAAAATGGACTTGGGCCATTCTTCCCAATTCAGTTATTGCTCAAATTGGTATTTAACCATTCTCTTACAACTTTTTCTAAGGGCCGCTTTTCCAACCGTCAGTTAAAAAACGTCAGATCACTATTCCCTAGATAAATAATTCTATAGTTTATACTAGGTGTAAGTCGAAATCCATTTTACAAATGCACGATTAGTTAGCAAATTTTGAAGCTGGGGAAATGGAAAATTCCATTTTGTTTTGGTACACTGGTTATGGTATCTCACCAACTACCTAATTCCACCATTACTTGAACCATACACCCAAGCTGAGGTATATTACGCAAACTATTTTATTTACAAATTTGAAAATCGGCTGTAATCTACTGCTCAACTGCTCCAAGCAACGCATAAGTTATCCAAGGTTTATTCCCTTCGTTATTCCTTACCGCACTTTAACTAGAGATTGTAAAAGTGGATTGACACATTAATACCGGGGATAGTGTTATACCTGGTTTATCCGAGAGTTGTAAAAGCGGCCCTAAGACATGTAAATACGCTTCCGTTTTTAATACATATAGTTATTTGAAAGAAATACTGTTCCAACAACTGAGTTGCTTACAACACCGAGTCATATATTAATTGAAAAATCTTCGCTGGTGTCCAACTTCACGATACAACTTGGAATTGTCTTCACCCCAAGAGTGAAAATTGATGAATGATGTTAAAAACATCATCACTTGTGAATGTGCACCCGTTGCTCCACAAAATTCGTCGTAAAATGTTAAAATCATTTCCTATAGGCCGGCGAATTTGGTGGCAAATAGGGTTTGAGGGTTCTTAAAAACTGGTTTTAAAAAATCGGTTTTTAAAATAAAATTTTCACATTCGAAAACCGGTTTTTAAGTTAGGAAAACTTAAATTAATATCTAAAAATTAGAGAATCGAACCGAAATCGATTTATTTACGATTTGGAATCTAATTTCGTTTTGATTTCGGATACGATAAAGAAAAAAATAATAAAATTATCGTTTGTGTTCTAGAATATTATTTATTTTTTCGTTTTGGTTTCGGTTCTGTTGATAATTTCTGTTATTTTCGGTTTACGATTTCGATTCGGCACCGGTTTTACTCACTGATAAAAATTATTTTTTGTCCATTACAACTCATACACCATAAGGCCTTTAAAGTTAAATGATTTGACCAGAATATGTGTATAATACCGGTTTATTTTTAAATGGATTTCAAAAACCGGTTTTACAAAAAGTCGGTTTTTGTATAAACCCTTGTGGCAAAAAGTTATTCTCTTTGCACCATCTCCACACTAAATGGGTTGAACCCTCGAAAAATTGTAAGGATGCATATTATTTTCTTTAAGTACTTGTTGTACAGATTTATTGCTAGGAACTAGGAAAGTTAAATTCCCTAGAAACTTCACGAGTACTAGGATTCTCATTAATAGCCTCCAACATTTGATCTTCGACTTCTACAGAGCGTCGATGTCTTCCATCATTCTGGTGTTGTGGAACAAATTGACCTTGGATCCGCTGGTCAAGGCTCTGAAATGTCATACCTCAGGGAAGTCACCGATTCGGATAAGTTCTCCAGGGCTCCTCTTTTGCTAAGAGTATTTCATAGAGTATTTCCTTAGCAACGCCCATAAATAAATTACATGTCAGCGGCTTCATTGAAATGTTCTTTCGAAATTTGATTAAATAATTTTGTAAAATTGGTTTGTATCCATGAAGAGAGTGGCTTGTTATCTCTGAAGGTTCAGTAAAAATACTTTTTCTCTTCTAGTTAAAATTTTTATTTTCACAGACCGGTTTCGACTTAAAAAGTCATCATCAGTGTGCACGTCTTATAAGAAATGATATGATATTTATTTAACTTTTCTAATTTTCGCACGTTTTCTTACGTTTTCTTAAAACTCATCTAGGTTAGATTTAATATCTATAACGATATTAAATCTAACCTAGATGAGTTTTCTATCTATAACGATATTAAATCTAACCTAGATGAGTTTTAAGAAAACGTAAGAAAATGTGCGAAAATTAGAAAAGTTAAATAAATATCATAAATAATAAATATATCACAGTTTTCTTCACAAATATCAATTTTATACACACAAAATAATTCTTTTTCTTTTATACTGAGGATTTATTCATTAAACACGATACATTTAAAGTAATAATTAACATGCATAACACCAGCATCAAAAATTACATCGATGAAAACTAGTTTCTTATAAGACGTGCACACTGATGATGACTTTTTAAGTCGAAACCGGTCTGTGAAAATAAAAATTTTAACTAGAAGAGAAAAAGTATTTTTACTGAACCTTCAGAGAAAATAATTATTTAATTATTTTTTAATACATTTAAATAAATATCAAAACCACCAACAAAACTTTTTAAAACAATTTTTGATTTTCACAATTACATCGTTCTTCCACATTCTTCCTCTTCCGCATTTTTTAATCCTGTTATTTTCAACATTGTTGCCACGTTTAATTTCTTTCAAATAAATTTTAAAAAATGTTAAAAATCTTAATTAATTTTATCAAGTATTTTTTAATAATTGTTTTTAATTTTTCTAAATTCAATTCTCTTAGTGTAGGTGGCAATATGTTATAAAATTTGATAGCGATGACGTATCACCAATTCGACATATTTGCGTTTCGACATTTTTACATTTCGACAATTTTGCCTTCTACTAGATTATGGATCGCGGATTCGACATTTTTGCGTTTCGACACTTTTACGTTTCGACGTTTTTGCGTTTCTACATTTTTACTTTCGCCAAATTTACAGCGCACCAGTAATATGCTTAATTTATAACTGCTAAGACATGGAGAGGAAAAAATTAGAGTAGTTATAATATATTTACAACCAGGGTTGTAAATTTGGAGGAATCGAACAGGCCTATAATTTGTAGACAGGTATTTATACACACCATCTATGAAAACAATATACTAAACTGAAGCGTTGTATTCCCAAAGGGTCAAAGTACCAAAAACATAATTTAGAAAAAATTAAGTTTAAAGATTACATTTTAAGTAAACAATATACTGACAGAGTCAGATGTTTACGATTATAAAAACTTCTCAATGAAAGATACGAATTTCAAATTATAACACAAGTAAGCAATTAACAAAAAGTGAATTTCCAAATTAAGGTGTATTTATGCTCAAAGATTCAAGACTTAAGATTTATGATTTAATACTTAAAGAATTAAATTTCTGAGCATAAATACACCATAAGATTCTATTTATGCTCAGAGAATTAAGATCTAAGATTTACCATTTCTTAAAACCAGGTGCAGTCCTATAATTTTCAAAAAATCTTAAATCATAAATCTTTAAGTCTTAAATCTTTGAGCATAAATAGACCTTTATTATTTGCATAAACATCAAAAGTTAATTTAACATTCTGATACTTGTTAAAAGTATGACGGGTTTATAATAACAACAACAAAAGGCGCTACCAATAAACGTTGCCAAATATAAAGTAAAATCGTGACTTCACGATACACGATTTTAAAAAACTTTTTTTAATACTTTGGCTCATGTAATTAAAAAATGAATTAGTACTTTATGATAAGCTCCTAAACAGCTACTTATGGGTGCCTTCCGAATGGAACATAATCTGCATACGTCGCATATGCGTATGTTGCGTTCCGAGTGAAATGCACGTATATGCATGAAATTCACTCGGAACGCTTTTTTGAAATTTTGAACTGTCAATCGTCAGCTGTTTATTGCTTGTAGTTTTTATTAGTAGCAGTTAACAAAAAACATTTCTCAAATCGCGAATAGTTAAAAATTATTAAAATGGAACCTAAAAATTTAAGTAACAAAACCGCCTAGAACCCTCAACTAGAATGTAAGAGGTGAAGGGTGAAGAAATAACGAAAAAATAGTAAGTGTGCAGTGCGCATGCTTGCATACAGAGCATCACCTCAAGAGGTAGTGCACGGTATGTACGAAATACGTGACCTTGAAACGTACCGTATGCTGCAAATGCTCCACAGGGAACGCATAGCAGGCTACATATGCAGCATATGCTCCACTCGGAAGGCACCCTATATCATAAAAATGACTCAAAAATCTTTTATCGTGAATAGACCCATTATGTATTAGGTATTAGTTTGACAACTAAATTTTGTAATCGTGGAATAATATGTAGCCTAAACTTCTTAAATTTAGTCTTGCAATAATTGGTTTAATAATAAAATTAGTAAAAAGTTGTAAATGTCTTACAATGGCCTACACTAAATAAAATTAATATTGCAGATGTAGAAGGTTTTTTCCACACTATTCTAGAGAAAGAAGAAATGCATTAGAACAATAAACAATAGTAATATGAAAATTTAATTCCTTATTAAAATTTCAAAAAATGCGAGGGCTCTTATGCCACAAAAAAAATTACTACCTCCGTTCGGAAATATCGTATACATTTTGAATTATTTCTTGTTCGAAAATATGATATACATTTATAATTAAGTAATTAGAAAGATTTTTTACGATATATGTATACAGGGTGTCTCACTTTTTTCCCAGCAAAAATTTGGTACCTTTAAGTTGTTGACTATAGTTAAATAACGCCAAAAAATAATTTTTTGGCCTCCTAGATTTGAAGTCGCGATATTCAACTTTTTATTTCTTATGGCCGTCATATTGGATTTTTACCTCATCAGATAATTAATAATAATACTTTTCCAGATTACTACTTAACATTAATGTGTGCCCTTGGGAAATGTGTTTTTAAAAATTTGTATAAAAAACAAATGAAATCGATGTTTAATGGACAGTTTCCATGGTTACCATAAATATATCGCCTCAAATGAAACTTTAAATTTGATCAAAATTCTAATAATAAAAAAGCAAATACACCCGTTATTTACATAAAATACACTAATTGCAGGGCATTTGTTTATTATTATTATTTTCCTTATTATTAGATCAATTTTGAGGTGATTTTTAATGGTAACCATGGAAACTGTCCATAAAACATTGCTTTCATTTGTTTCTTATACAAATTCTTAAATTGTACACATTTTCTAAAGAAACCTATTAAAGTTAATTAGCAATCTGAAAATGTATTACTATTAATTATCTGATGATGTAAAAATCCATCATGACGGCCATAAAAAATAAAAATGTTGAATATCGCGGCTTCGAATCTAGGAGGCCAAAAAAATATTTTTACGTCATTTAACTCAGTATAGTCAACAATTTAAGGTACCAAATTTCATTGATGTAGCAGTAATGGTTGGACAAATATAAATTATTTTCCAAAATCACATTTTTTGGTTTTTTGGAAATAACTTTACAACGAGTTTAAATATCCTAAATTTTCTTTCAGATTTTTAATGGCCATAAAAATGAGCAACTTTTCTCTAATTTAACCGATCTCGTATCTCCTCCACTTTAAAAGATACCAATGGTGGGCATCCAAATAATCACCACCCTGTATACTTTTTGGTACCATTGTAAAACAATCTTAATAAGGTATTGTTTTATGGTATAAAAACCATATCAATCTATTTAAAAAAAAAATTATGACGTCGTCAACCGAGACTTTTTTTGTTCAGCCAAAATAAAGTATTTCAAAAACAGTGCGAAACGTCTTTTACCGTTTTTTAAAATTCCAAAAACTAAGGTAGTTCTGAATTTTATGCCACACTTAAAACTATCATTTAAGGTGAAATTTAATAATTTTTTAATGACATCTAGATGGCATTAGTTTAAACTTTTTGGTACCGTGGTAAAACACTCTTAATAAGGTATTGTTTTATGATATTAAAATCATATTAATCCATTAAAAAAAAAATTGATGACGTCATTGTGACCACATGCCCACCGAATTTTTTTTTAAACAATGCGATACGTCTTTCACCGTTTTTAAAAATTCTAAAAAATAAGATAGTTATGATGAAAATAATTTATTTTCGATAATCCCAATCTTTTTTTCAAAATGTATACCATATTTTCGGACTGAGAGAGTATAACTTTTAATAAAACATAAAAAAAAATTTTTAGAGAACTTATTTGTATTATGGACTATAATAATTCTTGAAATAATTTTTTGTACTCCTGTTGCCATTTAAAAAACAAAAGTTTACTGTAGTTTTTCGGATGTTTTTATAAAAACGTTACTTTTATGAAAATTTGATAAGGTTATTTTTCGTAGTTCTGACATTTCTTTACACGTAGCGGTATCTCTATATTACAAGGTTAACTAAAATACCGTATCGGACATGAAATGCAGCTTTCTGATTGGTCCGAAATGCGTGTGGGAAAGCAAAACTCTGGCAGAAAGATAGGGTATGTTGATAATGTTATATTAATATTAATAATATATTCATTTTCAGAAAACAAATACATAATATACGCATTATTCCAAGGTCGTGGAAATTTTTTTTTCATTTTAAAATATTTATAGGGAGGCACCAAAATACAAATTTTTATTTTCATGAAAAAAGAAATTATAGAGGTGATCCATGTTTTGTTTAAACGCGGTATACTCCAAAAAGCGTGCATTAATACTCAACATATTAAATTCTGTTTATCATTAATACTTCTAAATTGTGGTACAAAATATTTTAATACCCATTCACATTTTGCAATATAATATTGAATTAATGATAGAAATAGAAAAACTTCCAACCTTTATATTAATTTCATGCTTCTTCAGTATCTAAGAGATGTTGTGCCTCAATTCCCGAATTGGTAAATGTCTGAGGAAACCTTTTATTTAGTGCAGCAGTAGTGGTGATATTCTGATGTTTTTTAATTACGATAAGAGTTATAACCGCACCCAGAAGTACTAAGAACACAGCTAAAATAACTGCTCCCACTGAAAAAGATTACGATATAAAGAAAAGTAATGTAGTAATATTTCCAGAGCCACAACATAAACACATAAACAATTAGCACATAATTACTTGAACCATTAAAGTACACAAAATTAAGAGAAGCATAAAGGAGATTACTTAAAATTATAGCTCCCAAGAGAAAAGAAAATAATAATGTCAAAACCAAAAACCAACTTCCCATTCCAAAAAATAAAAAACAAAGAAAAATAGTTTTTTTACTTAATAATATTAAATTAAGTTAAAAATAAGCTGAAACATTTTTAAAAACATTTTATTAACTAATAAAAATACACATACTTAATAAACAGATTACTAATTCTGGCTTCTTTTAAGTCATAGAGTGTTGCCATTTAAACATTTTGTTAAATAAAATTTTAGTTAAGCAAAATTTAGAGCTAATTACTCAATTTTAAAACTTCATTTATATAATTTTGTTAAATATATAACACGGTTTCTAAAATGAAAATCATGATTCTGGATCTAAAAATCAAAATATACAGGATAACCTGTATTTGTATTTTTTTATCATCAATAGCCTATAATAATCCGATAATTTTAAATCAATATATTAGTTATTGTCCCAAAAATTATTTAACTGATGTGAATTCTGGCTTATAGGATTCAATAAAAAACGTAATTACTTTATAGCATCATTTATTTTTCTGCAACGTTTCGGCGACAAATTCCGCCTTTATCAAGCTATAAATATTATTAATTTAACAAATATAAAGATAAATATAAAAATGACACAAATTATTAGGATATTTACCTTCAAATATTGATACAAAAAATACTTTTCTTTAAAATAAAATAATGATAAAATGGTTGTATAAATTCTTCCAAAAATATAAAAATCCAATAATAAATAATATAAATAAAAATATTAAAAATGCTTCTTAAAACCAAACACTTCTTTAACTGTTAAAAATGATTTTTTTATCTGACAAATAAAGTAGATTTCAAAATTGAAATGTTTGTTACTAATATGTCAGTTTATTTGGTTGCATATGTTTCTATTTTTTTTAATATTTTTCAAAAACACTTCGATCATTCTACTTATATTTATTTTATAACAATTATGGTATAATTCTGTAATGTAGGCAATGTTTAAATAAGATTACAATAAATTTTGCTAAGATTATCAACATCAGTTTTAAGATGCATGTTGTTTCTATGTTTTTGAATAAAAATCATTTCACTAATAAGTCTTTCTTTTAAATTAACTTCTTTGTCAAGAATAGAAGTTCACTCAAAATCTATATTATGATCAGTTTCCATATAATGTAAAGCTAAACCAGTTAGATTATTATTATTTTTATTATTAATTATATTATTACAGTCTGTTTTATGCTGTTTAATTCGATTTCCTAAATATTGTTTAGTTTGACCAATATAAACTTTGTTACAATCTTTACAAGGAATTTTTTAAACTAAATTAGACATTTTATTATTCTGACCTTTATCTTTCAGTTTTTTAAAAATTGAATTTAAAAGTTTAATTTTGTAAAAAGCTAAATTTATATTATATTTTGAATATATTTTTTTTAATTTTGGACCTGTAATTGGTTCAAAAGGACACTTAAAATAAATTTTGTTCTTATCTATTTCTGGATTATTATTTAAAATTTTGTTTTCTTTTTGATTCATATTAAAAAGAAAATTATTAATTATTCTATTATACAATAATTTTGGATAATTGTTTTGTTTTAATAATGTAATTATTTTGTTTTTATTTTCATTATGAAATTTTTTATCACTCAATGTAAACTATTTGTGAACTAATCCTTTAATCATTGAAAATTTATGTTGTAGTGAATGTGTGGACAAATAATTAAGTAATATGTTAGATGCTGTTGGTTTTTTATACCAATTAGTTATAATTTTGTTATTTTCTCTAATGAGTAGTACGTCTAAAAATGGTATTATTCCATCTATTTCATATTCTATGGTGAACTGAAGTTTTTTATTAAAATTATTAAAGGAATTTAAAATGAAATCTGTCTTATCTTTTGGAACAATTAGAATAGTGTCATCAACATAACATTTAATAAATGGAATTTTAAAAGGTAACTTTTTAAGTGTTTCATTAATTAATAAATTCATACAAATTGATGCTAAGATAGGACTAGCTGAGTTTCCCATAGGACTCCCATCAATTTGACTGTAAAATTTATTATCAAAAATAAAATAACTTGTTTCAAAATAAAAATTTAAAAGTTCTAAAAAGGTTTGTTTGTCTATTTCCGTGTAAGCTGAAACAAATTTCCAATTATATATAATTATATTAATTATAAGATTTTTAGAAATATTAGTAAAAAGTGATACTACATCAAGTGATATCATAATGTGGTCATTAGGAATATTTATATCAGAAATTTCTTTAACAAAATCAAGAGTTTTTAATATTGTAATTAAAAGTTGAACTAAATTTCGATAAAATTTGATAAAAAATCAAGTTGCTGAAATAATTGTTATTGCTGTTACCCTTCATCCCTAAAATTTGATGTACAAATTTTGTGAGATTATAAGAAGGAGAATCAATACAGCAAACTACAGGTCTGAAGGAAATTTTATCTTTTTTGTGAGTTTTTCTAAGACCATATAGCTTTGGTGGAACTGAATCTACTTTATTTGTCAGATAAAAAATTCATTTTTAACAGTTAAAGAAGTGTTTGGTTTTAAGAGCATCTTCCTAAACAGAAAATATAGTGGTTTAGTACCCCAGAAAAATAGGCTAGTACGAAAAAGATTTTTGTATAATTTTTTTTGTAGACGATTTAGAAGTCATTTCTATACCTCCCAGGGGAAGGAAAAAAAATTGGAGAATCTACAAAAAAAAATATATTGACCTAAAAGTACCTTAACTTTGGACCCCTCTAATTAATTTTGTGTTAGGTTGCAGAAGGTGACTATCGGTTAAGTTGTAGCCTAATTAATTAAGATTATAAATCTGAAAAAAAATTGAAAATCTAACGAAGCAAACTTGAGTTTTTTCTGGGCTACTAATGCTCGATTTCATGATTTATCACAATTATTCCTCCCAAACTCGCGCGCCCTCTATGGATTCGCATTAATTGTCAGTTATTTGTGAATAATTTGCAAAGAAGCTCCAGAAAAGTGGGATGGATTTTCTATTCCTTGTTATTATCTCCAACGGAAAATTTATCGCGGGCGTCTAGGAAGATGCTCTTAAGAAGCATTTTTAATATTTTTATTTATATTATTTTTTCTCCTATCATATAACCAAAAACGAACACGAAAAGTCTCTTGATTATTTATTATTGGATTTTTATATTTTTGGAAGAACAACCATTTTATCATTATTTTATTTTAAAGAAACATATTTTTTGTATCAATATTTGAAGGTAAATATCCTAATAATTTGTGTCATTTTTATAGTTATCTTTATATTTGTTAAATTAATAATATTTATAGATTGATAAAGGCGGAATTTGTCACCGAAACGTTGCAGAAAAATAAATGATGCTATAAAGTAATTACGTTTTTTATTGAATCCTATAAGCCAGAATTCACATCAGTTAGATAATTTTAAAGTTTTGCAAATGTGTATATGTGAAAACTTTGCCTATTATTTAAAATATAACCAGTAATAGAAAAAAAAGCGTACCTATTAAACATTACATACCTCCAAAATCTAAATTTGTAGAACATGTAGATTGCAAAAATTGATTCGCCAGACAAATTTGCTGGCTAGTGGTTGTAAAATTTCCCAAAGAAAATGTTTGGAAAATCTACAAATTTTAAAACCACAAGCCATCGAATTTATCTGACGAATCAATTTTTTGGATGAACTTGTTCTACAAATTACAATTTTGGGGGTTCCTGTTGATTCTGTTTAATACACATTTTTCTGTTACGAGCTCCCGGAATATAAGTAAAATAATATGTTAAAGAGAGAAAAGAGTAATGGTAAATATTGATAATAACTCATACCACAAACTTGTAATAATTATAAATAATTTAAGTGCACATAAAACTAACATTAAAAGCAAAACATAAAATAATAAAACTCTTTATTTTTGGTTAACACGTTAATCCCCATTCCACCTCAAACCAAGCTATAGATTATTTGTATTTTTACCTGCAATGCCGACGGTGTTGAATTTGCTCTTGATAGGAGCATTGACTAGAATATCTCGTATATTAGCGAATGTTCCATTATTTGGAACAGGTTTTAATTCAAGGATATCACAGAATAAGTTAAATAGATCTACTGAATGAAATGGGGGTACTTTATGCTTCTTTTTAATTCTTGGACCTCTCGCCATAAAGAATGGATGCATTTCTTCCATATCATTGTCATACCCATGTACTCCGTATTGCGTTAGGGGAGATACTAAAATAATCATTATTTAAGTACAAGTATAAATTTTAAAAATAAAGTTTCTGTTAATTTGATTTCGGACGGGTTGACCAAAAAAGTCAAAAATCTTTTACCGGGTGTCTCAGACCACCAGTCCCACCATTTTATTTTGAAATCGCTTTATCTACTCGGATAAAAAAATATCAACAAAGTGAACTACTTCAAAGAATCTATTACATAGAATAATTTTGTTTATACAGGGTGCAAGTGGATGACGATCAAACAAAGTGAGCTGACAAAGGAGGAGATTTCCAATAAATATAACCACATATTTTGTTATAAAATTGTTAAAGTTCATGAGTTATTCCAGTTTTCGTATTTATGCAAAACTCATGTACTGCGTTTACTAAAAGAATAGTTAAGGCGATAGTCGGCAAATTTGAGCGCTTAATTTTGAAATTCTCTTGATATTGGCGGTTTTGGTCATAACTTTTTTTCCAGTGGAGCTTTTGTAAAATTTCTTTTTTTGGTATAAAGAAGAGTCTTCTGGCTACCAATTTCTTCTTTTTTGTTTTAGTATGTCAAACCAAATAGTCATACAGCAGCAGTAAAACGGGCTCTTTACAAAAAACGTTCGCTTAGCGGCATTTTGAAACATTCTAAAAAAGCAATTGAAGTAATATTTTTTTTCTAATGCTAGCAATAAGTTAGGGTATAAAGTATAAACAAAGAGTTTGACGTTTTGTTTTTTGTATTAACTGTATTTTTAAATTTTTTACAGCATCCCAAAAATATCTTAAAATTTTACTTAATTTTTGGGATGCTGTAAATAGTTTAAAAATATATTTAAAACAAAAAAACGCAACATCAAACTCTTCGTTTATATCTTAACTTATTCCTAGTGTTGGAGAAAAAATATTATTTCAATTAGTTTTTTAGAATGTTTCAAAATGCCGCTAAGCCAACATTTTTTGTAAAGAGCCCGTTTTACTGCTGCCGTATGATTATTTGGTTTGACTTACCAAAACAAAAAAAGAAGAAATTGGTAGCCACAAGACTCTTCTGTTTACCAAAAAAATAAATTTTAAAAAAGCTTCAATCGAAAAAAAAATATGACCAAAACCACAAATATCAAGCGAATTTCAAAATCAAGCGCTAAAATTTGCCGACTATCCTCTTAAGAACTAACAGAAAAAGTTGTCCACTTCATTCAGAATACATAGTGGCAAGCTCAAAAGATTTTTTCTCCAAATGTCTTTAAAATACATTCTTCTGTCACGTTACACAGGCTTTAAAATGTCACTTTTTATGTTAGATGATTCTATGGTCTCTTTGTACTGCCTACGAGTAGGAGAAATTACTACTTTGCACTGACAAGGATTAAAATGGCGGAGTAGAAATGAATTTTAGGCAACCCAATATACACTAACATTGTATTATATTTATGTTGTATGTAAATTAAATGTCAAATTTTAAAAACTTTTACTCCTAATAAAACAATATACTAATTTTTAAATAAACATTATTCGCGATTTCGATTGCCTGTAGGGGGCGCTATTTTGACAGAAACAGATGATCCAAGTGAGGTAAAAATTAATTTATATTGTTTATAATTTACATAAAACCCCATGATTTAATGATTTTCGCTCACGAAACTAATAAAACAGGTAATTTTCGCTTTTTATAAGCGTTAAGGTATAATTTAAACGTAATTTTTCTTGTTGACGTTACCTCACTTCAGTAGTTTAAAAAATTCCACCAGAGGGCGACCGGAATTCCGAAATCGCGAATAGATATAATTATGGGAATTATGGTTATAAAACAAAATGAGTCAAATGATGATTTTTATTTACCTAATAGGTGCTGAAAATATCAATGATATAACCTTACACATAATGGGCGTGTTAGTGTAGTGGTAGCTTGGTAAAAAAAATAGAAACACAATACCAATTTTTGCCTGACAAAAACCGATGTAGTGCGGTGATATTTGCGTATCGTTTTTTTTGCGATATTCTAAGAGAACAATGTAAATATTGACGAATTGGCGGAAAACAATGACGTGTTACCGAATTTTAGAATCCGCCGCAGAAACAAAATCCCGCCTCTGACGATGGCGGTCCTCCTTATTATGCCATAACAGTGAGAAGACACCTAAATACACATTGCTGGATTGGAAAAGGAGGAATCTCTGGCCACCGCGTTCACCTGACCTAAATCTAAAGATTTTTATAGGGGTATTTTAAAGAGCTGTACGCAATGGAAAATGGAAATGAGAGCAAAAAAGAGCTACAATGAAAAATCAGGCGAGGTACGCCTAACATTAAAATAATAAAACGAATATTTCGTTTAATCAAATCAAATTTTATCCGACGATGCTGATTATGTATAAGACCGCATGAAGATTTTTAGAACTTATTGCAAGTATAACATAAGAAAAATCCTTATTTGAGTTGTTTTGTTTTATTTCTGACCATAACGAAAAATGTACTATTTGTCAAAAAAACATTTTAAAAAAATCTGCATTATACCGCCCCAAATTCTGTATGAAGTGGACAAGTTTTTCTGATAGTTTTTCAACTTTATGTTAGTACAATACAAAATTTTCTGATTTAAAAATCAACTAACATTTTTTATGATCTAAAAGTTTTTAGAAAATCTTTTTTTATTTGATTCATAATGACCGCAATACACGCACTACAAGATAAAACGAAGCGAACAGCTCATGGAATTTTTTAAATATTCTTTTTAGTAAGCGCACTACGCGTTTTCTAAAAAAATACGAAACTAAAATAACTTTTGAACCTACCATCAAGAATTTTATAACAAAAAATGTGGTTATATTTATTGGAAATGACATTCTCTGTCAGCTCACTTTGATCGTCTACTTACGGGACACCCAGTATAAACTCATTCTAATAGTTTATTTATTGCATGAAACTTTAACTCGGTGTTAGCTAAAACCAAGTTCAAACTGACAAGTATGACATTTTTTGCATGTATTTTTTATCGGCGAGATGTTAGCAATATGTTTGCCAGCGATGAGTTTTTTATATGTAATTCTCCATAAGAGGTTTTTTGGGAATAACTTCTGTTCTAATTAACTTACATCAAAAATAAATATATCATATTAAAGCTCAATAAAAGCCCCATATACTGGTACTAACCACTTTGCTTGTCCGTTTAAAATAAACATTTTATAGCCCTTCAATCAAAACTCAATCACGAGTTTACAAATTTTTAATTATTATCGTACAAAGACAAATGATATGTCAAAATATAGCATTTGGAATGTAGATAGCAATAGTATTAGTCACTATGCTTGTCCGGCCGAATTAAGCGTGTAATTAATGATAAAAGTATTTTTTTCAACATTTTAACTTTTTTATGCATTCCCCCCTGTCAAAAGGAATTAGCGGTTAAACATTGAAAAAGTCATTAAAAAAGTATTTTTTGCTAATTACATGACCAATGACCGGACAAGCACAGCGATCTACACCATCGTATTCTACAATAAAAATGGTGTCCTACGAGGCCTCTAAAGTTTTACTGAGTTAATTCGAACAAAAAATATCATTGTTCATATTTTTGTGTGGGTTTAAACCATGTTTAAACGCACCAAAACTTATAGTTGGGCATAGCGGCATTGTTTTTAACAGACAAGCTACATGTCACATATCGCCGTAATCACAAATAAATTTACTATTTACTGGTTTCAATAACTTTTTTATGCATTCCCCCTGTCAAAAGGAATTACCGGTTAAACATTGAAAAAGTCATTTAAAACGGATTTTTTGCTAATTACTAGAGCAATTGGGCCGGAGAAGCATGATGACCCATACTATCGTATTTTACATCGCGAATGCTGTCTTTTGCCATCTCAATTGTTGCTGTGAGTTGATTAGGGGAAAGAATTTCTGTAATTGACTTATGCCGCAAACTTGGTTTCTAAAGTTGCCGTTGGCTTCTGGTTAATTAATTTCTAACGGACAAGGTACATGTATGTCATTTTAATCAAAATTTAATGCTGTATTAAATGATGTTAATATCTTTTTTATGCAAGTTACCTGTAAAGAGTAATTCGCGTTTAAAGTTGAAAAATGAAGAAAAAAACACTTTTATTATTAATTACTCGCTTAATTGAGTCGGACAAGCATAGTGACTAAGGCCCGCCGCACACTGCAACCGACGAAACAGTTTGATACGATTCATTTATGTCGGACGATGACTCGGGGAAGAATTTTATATGATTTTATACACAGATTCCTGGACAGACGCACACCGGAGGTGGAAGTCTGTAAACCTAACGAGTTGATCTCGGTTGTCAAATTTTCACGTTAGCTGAGTCGATAGTTACTAGTTTTTGGTAGTCTATAACACCTAACGACTTACGATACGGGACGAAATTACAACCGACAAGGCTTACAACGTTGCCGACATTATTTTACGAAATTTGTCTATGGTTTAGCAGTTTTTGAACGCATTTTGAATAAAACACACAAACTGATTTTGGCATGTAATTAATTGACGTAAAAAAATAACAAAGTTTAAAGTTTTCTTTTTAATAATAACAATAAACTAGTGTATAGTCTTTGTAAATGCCTTGTTCCAGTTTTAAGCGTTCTGTTATTTGAATTTGTAGCTTAAATTGACATTTTTCATAGTACCTATAATTCTTCAATATGGTTAGGAAATAGAAATGCGCATCCAAAACCACATATCTATATGCTTCAGTTATGCTGCAGCACTTTGAGAAAGGGTGGAAAGTAATTTCTCGATTTCAACGATTTTTTCGGCGAAGGAACGATATAAGTCAGGAAGAGGTCGATCTTCAGATTTTGCTATCTACGTACTTCTAGCGGTTATGGAGGCCAAACGTTGCACCTCTAGAACACTGGCTGAGAACTTAAATATCGATCATTTTATCTCTGTAAATTCGGCAAGATGTGGAAATTAACCGGATTTTCCCGCACAAGCTTATTCATACAATAACAAGGCCCAAAGAGTTCGAATTTTTACCGATATGCTCCCGAAAAAAACGGCGAAACCGCGTAAAAAAGAATTAAGAAGAAGACATGAAAGTAGAGATAAGTCCTTTTGGCTGCATGGTAAAATTGTATTCTATCTACAATGTGATTAAGCTGCAATCTTCATTTGTATACCTAGATTAAATACTACATCGTAATTTCATCATGATTTTTTTGTAAATAAATTTACTAATTTTTCCATGGCATTTATATGCCTTTCTAGAAGTTTATAATTTTCTTTTAGTAATTTTTATTATTATTTATTTTCATTTAAGTTAGCAACGCTTCAAACACGGTTGCCTCCCCCCAAACGACTGAAACTCGTTATCAAAAACACGTTACTAACGAGATTTAAGCTTACAGACTACCATTTTTGTCAATCTCGGTTAGGAACGAAACTAATGACGTCAAAACAAACAAATAATGACGTGCTAACGTGAAAAGTCGAGACGTTAGCTGTTACAGACTTCCACCTCGGACCCGACAGTCACGCCCAACAGCATGTGACTGTTTGCAACCGTCGCGTAGCGTCGGATGCAACATGCTGAGACAACTCAAGGCGGAATGTTTCGTCGCTCTGTCACTCGAGTCAAACGTCAAACCGATATTTGCATGCATCATTTGACAAAGAAAAATTAATTTATTATTATATTTATATTTTTGATGTTAATTAGAACAGAAGTTATTCCCAAAAAACCTCTTATGGAGAATTACATATAAAAAAACTCATCGCTGGCAAACGTATCGCTAACATCTCGCCGGTATTTTTTGCATGTAATTGATCAAAATAATACATTATATAAATGTACAAAGCATTTTAATACCGAAAATGTTATTTTATATTGTCGTTAAGTTACACTAAAGTTTACAGAATAGCGTTTTTTTGACATCGGGGTGACTGTCAAATTTAACATCGCTGTTACGTCTAACATTTTTTGTTCAGAATTACCCCATAAAACTGGTTTTAACTAAAACTTTTTCGTGCAACCCACCCTATTCCCTATTACCTACAATTATGTAAAATAAAAAACTTACTTGGAATATGATACATCATTGCATATTCATGAGCCATGAGAGCCAAATCTTGAAAACCATATCCTTTATCAGCTAAAACAAATATTGGGGGTGTCCTTCTATTATTTTTAAAATGCCATCGATTTGGTATCTCCTGTTTTTTATAAACTGTAAAGTTATTTTCTTTTGATGCTGCTTTTAGATTTTTGTATGTTTCATCCATATAATCTAAAATATAAGTAATTTTTCACTTTTACAGGATTTTTTTAATTTAGTAAGTACAGAAATGTATGATTTCGCTAAAACTGTCCGCTGCAACTGCCGGCAGTCGCCGTTGGACGCGACGGTTGTGTGATCTATTTCTTTGTTAAGGTGTGATTCCGCTGAGCGCGACCAAGGCGGCGCGTTTAATATTTTGGCCGCGATTGTACTCCTTTGCATTTTATTAAATGTAGCCGATTCTCCACACAGCCGCTCGACGATCGCGGCCACTTCGAGCGTCTACAACGGTGCGATTTGACCGCTCACTCAGGGCAGCTATAATACACGTGCTAAAAAAACATTTTTACCAAAATAACATAGCAAATTCGCGGCGTCTTCTTCTAAGTTCTTATAGTTTGCCGCTTATTTTGGATTCCACTGATATCGTGAGACGCCGCGAATTTGCTGTGTTATTTTGGTAAAAATGTATTTTTTGAGAAGATCTTCTAAGTTCTTATAGTTTTTTTTATTAAAGTTGGAACATTAAAAATACGTAGAATTAGTACATCCCCAACTCCTTAATTTTTAACCAGTTCTTCAAGCAAATATCTAATTATTGAAGGTCTGAGGACCTTCAGAGCAAGTTAAAACCACCGCAACCAATTCAAGTCCAAGAAAAGAGATATCCAAGTATTACCAACTTTATTTTTTAAAACGCTATAACTCGAATACTAATAAAAATTGAATAACAACATCTTCGTTTTTTTACGTTGTATTAATGTGTAGATTACACTTCTCAAGTTTGACGCACTCCTCCCGACTCACCCTGTATAAATTTATATTATGTTTTTAACAATTAAACTTGACATTTATATGCTGCATACGTGTTTGCACATACTTAATTCGGCATGCTCCTGTAGTGTTCACATAGTCAAACTTCATCAGCGTGATGAACCTCAATGTAGATATTTTCAACTTTAAATACTTAATCTTAATAGATATTGGCTGCTTTTGTAAAACGACTTTAATATTTTGTGCGTACCTGAATCAGGGATAATATGGAGACAAGGTGTTGTATCTGCTATTTCATAAGTATTTGGTTTTAAATATTTTGTAATATCAATAATATTTTCTGTAGTAACCCCTATCAATCCATGATCACTTAGATGTACAACATTTACTTTGTCTACCAACCCATTAGTTTTAATCTGATCCTATAAAATACAAAAAACATTAAAATTTACAATATATTCTATATAATAATATACAATAATAACTATAAATATTATACAAAGTATTTTTTAATTTAAGGTGCTCCAAAAATCTTTTTATAAATTTATTAAGAAATGCGCAAGGTTGTTTCCATTTTATATCTTTTAAATAACAATTTAGTTATCCTGCTGTATTTAAGATCAATTGTGAAGTTGGGTTTTCTTTGATATTTGATTTCACAATTGGGAATTTTAACTACGGATAGATGGCGCTATAAATGGAGGATATTCGGTACTTGTCATTTTCAAAAATTGTGTTTAAAATGCATTCTTGTGCCTTATAACTACGTATTCAACAAAATACAAATAGATTTATCATTTAAAGCTTCAGTAAACCCCAAAAAACATGTACCAATGCGTTAAATCAAAAACGTAAATACCGAATATCGAAGTTCATATTTTGCCACCAGAGGGCAAGAATACCGTAGAGCGCAGACTTAACAAAAAAGTTATTTAGAAGATATAAAATGAAAAAACCTTGCTCATTTTTTAATAAATATATACTTAAAATGATTTTTCGGAGGCCTTGAATTAAAAAATTCTTTCATATAATAATATTTCCATTTATTATTTAGTTTTTTCTACTTTTAGGTGTCATGATTGACACATTTTGCAGCACTTAATCAGCTATCTATAGAAGAGTGAGAGAGATATGCCAAAAGTTCATGGTACCTCTGTTCTTTCAAGGCAGACCTTGAAAGAACAGATATAACGCAATTACGTTATATCCTATAATTATCTAGACACGTAGCGCATATAAGATAAATGCATTTACTATCCTTCATTTTAAGCAATTTTAAGCGCCCTCTACAGGTAGTTAAAATTCCAAATAACAAAAAAAATTAAAAAAAAAACAAATCAAAAACATAAATATCAACAGAATTTTAAATTTAACCACTTAAAGGACCAATTCTACAGCCCTTATAAATTATTATTATTCTTTCTGAATTTAAAAATATTTAATCTAATCTACAAAACGGTGCAAAGCTTTTTTTTAATACCTAATATACATATTTTTTCATAATTATTTTATTTAAAAATTGCATTTTTATGCATTGTTTTTAAATTCATTTGCTAATGCAAACGGTACTAGGTACTATTCCTGAAAGGATATAACTTCTTCTGGGGAAGACGATTTTGAACATGTCCCTTAGGAAGGAATGCTCTTAAAATGATAGTCGGCAAATTTTAGCGCTTAATTTTGAAATTCGCTTGATATTTGCGGTTTGGTTATATTTTTTACAGTGGAGCTTAGTGTCCCAAAATTCAACACCCTATTTATCTATATCCAAAAATACATCCCTGAGCAGTTATAAGCCTCCGAAGTTGATTTTTTAAAATAGATTTTTTTTTATTGCACCCAAAGCAGTACAGATTTTTTAATGAAATTTTGTATACGTGCTTTTGTATACTGGATGCTCAATTGGCAAAATATTGACTAATCCTCAACTTTTGTAAATGGTGTTGGATGGAAGAAGACACAAAACAGGAAAACAGTCAAACACTTTTTAGGTATTTAATAATTTCAAGAATTTTTTAAAAAGCAACTCTATGTTCTCAACAAAGTTTTTAGGTATGGCCTACAATAAAGAAGTTACAGTCATATTTTGAAAATGACACTTTTTGATTTTTTCAAGATGGCGCCCAAACGGTGCAAAATTCAACTGTTTTGTCAACGAATTAATTTTGGAGATAAAAAAATACACTACTTTGTTCATTTACCCGACTTTCTATCTCCAATAATAACAAAGATACCCATAGAGTCGAATGTCAAATGGGACACACTGTATACAGGGTGTCCCACGATTTAGTTTACAGACCATATCTCCGTTATTTGAAAAGATACAAAATCCAACCAACATAATCTTTTAATGGCATCAAATTGGCCTTCCATTTTTATTCTTAAAATTTTATTGGCTTTGACCACCCTTAAGAAGCCATCATCAACTTTTTTTTTTTCAAATGGCAGCTCTTACTTTTTTTAACAAAAATTGAATCTCAATTTTATACTGAATACGACAGTATGTTACTCACTTAAAAAAAATGTATAAAATTAATTTTATTTTTTATTTTATAGTAAGAGAAGAACTAAAATTAATTATAATAAATGTTCAAAATTGGCTCCTGCACTATTTACACAGACATCACTACAGTAAAAAATTACTTAATTAAACTATACAACATAACATAAATTATAAAAAAAAGAAAGAATATTCTACATTGAACCATAGAAGTCCCTAAACTCCTTAAGATTGTATGGGCAAATTTGAATTAATGTACTTTTAATTGTTTTTTTGAATTTGTTTATACTTAGGACTTTAATGGGGTGATTCTGAACAAAAAATGTTAGCCGTAACGTCGATGTTAAATTTGACAGTCACCCTGATGTCAAAAAACGCTATTCTCTAAACTTAACGGTCATTTAAAATAACATTTTCGGTGTTAAAACAACATCGATCAAAATAATAATAATACATTAATGTATAATTGATCAAAATAATATATTCTATAAATGTACAATGTATTTTAACATCGAAAATGATTTTTTACATTGCCTTTAAGTTACAGTAAAGTTTACAGAATAGCGTTTTTTTGACATCAGGGTGACTGTCAAATTTAACTTCGACGTTACGGCTAACATTTTTTGTTCAGAATTACCCCATAATAGTATGTGGGAGCAAGTTATAATAAATGGCACCAGAATGTTGAGATCTAGTAAGCCCCGATAAGTTAAGCATTTATTTTAATGTCATTTTTGTTCCTGGTGTTATAACTACATATGTACCTCCGAGTGTTTACTGAGGTTTTTGTATATTTTGTGTGTAGAGGTTAACAGTTTATGTATAAATAAAGGGCCACTACAGTTAATATTTTATGGTTTTTGAAAGTATCCCTGCACGAGGTAAGCTGCGAGAGACCGAAAATAGCTCTTATCAGTCTCCTCTGGCACAATTTTCAGTCCTAGATATTTGACGGACTGATTTCGTTTGGCTTGGATCCCTTATAGTTGATATTTAAATTTAATTCCTTTCGGTTGTGCGTGAGAAATTCCATGCACTCAGTTATAGTATTATTAACCATAAGGTTATATTTTTGCGCACCATTCATTAAATAAACGAATAATATTATTTGTTTTATTAGCCAAGGCTGCAGCACATTTATCACCTACGATTACCGCGGTGTAATCCGCATACATGAAAGTTAAGCCCCCTACTAAATAAGTTGGTCAATCATTAATAAATAATATGAATAGTAGTGGGCCTAGAATGCTACCTTGCGGAACACCTTTATCTAGATTGTAGGATTCGCTAGTAGCCGCATTTATTAAAACTGTAGACGTACGATTTTTCAGGTAGGAACTAATAAGATTGTTCGCAACACCTCTTATACCAAACGAGTTAAGCTTAGCTGATAATATTTTTGGGTCTAGGGTATCGAATGCCCGTTTTAGATCAAAAAATATTCCGATTACTCTGTTTCCATTGTCAAGGCAGTCCCACACATACTGAAGGCATTCCTCACAGGCGTTTTCAGTTGAGAGAGCCTTTCTAAAACCGTATTGTTGATATGACAACAGAGAGTTGATCTCTAGAAATTTAGTTAATTTATTTGTTAGTAATTTTTCTATAATTTTAGAAAAGACGCCAATACTGATACGGGACGATAGTTTCCAATAACATCTGTAGCACCTTTTTTATGAACTGGAATAGTTTTTGCAGCTTTTAGGGCATCTGGAAAGGTTCCGGACGTAAATACAGAATTTATGATAAAACATAGAGGCTCTGCAATTTGATGAGTGCATGATTTTACTAGGCTAGTAGGACGTAGGTAAAACGCGGTCCAACCTAGGTCTATCTGGCTCCCGCAGTTTTCAAAATTTTTGGAATTTTCTTTCGCAACTTTAAAAAGGAATATTTTTTACAGTCTATAGGCTACTCAGATTTTTTATACATATTTGGTAGGGTTGGGAAATAACGTACAAATAAACTCGAAATTTTGATTTTAGGGGTGAGTGGCTCCCACCGGGTCACTTTTTAACGGATTTTCAATTTTAAAAACACTTTAGAATCTACTCTTTGAACCGAAAGCCCCCACGCATAGGGTATTTTAAATTTCGAAAAAAATAACGAAAAAATTTTTTTTTATATATCGCTTTTTTAAGTCGTATTTAAGGGTCACCCTTCAAATTACATTTCAACCCTACATATGCATCTTCCCTAAAAGCTCTTTAGGTCCACTTTACGTCCTAAAAAGAATCACTTCGCTATCTCTTTCCGTTTTCGAGTTATCACCGAAAATGTAGGTAAAATAAGAAAAATCTCCGTTTCGAGCCAAAACTTCGGTCTGAAATTTTTCACTTTTCACAAAATAATTAATATCTTCGAAACTATTAGCACCACTGAGACGTTTAATAGCTTAAAATTCGCCCCCTCCAACAAATTCCGTGAATTTAATTTTCGGTTTAAAATAGCCTCCAGAACCGTATTTGTGTCAAAATTTTGAGAATTTTTTTCCAAAAAAACTATTTAACCGATTTTAACCAAATATTATTTAAATCGCGTCTATCCACGGAGTTTACTTTTGGTAAAAAATTGAAACCGGTAACTTTTATAGTTTTCGAAAAAAAAAATAAAAACCGATTTCCATTAAAAATTTCAAGCCCGTAGCCTTAAAAATTCTCCAAAAAATTGTTTTTCGAATTTTTTCAAAATCGACCCCACAAATAAAAAATAATAAAAAACCTATGAAATGTAGGGGCTCACCTGCCCTCTACACCCCCCCAAAAAAATTTTACTCCCCAAAAACTCAAAAAAATCAAAATTTTTTTTGGTAATGTATCTCAAAACATAATTAAATTTAATATGTTAATATCAGTAATTTTTCGAAATTTATCTGTACAAATTATTGTTTCTTGATTTTAGTTATTAAGCGAAATATAATTTTTACTCATTTACCAGAATGCCTTATTTTATATAAAAATTCATAACTTTTGAACGAAAAATCGTAGAGACTTGAATTTTTTTTTTAATTTTTTTTTTCTACTTTCTTAATACTTTAAATATAAATTATTAACTTTCAAATCTTTAATTTGAAACCAAACACTCTTGTTACAACCTAATAGAAGATAATAGTTGAATTTTCTCAAGTATGTCAACCAAATCTTAGGTTCTTTTATTGATGGGAAACTTAACTGGTCAAATCAAATTGATTTTGTTTGTAATAAGATAAGCAAAACTTACTATGTACTGAATAACCATAAAAAGTACATGCCCCAAAGTATGTTACTAACTGTTTATTAAAGTATGGGGTTATCAACAATCAGCTACAACATTATAGTCTGAGGTCAATCGATAACTGATATTGATAGGGTATTTATATTACAAAAGAGACACTAATAAGACTGATATTTGGATTAGACTCTCGTGAATCTTCCGGCAGAAATACTTTTAGAAAAAAATGCTTACGGTTACTAGCATATACTGGGTGTCCACGAAACTGTTATTACAGAAAGTTGATGTCATTTCCAGTGAAACCAGAAGTGAAATTGAATTTTTTTAGTTCAATAAATGCGTTTTCTTTTGCCATATAACATAGTAAAATTTCAAATTTTTATTTTCATAAATAAGAAAATTACAGGGGTTGCCCTAGTTTCGTGGACACCCGGTATATTCTTAAAACTCTTACATACATCCACCAAAATCTTGATTCATTTTAGAAATCTTGTGATAAGCATAGTTATGCCACAAGTCATGGTAATTTCCTTTGTATTAAGAAACATTCTCTAACAAAATATAAAAAATCGCCAACTTATGGTGGTAGTTATAAAGGGAATTTCTGAAAAAGTGTCGTATAATCTAGGATTTTTTCTCCTAAAAGGTAAAAAGTTGAAAGGGTTGATTCACTCGAAAAAGTTCAGTCTAACTTTTTTTTTGAAAATTTGCGAATTCATCTCGAGGCGGCTGCCAAAAGTAAGGTATGTGCAAAATTTGAGCCAATTATCATTAACAATGTAGATTTTATGTTAAAAAATTGAAAAAAATGAGTAAACTTCAATGCCCCGCATTTCCGAAATGGAGCTTTTAGCGGAAAAAATTTTTGTCTTAAAATTGGTCCAAAAATCCATTCCTAGATTATCCAACACTTGTTTAGAAATACCCGCCGTATATACAATTCACTTCCTATACTTAAAAGGAATAAAATCAAGTAAAAAATTCAAAAGTAAATTAAGAACGTTCTTGGCTGAAAATGTATTTTAAATTTGAATAAGTATTTTATTTTTCCATCTTTATTATAAACTTGATTCTTTCTTCCAAACTTAACATTACACATTACTCCTAGTTTAGTCTACCTTGGCTTATTTTTTAATTGTTTAACTATTAATTTGATACTCTCTCTTAATTTTAAGAACTGACATGTATGTAATTGTACTTAATAAATGAATTTGAATTGGTCGTAATTAAAAAAGATCAAATCAAATCATCAAATCATTTATTTTTAGAACCACAAATCATATACGAGTATGTAAATTAATTCAAGTCACAAATTAAAATTAACGAATACTAAACTAACACTAGATAAAATACAATAATAAAATAAAAGCTTTAGATATGATGTACATATTACATACTTGTTACAGCTGCTTTGAACTCATCGAGAGAGTATGGACAAATTTCAATTAATGCTTTTTTAAAAGTTTGCTTAAATTTATTTATACTAAGTTCCCTCAAATTTTTTGGTAACATATTTTAGTAAATTGCTCCAGAATGTTGTGGAGATTTTACATGTGAATATAAGTTAAATTTGTTTATTTTTATGTTAGATTTCTGTCTGGTATCATAATGATGTGTATCTGAAAGTTTCGGAAGATTTTTATATAGTTTGTGAATAATAACTAATATTTTGAACAGATATAAACCGACAACAGTTAAAAGTTTATAATTACTAATTCTACAGGATGCTAAAGATAGAAGTCCAAATAAGGCATGTACTAACCGCTTTTGGCAGACTAAGACTTTATGAATATGGGAGCTAGCACCCCAAACCAGTATGCAATAATTTAAAATCGATTGACCCATAGCAAAATAGGTGCCAAAAAGATTTTTTGGTCTATTATAGGTTTTAGTTGCAATAAAGCGTAATAAACTTTATTTAATTTCAACCAGACTTGGTTTATGTGCTCATGATTCTTGTCGATAGTTACCCCTAGGTATTTAACTAAATCTGCCGGTTTAATTTGGACATTTTTATATTCAATGTTGAGATCCATGGGATTGCGGTTGTAGGAAAGAAACTCCACACACTCTGTTTTATTGTTGTTCACTATGAGGTTATTTTTTGAACACCAGCTGTAATACAAGTTAATGACATTGTCAATTTTATCGCTTAAAGATTTTTCGCAATATTCACTAATAATCACTGCAATATCGTCAGCATACATAAAAGATACGCAATCTGTTAGGTATGAAGGCAGATCGTTGATGAATAAAATGAAAAGTAAAGGACCTAAAATACTTCCTTGAGGGATTCCTATCTCAAGATTAAATGGTTCGCCGCTTGATGTATCAACAATAACTTTAGAAGTCCGATTTGTTAAAAAGGATGAAACCAGGTCATTTGCATTACCTCTTATGCCAAGAGAATTTAATTTTTGTGCTAATATTTTTGGATTGAGGGTGTCGAATGCCCTTTTCAAGTCGAAAAATAGTCCGACTACACGTCTACCAGAATCAACACAGTCCCAAATATATTGCAGTCATTCAGTACAAGCGTCCTCCGTAGAGAGCGCTTCCCTGAAACCATATTGTTGCGCACATAAGAGGGAATTTTCTTGCAAAAATGATGTTATTTTATTTGACAGAATCTTTTCAATGATTTTAGAAAATGAGCTTAAGATTGATATTGGTCTATAATTGTCTATTTTATCTTTACTCCTTTTTTTGTGCACTGGTATTGTTTTGGCTGCCTTAAGAGCTTCAGGAAACTTGCCGGTCCTGAAAGAAGAGTTTATAATGTGGCATAATGGATCCGCTATTTGATGTGCAAATGTTTTAATTAATTTTATTGGAACTTAATCAATACCGCAGAATAGCTTATTTTTAAGGCTTTGTATTGGAAATTTTAACTACGTATAGATGGCGCTATAAATGGAGGATATTCGGTACTTGTCAGTGTCAAAAATTGTGTTTAAAATGGATTACTTTACCTTATAACTACATATTTAACAAAACACAAATATATTTATTATTTAAAGCTTCAGTAAAGCTCAAAAAACATGTACCAACGCATTAAATCAAAAAAGTAAGTACCGAAAATAGAAGTTCATATTTTTGCCAGCAGTGGGCGACCGGGTTCTTAAAATTCCCAATAGTATTAATAACTTCCTTAATAGTACAAGGAGTTAAGAAAAAATATTTGTGGAAGTTATTGTTGCATGTAGTACAAACTGGCTTATGATCGTCGCCAAAATAGTCTACTAATTCTTTATTTACAATACTTGAAAAATAATTCCCGAACGCATCCGCGATGTCGGTGGACATAATTATGTTGTCATTGTTTAATGTAATTGCTGAAGGCTTCTTTATGCGGCCCAAATTTCTACTGGAAAAAAATTATGACCAAAACCGCAAATATAAAGCGAATTTCAATATCAAGTACTCACATTTGCCATCAATCCTCTTAACACATTTTAAGCGGGTGATCTAACGGACTCAACTTAGTTGTATAGCAGGTGAAATTTGGGTACTGGCATTGTATACAAAGAATAGTCTTTAATACAATGGTACTAGTACCTTGCCCAGGTTTTAATGTAAGGATTTTTCAAACGAGTACAAATACCTGACCCACTCAAAATATCTTAAGTGGTGATGTGAAGATCACTTTTGAATTAAAACAAAAATACTTACATCTAAATATTTAGTTATGTTATCTAGTCTTCTTAATAAATTTGTTACTGTTTCCGATTCTGGACCGAAGGCATGACCATGCAAGTCAGGTTCTTCAAAATATAACATTACTAAATTTGCAGGCTTCGTTGGATTTTTAATCCAGGAAATGACCTAAAATATATTTTCTTCGTGTATACTCTCATATTTTACAGGATTAATAAATATATTAAACAAGATCTTATAAAAATAGCATTTTGTGAACCAAAAGTTTTGCTAAGATTTCAATTTAAATTCAAATTTTAAAAAAACTGACATAAATACAACAGAACTGAGACTTTTAAGTGTACTTAAGATATGAGTAGAAGTGGAACAAACAGTTGCTAATTCATCAACTTTGTTAATGATACTTATGTGGTCTTCAACACATTATTCTATGATTTTTATCATGCCAAGTACCAAAGTTCAATAAAACAATGGTAGCCTTTAAATATATCATAAAATTGCCATTTTAAATTATTAGACGCAGGTAAACCACACCAATACTATTACAACAAGTATGTGTAAGTAAATCCTTACAGTGTCAATTTTTTTATACCAATCATAATTAGTATCCCAATTTACAGAATAAGTAATCTTAACATTTTGGTAATCATAATTAGCACCCGGCCACATCATAGACCCTGAATGTCGACCATTGCCAGCTTTTTCATTTAAAGTCTAAAACATAAATAAGCATCATCATTCATGATTAAAACCCAAAATAAATCAATACCCATAAAGGTGCAATCAAATCGTTGTAAACAAACATGTTGCCATTTTTGTCCGTTATTTTTAAAACTTGTTTCAGTTTTGGATCGTAAAATGAATTACCTACAACACCATGAGATTCAGTGTATAATCCCGTAGCAATACTTTGATGGTTTGGGAATGTTTTTGTAGGAAATACGTTTATCATGTAATCTGCATACGTTCCTTCTTTTTTAAGTTTCTGCATATGTGGAGTGGCATTTTTATCGAAGTAATTAAATCGAAAAGCATCATAAGATACCACAATAAGTACGGGATGCTGTGACACACAATAAATTAAATTAAGCGTAAATAGCTGAATAAGTAGAATGGGGATTAACATGCCAATTTTTTTGTTACTTTAAATTCTTGAGAGTTGAGAAGAGAAAACTATAAATTTAGATTCAGCAGTCAGCTGTTTTTAGAAAAGCAAAACTTTTGTTTAGATGACGTTGACATTCATGGCCTTGACTTAGCCAAAGAAAGTAAAAGTGTTAGACATTCTAAATAGGCTACTGCAATTACTGAGATTATCGCCCTCTATACAAGCAAAGTAAAACTTGTATTGAATATACAAAAATACATTTTAAAATAGAAAATAGACGATATAAAAACAAAAATCAATGTAGGTATTGGCGATTCAAATTATTTTTTTCTTTAAACATCATTAAAGTACGGCCTTATGTTACACTGGACGGATCTTAACAAGTCACTGTAATCGAAAAAAAATCCTTTATCTAAATAGGGTTTGGTTCCATGGTTTTATACATTTAAGAAAATATTGGGAATTTTAAGAACCCGCTCGCCCTTTGGTGGCAAAAATATGAACTTCTATAATCGGTACTTACTATTTCGATTTAATGCATTGGTACATGTTTTTTGAGCTTTACTGAAGCTTTAAATAATAAATCTATTCGTGTTTTGTTAAATATGTAGTTATAAGGTATAATAATACATTTTAAACTCACTTTTTGACTCTGACAAGTACCGAATATCCTTCATTTATAGCGCCATCTATACGTAGTTAAAATTCCCTATATTTAATATCCAAATCCTCGCAAGAATTAAAAACCAAATTTTATTTGATGCGGTTTCTACTAGGCTTTTAGAATCCGAAAAGAAATTTAAAAAAAATTTGTTAATAATGAAAAACCGGTAAAAAAGTGTAGGGTAGGACTCGGGGTTAAATTTTCGAAATCCAATCCAACTTATTTTTAATTTTGGCTCAAGGTGGAAAATTTGAAAAATCGAAAAAAACCATATCCGGACGTACATTTTTTTCTGATTTTTTTTTAAATAAAAAAAGTGACCATCGTAGGGTGTACGAAATTTCGAAAATATTCATAGATTCGTTCTCGAGATACGGACGAAAAAGTGAAAAACAAAAGAGGTCAATATTTCAACCCAGGGATAGAAATTTAAAAAAAAAACTCGACGTCACGCCACCCTTTATTCAAGTATGATTACGACCCGGTATATTGTAAATTTCTAAAAAAAAAGTCTCCTGATTTTATAGCGATACCCCCAAAAAAGTTACCGTTTTGTTTTAAACTTCAGTCTGACCTTGTAAAAATTCGGGGCTCCGGAGAAAAAAAGTTTGAATAAAAAAGATTCGTATAGGTGAGGAGAAGGAGGATTTAAAAAAAAAATACCAAATTCCGTGAAGCAGTTTTCGAAAAATCGCCGAAAACACTTTTTTTCAACACCCTGTATATCCGTCAAATTTATATACCTGGAGCCCAAAAAAATTTAATAATTCTACTTTTTCTACACCCTCGCAATTATAAACATTAATTGCTTGCACCGTATTAAAATTTTATTAGTTTAGTAAAATACAAAAAATATGAGTTTTTGGATTGTAGAAATTTTTTTAGAGATATAAAAGGCAGCTAACTCCCACATTTCATCTATTTTTATTATTTTAAATTAACTGGATCGATCTTAAAATAATTTTGAAAAAAAAATCAAGTTTGAAATTTTTTCTGCAAATTGGATTTTTTTTCTTGAAAACTATTAAAGTTGGAGTGTTCAAATTTTTACCAAAATAAATACGGTAAATAGACCAAAATTAAAAAATATTTGAAGCGATTTCAAATGGCTTTGGTTCACGTTTGGTTCATAGATTGGTCTGTCATACACTTTGACCAACCGTATACGAATGACAAGTTAATGACGTCATAAAGCGTTTGGTTTAAAGTTGGTTGACCGAAATATGAACCGTGCTCGAGAGCACGGTCCGCTCTTTGGTTATTTGTTCTGTCTCTTTCTAATACGTCAACAGCACGTTTTGTAAACAATTCGTTTTGAGGTTAGTTTTTTAGTTTTCTTTGCTTTTTTTATACACTACACGAACTATTAACAAATATATAAACAACCTACATAACCATAAAAATTAATAGACTTTGACAGTTCTCAGTGGTTAACCAAAAGTTTAATCGGACAATTCGAATGGGTCGAAAAGAACCGAAGTTATGACGTCATCGTTTAGGAACCGCTTGGTTGACCATTAACCAACCAAAAAAGCCATTTGAAATCGCTTTTGGTTAAAGTTTTATAACAATTTTGGCACAAATATGGCGCAATTTTCAAAGAAAATTTAGTGGGTAATAAGGTAAAGGCGCAAAATTTCCGTTTGTAGTTTTGAAAAGTAGATTCTATCCATGGTTTGGCCCCACTATCAAATTTTTTTTTGAAAGTTCCGAAAGAAAATATTTTTGTCACTTACGTACTTACCAATGTTTAATCATAAGTACACAAATACAGGGTGTTACATTTAAAATATGAAAATTTATCTAATTTCCGGTGAAACCGGAAATGAAATTGAAAATTCCGAAAAAAGAAAATTTTTTTATCACAACATACTTCGAACTTACCAATTTCTAATAATTAGTACAAAAAATAGGGTGATGATACATTTAGAATAAGAGAGTTGATGTCATTTCCGGTGAAACCGGAAGTGAAATTGAAAATTTTATTAGTTCAGTAAAAGCGTTTTCTTATGCCATATAACATAGTAAAATTTCAATTTTTTATTTTCATAAATATAAAAAATACAGGGGATTCGTGGTTTCGTGGACACCCGGAATATGTTATACAGAGTGAGCTAAAATGATTGTTTTATTTATTAAATTGGTGTTAGAAAGTATATTTTTTCCTTTCGTAAAATTTTTATTTTCATAGACTAGTTTCGACCGTTCGCTCATCCTCAGTGTTCAGTGTGCGTGTCATAAGTATTGGCAATTCTAGCTACTAATAGATGGCTCTGTGGCGAAAATTTGAACTAAATTCTGCAGTAAACATTCAATTGTTTGAATATGCAGAAAACAGATTTAAGTGTTTTCTTCTATTTGTAATTGAATTTAATACGGTTTTTTATTTAATTTGGTGTTATTTAATAGCGTTTTCGGCTTACTTGCACTGGCCTGCACTGCGTTGCACTGAGTGCATTTCGGGTGTTCGGCTTATAATTTCAACTCGCATTTTCTCGGTGCCGAGTGTTCGACTTAGAGCGAAAAGTGCACCAGTTGTGCACTGAGTGCAGCTTTTCTCGCACCGGCTCCAAGAGCTCGTGCTGGTTTCAGTGCAAATATGGCGGACTTATTCCAAGATAATAACGATAATAACAAAGCTCAAAAAATAAAAAAAATTACAAAAATGGAAATGTTCCCAAATATTTTATCATCTCTTCTTCGGATGACGATAAATTTTTCATTTAAGCTGGGAAAATTTAAAAAAAAGTCCCAAAAATTAAAAGTTTCATGGATATATAGTTCTTGAGTTTGTTGAGTAATATTCCTTGGGTCGTCCATATTCATGAATTCTTTTTTTGAGACTTTAGTGACTTGTTAAGTTATGATAAATTCAGCACCGGTTCACTAAAAGGTGTTCGGCTTATAACGTGCACTGGTTTGGTGGAGTTGCACTAGAGGTGCCCTGGATGATAAACTGGGGCAATGCAAGTTCGCACCAAGTGCACTTAAGCCGAAAACGCTATAAGATTGTTTGTATTTTTGTGTCTAGAGTGGATCGCCAGATGCTTTGAGTCTCCGCACGATTTGGCAAATGAACCATCGCCAACGTTGGCCGACGTTTGCCATGTCGTGTGGAGGGCGCTACAAACTTCCACCTCGGATTCGCCACAAAGAATAATACTCGCCCTGTATATACGCCCACAGAATATGTAATGATCATTTTGGTTAATAAAGTCCTTTTATTTTTTAGTTTATGATTGTTTTGGCATTCTGTGGTTGTGGCAATAAACCTGAAAAAAGGGAAAATTCTTCACAAAACTTTTTTGGAATGTAATTCAACAAACAGGATAAAAAGCGAATTTTTATATTAAATACCCTAATTTATTTATTGAAAACAAATTTGATAATTTATTGTGGTGAGTGATAAACTAAAATCAAATTCAGTAGTTTTTTTCCATAATTTATTTCTTTTTATTTAACATATCCATATTTTAGGTTGAAGATTTTTACAATCACGGATTCTAAAGCATTTCCTTTTAACCCATGGGGTTAGTTTGTAAAGCAGTCCCTTTAGGACTGCAAAAGTCACAGAAGATATGGGCAGCTGCCTGGGTCGGTGCTTTCCAAGCACAAACAACTCATTTTTGTCACGATGCAACAGCGGGGTTGATTTTAGTTCCCTTATTGATGAAGTAACAATTTTTGTCATTTTATATTACTTTATTTTAATTATTAATTACGGTTTCAGAATTCATCTTCGTGTAATGACAATAAAAGGTACAGGTTTTTGTTTTTTTTTTCTAAAAGTAACTGCATAGATTATAGGTAAATTTTGTAGAAAGCTTGCTTGCAGTGTTACAAATTTTACTAACTTTGTATAACTCTTTTGAATTTAATTTTCATGCACAAAATTTATTCTTCAACATTTTTATGACTGGTATACAACTGCATTCATTATTCAAATCTGTGGTACTGTTTTGCTTATGCACACCTCGTAACATTATTTAACCCTTTACACTCGTATGTCACTATACAGTCGCCACAATGCGTTTTACCGTGGCGCTCGTACACTACCGCCCATAAGTATTTTCCCACCTCAAAATTTAGAAACTATTCCTAAGAAAAATAATGAAAATTTCCGCAACGAATATGTTTATTTGTCAAAATTTAATAAATCTGTGTCCCTTTCTTGTATCTACTGCATCAGCGTAGAATTTAGGTACTCTTTTCAATTATTTTGTTTATGAAAATTATTAACTGGACAAATTAAGAATATCAAACAACGCAACATTTAATGAGAGACAAAATTGAAGTAAGACTTGGATTGGACAAATAATGTTAAAATAAATATGAATTTGTATGTGTTAGATTCCCATTAAATAAAGAATTTAAAAGTTCAACTTGAAAACATCAAACTAACAGTATCCATAATGGAAACACATTCTTGACTTGAGATGTTTTTTTTTCAAATAAGTCATATTTTAATACCAAAAGACTAAAGAGATTATCAAATTAGTTTATTTTTACTTAGATGCACTTTGAATTTTGAAAATTGCCACATATTGGGGTGGGCAAATACTTATGGACGGTAGTGTATGTCGCCAAAGAGTCGCCATCGTTTTATCAAAAATGAAGAATAAATTCAACTTGAATGAGAGAATGCCGAAATTAAATACGAGTGCAAAGGGTTAAAATCCTTTTGGCACTGCAATAAATGCAGAAAGGTGATTAAAAATTGCTGTTTTCAATTTAGAATCATCCAGGTAGAACTTGTGTCATAAAAAGAGTGAATTTTGAGTAAAAGAAGGCATCAACTCGATGCTTTTTTTTACGGATTTTAGGTTCATAATAGTAAAGAGAATAGAGAATGATCCTTTTTAAAAAATTAATTATTAGTAAAGTTTATGTTCTTCCTTGGGATTTTTTAAACATATTTTTGTATACAAATATATTTCTAAGTATTCACCTTAATTTCTCATAATTTAAAATACATGAATTTTTGAATGAAGTAATTTTTTTACATGCTTACTTGCATATAGAAGTTTTATGGCAAGGATATTTTCTAAAAGAAAATTTCGCAAAAAACCTAAGGTAATTAAATTTAATCTTATTCTAAATCACAGAAAATTAGAAGATTTTTAAATAGTAATACAAATCTTAAACCAATTTTAGACATTTCTAACAACAAACATTTTGCAGTTATTAAATTATTGTGAAAAATCTGATTGTCTAAAAGAGGATTTATTAGCATGTATTCAGCGGCCGTGATGAAATTTTAAAGACGTCTTTAAAGTTAATCGAGTCTTTAAGAAAATATTTCATATGAAGAAATATTTTTTAATCACGTTTAATATTAACGACATCTCTAAATTTTTCATCACGTCGCTGAATACATGCTATTGTGTTTTAAATCTGTGATTAACTAAAATAAAATTTTAATTTGCAGAAACCTGTGTTGGAATTGGTTGACGAAATTTTAAATCCGCCATTATCTTCCTACACTAGATTAAGTGAATCACAACGTTTACCAAGTTGCAGGTTAGTACAAATAATATAATGCAATATTTAATTTTACAAAGAAATATAATTTTTAGTTCTTACAACAGTAGAGATATACCTCTACAATTCTTAGACGCAAGAGCTCTTTTAGCAAGAACGACTGCATCAACACCAGTTAGTTCCTTGGATTTAGAATGGGAACATGAAACTTTACCTATATCAATGTTAAATGATCCATCAGGAAGTTCTTGGTAAATACGCATTAATTTTACTATTTACACATTTTTTTTTTAATTTACTTAAAAATAACAATTATTTTACATTTTAGGACTGCTTTACCAGAGGATCATCTCGAGTTGTGTGCTAGTGAATCAAGCACACATATTACAGCAAATATAAATAATACTGAATCAGATTGGTCTAGAGTGTCTTCAGAAAATTCATTAGAATGGGATAATGTACAGCAAGGTTACCATCCAAGTCCCCCCATTTCAGAAATCGACACTGATACTCAATTACTACTAAGTGAAATTGAAAGACTTACCACAAAAACTCTTCAAGAAACAGGTCAAGATTTATTCAGCTGATCTACATTAACATTGCAATTTAATATTTTTGGTGATAAAGCTAATAATAACTCAAAAATTCAACTATGTAATCAATGTGAAAATAGGAAGTAGTGAAAACATAGTTAACAAAAGAATTTGTACTATGTTAATATTCAAATTATTTTAAGAACTTACCAATTTTAACTTTTCCCTCCAGATTAAGGTTGTAATTTTTAGAACAATTTTAGTGATATATTTTTATTTGTTATTGTTAATAGTCAAATTATTTATGAAAAAGCATTTCTGTGGATTGAGTGAATGGTATAGATAGGTGGGACCAAGATATGCTTTTTGTGGAGTGGCCTTTTTCATTAATGTGCTTTTGATAGAATTTATGAAATAACTTGGTTACTTTTTTTGTACTAGTAATTTATTAAAATGTTAAAAATGGAGGCGATTTATTTTATTGACAATAATGTTTTCAAAATATATTATGCATACTATAAAACAATAACATATCAATTAGAATTTTGTATTCGATTTCATATGTACATATTTTTATAAATGCAGAATTAATTCTTAAGTTACCTAAAATTATTTTAAGGCGTTAGTCGACAAATTTGAGGGTTTGATTTTAAAATTTGCAGTTTTGATCATAATTTTTTTTTCAGTGGAGCTTTTTTAAAATCTCTTTTTTATTCTACTAAAAGATCCTGTGACTATCGTTTTTTGTAATTTTTATCATTGTGGGATAAACTCAACAATATTATAATTAGCAAAAGAGTAATTTGTAAAAATTGGCCGAATTAAATACACTGCTGGAAAAAAGTGTAAGGATATTTTTATAAACATGTTTTTTTATTGCATTGAAGGCATTATCAAAAGATTATTATAATGATAATAACGCCTCTAGTGCAATAAAAAATGTGTCTTAAAATTTTCACAATAATAATAAATACCTTTATTGCAGTAATAGAATGTCCTATAAAAATATCCTTACACTTTTTCCAGCAGTGTATAAAGAAAAAACGTTTCCTTCTCTTTTTTGCTTTTATTATTTTTTATGGGATATTTTAAAATTAATTTTAAAATTTTACTAAAATTTTTTAGTTTTTATATTAAGACGCCTCAATACCAAATGCGTTTTTCCGATTTAAACAAACCGTTCTTTTCTTTATAATTTTTTTGTTTGCAAATAAATTCCAAAAAACTGAACATACTTGCAAAGCTACTAATGTGAGTAATATGATATGATAAAAAATTGTTTCTATTTTTTTGTAAAAATACATTAATAGCTTTCCAAGTGTGTTCAGTTTTTTGGAATTTATTTGCAAACAAAAAAATTATAAAGAAAAGAACGGTTTGTTTACATCGAAGAAACGTATTTGGTATTAAGGCGTCTTAACCCTTTTCTACTAAATAGCAACAGAAAAAATATGTTATCACTTTTGTTTTTTCTTTATAATTCAATCGAAGGCTCGTTCATTTTTATGAAGAACTGTGTTGTTTGAATTGTTGCTCTCTTAAAATTGTTGATTTTCTTACACAAAGATAAAAATTTCAGATAATTAAAGCCACTTGACTTTTTAGAAAAGTAAAAAAAAAATTAAAACAGCTCCACTGGAAAAAAATTACGACCTAAACCATAAATATCAAGTTTATTTCAAAATCAAGCGCCCAAATTTGCAGATTATCGCCTTAACAATTAAAATAATTTTGAATAAATAAAAATTATCGATCGTAAATGTGTAAAATAAAAAATAAGTTCTGATCATTAAAATTCATACGTAGGTATTCATAAGGCGATTGGTAGAAAATGATGTATTACGTTTTACTTATACCTATGTAGTAAGTACTTTAACCATGTTAGTCATTTTTTATCAGTTAAAACAATTATGAATGCTTTAATTCTTGCACCAACTCGACCTTTGAAAATTTTTTATTTGATCGCCTCTTTTTTAAATGTAAATTGAACAATTATGGCGCTAAAATATTTTTTTTAAGTTCAAACCCTGTTGCCTTGCCATCATGTTAGAAATTATAAAACTTTTGTTAAAAACAATGTTTTGAATATACACTAAAAGTGACATATCACCCACAATAATAAATAAAGTATAATAAAAAATCAATTACTGTGCTTCTTACAAAAAAAATTATCATGTAAAAATTTCAATAACCGTGAAAGTTATAATTTTATGGAATTAAATATTTAAAAGTTAAAACTGTTTATTAATGATGAAATATTCACTGTCGATATTTGAATAACAACTAAATTCATTAGCTAAATTATTTTTATGACATGGAGTAAAAAAAGTTTTCTGTATACTCAATAATTTCACAGCCATTTCTTCCATTACAGCACCTGTCAGAAAAAAGATAGTTTTATTTATGTAATTTCTAGGGTATAGCCTTAATTACCTGTGCAGAGAATTATCTGGTGTTTTGTTAGAAACTTTATTATAACTGCTGTTTTAATTAAGCAATCTTCTGATAAAAATGGTGGATCAGCGATAACTAAATCGTAGTAACCCTTCTTATCTTTAGAAATACTTGAAGCAAAATTATAATCATAATGAATGAAATCGGAACCATAAGCTGCAAATCTTTTGTCGTATTCATACAAATGTACTAAAATAATGGGAAAATATTATATTTTGTAATACTTGTTAAAAGTTCTATAAATATTAAGTCAAATCTAATCTATTGACTTTTCAAACTAAGCGATCTCCGTCTTGCGACCGATAACGAAACCAATGACGTCAGAAGTATATTAGTTGCCATAACATTATCATGTTTGCCACATAACTTTTAGTTCTCACCGAGATTACGCACTTTGCACTTCTGTGTGTACTTGTGACATCATTTTGGCGGAAAAAATTACTTTGAATAGCCAATAGGAGATGATTTTTGTGTATGTTAGGTTTAAGGTGCGTTTTGCTAGTGGCTGAAGACGGAAACGCAGAGCGAAATACTTTTTTTAGCAATGTGGCAGCTAAGTTACTCAGAAAAAAAACAATGATTCCAAATATGTGTAAATCCAATTCGGCTGCATTAGAAATCTAAAGTTTGGGTTATTTTCGGTTAATCCGTTGGAAAAAAAATATATTCTTTTGTCTTACTGTATTGTACACAATATAGTGCCTGCATAATGTCAAAAAACTTTTTTGGTAAAGAGTGTTCATCCAATAAATAGGAGTCATGTAGACAAACAATCTGTTTTGCTCAATCTCTTTTACATTTAAAAACCCGTAAGCACAGCAACTTTCTCATGAACGAATGTAGAACTAAGAAAAATGATACACTTTCGGTTGTTGTATCAGAAATTTGCACTCCCAGAGAGGCGACTATAACTGACCCTATGTCGGACCTAGAATTAAGCCGAATTTGATCAGTCGTAGTACGTCGGTCGAGTCGTCTAATTCATTTAGATTACATTACCAGCTCCTCTTTAGATAATGTAGTGGGGGTCCCTTCTACAACTCTCCAGCAGTAGTGTGAAATTTCAGCCTCGCTGACTTGATCAGTTAATGTTTTTAATTTTTTTAGATTACTCTTCCAGAACAGGCAATTCCTTAACTTTTAAGTACTTAAATATTTCGGTAACTAGTATTATTTAAGATTGTTTTTAAACATAACACAGGTTTTTTCCTTACACTTTTCCCGCAAATTGAAAACAAAAAGTAATATGAAAATAAGTCTCCTCTTTGCATGAACCAGACTCAAAAAATTCAAATTAAGGAAAGTTGGTGGAAAAAATTCCTTAAAATTTTCAAGAAAAAGAAAGAAACAAAAGAAAAAAACATAGTAACTTAATGAAAATTAGCTAAGTCCACTGTTTTTTCAAATGGGATGTTAAATGTAATGATTACTTGGCTCTTAAAAATTGCCAGCAACCCAACTCCAAAGGAAAAACGCAAATGAATAAGAAAATTGTGTGGTCATATTGAAAATTATGTTTTTAAAAAGCCATATGTGGTTTTAACTTATTTTAATTAGATTAGCAAATGCAATCTAAAAAATTTTTCAAGCAGTCAAATGTTAATGGCAAAGCAGAAATAGGTACCATATACAGGGTGTCCCATTTGACGTTGGACTGTATGGGTATCTTTGTTATGTTATTATTGGAGATAGAAAGTCAGTTAAATGGACAAAGTATTAAAGATTTTTTTGAATATTAATAATTGATTTACAAAAAATTTGAATATTGCATCGTTCCAACGCTATCTTGAAAAAACAAGAAAATGCGATTTTCAAAATATGGGTATAACTTCGTTATTTTCGGAGGTACCAAAAAATTTTTTATACTTAATACAGACAATTATTTGTGTACAATGCAGTAAAACAAATGAATATTTTTTTTCGCCAACGGATTGACTAAAAATGAACCAAACTTATTTTTTTCTTATGGCAGCGATATTGGATTTACACAAATTCGGAAATAGTGTATTTTTCTGAGTAATTTGATATATCATATGAAATATTTTAAGAAAAATAGAAATAATTTTATTTGACTAACCAAAAATTGCCTTGAATAGATGTAAACTGTCAATACATGTGTTAAGATTTATTTTACATTTAATATTTTAAGAGGATAGTCTGCGAAATGTTTGAAATGCGTACTCCTCGCTAGTAAAAATTGATTTTTTGGTGTTTGTAATAAAAAATTTAACAAAAACGCTCTTGTTTTGCCTTGAAATTGAATTCATTTATCATATAGAATTTTTTTTTGATGTATATAGTCTGTTATAAGGGAGTAATTTTGAAAAAATGATAAAAAACGCATTTTTTTATCATTTTTTCAAAATTACTCCCTTATAACAGACTATATACCGCAAAAAAAAATTCTATATGATAAATAAATTCAATTTCAAGGCAAAACAAGAGCGTTTTTGTTAAATTTTTTATTACAAACACCAAAAAATCAATTTTTACTAGCGAGGAGTATGCATTTCAAACATTTCGCAGACTATCCTCTTAAATAGTTACATTTATGTTATTGACAATTTACATCTCTTATGGCCGATCTCACTGACACGACTTAGGCCACTAAGCAGTACTTAAATTTTGAATTGACAGATTTTGTGTTGTGTTCCTTTCAATTCAGACATTAAAGTAGTTCTTAAATTTTAAGTCTTGTCGGCGAGATCGGCCATTAAAGTCCAATGTTAGTTTGTAAAATCAAATAATTTTTTTTTTTTAAATATGACATATGGTATACCAAATTACTCAGAAAAAAATACTGATTCCGAATATGTGTAAATTCAATATGGCTGCCATAAGACAAAAATAAGTTTGGTTCATTTCCGGTAAATCCGTTAGCGAAACAAAATATTCATTTGTTTTACTGCATTGTACACAAAAAATTGTCTGTATTATGTCAAAAAACTTTTTTGGTACCACCGAAAATAAAGAAGTTATAGCCATATTTTAAAAATCACATTTTCTTGTTTTTTCAAGATAGCATTGGAACAATGCGATATTCAAATTTTTTGTAAATGAATTATTAATATTCGAAAAAATCTCTACTACTTTGTCCATTTAACCGACTTCTATCTCCAATAATAACAAAGATACCCATACAGTCCAACGTCAAATGGGAGACTGTATAATTAGGTAATTTCTTACTTCTGATTTACTTACGAAACTACAAAAGCTTAATCCCAATTTTTTCACAGTTGTCTTTTTTAACTCGGTGAGTTTTCACTCTAAGCCAACCAGTGGCGTACCTAGCTACCTAGGAATTTATAAAGAGGGATACATTTTTGACTAGTAAACAAATGTTCTGCTTAACCCATTCGGACAGAATAACGAGCCAGACTCGTGGTATGTAACTTTTGCCAAACGTAGAAATAACAAGTCTCAGATGTGACAACTTATTTGTTTTACATTTGGTAAATTTTGGGTTTAAAAGGGTCTAACATTAAATTTATTATTTTTTTACATTACAAAATTTTTATTTCAAAAATACTTTTTGTATATTTTTGTATTTTGGCTATTTTCGTTAATAAATTTTGAAATATATATTTTTTTATTCTTATCCAATGAAAAATAAATACTACGTTTTGGTCAAAGCACATTATAAAAAAATACTGTCTCAATGGGTTAAACAAAAATAAAATAAAAATTTCATTCATCTCAGTTCAATTAATGAAATTTTTTTGAATTTCAAGTAATTGCCAGTTAAGGTACGACAAATATTTTACGGGAAATATTTGTTTGTTGTAATGTATCTTACTTTCAGTATTTTTAGAAGCTTTTTCCTTCATAGTCGTATATAAACTAGGGCATGATAATAATGCAATTTTACCATTTTCACCTACTATCTTTAATGCAAGGTTCGTAAGATAATGTATTGTGTCCTCGTTGTACCAAAATTGACTTAGTTGCTAAAATCTTAGTTAAAAATACAAAGTAAACATAAAACTGGATGTTAAATTTTACCCAATCCTCTTGGAATTGTATCAGCCCATTAGATTTGTCAGTTGATAATGCCTTTTCCTTTTCTTCCTGTTCCCGGTAGAACTCTTGTAATATTGCAAATGTTTCTGCAGATAAATGAGGCACATCTTCATCAGATTCCATTATAAATTAATCTTCATTTATCATTTAAAATTATCCTTAAATTCAATTAATAACTGGTTTTGTAGTAACGCGGTTTAAAAGTTTTCTTTTTAGTTAATAAACAGCTAGGTTATGTGTGATCACAGACGACCTACACCCTAGACAAACCGCTTTACAGGGTTAGGAAAAAGTAAAGCAAGGAGTGTAACAAATGGGTCGATTCTGTGCAATCAACCTGTATGTATTGTAATAAAAATTGCTTGTTCTCAGGTGGTTCTCAGACTTCCGTCAATCTTAGGGTACGTTTATAGTAATAATGAAAGAGCAATAAAGTCATGCATAGAGCACTGAAGTAAAGCAAAAAGCATGCCCGGCCATACTGAAAAACACGACCAGTGATGAACGCTAAGGGTACGTTTATAGTAATAAAGCATTTGATAAAGCAGTAAAGTAATCTTTTCGTAAAGCAAGTAGTAGAGGAATGATGATAAAGCAAACCAATGTATTTCAAATACGAGCGCGCATAGTGATGCAGCACGATCAATATGATGCATTTTCATAAAGCAAATCGGTTTGCTTTATGGTTTGCTTTATCATGACTCTGATCACTGTGCGGAGGTCTCTGATTGGTCGGCCGGCAGCACGCGGTTGCAATTCTTCGGATTTTTAGTTAAATTTACTTAGCTAATAATTTAAAATAAACTATTGTCCTTATAATAATTATATCGTACTACAAATTTAAATTTGAATACGTTCGGGGCATAGAAAATTTTGTATCTCTTATTTATTTCCAATCCCCTAACCTATTCTGATAAAATAGCATTTAAAGTACGAGAGTAATTACATAGAAATAATTATTTTCAATGCACTACCCTAATTAATACTAAATTATATAATTGCTTTTACATTTATCACGGAATATTTTTAGCGTTCATCACTGGTCGTGTTTTTCAGTATGGCCGGGCATGCTTTGCTTTATTGCTTTACTTCATTGCTCTATGCATGACTTTATTGCTCTTTCATTATTACTATAAACGTACCCTAACAATATTCCGTGATAAATGTATAAGCAATTACATATATAATTTAGTATTAATTGGGGTAGTGCATTGAAAATAATTATTTTTATGTACATAATTATACTCTCGTACTTTAAATTCTATTCTATTAGAATAGGTTAGGGGATTGGAAATAAATGAGAGATATAAAATTTTCTACGCCCCGAACATATTCAAATTTTAAATTTGAGGTACGATATAATTATTATAAGGATAATAGTTTATTTTAAATTATTAACTAAGTAAATTTAACTAAAAATCCGATGAATTGCAACTTCGTGCTTGCGGCCGACCAATCAGAGACCTCCCCACAGTGAAAAAGCAAACCGATTTGCTTTATGAAAATGCATCGTTGATCGTATTGCATCACTATGCCCGGTCCTATTTAAAATACATTGGCTTGCTTTTTCATCATTGCTCTACTACCTGCTTTACGAAAAGATTACTTTACTGGTTTATCAAATGCTTTATTACTATAAACGTACCTTTAGGCGCGGCGCACACGGAGCTACTCAAAAGAAACTAATCACTGACCCAAATCACACAAATCAGTCCGCGACATGTATATTTATTAAATGGGACACTACACACTACAGACGCAGCTACTTGTTACGTTAGTAATCAGTTTCAAGCGACTAAACTGCCGAGTCACTTTGGGTTCAGTTACCAGTTTCTCGTGCTAATAATATTGTAACTGATTATAACTTTCTTTAGACATATGATAGAAGAAAACAAATTCAGCATCTGAAAGTTGGAGTTCTTTTGCAGCAAGGAATAATTGTTGGTTGACATTGTTTCCTAGGTATGGAGATGAATCCAAAATATTTTTCTTATTCTCTTTCTTCTGTAGTGTAATGTGTAATGTAGTAATATAGTATCATAGCGTCATGAATGGAATCATCACTCGAATCCATGATAGCCATCGACGATTTCGATAAGGTTTCACTCTCCATGATCACACAGAAGAAATGCCGATTTGTATCACTTTTGAGTAGCTTTTGTGTGTTGTGTGTGTGGTACCGCATCAGTAATAAAAGTTACTAATAATCGGTTAGTAATTTTAAGATAGAGCGCACACGGAGCTACTCCAAAGAAACTAAACTGGTTTGTGATTCAAATTACTAACCGATTAGTAACTTATTACTGATGCGGTACCGCACACACAAGCTACTAAAAAGTGATACAAATGCATATTTCTTCTGTGTGATCATGTAGAGTGGAACCTTATCGAAATCGTCTGTGGCTATTATGGATTCGAATAATGATTTCATTGATGATGATATGATACTATAATACTACAGTACACTATAGAAGAAAGAGAATAAGAAAAATATTTTGGATTCATCCAGACCTTGAAAAAAATGTCAACCAGCGATTATTCCTTGCTGCAAAAAACTTCAAGTTTCAGGTGCTGAATTTGTTTGCTTTTATCATATGTCTAAGGAAAGTTATAATCAGTTACAATATGATTGGCACGAGAAACTGGTAACTGAACCCGAAAGTGACTCGGCAGTTGAGTCACTTGGAACTGATTACTAACGCGTTACTAACTAGTTAGTAACAAGTAGCTCCGTCTGTAGTGTCCCATTTAAATACACATGCCGCGGACTGATTTGTCATTTGAGTCAGTGATTAGTTTCTTTTGAGTAGCTCCGTGTGCACTCTGCCTTTGCCTTACATTATTGTTACCATCTTTTGTTACTAACTAGTTACTAACGCGTTAGTAATCAGTTTCAAGCGACTCAACTGCCGATTCACTTTTGGGTTCAGTTACCAGTTTCTTGTACCAATCGAGTGCCTTAAGGCCGTATGACACTTTCGAGTAGTATAAAATCTGCACGTTTTCTCGTAAGTTTTCTATGGTAAAAACTCGCGAGTTTCTTGCATTAATTAAGTTACACTTTTAAGAAATTTTTGGGTTGCTATAGAAAGTTTAAAAATATACCTAAAACAAAAAAAGAAACGGGAAACTCTTCGTTTGTACCTTAAATTCTTGCTAGCATTGGAAAAAAATATTATTTTAAGTAGTTTTTGATCTGCGTGGAGAACGCCGCTAAGCCAACGTTTTTTTGTAAAGAGCCCGTTTTACCTTAAAAAGTTATTTAAACAATATACAAATACAAACCCTACAACAAAATAATCCAATTATCGAATTATCTTATTTTTATATTTTTACTTTTACATACGATCATTATTATGGATATAGTTATGAGTATTATTATTCTGTGAGTAAGTAATTTTTTATTATACAGGGTGTCCCATACTATGTGGGACCCACTTCTAGAATGGGTAGTAGATGTCAAGAGAATAAGAAAAGTTCATATAAACTTATGTCCAATTTCGCCTCATAAAGGAGCTACAGCTCTTTAAAAGTATTGTTAAAAAGTAGGTTTTTGCTCGTTTATTTCAAAACAAATTGGGGTAGAGATTTGAAATTTGGTGTGAATCATAATACACCTAGGATACATTTTTGTGAATTTTTTCAAATTTTTTGCTATTTTTGAAAGGGTAGATTCGGGGAGAGTTGAGGTTAAAAATTCTCATAACTTTTTTATAGTTATCTTTTACAACATTTTTTCTCCAAATTAATGTTCCCCATTTCATTCTTAACAAAAAAGATCTTATTTAAAGTCGGTAGAATGCACCGTTTTCGAAGAATATGCATTTTATTATTTTATTGATGGTCAACACAATTTAAATTTAAAAAAATCATGTTAGCCATGGATTATTTTACTTTTTTATATTACCAAAGACTACTATGTTTTCTGTTGTTATACATAGACCGGACACGCTTGACATTTAGAAAAAATAGGTGTTTTCTATTTCCCACTTTTACCTGCTAATAAGCTAACTTTTGACATATAACTTATACCATTCAATCTATTAATAACCGAAGTTATCTTAATCCATCGCATTAGTTATTTGTTGTATCTAGTAATTTGTAAAATAAAGAAAAACAAAGCTATTTTAAAATAGACACCAGCGCCCCCAACGTGTATCAGCGTAAACTACGGCGGCCATTAAAAGTATCAACGCTTTCACCTCGGTTATTTTCTTAATTTTTGATGTTCTCTGATCAAATGAAAATCGAATTTGACAAGTTTTTATGAGTATTACAGGTTATGTGATCCAATTTCAAATTTACCGCCAAAACGGACACTTTTAAAATGGCCGCCAGTGGTATTATATACCAAATATCAAATCTATTAACCCCTTGACATACAATGACGAGTTAGACTCGTCATTTATTTCCTGTGCCACTGCATATTTTGACGAGTCTAACTCGTCAAGAGCAAATTTCGGCGGATGCGGCGCAGTTTGTACTTATATTACTAAGCTTTCCCATAATTGTTCAGGTAAGCGAAATAAAATAGTATTTTTCGGTCGCATCAAGTTTCATTTAATTTGTATGTCAAGGGGTTAATTTGTACTTCAATTTGTTTTGAAATTAACAGAAAAAAAACTAATAATTAGTGACAGCAGCTGACACTAAATATTTTTAAATATTTGTCGCCAAGATACGTTACGCGCGTGGAAACGCCCACACCCTACTACTACCCACCATAGAAGTGGGTCCCACATATTATGGGACACCCTGTATACATAATTAAAGATAAGTTATTGATTTATTTTGAAACTGAAAAATTTGCGCTTAAACAAGATATTAACGAAAATCAAATAGAAAATAAGAGCTTGTTACGTTACTTTTTCCTAACCCTGTAAATTGATTAATAAAAAGAACGTAATGCTTTTCACCAGATTTGTTTTTCTATGGCTTTTTTGACATAAACAGAATATAACCTAACCACACTTTTTAAGACTTTTTAAGGAAGTTGTACTTCGCTTTTAAATTAATATAAAATAATAAATATGAGTTTTCTTAATGAAAAAACTAATGCAGACTTACACAAGTGTATTAATGATCTCCCAGATGATGAACGTGTAAGTACTCATATTTTTGAAAAATTGAAATTGCATTCAATTATTATATTTTCTTAATAGTTAAATCGGTGGTCTATCAATACAGGACATAGTTTTTTGTGTTTTTATTTCAAAAATAAGTTACTTGAAACGGGTGACCCTCACTGGGTTGAATTTCGCATCATCGAAACATTACTGGATCGAAAAGTCGCTGCATCGAAAATTGCTGGACCGAAAATCGTTGGGTCGAAATATTACTGGATCGAATCACACTGCATCGAAAGGTTGTCCTTTCGAAACGTTGCTGGTTCGAAATATTGCTTCATCGAAATATCGCTGGACCGAAACATCACTGCACCGAAACATTGCTGGATCGAATATCGCTGCATCGAAAAAGGGTAGGGGCCACGCGGGAAGTGTCTCGCGGTAAATATAAAGCTCTACCTCACCTAAGAACAATAAGAAGAACTACAGACTAGTGACATTGATATTGAAGTGTTGAAAATATAATTTAAATAATAATACTAAATTTCATGCAGACACGCGGTAAAAAAGTTGACGCATGCAGCTGCCCTGCTTTCCCCCTCTATTTTTCGATGCAACGATATTCGATCGAGCAATATTTCGAACCAGCAAAGTTTCGAACGGGCAATATTTCGATCCAGCAATTTTCTGTGCAGCAACTTTTTGATCCAGTAATATTTCGATCAGACAATATTTCGATGCAGCAAATTTCGATCCAGCAACGTGTTCCCACTTGAAACATGGCCGTCCGCAGAATTTTTTTAGGGATTTTTTTGGACTAAAAAAAAAACAGCATTCAGGACTTATTTTGAACAAAATTTGGAATGCATGTTTTTTGAGATATGGAAATAAAATTTGCACCATATTTAAATTTATCCTTAGTTCTATAGTATCGTGTCATATAGATTACTATTTTCATGATATGGAAACTTCCTAATTGTTTTGTTTTATTTTGTCCTTAAAAGCCAAAAATCGTAGAACATTATACTTAACATAAGTTTCTTCATGGGGATCTTCGGTGTATTAAGAAATATAAAGCTATGATGATACAAATAAATTTACATAAATCTTATTTAACAATATTAAATTACATATTTACATCTATTAATTGCATCAACTTGCAACTCTTAGAAATTAGAGTATTAATAAAGATATTAATAATTTTCTTTAACATATTTACATAGACTTTCTTTAAATTTTTTAACATTATGAGCATTTTTAATTGTTTGACATCCTAGTGGTGTTATATTTATTTACATCAAAATTGTCCTTAATTCTCGTATTGTAATTGTGTATGTCAGTATTTACTCTTATCTTTTCCTGCGAATATAGTGGACCCGTTCCATTTTGTATAAGATAAATGAAAGACAAACTTTTATACAGGGTGACCCACTCATATGCCCATGGTCTATAGCTTCTTTGCTATAAAACATATCGACTTGCGGTTTTCACCAACATATAGATACATGCTTGCCCCACAATTTAAAAATATTTTCGATATATACAAGGTGTCCCATCATGGCCTACTGAACCAAAGTTATATTTTTTTAAATGGAACACCCAGTATATTATGACATTTTTGGATTCCTTATCAAAAAATAATTATAAAGTCTGAATTCTCAGCAAACATGAAATCTAACCTTACTGACAGTGGATCAAATCGGCGACGCTGAATTTTCCCACCGCTCGTTGGAAAGTTGTGGTATGGACTAGGGACTCCCACTCTGCTCTCGATCAGCATCACGCACCTAGAGAAATATAATGAAATGAACAGCTCTGCGTTCCGATGAGGAATGAGAAGCCCCGCCCATTTCTCAGTTAATTCTAAAATCCTAGGACATACGATAGTAATAGTGGATTCTCCGTTATCATTACATTCCGCTACCTTAACCAAGCATGTACCGCATTACTTAGTTCAATATACGTTCATGCGAAAGTTGCCGTGGTTAAATGTAAATGAGAGTGAGCGAAGCTATTTGCTTGTCTACACCATTCCTGTTTGCAAAAAAATTAAACTATACTGTATAAACTTTTATGGGTCTATCATCACTCGTTTTCCTGATATTTGCCATTTAAGCCAAAAAAAGATCAATTTTTGAAAAATCACTGCTCTAAAACAGATGAACATTTTGGCTTGAAATTTTGTCAAAAATTTTTGAACATCGACTAGTCTTCAACTATCATGTCAAAGGACCTTATCGTTTTCCTAGGTGTTTTTGGGCAAACATGAAAAATAAGTTAAACCTACAAAAATTAACTAAAATACCCCCAATATTAATTATATTTCCAATTTCTTCAATAAATATGAATTATAAATACATTTATGAGATTTTACATTATTTAAAAAAATATTTATTAACACGACAACAGCGGATTTTAAAATTCAAATTTTGACAAGTACTGTCAGATAAATTTTACCTTTCAAATGTACGTAAATACGTTGAAATTGAAAGCAAATGATAGTTAAAACTAATAGGGTGTTTTCCTTGTGGAACCTATGTTAATAATAGAATACAATCGCCAAAAGGATTAACCTGGTAGATACAAATGACCTTTATTATAAGGCACTTTAGAACAATGGTTACTGTTACAAACAAGAAGTAATGCCCGGGCTAACAAATTCGTACGCGCTTTACAAAGGTATCTGGCGACTGACTTACTGTGACTCACACTGGATTGAAATGGGTGTTATTGTCATGCGCACACATTGCTTGCGTTTGTACGTTTATTTATAAAAACAGCTAAAACCGGCACGTACACATAAAAAGAAATCCGGTACGCGCTCATGTAACATACTGGAATGAAACATTCTAGCAAAGGAGAAATAACTTGCCGAATGTTGTAAATAGTATGTTGCCTACTTGACAGGAGGTGCTTAGAAGTGCCAGAGGGTGTGTCCTACAAAAATAGAAGGAATTTACAAGCCCTTTGCCGCCACCGAGGTCCCTAATCGGTTCTACTTTTTACTAATAATTATTGTTCATTTAATTTGGACGTTTCGTTTGAGAGGTAATAATTTCAATGTTGCCTGATTGTGCAATAAAGTCTTACGATAACCTGAAAAAGATATTTTATTTTTAATTGACGCCGTAATATTACAAATCTTATTACAACTATTAAAACTATAGCCATTGAATTTACAGTAAAAGTTTCAGAGCTCCAGGAAACTGGAAGTAATTTTTTATCAAATATTTTAAAAATTGCAAAAAAACGACAACTGTGTAAAAATTGTTCAATTGTATAAAATATATTCTTAAATTATAAGTTTATTTGAATAAAATAAATACCTAAAAATTAATTTATAATCAAGTCATACCAAATATGTACTTAATTGTATAATTTTTATACTATTAAAGTCAATAAATCATAGTAAATAAATGGCATAGGCAACCAAACTACTTTGTTTGTTAGAAACACTGAGGAAAACATCAGCATCGTTGTCTAATTGTGCAAAAATTAATTAATTTCAATTGCGTTTTTTGGCGAAAGCGGTCTTCTAACAAGCGAAATATTTTACGCTATTGTATATTTATTTCTTATTTATATGTGGCATAAGTTTCATTCTTGTACAAAATGCTCGCAAAACCCGATAAAGTCCTTTAAGTTTGTGATATTTTTTTATCAGGGTGCCTTATAAAACGCAAATTGAACAGTTACACGAAATTTTCAAATCGAACACCCTGTATATTTTAACGTCAGTCGATGGCATTTTTTACAAGCTTTCTATTGATATAATGTTTGTATGGTCGCTTATCAATGGTTTAGGAGGTATTAATATCCAAACTGAGAAACAGTGAAAATAGTATAATTATTTTTTTGTAAGGAATCCAAAAATGTCATAATATACTGGGTGTTCCATTTAAAAAAATATAACTTTTGTTCAGTAGGCCATGATGGGACACCCTGTATATATCGAAAATATTTTCAAATTGTGGGGCATGCATGTATCTATATGTTGGTGAAAACCGCAAGTCGATATGTTTTATAGCAAAGAAGCTATAGACTGTGGGCATATGACTGGGTCACCCTGTATATTATCCTTTGATTGATATTCATAAAGTTTAACGTATTTAATATTTTAATATAATCCTCATGGCCCTATTCTGTAAGATTTGTAAGCTATTTATTTGGGCATTTGTTTAGGTAAATATAACAGTAGAGCAATAGTCTATGTGAGGGATAACTATTGATTTAAAAATTGTTATTAATGTGCTAGTGCTAATGTAGTTACTAATTCTACCCATCAGATATATTTTTTTGACATTTTGTTCTTTATACAGGTTGTTTCTGCGGCAATGAGACGACCCGCGTAGGCTACTAAAGGCAGCCGCGACGATCGTTCTAGCGCGCCCATTCTAAGCGCGCTACAAAATCAAAAAGTAAAAGCCACACGCGATAAAAAAATTTACTTAGATTTTAATAATTTTAAGGAAACAAATTTATTAATTACCAAATAATAACATCCTACATTTTACGTACGAGTAAATTTTAATTTAAAATCTCGTTTTATAATTGTCATTTAAAGGTTTATGATAAAGCTGTAATTTAATTGATTTTATTGGTATCGCAATTTTCTAGATTTGACATAAAACTGATTGAAATTAAATTAAAAATTGTGTGGATGTGCATTTACTTTAAATTAAGTTAACTTAAAGTTGTGATTTTAATAATGAGTAAAATAATTAAAATCAAAATACCAAAATCTAATAAAACCTATTCATAATTATTGTGATTACTTACACAATTATTAACTAAAAGTTATTCACAACACTTGAAATAAAATAAAATAAGTTTTTGTTCGTTATGAATCCTAATCAATATCGGAATTAAAACCAAAGAATCTAATTCTAATAAAATGTGTAGTTGGGGTTTTTATTTAGACAATCAATTATTGTGACGTTAAAAGTAAGTAAAGTAATGCAAAACACTTTCAAAACAATTAAATCAGTTTTTATTCGCAGCGCATATGGAACAGGTACAAAATTTACATTGCTGTTTCAAGCGGAATGAGACGGTCGCTATCGCGTTCACTCGCAACACGATTATTTATTATTGTAGACAAAATTTAACCACATTTTCAATTCTAAAGTTAAACTAGGTACATTTTGAAAATCAAATTCATTGATAATTTCTTATTAAAAACAATAAAACATTAAATTTCAGTCCGCAGCTTTATAATTAAGAAAGTTAAACTATTTTTTGAACAGAAAAAAATTACCGAGTGGCGAATTTCCGACGTCTACGCGCAGACAGGCATTTTCACATTTCAACTAAGCTTCACGGCTCAAGTCGTGTCACTCTTGTTAGTCGTTCATTATTGTTTATTGATAAAGCAAACGTTTTCTTTTTTCTTTACAATGAATCGTTATACGACATTAGAAAAAACTGATATGGTTTTGTGGTATGCTGCAGGAAACAGTGCACAACAAGTCTGTGATTTGTTTTCCGTTAAATATCCAGATAGATCTATTCCAAACAAAAATACTGCACTTAGATTGTATAAATTATTTAAAGATACTGGCTCAGTTTTTAAGATACCTCAGAATGATCCAAACATTCGTGGCCCTATTGTTTCTGATGAAAAAACTTTGTTGGTCTTAGCAGCAATTGAAAACGATTCTGATTTAGTCAATATTTCGTATTCATCAGTTCATCGTATTTTAAAAAAACATGGTTATAAATCTTTTAAGTATGGTACCTGTCAAGAACTAAAGGATCCTGAAGATAAACTTTGTAGAATGTTGTTTTGCGAAAATACTATGGAGAAGGCCAATTCTGAGGAAACTTTTCTGAAGAATATTTTGTTCACTGACGAATCGAAATTTCCACTTAAGAGAAAGCACAATCCTTCAGTTGTGAGATATTGGTCTGAACGTAATGAACATCGTGCTATTGTTGCGTCCAGTCAAAATCGGGCATCATTAAATGTTTGGGCTGGAATAATTGGGAACAAAATTATTGGTCCATTCTACATCGACGGGACTCTAAATGCCCAAAAATATCTTCAATTATTGAGAGATATTGTTATACCTGCAATTCAAGGACTGGCAGATGTAGATTTCAATCAAATTTATTTCCAACAGGATGGTTGTCCAGCTCACAACTCACTTAATGTGAGAAATTTTCTTGAGCAACAATTTCCTCATCGATGCATTGGAACATACACCGAACCACTGTCTTTGCCAGCTCGTTCACCAGATCTGTCCCCACTTGACTTCTTTTATTGGGGTTATTTATAAAATGAAATTTATCAAAGCGACCCGTTTACAAATTTACAACAACTTCTAGAACGAATAACCAACGTTTCAAATTCAATTTCTAAAGAAACATTAAACGAAGTTATTGGTTCGTTTTACGATAGGTTGGGGTACTGTCTGGCACAAAACGGCGGTGACTTTGAGAAATTTTTATAACTTCATTTATTTGTTTTCTTTAATTTTTTGGGTTTGCACTACCTCATCCAAAAGTTGACAAATGATGAATTGGGATGACATCACTGATTATTCCCTGCTAATTGAGTTTACTTAAAGTAACTCCATTGGTTATATCTGACTTGTCAACTAAAAAACAAAAACGCATTTCTATTGTTTTGTATTTCAAATTGGAATTTAGGCACAATAATCAATTTCTTGATTATTTGAATTTTTGTATCCACATCAATTTAAATAACATTAAAATAAATTCAGATAAAATTATTGGATGGCAGGTTTAAATGATTTTACGATTAAAAGCAAAATTTTTGTCTTAAAAAAACAGTTTAACTTTCTTAATTATGAAATTGCACACTGAAAATTTAATGTTTTATTGTTTTCAATAAAAAATTATTAATGAATTGGATATTCAAAAAGTAACTAGTTTCATTTTACAATTGAAAATGTGGTTAAATTTTGTCTACAATAATAAATAATCGTGTTGCGAGTGAACGCGATAGCGACCGTCTCATTCCGCTTGAAACAGCAATGTAAATTTTGTACCTGTTCCATGTGCGCTGCGAATAAAAACTGATTTAATTGTTTTGAAAGTGTTTTGCATTACTTTACTTACTTTTAACGTCACAATAATTGATTGTCTAAATAAAAACTCCAATTACACAATTAGATTCTTTGGTTTTAATTCCGATATTGATTAGGATTGTAATTCATAACGAACAAGAACTTATATTATTTTATTTCAAGTGTTCAAGTTACTTTTAGTTTTTAAAAATAATTGTGTCAGTAATCACAATAATTATGAATAGGTTTTATTAGATTTTGGTATTTTGATTTTAATTATTTTACTCATTATTAAAATCACAACTTTAAGTTAACTTAATTTAAAGTAAATGCACATCCAAACAATTTTTAATTTAATTTCAATCAGTTTTATGTCAAATTTAGAAAGATGCGATACCAATAAAATCAATTTAATTACAGCTTTATCATAAACCTTTAAATGACAATTATAAAACGAGATTTTAAATTAAAATTTACACGTTTTTAAAATTTAGGATGTTATTATTTGTTAATTAATAAATTTGTATCCTTAAAATTATTAAAATCTAAGTAATTTTTTTTATCGCGTGTGGTTTTTATTATGTAATTTTGTAGCGCGCTTAGAATGGGCGCTCTAGAACGATCGTCGCGGCTGCCTTAGTAGCCTACGCGGGTCGTCTCATTGCCGCAGAAACAACCTGTATATTGAATATGGTCTTCAAATTTTAATTTATCATAAATAACGAATATCTTTTATAATGAAATCTCTTGTTAAAAACTTGAAATAATTTAAGGTATTAAGAGGGTGTCCTGAATTACAACCTTAAAAAAATCGTTTTTTTTATTGCTTAAATAAATAAATAAATTAACTAAGAATATGTTTACAAAGTAACAGAGGCCAGTTCTTAATATTTCCAAAAATATAAAGCCGAAGGATAATGAGCGATCGTCCAGTTGTGCGAGTGCTTGACACTTTGAAGTGCGTTTTGTCCAGTTTTTATTTTTACGATTTTTCTAAATTTGCGGGCGTGATTCCTAAAAAACTAAACGACTTATTTAATTGAACCAAAGTTTTTTTTCTTCAGTATTGAATTCTCTTCTAAGCGATTTAAAAAAGTTTATTCAAATTATTGTTATAGCACCTTAAAGTTTATGTTTTTATTATTTTATACACATTTTTTTTAAACCCGCCAAAAATTTTTTATTTCACATTTTTTTCTGATTTTTGTTAGTTCACCCAGAAGAAAAAAACTTAATAATTAAAATCCTTTTTTTTTATTGTGTCAGTTAAGAATTACGGGGTGTATCTTTCCTGCAGATAGAAGACTACAACGAAAAGACGCTCATGAAATAGGCTTAGAAATGTGACCTAAAATTTTTTTTTTAACTTTAAATATTTTTTTTTGTATTTTTTAAATGTATATAAAACCGTACATGAAAATTCAACAACTTCATTTCTTTCTTTCGCTTCTAAAAAAAATCATGAATAACATCTATTTTAGAACGTTGCAATTCAGGACACCCCCTTAAGTATTAATTAAGTTATAGATCTTTGACTTAAAAACTTTTTTTAGGCCATGTTAAATTGTTGGGCTAACAGTGATTCTGAAGACTCTGAAGTAAGTATATTAATATATAAATTATGTTTTTAAAGCTGACATAATTTATTTAGGACGAAGATGATGATGATGATGAGATTGAAGACTTGGATGCAAACAAACAGAATACTTACGAAGATTTAAATGATGTAAACTGTGATCTAAACTTTATGCAAGATGACAATACAGTCGACAGTTTGTTCTTGGGGGAGAGTGGTTCTGTTGATCCTGAGGCAATTTTTCCATTTTTACCAGAAGAAGATGTTTTAATAATTCAAAAATGTACAGACCCTGATTTAAGTAGGTTGATGCTTTTAAATCGTGCTAAAAAAGTGCACCTTAAAACATTATGTAGTAAATACTACAAGCTACTATTTGAGTGTAAAAGACATTTGAGTATTGAAATGGGAAAATTGGACCACTTAACTCTAATCAATGTAAATTGTTCTTTAAAGACATTTGCTTATCCATATTTTCGTGATGCAGACAAGTATCATCCTCCACCAAATAGTGATACTCTTAAAAAAATTGAAAATAAGGAAGTAAACTGTAATTATTTATCAAAAAAAGTTTGGAGTATTGTTACTCAAAGAAAACTTAAAGCTGTTATTGAGCTACAAATTTTCAACCATCACAAAGAAAAAATTGCAATTGAAATTGCCAGCTGTGATAGAAATAAGGATAAAGAAAAGTTTTCTGAATTAAGCGAACATTTAAAAAAACTTACCAAGTCTAAAGATCATATGGAATTCCCACCTCCTTGGGGTGACAGCATTATTGATTGGAAAAATATCTCAACTATTTTATACAAAGGTATGTTTTTTTGTTTTACTCAGTCTAATTTTTTTATAATGGTTAATCTATTTGTGCAAAGATTTAGAAATTCATTTTTACATTGACTAAATATGCTGTATTTAGGCCAATCAAAAAAATCAAGAAAGTTGTTCAGAGAAATAAAATAGTTTTTCTAATATACAAGGTGATTCAGACCACCCGTCCCACCCATTTATCTTGAAAATACATTATCATACATGAGTGAATCTAAAGAATCCATTGGTGAATTTATTATTTACTGGAACAATCCAGAACTATCCGGAACCGAAAGTAACTTTGATTTTTTAAATGGCAACGTAGGTCGAGTTTGATATTGTTTGACAGGTCTTTTAAAAAGAAAATATTTTTTAATTAATTTTAATATTTAGAATTTTATACAGGATGATGATAAAGTTCGCAAAAAAATTCATATCTTCCATATTTATTTTCTTTTGAGAAAATCGCTTGAACAGGTCAATTTCAGTTTTGAAAATATTTTGGTTTATAACAAATATTGATGACGTCACTGTTGACTTCGTAATGATGTCAAAATTGATTTTTTACATCTGTTATTTGTTACAATTTTTTCTTTATGGGGTAAACCAAACAATTTTAAGGGAACTTCCTAAAAATTTGTGTGCTTGTGATTATTTTAGAATATAAAGGTGCCCACACACCAATACTGTTACAATAACATGTTGATAGCAAAAATGTTATCAACATTTAGTTATTTTTTATTTATTTATTTTTAAAAATATACATTTCAAAACTAAAAGTAGATAGCTTGTGGACAAATAACAAAAAAAAAATATTATTAAACATATGTAAATAAATGTTACTATCTGCATTTCAGAAACAATGTCTATAATTTAATATTACGGGACTAGTAACGTTTATTTTCATAGGTTCTACCTAGTTATTGAGCCAAAAAACAGTCTTTTTTAAAGTAATTTTTTTTTGGAGAAACTGTCCATTTTTCTACAAACATGTAAAATGCCATTTTTGATGAGTGTCAAACGTTAAAAACGTCAATTTTTTTGACAAGTTTAGAAAGTAGCAGCAGTGTAGGAAGTAAATTACTTTCTGTACTAGTGCATAAAGTACACAACGCTCGTTCCACAAACTTTCATACGTATGGCATAAACATGAATTTTTAACACTTACATCATAAATAACTTATATAAATGTTTGTCCAAAACTCAACTGTAACCGAGATACAGGGTATTGAAATTTCATTTTATTTTTACTTTTTATTTATTTTCTCTGGATCAACTGAATCAAAATTAATAAAATTTAGAAGATAATGTTTGAAAAGCGTATTTTTCACTAGTAAAAATTAAATTTTGGGCATTTGTATTCAAAAATTTAACAAAAATGCTGCTTATTTCCCTTCAAATTGAATTTAGTTTTCATATAGAATTTTTGTTTTTCATGTACAGTCTATGATAGGGGCGTACTTTTGGTAAAGTTATAAAAAAATGTGTTTAAATTAAATTTTGAAAATACTACTAAGAATAAAATGAAAAAATGCAAAAATATACCTGAAAATCTTAGATTTTTCATTGAGGTTTTAATGAATACCATAGCCTTGACAAGTTTAATAAATATTTTAATGGAAAGGTATTGTGGATAAGCAATCACGGAAACAAAAAAAAATCAAATCTACTTAGTAATATCATCAAAAATAGCTTCCGGCTGCCCCTTAAGCTTTCATTTTAGGCATTTTTTCCAAAGTAGCACAAAAAATATAACATGTTTTATCAATTTATATGGACTAAGCTTTTTGTTTTTCCTTTAAAATTGTTTGGCATACGGCATACCCCACATAGACTAAACAAATGAGCTGCAAGACTTTTGAATACATCAATAAAAGAAATATTAAAAAACTTGGGTGGATCACAAAAATTGCCAGTATCAAACACTTTTCAAAATCAACTTATTGAAACAAAATTATGAAACACCCTGTATAAATAATACTCCTACTACTTAAATACATCAACCAAAAATTTGTTTCAACGTGGTTTCAACCTGTAATCAAATTTTCATATGCAGAGTGATTTAGACTACACATCCCAACCATTAATCTCAGGAATGCGTTAAACCTAAAGAACCGATTGTTGATCTTACAATTTTTCGATTTTTTAAATGGCAACATAGATTGAGTTTTGTTTGGTAGGTCTTTTAAAAAGAAACAAGTTCGTCAATAGATTCTTTAGGTTCACTTTAGTAATAAATTTTTTTATTTCAGTCTTGGGATGAGTGATCTGAATCACCCTTACATGTTTGTACCAAAAAATTAAAATTCTGTCTTTTTGTTATTTTTATATTGGCAGAATTCATCATATTTAACTATCTTTTTAAATTATTTAAAAAACCCACAAAATACTGTTTATTGTTTAAGATGAAGAATATGAAAAAACATGTCGGGCCTTTTGGAATATATATCTGCATCCGGAAATATATAAGGGGCCATTTACGGCTTCAGAAAGTGAAAAAATAGAGGAATTAGCTGAAAAATACAATTACCAAAATTGGGAGGCCATATTACCTGAGTTAGAGCATAATAGAAGTCCATATCTCATTTGTACTCACTATTTTAGTAAGCTTAGAAAAGCCACTTTCCTTGAACCGTTTAGTTTTAAAGAGGATCAATTACTGATTGAATTAGTCGAAAGTGCACGAGTTGGTGGTACTATTCCATGGACAAATATTCAATATCATTTACATCCAAGGACGAAATCACAGATATATTATAGATATAAGCAGTTAACAGAGAGTGATCGTATTACAAAGGGTCAGTTTACACTTAATGAAGATGTATTAATTCAATGCCTTGTAAAGAAATTTGGAGAGAATTGGAGTAAGATATCAAGCGAAATGCCAAATAGAACACGAAGTCAAATAATACAAAGGTATAAATATTATTTGAAACCTAATATCAATTTGGAGTTGGGAAATTGGACAATAGAAGAAGATAAACTCATACTTGCTCATGTTAAAGTACATGGAGCTAAAAACTGGAAATTTCTCGAAAAAGATTCAAACAGAGGTGTTGGTCATTTTCGACATAGGTACCAAACTATTAAAAAGTATTTAAGCAAAAATCCAGATATAAGCTTGGATGATCTACCTCGGCGATCATGGAGATTAGTATCAGGAAGATTAGTAAGAGAAAAATCAAATAAACTAGCTGAAACATACATTTTAAACAAAACTCTACCCCCCATAGAACCCCCTAACTCAGATGTTTGTTTGAATGGAAGACGTCCACGACAATCAGTAGATGAAGATTTGGTAAATTTCTTTAGAACAACAGCTCGTCTAAGAAAATCTCCCAATCTAAGGACTGTCTTTGAACATAATATAAATAACTGTGTAAAAACTATAAACCAATTTTTTAAAATATTGGGCTTTCAGTTGACAATTCCTTCAGATGATGAATTAAAAAAATTTCCTTTAGATATGTATGATATAGAAATACTAAAAATTTTACGTCAAAAAAACGTTATCACATATAACACAAGTGATCATCGATTTGATATACCCGGACCAAGTTTATTAGAAATTGAATACGATTTACCACCCAATGTAAATACCATTCAAGCATTGCGATGCCTTATATTACAATATCATAGTTTCGTTCCTACTTTACCTATTTCATTGCGTAATTTCGAATCTGATGTTAGACCTGATTTAGGAACATTTGAAAAACGCTTTATTGCAATGTTTAGATGGCCTTCATTAATGTCAATAATTGGTCCTTCTGAAAACTTAATTGAGAAACCTCCTGAAATTACTAAAAAGGTTTATGGCAAACGAGGAAGGCCTGCAAAGAATTTATCGAAGGTTTTAAAAATGAACGCGGCTCGAAGATCCTATCCAGGTATTTTTTTTTGTGAAATAAACATAGGGTAAATGCAGATATCAGATAATACATCTTATTTGTGGAGGTAACAATAATTAAAAATCCTTTACATTTTTTGATATTATTTCAGTACTTCAGGCAATCATGCAAGTTGCTTCTTTCTCTCTCAAGATCATACAAATCATTACAAAACATCAAATAGTTCACGCTATGTAGCCTGTTAATGAATTGATCAATCCTGATAAATTACACACATATACAGGGTGTCCCACTTTTTTTCCCGCAAAAATTTTTTTAGGTAGTAAATGTCATTCTGAACAAAAATTTTGCTATGAACTATTATGTTAAATTATTGAATAATCCATTATATAGTTCAAAAATTGAACAAGATGCTCGTAGATGATTTGGAACGAATCGTAAATAAGTAAAACAACTTGATGATTCCTATGCTCCAACTTTATTATACGGTTAGATAACCATGTGTTGACCACTACAAGGGTTACATAACCATCCTTAACGCTACATGTTTCGATGCCAACTGCATCATCATCAGGCGCTACAAAACTTAAATGACTAACTTGTACATTAAATCGATTAAAATACTTACAACAAATTATAAAAGGTCACAGCAAATAAAGATAATTGTAAACAGGTCGTTATCATCACAGCGAATATCACAGAAAGTTGTCGTTATATCACGAACATCACAAAAATAAGTACTGCATAGGACAATCTCAGTTTAAAATCTTGAAATTTAAAATATAAAATCTAGGATAAAATTTGTTGTTTGTGACTAGATAAAAATTTTTTGGTTAAAACGACAATAGTGACTAGTTATCTGTGACTTAGGAGTATCGAAGTAGGAATCTAAAAATAGTATAAGTAAGTATACGTTAAGATTAAAAGACGGTAAATTCATTTAACAAGGTCAAAAATAGATTAAGCGACTCACCAATTATTGTGAAAATTTTATGAGTATAAAGGTTACCCGAAACAAAAATATTGTCCTCTGCCGTTATTTTACTTATTTTCATTATATAGTTATTTGTTTTAATAAATTTATTATAAATAAATAAAGGTGTATCTGTATACAAATAACGTTTTTATAAATTAACAAGCTAGTGCACTTTCGAATTAAGACTAATTCATCATCAGGCAAAAAAGTTTAATTCGAAAGTGCACTAGCTTGTTAATTTATAAAAACGTTATTTGTATACAGTATTAAGACTAATTCATCATCAGGCAAAAAAGTTTAATTCGAAAGTGCACTAGCTTGTTAATTTATAAAAACGTTATTTGTATACAGATACACCTTTATTTATTTATAATAAAATATTATGTTTTTCGACTCCTTAAAAAGTTACAGCAATTTTAAAATTGATAAATTTTCATGGTTTTTGTGGAACACCTTGTATAATATTCTTTCTTATTATATTTTTTTTATTTAAATCAATTATTATTTGGATTTTTTTTGCCAAATTGGTTTTTTTGAACATTAGTGGCTGTATTTAAAATAAGCGAACGACGAGATTAAATTTCCCTCAGTAAAATTTAGCATCTTATTGGCTTATACATAGATATACAAAATCCAAAGCATACTTGATTTAAATAAAAAAATTAAAATAAAATGAAATGAAATTTATACATGGTTTCCCACAAAAATCTTTAAATTTTTGAAATTTTAAAATTGCTGTAATTTTTTAAGGAGTAGAGAAAACAATAGTTCTTACGAAAATTTTTGTTCAGAATGACATTTACTTTCTAAAAAAAATTTTTGCTTGAAAAAAAGTGGGACACCCTGTATTTGGAATTTTTTCATGGTTTTTACAGCAGTATTTTTAGACAAACTTTAGTGGTATAAAACTATCTAAAATATTAAAAAAAATTATAATTGGATTAAGCCGACCTGTATAATATTGTGTTCCAAATGTATGTGTGTAATTTCATCACAATTAGTCAATTCATTAATATGCTACAGAGCTTGAACTATTAGATGTTTTGCACTGATTTGTATGAGCACAATATTGTAAGATGCAATTGGCATGTTTCTTCTTCAGAATTAAAAAACTTTTTGCAAAAGTTTTAACACTTACATGCATTCATTTTAATCGTGATTTTAAAGATTTGAAATTAATCAGTATCTAGCGATTTGATTAGTTTTTTTCCGCAATAGAGTTTAGACAGTGAGGCCTATTAACTTTTGCATTCCACAAATAAGAACGTAGGTTGCTGCAATTTTTAATGCTAATGAGGTAGATGCTCAAAAAATGCAAAAAATTTTTGGGAATGTTTTCCATTGTGATGGTCAAAAAAAATCAAAATTTATTCAAAAATCATATTTTAGTCCGGGAGCCAATATTAGAATAAAAGTTTATTAAACAGAACCATTACAAACCCCCCGAAATTTTAATTTGTAGGACATCTACATCGCAAAAATTGATTCACTAGACAATTTCGCTGCCTAGCAGTTTTAAAATTTTCTGAAGAAAATGCTTGAAAAATCCACAATTTTAACCCTTTGCGGTTCAATAAAATTTCACAGTTGCTCCAGTAGGTCTGAATTAATTTTCGAAAAAAATATACATATTTTTTATATTTTATTTACAGTTTTTTTCATTATTATTTTAAATAATTAAAAAATAAAATTAATTATTATTAATAATTTTAATGATAATTAACTCGAAAAATATTTTGTCGGATATAATCCGACATAGGACCGGAAAGGGTTAAATCATCTTGCAACAACTGGCATTTATTTTAAATTACTTAAAGAGAAAAAAATCCCAACCGAAACTAATCGCCATACATTTTGGAGAAATACAGTCGTTACAGATTAGGCTAAAGTTCATATTTTGACGATGTGTGATTTTGCCACTTTCTTGACCATTTTTATAATTATTTTGGGCCGTCTGGCAACTTGATAATTTCATAAATTTTCGTCTATAATACGAGGTAATGTGATCGCTATACAATTTAGATGGCTAAAAAACTGTCCGTTTTAGTCTGAAATATTGATGCTTTTGTATATGTCACTTCCAAACTCAAACAGCTCTAGAGTCATTTTTACCCAGCTAAAATGTTTAGCGACTATTTTCCGTTTGTTTTTTTCGTTAAAGTAATTTAAACCAAATGCCAAATGGTGCAAGATGATTTAAAATTGTAGATTTTCCAAACAATTTCTTTGGAAGATTTTGCAACCACAAGCCAGCAAATTTGTCTGGCGAATCAATTTTTCCGATGTACATGTTCTACAAATTAACATTTTTGCAAATTCTTATGGTTCTGTTTAATACAGTTTTTTTCTATTACTGGGGCTCTATTTAGTAATAAGTTTTTAATTTCTCTCAAAATGAAAATAATTAGCAGCTATCTCGCTAATTTCACAAAAAAGTATCTTGCAACTCTACAAAAATAATCCGTAGTTTAAAAAAACTAAAATATTTTTTTTTAGTTATTGTAACTCAACCTAGTCACCTAAATATAGATTTACCATCCCATCTTCAACCAGAACCACAAGATTTAATTGTGCGAAATACTATCTTAACAGAAGGTAAAAAAATTACTTACATTTCTTATATTTTTTATAAACATTTATATTTCTTATAGAACTGGAAGAGATTGTAGATGATCCAGAGCCTGTTAATGAAAGTGTAGTCAATGCTAAAATTACCAGTATTAACGATGTTGCACAAACTATTGCAAAATTATCTCCAAAGAAGAATCACAAATATATAATTAAAATAGGAGAAAGTACACTGCAAAAATTACTTAAGAGAAAAGTGAATATAAGTGATGATAATACTAGTGAAAATGTAAAACTTGAAAATACACGGATAGAAACTAATGATGATCAAAGACCTGGAACTTCAAAAATAAAAAAAGTAAAATTTTAGATAGAAATAAATATTTTTTGGAAACTTTTGCTTATATTAAGTTCCTCTTCTAACTTTGAAATTGTTTTAAAATGTGGCAAAAGGATAAGGAATTAACAATTCAACTTTTAACAATTGTAGAAATGATTATTTATTTTTTTAGACGCAATAGAACATACATAAAAAGGTTGTATAGTGTTAAAAAATCAGTACTCAAAAAAATTCTAAAAATATACATATTATAACAAAATTAACAATTAGTTGGTGATCACAGAAGTGCAAGTCTACACCAAGTGAAATAATAAATGAAGTAAGCATACAAAAATTATGTTAATATTTAACCACATATTTAAAACACCTTAATTAAACCTTAATCAAACAGTACTCAGTGTTATTTTACATTAATTTGATCATGAACATTTCAAATTATTTGCTCAGAAAATTAAAATAAAACTGCTTACTCATTCAATAATTTTATTTGCAATAAACAATCTCAAATATTCAATCAAAAAATTTGTGTTTCAAAAAATTTAGAAAATTACTATTTTATAAATACTACCTTACATAACCATACTATTAATGAATAAGTACACACTCACAAATATTTTCAAAAAGATCTATCTTTTCTTCCGACAAAATATTGGATTGTTACAAATTATTTCAATTTAGTGGTGGTGGTAATCATGGCACAACCTGCTGTAAATACCGACCATAACAATAAAGTTGCCTCTAGCTGGCTTGCTACATATCTAATGGCATCCAAAATTTGTTTCCAAACGGGATGAACTAATTGTTTGTTTGAAGTTGGAAGTAAATTCCTAGCCTTTAAGTAATCCACTAGAGCTGGAGAGTCTTTACTTAAAGGAGTAAAGTAATCACCAAGCCTTTCACGTTTCCACCATGTTTGTTTGTCCCTAAAGTAAATGTGTTAGATAATTGTAGATTGCTTTTTATTTCTTTTATTTTACCGTTGAGCCCATTGTGTGTACTTGTAGTTGTATAAAGATGCCCTGATGTATTTTGGCGGTTTTTCAGTTAGGGATGATTGATGAAGTAGACTTATTACTTCTGGCCTTCCTTCTAATAATCTATGTGTAAGAGATAACAACCATGATTCCTTATCATATTTACTTGGTGCTGCAAACCACATTTGCCAATCTAAACGAGGTGAGTATGGGGCTATAAATTAAAAAATACATTACAAATACAAAGATTAGTTCTTATTAAAACTATTTGACTCAATTATTAAAGCAATTTAAATTTTGTAAACCCTACCAACAAATGGTAACGAATGATTAACATTTCCTGGCTTGTACAAAAACTGATACTCTTCCCAAGGACCTTCAATATTATTTGCGCCTTCAAGAACAATTTCTCGGCGTCCATTTACTCCAGACATTTCTTTAAATAAACCATATTCGTTTATAGCATGTAATTTATGCAATCTATTAAAAATAGTTCTGTAGACTGGTTCAATAGTCGAATTTGTAGATTTATGCAAGGTTCGTAAAGGAACCTAGAGAAAAATTGATTAAATTAAGCTTTCATAACTTATAGTAACACTTACTGTACTTCCTGCAAAAAGTACCAATGCTAACAATCCGTAAAACATTGTTCGCAAATAAGCAAAAACTTTGGAAGACAATCCATTGCCACTGTAAACGGCAGATATTAAAACTTTTACAATAGTCAGTAATAAAGATACAACTCCAACATAAGTGGCCACTAAAAGCCCTTGTTTTAAGGCCGTATCATATTGCTCTTTAGTAAACGCTAAAATAGTAATAATTTTAACATAGAAATAAATTTTTATGTGGAATTTACTTACATATTTTTGAATCGAGTAGTTTGCCATTATATTTAAGTCCAAATAATACAAATATTTGATAAAACAGTGCTGCATAAATAGCCAGATTTAAAACATTTGATAATATTTTTATCATTAAACTTGGTTGTTTGCGTGCAGTTCTTCCAAAAAAGAATTCATCATCAAGGAGAGATACAAGTAAAGCGACTAATAATAAGTTCACAAAGTTGAAATTTCCAGTCAAAACAATGCAAATTTGAAGAATCATCTGCAAATAAAATCAATTTATAAAAAACTTTGGAGTAGTTCATATTGTTTTGAAATTTCGAAATCCTACTTAACAGTAAAATACAGAGGGTTGCACAAAAAACGGCCAACGATGTAGCTTCGTTATTTCTTATCCGATTTTAATAAGTGATATGTCAAATTAAATGGTTTGAAGAATACTACTATCAGATAATAAAACATCAGAGAAGGAGGAGGCAAGTTTTCTTTTTCAAATGGCAACATACTTTTTTCGATTGAAAAATATCATTAACAAAAATAATCTAAACCAATTATACCAATAATTTTTTTAATTTAATTCAATTGTTTTTTTTTGTTTTTGAGTTTTATTTTTTTAAGTTTTGTTTTTTAATTTATTAATTATCTATAAAAAGACGCTTCAAGTTGTAGTGGTCATCCAATTTTATAATTAACTAAAAAGAGTTACTATTAAGAATTTTTCGTCCAAAATACTCTATATTTTGTACAGTAGTTTTCCTGATTTCAACAACATTGGACAACAAATGTACCACAGTTTAAGGTGTTTTTTTTATTGATCACCTGGTATGTTTCCAAAAATAATATAGGTATAAGTGACTTGCAATAATAAAATCAAAGTCACAACAGTTTTATGTAAAATATTTACATTTTTTTTTGTATAAAAAGTAAACCTAAGTATTACCTGAAAAACGAAGGCAGTTATACGAACGGTTCTGATAGGCACGAAGAAAAGAAATGGCAAAGCAATTTCACAAACATTTGCAAAAACAGCTGATAATTTTAAAATCCATGTAGGTAGATGATGTGCGTACCATGAAAGAGGTGTAGGGAGAACCATCGACTCAAAATGATAGGTTAAAGCTTGAAATAAAGTACACATAACATAAAATTCAGATAGCTACAAGTAATTTAAAATATACAGAATAGTGAAAAAGTTGCGTACACGCTCCACGTTATTTGTTTGGAAGCAACTGTTAAACAAGGATAAAATAATTTAAAAAATATTTGGATGGAAATTCCGAAGGTATTTTTTAAAGAAATAAACTTAGTAACATTGTGCCAAAGTAGACTTTGAAGATACCATTACCTTTTAATATTGAATTAAAATTATTGGTAATTTATGATTACAATCTAATAAAGGTGATAAAGTTGAAATTAACATGACATTTAGTCAAAATACAAACCACTTTATTAGTAATTTTTCATTAAAACAAATAGATGCTCCAAGTTAATTTTATCGGATTAAAATTCAAGGAAACGATTTTTTACATTGTTGCTATGTCATTTTTGTCAATTACAAAATTTTAAAACGCAAATATCTTTACATTTTCAACATAAATTAATATTGTAGTGGAGCGTGTACGTGACTTTTTCAGCATCCTATATAAAGCAAAAAGTACTCGAATTAATTATAAACCATCTTCGGTACATTTAATAAATCAAAACTTGATTACAAAGTAATTTTAATAATAATATTTATTAACAAATATGCTATTCAATCAAATTCACCTCTTAGCTAAAAGAGGTTTAACTTCTTAAAGGATCTTTATTTGGAACAAATTTTAAGGAGTTAAGCATCTTTCTTTAGACATTTATCTGCAGTCATTATAAAAAAATAGAGGAAATTAAGTTAGTTACCAGTCAAATCCCACCATTTTGGACAACCACTGCTAAATTTCGTTAAACCAGTGGATAATAAATATCTAAACAGCAACCATCGCACTAACCAAAAGCTGATGTTATCAACTTGTTTGTATTTTGACCCTCGAATTTGTCCGGGCAATAAAGGGGCCACTAAAAGACATAAAAATCCAACTTCTAAAAGAAGGTCATCCCTGTAAAATAAGTACAGACACTTGATATATTCATGGTTTATGACTGTAACTGATATTAAGTTAGTAGTTCAAATTTCCACTTATTACAAAAAAGAAACATATTTAAAAAAATATTATGAAAAATGTCTTGGATTACATTAAAAAAAATTGTCAATAAAAGATTTGTGATTAGTTTAAAATTTAAAATTATCTTCTAAAAAATACCGCTTACCATTGCGAAGTAACAAACACTTGTCCAATTTGATATAAGGAGAAATACAAAGACCATAGAGCTGCAAATAAGGGAATTGTGCAGAATTTTAAGGACACAAACCTGAAAAATAAACCAAGCTTAGTTTTTATAAATTAATGCACAGATTAATTTTATTAGGAAAATTAACAAATAATTTAATTTGCTTTTATTTCATAATTCTTATTGTATGCTTGGGAATATTTTTTTTATTTATCTATCAAATGTAAAGTTTTTAAAAATGTTGATAAAATATTATATTGGAACCTCACTTAATCTAACTGGGCAAAAGATATTTTTCTTTTTCATTGTAAATTATGTTAGCGAAACTTCAAAAATCCATTTGTAGAAACAGTTCTTGTTTAAACTAAAATTTTTCAAAAAATACTATCACTTCGTTCTTGAAATTAATTACAATTTTTGGAGTAATAAAGAATACTTTAATGATTAATACCCAGATTCTGGTCAATTCATTTAAGTTTAAAGGCCTTTAAATTTGTTATATGGGTTGTAATGGACAATTTCCATGGTTACCTTATTTGTATCTATTTAAAGGCCTTTAATTTTGACCAGAATCTGCCTATAAAGGAGATTAAAAACTTTTTTGATAATTATCACTTAACCAATTGGACAGTATAATCGCATACAATTGTTTAGAAGTTGTTTTATAGAAATACTGTAGCTTTCATAGCTTGAAGATAATGCCAAAAAAATCGCTCCTTTTGAACGGTGAAGGGGTTACTGAAACCACTAGCGCTGACTCAAACTAGATTATTTTCATATAAATTGACCTTTTTTATGTACTAATAGTCCGGGAGTCCATAATAGTAAAAAGTGTATTAAACAATACCATTCAAACTCCCATCTTAATTTATAGAACATGTAATTCGCTGGCTAAAATATATAATTTTAAATCATCTTGCATCATCTGGCATTTGGTTTAAATTACTTACCCCCAATATTATCAAACACGTTTAACAGTCATTTCATTTTAAATGAGATTTAATTTGACAAATAGCCTATTTTGCACCTAAACGTCATTTAAACTATATCCAAAATTCAGAAAATACTATACCTATATGAAAAATTAAACCTCATTTAAAATTAAATGACCTTTAAAATTTTTGATAATATCGGGGGTTAAACAAAAAAAAACCTAACGGAAAATATTCCCCATACATTTTGGCTGGGTACAAATGATTCTACAGCTGTTGAAATTTGGCGGTATAATATTATATTGTATTAAATTGTATGACAATAATTGACAATGAAATTTGGTGATTGCACCAAATCAGAATTGTCTGAGCATATATGTAAGTCCTTACAGGAAAAATCTATAAGGTTTGTTATATGGGTTGTAATGGACGGTTTCCAAGAGAATCACATTGATGAGTTAGATAAACTCCTTTCCCAGGTTAATAAAATTATTATAATTTTGTTTAAATTTTAGGCATACTTACTTTTGGTTCTCGAATACATTAATCTAAAAACATTTCAATATTGTCACGATATTCCTATCATTTTAATTGAATTCTTCTTCAGGAATTTTTTTAATGTTAATTTGATTAATTTAAAAAAAAATTGAGTTGGATATCATAATATGTTAAGATATTTATTAAATTTTATGGAGTTTTTGACCAGTTCTTCCTGTTTTTAATTATTATTGTTCTATTAACATAAATTTAAATTTTAGAATATAAGTTGGATATTTGTATGTAAATATTTGAATCCCAAGGCTAAGAAGTGCTACTGCTAATTGATATATTTGAACTATTAGCATCTGAAGTATATTCTGTACCAATTTACACTAAAACTCCAATCTTTGTGTAACAAATATAAAATATAATCAATTATATGTACCTACAAAAAAAAAATTAAAAAAAAATTAATTTAAATATGTAATAAAGAAAATGTAAGATAAACCATTAATAAATACAAGGCTGATACTGTTGTGATTGCACCTTGAATTTTATATTTCACTACTCATATTACCTTATCATGTTATATCATTCGTAAGTTAAAGTCTTCATTTATTATACAGGGTGTCCAGAAATTAAGCGGCAAAATTTTAGAAAGCAATTCTACAACTGATTTTAAGAAAAAACTTCCTTTGAACATATGTCCGATTTCGCCTCCTACGGGAGCTACAGCCATTTAACTATTGTCAGTACAAAGGGCGAACAACCCTATATTTAAAGAAAATATTCAAACTAATAAAATAGCTACATTTCATTAAGTAACTAATAATAAAAGTCGAGTATTGTAGAACAAAAATAACGAAATTATTCTATGGTAAAATATGATTGGAACTCTGCATGCAAATGGTTAAGTGTATTTTTCTCGAAAAGGGTGCATTCTATCGAGTTATAAGCGTACCTTTTTTTGTCAAAAATTAACTAAAGAATAATATTATGAAAAAAATATTAGGTTATGTTAACCATAAAAAAGTTAAGGCTATTTTTAAATTTAACCCACTTTAAAACTACCCTTTCGGAGGGTTCAAAAAATCTGAAAAAAACTATAAAATTCAGTGTATTATGATTCACAATTCACACCAAACTTCTACTACAATCCGTTTTCCTAATAAATCACGAAAAACCTACTTTTAGACACAATATTTCAGGGGCCATACCGCTCTCAGAAAGTGAAATCGAATAATATTTTTTTTCCAACGCTAGAAATAAGTTAAGATATAAACGAAGACTTTGATTTTGCGTTTTTTTGTTTTAAATGTATTTTTAAACTATTTACAGCATCCCAAAAATTAAGTAAAATTTTAAGAAATTTTTGGGATGCTGTAAAAAATTTAAAAATATGTTTAAAACAAAAAAACGCAACATCAAACTCTTCGTTTATATCTTAACTTATTTCTAGCGTTGGAAAAAAAATATTATTTCAATTAGTTTTTTAGAATGTTTCAAAACGCCGCTAAGCGAACATTTTTTGTAAAGAGCCCGTTTTACTGCTGCCATATGATTATTTAGTTTGACTTACTAAAACAAAAAAAGAAGAAATTGGTAGCCAGAAGACTCTTCTTTATACCAAAAAAAGAAATTTTAAAAAAGCTCCACTGGAAAAAAAGTTATGACCAAAATCGCAAATATAAAGAGAATTTCAAAATCAAGCACTCAAATTTACAGACTATCGCCTTAAGATCAAAATATACAAATGGTGTTGTCTTATTTGGAATACCAAATTTATTATAAAAACAATTCTCGATAAAATGACAGAAATATTAGTAATATCAGATCATCTTGCATGCGAGAATGTCAGATGGAGATATCTCGAAGTAATCGAGATGGATTTCTCGCATGAGTTTCTAACCTAACTCAATGGAATATTAGTTGTCACTTTTATTATTTTGTTTTTTTTTTATTTGAAAAACTTATTAATTAAAGGGGTTTATTATACATATACATACATTATAAGAATTGTTTTGTCTTTAAAATTAAAGTAGTAAGAATAAGAATAGTTGTATTTAACAAGAAAAATTCATAAACTGTGATTAATATAAATAAATCTTAAAACTAACAAAAGGTAATTTATAAATTGATAAAATTAATACAAAAACATATCTAATCAAATTCATCTAAATTCAATTAAAACAAATGAAGGTAGAAATGTTTGTGTATTTAATGCCTTTAAACAATTTAATAAATTACCATCAGACATTCATTGTTTAGAATGTTGTACAAATTTTATTATGTTTATGTTGTTGAGTTTATTGGTTTCTTTTTTATATATTTTCAACAAAATTACTCTTAAACCACAAAACATGTTGATTTACAAATTTTGTTGATATATGTATGTATTGTATGTAAATAAATAAATAAGTCTCATTTTGTTGAAGTGAATGCAGCATAATAGGTATTTAATTTGCTTTAGGTGCATAGCCTGATTAGATTTTCTATTGGTATGACTGAATTTGCGATGTTGCTAAGCGTACACATGACACTTTGGTGCTTGAGTCTCGAATGGTGTTCAAGAATTGAGTTTACATGTCATGCACGAGATTTGCATTCGAGATTTCTCGCCTGCGACATATCTCAACTACAATTCAAGAATTGGGTTGCTGGTAAGTGGTGAATTATGCCTTTGAGGGGCCAGAGGTGGAAGAAAATTTCGAGGCCAATTCTAAGGCGAGGGGTGGTGTGGCGAGCGGTATTTTTGGAACGCTTTATAACGGGTACTATCTCGCTTGTTAGGGTGATGAGGCAGTGGAGTGGCACCCCAGTGCGTGGCGACTTAAGTTTGCGCTCAATTGTATTTGTTATAATTTTTCGGAGGTGCCACTTGCCACTTTATTGCCATGTCACCTGCATACCACTTTGCCGCACGTTGGCCCTAAGATTTTACCAAGAATTTTATACAGGGTCTCTTTAAATTAATAAGCCAAAATATCTGAGTAGAACTTACAACCAATTTAAAGGAAAAAAAAAATAAAATTAAAATTCCAATTTCATATAACAAGGGAGTCACGTTTCTTTAAAAAAAGCTCACAAAATGTAGGTTTTCCTTGTTTATTTTACATTAGAGTCTTTGCATTTTGTAAAGCTATCTGCTTTCTTGTATAAATTCCATGAAATGTGTAGTTTTTGAAAAAAATGAAAAACAGTACCGAAAATATCTAAAATATAATTATACTCAACTTGTTTTTTGAAGTGAAGCACATTTTTCTCAGAAATGGGGCATTCTACCGAATTTTTCAAAGAAACCTTTTTTTGTGTAGAATTGAATGGAATTTATTTAATAATATTTAATACAAAATTTAAACGCTCACCTACAACTCCTTGATGATAAATATGAACTTTTTATCTTTAAATTTTGATCATAGAACTCGCTCCTAAGTTGGACTTTTTTATTTCGGGACTCCCTAAATTACTAAATAAAAGGAAGTGGACATCTGCAGGTGCAGAGGTGTATTTACCAACAGGCGCAGGTAGCGCGCGCTTCCGGCCGGAGGCAATAGTTTATGACAAAAATTATCAACAGCTAATTTAAAATTTTTGGCCTCAGCACAAAATAATGTCAAAAAGGGGGCTTCAAATCAGAAAAACAAGATTTTTAATTTGATGACCGGTTTCGAAATAGCTTTATTTCTTCTTCAGAGCTATGAAGAAATTTGTACTTTAATTTTATAATTTAGGTTAGTTACCATGTGTTTACATAAATTTTAAATAAAAATTATTAGAACAATTCATACCTTGCCAATTAGTTTGTTTTCCTATAATTTGATGAAAGGATACAAAGACGTAAAAAATGCGCTATTTTAATTATCTGTTTCAGGACATTGAAAACCTGTTTCAAAATTAGAATGTTCTTCTTTAGCAAATTCGTTTGATTGTCTAGAGACAGCTATTTTAACTGTCTTTTGGAATAAAATTCTTCAACGAATTAATGCAACGAGTAAATCTCTTCAGGATCCGCATATGGACTTATATCAAAAAAAAAAAATTATTGTACTCATGATCCGCATTTATTATTGAGACTAGAAATGATTTTGAAATATTAGTTGAGGATACTGAGAAAATTAAAAACTTACAAAATTCAGGGAAGAGGAAAAGAATTAAAAAACGGAAACAACCATTTGACGAATCTTCTGAAAATACAACTAACTTTGGTGCAAGAGATCATTTTAAAATTAATACTATTTATACAATCTGTGATTCATTAATAACTAAAATAAAAAAAGTTTACGATGAAATCCTCGTTATGTTTAATATATTTTTAAGTAAAAATATAGATATCAATAAGTTCAATGAATGTATTAATTCCCTTATTCGTAAAGATATAGAAGAAGAACTTAAAGATGAAATAAAACAGTTTTTGCATTTTATTACAGACTCAAATTATTCTATGCAGGAAATGTATCATTTTATAAACAATGGATTGCGATCGACATTTCCGAACATAGAGACATTTTAATAACATATTTAACCATGCCTATTTCTAAAGCTAGTGCAGAATGGTTGTTTTCTGCGTTAAAAAGAGTAAAAAACTATTTAAGAAGTAGTTTCAATGATATTATTATTGATATACTTGCCAAAGAAAAAGCAAGAAAAGTTGTTTTATAATTTTCTTTACATTGATATTTACATGATGTGTATATTTTCATATTTTGTAGAATCTGTGATATCATAATGTAGTAATATTTTATTTTGCAAAGAAAACTTAAAAAAAGTTTATTTTTAATAATTTGTACTTAGATATTAAGAAAATACTCGGCAAAATGTTTGAAAAGCGTACTTTTCGGTAGTAAAAATTGATTTTTGGGCGTTTCTAATCAAAAATTGAACAAAAACCATGCCTAGTGTGCCATACAAATTGAATTTAGTTTTCATATAGAATTTTTTTTTTGAATAAAAATAAAAAATTTTTTTTATCATTTTTATCATATGAAAACTAAATTCAATTTGTATGGCTCTAATGTTATTTATTTCCAAATATTTTTTTATTTCGTTTATAAAATTTTTATTAGAACTGGTGTTTCTTTCCATGTAGTTTTGTTTTGCTACAATGGGGCACCCGGCCCCATTTAGGTATTACGCTTCAGACCTACAAACTGCTAAATGCACCTCTGTGCAGGTCTATTCTTGAACCACTCCACACGATGTGGCATACAATATTACAAGGACAGACTCTTATTTTTTTATGAAACTGACAAGGACAGAATGATGAAAATGGTATGCAACATCGTGTGGACCGTTTCAAGAATATGGGCACTGATATTCGAACATGCCTAAGTAAATCCTGGATTTGATAAATTTAAGAAAAATTGATGATAATAAAATATGATTATTATTTATCGTGTGGGACTTCTGCCTCTACGGTAATCCGCAACTGCTACTGATTTTCAGTTGGTCTGTACAAAGTTGCAAGATGACTTTTACTTTCAATTAAAATATTATAAATGTGATCAGTGGCGTAGCTTCAAATTTGGCACCCTGGAGCAATTCATCAGGGTGCGCCTACCCCCACAAAAATAAAATACCGGGTGTCCACGAAACTAGGGTCACCCCTGTAATTTCTTTATTTATGAAAATACAAATTTGAAATCTTAATATGTTATATGGCATAAGAAAACGCATTTATTGAACTATAAAAAAATTCAATTTCACTTCCGGTTTCACCGGATATGACATCTTTCTTATTTTAAATGTAACATGTTATTTTTTTGTACTTTTTATTAAACACTGGTACGTTCCAAGTATGGTAGTGATAAAACATAACACAAAATGTTTTTTCTGACCTTTAAAAAAAAATTTTGAATTTTTTTGGTAATTTTTTTTAATAAAATCTATTAAAACTACTCTTAAATAATTTAAATAGATAAAATAAATTGTAAATTATGAAATTCATTCGAGAAACTAATATTTAAAATGCGTTTTTTGCAAATATTTTCATTTTTTGAAATGGCACGATAGTGGGGTCACCCCCTATTTCGAAAGAGGATTTTTTTCCGATAACAGTGATATCTAACATGTATGTACCTTAAGTCTACTTACTCATTTTTTTTTAATATTTTTAATTTATCAATTTTATCAACAGCTGTTTATAAATAAGTAAGTTAACTTTCTACCTACATCCAGGGGTATCACTGTAATCAGAAAAAAATCCTTTACCTAAATAGGTGGTGGCCCCGCTATCATGCAATTTGTAAAAATAAAGATATTTGCAAAAAGCGCATTTTAAAAATTATAAAAATAATTTTTCAAAAATGGCCGAATGAATTTCATAATTTACAATTTATTTTACCTAGTCAAATTATTTAAGAGATTATTTATTAAAAAAATTACCAAAAAAAAATCAAAATTTTTTTTGAAAGTTCAGAATTTTTTTTTGTCACAAACATACTTGAAACTTACCAATGTTTAATAATAAGTACAAAAAATAGGTTGTTATATTTAAAATGAGAAAGTTGATGTAATTTCCGGTGAACTGGAAGTGAAATTGAAATCTTTTTTAGTTCAATAAATGTGTTTTCTTATGCCATACAACTAGGGTGACCAGAATTATTTTCATAAAACTAGGATATCCATTTGATAAACCAGGACATTTGGACATTAAATCAAAAAATGAAATGCAGATTGAAAACCAGGACATCCGCGCCTGAGTCAAAAACAGGACATGTCCATGTCTGGTCACCCTACATACAACATTCTAAGATTTCAAATCTGTATTTTCATAAATAAAGAAATTGCAGGGGTGGTCCTAGTTTTGTGGACACCCGGTATATTTGAAAACCCAAAATTTGTTTCAAAAAACAAAAAAAGATATTTAAAGTGTTTGTAATTAAATTTAAATTTTTGTTTTTTCGATATTGTGCCCCCTTGATTCGTGCGCCTGTATCATATTAGGTGCACGAGCTCAGCTGTAGGCCCGGACATTTCAGCTTTTTATACATTTTTATGCATAAAAGAACAGTACAGTATAAGAGGCCAAATAAATAGTTTTGCATACGAGCCCAAAATTTAGCCACTGCTCAACGATATTTATAGCAAATCATAAGAATTGATTGAATATAGAAAAATTTATACTTGATTGGTCACAAACTAAGTAAAGTCTCAAAGAATTTACAAAAGATAAAATTAAAAAGATCTAAAATCTTACCCAGTAAAAGCTAAAAAGCTGCCAAGTAAAGCCAAAACATCAAGTGCATAACTGGTATCCAATCCAACATAAGGAGCCAACCAAAGTAATGTGGGCTGGTAATGAATTTTAGCAGATAATGACTTGTGTTTGCTGTTTTCTAACAGAGATTTCGCAGGCAAAACCCCATTATCTCCATACAACCCTTAAATTGACGAAAATAAAATAATGTCAATAAAGAAATTGGATAAACCTACCGGGTATTTGTACATAAAAGGAAATAAAAGCGAACATATAAACTACACAAATCGCCCTTAAGAACAAATTACGAGTGTACCGAATTGAAGTCATTTTAATAAATGATGTGTTAAAGGTAAATAAAGTAAAAAATGCACCCGGCACAAATTGATTCACTAGGCGCACCTAAATAAGATAAAAGGAACGCCGTGTAAAATGTAAATATAATTTTTAGAAAATGGGCACCCGCGCAAGTCGCCGATCGCCGGGCAAGTTGGCGTTTGGTTCGGAAAAAGTCGGTAACGACCGCCGACAGCTTCATAGATTTGTTTAACACATGTACTAACGCAACCACATTTGATGAAACTTTGGTTGCCGAACTTCAATTAAAAGACAAACTCACCTTCAAAAAATAAAAATTGTAATTCTCCACTAGTATGTCCACTGGTCAAAGTTGGTATGGTACACTTATCCATTCAACAGTCCATTAGCACAAAGTTACAATAAATGGTAGGGAGTGGAATTGTATATTATACCGGATGTCCCCGAAACTAGAGCCATCCCTGTAACACAGTATATACAGGGTGATGGGTGATGATAAAGTTTGGACTATAATTCATAACTGCCGTATTTAATTGTTTTGAGAAAATCGCTCAACAGGTCAATTTTAGTTTATAAAATGCTATCTCTTGATATAAAAAATATTAATGACGTCACTGGTGCTTTAGCAATGACGTCTTCAGCGATTTTTTTAAATGATAGCCCCCACTTTTTTACTCATTTTTGAAAGAAATTCATGTCACTTAAGAAGATACTCGGCGAAATGTTTGATAAGCGTACTTTTCGCTAGTAAAAATTGATTTTTGGGCATTTGTAATCAAAAATTTAATAAAAACGATGCCTAGTGCCATTCAAATTGAATTTAGTTTTCATACAGAATTTTTGTTTTTCATGTAGAGTTTATGATAGGGGCATACTTTTTGAACAATGATAAAAAAATGCGTTTTTATTTTTATACAAAAAGTACGCCCCTATCATAGACTCTAATCGAAAAACAAAAATTCTATATGAAACCTAAATTCAATTTGAATGGCACTAGGTATCGTTTTTGTTAAATTTTTGATTACAAATGCCCAAAAATCAATTTTTACTAGCGAAAAGTACGCTTTTCAAACATTTTGCCGACTATCTTCTTAAACAATGACATAAAAAACAATTAACTTTTTAAACAATTTTTTGAATAAAAAATCTTTTTAATTCAAAAAAGGAAATTTTTATTTTAACGAAAAAGGTTTTATAAAAATAAATTAAAATGAATTTGAAGTTTTTAATAACAAAAGAAAGTAAATGTTTAAATAATGCGCATTTTAATGCGGAGGTATAATATTAAATGTATTTAACAAAATTTAATAAATAGTCTTGAAAAACTATTTTTTTGATTCTATTTAAATTGTAAGGAAATTTACAAAAAATAAAAAATAAAATTTTAAATTTACCATTTATTGAAAGCAGCCAAAATAAATCTTATACAACATTCAAATTTTTCAAATTTAATAGTAGAAATTAATTTTAACTTTGCATTAAAAAAATTTTAAACGAAAATTTGTTTACAAATGCTATCATTTTTTTTTATATCATCGTTTAAGTGACATAAATGTCTATCAAAAACGAGTGAAAAAAGTGGGGGTTTCCATTTAAAAAAATCGATGATGACGTCATTGCTAAATCACCAGTGATGTCATTAATATTTTTATTATACCAATAGATGGGATTTTAAAAACTAAAATTGACCTGTCCGAGCGATTTTCTCAAAAAAATTAAATACGGCAGTTATGAATTATGTTCCAAACTTTATCATCACCCTGTATACTATACAGGGTGTCCCATACCACCCGTACCACCTCTTTATTACGAGAACCCTTTGTCGTACATTGATGAGAAGAAAAAAATTATTACCAAAGTGAACCTAAAGAATCTTTTGGTGTAATTCTTAATTTCCAAAATAAACCGGAAGTACCCGAAACAGGAAGTAGCTTTGGAATTTTAAATGGCAACCTATTTCGAGAATGGTATTGTTGGAAAGGTTTTTTAAAAAGAAACAACTTTTATTAAAATATTTTTTTAATATTTTGCATAATTAAGAAATTAAACGAAAAAACAAAAGCAAACAAGTGACAAATGGTTTCTTAAATTATGGAAAAGCGAAACACTACCATCATCCACAATGGGTAAAGGTAGAGTCAATTATGATTTTTTAAATGGAAACTTGTATTTTTTGCATTTTTCACTTCGATTGTTATAAATAATCAGCTTTTTAGGTTATGTATTTTCCTTTATTCAAAAAATAAAAAAAAGTTGATTATTTATAACGAATTAAGCGATAAATACAAAAAAATAGTATCTATTTAAGAAAATCTCTCTCGCCCATTTACGGATGATGGAAACGATTTAATTTTTCCAGGTTCACTTTGGTGGTAAATTTTTTCTTCTCATCAATGTGCGACAAAGGGTTCTCGAAATAAAGAAGTGGTCTGGGTGGTTTCACGTTGGACTCCATGGGCATCTTTGTTATTATTGGAGAAAGAAAGTCGGTTAAATGGACAAAGTAGTAGAGATTTTTTCGAATTTGAAAAAGCGGGGTAGTTGTCCCCACGTCACCCCCCTAAAAGATGGGGAAGTTCTAAACCATCTCAGAATGTAGTTTTTATGATACTGTATAAGTATGCAAATTTTTGAAAAAATATATTCACGCAATCAAAAAATACAGCGCTGTCCCGGGACTTTTGCGGACCCTATATACATATATACAGGGTGTCCCATTTGACGTTGGACTGTATGGGGTGTATGGGTATCATTGTTATTGGGAATTTTAACTACGTATAGATGGCGCTATAAATGGAGGATATTCGGTACTTTTCAGTGTCAAAAATTGTGTTTGAAATGCATTATTTTACCTTATAACTACATATTTAACAAAACACAAATAGATTTATTATTTAAAGCTTCAGTAAAGCTCAAAAAACATGTACAAATGCATTAAATCGAAAGAGTAAGTACCGAATATAGAAGTTCATATTTTTGCCACCAGAGGGCGAGTGGGTTCTTAAAATTCCCAATTATTGGAGATAGATAGTCGGTTAAATGGACAAAGTAGTAGAGATTTTTTCAAATATTAATAAGTCATTTACAAAAAATTTGAATATCGCATCGTTCCAACGCTATCTTGAAAAAACAAGAAAATGCGACTTCGTTATTTTCGGTGGTACCAAAAAATTTTTTATCTCCAATAAAACAATGATACCCATACCACAGTATAGGCAACTACCAGTAGCGACACTTCATGCAAATTACATGTTATTTGAAGGGACAATTTTTGGTGACCTTGACGATATTCCGGGTGGAAATGAAACTAGGGCCACCCCTGGCATTTCTTTATTTATGAAAATAAAAAATTAGAATTTTAGTATCTTATATGATCTAAGAAAACAAATTTTATGGATCGAATAAATCTTTCATTTTACTTCCGGTTTATCAGGAAATGGCACCCACTTTCTTATTTTAAATGTAACCCCCTGATTTTTCCAACGTAAAATCAAACATTGGTTAGTTTTAAGTATGTTTATGACAAAAAAATTTTTTTTTTCAAAACTTTAAGAAAAAATGTTGAATTTTTTTTTGGTAAAAAATTTGAGTAAAACCGAGAAAAACTATTTTTAAATAATACAAATACGTAAAATAAATTGTAATTTATAAAATTTATTTCACCGTTCTTGAGATATTATTTTTTTTTAATTTTCAAGAAGCGTTTTTTGGAAACATCTTTACTTTTTTAAATGGGATGATATAAAGGGCACCCCCTAATTAAATAGAGGGTTTTTTTCCGGTTACTGTGATATCCCATATGTATGTATTAATTTCAAATTTATAATAATAATAATAATTTTTTATCAAATTAATTTAACATCAATTTATTTGAAAAAAAATATTTTTTTGTCATAAATATACTTAAAATTAACCAATGTTTGATTTTACGTAGAAAAAATCAGGGGGTTGTATTTAAAATAAGAAAGTGGATGCCATTTCCTGATAAACCGGAAGTAAAATTAAAAATTTATTCGATCCATAAGTTTTGTTTTCTTAGATCATATAATATACTAAAATTTTAATTTTTTATTTCCATAAATAAAGAAATGCCAGGGGTGGCCCTATAGTTTCATTTCCACCCGGTATATATGTATACTCAGATACGCACGCGGCAAATTTAAATTTACGTCACTTTTTATAACCATAAAAATGTAACATACATTTGCAAAGTTTTGATTAAAATTGAAGTTTTTAATGATTTTGACAAGCTTAAATGTAATAATATACAGTTTTCATCAATTATTACATTAATTACGGTATTTAAATTCAAATGGCGACGCCTTTAAAATTATTTTGATCATAGAGAAATGTCACCATTTGTAATTTGCAGTTCTAAACTCAATGGTACCAGATACGCACCATAGAAATGGTACTAGGTTAGACACGGGAGAGTGTCGCTACTGGTAGTTATTTAAACTGTGTCAAATGGGACACCCTGTATATAGTATATATGTATACAGGGTCCGCCAAAAGTCCCGGGACAGAGCCGTATTTTTTGATTGCGTGAATATACATATTTTTTCAAAAATTTGCATACTTATGCAGTATCATAAAAACTACATTCTGAGATGGTTTAGAACTTCCCAATCTTTTAGGGGGGTCACGTGGGGAAAACTACCCCGCTTTTTTAAATTGCAAACCCTATCGAGTTTTAACTTATTTTAAAGAGAATGAAAAAAGAAACACATTCCTGCAAACCAGATGCCATTATGTTGATTTGTTAAAAAGTTATTAATGGTTAAAGTTATCAAATCTTTGGAAGAAACTCTAGTTACCATTGATATTTTGCAAAGAAAAATTATTGAATATTGTGTAAAAACACTTTTCCACGATAGGAGGTGCTATCAGGGATGACTATCGTGGTAAAGCTTTTTTAATACCCACAATCCATCGAAATAGCACAGAATCACTGACATCACGAGTCCGCCAGTCATGACTTCTCATGGCTCGCATCAGAACCTGCTTTTGGTTATGTCTGACCAATTTTCAGTTTTGCGAATACTGAACTAGATGTTAGTGGAAAACTTTTCATATTCTTGAGAATCCATTTTGTCTTTTTAGTTCAATATCCTGGTAGCAAGGGCATACCCAGGATCTAATCTAGAGGGGGGCACATCATTATACTAGTTTTGAGGAAGGCTTTATTTTAAGGAAAGTCTAGAATTACAGAAATAAGAGCTTTTGATGTTGGCGTGCAGGGGGGTAAGGAGGCTGTCGTCTGATCTACCGCTACAGGCGAAATTTTTAGAAATTGTCAAGGTCAAACATCTTCCTGACACTTTAGAAACACAACTCGGTATTGCCTTTTTCAAAGAAATTCTGAGTACTTGATGAACGTTTTTGGAAAATATCCAAAAGTTGAAACAAAAATAATTTATTGCATAAATATACTAAATTAAATTAAAAATATAAAAATCGTTTGGGTATAGGCGATTTCAATGTAAATTTTTGTCTACTTTAAAGACAAAGTACAGCTATTCCAATCAAGAAAACCAATATCAGTTATCACATTTATTTTCTAGACATTTAAAAGAATGACGAGATTACCTATATTTTTCTTATTTTTTTGTTTTATATTTATCTACGGTGATTTTTAAAAATCCTATAAAATTTCGAACGCGCTCAAAAATTTTATATGCATTATTTATTATTATATTAATTAATATTCTAAATTTAATATAAAATACGCCTTACGGTATCCTTTTTAAATGAACTTTGAAAAAACTAAAAATAATTTGTAGTTTTCCTGGGTTTTGTTTTGAAAGAAAATATTAAAAGATAAAAATTAAGATGATTTTTTCCTAATCTACCTATTTCGACCTCTACTTTTACCGGTTGAAATATTAACGTAAATACCCTGTATTTGTTCTTGTTGTGCCTACTTATTTTTGATAAGTTGATAAATTTGTTGTATTTTTGAACCAGTGTATCTCGGTAACTATTGAATCAAAAAATATTTTCGACCAGTGAATTTAAAGCAAATTTAATGCTCTTCAACTTTGTAAATAAATGTATTTCGCTAAAAACGCATGGTTTAGAAGTTATTAGCGAAAAACTGAAAAAATCCGAAAAGTTAGCACAGCAAGATGCAAGGTTGTACGCAGAAGCATTTTCAAATTGCGATCCCAGTACAATTACCGATTACAAGAGTTTTAAGTTAATTATAATTTTCTCATAAATTACAATCAATTTAACAAGCTCTTGAATACTTAATTAGTAATAATAAACATTGGCATTTATGATTTTATAAAGAAATTGCAAAACGTGTCTTATCAAATAAATTAATATCTTGAGGCTTAATCTTTGCTCATCGCTTCGTAAATGTAGTTACAAATTTTGCGTATATTTAACAATAAATTTTAAATATCAGCTTGACCTTTTGACTTACAAGTGACGACACCTTTAAAAATCCAAATTACCTTAAGCTTTAATTCAATGAAATCAACAATTTGTTATAAAGTTTTCAGTGGGTATTATATGTATGCGCCGGGGACTTAATTTTGCGCATACTTTCATATCCAGGACTTTATCAGTGCATATTTACGCGGAAAGTTTAAAAAATATTAGATTGCTAGCCTGCGGTGTTAGGCGTTGTGAAGTTTAGCATGGGTTTTGTTTTATTTTCTACTGCACTCCTAACAGTGATTTTTCTTACATTTAAACGTAAGTTTTTTTTCCAATTTTCTAAAAGGCAATTAAATATATTTGTGTAAACTATAGTTAGAAACAAAATAATTACAATATAATAATTAATAATAATAATTCGAGGCAAGGCATAAAAAATTTTAATAAATCTATACAGAATGTAACAAAAAAATAAAGAAAAAAAATATTAAAATAAAATGTATCTACATATGTGCTTACAAAATATGCTATTTTATTTATTTTATTGATAAAATTCAAGTTTTAATTAGTTATCATAAAAATGGTTTTAAACAAAATTATTAATATTTCAAAACAAATTAACTATAATAATTACAAGTAAAAAAATCCCTGACACCTAATCATTTTTCATTTAATAATTTATGTTCATTATTAGGAAAATGAGATTACGTAAAGCAAGTAAAAAATCAACAGTTATTTGAATTACATAAAAAATAGGTGATTCATATTAATTCGATTTAATGCTCATACACTGTAGAAATTAATTCCCTCATAAGTTCACGTAAAATTGCATGTGCATACTATGTAATTTTTAAATATTAACCTACAAAGACAAATGATATGTCTAGGGATAGCATTTTTCATGTAGATAACGATGATATTGGTCACTTTACTTGTCCGGGCCAATTAAGTGAGTAATTAACAAAAAACATAATTTTTTCGAAGTTTATGGAGTTTGAACGCTAATTTATTAACCCAGTATTGTTGCACAAAAGAGTTAATTACACCAAAAGATCAGAAATATAATTGTGATTACGGTGGTATGTGATACTTTGCTTGTCCGTCCATTATTAATTAGCTATAAGCCAGCAATAAGGATAAGGAAGGAAGTTATACAGGGTGGGCCAACGAAAACGAAACAGACGAGTTTTGAAATAGTTAATAAAAAAATTTGAAAAAATGCTCGGACAGACAGGTCAACTTTAGTTTCGAGGGGGACATATTTTGCAATAGAGCTAATTCAAAAATCCATTCATCCCTGCGCCCTATGGACACAACCCCTTAAATTTTGGGGTAAGTAATACCTCGTTGGAAAGATCTTTTTATCCAGAGTAACATACAAAAAAAAAGTTAAATCGATCGATTCGTTTTAAAGATATTCAAAATTTAGCAAGTAGAGATTTCATGCCTTTTAAAATTGTGCCATGAACACCACACCTTCAATTTTAAGTGTTTTGATAAGGTAAGTAATACCGCTTCGAGAGGGACATAGTTTGCAATAGAGTTGATTCAAAAATCCATTCATCCCTCGCACTTTGGACACAATCCCTAAAATTTTAATAGGGATGGTAGGGTAAGTAATACCTCGTTGGAAAGATCTTTTTTCCCAGAGTAACATACAAAAAAAAATGTTAAATCGATCGATTCGTTTTAAAGATATTCAAAATTTAGCAAGTAGAGTTTTCATACCTATTAAAATTGTGCTATGAACACCACGCCTTCAATTTTAAGTCTTTTGATAGGGTAAGTAATACCTCCTTGGAAAGTTCTTTTTACCACAAGTAACATACAAAAAAACAAAAGTGAAATCGATTGGTATGTTTTAAAGAATTCAAAATAAAACAATATTGCACATTATTTTTTATTTAACCAAACTAAACTTAACTAATCTTTTTGAAGAAAACTTAACACTTTAAAGAATCCCATCGATCCCGACACTTTCAAGGATGTTTTTATTATTTTATTAAATGTTCGAATTGAGTTCCACCAACCTCCATGCAAACGTACAAATTTTGCTCAAAGTGAATTCTTACATTTTGTAACATTTCAGCAGTAATTTCTCGGCATTCATTAAAAATTCTCTGTCGTAACTCTGCTAGAGATCCTGGTTCCGTTGCGTAAATCTTACTTTTTAAATGCCCCCAAAGGAAAAAATCAAGGGGAGTAAGATCGGGAGATCGCGGCGGCCACTCCAAAGGTCCTCTACGCCCAATCCATTGCCCAGGAAACGTCATATCCAAGAATTTCGTAACAGGCCGTGTGTAATGAGCAGGGGCTCCGTTTTGTTGGAAAATCAGATGGTCTTCTAAATAACGATCGTCATTTTCGATAATATCGTCAAGAAATGGATGAACAAAGTTTTGAAGTAGATCCAAGTACATATCCCCTGTTAGATTGCCATCTAGAAAATAAGGAGCAATAAGACGGTCTCCAAAAATTCCAACCCACACATTCAATTTTTGAGGAGTTTGAGTGTGAACTTCATGAAATACCCTAGGATTCTCATCTGACCAATATCGACAATTATGACGATTAACGGTCGAGTTTAAGAAAAAAGTGCACTCATTAGAAAAACAGATATTATAAAGATAATTTTCATCAGCAATTATCCGTTCCGTCATCACCTCACAAAATTTCAGTCGCCTATCAAAATCATCTTCATTTAACTCATGAATTAAATGAATTTTATAGGGATGATATTTGTGCCTTTCAATATTCGGCGAATGGTTGTTCTGCTGATGTTAGTCACAGTCTCCAGTTTTCTTGTGCTTAAAGTTGGATCTGCAGCAACTTCAACGACCTCATTTACCATTACCAGGATCGCGTTTCTTATTACCAACAGAACCAGTATTTTTAAATTTTGCAACCAACTCCAGAACGTATTTTCGGTTACAGTGTTTGTTTGGATGTTGTTCATTAAATAAATTAATTCAACCCTTTCTGGAATTGTATAAACCATTGCTAGCAGAAGCTTTTACAGAAGTTCACAAAATTTTAAATGTTTCTATATTTCTAATAATTAGTCATAAACAGTTTTAACACGACGAAAATCACCACTAATACAAAATACAACTGATAAAAAGAATATCAATGTAGTTATAAATCGTTTTATGTTTTGCATTGTTTTGATCCAGATGTTACAAAATTTTAAACAATTCCTGGAATAAATTTAAATTTGTTTTTTAAAATCTCTCTTTTGTAGAAAATAAAAATAAATTGCGTTTTACATGTTTTTGTATGTTACTTTGGGTTAAAAGATCTTTCCCAGGAGGTATTACTTACCCTATCAAAACACTTAAAATTGAAGCCGTGGTGTTCATAGCACAATTTTAAAGGCATGAAAACTCTACATGTTAAATTTTGAATATCTTGAAAACGAATCGAAGGATTTACCTTTTCTTTGGCATGTTACTCTGGGTAAAAAGATCTTTCTAACGAGGTATTACTTACCCCACCATCCCTATTAAATTTTTAGGGGTTGTGTCCAAAGGGCGAGGGATGAATGGATTTTTGAATCAGGTCTATTGCAAAATATGTCCCCCTCGAAACGATATTACTTACCCTATCAAAACACTTAAAATTCAAGGCGTGGTGTTCATAGCACAATTTTAAAAGACATGAAATATCTACTTGCTAAATTTTGAATATCTTTAAAACGAATCGATGGATTTAACTTTTTTTTTTGTATGTTACTCTGAGTAAAAAGATCTTTCTAACAAGGTATTACTTACCCCACCATCTCTATTAAAATTTTATGGGTGGTGTCCATAGGGCACAGGGGTGAATGGATTTTTGAATCACTTCTATTGCAAAATATGTCCCCCTCGAAACCAAAGTTGACCTGCCCGAGCGTTTTTTCAAAAAAATTTTTAACTATTTTAAAACTCGTCTGTTTCGTTTTCGTTGGCCCACCCTATATAGAAAAAACTTCTTATGGAGAATTACATGTAAAATACTTAGTGCTGGAAAACTTATTGCTAACAAGTAAACGATTTGACGATGATTTGGGATAGCAATTAATATCACAGTGATATTTATTGCTAACATCTCGCCGGTCAATTTTGCCCCTCTTGTGTACTTTGAATGATCCAAATGTCTGGCCTCACGTTCACCCGAACCTAAGATCCCGATTAAGGTCGGCCTAACCTCATCTGTTATTTGATTGAGAATTTTTTTTTATAAAAGTTAATACAAAAAACTAACAAAACGTGTATAGGTAGCTTAACCATATCCATCAATATTTAATTATTTCTTTTTTATATGATTTTTTTTAAATAATAGTCGACCTTAATCGGGATCCTGCACTATAGATATTTTACCAGTTCTGTTTTGTTTCCAGTCATGTTTAACTGAGTTAAAGTCGAAAAACTACAATCTACAATTACGTTTCGGGAGGAAGATTTCTTATTTCTTGCTTTTAGTTGGCTCTACAGTAGTCTGTGGTCTAAAGAAAGGTTTCTGGATCTGGGGTTATAAAATTTATAGCGTAAAACCCAGACCATTTCTACCTTAAAAACTGAAATGCTCCGGATTTCTTTAATTTCTTGAAGTTTCTTCTTTCCCACTGGTATAGAAAAATTATGTTCATCACTTTTTCAATTCTTGATGAGATTATGCCAAAACAGTTCTATTTATTTACTTGCAATCTAGAGAACAAAATTCAACGCCAAACGCCAACAAAAGACCAAGTTGCTGTATATATCTATCTTTATCGCTCAATAACCTCTCATCTTTAGCGTTCAATCTGTAAACCCCAATCTTAAGTTTAGAAACATGTTGAAACCTTTTGAAGTTATACCGCTTCCGGGAAACAAAAAACACAACAGAAACAGTCGCAAAACAAGCAGATCCCCAAACAGTTTGTAAAAAGTCGCGGTTTTTGTTTTTTTTCGACTTTGTCCATCTGATGGAAAAGGTGTTTCAAGTTTTCGTAAACAACTTTGGTTTCAACAAGCTTGTTGGATTATTAAATAGAAATTTTAAAAATGCCTCTAATTCAATTAAAATGTTTGCTAAAGTTTTAGTTTATTAGGTGTTTTTATAGGAAAAATTTGACATATAAATTTTATCAATATCACTTTTTGTAGATTGTAGATAGTAGACAATACTACTTTGTTGTATTTTTATAAGAACTTATTTTTTTTCTAACCCCTATAAAAAAAATAAAAATTACTTAAAATATTAGGTTGTTCGGAAAGTCATTTCATTTTCTCCCAACAGAGGACTTACTTGTATTTTTCCATTTCCTGGCCCAGCTTCACACTTAAGCCGGATTGTCATTATATATTTTTACAGCTGATATAGTAAGAATTTTCTTTGATTCTGCACAATAGTTTTTGTTTGGTGCCCTATCAAATGTGGAAAGTCGAAAGCGGCATTTTCGACATATTTTACTTTTTTACTAAAGAAAAGGTAAAAATGCTGTTCAAGCAAGAAAAAACTGATTGGAGAAGATGTACTGACAGAACGCTAGTGCCAAAATTGGTTTGCAAAATTCCGTTCCGGCAATTTTGATGTTGAAGATGCACTACGTTATGTAAGGCCTGTTGATGCTGATGAAGATAAAATAAAGGCATTGATTGATGCACACCACCGAATAATTCATGAGATCCCTTACAGTTTAAATTTATCGAATTCAACCATTTATGATCACGTGAAACGGCTTGGTTTAATTTAAATACTCGACATGTTCGTCCAGAAAGAAATTTCTTCCTCATATAAGTTTGGTAACTCGCCAAAAGTTTTTACAGCTTGGATGAGATGTACTACCACACCTACCATATTCTCCAGATCTGGCACCTTCGGATTATTACTTGTTTCGGTCTCTACAAACTTTTTTAGGAGAACAAACCTTTACTTTAAGCGAGGAAGTGAAAAATCACATGGTTCAATTTTTTTCCAGTAAAGATCAGAAGTTTTATGAGCGTGGAATCATGCTACTGCCAGAAGCCAGAAAGATGGCAACAGGTATTGGACCAAGGTGTACAAAATATAATTGAATAAAATATTTATGCACTATAAGAAAACTGTCTTTCATTTTCACTAAAAAAAAACGAAATGACTTTCCGAACAACCCAATAAAAAAGGCCCTGTCGAGTTGTTATTTGAAGCATTTTCTTCAAAATATAACCGAATGGTTGATATAAATCGTACCTTATAAATGGATCTTACCCAATTCACCAACCTTCTTCAAAATAGTACAAAAAAATTATGTCATCACTTTCTGTTTTTTTTCAAATTTAAAAAAATGTGCAATTTTTACGAAGCACTCTTTTTGTGATTTCCCTAAAATTTTTAGGTTTACCAGACAAAGATAACATTTACAACAAAAGATAGTTGTAAGACTTTTGAGTAGACTAAAAAATGAAATATTTCAAAAAGTTGAGTTGTAAACTTACTATGACAAAAAATGCACATATCAACCGGATTTCTAAATCAACTAATTAGATTTCCCGACTATCCTCTCATTCACTTGAGTGTCTGAATATATTTTTTTAAACGATATTTTATTTTTTTTAGACACATTTTTAAATGGTTCCCTTGAAGTCATGGACAATTCCTATGGAGGAAAAGACTGCAATGGTGATGAAATAAATGCGTTAGCTTGCCAAATTAAAGCCAATATGAACGAAAATATTAATCCATGCGATGACTTCTACGAATTTGCATGTGGAAACTACCAAAAAATTAATCCTATTCCAAAATCTAAGACTGGAGTTACAGAGCTGAATAAAATTAAAGATTTCGTTGAACGCCAGCTTCTATTTGCGCTCGAATCAGCTAATTTCCCAGAAAACCCACAGTTTATTTTGGCTAAGAAATATTTTAAAATGTGTGTCGATGAAGGTGAGTTTTGGTTATATTCGAATGTTTAGAATCTAAAAGAACTCTTAGTAGATGAGTTCAAAATTATCGGTACGTAAACTGTATACGCTTGAAAATACTTGGAAATATAAATTAAGGTACGTTTTGCTAGCAATGGAAATTTTCCGTCGCGTCCGACGGAATCCCCGAGCGGAATACTTTGCTTAGCAATGTGGCAGTTAAGTTGCTCAATGGCTAAAGGTATGTATTGCTACCGACGGAAATTTTCCGTCGCGCACGACGAATTAGCCAAGCGGAATACTTTACTTTCCGTCGCTATCAAAACACACCTTTAGCCATTGAGCAACTTAACTGACACGTTGCTAAGCAAAGTATTCCGCTCTTTTTAAAATTTCTTTTTTTGATACACAGAAGAGTCTTATGGCTACCAATTTCTTCTGGTTTTGTTTTAAAAACGTTCGCATAGCGGCGCTTTCCCCAAAAATAAGAAAATAATTAAAATAATACTTTTTTTCCAACGCTAGCAATAAGTTAAGGTATAAACGAAGAGTTCGACGTTGTCGTTTTTTGTTTCAAGTATATTTTTAAACATTTTACAGCATCCCAAAAATTAAGTAAAATTTTAAGAAATGTTTGGACTTTTAATTAGTGACACATTTATTGATTTTGCAATAACTCCAGCTATGATACTGACACATTGTATACCTGTTTTTGGGAAATAATTAATTATGTCAGTAACTCAACTAAAGTTTTAAACAAAACTAGTTGGGAATGTTTAGATTCGGTTCGCCCTCTGGTGGCAAAATATGAACTTCGATATTCGCAGAGTTGGGTAGTATTTCAAATAAAAGTACTTGAAATGGTATTTGAAATACTTTAACTATTTTGTACTAAATATAGTATTTCAAATACTTTTTTAAAAAATATTTTGTATTTTCATATTATCAAGTACATAATAAAAGTATTAGAAATACTTTAACAAGTCTGAAATATTTTTTAGATTCAGTCTTTACAAATCTAAAGATTTGTGTTATGCGTGTTTATAATTTTGTTGTTTGATTTTGGGTTCAATTGGGTCTTGGGTCTCAGTTGAACTCAGTGCTGAACTTAAAAGTCTGGAATTTGGTATAGTTTCAGTTTATGAGATGTTTTGATAGGATAATTTTGACATATGAATATTTTATTATTGACCCTGTTTGTAGATATTATATGGGGATCAAATCATTTAATTTAAAAATAACTGAATGGCTCACACAATGATCAGAAGATGAAAGTGAAATCCATGTAATATTAATTGTGTTCTTTTTACCAACTTTGCTCGAGAAAATCATTTTATATCTCATTTCCTCCTATAGAACTACAAAGAGAAGAAACTGATTTGCTCGAGCAAATCATTCAAATTATGGTAAAAAGAATATAACTGTTTTTATACTCAGAGGTTAATTTACATATATTTTCAAAAAATACTTTTTTAACTTAAATTATAATATGACTCGATATAGTAGGTATCTATAAACAGTGAGAATAATAAAAATTCTGTACTTTAAAATTTTTCAATCAAAATATCTCATTAAGTAAAAAAAGATCCCTAGCTTAAACGAATAATGAGTTCATTTGAATAAGTATATCCATATTTCTTTTGTATTTCAAATAATAAAGAAGTTAATTTTCTTATTTCAAATACTTTTTGTATTTCAAATACTTTATTTATTTCAAATAATTTTTTGGTGTAGTATTTCATACAAAGTATTTCAAATAAAATTTAGTAAAAAAAGTATTTTGTATTTCAAATAAAATAAAAAAAGTATTTTACCCAACTCTGGATATTCGGTACTTACTTTTTTGATTTAACGAATTGTTAAATGTTTTTTGAGATTTGCTGAAGCTTTAAATAATAAATCTATTTGTGTTTTGTTGAATATGTAGTCATAGGTACAAGAATGGATTTTAAACACAATTTTTGACAATGACAAGTACCTACCGAATATCCTTCATTTATAGCGCCCTCTATACGCAGTTAAAATTCCCAATTGGGAATTTCGACTTGGGATACACCCTCTGGGAGTTATTTGCTGAAGCTAGAAAAGGTCTACCTTGACATAACCTGTTTTTGTAAAATTTATTTCCGTGCAGTTATAAATCAGTTTCCTTGGGTTTATTATTACTATATTAAAATAATAATATTTTTTACAGGCTGTAATTTATTACTTACCCCAAAACAATGTACTTAAGAGGTTAGGCCACTCTAGGATTTTAAAAATATTGAAATTTTAAAACAGTCACGGATCAACTTAAAATCGGTTCGAAAAGAAGTACAGGAGCAGGATATTAATGTGGAAGGCCAATTGTATGGTACAGGCATCGCAGATTGAAGGTATGGGCACATAAAAAAACTTTGAAAGCGTTTTTTTCGAAACAACATTTCTCAAATCGGCCGGTTTCCTAACTCATACAATTCTATACCTATTGACTTCAAAATTTAACTGTATATTCAAAATTACATTCTCAATAGAAGTACGTAGGATTTTTTTATTATATTGAATAGATCTTTTGGTATAGGTAATTTTATAGCGATTTTTCATGGCATTTTTTTTCTTTTTTACTTCAAAAGGGCGCCGTTTTTGCAAAAATCAATATATTAAAAAAATCCTACGGTCTTCTATAGAGAATGTAATTTTGAATAAACAGTTAAATTTTCAAGTCAATAGGTCAGGAATTGTATGAGTTAGGAGTCCGGTCAATTTGAGAAATATGGTTTCGAAAAAAATGCTTTCAAAGTTTTTTTTATGTACCTACCTTCAATTTCCGATGGCTCTACCATACAATTCGCCTTCCACATTAATATCCTGCTGCTGTGCTTCTTTTCTAACCGATTTTAAGTTGATCTGTGCCTGTTTTAAAATTTCTTTTTTTTTAATCCTAGATTGGCCTAAACCCCTTAAGAGCATCTTCCTAGACGCCCGCGATAAATTTTCCGTTGGAGATAATAACAAGGAATAGAAAATCCATCCCACTTTTCTGGAGCTTCTTTGCAAATTATTCACAAATAACTGACAATTAATGCGAATCCATAGAGGGCGCGCGAGTTTGGGAGGAATAATTGTGATAAATCATGAAATCGAGCATTAGTAGCCCAGAAAAAACTCAAGTTTGCTTCGTTAGATTTTCAATTTTTTTTCAGATTTATAATCTTAATTAATTAGGCTACAACTTAACCGATAGTCACCTTCTGCAACCTAACACAAAATTAATTAGAGGGGTCCAAAGTTAAGGTACTTTTAGGTCAATATATTTTTTTTTGTAGATTCTCCAATTTTTTTTCCTTCCCCTGGGAGGTATAGAAATGACTTCTAAATCGTCTACAAAAAAAATTATACAAAAATCTTTTTCGTACTAGCCTATTTTTCTGGGGTACTAAACCACTATATTTTCTGTTTAGGAAGATGCTCTTAAGCAATAATGCAAGTAAGAAATAACACACACTGGTCAATAAAAGATAAACACAATTTTTAAACACAAAAAACTTGATCCAAACAGAGCCGCAGTTACTAAAACCAATAAAAATTAAATCGGCGCAAAAATCTTTTATTACTTTTTCCTCCATGTTTTATTCAAATTTACGTCAAAATAGCGCCATCTATCCGTAGTCGAAATTCCCAATAGTACTAATACAAAAGGACCTTATCGGGTTTTGGGAGCATTTTGTACAAGAATGAAACTTATGCCACATATAAATAAGAAATAAATATACAATAGTGTAAAATATTTCGCTCTTTAGGAGACCGCTTTCGCCAAAAAACGCAATTGAAATTAATTAATTTTTGCACAATTAGACAACGATGCTGGTGTTTTCCTCGGTGTTTCTAACAAACAAAGTAGTTTGGTTGCCTATGCCATTTATTTACTATGATTTATTGACTTTAATATTATAAAAATTATACAATTAAGTACATATTTGTTATGACTTGATTAGAAATTAATTTTTAAGTATTTATTTTATTCAAATAAACTTATAATTTAAGAATATATTTTTTACAATTAAACAATTTTTACACAGTTGTCGTTTTTTTGCAATTTTTAAAATATTTGATAAAAAATGACTTTTCCAGTTCCCTGGAGCTCTGAAACTTTTACTGTAAATTCAATGGCTATAGTTTTAATAGTTGTAATAAGATTTGTAATATTACGGGGTCAAATAAAAATAAAATATCTTTTACAGGTTATCGTAAGACTTTATTGCACAATCAGGCAACATTGAAATTATTACCTCTCAAACTAAACGTCCAAATTAAATGTACAATAATTATTAGTAAAAAGTAGAACCGATAAGGGACCTCGGTCGCGGCAAAGGGCTTGCAAATTCCGTTTATTTTTGTAGGACACACCCTCTGGCACTTCTAAGCACCTCCAATCAAGTAGGCAAGATACTATTTACGACATTCGGCAAGTTATTTCTCCTTTGCTAGAATGTTTCATTCCAGTATGTTACATGAACGCGTACCGTATTTCTTTTTATGTGTATGCGCCGATTTTAGCTGTTTTTATAAGTAAACGTACGAACGCAAGCAATGCGTGCGCATGACAATAACACCCAATGTGGGAAACTTTACAATCCAGTGTGAGTCACAGTGAGTCAGTCGCCAGATACCTTTGGAAAGCTCGTACGAATTTGTTAGCCCGGGCATTACTTCTTGTTTGTAACAGTAACCATTGTCCTAAAGTGCCTTATAATAAAGGTCATTTGTATCTACCATCAGGTTAATCCTTTTGGCTATTGTATTCGATTATTAACATAGGTTCCACAAGAAAAACACCCTATTAGTTTTAACTGTCATTTGCTTTCAATTTAAACGTAAATGAAAGGTAATTAAAATTTATCTGACAGTACTTGTCAAAATTTGAATTTTAAAATCCGCTGTTGTCGTGTTAATAAATATTTTTTTAAATAATGTAAAATCTCATAAATGTATTTATAATTCATATTTATTGAAGAAATTGGAAATATAATTAATATTGGGGGTATTTTAGTTAATTTTTGTAGGTTTAACTTATTTTTCATGTTTGCCCAAAAACACATAGGAAAACGATAAGGTCCTTTAATCAGTGGTATACCCAGGTATACTCCTATCTTCAAGAATTAAAAACAAATTTGGATAATATTTACTGCCTTAAAAAACCTGCATAAGGATCTTAAAAATAATTACAGTTACAAAATACGCGCTTCAAAAAGGAGGGACATATCCGATAAAATTGCAAATTCGGATAATCGATAAGAAAAACTTGACGTGTTATTAGTTATTAATGAAAACTTGGGCCGGACCAAATAACAACTCCAATTACCCTTCATAATGAAGACAAAATTGTTAGTGATCCCGCTGAAGTAGCGGATTTATTTGGGACGTATTTTTTAAAAATTGTTGACAAGGAACTGGCTAACTATTTTGGTAAAGATTTTAAAACAGAAGGTACTCAACAAATTAATTTCGATAAAACTTTTTTCCTAAGCCCTTGCACTTCAGACGGGATTATTGACTCAACCTAAAATATAAGTGATCATGAGGTTTAGACACCATCATTTTATAAGAGCACATTTTGACTAACCCTTATGTTTGAAACTCACTTTTTTTTATTATAGTCATACATAAAATAAATAATTTTCAAAAAATGTTTTTTTTAAGTTACAGGGCCTTTTTTAGTTAATATGAAAACGATTAAGTCCTTTCGGAAGCCTTATGTCATGTGATCAATACTTCGTTTACAACTAGTAAATTTCCAGAAGCTCTTAAAGCTGCTAAAACCATTCCGATTCATAAAAAGGAAGGGGAGGATATTATTATTATCGACGTATCTCGATTTTAAGCGTATTTTCAAAAATAATAGAAAAAGCTCTTTCAAATCAATTAATATAATTTCTTCATACTAATTCCTTGTTAGCTAACCAACAGTATGGTTTTAGAGAGGCACTTTCCATAGAGAAGCCTTGCATGGAATGTCTCCAGGATGTCTGGGATTGCCTTGATGAGTGAATATTTTTCGACCTTAAAAGGGTCTTCGACGCGCTTGATCTTATCATATTGTGAAATAAACTAGACGCTATTGGAATAAGAGGTGTACCAAACAGTCTTATTACATCCTTTGTAACTAATCGTACATCGAAAGTCATACTAAACTGTAATGAAAGTGAATCATTTGACATGGATAAGGTAGCATTTTGGGCCCACTTCTGTTTATTTTATTCGTTAATGACTTGTCAAGTTATTTGAAAAGTTGTAGGACTTTTATGTATGCGAATGATACTGCTGTAGCATCAGCGATGATTGTAAAAAAATGTTAGCTGATAAAATAAATAACGTCATATTTTTATTTAACGATTGGTGTAAACGTAATAATTTAATGGGTAATAATGGCAAAAGGCGGTTTATTGAGTTTTTAACTTATAAGAACTATACTTCCACGAGCACATTACTGACATCTCAAACAAATTAAATAAAGTGTTTTATCATAGAGTATGGATACAAGTATCCATACTCCATGGGTTTATGCAATCTTACAATTAAAACCAGTTGCTGACCTGAAAGGACTGACGACTACGTATTTTGCAATGCGTCAGTCGGTTCTGGACTATTACATATTAGTCTGTTTTCACATCTAAAAGGTTTTAGTAAGTCAAAAGAGGGTCATACGGGCAGTTTTTGGTCTCCGACCACTAACATCTTGTAAGGAAAGTTTTGTAAAATAAATAATATCCAAACTGTTGTAGGCCTTTACTTATACATATTATACAGGGTGTTACTCTAAAATGAAAAAAGATATCGATATGCGGTTTTAGATAGAATATAGAATACCTTTAAGCCACATTTTAAAAATGTTTTAATAATGTACCGGGTGTCCATTCCAAGATGGCGGACCAAAGCTATATTATTTTTAAATGGAACTCATAGTATGTTATGACATTTTTAAACAATAATTATACTTTGTATGGAGTTTTATGGATCTATTTTCACTCGTTTTGCTGATATTTGCCATTTAAGCCAAAAAATGATCCATTTTTGAAAAATCACTACTCTAAAACATATGAACATTTTTCTCAAAAATGTTTTAACATCCTCTATGTCAAATATAAGTTTATGGTATTTTTTTATCAGGATGCCTTATGAAACTCAAATTAAACAATTTTCAAATGGAACATCCTCTATATTTTAACATCATTCGATGGCATTTTACAAGCTCTCTACTTCTACTGATATAAATGGTTTAGGAGGTATTAATATCCAAACTGACAAACAGTGAAATTGCGATCTTGGTGAATTTTGATGAGGATTTATTTTAATTTGCTTAATACTTATTTGTGCCTTTCTCTATTTTGCTTTTTTAATAATGCTGTTATATTATAATAGCAGTTTTTGTTGTTTTACAACACAAGTAAAATCGAAACTTGCAATTATCAATTTTGGTATAAAGATATAGATTTAATATATTATTTTCATTTAATTATGCCAGATATTAGAAACATATTTTTATAAAACTTGTTTATTTTTAAAAGACCTTTCCAAAAATACCACATTCGACCATTTAAAATGTCAAAACCATTTCTAGTTTCAGACACATCCGCCTTGTTTTGGAAATTATGAATTATACCAAAAGATTCTTTAGATTCATTTTGACAAATTATTTTTCTCATCAATATACGATATAAAGGATTCTCGAAATAAAAAGGTGTTACGGGAGGTCTGGGACACCCTGTATATCCAAAAGTTTCCCCCACCCTTAACGAGTTATAAGCTTCTGAAGATGGTTTAAAAATACATTTTTTATTGTGTCGAAAATAATATATCTATAAACACTCATTTTGTAAAAAATGTTACCATTCCTTGATTACCGGAAATGGTTTTAAGAGAGAACATAAAACACATACGGCCAATGTTACTTAAAACTAAAAATGAACATTGTCTAAACAGAGATACGAATTACCTAATATCAAATTGGTTTTCCCCAACAGCTAGGTATTGCTTATACATTCAATAAACAGCGACTTATTGTTAGCTTAAATAAATTAAACTAGCAACTGCCTCTTGACATGGCACTCTGCTTCCTTTACTTGATCAGCTATAGGGCAATTCCTTCTCTTAACTTTTGGCCGATATCCTTTGGTGTTTTAACAAGATTACAATTTTTCATATTAAAGTTATTTAAAATATCTTCTGTGTATCTTTCTTGATAAATCCATAATCAGGTCTATCATCTTAAATTTAATTTGCAATTTATATTTAAATTTAAAAGCCTGCTTTATTTTTTCATCATTGCAAAATATATTTAAATCATCTGCGTACACTGCAACAAATACCATTTTCCTTTTATAAATTAGGATTTTTTAAATTTGCTATTTGGGGTGCAATGTAGAATCTTCAGGCTAAAATTTTTTGCAATTGTTGTCTTTGTGAAGTAAAAATTGCGCGTATTTTACAATTTTCTTTAAAAACAAACCCCAGGAAAAGTACAACTTATTTTCGATTTTTTCAAAGTTAATTTAGAAAAGGATACCCCAAGGCATATTTTCTATTAAATTTAAAACATAAATATTGCATTGTAACATCGTTATTGGTTTTTGAATTTAGAGAATTTTTTGCACTTTTAAAAATCACCCTAAATAAATATAAAACTTTTTTTTAACACGAAAAAACCTGTTTTCAACTAATAAGAGCATTTTTAAATTCCCTCACTAAAATGAATGTATCTGATGGGTTTGAAGGTAATGAAAAAATTAAAGCGTTTGATTTAAATTAAAAAAATGATAGGTAATAAAATGGAATTTATACAGGGTGTCCTTCTACTAAAATTTTAAAATTGCTTTAACTTTAAGGAGGCGAAAAAATATTAGTTCTTATTATATTCTTGTTCAGAACCACATTTACTACCAAATTTTGTTGGAAAAAAAGTGCAGAGGTGGGCAAAATACTTTCTTTTAAGTATTTGAAATACAAAATACTTTATTTTCTAAGTTTATTTGAAATACTTTGACCAAAATACTTAGTTATAAAGTATTTCAAATACTTTGTAATTGAAACACTTTATTTGAAATACTTTTTTATTTGAAATAAAAATGAAGGTTAATTTTAATGTTAAATAACATTTAATTGGTGCCATTCTAAACAAAAATGTTAGTGATAATAGCGCTGTTAATTTCGAATGTCATCATATATAAAAAAATACTATTTTGAACATTCTACTCATTTACTGTAAGTTAACACCGATGTAATTTTACGGTGTTAAAATAACGTCGATCAAAACAATAAATAGTTGAGAATAATTAATAAATTTAAACTGCAATAACTACGTAAATTCTAACGATTTGTAATAATATCAATAAACTAAAGATTCAATATAAAAGGTTGGATCAAATAAATGGTAATACAAAAGATTGATTTTAAAAACTTAAAAAGTAATTGAAATACAATTTGGTACTTGAAAATACAAAATACTTTTTAGGAAAGTTGTTCAAATACAAAATACTAAAAGTATTTCAAATACTATTTCAATTACTTTTATTTCAAATACTACCCACCTCTGAAAAAGTGAGATACCCTGCATTTTTATCATCTTCTAATTTAAAAAATAATTAATGCCAAAAAGGCGCCTTAAATTGGCCAATGCCAATAAATATCTAATAGAAAAATACCTGACTGCAGGTGCATGTTTCATTATAGTCTACTTCAGCTTTTTGAGAATAACCTTTAGTTTATAAACATGCTTTACAACGTTTAATAACTGTATTTACATCCATGTATTCAAAATTATTTCTGTATTTCCAATTAAATCACTTTTATCACCAATTACTGCATATTTTCTTGAATATTATTACAATTACATAATTTCATCTTCAATTACTTGCTCTCTAGTATTGTTTTAATATTATTTTCTATTTGTTTTGAAATATCTACATTATTTTGAATTTTGATTATCATTAAATTGTATTTCTTTTGAAATATCTTTACCCTTATTTGTAATAATAAATAAAACATTTTCATTGAAAACAACGTATCTGTTTTTAATAATTTTTTGAGTTTTCATGTAAAATAATCTGTAGGCTTTATTGTTTTCACAATAACCCACAATAACCCACAAATACATGATTCAAATTTTGAATTCAATTTCTGCCTCTTCTGCTTTGGTATCCTTTTCCCCACTATAGACCACTTTTATTCGAAACTTTGTTCTCAGAAATTTATTTACCCCAAAAGTGGGAAGTCAGCAAATTTAAGTGGATGATTTTAAAACTCTTTAAATTTTCTTTTTTTTTTTGGTGTACTAAATGATCTTGCGGCTATTTTTTTATGCATTTTTTTGTCTTTGTGGGATAAACTGTTTTTAAAAATACGATAAAACAAAAAGTGATAACAAATACTTTTTTGGGCCACATAAAGAAAATGCTTAAAATTAAAACTTATGCTATCCTGTTTTGTTTTATTTATTTTTGTTTTATGTGTATAAAAACATATTTTTTTAAAATTTGCCTGTTTTTCACATGACCATAAAAACTTAATAAACGCGCTTAAAACAAAACAGGATAGCACAAGTTTTCAGTCTTTCTTTAAAGTGGCATAAAATAGTATATGTTGTAACTATGTAAGTCATATTTTTAAAAACAGTCAAAATCACGCAACTTTTACGATGTACTACTCTCTTTCATACGCCCCTAACCCCTAAAATTGTTTGGTTTTCCCAATTAAGACAAAATTTTCAACAAATGATAGCAAGAAAAAAAAAATTTAAAAAAACTCGGATGGAAAAATTTTTGTTACCAAAAATGTATGTAAGTATCAACCAGATTTCAAAATGAACTTATTAATTTGCCGACCATCGTCTTCTAGATTAGTGGTTTTTTGATAAATTTCTTGTATGCCGAAACTTGTGATATAAATTTGGTTATTTCAGAAAATATTGAAAAAATGGGTCTTAGAAGAATCAAAGAAATACTTAAGAAAATGGGAGATTGGCCAGTTTTATCCAATAATAATTCGCATCCATCCGAATATTGGAATAAAATATCTTTTGATATAAATAACTTTGGAATCGATCCTGATTACTTAATGACGTACAATGTCGATACTGACTACGTTAACACATCTGTAAGAATATTATCGGTAAGATGCATTTTGTGCTTTAAATATTTTAAGGATTATTTTACCAACCAACCTACAAAAATTCTACTACGAAATAAAAACCTTTCATTTTAACTAAAATCGTAAGGCGCTAACAAATAGATATATCTGCATTTTTAAATACTTATACAATGTTTGAAATGTTCTTAATTTTAGTTACTTCCGCCTTCTTTTACCTTGGGTCGTGAAACATTACTCTTGGGGCAAAACGACCCCAACGTGGCGTTTTACTATAATTACATGGTGAATATGTCTCGTCTATTTGGTGCTGATGAGGAAACTGCCAAACGTGATATGGAAGAGGCATTAAATTTTGAAATTAGTTTGGCCAAAACGGTATAAAATCATCTTATTTTTAATTTTTGATTCAATAATTACGTTTTTAGATATCAAAATCCATCACAGAATATCTCGCTAATATAAGTGCTTCTTATAATGTTTACACAATTGAATTTTTAAATGACCAGTTTCCTGATTTTCCTTGGTTCGAATATTTGACAAGACTTACTCCTAAAGGAACTGCTATTAATAATAACACCAAAATTATAGTAACAGATCCAGAATATGTTACAGGACTTATACAACTCTTACAGAAAACCCCAAGAAGGTAAACTAAATTTTAAAAACTTATCCATGGTAAAGTATTATTTTTAGAGTTGTCGCAAATTATTTAATTTGGCGATTTATTAGTGACGCAGCTAAATATTTAAATAAAGATGTTGTCCAATTGGAGTTTCAATTTTTGTCAAATGTTTTAGGAATGTCTGAAATGGTTCCTCGAAAAAATAAGTGTATTGATCTTATAAATAAAAAGTAAGTGTCAAAATGTAGGTATAAATATTAGTAAAAAGTAAAAAATGGTTTTATTTGATAGATACAAGAATAGAACATATTTAATCTCTAATTTTATGTATTTCGGGAATCAGTTTTTACCAGCTACAGTAGAAAAATGGAGTTTTTTAACAGTTGGAAAATAACACCAATTTTTAATTTAAAATGCTTTTTGTTGTTCTTATAAATTCCAAGACTCAGGAAAAACTCAATCTTATTTCGTTCATCTTGTTTCCAGGTTAGGTCAAATTTTAAGTTCCATGTATGTGCGATTATTCTTTACTCGTGCTGAAAATAAAGACATCGCAACAGGTTTGACAAAAACAATTAAGCAACAGTTTCGTGAAATCATGTCAGAGAGTCCCTGGCCAAAAGATGATATATGGCGGGCACTTGATAAACTTGATAATATAGAAGAACACATTGCGTACCCTGTCGAATTGTTTAATGATACGGAACTCAATTCAGCATTCAAAGATGTAATTTTTTTTTAAATTAATTAATTTGAAAATTAAATAATATATTTTAAGTTGCAAATATCCGAGGATGATTTCTTAGCATCGTCCCTAAACATAAATAAGTTTTTAAAGAAAGTTAATTTTGGAAGATTATACGAGCCAGTGAATAAATCTAATTGGTTTGAAAATTCTCTATCCACCACAGTCAACGCATTTTATAAACCAGACAGCAATAGTATAAGTATGTGGAATTATTATATTTTTATCATTATTATAATTCAAATAGTTCTTCCTGCTGCTATTTTGCAGGGCACTTATTTCAACCCTAAAAGACCCAAATTTTCCAACTACGGTTCGATTGGTTTTGTTATTGCCCATGAACTAACGCATGGGTTTGATGATGTTGGGCAGCAATTCGATAAAAATGGCGATTTGGACGATTCGTGGTCTGAAGAAGTTAAGCAAGATCACCAAATGAAGAAGAGTTGTTTGATTAAACAGTTCAATCGATTTAAAGTTCAGAATTTATCAGTAAGTAATGAGTGGATTTTATGTAAGCCCGAGTCCTTGTTCTTAAATCAATTCACACGATTTCTCATACTCTTTTTCATATAAAAGACAAAAACAGAGTACTGAAATTGTAATTGTATTAGCTAGATAACCTAATTCATTGTATAGTTTCTTCTGTCGTTTCGTTTTTAGTGTAAGGTAAAGTGGGGTAGTTAAATGTAATATAGTTTTGCAATAGTTCAACTTTAACGACCTTTGTACCGCAAGTCTCTCTTTCAAAAAATTCGAAAAAATTTAAGTACTTACCTTAGGGAACCATATATTGATTATGCTAGCTAGTTTAAATGAGTTACTTAAATTTACGAAAAAATTACATTTTTTTAAAATCGTGTCCCTAAAAGGTCCGTACAAAACGACATCACATACTCCTGATACCAAAATAAGACGATTTAACCAAACTTATCTCTATCCAAAAGTGCTTCTCGTTAAGGTGCTATAGACCATTAAAGTTCTTACAACTATTTTGTATTTTTTAAATTACTAAAAATTGGATCATACGGTCATAATATAATTTGGTATGTGGCTATGTAACGAAAAAAGGTATTTCTAGACAATTTGCTTTTACTTTTTTACGTTATGTAAGTGGTCAAAAATAGGTCATCGACATGCAAAATTTCTTATAACTTTGTAATGGCCGAATAAAAATTCATAAAATATTACTTGTAGCTAAACAGTGTAATTATAAACTTTTTTTGTCTCTTAGAAAATATTGCTATCTCCTTTATTTTAGGCATAACAAAATTATTTCCATGTGGTACATAACCTAACTTTGGAAAAATATTTAAATTTTTCGCTAAAAGGTATGTACAAATTTAGGCAGTATATTCCTGAGACCAAAATGAAATGATTTAACCAATTTTAGCTTTATCCAAAAGAGCTTCCTTAAGCCTCTATTGACCATGAAAATTATTTAAAAACATAATTTTTGATTAAAATAAGTTTGATTAAATAATTTTATTTTGGTCTCAAGAATATGTGGTGTTACTTTGTACAGACCTTTTGGGCGAAAAATTTAAATATTTTCCTGAAGTTAGGTTATGCACCACATGGAAATATTTTTTTCTGCCTAAACTAAAGGAGTTAGAAAAATTGTATAAGAAACAAAAAAAGTTTATAATTACACTGTTTAGCTATAAGTAAAGTTTTATGAATTTTTATTCAGCCATTAAAAAGTTACAAGAAAATTTGCTTGTCCGATGACCTATTTTTGACCACTTACATAACGTGAAAAAGTAAAAACAAATTGTCTACAAATACCCGCCTTTCATTACATAGGCACATACCAATTTTGTTACTATCATATAAATTTTTAGTAATTTAAAAAAAACAAAATAGTTTTAGGAACTTTAATGGTCTGTAGTCTGTAGCACCTTAGCGAAGAACTTTTGGATAGAGATAAGTTTGGTTAAATCGTCTTATTTTGGTCTCAGGACTATGTGGTATTGTTTTGTACAGACTTTTAGGGACACCCTACATATACCAATAATAGAACTTTTTGGTGGGATTATTGTAAAAGTACCCAAAAATACATCAGTTTGTTATATTTTCGTAAAAAAATATGAAAATGTAAGTAATTTTTAAACTTTTCTATACATTACTAAACACGTCTTCAAATCAGTCTTCTGAGGTCAGATGACAGCATTGTAAATAAATCAGAGTTTAATTAATCAGCCAGTATTACAATAGCCCCGTTATTACAATTACCCCACTTTACCTTACTGTAGTTCTACACATAATTATTATTCATGTTTTATTTTAGGTTGATGGTGCATTAACCGTTACTGAAAACATGGCAGATTATGGTGGTGTAAAAGTCGCTTACTTAGCTTATTTGAATTGGACAAATACTAATGGTCCCGAAGAAGGATTGCCAGGGTTAAAATATAATCCTAAGCAGCTATATTGGTTGTCTGTTGCAAATACGTGGTGTAGTAATATTAATTCTGAAACTGAAAGGCTTAATATTGTAACGGACAGACATGCACCTAATAAATATAGAGTCAATGGACCTCTAATGAATTTAAAGATGTTCGCTGACGATTTCATGTGTCCTTCAGGATCAAATATGAATCCTGCCGAAAAATGTGAGCCATGGTGATAAATATATTAATCCAATATAATCTTTTATGAATCATTCACCTTTACCTTTAATAATCTTTAATATTTAACAATTTTATAATGTGATAAGTATTTATGTAACAAGTGCAAAATTTGGATACTATTTGCGATGATCATCAACCTTTGAAAATAATAAAAGTCCATAAAAACATCAAATTAATGACATTTATTGACATTTATTGACATTTATTGACATTTATTGACATTTATTGACATTTATTGACATTTATTGACATTTATTGACATTTATTGACATTTATTGACATTTATTGACATTTATTGACATTTATTGACATTTATTGACATTTATTGACATTTATTGACATTTATTGACATTTATTGACATTTATTGACATTTATTGACATTTATTGACATTTATTGACATTTATTGACATTTATTGACATTTATTGACATTTATTGACATTTATTGACATTTATTGACATTTATTGACATTTATTGACATTTATTGACATTTATTGACATTTATTGACATTTATTGACATTTATTGACATTTATTGACATTTATTGACATTTATTGACATTTATTGACATTTCTAAATTTGTTATTTATGATCAGTTGTCAGTGCATATGCACAGGCGCACGCAGGTTCGGTAAATTTTTGATTTTGAAATTCGGCGATTTTTATAAACTGTACGATATCTTTCGAACGAGGTATTATTTATCAGTTATCTTATGAGGCCAACTAGAATTGTGCTCTAAAAAGGGGTGCACCCAGCGTACGGATTCCGGGGTCCAGACTTCTTAATACATATCTTGAAAACTAAGTGATTTCTTTAAAAATAAAGCTGGATCACTTCATTATTAAGAATACATGTTATTTTATTTTTTCGTTCAAAATGCCTTTAATAAACCTCCCACCAGAGTTCAGTGGTACTAATATACACATGCATGGGCGTATCTAGGATTTCGTGTTGGGGAGGGCGGCAAAGTAATTGATGAAAACTCGGAATTGGGTAATTTATTCGACGTCCCAAAATTTTTTCAAAAACCCTAGGTTATTTTGGCCTAATTTTTTTCTAATATGGTGTGTCCCAAAAAGAAGTTATCGGAATAATATCGTAGAAAGTAGACGTGATTTCATCGTCAAATAAACCCAAAAGTTACAACAACACAGTTTTTTGGCAGGCCTTTGATTTTTTTTCACAGAGAATTTTCAAAAAATCAATGAGAATCCACTTTTTTTCTTGTTATTTTCGCTCATATCTTTGAAATAAGACTCATAAAAATACTACTTTTTTAAGCCAGTAAATCTTTATAGAAAATTCTATGAATTAAAAAGTATTCAGTGTTAATTTCAAAGACTGGACGAAAATAAATAAAAACGGAATTTTTATTAATTTTTTATTATTTTCGCCCATATCTTTTGATCTTGGGGGTGCTTTTGCCCCTTCAGCCACCCCCTAAATACGCCCTTGTATACATGTATTGAGAAACTAAAATTAATGATAGTTAAACTTAATTTTCGAAAATGTTTGGTGTTTATGTTAGAATGTATTGTATTGCGTTTTTGATAATTTTACCTTGAAATGGACCGCTTCTAGAGATAATTTCTGGGTGCCCCACCGGCTCTAAACACACCCCTAAAACTTTAAATGACATGATAGGGTATGTATGACTGTTTGGAAAGATATTATTACTTATACCCGTTTTCACCAACGATTCCAAAAATTTAGGTATAGCAACCAGTGCTATTTGCAATGCCTAGGAATCGTTGGTGAAAACTGGCATTAGAGTCACATGAAAAAAACCAAAAGTTAAATTTGTTTTAAAGATTTTCAAAATTTACCATGTTAAATTTTGAATATCTTTAAAACAAATCGATGGAACTTTTGTTTTTTGTAAGTGCAGAGGCGGACTGGCAAATTTTTTCGGCACTGGCAATGCGAGGGTCTTATCTTGGAAAAAGTATTGTTAAACCATTATCAAACTTGCATATGGTTGCGTATTTTAGTGCGTGTATTGGGGTCGTATCTCAAGATATTTAGTTGTAGAATAAAGGAGTTTTTAAGGACACATCCAACCTCTTTTATTTTCCCCACAAGCAAAAGTATTGAAAACTGAAAAGAATATTTCAATTTTTTTCTTTGCGATTTGAAAGAAGATGGTTTTAGCTTTCTAGTGATAATATATTTTTATTTCAACGCACATTGGTTCAAATGTAATTAGCGATTTTATGGTTTTTGACAAAAATCGATGATCTAAAATTCAAAACGCTGCGCTGTAGGTCCAAAATTCCCACTATTTTTTTTGATTAAATTTCTAACCCCGACGTTTGGTGAACCACGAACAGAACACCCTGTACATGTATTATTATATTTTGAGTTTAGAACATCGCCGGACACTTAAAAAAAACCAAAAGTTAAAAAAGAAGAAACTAAATTATGTATAATCGGTTCGTCCGGACCGATAAAATGTCAACAGTGCAATGTTAAAAATATCAAAAAAAGATTCATTTAAATTTTCTTTTATTCATTTAAAATTTTCTTTCCAAGACGGCCTCTAAAGGTCTGCTTGTCACTGGCCCACTGGCCCACTGGCCTACCGACCCACCGGGCAGTTGCCCGCTGTCCCAGTCCGCCCCTGCAATTTTGCATTGACAGTTTATTTCCAGCTCAGTTTTTTGGACAATTCGAGCCCAATCTTTGAAATTAACCATAGCTGGTAAAAGCGAGAAACCGAATAGGGCAGGCAAATTTCACTTCTACACCGAGAAAATGCAAGTTAAAATTTGAATTTGACACTTGAAATTGCATCAGTGCATGTAAGTGCAAGAAATTCGAAAACACTATTATAAACTGCATACATGTTAAGCCTGAACAAAATTATTCTAAGGAGCCTCAATTATGACTACGCCTCAGGTTTCCTAAAAGTTAAATACGTCACTGGTATGACTTAAGCAATACTTTTCTGTACTAGTGCAAAAAACATGACTTTGTGCACTGACAACTGATCATAGAAGGCCTACTTTTTACACAATCGTAGAAAATAGTATACTAAAAAACCAGTTTCATAAGTCGCATATTGTAGCACGCGTTCAATCTTAAAATAAGAGCCGCGTAGTGGCCATTATTTTAATGAACAAGTGCTACTATCGACTTATGAAACGAGTTTTTTTATACTATTTTTTCTATTTTGCGCCTTCTTACCTATTTAAAATAAAATATTGCAGTTTTCAATTTTAGTAACTTTTCTGGTAGTTGGCAACTCTAATGCCAGGTTTGTCAAATCATCAAATTACCTACAAATCGCTTGGCAACTGGTATTTTAAAATCAACAAACTTCAGTGCTACCAACTTTAAAAAGATACATTCCACTTCTATAAACGCACTCAAAACAATGCGTTTTTAGCTATAAACGAATAGTTTTGAGTGCTTATACAAGGTGTCCCGTATCGTTATGCAGAAATTTTGTGAGTGTAAAGTAGGTTCAATTCTAAGACTAATAAACACAAAAGTTGTAGGTCAATTTTTTTTTATTCAAAAGTTACAGCACTTTTAAATTTACAAACTCCAAAACAGAAAATTCAATTTGAAGACTATTTAAATGAAAACATAATTGATTTAAAATTTATTTTAAAAAGAAATTATGTTCTTTGTTGCAATTTGAATTTAATTTACTAATATGTGGCATTAAAATTTCGGTATTTTAAAATTTTAATCATTCTTTATGCGATTTTTGTGGTTATTGGATGTGTTAGTTTTTCCTGAATTAAAAATGCCTTACCATTTTTCTAAAGTAGAGTATGGGTATTTGTTAACTAAAATATATTTTTTTTTTCTAAGAACTTTATTTTCTGTTTTGGAATTGGAAAATTAAATTCTGCTGTAACTTTTGAATAAAAAAATAGAACTGCAACTTTTGTGTTTATTAGTATTAGAATTGAACCTAGTTTACACTCACAAAATTACTGCATAACGATACGGGACACCTTGTATAGGTTTCTTATGGGCGCAAAAAGAATACTAATATTATTAAATAAATATAAGTTAATGAATGAATTTAAATTCCCTCCTTTGGGTTTTGAAAATGTATTTTTCATCAATCCGTTGAAAATTATAACATTGTCAATTATCATTATCAAATTTCTTTAAATATATAAAAATAAATAGGTTTTTTTTGTAATATAATAAAAAAACCGAAAGAAGGAATAAATAAACAGATAAATATAAAATTATATAGGGTGTTCCACTTTTGGTAGCATACTTTTTAGATAGTATTTGTGATTTTTAATAAAAAATCTATAAATTGTAATACTTTTTTCGACTCCTTGATGTAACATCAATTTTAAGAAAATTTTAATGATTCTTGTATAATTTCTAATTAAAAATATTTTGAGTTTTTATATTTTGATGAATCAAAACAAAATAAAGAGGAATTTAAAATCTACACTCTACACCTTTTCCAGTTGTATTTCAGAAAAGTTCAATTCAATTTCAGAAACCATCATTTGTATTTCAGAAAGCATCAACTGAATTTTAGAAAAATCAATTTAATTTCAGAAAGTATCAATTGTATTTCAGAGAGAATCATTAGAAAATCAGAATTCGTCAATTTAATTTCAGATAGTAGGATTTGTATTTTAGAAGCTATCAATTGTATTTCAGAAAGAATCATTGTGTTTCATTCATTCAAAGTAAAGGCAGCAAAAATTTTGAATTAACTAAATACAACAGGGTATCCCATTTTAATTAATCCAAAATACAATTCATAATTCTGAAATATAATTAATGCTTTCTGAAATAAAATTGATTTATCTAAAAATACAATTGGAAAAGGTGTGGATGACCAACAGGGATGCTTCATCTGCAGTGAAAGTATGAACAGTGAAAGAAAAGCTGAAAAGTAATTTTCACCTATCTCGGTCTTACACATAAGTATAAGATGAATACTATTCTCTAAACTCTAAACTTTACTGTAACGATGTAAAATAACATTTTCGGTTTTAAAAGACATTGTACATCAATGTAATGTTATTATTTTAATCGATTATACATTAATGTAATATTATTATTTTCATCGATGTTTTTTACATCGTGGTTAATTTACAGTAAAGTTTACAGAATAGCGTTTTTATTTTGTCCTGAGAAATAAATAATTAAAAACCTCTGTTTTTTTCAACATCTTTGAATAACCGCAACTCCCTTAGGAAACGAAATCGGGCATATTTTTATGGGAACTTTTTTCATTATTTTGATGTCGCCTAGCCACTAGCAAATTTTTTCCTACTTATTATGATACACCCTTTATAAATCCTGGAAGAAAAAAAAATGAATTTTGCGAAAATAAAGTTCATACCAAATAATGACAAAATAAACTTATTAAAAATATGGAGAAACCGCTTGATAGTGAACAGTAGACGAGTAGACATAAAGACATATTCAGCAGCCTACTTGGATTTCATTAGGTAAACTGAAGAATATTTATAATTTGCGATATGTGTTGCACAAATTTTTAAAAATCTCGAAAACTGTTAATAATTCACCATACAAATCTTGTATCGTTGTAAAGCTTATCTAAAATGCTAATGAATGGTGAGAAAAAAATAAAAGGTTCAATTTGAAAAACAAAACTATATATACCGGGTGGAAATGAAAACCGGGTCACCTCTATAACTTTTTTATTTATGAATAGAAAAATTTGAAATTTTGCTGTTCTATGGTTCAAAAAAAAAAATTTATGTGCATTTTTTATTTTCGAAATCACTTCCGGTTTCACCGGAAACACCAAGAACTTTGTTTTTTTAAATGTAACATCCCATATTTTTATTCATGGCTTAAAATACTTTTAAAAAAGAAGTATTTTTGAGATATTAGTTTTTATTTTTTGCGAAAAAAAAAAAGGTTTTCGAAGTCGGTGAAAATTACCAAAACTAATTCTAAATAATTCAAATAAATAAAATAAATCCTCTTTTTAAAAAGTCGAATGACCCGGCATCATTGCATTTAAAAAAAGTGAGATATTTGATAAAATCTTCATTAACTAAGTTTAAAAATTAATAGTTCAAAAACAACTTAAATTTTTTTTTAAATTACAATTTTATTTAGGTATTTGAATTATTTAGAATTAGTTTTGGTACATTTCACCGACTTCGAAAACCTTTTTTTTTTTTTTTGAAAAAAATTATTTTTTTTACAAAAAAAATAAAAACTAATATCTTAAGAATACTTCTTTTTTAAAAGTATTTTAAGCCATGAATAAAAATATGGGATGTTACATTTAAAAAAACAAAGTTCATGGTGTTTCCGGTGAAACCGGAAGTGATTTCGAAAATAAAAAATGCACATAAAATTTGTTTTTTTGAACCATAGAACATAGCCAAATTTCAAATTTTTTTATTCATAAATAAAAAAGTTATCGAGGTGACCCGGTTTTCATTTCCACCCGGTATTTTCTGTATTCTGTGAATGAAAGGTCCACGTTTTCTGAAACTACGAGCTTTTCTTAAATTTTTGGTAGAGAGTTTTTTAAATAGCATCCATAGCTTTTTTCGTAATTGTCTCTTGGATGTAACCTTTTTTCTTCATAAAATGCTGAATAATTCCAAAACGAAATGATTTAAGCCCATAGTGATTTATGCAAAATAATATTCTTTTTTGAAGTAGAATACAATAGTATACAATACAATAATAAAATATACAGGGTCTTCCATTAAAAAAGTTTTACTTTGTTTTAGTAGTCCATGTTAGGAGACCCTGTATATATCGAAACTATTTTTAAATTGTTGGGCATATATGTATCTACGTGAAAACCGCAGGTTGATTATTCCGTTCTGCTCGCAGTTCTGGATTAATAGTTGTGGATAAATTCCAGTCCCTCAAAAGGCAACTGGCAATTTATGACCACACGGACGGAACAATCAAAATAAAAAAAACGGCAATTAATCGGATTTGAAAGCACGGACTAAAACTAAAACTAAAACTAGAGGGGTGATTAAAATAAAGTCGGACAGGTACTTACAATTTCTGGATAAACACGTGGCTGGAAAAATGGATGGGAAACGGGAACAACATTACAGTACGGGACGGGGACTCAAAACCAACTCCGCGACCAAATTTCATTTCCCAAAATCATGAAATTTTACTCGCGGCGCAAAATGACAATAATACCCGGGAAAATTGAAAAATTATTGAAGACCAATTAGACGGAAAAAACGCTTCCTTTCAGTCTGGAGCAAAAATAAGTGGGACCGAAGCACTAAAGAATGAGACCTAAATTTAAAAAAAAACTATTAAAAAATTGCTAGTTGTCAAACTTTATTTCCTCCGTAACTTTTTTATTTTAGATTTTTTTTTCAGTTTTTACGAAGCACTATGGGGCACAAAGGAGGCACTAAAGTTAAATACAATAAAAACTAAAATTAAAAAAAAATCTAGTCTTGATGAGAACTGAAATTTATGAAACAAAAGCTAAATACAAAAATCCGAAGTATTGACACAACGATAAAATTTCGACCTATGCCTCTGCTTTTGTGTAGTCTAGTTACCTTGTTATAAGTTTGATATGATTTGTTGTTACTATAAACTTTAAGCGAACAAATTCCCCAGATTTTTAGGCGGAAATTTGAATTGACCATAATTATTTTAGCTCACCCCTTATTTAAAAAAAATAAAATATCTAGGACACCTATTCTCGAGTTTACCCACCTGCTAAATGCGTATACGATTTGGCTGTTTATTTGATAGCAGAAAGTTAGCGAAAGTTAAAAGAAGTCAAATTTTGAAATTCAAATATTTAAGTTGTTCAACCCTGTTTTCAATTACAGTTAATTTGTTAATTAGTGCTAATTGAGGGAATGTTTCAAACCACACAATAAAGTTATACCTACTTTAGAGGAAATTGTACACTTCTTTATTTGACATTGTACATCTGTAATGAAAGATATTTTGTACAAATAATGATTTAAAATATTCTTGTACTTATATTCTGTACTTACTTGTTCAACAAGCTTGAAAATAAATACAAAAATAACATTAATTATTTACTCAAAAAAAATAAAACTAACCTCAAATTTAGGTAGATAAATGGTCCTTACCGAATATTTAAATTTAAATAAGTTAAAGGTACCTTTAAATTAACGAGAATTGAATTTGTCAGTTAAATCCTTTAACCTTAAATTTTAAAGACCTTATGGTAAATTCGTAATCAGCACCTTGAAATTAATTAAATGTAGATGATTTTATAAAGGACACAAAAGTACAGTTCTTATTGTAGTACCAAAAGTAATGACTGCGATTGACTACAAATAGTTATGTATATTCATAAATAAATTATTGAAACTAAATATACTTATTTTTTCCGGAACAACCCGGAACCATTCGAAACCTGAGGTAATTTTGATTTTTTAAATGGCAACATAGGTCGAGTTTGGTATGGTTTGATAGGTCTTTCAAAAACAAATAACTTTTATTAAAATATTTTTTTTAAATTTTCCATAGTTTAGAATTTATTCGAAAAACAAAAAAAATTGTTAAAAAAAGTAAATAAAAATTATTGCATATTTTGAAGAATTTTGTATAAATATGGACAAGTATGATATTTAAAGTTGGTAAAATATTAGAATTTGTAGAAAGAGTTTATAAATTTATAAAATTCTTTAAAATATGCAATAATTTTTATTTACCGTTAACAATTTTTTTTTGTTTTTCGAATAAATTCTAAACTATGGAAAATATTAAAAAAATATTTTTATAAAACTTGTTTGTTCTTAAAAGACCTATCAAACCGTACTTATATTTTTCCGGAACAACCCGGAACTATCCGGAACCGGATTTCACCTTGATTTTTTAAATTGCAACATAGGTCGAGTTTGGTGTGGTTTGATAGGTCTTTTCAAAATAAACAACTTTTATTAAAATGTTTTTTTAATATTTTCCATACTTTAGAATTTATTAGAAAAACAAAAAAAAAATGTTTTTTTTGTTTTTCGAATAAATTCTAAACTGTGGAAAATATTAAAAAAATATTTTAATAAAAGTTATTTGTTTTTGAAAGACCTATCAAACAATACCAATACAAAAATCAAAGTTACCTCCGGTTCCGGATAGTTCCGGGTTGTACCAATGGATTCTTTCGGTTCACTTTGGTAATTGAGTTTTTTATTTTAGTGATGTGCGATAACGCGTTCTCGAGATAAATGGGTGGCACGGGTGGCCTGAATCACCCTGTATACCTAAATCATTATTTTTTTTCGTTTTTTGGGTTGCCACAAAGGATGTAAGCTTATAACTTATAATAGAGAGGTGTATATATAACTGTGATGGTGTCTCGGACCACAATTGTCGCGGGACGTATTTAGCACATCTCGACCCATACTTGTCTCAACATGGTGCATCCGACGCGACGCGACGGTTGCAAACAGTCTCAAGCTGCCACATGCTGTCGGGTGCGACTGTCGGGTCCAGAGGTGGAAGTCTGTAAGCTATATGCATAGATAAGCTATACGATAGTTTTCGTACAACGAAAAAATTGTTTTGTTGCTAAGTTGCTTGGGGACAGATTTTCTATTTCTCTTCCTTATGCACGCTTTGTGTTTGTGGAAAAAAGATAAAAACTGCCATAATAGCAACATATTCAACAAAAATTTTTTTAATTGTACGAAAACAATCGTATAGCTTACAGACTTCCACCTCAGTGTGCGTCTGTCCAGGAATCAGTGTATAAAATTCTCCCGCGAGTCATCTTCCGACATAAATGAATCGTATCAAAATGTTTCGTCGGTTGCAGTGTGCGGCCGGCCTAACTATTCTACCTAATTGTTTTAGGAAAAAAACGTTTTATTATTTACAAATAAAGTAATGGGAATGGAAATAAAAGAATACTTGTGACATAAAATATTATTGAATTTCTGGGAAAGAAGTGTGAATAGAAACTATACCTTTACTCAACTTTATTCAAAAATAGATTTTCATAGAATGGTTGTTTAAAGTAATGGGAATGGAAATAAAAAGATAATTGTGTAATAAAATATTATATTGAATTTCTGAGAAAGGCATAATATATAATGATGATGGTTAGGAGGAAAAATGTACTTACCTACAACTAAATTAAAATATATATTTAAAACATATTTGGAATTTTAACTACGTATAGAGGGCGCTATAAATGGAGGATATTCGGTACTTGTCAGTGTCGAAAATTGTGTTTAAAATGCATTCTTGTACCTTATAACTACATATTCAACAAAACACAAATAGATTTACAATTTAAAACTTCAGCAAATCTAAAAAACATGTACCAATGCGTTAAATCAAAAAAAGTAACTACCGAATATCGAAGTTCATATTTTGCCACCATTCCCAATAATATATGTATAAAATTTAAAATAATAATTATAAATATACAGGGTGTCCCAAATCAAAAATAGATTTTAATTGCATCAATTTGGCATTCAATTTTCATATATGTATGCTTATATGTATACATTATTAGTTTCTTTAGATAGAGGTACACCTCCATCCACACCTCTATCTTAGACTCTCGAAAAAATCGCCATTAAAAACAAAAAACACTGTCATGTAAAAGAAGATTACGCATGACTATTCAATTCACAAGTGATTATTTTTTGTGACAAGTAAAACGTCAAAAATATCAGCGATTATTTTGTGACGTTAATGTCAAATTTCAATAAGTTTGAAGTTGGCCGTCAAATTTTGCACAAAAAAGTGAAAAATGTTCGTTAAATATTTCCTTAAATATGCACTCTTGTTCAAATTATAAGGCGAATATTTTTCATACATTATCACTCATGTCATTTGGGGTTAACGCTACGCAGTCGTGGAATTAAAACTTAACCCCAAATAACATTCGTGGTAATGACAGTGAAAAATATTCAACTTAAATTTGACCACTCGTGATATTACATATGAGTATTTTATAAACCCCTTCACTGATTATTTTCCCTACCAACTCTTTTTCTAGGCATTAAAACTAGCGGAATTTTATTTTTTATTGAACTAATTTGGATATTTTGTGTTTGCGTTTTCCGCTCGACGTCGGCGTTGTCCGCCGTGCAAAATTTACTTATCTAGCAAAACGCACCATTACTATGTTGTTGTTGTTGCATGTCTGAACATGGCTTTAGGAACTCTCGTCACTGGTTATTCATAAATACTGGTGTTTTTAAGGTCGTTTGGAAAATACAATTGAATTTCATTAAAATGCTGAAAACACAATAGTTGGGATTTATCCGCGCATTAAAATGTAATAAAACTTTTGTCGTATACCTACCTGCTTTTAATGCTACGAAGGTAAACAGTAAGCACAAATAGTGAACGAAAATAACAGAAGTAAGTAGTCCTTACCTAGATTTGGACAGGTGCGGATGAACCTCATTAAGTTGATAAATCGTGAATAACTTGTTTATACTGAACTTATTTATTATTTACAAATTAGTTTCATTTGTATTTAATATTTGTGTGGTTAAAATCTACAGTGCATAACGAGCAAAAGTATTTTTTTTACATTAGCAACTTTGGAATTTTGCTTTAACAAATTAGGTGAGTCGTTAGAATTCAAAAATTCCCGTGCAAAGAAATTTCAAACCGTCAATTTCTATTTTAAAATGTTTTTACAAGTCTCTTTTTTCATATTTTATATTTTAAATTGTACACGAAATGATAAATCGTTTCTATTAAAAATAAGTTCTATCGTTAGTTTGTTTCAAGAATAAATTACAGCCGGACTAGGTTATAACGAGCATCGAGGGCCGCGAATTTTGCTCGTTATAACCGTGAAATGGTGGTTAACTCGTTAACTGGTGTTACTCTAATTCGAAATATGTGTTTCCAACCAAGTGTCGGTAATGTTGAGAATTGATTTTTTGAAAAAAGGATTCTTCCTAAAAAGCTTCATTTTTGAAATACAGAATGTTAAAGTTTAAATATATTTTTTTTAATTTTTAAACATAACATCTACGATTTTATTGATAATTTGCTAAAATTTTGACAAAAGCTTACTTTTAGCAGTAGTTTTTAGATAAAATTGCTCGGTGTATCCGTGAAAGGGCTCGTACTAACCGTGAAATTTTGAATTAAAATACATTGCAACCAAAATATGTAACCGGATTAGCTCGTTATATAGGGTGTCGCAAAATTTGACCGACAACGCCCAAAAGTAAGTCGATATGACCAAATTCATTTAAATAAAAAATGCACCCCTGAAGAGTTGTTTGCCTCTAATGTTGATTTTTTAATTACGGCCAAAGTAGCAAAGATTTTTTTTGTATACGTATCTACATTTGAATAATGAACGCTCAATTGGTAAAAAATCGACTAGTGTTGAATTAAAGAAGAAGACATAAAACAATCAAAAACTTTTTTATGTGAAAACTGCGAAACGAAGATTTTTTGTCCCTTTTGTTCGTAGGCTAAGAAATCCAATCATCGTTACAACAACCCTTGTTAAAAGTATTTGTAAATACTTCTTAGAACTAGTAGATTGTATGTAGTAATTAGTTGAAACTCTTTCCTAATTTCTGGATTTCCCCAACATTATATTTTATTGGAACCAGTAATTGGCTACCCTACCAGACAAGGTAGGTAGGATTATTTTGTAGATTCAATCATTTAGACTTTAGAGCAGTGATATTACCATTAAAGCATGTAATCCGGTATTCCATGAAATAACAAGTTATTTCGTAAAATACCGATCTACGGCAGTTAAATCCTTGAATAGTTTTGTTATTTTATACTTTAACTAGTTATTCTGTTCCAAGTATGTAATGAGCTGTCAAACCACATTCATTACCTACCTAAAAATTCACGTTTTATTGGAGCAAAAAGAATAATTTACTGCGCAGATAAATAAAATTAGTATACTACTGGGTAACTACCATTGATAATAAGAGTTTTTTCGCGACTAACAGCTCGTAATAGTAGTTATAAGGAGTAGTTACTACTTATTACATCATACGCAGTAACAACTTGAAACACCGCGAAAACGCATTGGTTACTACATTTTGAAATTTGACTGTTTTCTAAACTAAAACATCGGTATAGTAGAATAGAAAGTAAAATACAAAGTAGAAACTGATTAAGAGGGAACATTGGCCTTTATTCAATTAAGGGAAATGTATTTTCACCAATTTGATAATAAAATCAATAATAATAATAATTTGTTTGCGTGTGAAGTTAGTAGAATTCAAAAAAACAAGGAAGGAAATACATACTACTATCAGTAACCTGCTTCCTTACCATAGTTACGATTTCGCTAACAATTTTTACAGGTATGACCTCATAGCTGAAGTAACTACAAGTTAATTTTGTTACTGAATTTCGTAACAATTCGTAAAAATTTTTACTCGCGAAAAAACGCCTAATGTCAAGATTACTTGACGAATACCGAAAACCTTCTGGCTAATTAAATATCTTTTAAAAAGAGTGAGTTTTCTAATTTAAATTTTAATATTAATTAATACAAGGTATCCCAGACCACCCTATATTTCGAAAACCTTTTGTCGTACATTGATGAGAGAAAAAGATAACCACCAAAGTGAACCTAAAGAATCTTTTGGTATAATTCGTAAATGGTTAGGAAAATATAAATTATTTTCATAAATGACATTTGTTAGTTTTTTTGGCCATAACTTTGCAATGTGTATAAATATCTTAAATTTTCTTTCAGATTTTTAATGACCATAAAAATGCGTAACTTTCTTTTACTTAACCGACCGTCTTTTTTAAAAGATACCAAGTAGATTCCTACGCAGACAAATTTTCAGAATCAAAAATATAACCGTTGAAAAGTTAGCAGGGGGGGATTTACTTTATGTCCGCACGGTAAAATTAAAATAAAATGAAATAAAAGATTGAATATATTTTTAAAAGTTTATTTTACAATACAAGGTGTTCCGTTCGTGGTTCACCAATTTAATCGAGAAAAAACCAAAAAAATGGGGGTCTATCTTTTTTAGTTTTAGAGCTACACCGTTTTGAATTTTACATCACCGATTTTTGTCAGAAATCACAAAAACGCTAATAACATTTTAACCAAAGTGAGTAGGCGTACGGATTTAAAAAAATTATCATTACTTAGCTAAAACCATCCTCTTAGAATTGGTGACAATAGTAATACACAAATAATTGTTAAAATGTTGAAAAAAAAATCGCAAACAAAAAATGTAAAAAAAATATATTTTTTTTTCAGTTTTTGAATTTTTTTCCAAAGTAAGACCCATTAAGATTGTATATATTTTTAAGTTTTCTTAAAGTTCTTCATATTCCTAACAAACCAAGAAAAAATTGAAATCGTAGTTCCTTCACTTTACCTACTGTATAGGCTTCTGAAATTTCTCCTACAAGAAGAGGTTAGTCTGATAACATCGGAGGCTGGAAGACGTGAAATTGTTATAAAACGCTTGGAATGCCATCAGATGTCACTTATAGCCTAATTGACAAACTATGCACACCATTTGACAAACAGAACAGCCTATTTAATAAACTATCCTCAGTACTACTTTTGGTAGAATTAACTTCAGAAGGTTTTAGTAAGTAAAGAAAAAGAGCTAAGGTTTGAAAACTTTACCTGGCTTGTTAAGAATATGAACGAGTTTCAGAAAATTCAAAAAAAGATAACCGCAAGGGTGTTGTCTTGGAAAAAAATTTCAAAATCTAAAAAAAAAAAAATTTTTATTTTTCTTATATTGCGATTTTTTTTTCAACATTTTAACAACTACTTTTGTATTAGTGTTGTTACCAATTGAAAAAGGATAGTTTTAGCTTGCTAATTATAATTTTTTTAAATCTAAATTTTAGAAAATTTTAAATTTTTGTTATATCGAGCAATATTTTTACTTGATAATACCATACTAATTGTACCTGAAAAGTACTATAGTAGGAAAGAGCTTTATAAAGTACAAAACGTACGGCTAAGCGCTTTTCTATTGTATTCTAAAAAGTGTATACTTAAAAAAAAACATTGTAGTATTCTAGATTATATAATTATTGGATTATAAATTTTTTATGAATATGTATATTTTTGAATGAAATAAAAAAATCCCTATGCACTGTGGTTACAATGTTATTAGCGTTTTTGTGATTTTTGACAAAAATCGTTGACCTAAAATTCAAAACGTTGTAACTCCTAAACTAAAAAAGATAGACCCCCACTTTTTTTTGTTTTCTCTCGATTAAATTTACGCTAGTTTCTAACCCCGACGTTTGGTGAACCACGAACGGAACACCCTGTATAAATCATTTGTTGGTTCACACCAAGTCATCGGATTTCCAAATGGAAGGCCTTTTCGTCCTCCTTGGCTCCAGTATCGAAGTGATTCTACACAAGTTCTACAAACTTTATGTGGCACCCAATATTTATCTTGTTGTTCAAGTTGTTTTGCAAAATATGCTTCGTAAGCTGGTTTTACAAAAGCAGTTATACATCTTCTTTGTTTTTGTAGACAAAGTTTACCACATATGTAGTAAAAACTGTTAGGATCGTTAGCACAAGACTTGCGTGACGAACTCATACTTTTATGAAATAAAAACCACCAAATGAAGCAAATAAATGAACCAACTGATGGTTTAGCAATCAATATTGATAAACCAGATGCTATACGTAAATTCTTCGACAACAATAGAAATACTCACATGATATACTCATATGATATACTCACAATAAATTTCTAAAAATTTATTATTTTGGATAGTACGGTTTATCGTGAGAACTAGAGTGAATTCAAACAAACTAACTACACCCCAAGTAATCAATTATATTAGTGTATCTAAATTTACAAAAAAAGTTAATGCCGCAGAAAAAAATTTTTTTTGTAGTCCAGTGTTATCCATTAGGTTGCAAGCATATTGCATAATGGCAAAAATTTAGTAAGGAATTAATTACTTGTCAAAAAATTAAACGTAATGTATCGTTTATTCAATAGTCGTGGAAAAATCCTATTTCTCCATTTATTAAACTTTTAATTATTTAAATAGAAAAACTTAGTTGATGACCTTCTACATCCAAACATATTAGAATTTTTTTGTAAAAGCCCTCTCGCGCATTGGGGAACATTTGAGGAGTAAGAGGCTTGACGGATTCTAATTTTCATATTTTCTCTGGTTGTTGGTGCTGATTTTCTTACATAATAAATAAATAATAGATTTATTATTTAGGAAAAATCCAACGATGTTAGATCTGGCGAACGAGCTGGCCAATTAACTGGTCCTCCTCGACATATCCACCTTTCAGTAAACATATCGTTCATTCCTGTCGTGATTCCCTTGCGAAGTGAGGACGTGCACCGTCTTGCTGGATCCACATTTTATTCTAACAATAATGCAATTTCTTCTAGTAACTCTCTAAAATAATTTCTTAAAAAAATGTGCGTATATGCGACCAGTTAAACGACCTTCAAAAAATAGGAACCAATATAGGTATAGGAACCAATAAAATGTAAATGTCAACAATTCCGCACAAAACATTATGCGAAGTAAATAATGAATTCAAGGTAATTTGTGGACGAATCCAATTACAAAAATTTACACGCTCAAGGAAATTTTGATAGAGACATGTTGAAAGGATGGTATTTCTTTTTTCGCAGAATTATTGAAATAGGTACACCACTTTCCCTTGAAATTTGTCGAATGCTACTTTGTGAATTAACTCTAACAAACATTGTTGTGTTTTCTTCATTAATTATTCCTGCCGCCTTATTTTTCTTGATTTAAACGCATCCATTTCGCAAAAATCTACTCTTCAAACGTAGAAATGCCATGAGATTGGTTAGGTTAGGTTAGGTTAGGTTGGGTTGGGTTGGTTTGGGTTAGGTTAGGTTAAGTCATAGGTTAGGTTGGTTAGGATAACGATCATTATATGTCATATAAACAGCAGTAATTTCATCTACATTCACCCAAAATCATAAACATGTTATACGTTTCTTCAAAGATATTCATCTTATAAAACTTTTTCTTTTCGAGTAAATTAGGAATTTACACTTTTGTGTGGACTTATTTTACAAAATGTATGTTGAGAAGAAATTTTTTATTATAGTAACAAAATTTGAAATTTACAGTTAGGTTTAGTTAGATTAGGTTAAGTTAAGTTAGTTTAGATTTAAAAAAATTTCTTAAAAACAACTAAATAAATAATTTTGCATACTACTTCGATCAATATTTTAATGTTTTTATACACAAAATGTACTTAGAATACTAAGTGTAGCATATCACTGTTTCTAGAATAAATTGTAGATGCAATATCAATTATAAAAAATAGGGTTTCCCATTAAAGAAAAAAAAATTGATGATGGCGTCTTAAGAGTGGTAAATAAGTGCTGGCGTTCAAAGCACTTTTTGATTTATACTTTTATCTCTTCAAATAACTGAGATATTTCCTGGGAAGTAAAATCTGGGTCACCCTGTATATAATTTTAAAATTATATTACTATTTTAAAAATTTCGACGTTTGAAGAAAAAATAGCATGTTTTATTCGGAGTAAGAGAATCTTTTATGGGTTGCATGTATCGCCACAAAATGTACTTCTTTTACTCCTAATAAAACAAAACAATATACTATTATTGAACAAACATAGGTTTGTTTTTAAAAAACAAAGTACACCTTGAAATGACCTTCAAAACATACTTAAAATAACAAATAAATTTGTATTATGTTACTCCTTTCAAACTAAACCACTTTTTTTAACAAAAAAACTCTAATGCTCGTTTTCACCAACAATTTATAAAACTTAGGCCATTGCTTATAGCGCTAGTTACTAGTAATAATTAACTAGCAATGCCTAAATTTTAAGAATCGTTGGCCTAGTTTTTGAGATAAAAATTCATAACACTTTAAGTGGGACACCCTGTATATGTTTTTAGGTACTTTGATTTGCCTTTTCGTTTTTACCACGAATAAAATGTGATAAAATTTATGAATGCTATTTCCAAAGCTACTTAAAGTTAATCTAAATACCAAGAGCCCTTTCTTTAAATTTTTTATCAATGCTATTGCTTTTTACCTCTTTGATAAACTATATCTAAGCCACTTTCCTAATAACACCCTTATCATTAAAAACTGTGAACCGAATGTGGTAATTACTGCTTCCATTAAAATAATGAAATCTATGTAAATTTTACTAATGTTTATTTTCTATTGTTTTGTATTTTGGTTTTTACTTCCATTAAACAAAACAAATTATAATGGATTTTACCGCAATTATTTCAGCTAATGCCTTGAAAAACTACAATAGCTAAAAATCACCGCTTTTAAAGAAAGAACAATAATAAACTTTAATTGTTCTAAATTTTGCAAACAAAAGCCTTTTAAAATGTTCAATGAGTTTATGTTTCAATTGATATTTTATTATTACTAACAAATAATTGTGTTCCACTTTTCACATTCACAGCACAATGTTACTATTTTTCTAGTAGACTAGACACTAGGCCAGAGTCATTTTTTTAGCAACAACTTTTGGATTTAAAAAAAGTAAACCTTTTTGATACCAACATTTCATCCAGAAGAGAACGATTTTTAAGCAAAAATTCGTGGTATAAAAACATGTTAGTGCTTGAAATTAAAGTCGTTCCTACTTTTTCAAATGAATTTGAATTTAATAATATAATCCTTCAGTTAATTTATTTAAAAGATCACTTAAATTTAATGTCGTTTATCGCATAATACATCGTTTTTCGCCAACGAACTTCAACTGGCCATAGTATTTCCATCTTAAAACATAATTTGGAACTTCAGTAGGTAGCTGCAACATTCTAGGGTTTTTTGTTTTATCAGTAGATATTAACTCAAATATCTCAAAGGAGTGGTTTATATCAAATATGTTCACCCTTTCCCCGTGTTCACACTTTGCCGAGTCGACCTTACTTAGAATTGTCTGTAATTTACATCTGATATACATATTTGCCTACTTTCCACATACTGTTACATTTAACCACTTAAATTTTAAGAGCATCCTCCTAGACACCCGCAATAAATTTTCCGTTGGAGATAATAACAAGGTATTTTCTATTGAAAGTCACTTTTTTGGAGCTTCTTTGCAAATTATGACCAAATAACTGATAATTAATGCGAATCCCTAGAGGGCGCTCGAGTTTGGGAGGAAAAAATGTGAAAAATCATGAAATCGAGCATTAGTTCTGCAGTCATAATTCAAGTTTCCCTCGTTAGATTTTATTTTTTTTTTTCAGATTTATAATCTAAATTGATTAGGCTACATCCTGCCAGAGAGTTCCTTCTGCAACCTAGCACAAAATTAATTAGAGGGGTCCAAAGTTAAGGTACTTTTAGATCATTATATTTTTTTTGTACATTCTCCATTTTTTTCCTTCTGGCAGGAATTAAAGAAATGACTTCTAAATCATCTACAAAAAAAATTATACAAACATGTTGTTCGTACTAGCTTTTGACTTCAGAACTAAACCACTATATTTTCCGTTTAGGAAATTGCTCTTAAGAAAGGTATTTTCAATAATAAAGATTTTAAGATTAAACAATATTAAAATTTTCATTTTTAAAAGATTAGACAAAATTGTTATTATTAAAAACCGGTAAAAATTATTTTAGGCATCATTATAAACAAAAAATTTCTACGAACTAATATTTTTTTCTACCTCCTAAGAAGTTATGGGTAGAAGTTTTGGAATTGAAAAGTATCAATGATTTTTTCGGACACTTTGTATACAAAGTAAATTATAATTTACTTTCTTATTGATATTTTTTTGTCTAAATCAATTTAATCACTAATATCAGCTGTACGTAAGTATGTATATTAATATAAATAAAATAGTTCTCTGTAAAAAGTTTGCTATGTGAGAAGTGACACAATTCTTTATTAAAATATTGTATAAATGATGGTTAAGAAACGTGTCATTTTATTAAGGCTTACAAAAATCAAAACCAGTTTTTTATATTAATTATTCTAGTAAATTAATTTTTGTTTATAATACGTCATTCCTAAAAGTTTTAATTTTTACCACCATTTCCAACTAAATTGAAAATACCATTTAATTTTATAATTTTTTATATCAATTATTCTAGTAAACCAATTTTTACATACATACTAGGTGTCCTAAAAATACACCGACGCTTAACTGGTGATAGTGAGATGAAAATAAGTCGATTTGGCCCTATGTATCTAGATCCAAAGATGCACCCCTAAGAAGTTTCTGAAGTTGATTTCTAAAAATATATTTTTTTTCTTTTGAATTTCTCTACAAAAGCAAATAACATTTTACTCAAATTTTTGAATAATTAAAAAGTTCTTAAGCGTTTTGCACCCTCTGACCATCTAAGACAATTTCCAGTAACCGAGGATTGGTAAAATTTTTACCAAATGAGCGTATTCGTAAAAATGCACGCACACAAAATTTCATTAGAAAATCTTTAGTACATTGGCAGCAATAAAATATGTATATATTTTTTAAAATGAACTTCAGTAACTTCTTAGGGGTGCATTTTTGGATATAGATAAATAGGTCCAAATGGACTTATTTTCAGGTCTGCTATCAACAGTTAAGCGTTGTTGGGATAGTTACGGGACACCCTGTATAATGTTTCTCTTACAAGTGCCCATAAATCAATTTTTACCAGCGAAAAGTACGGTTTTAACCATTTCACTCCCAGCGGTCACAACTGTACACATTAAATTATTACGTTTATGGGAAATTCATTTTTTTTTTGTATAATATTATGAAAAAATTTAGATAGATTCAAAAAAAATTTTTTCCAAACAATAAAAATTCAGGAATGAAAGGGTTAATAGTATATTGTTTTATTAGGAGTAAAATAAGTACTTTTTGTGACGAGCATGTAAGTTCGCGGGACGAGCTCTGCGAGTCCCGCGGATACATGCGAGCCACAAAAAGTTATTTTACTCCGAATAAAACATGCTATTTTTTCTTCAAACGCCTCAATTTATAAAATAATAATTGAAAAAAATAATTTTAAAATGTGACATTTAATTTACTACGTCATGTCATTAATGTATATTGGGTTACCTACTTCCAACAAAGTGAAATATGAAGTGAAGTTAGCTATGAAACAAACGAAAGCGCACCTGTGACTCTGATTTGAATTCAAAAAAATTATTTTTGAAATCCATAATCGAAATCATACTTCTTGTTTATTGTATTTACAGTGTTTAGTGATAGCTGGAAAAGTAAGTAATACTTAGTTTATTGGAGTATTAATTATTTATTGTAAAACAATTATTTATTGTTCCTAGTATTTATAATGTCATCCGATTCTGAAAATGATATGGAATGTACGCCACCATTTATTTTGCAAGCCGCAAATGAAGCAGCAAATAATCTGCTCCCAACAAAATCATCTAAAATTTATGAACATGCTTATGATAAATTTATTTCATGGTGCGATGATCAAAAAGTAAAAAATTACTCGGAAAATGTTTTATTGGCCTACTTTTCCGAACAGAAAAATAAAATGAAATGGAAGAGTTCAACAATGTGGTCGCAATATTTGATGATAAAATCATTACTTAATATAAAAAAGGGAGTGGATACAAATAAATACATGAAACTTCGAGCATTCCTAAAAAAACAAAATGAAGGGTATACTCCTAAAAAGTCGAGAGTATTTACAAAAGAACAGTTTGATAAATTTTTAAACGAAGCTTCTGATGAACAATATTTGGGCATCAAGGTAAGTTTACAGTACAACCATTTATAGTACATAGTTATTAATAACAATAATAAGTTTATTTAATAGCCCTTGGCTAAATTAACAAAGATCACAAAATATACAACATTCAACAAAATTAGTACATATACATATAACAAATAAATAATACATTATACAATAAATCTTTTTACATATATTTATATTGAAAACCATTTTTTATATAGATCATTTTGTTATTTGGGGTTTCTGGTGCTTGTCGATGTGACGAGTTGGTCAAAATGAGAATGGACAATATTGAAGATTTTGGATCGTTATTATTTATTAAAATACCAGATAGCAAAACTAACAAATCAAGATCTTTTACAATAGTGGGAGAAAACTTTTTAAATATATATAGAAAATATCTTTCTTTACGCCCAAACAATATGAAAGATAATCGTTTTTTTATTAAATATGTAAATGGAAAATGTTATGGACAAGTAATGGGAATACACAAAATTGGTAACGCTTCTAGGGATGTAGCATCTTATTTAAAATTGCCAAATTCTCATGAATACACGGGGCACTGTTTAAGACGAACATCAGCTACTTTTCTTATAGATGGGGGAGCCGATATTACATCTCTAAAACAACATGGAGGTTGGAAGTCCACCAGTGTCGCCGAGGGATACATCGAAGAATCTTTAACCAAGAAGAAAGATGTTGCGCGGAGAATTTTGAATCCAGAGCCGATTACAAGTAATCCCGTTCAATTAATTATAAACCAAGAATCTGTAACCGAAAAGAAAGATGTTGCTCAGAGAATTTTAAAGCCAGAGACGATTACAAGTAATTCCGTTGAGTTAATTGATAACGAAGAATTAGCCCTTCCTGAGCTAATACCACTTAATCCGATTCCCAGTATAATAGGATGTAATGCGAAAAAAACTTGTATAACCGCAGCTACAAGTTCAGCGTCTTCCTCCGCATTCAATTTTCAAAATGCTACAATTACAAATTGTACATTCAATATAAGTTATGTCGATAAAAACATATAAAATTATATTAATATTGTATTTAAATTAATAGATTTGTAAGCAATAATAATAAAAAAACAATCAGCTTTATAGGTTTTTATTTTAATTCGGCATTTGTTGTAACTAAGCTTTTACTGCTTTAAGGTTGTATTTTTGTCAAATTGGTAAAGTGCTCTATTTCTTATATTTAGTCTCCATTATTTTCATTAAAAACTTGTAGGTTTCGTACACTATAAAAAATTGATACATTCATTTGCGATACCTTACACAATTGCATACATTCTGTGAGTTTTTGAGATGACTTACGATTTATTCAGGGTTGTGTTTATATTATGAAAGCAACTACACCACTGGCCGAACTCTTACACTCATTTCTCTACATTGTGCACTCATACACATACACACTCTAAAGGCATTTAGGTATTATTCATTTACAGTTGTAGAATTTTTCCATCAACGTACAAAGTACAAATTTTATTGTGGACTGCTAATAATATTATTCCACTGATAAATACCATAACCTAAAAAGTAATTAAATTGATTTCAAAGTTAACTACAAGCATTGTTACAACCAACATAATTTTTAAAAACTGAGCTGTATAAAACCAATTCAGTAAAAATTATAATTTTTTTTTATTTATTAAAGATTTATTATACATATATTATAACCGAAGAATCTCATACAGGTTATTACAACATTGTTACATTTAATTTTAATACGTTATGTCATGTTGCTACAATGTATATTGGGTTGCCAAATACGCGGAGTTAAAAATTGATTTTAACGCCTAGGAGTTAAAAAAACCGATTTACGTCGGAAATGTGCGAACATAACCCTAAAATCAATCAACAAAAAAATGACTTGTTAATGCCTACGAAGTGTCAAAAAACGCCATACTTTTATGACGTTTGAAGAAAAAATATTTTGCCGACTACCTTCTTAATATCGGCGATTTTTAGATTCTAAAAATTTGAAAAAAAAACGTTTAAATTATGTAGTCGAGCTGATAAAAGGCGAATAGGATTAGTTTACTCTTTCCAATCAGCTGTTTTCGTCAAAGCGCCCCCTACAAGTAGTTAAAATTCCCATTACTATTTTGAAATTTGAAATTAAATAATGTACCTACCTAAAATTTGTTCTCAAATTTCTTCGAAAGTAAGTATTTTTATTATTGATTTTCATACAAATATTTTTAAAAAAATAACCTTTTTAATAGTTTGTTAATAATGGCTTTACGTTTTAATTTTTTCTTTTATTATAAATAACATTTGTAGGAATATTTAATATCCGCCCACTCAACATAATCTCACAATCAATTAAATCATAAAGATAAAAAGTATTATACTAAAAAATGAGTGGGAATTTCCGTAAAATTTAGTGAATATTTTCAATCTGTCGCAGTACATTAATTTTAGAGTAATAAAAATCTTTGTATTATTAATTTTTATTGCAGTTTTCTTAAAACAAAAATAAAAAATTCTTGGAAACAATTTGATTGCCATCATTATAACAAAGACGAATTTCTTAAATTTCACCTTGACCTAATCTTGTACTACATTAAAAAATAATTGAGCAAAATTGTGTCAGTGTACCAGAACCTTTTCTTTCTGTTAAAATCTAACAGAGCACAACTTGAAATATTTATAAATGCACATGAAATTAAAATAAATTAATGAAGAAAAATTAGTGCCATTGTTGTTTACGGCCTTTTTATTATAATTTTTTATTTCTATTATACTAAATATTTGAAATTAATATTTGTATTATTGCATTGAAGTGAAGGTAAAATTTGACGTTATGAATAATGATAATAGCGTAATTGCAAATTACCATCAGAAGCGTCAAATTATTAAATTGAAAATTAATCAAATCAAAAAGTAGGCGATTAAATTATGAAGCTATAAGCTAATTCAAATTTATAATATTCTAGGTTTTGCCCTTCGAAATTTTATGGTAAGGTCAAACATTGAATAGAAGGCCGATGCTCAACAGATATTTAATGAAATGAAACATTTTTTGACTGCTAAAATATTTTATTGTTTTATTTAAAGAAAATATTATTTTATTTAAAACAAATGTTTTAGCCCTTATTTTAAGGCAAAATACTTTTTTGTAATTTGCGACAGTCCAAAAAAGTTAAAGTTGAATTAAAACATTTTATCAAGGTTTTTTTTATGATTTAAATAATAATTTTATGGACTATCGTAAAATACTAAACATTAACTTTCCAATGATGTATTCATGTATTGCATAACATATGTTGCTATTTAAAAAAAATAAAGATGGCTGTCGTGTCAAAAATCCGAGTAATAAATAACAAAAAATTTCATCTTAAAATATTTGTACCAAGGCCTAATTTGATCCCACCAAATTTCAGTTTATCCAGCCGTTTGGGCATGATCGCTTTGGCTCCATAAATAAAAATATAAGGTTTTATTAGAAAGAATGAATACAATGAAGCAAATGTGATCTATAATTTCCTGAAATTTTCCTGATATTTTTCTTTTCTATTTAACTTCAAGAATAATGAATAATTGACGATTATTCTTAAAATGTTTAATAAAAGTTGAGAGAGTATGATTTAACCAACTTGACCAAATAAATGATTTATTTATATGCTATAAATGGCATCATCAGCCAAATAAATCTAATTACTCATTAAATTTTGATCAAGCCCAGTTACTTTATGAATTTTTCTTAATTTTGTTGTTAGCGAAAATATAACTAATGATTTTACAATATTTGTCCCGTAACTACACCGACAACGCTTAACTGGTGATAGTAGACAAGATAGGGAAAGAAAAAATAATGGAGAAAATGATATAGCATTGCGTTTTGTACATGGATATCCTAAGATTTTGAACGTGAAGGACAATCAAAGTACCTCTAAACAATCAAAAAACTAAGCCTATATTTTCACAATGCTGATGGTTTACGTACTAAAATGTATAAATTTATGAGAGTGGTAGGTAAAGTCTTATTAAAACCAAACGTTTCTACGTTTGGTTTTAATAAGACTTTACCTACCACTCTCATCTAACTATGTATAACCAAACTTTTGGAGACTTCTATGCATCTATAAATTTATGTCTGCTGTTAATTTATGTGTGTATGATGTTATCATAGTGGTTGAAACTTGGTTAAATGAAGACATCCTTGAAGCCGAACTAGGTTTAAAAAAGTATAACTTGTTTAGATGCGGTAGATCAGTGTTGTGTTAAGCAGTACCAAATCAAGAGGAGGTAGTGTGTAAATTGCGATTAATAAAAATCTTCATGCAAAAATTCTTCCAACTGTGAATTCTTCAATTGAGCACCTTTTTGTATCAATAAACATCAATTCTAATAATTATATTGTTGGGGCAGTTTATATCCCCCCAAATTCTTAACAAGAAAAATACACTGATTATTGTGATGCTGTCGATTACATCATGGAAGAAAATCCGAATTCGGAACTAACAATTTGTGGAGATTTCAATTTACTCTTGGCGGATTTTTCCAATGATGATATGGGCGTCGTTTCAAACAATCATTCCTGCCATGCTGGTCAACTTTTGGCGGCCTCCTTTGGATTCCACAACTTGTTCCAAGTGAATAATATCCCAAACAACAGAAATATTTATTTGGATTTGGTATTTTCCTCAAATTGTGAAGTGAAGGTGTCACGTGCCACTGATGATATTTGTGACAATAGTATGCATCATATCGGGTATGCTATTGTTATTCCACTAGTAACAACCATAGATACTCTGAATTCACTTGAATATACAGGGTGTCCCGTAATATGTGGGACCTACTTCTATGGTGGGTAGTAGATATCAAGAGAATAAGAAAAGTTCATATAAACTTATGTCCAATTTCACCTCATAAGGGAGCTACAGCTCTTTAAAGGTGTTGTTAAAAAGTAGGTTTTTCTTCGGTTTATTTCTATTTAATGAAGTACAAATTAACAGATTTGATATTCGGTATGGATCATAATACAGTTAGGATACGTTTTCGTGATTTTTTTCAATTTCTAAAACAGTTTTGGGTACAATAAAATAAAATAATCCATGGCTAACATTATTTTTTTAAATTTAAATTGTGTTGGCCATCAATAAAATAATAAAATGCATTTTCTTCGAAAACGGCGCATTCTACCGACTTTAAATAAGAGTACCTTTTTTGTTAATAATTAAATGGGGAACACTAATTTGAAGAAAAAATGTTGTAAAAGTTAACTACAAAAAAGTTAGGACAATTTTTAACCTCAACTCTCCCCGAATCTACCCTTTCAAAGCAAGCAAAAAATTTAAAAAAATTCACAAAAATGGATCCTAGGTGTGTTATGATTGACACCAAATTTCAAATATCTACTCCAATTTGTTTTGAAATAAACGAGCAAAAACCTACTTTTTAACAACACCTCTAAAGAGCTGTAGCTCCCTTATCAGGCGAAATTGGACAAAAGTTTATATGAACTTTTCTTATTCTTTTGACATCTACTACCCACCCTAGAAGTGGGGCCCACATATTATGGGACACCCTGTATTTTTGATTTTAATAATGCTAATTTTGATGCGATTAATTTTGATTTAACTGATATTAATTGGGAAACGTACTTTTCACATAAAGAATAAATGAGATGTGTTCTGATTTTTATAATTATTTATATAATGCAATGGAAAAATATATCGGTAAGAAGATAAAAAAATCATATAACAATAATTACCCTCCATGATTTAACAAAGAACTAATTTGTTTAATACGTGATAAAAAGATTGCTCACAGATCGTTTAAGACTTAAGATGGGGAAATTGTGAGAAAGAGAGAGAAGTATAGCAACCATGTGTTATTTTATTTTTTTTGCATAGTAACCATTAACAAAACTAAATAAAATTTACATGATCCCCTTCCTTATAAATAACTCTTTGGGTTCCAGCATATTTTTTTTAAATATGTGGCTCTGGAAGAGAGTTGTAGTGGAACTAGCACATTTTTTTCCACATTTCATCGTATTTCCACTTCTACACTTTCCCAGAATTTTATTTAGAAAAAAAATTAGGTAAAACTTAAAGTACTACTTATAATTATAATGGTCAGATACTTTTTATTTATTATTTTTTATGATTTCTATGTAAAAATATTAAAATAACAAACGGTTGCTGTGTTTCCCTCTCTTTTTCACAATTCCCCAGTCTTAAACGATCTGTGAGCAACTTAAACTTTAAGTTGAGTGGTTCTGATATAGATTATAACAGTTTTAGTAATCTGCGGTCAAAATGTAAAAAATTAAGTGATGAGCTATACAAACTTTACTTATCTAGAATTGAAAATAATATAAACAGAGATCCTAATTCTTTTTGGAATTTTACTAAAGATCTTAGGAAATGTAATGGCACACCGAAAGAAATATACTTCAATAATGTGCAATCAAATTCCGGCAAAACAATTGTTGACATGTTCGCTGAGTTTACAGTAAAGATTATAAAGTATTTGCCAGATTATAAAGTCACTCAGCAGGTTTAATCTGATAAAATTTCTATCAGACGCGTGGAAGTTTTTGAAGGTATTGAAGAGCTTAAATCGGGATATAGTGTTGGACCAGATGGTGTTCCTAGTATTCTTTTGAAAAAATGCATATATTCCATAGCAGAACCTTTATATCAAATCTTTAATTATTCTTTGAAGAATAGTTGTTTTCCTGATTATTGGAAAAAGGGGTTTGTTATACCAATTTTTAAAAGTGGCGATAAAAGCTCGGTCACTAATTATAGGGACATTTGCATTCAATCAACAATAGCCAAACTTTTTGATTGCTTAGTAGCTAAAAAGATGAAAGGGCTCTGTAATTAAAGATTGCGGATGAACAGCATGGATTTTGGCAGGGTAGATCGACTCTAACCAATCTGTTACAGTATGAGACGGACTTGTTAAACGCCTTCGAAGCTAATTCTCAGGTGGACTTAATTTATACAGACTTCTCGAAGGCGTTTGACAAAGTAAATCTCAGATTATTATTTAAAAAACTGTTTGTTTATGGTTTTAATGAACAAATAATTGATTGGTTGGAGTCTTTCTTGGTTGGCAGAGTTCAGTACGTCCGATACGGTCATTTTTTTTCAAAGGAAGTATTGGTCACTTCTGGGGTTCCTCAGGGTATGCATCTGGGACCGTTACTTTTCACACTTTTTGTAAACGATCTCCCAAGTATATTTTCCTCTAAATGTCTTATGTTTGCTGATGACCTAAAAATCTACAGACAAATTAATTCTGATATTGATATTACAAGGCTTCAAAATGATCTTAATTTGTTATATGCATGGTGCAAGAGTAACTAACTTGATCTAAATATTTCAAAATGCAAAGCCATTTCATTTCACAGGATTACTTCTCCTATAAATTCAAACTATTATATTGAAAATAAAACATCGTTCCATTCATGTTAACAACACTCTTAAGATTTTATACTGTGCGTTAGTACGATCAAATTTAGAGTATATCTCTAGTGTCTGGTCACCAATTTACAAAAGTTACATTAGTTCAATTGAGAGTGTTCAACGCAAGTTCCTGAATTTTATTTCCCTTTTCTTTTAGAAAATATATCTTTATATGTTCCGATTTCTGACCGTATAATGAGAAATAAAAATACTTTTAGGGTAGCTAGTCACAAATCAAACTATGGTTAATATGCCAATTGACAGATTACTAAGATATGGCAATATACTTACTGTTAATAATATTGATTTATTTAACCAAAATTTCTTAAGTTTTAGAAACTGTATAAAACATCTATTTTGATTTATATTTATATTTAAGGATTATACAGAGTGTTTCATTAATAACTTCAAATGTCGTTTATGTCATAACCAAAATTTGTTTCAAAAAATTAACCGAACACGCCGATTTTTGTTTTGAGAGGGACGCATTATAAGGCCCATTTAAGCACTCTCAAGTCACTCCATTAAGCGGGGGGCGTTAATCCCCAAATTTCTTAAATGGCAACAGGGGTTAAGTAATATATCATTTAAAAGCTGCTTTTAATTATAATTCAACGGTATAAATTAAATTAAAATTGATCGATTCGTTATAAAGAAAAAATTAAAAACTCATTGCAATAAATAAATTTATAAAATGTTAAATTAACCCAAAAAATCTTTTTTCAATTAGCAAATTATTAAATACTGAATAAAAAATTGAAGGTAAGATGTCCCGTTTGGTTCTCATAAATAATTTAATTTAAAATTTTAACGCAAAAGAACAATAAATAAATTTCTTTGTTATGTTATCCACATGATTTGACAGGTGTTTAAATCTAAATAAAATGTGATTTAAAAATTGAAATAATTAAATTTAGTGTATTACAAGTTTTCGAAATAAATAGATTACACTAACTTTATTACCTCCTAACCATCCAAAATGGTTTATTCTAAGGATGATCGAGTTGAGATTATTATGCTATATGGTGAAGAAAGAAGATGTGCCCGTTGAGCAGCTACCCGTTTTAATAATCTTCATCCAGATAAAAATGTATCTGCAAGATAAGTTTTAGATTTGTTCAATAAATTTCGTGAAACGGGTTCAGTAGGAAATTAAAAAAGAACTGGCGTCCCCCCAAATGAAGTAGAAACGTTGACTGTATCTACATTAACAGGACTTCAAAGTACCAAGGTTTGGAGAATTTTAAAAAATTTAAAATATCGCCCGTGTAAATTTTCTTGTCATCAAGAATTAAGTGAAGATGATTTTCATCGCCGAACAGAGTTTTGTGAACTTATGTCTAATAGACTATAAAATACTCCAAATCAATTATAAAACATCTGCTTAAGGGGCAGCCGAACGGTTATTTAATTGAGACTTTACAAGCTATTAAATAAATTTATTCAATCATCTTTCTTCCCTGATTAGACACTATATATATGTTTCCATTAAAGTAAAAATATTTTTAAAAAGATGGACAAATTCGCGTAAAGTCTCAATGAAGTTATCCAATGTAATTTAAATGGGAAAATTAGTTCATGGTAAGTTTCACAGGCAAAGTAGATGGTGCGAGCATGAATAAACTGCATGAAATATATTTGGACCCGCCTTCTGGGCGGACTCTGATACTGATAAGTTTATCGTTTTCTCTCGCTTACCGTTTACCCAATAAATTATATAATAAAACCAAATCCCTATATTCATACCGTTCAATAAAATAAATTATGCGCTTCCGATTGCCGCTTTTTAATTACAATTTTTATTAAGAGAGTAATTAATAGGAATTCCTTACACCTGAAAACCGCTTTGGAGAACCAAACAAGAGTTTTTTTTATCAAATAGAGTGGTCAATTGCCAGTCCCTATAAAATAAATTATGGAAAAGTTTAATATTTGCTAAATATTATGATTTTACGTTTACGTTTTTAAACCGTATACAATGGGACGGCGGGCGGCGAGCGACACTCGCAATCGATTATGCCTAAATCTAGGCCTAGCTGGCGGGAATTCCGCAAGCGGCTGCTGCATCTGTACACATGTTGGCATAGAAAAGAGCCAACTACTGCGCTGCATCCTTAATTTTTTCTGTACTTTTAGCGCCCTCGAATTTGTAGTTGGAAATTGGTGCTTTTTCGACGCCGACTTTGAAAATTCGTAACTTTTAATTTAGACCTCCTAGAGACGCCGAATATTTTTTATTTGCTTCCCCGCTTTGTTCTTTATAACCAAAAAAATCGGCATAGTTCAACTTTTCCCCTGGACTTTGAAAAAAAATTGCGAGTAATATGTTCAAAAAATGGGGCTAAGCGCGGTAAGTTGGGTTTACCACTTTTGGCCCCCAGTTTCCAAAAATGACTACATTTTTCTGCACTACCCTATAAAGGAATAACTTCTACATCCGGTAGCGCGTAGGGATTTTTTATTTTCGAAGGGGTTCGGAAGTTATCCCTAAATAAACTCGAAATTTTGAATTTAGGGGTTCGCGGCTTCAGTCGGGCCATTTTTGAACGGATTTGCTATTTTAAAAGGTCAATCGAATGTGCATCTAGATCTGAAATCGCCCACGCGTAGGGTATTTTGAATTTCGATAAACATATAGAAAAAATATGTTTTTTAAGATCGCATTTAAAAATGTCGCAATTTTTGACGCGTTTCGGTCTAATCAACCCCTCAAAATCTATTTCACCCCCATGTTATATACTTTTTCTGAAAGCTTTCAACGTCCACTACACGACAAAAAAGAATCACTTCGCTATCTCTTTCGAGTAATCACCGAAAATGTAGATAAAATAAGCAAAGTCTCCGTTTGGAGCCAAAATTTCGGTTTGATATTTTTCACTTTTCACAAAATAATTATTATCTTCGAAACTATTAGCACCACCGGGACGATTGATAGCTTAAAATTCGCACCGTCACCTTCCCCACCAAATTCCGTAAAATTCGTAATTTTCAGTTTAAAATTGCGTCGTCCAGGTCCGTATTTGTACCAAAATTTTGCCAAAACTTTGGGAATTTTTTCCAAAAAAACTTTTTAACAGACTTTAACCAAAAACTATTAAAACGCGTCTACTTACGGTGTTTACCTTTGGTAAAAATTTAAAGTTGCTAACTTTTATAGTTTTCGAGAAAAACAATAAAAATCGATTTCCATGAAAAATTTCAAGGCTTAAAAATATCTCAAAAATTTTTTTTTCTAATTTTTTCAAAATCGACCCCGCAAGTGAAAGATAATAGAAAATGGAGGAAATGTAGGGGGTCACTTGCCCTCTACATCCCTCAAAAAAAAATTACACCCCAAAAACCCAAAAAAATCAAAATTTTTCTAGGTAATGTACTTTAAAAAATAATTATGAAGCAACATTTAATTTGAGTGGTGAAGTTAATAAACATAACTGTCGTTATTGGAGTACAGGAAATTCACATTGGATGCAAGAAGAGCACTGTCAGTATCCAGAAAAATTAAATGTTTGGCTTGGCATTTATGGGGACCATATTATAGGCCCAATATTTATTGATGGCAACTTAACAGGCGAAAAATATTTAGATATGCTGCAAAATATTATCGAACCTACAATAACACATGTCTTCGAAAATGATGATATGCTGGACGAAAATTTGATAATTTTTCAACAGGATGGTGCTCCGCCACATTATACGTTACCAGTTCATCAATATTTAAACAGAACCTTTCCTAGTTGGATTGGCCGTAGAGGTACTATAGAATGGCCAGCACGCTCACCTTACCTCACACCGCTGGATTTTTTCGTTTGGGGCTATTTAAAACTAAGGTCTTCCAGAACCAACCTGATACTTTAGCAGACCTTCGTCAAAGGATCATAAACGAATGTGGAAATATTACACCAGTAATGCTACAAAATGTTCGCGTAGAGTTTGAAGACTGTCTCTATTTCTGCCTGGAAAATTCTGGAATACATTTCGACTTTAATTGTCTATTTAAAAATAAAAAATTTTTATATCTAAAAAAAAATTGTATTGCAAACTTTAAATTTGAGTATTACAATAGGTTTTTATTTTTTTTCTTTAAAACGAATCGATCAATTTTAATTTAATTTATACCGTTGAGTTATAATTAAAAGCAGCTTTCAGATGATATATTACTCAACCCCTCTTGCCATTTAAAGGAGTGACGTGAGAGAGCTTAAATTGGTCTTATAATGCGTCCCCCTCAAAACAAAAATCGGCGTGTTTGGTTAATTTTTTGAAAAAAATTTTGGTTATGAAATAAACGACATTTGGAGTTTTCAATGAAACACCCTGTATTAATGCCACATTGTATTGTATTTTTGTTATGATTTATTGAATTGTAAAAGGTGATTCGTAAATAAACATTATTATTATTATAATAAATCGATTTGGCCCTATTTCTCTATACCCAAAAATGCACCCCTAAGAAGTTTCTGAAGTTGATTTTTAAAAATATATGTATATTGTTTTAATTGCTTAAAGTTCTAAAGATTTTCTAATGAAATTTTGCATGCAAGCATTTTTATAAAAAAAAACGCTCATTTGGTGACAATTTTACCAAATTTTACCAACAACGATCTCTTAAAATACCACATAGAAGCAATAAAAAAATTTCAAAAAAATTACGGGCGTGAGTTCAATGCATATTAAGAGTTATGCAAAATTTAAATGCTTTACTACTAATATCCATTCTGAAATATATGGCCAAAAACCTATTCTCTGTCAGCACCTTTTAAGGGCTGTACTCACTTAGGAAGCGGAATCGATCATATGTTTATATGAACTTGTTTTCTTATTTTAATCTAAGGAATCACCACCCGAGAGATTTGCACATAAATGTGAATCATCCTGTATAAAACTATTATTACAGTTAGCTCAATTATTAAAATTTAATATGGTTAAAACCCACAAATAAAATTAGGATTGGTTCTTTAAACTAGGATTATCACAGCATTATGCTAAATTTATATTTGTGTGATAATGCCTTTTAAGAAGGTGAAGCATGTAGCACATTAATAAATCATTTATTTGAACAAGTTGGTAATATGAATCATCCTTTCTCAAGTTTTATTTTTCAAGAATAATCCCAAAACCTTAGCCTTTATAGATATATGATTAACCTGGAGAAATTCTATCGAATTTTGTTTTAGGTTAAAATTGAAGTAATAGCATTTACTTGAATTTATTCATTCAGATCATTATCAAACAAACTAACATTTTTTGGGATAGGAACTGTAGTTCTGTAATTTCTACCTACCTATGTATGTAGAACTTTCATTTTTCATTTACCTGAAGTTTTCAGGGATAAAATATTTTTAATACTAAAGTTAGGTGATTTCAGCTTGTATCATTACTCCTAAAAATTTTGTGTTAAAATGGTTTCTGGTAAACAAAAAATGTGATTTGTTTATAATATGTGCAACTTCTTTTACACAATCGCAATTTCATTAATTATGTTTTTTCTGCACTTCTGCTAATAATAATGAATTTTCCTAGTATTAAATGAATAAATAAATTAAAAATTTAATGATTGGACATGAGTAATTATCATTGATTAATAAAGATGTAGGCCGTCGAGGTCCGGCGTGTGCAACACCGTCACTAGACGGAAAATCCAGATACTTGTCCAGATACATGTCCTTGTGCAATAAAGAAGCGATTTGTAGTTTAACGTGAATGGTGTTACATAACGCCTTTCAATCGCGAATTACGATTATTTAAAGCAAATTAAAACAAAATTATAATGCACTTGCGGTTGTAATTCCTCAGTACATAATAAACATTTGCACCGATAACCGCACCAAAAGGACGCGCTCTTGAGAAAGTGATTGAGAAGCTTTCATTTTGTGGGTCATTCGCCACTTTCTCCCAGTGAGTAATGCGCATTTAAATTTTTTTTATTCAGTACTGTCGAGTCCGGCGCGAGAAAAAGACGATCGTAAATAAAGTAACTAATTGTTTTAATATTTTTAGTGATGAAGATAACCTTAGGTGTTATCGTGGTGATTGGAGCGTTCCTCGGAGCTCATGCACAAAATTGCCTCTCCAACGATGATACGAGACCACCGAACCCTAATGGAAAAGTGGGACTCTACACAGGACAACAAGAGTTTTCCCTGGCCTTGTTGCAAGCAATTAATTCTTTAAATCCCGATGGTAATTTGTTCTTTTCGCCGTATAGTACTTACCATGCGCTTTTGCTGGCATACTTCATTTCGGGGAATCAAACTGAAAAATTCCTGAAGAAGTCCCTGAGGTTGGATAAAAATCAGGTAATTACAAATGCCTTTATAATTATTTTATTAATATGCACTTATTAAGAAAACCAATTACCTTTTTAAAATGTATGATTCAAATTAAAATATTTCCAATTTCCAAACGTTTATAGAAAACACTTAAAATAAAATAATTATTTGGAATTTCATACATCCGGTTATAAAGAGATGTATTTTTTTCAAAGTAAATATACTTGTTAACCACTTATATTAATAACAGTCTTAAAAGTGTCATATTAGTCATTTAAATACAGAGTTACTCAATATTACCGGAACACCTCAATATTTTTTAAACCGTAAAAAATTTCAAACAAAATAAATTAAAATTGAGTAAACTAATAGTTGTACATATTTTTATCATACAGAGTGTTCGATAAATTGTTCAAAATAGTTTGGACAATTTATATAGACCAAACTTTGTTATTTCAAATGTAACACCGACAACGCTTATTAACTGGGGATGTACACCAAAAAAATTAGTCGATATGATCCCCAGTTAATAAGAGTTATAAAAGTCTCAAAGTTGATTTTTTTAAATAATTTTTTTGTATTGCAGTTAAAGCAATAAAGATTTTTTAATGAAATTTTGTATACGTACATTTGAATACTGAAAGCTCAATGGGTAAAAATTTTGTTAATCCTCAACTTTAGTAAATAGTGTTTGAGGGAAGAAGATTTAGAAGTTCTGTAGAACGTAAAATTTTTTAGATTTTCGAACTTAAATTTTTTACGAAAAAGTAAGCAATTTTGCTGTTGTGTTTGCAACTAATTGGTATTACAAGATTTGAAGATTTGAATTACAAGATAAGGGTGGCCATTTGTAACAAATTTACTTCCCTGATCTGTTTTTTGTTGTTGTTGTTTGGTTTGCAGTTATAAATTTATTGACAGCTACAGGAAGAAAATTTTTTAAATAAAAATGCCTAAAGTTTGCAAAATAAATGAAAATAAGTTGATATGACCCTATTTATCTATATCCAAAAATGCATCCCTCAGGAGTTATAAGCCTCCAAAGTTGGTTTTTTAAAATAGATTTTTTTAATAAAGCTAAAGTAGTAATGATTTTGTAATGAAATTTTTTATACGTGATTTTGAATATTGGACGTTCAATTGCTAAAACTTTGGCTTACACTCGACTTTTGTAAATGTTCTTGGATCGAAGAAGAAGACACAAAACAGTCAAAAACTTTAAAGTATTTACAAATTTTATTTAAAAATTATTTTTCATGTAGATAACTGAAAAACGAAGATTTTTTGTCCTTTAAGCCTGGTTTACATCGGTCGAGTTCAAAAACCGAGATATATTCCACTAATATAAACAGTAGGGTGAGTAAAAAGGGCCCGTTTACTCGACCAATGTAAACCAGGCTTTATGAATTTTTCGTAAGCTGAGTAGTTTTTGTATAAAATTTAAAAAAATGGTAGGAAAGTTAGGCCACTCAACATACATTTTTTAATAAAATAATTTTTAAATTACAGAAATAACCATTGCATTTACTCAATGTTAATGGCTTATTAGCATATTCCTTAAATGTTAATTTAATTATTAAAATTTAAACTTTTTTTCAAAGTTATCAGTTTATGTTGAAACTTTAGCTTGTTACCATGGAAACAACGACTAAATTCTTACCATTTTCCAAATTATTTATTGAAATCTATTCAAAACCAGCACAATCTACGCAAAATTCATAAGGGGTAAAAAATCTTACACTTGAATTTCTCCACAAAGTCAAATACGTTTTAAATAAAATTTTTAAATACCTAAAAAGTTTTTGAATGTTTTATGCCTTCTTCTTCCATCCAACAGTATTTACAAAAGTCCACGATTAGCCAAATTTTTACCAATTGAAAATCCAGTATTCAAATGCACGAATACAAAATTTCATTAAAAAATCTTTACTGCTTTGGCTGCAATAAAAAAAATTTTCTTTAAAAAATTCAACTTTGGAGGCTTATAACTGCTTCGGAGTGCATTTTTGGATATACAGTGCGCGCCAAAAGTAAGTCCCCCCCCCCCTTGCTAGCTTTTGAACAGCTTAATTTTTTATTCTGAAAATTTGGTGATAGAGGTAGTTGATTGCGTGGTTTCTAAAAAAGGTATTTTTGTTTATATGACCCTTCCGGTTACACCGGAAGTTGACAATAACTTTCTTATTTTAAAAGGAACACCCTGTATATTTTTGGATGTTTTAAGTCTACGTGAAAAGCTGATTCAAAAAACCTACCATAATAAGGGTAGAAGGTTGATCCATAATAAGGGTAGAAGGTTGATAGTTTTGGAATTACGGCAATTTGAAAATTGTATGTTTTGAAATTCTGTGAAAACTGTTTTTGCTACACCAAAAATTTTTTTAATGTCTCTAATTTTCAAGAAGACTGAAAATTGTAATACAAGACGAATTTGTTTTCCAGATTATTATGGTTAGGTTAAGGTTTTTTTGCACAAAACATGCAATTTTCAAATTGCCGTAATTCCAAAACTATCAACCTTCTACCCTTACTATGGTAGGTTTTTTGGATCAGCTTTTCAAGGAAATTTAAAACATCCAAAAATATACAGGGTGTTCCATTTAAAATAAGAAAGTTATTGTCAACTTCCGGTATAACCGGAAGGTTCATATAAACAAAAATACGTTTTTTAGAAACCACGCAATCAACTTCCCCAGTCTCCAAATTTTCAGAATAAAAAGTTAAGCTGTTCAAAAGTTAGCAGGGGGGGGGGGGCTTATTTTTAGGTCTACTATCTACAGTTAATCGTTGTCGGTCGAATTTTGGGACACTCTGTATAACGAAACACCTATAGCCATCTCGTTTGCATTTTTTTATTTTTTATTTGTAGGCTAGTGAAATTATTTACTATTGTAGAGAAATTCAAGTGAACGTTTTTTTTGGCTCTTGTGAATTTTACGTAAAAATTTAAAAAAATAATTTGGAAAACGGTAAAACTTTAGTCGTTTCCATGGCAACAAGCTAAAATTTCATTATAAACTTTGAAATAAAATTACTTAATTTTAATAACTAAATTCAGGTTTAGAGAATATACTAATATGCAATTAATATCGAGTAAATGTGTTTTTTGAGCTTAAAAAGTAGTTTATTAAATGTATGTGAAGTGGCCTAACTTTCGTACCTTATTTTTTAATTTTATTCATAACGACTTATACCCAGATTCTGGTCAAATCATTTAAGTTTAAAGGTCTTTAAATTTAAATTTGTTATATGGGTTGTAATGGACAATTTCCATGGATACATTATTTGTTTTAAATTAAAGGCCTTTAATTCTGACCAGAATCAGCCCATTAGCCTACGAACAATTTATAAGGGACATAAAATTTCGTTTAGAGGTTTTTACATAAAAAAAATTTTCCCTGATGGGGATACCAGCAAGATGTAGACTAAAGGTCTATTTATGCAGACAAATTTAACATTTAATTTAAGATTTAACATTTATCACTTATGATTTAAGAATAGTGTAGGATTTGTGCACCCACAGATTTAACACTTAATCTAAAAAACGTAAATACGCGCTTCTTTCTTCAATTTTTATTTTTTATGATTTGTTGGTGTTTTAAGTTCTTATTTTGTTTGTGTTTAGATATATTTAAGTAAATCAAAATTTAAGAGAAAACAGCGAATTTCAACTAAATTTATTTTAACGTATGCGCAGTTCACGTAAAATTTAACATGTAAGACCGAAGATATGAATATCACCAACTATTTAATCTTAAATCTTAGTTCATAAGTCTTAAATCTGGTGCATAAACGGTCTCATTTAAACCAAGTACTTTATCTCTCAAATCTTAAGGTGATAGCGAGTCAAATGTTGAAAAACCGATGTTTTTATCTTTCCTGAATTTTTTTAAAGTGTTTCAAATTGGAAACTAAAAAAAATAATTAAATACCGAACTTACGTAAGAATTGCACTTTTATGTGCAATTTTTATTTTTCATTTATATAGATTTATACGAGCATAGTTTTGCAAAAATTAAAATATAAATATAGAAGTTTTTCTTGCAAAATTACACAAATGTAATTATAGATACATAAATAACAAAAATTAAAAATGAAAGTAAAATTCTTAATTTAGTTTGGTATTTTCTTATTTTTTTGACTTTCCAATTCGAAACACTTTTAAAAAAATCATGAAAGGTAAAAACGTCGGTTTTTCAACATTTGACTCCGTATCACCTTAAGTCCTAAATCTTAGTTCTTAAATCTCTCTGCATAAATAGGCCTTAAAACGCCATACACCCACAGTGACCTACCGTCAAAATTTTAAAGTAATAACCCAAAGTTAAATCAATTTTATATAATGTATAAAATTAGAATATAATAGAAAGCATTCATAGGACTGCTCTCTCCAAGTTAATTATTTGTTATTACAGCATTTACTCATTTTAATTATAAAAATATTGGGAAGTTATATAAAAAAAATTACATTTAATTTACATACAACGCACAATACAATGTTAGTGTATATTGGGTTGCCTAAAATTAATTTCTACTCCACCCTTTTATTCCTTATCAGTGCAAAGTAGTAATTTCTACTCTTAGCCAGTACAAAGTGACCATAGACTCAACGAACACAAAAAGTGACATTTTAAAGCATGTCAAAGGTCACAGAAGACTGTACTTTAATGACATTGGAAGAAAAAAATATTTGCTACTTTGGCCGTAATTTAAAACAATATTTAAAAAAAAAATCAACTTTAGAGGTTTATAACACTTCAAGGATGCACTTTTTATTTATAATACATACGCTGAATGAACTCCTTTTCCAACCTAACATGATACATGATACGTTACAATCGCCTCTCTGGATTGTTAATTTCTTCCACCAGATTCGTTCTTTTGACATGTCATTCCAAAAAATTATTTTGAATCTTCTTATTTCTTAATAAATTTCATTGACTATTTTATTTAAATATGAAAATTTATGGAAAAAAGGCTTCTATTTGTGATGGTTTTAGAGAATTTTAAATCTTAAAATATTAACCTCGAATATTATTCTCCAGTCTCTACTTAAGAGTTCCCGATAATGTAATGAGAGCTTATGCGCGAGTTTTCCGTCACCCTGTATCTAGATCAGGTTAAAGACCGTTTCTTTAATAACAATTTACAGTGAATTCAAATAAGATTGAAACCATTGACATTGCAATGTAGGTAACCTAAGTTTCACACAGTTGGCTACACTGAAAAACCATCGCTAATATTTTAACTGCACTAATTTTAGTTTTGAAAAGCACTGTTTTTTATAAAATTTGCAACACACTGAAAAATGACTTGAATAAAATACCCGAAGAAAAACTACCGAGAGACGCTTTAGTTAAAGTGACATATCAGATTTTATAAGCCATAGCTTGAAGGTGTAGCAATCAACAATTCGTCCGATCCCTTTGTGAAAGGACACAAGCAAGCAGTATGTGATGCTGATGAGTGCTAATAAGCACGAAACGCAGCGTCCATCACTCTGCGCTTGGAATTGATGCTTGATGCTCCTTCACCACTTGAACAAAGGCAGACCTAAGGAATCTTCTCCTCAAATCGTTTATTATTATTTGAAAACCTATATTTTTTTAGTAATTTTAAAATTTACTCAAAAAAACAAATAACTTTTACATAAATCATGTTTTATTTGACACATTTTAAATTTTAAAATTTGGCACATTTTTTTCAAAAACATTTTTTTCTAAGCTTTGTAGTTCGTTAGATATTTATTTGTCTCAATTTGTCCACCCTGTATATGGTACCTAAATATTCGTAATAAACAGAGTTATTTGCAAAAATGCTCCTCAAAAATGTCCAAAAATCAATATCTCAAAAAATAATTTAACAGATTATAATTTTATTTAAGTACTTATTTGTATTATTTAGATTGAGGTTTGGTAGTTTTTAGCAATTTCGGATGAAGATTTTTTTTTAATTTTGAAAAAAGATTTAAAAATATGTATTAGATTTTCTAAAATTGTTTTAAACTATAAAAAAATAGGTGTTTCATTTAAAAAAGCAAGTTATTTCCGGTAAAACCGGAAGCGATACTAAAAAAATAGTGCATAAAGTGTGTTTTCTTGAACCAAACAACATAGTTAAATTTCAAATTTTTATTTTCATAAATGAAGAAGTTATAGAGGTGACCCCCTTTTTAATACTGTTCTGAGATTTCAGAAATTACTTTTGTTTCCAATGATATTGTTGTATCAATTTTGATTCTTTTAGATTCCTGGAAAAATTGCCAAAAAAACTTTGTGTATGTGTATTTATAAAAAGTTGATCATCTTTAGAAAAAATTTTTAAGTTTTGAGATTTTCAAAAGATGGGGGTTTGATCACAAAATTTGCTGAATTTAAAATATGTTCGTTATCTTATAAAAACTATGTGAAGCTTTACAAAATTCTAAAAATTTATTATCTTAAAAAATGATTTTTTTTTCCAAAATTGTTTTCATATCACTAAAAATTATGTAAATTTCTTTAAAAGCTTAAATACCTTCAATAAATAGATTTAAAAATCAAATTTTTGTTAAATAAGTATTTTAAGTTTAAAAAAATTAAAATAATTCATTTTATTTTTTCAGGAAAAGGTTGATGTATTCAGTGCGTATAAATTGGACAAATTTGCTACCCAGCACACTAGCAAAAATGCCACATACGAATTTAACAACGCCAACAGAATCTACGTCGATAAAGACGTAAACGTGCGTCAATGTATGAGCTCAATTTTCGCCGAGGAATTACAATCTGCAGATTTCAAAAACAATGCCGAGGCCGCTCGGCAAGATGTTAACAAATGGGTGGAAGCTCAAACGCATAACATGATTAAAGACCTTCTCCCATCAGGAAGTATAGATGCCTCCACAAATCTAATCCTAGTAAACGCTGCCTACTTTAAGGGAATCTGGGAAAATAAGTTTGACCCTGCTCTTACTAAACTAGAAGTTTTCCATGTGAGTCCCTCAAAACGCACCTTTGTAGATATGATGCACGTGGAAGGCGCTTTCAATCATGGTTCGTTATTTTCTTGTAATTATTTAATGAAATTAATGATTATGTATTTGTAGATATTTCGGAAACATTAATGGCTCATATTTTGGAACTACCATACCAAGGCAGTGATATTAGCATGTATATACTTCTTCCCCCATTCCTAAAAGACGATGGCGTTGCAACAATCTTAAAGCAGCTTACTTTGGAAAGATTCCGAAGTATAGTAGATGAAAATTCATCACTTTCACCTAGAACTGTTCAAGTTTCATTACCAAAATTTAGTTTAGAACACACCATTGAAATGACTCCGGTAAGTTTTTAATTTGTTGATTACTTTGGTGGGTTGCAGGAAAAAGTTTTAGTTAAAACCAGTTTGAAACTGACAAGTATGACAGAAAACACATGCAAAAAACATCATACTTGTCAGTTTGAGCTTTGCTTTAGCCAAAACCGAGTTTAAACTTTTTCGTGTAACCCACCCTTAGGGCCGGTTGCATAGTTGAAGCTTAAGCTTGAAGCTAAACTAAAAAATTGACAGATTTCCTATTGTATTTCTGTCATATTTTTAGTTTAAGTGTTACTTGAAGCTTAAGCTTGAACTGTGCAACCAGGCCTAGAATTTTATTATATTATTATTTATTTTTTATAGTATTTAGTATTTTAGTAGTGTATTTTAAATTGTCCAAATTTTAATAAAAAAATATCTAAGGTAGTATTGAAAACATTTGACGTATTAATTTTTGATAATAATTTGAAGTAGCGTAAAACCTAGTCCAATTTTAAATTCACAGCAGGTTTGTTTTGTGTGTAACGTAATTTCGGTTCAAAATTCCCAATGGCCTTACGCGTTTTTCATCAAGCGGCGTCAAAATGCCTTCGTCAATCGGCTGCACGTAGTCGGAGCGGGTATAGAGCTAGAAATAATGATCTATCCCCGGCACCTTTGGATTCTAGAAATATGAAGAAACGACATCATTCTTTTGAAAGCGTCCATAACTCAGAAACGCACAAAGCATATAACCGAATTGAACTTACCGTTCCTAGAAAATCCGCTAGTGATATGGTGGTAAGATCCAAAAATCATTCATCGATATTAAAACCTACCATGAGGGAAACTGAAATTACAACGGAAAAAGTTGAGGAAAAAAGCGAACCCAAACTAGAAGCAAAGAAAAAAGAGGTAAAAGTAACTTTTAGAAAGAACAAAGCACCAGTACAAGAAACATTTTTTGACAAAACTGGAGAAAAAGAAAAACTGTACGAAAAAGATACTAAACACCTTATACATAAAATGAAAACCAATAAAGGTTCGACATTTCAAACTCCTCCTAAATTAAGTAATTTTAAGGGATCTCAAAGAGAATTAGATAAATGTAATGATCTTATTGAAAGCTTTAAATCTTTAAACCCAAACATACCGCTTTCGTCTAGCAAAGATATAAAAATAAATGTACCTTGGTACTCATATTCGGATATGGTTTGCGTTAATCCTAACAAAACTCAAAGTAATTCACAAACAGGAACATCCCCAAGGAAAAGAGTCGTTGATGCCAGGAAAGTAAATGTGGAAAATGTTATGAGGGAATGGCATAGTGGCAATCATCCGAGGATTGATGAATTACTCCTCGAGCATGGAGGTAAATCAAAACAAGAGGAAATTGAAACTGAAAAAGAAATAAATGAATTTAAAAAAGAAAAATCACCTTCACAAAAACGCATTGTTTATAACTTGACGACCACATGCAGGAATTACAAACCCAGCTTAATTAACTCAATGTATAAATCAAGACCATTGCCCTCGTCAGATGTACCAGTTCAAGCTTTTAGCACAGAGTTTCGTCCTTCGACATTTCCAGAACTTAAACGCCCGGTGAAAAAATATGATACCAATGTTGATCAGCCAAGAAAAGATGCCGACAAACAAAGAGTTGTGTGGAATAAACGAGCTGACGATGATAAAAACGTCCATGTTATCAAACCCTTGCCCAATTTAAAGTTTGGTAGTTATAAAAATAGCGAAATGGGCGTTTTTTCTGATTATAATAGAAACCGGCAAACTTCAATGAAAAAACATGTCTAATTTTAAAGTGATGTCAAAATTAGGTGCTTAATAAAAAATAAATTTTTGTAAACTATACTACATATTTTTTTAAGAAAAACAATTGGGCTTCATTTAAAGTCAAAATTTATATAAAATGTACCCAATTGATTTTTATAAAATTTAAATTGCAAAAATTAGAATTCCTAATTCGTAAAATATGAGAAAATGTAAAAGTTTGCCATTTTAATTTATATGAAACGTGAAACTGAAGATATTCTCGATTTTCCAAATTAGGGTTTTTGGAGATCGTAAGAAATGGAATAACAAACTAGCATTTTTTGCTTTTTTTAAATTAGCACAAACCCAAATTTTTTAAAATGAAGTCGGAAGCAAGCAAATCCACTAGAATAGTTTTAAAAACTTAAAATCTTAAAACTTAAAATCTTAAATTTTTTTTCAATATTGTGGTATTGTGTAAGAGGAAGTAAAACCTCTATTGACCATGAAAGTTATTTAAAAAGATAAGATTTTTCAAGGTCGCTAGATACTTAACGAAGCACTTTTCGATTGAAATAAGTTTGCTTAAATCATTTTATTTTGGTCTCTAGAATATATGGTGTTACTTTGTACAGACCTTTTGGCGAAAAATTTAAGTATTTTTCTAAAGTTAGGTTATGCACCACATGGAAATATTTTTTTCTGTCTAAACTAAACGAGTTAGAAAAATTGTATAAGAGACAAAAAAAGTTTATAATTACACTGTTTAGCTAAAAGTAAAGTTTTATAAATTTTTATTTAGCCCTTAAAAAGTTACAAGAAAATTTGCATGTCGATGAACTGTTTTTGACCACTTCCATAACATGAAAAAGTAAAAACAAATTGTCTAAAAATACCTTTTTTCATTACATAGCCACATACCAAATTTTGTTATGATCGTATGAAACCAATTTTTAGTAATTAAAAAAAACAAAATAGTTTTAAGAACTTTAATGGTCTGTAGCGCCTTAACGAAGAACTTTTGGATAGAGATAAGTTTGGTTAAATCGTCTTATTTTGGTCTCAGGAGTATGAGGTATTGTTTTGTACAGACCTTTCAGGGACACCCTGTATAAAAAACTCAAAAACTTTTTGGATATTCAAAAATTTGTTCAAAACATATTTGCTTTTGTAGAAAAATACAAGAGGGACATTTTTAGGTCTGCTATCTCCGGTTAACCGTCCGTCGGTATAATGCAGAAAGTCAAATTAACATAAAATGAGATAAAGCCAATTTTCAATTCAAAATACAACGCTTTTTAATGCAGAAAAATCCAAACTTAAATTCAATATAATAAACCAATCTGGATAATATTCCTAGAAAGCATAATTTTATCATATCACTAACATATTATTATAAATAAATTTAAAAATACCTCCCCCTGAAAAAAAGTGTTTTTTTGACTTAGGACAGGTCTACATTGTCGGTCGAATTTTGGGACTTTTATAATACTTGTGAATTTATTATACATATGTAATAATTTGGAGCCTTGAGATCAGTGATGGAATTAAAATAATTTAACAATTGGTTCGCTTTTTTAGCAGGGAGGGGTGGGGGTATTAGAAAGGGCGCCGCAGGCGAAATTTTCAAAAAATTCAAAATCAAGGTCAAGCATTTTTCTAACACTTTAGAACTCTAATCGGTATTTCCATCTTAGAAAATTACTATGTACTCGATGATGTTAATTTCAAAAATATCCGAAAATTTAAGAATTTTATTAAAAACAAGAAACAACTCCTTCCACTCATCCACTCCATTTAGACGAGTGGACACGGATGGCTAAAATATTTCATGATAGATAACAAGACTGTTGAAACGTTTGGGGAGAACGCATGTCCCACCCTTAAAAAACGAAGTTTTTCGGATTTTGGCTTTTTAAGTAATTAAAAATTTTGACAACCAGGGTTCGCCCGAACCTACAAAATTTTAAGAAACGGTTATACCGAACCGGTGCGAACCGACTGAATCCCACTACTGCTTGAGAGCATCTTCCCAGACCCCCGCGATAAATTTTCCGTTGGAGATAATAACAAGGAATAGAAAATCCTTCCCAATTTTCTGGAGCTTCTTTACAAATTATGACCAAATAACTGATAATTAATGCGAATCCCTAGAGGGCGCGCAAGTTTGGGAGGAAAAATTGTGAAAAATCATGAAAGTTTGATTTTCAATTTTTTTTTCAGATTTATAATTTAAATTGATTAGGCTAGATCCTGCCAGAGAGTTACTTTCTGCAACCTAGCACAAAATTAATTAGAGGGGTCCAAAGTTAAGGTACTTTTAGATCATTATATTTTTTGTACATTCTCCAATTTTTTTTCCTTCTGGTAAAAATTAAAGAAATGACTTCTAAATCATCTACAAAAAAAAATTATACAAAAATGTTGTTTGTGCTAGCTTTTATGACTGCAGAACTAAATCACTATATTTTCCGTTTAGGAAATTGCTCTTAAGATTCTATTTATACTGAATTTCTTTAATCCTGTTTTTGACCTCTTTATGAAGATGTCCTAAAATAGATCATACAGGGTGTTCCGTTCATGGTTCACCAAACATTGGGGTTAGAAACTAGACCAAACTTAATCGACAAAAAACCAAAAAAGTGAGGGTCTATCTTTTTAAGTTTTAGAGCTATAAGCGTGTATTTAGCGACCGTAATGAAAAATTTAGAGACGTCGTTATCATTAATCACGTGATTAAAAAATATTTCTTCATAAGAAAAATTTGTTAAAGACGTGATTAAGTTTAACGACGTCTCTAAAATTTTCATCACGGTCGCTGAATACATGCTATAGTTTTTTGAATTTTGGTCACCGATTTTTAACACAAATCACAAAATCACTAATTACATCTTAACCAATGTGTGTAGGAAGAAAAAAAATTATCAATAAAAAGCCAAAACTATCCGCTTTCAGTAGGTAATAGCAGTAATGAAAACACAATTGTTAAAATGTGAAAAAAAAAATAAAAAAGTGAAAAAAAAAATAAAAAAACTTAATTTTTTTTTCAGTTTTTTTTTTAAATTTTCTCCAAGATCCATTACGGTTGTGTTTTTTCTAATTTTCTGAAACTTGTTCATATTCTCAACACATCAGGGAAAATTTTGAAACCGTAGCTCTTTTCCTTCATTTAGTAAAGCCTTCTGAAGTTACTTCTATCAGAAGTAGTCCTGAGCATAGTTTCTCAAATAAGCTATATACAGTATATCATGAGGGGTGCATAGTTTGTCAATTAGGTTATAAGGGATACCTGATGGAAAACCAAATATTTTATAACAGATTCACGTCAGTCCACCTGCCGATGGTAACAGACTGTGCTCAGAATACTTCTTCTAGGAGTAACTTCAGAAGACTATACTAAGAGAAGGAAAAGAGCTTCAAATTTTTTGTGACAATTATCAATTCTTTTAATATTTTTTACAAATATTGAATTCAGCCATTAGTCCATCATTAGACCGGAAGCCAATAATAGAAAAAAAAGTGCGTGAAACAGAAACATTACATTACAAACCCCAAAACGTTAATTTGTAAAACATCTATATCGCAAAAATTGAATCGCCAGACATTTTCGCTGGCTTGCGGTTTTAAAATTTCCAGAAGAAAATGCTAGGAAATTCTACAATTTTAAATCATCTAGCACCACCTGGCATTTAGTTTAAATTACTTAAATAGAAAAAAATCCCAACGGAAACTAATGGCCATATATTTTGGGCGGATACAGTTGTTGCAGATTATAGTACAGTCATTTGATACTTTTTACCGCTTTTTTGATCATTTTTATAATTTTGTTGGGCTGTCTGACAATTTGATAATTTCATAGATTTTCGTCTAAAATATGGGGTAATGTGATCGCCATACAAATTAGTTGGCTAAAAAACTGTGCGTTTTTGTCCAAAATATTGATGCTTTTGTATTATATGTCACTTCGAATTCGAACAGCTCTAGAGTCATTTGTACCTAGCCAACATGTATGGCGACTATTTTCGGTTAGGTTTTTTTCGTTTAAGTAATTTAAACCAAATGCCAGATGATGCAAAATGATTTAAAATTCTCCAAACAATTTCTTTGGAAGATTTTATAACCACTAGCCAGCGAATTTGTCTTACAGTTTTTTCTATTACTGGCTCCCGGACTACAACTCTCAACTCTTGAACATTTTTCATCAGTTCCAAAAAAATCTCAAATATCCACAAAAGTCTAATTAACATAAATAAAAATTAATTTTTGTGGGAAGAGAAAACCAAAAAAAATCATCTACTCTTTAGCACCTTATCTAGGTAGTATATTTAACAACACTCCAAATGTAAGTTAAAAATTAGTTAATAATTTGGAGTGTTATTTTTTTCTCGTATCTTTTAAAGCCAGTCGACCCCTGACCTCCATCCCCTATTCTCATTTTTATCCGAATGGAATGTCCTTTACGAAAATATTTTTAGGATAATTGATTGCAAAAAAAATAAGAATGAGAATCGACAAAATCCTTTTATGAAAAATTAGTAGTTGGTTAGCACTATAAAAATGTGCTACACTGTAAAAAGATCGTTTAGTCCTTTGTAAATTTTTAAAACACATGTTTTGAACAATTTATTTTCTTCTCTAATAATCATCTACTCCGGCTATGGCCCAAGAGGCAAAAAGTATCAAAAAACAGGATAAATGTAATTTTCTCTCTGTTTAAACAAAGAAAATTACCTATCTGACTTGTTTATGGAAAAAAAACATTATTTAAAGTTCCCTATTTTTGATACATTTTTTGTAAAACCACAAATTTAGCAGTACTGGAAAAACAGGGACATAAGAAAATCTCGTAACTCCCTTAAAAAGAAAAAAACAACTTCAAATATGATTAGGTTTTTACAATACACTCTTGCTAAAAGATGGTGAAAAATATCACTTTTTTTAATTCGTTGGAGTTACAAGTTTTTCCTTTGTCGCCGACGATGTGTAGATAAAAAACGAAGTAAGATTTAATTTATTGTTCTCATAATCTAAAAACTTCCACCCTATATTATTTACATTAAGTTTTATTCTTGGTTTTATGTTTTCTATCTCTTCTTTTCACTCATCTAACGCACCCTCTTTACTTCTTTTCCTTTCCCTTATCGCAATCCCATCCAATGGTATCTTTAGTACCCACCTTTGTTTTCTTGTCTTTTTTGTATATAATTTCATACAAGATGTTATCAATTCGCAAAGGTTTATCATCATTAGTGTTAGTCCACGTTTCAATCAAATCCTTAATATTTTTATCAATCTTACTAGTCCGCCTAACAAGTTTCGTTTTTCCACTTTTATCTTTTTGCACAGTAAATTCTTCTTTTTCTTCAAGTTCTTGTTTTCGCTTTTTCTCCAAAAGATATTCCCTCAACATTTCATTATTTATATAATCCATGCGAACTTCTTCGTCATTATTGTTAATCCACTCCTCTAATAATTCTCTTTCGTCTTCATTTAGTACATTTCCACAATCTCGTGCGCACTTATAATCAATTCCTGGTCTATTATTGCTTATCTGAGACATTTTTCTATTAAATGAAATGTTTCGAGTGTCATGGGGGAGAATTGAACTATTATTAAACAATCCATTTTTACTTATAATGTTGTTTTTAATACCGCTTGTGTAATTAATGTTCTTGTTTGTAAATGTGCTAAAGTTTCTTCTATCAGTTTTTGAATTATTCCATGTTCCTGCCCCGCCCTCTTCCTTTAAAATTGTTTGGGGAAAAACAATTCTTTTAAACGCCCTAGTCAAATTTTGAGTTTCTACTTTATTAAACATATTCAAGTTCTTTGGCTGCAATAAATCTTCTTTCACACTCAATTTATCATAAAAATCTTTTTTTAATACATTAACCTCGTTCTTCATACTTTCCCATGACTTGGGCTCCATGCTTTTTAAGAAGTATACTTTCTTTCCGGGCTTATCCGTTATATTTTCAATAGTTTTGTTGTAAAACTCACCCTTTAACATCAAATAATGTCTTTCTTCGCGGTGCACCTTTTTTTTGGGAAATCCATAAGAGGGGGTGTTTTGTGGTTGCAACTCCTCCACCAATTCCGGTGTGAAGTTCCGTTTAATTCGCTCAATAACATCGCGATATTCGGGAGATTTACTGGCAGCAGAGCGTTTTATACCCAGGTTATTTAAAATTGGGGTGACCGGTACGCGGTTTTTGATAAAGTTTTCGCTGTACATGTTTAGCACTTTTATTTACGTTTCTCCAATGGATGTAATTTTAATTAAACGGCATCTTCTACGGAAATTTGGAGGGTAATTTTTTTTGAAAGATCTGAATTGTCAATCAAAACTTGGCCGACTGAGTTCTAATAATTGCAGTTTTTTTATGACATAAATTTTGTTTGTTCTTTGCAATAAAATTTTTAAAACAGTATTTTAATTTATATATTACTTTACTAAAATGTATGCCTTAACTTATTATTATTAATTTAACTAACTTTTGGTAATGGTGCTAAGCTTTTTCTAACCGAAACTTTTCCGTTTCTACTAGATTCTTGAATCGCTGGGTGTTGGAGATCTTTTCGATTCGAATGCAGACTTTTCCATGCTTACGGGTTCCAAGGATCTTTCTTTGGGTGCTGGAATACACAAGGCAAAAATTGATGTTAATGAAGAAGGCACCACTGCCGCCGCAGCTACGGCTTTATTTACATTCAGAATGATGAGTGATGAACCAATAAAATTTGCATGTTCTCGTCCATTTGTCTTCATTCTTTACAACAAACGAATGCACACGATTCTCTTCATTGGAATTTACAGAAAACCTAAATAGATAAGAATTTTAATAATATAATTACAACTTATATTATTTTTATGTTTTATTATTATAAACTGACTATGCTTACTAATATAAAGTTATAAGAAGTAAAATGCCTTTGTGATATTATCCTTGTAAGTATATCCCATAAAACAACTTTAACAATAATTCGTTCACTATGTTCTCATAGAAAATTGACAATACATAATTTAAGATAAGGTTATAAAAATATGTTTTATAGAAACAAATCATCCCAAAGAAATTTAAAAGAGAGATTACTTCATTTTATTTTTATCTTTTTTTCAGATTTTGGAGAGACTTGGAGTAGGTGATCTATTTTCTGGTGAATCAGACTTTTCAACTCTTACGAATGGAAATCTTTCTGTTGGAAATTCACTACATAAAGCGAAAATTGAAATCGACGAGGAAGGAACGAAAGCAGCTGCGGCAACGGTTCTTTTCACCTTTAGATCTAGTCGACCTGCAGATCCTGCAATTTTCAATTGTAACCACCCCTTCGTTTACATAATTTATAACAAACTGGAAAGTGCTATTCTGTTCACGGGAGTATTTAGGCGCCCTTACTGATCGAACTAAAAATAATTAGGAACTTCACAAATAGCTTTTGTTTAACTTTATTTAATTATTTTTAGCATGTTGTTTTTGTCGTTGATTTATTTAAACGACGTAATATTATTTAAACCAAACCAACTTAATTTATATCAATAAAATAATTTAGGCTGAATATTTTTAGATCCATTTTTACTTTTTTAAGTTAAATAAATTTATAGGTTGAATAATTTATAATAAAAATGCATTTTTTAATTGTAATTTATAATAAAGATTGTTAATAAGAATTTCTTTAAATTTCAACCTCGATTTCAATTTAGATGATATATTAACATTTTTCTTTACAACATACATAGTTTCCGGAACAAAATTTGTATCTTCACACAAATCTTCCCGATGTCTTAATAATTAATAAGCATTGGCTGAGGAATAATGAAATAAACAGTTATAATCCTGAACATTACACCCTGATATCGTCTTATTGTAGAAAAAATAAACGTGGTGGCGGCGTAGCCATATATTTAAGTCGTTCATCTAAGTCCTCAATAACAAACATAAATAATAAATAAATGTGAAATTATTTCAAGGCAGTTTGAATACTGTCAAACGTATGTATCTAAAAAAAAAGTGTCAAATTATTAATTATAGGGGTGGGTACGGTAGTCCAACTAATATCATCCAAAGCAACTGACAATTTAGTAGTAGTAGTAGTAATTGGGGCAGATTTTAACATTCAGTCTAATTCAAAAACGTCAGTGTCAACAAATTTTTTGATTCTAATCAATTCTAATGAATTCATTTGGATTTCACACTGAGTCATACAGTACACGAATTACACCGAATAGTGTAACCAATATCGATTTCATTTTTACAAATCATACAAAGAACTCTGTAAAAATCACTACCACTGAACCAGGTCTCAGTGATCACGCGGCGGTTGTTGCGGATATAGAATTAACTTGAAATGTCCCAGAAAACAAGCCCACACAACAATGTTCGAACTTTAAAAGAAACTTTAGTGACGCCAATAATTCTTTAATATGATGCGATTTATTCAAGGAATGCAAGTGAAAGTTATGTTAAAAATTTTTTTATACAAATATTTTTGTATTATTTCAATATTGCTTTTCCAATTATTAATACTAATTACTAATAAATGTCAAAATAAGAAGAAAAAAAGTTGAATTACGCATTACGCCTGAAATAATACAGGAATCAACAGTGTTAAGGTGGAAAAATTGTAAGAAAGAGAGAAGTATACTTCTCTGCTATAGCAACCATTTGTTATTTTATTTTTTTTGCATAGTAACCATTAAGAAAACTAAATAAAATTTACCTGATCCTCTTCCTTATAAATAACTCTTTGGGTTTCAGCATATTTTTTTTCAATTATGTGGCTCTGGAAGAGAGTAGAAGTTGAAGTAGCACGTTTTTTTTTCATATTTCATCGTATTTCCACTTCTACGCTCTCCCAGAATTTTATTTAGAAGAAGAATTAGGTAAAACTTAAAGAAATACTTATAATTATGTACAGTCCAGATTATTCTATGGGTTGCTATGCTGGGGTAATACTAATGCAGCGCAATCTGTTTTTCTTGTACAAGAACGAATTGTTAGATGTATGTTAAATGTTAATTCACGTACTTCATGTCGGCAACTATTTCAATCTTTACACATTTTACCACTTCCATGTTTGTATATTTTGCAGTGCTTGTTTTATGCTAATGCAAATACTGATAAATGGTATCGGAAGTTAACATCAATTATAATACAAGAGTTAGGAATAAAAAGCTGTTTGTGCTACCACAACATCGCACACAGGTTTATCATAATAATTGTATTTATCTATCAATAAAACTGTATAAGTTATTGCCAAGGGAGGCAAAGTCAGCAAGTCGATTTTCTTTTAAAAGAAAAGTTTTTGAATTGTTGCTAGTCAAATATTTTTACTCAGTAAAAGAATTCATTGAGAGGTATATACAGGATGACATAAAAATCATAACTAACTTAATTTTTGGAATTTTAAAAAAAGCAAAAGAGGTGTCGCATTGTTTTTAAAAAACTTTATTTTGAAAATTTTGTCCCATTTGACGTTGGACTGTATGGGTATCTTTGTTATTATTAGAGATAGAAAGTCGGTTAAATGGACAAAGTAGAAGAGATTTTTTCGAATATTAATAATTCATTTATAAAAAATTTGAATATAGCATCGTTCCAACGCAATATTTAAAAAAACAAGAAAATACGATTTCCAAAATATGGCTATAACTTCGTTATTTTCGGTGGTACCACAAAAATTTTTTGACTTAATACAGACAATTTTTTGTGTACAATGCAGTAAAATAAATGAATATTTTTTTCGCCAACGGATTGACCGGAAATGAACCAAACTTATTTTTTTCTTATGGCAGCCATATTGTATTTATATATATTCGGAATCAGTATTTTTTTCTGAGTAATTTGGCATACCATATATCATATTTAAAAAAAAAATTATTTGATTTTTCCAACTAACATTGGACTCTAACAAGATAGTCGGTAAAATTAGGTATAGGACTTGGCAATGTAAATTTCGATTACTTTAAAGAAACAGGAAAGACGAACGGTTAATTGGAATCGAATATTTTTTTTTAGGCTGCCTAATGATTCCATAGTTCAGCCGATGATGTTTTTAGTTTTTAATTTTTTTTTTTAATTTTCACCTTTTGGTTGGGCCCAAAAATATGCAACTTTTAGGTTCAATTTACAACCTTACTATGAAACTATTTTAAAAAATTAAAAACATCATCGACTAGTCCGTTTAATATACTTTCAGGATTAATTTACAAAATTCAAATCGATTAATTCTTAATGAAATTCATTTAAAAAACCTTCGTAAAAGCGCCTAAAAATCTAGTGGCATCTCTTTCGCACAGTTAAATGTTTCATTCTCCCATCGCATTTCAGAGGGACAGAGAATCGGATTTTGCCGACTATCCTGCTATGTCGTGTGCGATAGAATTTACGCTCGCCTAACGCTTTTTTAGCTGAAAACCTGGATACGATACGACAACGCAACACCATAAGGACTTTCGCTTTCTATTATAAACAATTAACATTTGTATTTAATTCTGAAAAAAACTAAAATACATACAGGGGTATTGTAATATCCGCCTTCGCAGATATTTTTGTGGAGGTTTTTTATATTTGTTTAGTTTAGTTTTTTGTGTACCATTTTAAAGTGCTATGCGCTAGCACATCGTTGTATTTAGTTTTTTTGTATTTTTTTATCCTAATATATTCCCAGCTTAAAACCTTAAAAGCACGAAGTTTTTACTTTGTAGCTTTTACGCTGAGTGGAAACTCAAATTGGAAAATTTTATGAATGCAACTTTTCTTCCAAATTCTGCTGAATTGCGGTTCTCAGGACGCGCTCCTGAGGAACCAAATGCTGGGATCAAGGCAGAAGAGTCCAAGCTTCGAACGAGTTAAATCAAATGTAGGTCTTCAATTAAATAAATATTTCCGGTCCGGTCAATTTTACTACCTCGACGCCCCCTTCGTCAGGATCAAGGCTACAATTTTCGTGATTTTGTGTACATATTTGTGCTAGTGTGTGGAATAAAAAGAGCGATGTCAGAAACAAAGTGTCAATATTGTGGCAGATCTGCTTATAACACCCCAATCAATCACCCCATTAATAAAAAAATGCATCGATTTCCCAAAGACGAGTCTATTTCCAAAAAATGGATTGAAATCGTGGTAGGTTAATTGAATAATTTTTCAAATTTTTACTGAATACAGATATTTTTTATATTTCAATACAATAACGGGGGAAATGGAAACATGGATCACCTCTATAATTTCTTTAGTTATAAGAATGAAAATATAAAATTTGACTATGTTGTATAAAATGTTGAATCCCATTATGTTGTATGGTTCAACAAAACACATTTTATGCACTAAAATTTTTATTAATATCATTTATTAATATCATATCGTTTTTGATATCTTTTTTAATTTTTTTTTAAATTAAAAAAAAATTTGTTCATCTGAAGTTGATAAAAATACCACCATATTTTTATTTTCATAAATATAGAAATTATAGAGAGACCCGTGTTTCGATAACACCTGGTATACTATAATATTTATATTTTTTTTTACTTACAGGCAATGACGATTTACTTAAATTGTCTCCAAAAACATTACGCCGCAGGTATATTTGTCAAAAACATTTCGATGTACGATGTACAATCGAGCAAATATGAAAAAGCTGCTTTCGAATTCTGTCCCACAAAATTATGAAAGTTTTTTTCTTCATGTAATGAAGCCAACAAAAACATATTCCGATCTCCAAGAATGCAATGAAAATAAATCCCCAACGTCTGCACATCAACCATTAACTTACATCGACAGTCGACCATCAACGTCGGGACTATCATCGAAATCATCGCAATTAATGAAGCCAAATAAACCGTCAACATCGAAATACCATTCTGAAGAGGAAATTTGTATTTTAACACCGAAAAAATCAGTTGAATTAAAAACTGTTTCAAAATGCGTTAAACGAAAAATAAACTTTGAAGAAAGTCCACGAAAAAAGAGATTAGGACAAATTATAAAAATACAAAATAAACAGATCTAAAGTCAAACGGTAAATGTATCTCGTTTAATAACAAAATTTAAAACTGTCAAAGGCAAGCACGAAAAAATAAATAGACACAATTTTCCATCAAATTGCAGTAGAATACAACTTGTTCATAAAAAAGGACATGTTGGAAAAGAGATGAACGTGAAATTGCATTAAACCTTTACTATAAATAAGGTGGCCAGACGTCCCGATTTTGGCGGGACAGTCCCGATTTTTTAACATTTGTCCCGCGTCCCGCGGAATGTTAAAAAAGTCCCGCTTTTTGTTTTGAAAACATCTTTTTTTGATTTTTTGTTTATTATTTGTTAAATTTGGTTATGTTTCTTGATGATAATGTTGTTTTTTTATGACTGTTTTTTGCTTTAACACGTTGAATGCGTTGAACACGGCTCCCGTGTCCATATACATACATTATACCAACACTACACTGTTTTTTTGGCGGGTTGATTTTTGCAGATCCGCACGAATGTTTCATATTTGAATACGCATTGAACGTGTTAAATAAAACCCAAATAATAGACATAGATCTATTTAAATTTTGTAATTTTACTAGAATTTAAAATTTACTGCATTTTGACATTTCACAGTTTTATAACCTATCGATAATCCGTACATAAACACGTGCATCAACGCAATAAACGTTTATACCTAGTGAGGAATACAGTAGGGTTAATTTTAACTAAAGTTAAAAATAAAGATAGGGTACTAATAAAGTAAAAAAGTAAATATAAAATATAAAACACTATTTGGTGACGACTGGACATGGCGAGCATGGAAAACTTTCAAGAAATTATAAAGGCGAAACGTACACTGTTAGGTGTGATGAGGAAACAGCCAACATTATTTTAAATGGTAAGTAAACCCCTTTATTAATACTTTACCTCGCAGTTTATTATTGTATAATTTGCTTTAGATCGAAAAGAAGCTGACAAATTTGTTGAATTGCATTTGGCGAAATCAGCAGAAAATGCATTTATATGGACTCATAAAGTGCCCAATGAAACTGATTACGAGGCAACATTGGCTTTTATCGAATTGAGGGAAAAATATTCTCAACAATTTGACGATAAAAAAACAAAAAAATTAATGTTAGGGCAAAAAATTTGCCAAGATTTAGTAAATATGGGCTACAAAATAGTATCTGAAAAAACGGGAGATAATCTTGTTAATACTTTTTAAACTTTATTAGTTAATTACCGGCGAGAAGTTAGCCATAACATTTCCAGCCACAGTTTTTTACATGTATTTCTCCATAAGAACTTCTGTATTTTACATTTAATACCAAAACTAATTATACCACTGGAAAGCTCAAAGAAATATCTAGGGTGAGTTTAAAGTAACGCATAAAATTCATAACTTCTTTATTATTTGAAATTTTCAAAAACGCTAAAAGGGGTGTCGAATTGTTTTTAAAAAACTTTATTTTAAAGTTGAAAAAAAATATTATCCGTTGGCATGAGTTCATCGTTTTTTTTTAATGGGTTGATATGGTTTTTATTCCATCAAAAAATACCTTATTTAAAGAGCTTTTTAACAGTACCAAAAAAGTTATACTTGCGATATCTAGTTGTAATAAAAACATTATTAAATATCTCCTCAAATGACCATTTAGAGTAACGCATAAAATTCATAACTTCCTTATTATTTCGAATTTTCAAAAACGCTAAAAGGGGTGTCGAATTGTTTTAAAACAATTTTATTTTAAAGTTAAGAAAATTTTTTTTATTAAATATCATCTCGAATAACTATTTAAAGTAATGCATAAAATTATAAAATTCATAACTACTTTATTCTTTGGAATTTATAAAAGCGTTAAAAAATGTTTTTAATTGTTTTAAAAATGTTTATTTTGGATTTTATTTTATTGTCTCTGTGACGTCTATGGCGTCATCAATTTTTTTTTAAATGTTTTTTTATGTTTTTTGTAGGAAACAATGCTAATAATTATCACCTTACAGGATAGTTCAAAGTAACGCCTAAGATTAAATTTAAAATTTATTGTTAAGAATTATTAAACATGGAATTACTATTTAATATTACTTAATTATTATTTTTTTATAAAGTAGTTTATTTTTAATCAAAATTTATGTTTACACTTTCGTTTTAATAATTGTTAAAGTCCCATTCAACGAAACAACATGTGCCTTAAACAGACATTGTAAGGACAAATAAAAAAAAATACAATACAATTTATTTTGCTTTTTCGAATTTTAAAATAAAATTATTTGAGGTTTATTTATTAATTCTCTGCAGTTCACTACTTGAGTAACCAAGTCTTTTGCGATTTTTCTGATTTAACTTTATACAACTTTGGCTTTTCACATTGGTACATTCTTTGATTTATTGATTATTACAACGGTTCTTTTTTACGTTTTTGTGATTAATTTGTTGACTTAATCTCTTAAAATGGCACGTTTGTCAGAAACGGAGAGGATCGAAATCCTTATGATGGTAGGCTATGGGGATAAAATTCGAAGTCAAGAAGAAGTTCGTATTTTGTTTAACCAAAAGTATCCGGAGAGATTTCCAATAACTCAGTCCACAGTAAGTAGGATTGTTACCAAATTCCATGAAGTGGGCCATGTACGCAATATTCCAAAAGCTGGACGTCCACAAATTGATGAAGATATTCAATTACAAATATTGTTGGAACTTGAAGAAGATCCCAATAAGTCCACTAGACAATTAGCATTAGATAATAATGTTAGTCAGTCAGCTGTCGTAAAAGTTAAAAAAAAGCAAAGATTCATCCATACAAAATTCAACTTGTTCATGAGTTAGCGGAAGACGATTTTGATCGGAGGTTGGAATTTTGTGAAGAAAAAATGCATTGCCGAACCCCACTTTCTATCCAATGTACTTTGGTCAGGTACGTCGTTATTTAATAAAATTTCCTATTTTTATTTAAAATTTTCTAAAATATTTTGTTTTTTTTTTAGATGAGGCTAGTCTTTGTCTTAATGGTACAGTGAATCGTCATAATAGCAGATATTGGGCTCGTGAAAACCCACACTGTGTTCAAGATGCGCATACTCAACATCGTCTAAAGCTGAATGTGTGGGCAGGAATTATTGGGGATAGAGTCATTGGTCCATTTTTCTTTGAAGATACACTTACAGCAGATAGTTATCTACAATTTCTTCAAACCCAGTTTTGGTTGCTTTGTTTCCTAACCCCGATGATAACTCTATTCCCAATAATGCTGTGTGGTTTCAACAAGATGGTGCTCCGCCTCATTTCGGCGTCCAAGTAAGAGCGTATTTAAACAGAATATTTCCTGACCGATGGATAGGTCGTAAAGGTCATATGGAATGACCCCCTAGATCACCGGACCTCACTCCATTAGACTTTTTTATGGGGACATCTAAAAAGTAAAGTTTATGTCAACAGACCTACTACTTTAGCAGACTTAAAAACTGGAATTCAGGAAGAAATTGCACAAATTTTTCCAGACATTCTAGCAAGGACGGTTAGTTCTGTATACTCCCGTTTAGCGCATTGCCAAACTGTTAATGGTGAACAGTTTGAACATTAAATTTAAGTAGTTTTGTGCGAGACTTCTTTGGTTTAAGTTTATTTTTATTTCAAATTTAATTTATATTTCCGTTATTGCATCTAGTTCGTGCAAGTATTAACTTTTTGGCACTGTTGTAAAACACTCTAAATAAGGTATTTTTTGATGGTATAAAAACCGTATCAACACATTTAAAAAAAATTGATGACGTCATTGTGTCGTCATGCTAACTTTAAAATAAACATTTACATTAAATGGTCATTTGATGAGATATTCAATAATTTTTTTATTACAACTAGATGGCGCAAGTATAACTTTTTTGATACTGTTAAAAAGCTCTTTAAATAAGGTATTTTTGATGGTATTAAAACCATATCAACCCTTTTAAAAAAAATTGATGACGTCATTGTTACGTCATGCCAACGGATAAAATATTTTTTTTTACTTTAAAATAAAGTTTTTCTAAAACAATTCGACACCCCTCTTAGCGTTTTTGAAAATTCGAAATAATAAAGAAGTTATAAATATTATGCGTTACTTTAAATGGTCATTTGAGGAGGTATTTAATAATTTTTTTTATTACAACTAGATGGCGCAAGTATAACTTTTTTGGTACTGTTAAAAAGTTCTTTAAATAAGGTATTTTTTGATGGTATAAAAACCATATCACCCATTTAAAAAAAAATTGATGACGTCATTGTGACGTCATGCCAACGGATAAAATATTTTTTTTACTTTAAAATAAAGTTTTTCTAAAACAATTCGACACCCCTCTTAGCGTTTTTGAAAATTTCAAATAATAAAGAAGTTATGAATTTTATGCGTTACTTTAAACTCACCTTGTATACCGTGCGGACATGAAGTTGCATAAAAATGCGATTTTCAAATGGGCGTAATTCCGAAAGTATTAATAGTAGACCACACTATGCTAGGTCAATTTAATGGTATTTTTATAGAGAACACGAAAATGCATAAATATACTAGGTGTTCCATTTAAAATAAGAAAGTTGCCATCCACTTCCGGTATAACCGGAAGTTCCACAAAATCAAAAATACCTTTATTAGAAAGTTTGCAATTAGATTCCTCAGTAGACAAATTTTCAGAATCAAAAACATAACCGTTCAAAAATTAGCAGGGGGGGGGGGGGATTTACTTTATGTCCGCACTGTATAACAGTACTAATGTGTAAATGCTTGCCTTATAATAATAAATCCGCAATTTGCATTTAATCAGATGACTACCTTAAAATATCAAAAACACTTATATGAGTGTAACTTCTATTAAAATAAACTGAAAACTAAAATAAAATAATCAGTAGAATCTGCATTAAATTCCCTACATTCTACTGATTATTTTATTTTAGTTGTCAGTTTATTTTAATAGAAGTTACATCCATTTAAGTGTTTTTGAAATTTTAAGGTAGTCATCTAATTAAATGCAAATTGCGAATTTATTATTATGAGGCAAGCATTGACAGTACTACTGTTATATAGATATTTCTTTGAGCTTTCCAGTGGTATAATTAGTTTTGTTATAAAGTGTAAAATAAAAAAGTTATAATGCTTTTTCTTCTTATGGAGAAATACATGTAAAAAACTGTGGCTGGAAATTTTATGGCTAACTTCTCGCCGGTTAGTTAATTACGTATATTACAGCTCGGAAATGTCAGCAAAAATTTTATAACCTTCAAAAACAGTATAAGCTCATGCGAATCATATTAATTCTACTGGTCAAAGTAGAAAAGACCCACCACCATTTTATAACGAAATGCACAATTTTTTGGGGCACAAGGACAAAATTACCCCAACAAATTTGCAAGATTCATTGATAGAAATGGAGTGCGATGAAGCGCAAGAAATACACCAGAATGTTGAAGTAACAAGTAACAAACGAGGCAGCGCAAGAGATTAGAAATAAATTTGGAAACACTACTAATATAGTTCGACCTAAAAAAGAGGACAAACTTTTTGAATTGCCAAAAAAGCACCACGAAGAAGAATCCGAAGGGCGTAGGCAGCAGTTTCGGGAATTAAAACTGCTCTTGGAGGAACAAAATGCTCAAAGAGAGCGAATGCTAAATATTTTTGAGAAGCTGGCTCAGGGCTCAAATATAAACAGAAATAGAGATTATTGAATCCTTAGGTAGTAAATTATATTTTTTACAATTATTATTAATTTTATTTTTTTGTTAAACAGATCTCTAACTTTTTTATAATTGTTTTTATTCTTTTAAATATACATTACAAAGACTGATTTTATAATGTATGATAGGCCGAGTGATAGTCACTTTATTTTATAGAATTGTTTTTATTTTTTTAAATAAATATTAAAGTACATACAAATGTTTTATTGTATAAGCTATTGCAATTTTGTAGCGTTTGTCTTTAGCAGCAAAATCTGTCTCAGGTAAACTGTTTCTTCCTCTTCATTAGGTTCTACCCACAGTTCATCACATTCGTCTTTATTTAAATAAGAAAAATTATGCAAAATACACCCAACAGTGACGATTTCAATAGCTTTTGCTATATTATTAAGAACAATTTCCTAAACGGAAAATATAGTGGTTTAGACCTGCAGTCATAAAGGTAGTACGAACAACATTTTTGTATAATTTTTTTGTAGATGATTTAGAAGTCATTTCTTTAATTTAATTAATGTACAAAAAAAATATAATGATCTAAAAGTACCTTAACTTTGCGGGACGAGCTTTGCGAGTCAGGCGGATACATGGGAGCTACAAAAAGTTATTTTACTCCGAATAAAACATGCTAGTTTTTCTTCAAACGTCCAAATTTTTAAAATAGTAATATAATAAATAATTTTAAAATTTACATAAAACACCCTAGGGTGTTAGTTGGGTTGCCTAAAATTCATTTCTACTCCGCCCTTTTATTCCTTGTCAGTGCAAAGTAGTAATTTCTACTCCTAGGCAGTACAAAGTGACCATAGAATCAACGAACATAAAAAGTGACATTTTAAAGCATGTCCAAGGTCACAGAAGACGTTTGAAGAAAATTGTATTTTATTAAAAATGTATGTAAGGTGGCCTAACTTTCGTACCAGTTTTTTTTTGTTTAATTTTATTCAGAAACGACTTAGCCTAGGAACAATTTATAAGGGATAAAAAATCTTCGTTTCGCAGTTTTCTACATAAAAAAAATGATTTTTACATAAAATTTTTAAATACCTAAAAAGTTTTTGATTGTTTTATGTCTTCTTCTTTCATTCTTACACCATTTACAAAAGTCGAGGATTAGCCAAATTTTTACCAATTGAGCGTTCATTATTCAAATGTACGTATACAAAATTTTATTACAAAGTGTTTGCTACTTTGGCCGTAATTAAAAAATATACCTTTTAAAAAATCAACTTTAGAGGCTTATAACTTTCAGGGCCACATTTTTTATTTAAATGATTTTGACCATATCGACTTATTTTTAGGTCTACTATCTCCAGTTAAGCGTTGCCGGTAGAATTTTGCGACACCCTGTATATTAGAAGAATCTGTTTTTGAAAAAAAAATGAGAAAGAGTACCAAAAGTATTTTAAAATTGGATTGCATTGCTGACATTCTTTAGGGGCATTTTTCTCAGAAACTGTGCATTTTACAACAACTAACCTTTTTTGTTTATAATTGGATATTATTTTACAAAAGGACCTTATCGGATTTTGGGTAGATTTCCTCCAACGACGAAACTTATACTAACATGTAAATATCACTCTAATACATATTTTTGAAGATATTTTAAGCTTGATAGTGGCTGTTCACTGCCAAATAACGGATTTGAAATTAATTAATATTTGCACAATTAGACAACAATGCCATTGTTTTCTAATAAATGTTTGCCTATGCCATATTTTTACTTTGAATTATCAACAATAATACAATAAAAATGATACAATTAAATACACATTTATAAAGAAAAATCCATATGAAAACGATAATGTCTTTTATCGTTTGTTTTTCAGCAATGTTCGGAAATAAAAAAGACATACTAACCTTTCCCAGTACATTTAATTATCCCAAGTTCCTTTTGGAAGCTACATCGGACAAATGGTAAGGTTGATACGTGTGTTTTTAATCAAAATTTTTTATCTCCTAAAACTTTTTAAATTTTATTCTTTTTTTTTGGTACAATGTAAAATCTTATGGCTATAATTTCTTACATTGTTTACCTTTGTGCCAAATTTTAAAAATTTGATAAATAAAAAACAAAAAATATAATCTTGACATTTTCTTAATTTTTAGAAGATTGGGAATCCTAATTTTGGTTTTCTTAATTGGTATGGCTGTACTTATTTGTCTTTGAAATCAACAAAATTTACATTGAAATCTCCCGTACCAAAAATACACCACCTAGCCTATTAAAATTTAGCCGTTAAATTTCCTGACACAACACGACAGCACTATCATTTTAATCGTCCTAAATCTGAAAAATTTAAGCTTGCTATTATACAAGTCACATATAAATTCTTTTTTCTACGATCGTGCAAAAAGTAGGCCATTTATGCAGCTCATTGGGGACCACCCGGGCAAGCATGTGCCTGGGGCCACCAACCTTTTAGAAATCCCGCCCTATCTGGACCTATTTTTTATTATACAAGGTTTTCCATTATAATTAATCCAGCTGATGAATATCGTGAAAACTAAGTGATTTCCTTAAAAAATGGGAACATTTTTAAAGGTCTAAAGGGAAAATCGAGAAACCCTTCTTTTAATTTTTTTTTAAATTATCCATTGTCGTTCATTTTTCGAAAATCAGGAAAAATATTTCTTCGGTCTAATGCAGAATCTGGATAATCCACGTAGAAGGCCTAACTTTAACATATCACTAAATTTTAACATATTGAAGTTTTTTCAAAATAATTTAAGATTAAAATTGATTTTTTATGAAATTCGGTGCAAGAAACGACATGGTACGCCACTGACTAACTACAAAATTTTGAAAACTGTGACTATAATTACCTATTGCATAAAGAATTTTTGAAAAATCTTGCACCGTTCTAAAGTTATTAAAGTTTTTCCAAAATAAATTAAGATAAAAACGCATTTTTTTATAATTGTTCATAAAGTACGCCCCTATCATAAACTCTACATGAAAAACAAAAATTCTATATGAAAACTAAATTCAATTTGATAGGAAATAGGCATCGTTTTTATTAAATTTTTGATTACAAATGCCCAAAAAACAAAGTTTACTAGCGAAAAGTACGCTTCTCAAACATTTCGCCGAGTATCTTCTTAAAATTGATATTTTATGAGTTTCGGTGCACAAAAACGACATAATACGCCACTAAGTTTCTACAAAAAATTGATAAATATGATTTCAATTACATCACATTAAAAAGTTACAGCTATTATGCGTTAATTGCAAAATTAATACACCCTGTATATTTTTTAAGAAGTTTGATGGTGCCTTAGTGCATTAATTTTTGATTTTTAATTGAAATATTTTTGGTTAAATCGTCATATTTTTTAGAAGTATGTGCCAGCATTTGTATTTAATTTAAAAAATTAAGAAAAAATTGAAATGGACAATAAAACCAAAATTCAAACATCTATGTTATACATCGCAAAATTTTAAATGTAAAATCTTTATTAGAGTAAAAGAATTATTAAATTCAGTTGTCAGTGCATAAAATTATGCTTTCTTTAGTGCTAAAAAGCATGGCTTTATGCAATGTTTTATGGGGTTTTATGAAACAAACTTTAATTGTTTTCATTGGCATGCATTATGAAATTACGGAAAATCATATTTTTTTATTACAAGATCATATGACCATTTGAGCCCTTTGGGACCGTGCGAATCGCATGCCTATAATTTTCAAGACTTAAATTTATTTTAACTATCTTTTGCTAAAAGACGAAATTATTGTGGGAAATCGTAAATAAGAAATTCTTTATTTTGTGAAGCCAAAACCTCGATAATACCTTGCGAGTTTTAGGTAAGATAAGCATTGTTTTCATTAAAAAGGTTTTTTTTAAATCTATTTTCGACAAAAATATGAAATTTGGTAAAAATAATTTATTATATTTAAAAATTATAATAACTGTAATATACAAGTTTCGCTAAAACTATAATGTATATAAATATATTTCATGTATAATGAAGTTTTGTATAGGAATACTGATTATAAAATACTCAAAATGCACGTCAGTCTTTAAATCGTATTTATCTAAAACGCGACAAAAAGCATCTAACAAACTTAGAAAATAATATTCCTATGCAAAACTGTGCGATTTTCAACTTCAAAATACGTACATTTCGGTATTTTTACATACCTATTCATGACTACAAGAACAAGAAAATTTTACTTATCGTCTTCATCGCTATATTCGTCAGATTGCGCGTAATTGTATGAACTTCTAGAAGACGCCTGAGGACTTGGGGAATGAAATCTAGGATTTTTTCTAGCTGGAGACATGGTTTCTTCTCCGTTATCACAATCTCCATTTAAAGAACCATTGCTTGAAGAAGGGCTCCCATCGCGCGTAGGTGAGCTGGGTGGACTCAACGCATTTAATATCTTTCCTTTTGACTCATTCCACATATGCGTTAATCTCTCTTTACCGAACAACAACAAGAAATTCTCAATAAACTCACGAGATTTATCCTCCCATTTACTTATTAGGTCAACACGTCTTTCTCCTATCGTTCCAAAAACTTTCTTCCCCTTGTCTTTAAGTTCGTACATTTTATTTTGTAACCTAATTTTCTTTTCGCTCAGGTAAGAAATATTTAAATCCTTTGCAGAATAGCCTCGAGCTAAATTTCGTCGCACATACATGTCGTAGTCTCGCACTATTCGGGCTACAATATCTGAAGTTGAAACTCCTTCGGTCCTTTCAGTAGCCACAAACATCCCCTTGCTCTTCCATTTAGCGTAGATGTCGTTACAATCATCCGACCCATATGGTATATCATCGTGGGCGATAAAATCTATTTTATGTTTAGCAATGTACTCTTCGTCGACTTCCCAAGGAGCGTTTTTCACTATTTCATCTACATAACGACAATGTCGCAAAGCTTCATAACGCTCATCTTCAGTCATAACAGTTCTACCTTTCTTACTATGAGTTAAATCGTCGTTACACACTAAAATAGAAGAAGTCTAGAGGTTAGTTGTTATTTATTCTCAATTGTTAAACAAAGGAATAAATTTTGATAAATAGAGTGAATCAATTCTTCTAGTTAAAACCTTATGAAAGCATATATAAGGTGGCCCAACTAAAAGTTCCCACTCAACATATTTTAAAAACAAGTCATTTTTGAAAAAAAGCCCGAAACTGGTCAATTTTTATTTGGTGGGGAATCCATTTTTATGGTACTAAAAGCAAATACCACTCACCCCATTAATCTTCAAAAATCTTAAATGGAAATAGGGATTGAGTACTCAGCCAGGTTATTTTGAAAACAAATAATTTTTGAAAAAAAAATCCTGAAACTATATAGTCAATTTTTATTATTTGGTGGAGGACCAAGTTTTATGGTAACGCAAGGAACAACCCCTCACCCCGGTATGCGGGGGAACTACCTCTTAAAAAATCTAAAATGACAATAGGGGTCGAGTGATACATCATTTTAATGCTCCTACAATTCTCTATACAGTTGTCATTTTTTTTTAATTTGATGCAATATTTAATAGTCTACATCTTATTAATGATTACTAACTGGCTGAATTCTCGATGTTGGTAGTTAATAAAGTTCGCAGGCGTAAAACATGTTTTTCAGTTAAATTCTGTGATAATTTGATAAAATACTCGAAAAAATGGATGGTTTATCTGAAGCCTTCCCACACCATCAACAATTCTTGTCGGACTAGCGAAACATACCCATATTTACTACGACACTGTTGTATTTGGGAAGAGAGTGCACACTAACCTATCATGCGTTAAGTTTGTCCTACAGTTAGTAATGAGAAAAATTTTATTATGAAACTTACAGTTTCCAAGCATGGACTGGGAAATCATACAATTTAATTTGCAGGACAATGTGATCATTTAATAACTCAAAAATTTACCAAGAAACAGTAACAAAATCAGAAGGTTTGTAATATTCTTTATGATCACAATATTCGAACATGTTGAAAGTGGATGACGCTTCGGTAAACCCATACATTTTGTAGAACAAACGTCATTCCGAGTATTTTATCAAATTATCTCAAAATGTAACTAAAAAACTAACTGTTAGTAATAAAATTTAGACAATCACCCAATTGACATGTTCTACCCATGCGCACTTTAGTAACTACCAACTGTTACCAACATCGATAATTTTCGCAAAGAGAATAGTTGGGTGTCTCGTCAAAACGAAGCTACTCAGGAAGATTCAGCTTGTTAGTAATCATTATTAAAAGAGTGTGCTGTACTGTGGACTATGAGCAGTTATAGCATTTTCACGTTAGATCTGTAAAAAGTGTTTTTAATGGATGACATGAATTAAAAAGGCATTTTTCCACGACTATTGAATAAATGATTCATTACGTTTGAATTTTTTGATAAGCAATGAAATTCGTTACTAAATTTATGACATTATTAAACATGCTAGGACCATAGGTGGAATTCTGTAAGGTCTAACGTACCGAAAAAGGTAGACTCTTTACTTCATTACTATGGTTACCATTTTCGTCTCGCTTCCACGTAATGACTATTGTTATGGGTAAGAGGGAGACAGAAAATATTTAACGAATCAATTCACCAACGATATCAATTTGCTAGCTTACAGAATTTCACCTCGTGTGTGCACCAATCACAATTCACAATTATCACAAAGCTGGAATATTTCCAACCTATTGGGTAAGGAGCAATCTCGGGAGTCTGTTCTGGTATAGTATAGTACTATTCTACTAGCGAAAAAATAGGCATTATTCACTCAGACCTATTACGAAATTCGGTCTTAGTGAATAATTACTCGCTCGCTGAATAATATGCTATTAAAGCTTGAAAGTGATAATAAAAATAAATACAACCACACATTGTTCCCCCAGCAAATAATAAGTGTTCGGTTTCAGGCTATTTTTTAAATTACTTGTTTTCATAATACAGGGTGAGCTAAAATGATTGTGGTCAATTCAAATTTCCCGCCTAAAAATCTGGGGAATTTGTATGCTTCAAGTTCATAGTAACACAAAATCATGTCAAAATCAAAACAAAGTACTTGACTTTACAAAAGCAGAGGCGTGGGTGTAATTTTTTCCGTTGTGTCAAAACTTCAGATTTTCAAATTTCGTTATTGTGACTTCTATTTCATAAATGTCAGTTTTTATCAAAATTAATTTGCGTTAATCTTGGTTTTGTGTTAGCATCTGCCTCGAAAATGAAGAAAAACATTTTCAATATTTGACATTTGCTGTGAAATTAGAGAGTTTGGAAAACATTTTTGCTACGCCATTGGATTACTAGGAGATTTTCTTTTTAAGATTTCAGTTGTACCAACCTGCGTATTTGGTTGCCTACATATGAAACCACAATCATTTTAGCTCACCCTGTAGCCTTGGTTGGAAACGTTATGTTTGGAAAAAACCCTAAATCCTTTTTGGTGGGGAACCAAAATGTGTGTTTGGAATTATTTTCAACAAAATCAAGACTTAAAAGTCTTTTTAAACCCATTTCACCAGTTAAAAACACTTTTTACATTTCCAACATGAAATGTGAAAATGAGAACTTCTCAAATATTCCATAAAATTAAAAAGAAATAGCGCTGCAGCTTAAAAATGACGTATCATTGTACCACTATTGTCATTTAAGATTTTAGAAAAGGTAGTTCCCCCGCCACTCTGTATGTTCTTAAATAAAAAAAATATTTATATTTTTTGGGATAAGATATTTATATACCGTGTGGACATTAAGTCAAACCCCCCCCCTGCTAACTTTTCAACGGTTATGTTTCTGATTCTGAAAATTTGTCTACCTAGGCATCTAATTGCGAACTTTCTAATAAAGGTATTTTTGATTTTGTGGAACTTCCGGTTATACCAGAAGTGGGTGGCAACTTTCTTATTTTAAATGGAAATACCATTAAATTGACCTAACATAGTGTGGTCTACGATTAATACTTTCGGAATTACGCCCATTTGAAAATCGTATTTTTATGCAACTTCATTTACACCAGAAGTTGGACCCAACTGCCCCAACTTCGTTATTTTAAATGAAATATTTTGCAATTAAGTTAATAATATTAATTTTAAACAAAATTATGTTTAATAGTAAGTTCGTTAATTTTGCTGATTAACATAACCACCTTCCACGTCTTGGCAGTAATAAAATCTACAGGAAATGTCTTGGATAAAAAAATTGTTTAAATTTAATGTTATTAACTTAATTGCAAAAAAATAAGGAAGTCTGGTATAAATGAAGTTGCATAAAACTGCGATTTTCAAATGGGCGTAATTCCGAAAGTATTAATCGTAGACCACACTATGCTAGGTCAATTTAATGGTATTTTTATGAAGAACACGAAAATGCAAAAATATACTGGGTGTTCCATTTAAAATAAGAAAGTTACCATCCACTTTCGGTATAACCGGAAGTTCCACAAAATCAAAAATACCTTTATTAGAAAGTTCGAAATTATATTCCTCAGTAGACAAATTTTCAGAATCAAAAACATAACCGTTCAAAAGTTAGCAGGGGGGATTTACTTTATGCCCGCACTCTATTATAGTCCAGGAGCCGACCGCACTAAAGTCTCCCTCATAGAATATAGTGGGGCTTTCTGTTGAGATGGTAGTTTTTTATGTAGTCAAGAGTGTGCCATCTTTTTTATGTTCAGAAACTTGACCGAAGTATTAAAAAATTACCACTTACGGTACCTCTTTTTGAACTGTTTGTCCCTCATAACATATAGCTCAACAATTGTGCCAGTCGATAAAGAGTGTTAAGCAAATTGATAAAAAAATGTGCTGCCACCCCCAAACCTGACAGGAACCAAGGCATCAACCCGAAAGTGGGAATGATTTTCAAAAATTGGAAACCACTTTTACTGAAGTTTCGTAAAAGTGGAAATCATTTTCAAAAATAAGCAACCACTTTTACTAACGTCTCGTAAAAGTGATTGCCTATTATTGAAAATGATTCCCACTTTCGGGTTGCTGCCTCGGGTCCTGTCAGGTTTGGGGGTGGCAGCATATTTTTTTATCAATTTGCTTAACACTCTTCATCGACTGGCACAATTGTTGAGCTATATGTTATGAGGGACAAACAGTTCAAAAAGAGGTAAAGGAAGTGATCATTTTTTAATACTTCGGTCAAGTTTCAGAACAAAAAAGATGGCACACTCTTGATTACATAAAAAACTACTATCTCATCAAAAAACCCCGCTATTTTCTATGAGGGAGACTTTAGTGCGGTCGGCTCTCCTACTATTACTCTATGTTGTTATTTATACTACTAAACTATGAAAATCCATGAACTTAATTATACCCCCTTTATTGGAAATATCCCTTTAAACTTACCTCCAACTATCAGGTACACATTAGGAAATAAATTTTTGGCTTGCATTAATTGTCTAGCGTGTCCTTGGTGGAACAAATCATAGATACCATCAGCGTAAACTCTGACGGGTCTTGGAGCTGTTCCAGAACGTGCCATTTCGTAGGTGATCTTCTGTGCGTAGTCGCATGATTCGCGCGACCTATTCGCCTCCAATTCGTTATCAAAAGGCGCTTCTCTACATTTAGACTGAAATGAAAACAAAACATTTATTTTTGCATTTCTTATATTAAATACAAATTAGTTTTTACAGAAAATATAAAAATGTTACTTATAATCAACCAATAGATCGTCAGCTTGCCGTAGGAAATTCGGTTCTGGGGTGGAAGTCTGTATTGGCGATTTCGATTACCTGTAGGGGGCACTGTTTTGAAAGAAACAGCTGATCCAAGTGACGTAAAAATTTATTTATGTTGTTTATAATTTATATAAAACCCCATGATTTAATGATTTCAGGTCACGAAACTAATAAAACAGGTAATTTTCGCTTTTTATAAGCGTTAATGTATAATTTAAAAGTAATTTTTCTTTTTGACGTTACCTCACTTCAGTAGTTTAAAACATTCCACGAGAGGGCGAGCGGAATTCCAAAATCGCGAATAAGCCATACGATTGTTTCGTAGAAAGAAAATATCGTATTGTTGAATATGTTGCTATTGTGACGGATTTTATATTTTTTCAACAAATACAAAACGTGCATAAGGAAGAGATACAGGGTGTCCCAGCGCTGCGAGGAAGTAACATTACTCTAAAATGAAAAAAGATATCGGCATGCGGTTTTCGATAGAATATACAATACCTTTAAGCGCACATTTTAAATATATTTTAGTAATATACCGGGTGTCCATTTCAAGATGGCGGACCAAAATTATGTTTTTTTAAATGGAACACCCAGTATATTATGACATTTTTGGATTCCTTATAGAAAAATAATTATACTTTGTAAAAACTTTTATGGGTCTATCATCACTCGTTTTGCAGATATTTGCAATTTAAGCCATAAAAAGATCCATTTTTGAAAGATCACTGCTCTAAAATAGATGAAAATTTTGGGTTGAAATTTTCTCAAAAATTTTTCAACATCGTGTATTCTACAACTATCATGTCAAATTTAAGTTTGTGATAATTTTTCATCAGAGTGCCTTATGAAACGCAAATTGAACAATTAAACGAAATTTTCAAATGGATCACCCTGTATATTTTAACATCAATCGATATCATTTTTTACAAGCTTTCTATTGATATAATGTTTGTATGGTCGTTTATCAATGGTTTGGGAAATATTAATATCCAAACTGAGAAACAGTGAAAAATACACAAAATAGCACTTATTTGTGTCTTTCTCTATTTTCCTTTTTTAATAATGTTTTTATATTATAGTAACAGTATTTGTTGTTTTACAACACAAATAAAATCGAAACTTGCAATTATCAATTTTGGTTTTCTAAACCTCAGTATATTTTGAAATTTTAACAATTATTGTTACCAAGGAACCCCTTATTTTGTTGAATATCGTTTTTACGCTCTTTTCTGATAACCAGAAGCGGATTTCTTTGAGCTTCACCAAGCGCTTACAGCATATTTTCCATTTCTTATTTAGAAGAGTTCATTATTTCGGTTTAGTTATTATCAAAAGTACAGAAAAGGGCGTTAAAACAAAATTCTACAAAATAAGGGTTTTCTTGGTAACATCAGTTGCTAAATTTTTAAAGCATGCTGAGACTTAGAAAACCAAAATTGATAATTGCAAGTTACGATTTTGTTTGTTGTAAAAGAAGAAAAACTACTATTGTAATAAAACAACATTATAAAATAGCAAAATAGAGAAAGACAGAAATAAATATTAGGCAAATTAACAAAAAAATTCTCAACAAAATTCATCAAGAGGGCTATTTTGTATATTTTTCAATGTTTCTCAGTTTGGATATTAATATCTCCTAAACCATAGACATTCGACCATACAACCATTATATCAGTAGAAAGCTTGTTAAAAATGCCATCGAATGATGTTAAAATATACAGGGTGTTCCATTTGAAAATTTCGTTTAATTGTTCAATTAGCGTTTCATAAGGCAGCCTAATAAAAAATTATCAAACTTAAATTTGACATAACAGTTGATGACTAGACGATGTTGAAAAAGTTTTGAGAAGCTTTCAACCCAAAATGTTTATCTGTTTTAGAGCAGTGATTTTTCAAAAATGAATCTTTTTTTGGCTTAAATGGCAAATATCAGCAAAACAAGTGATGATAGACCTATAAAAGTTTATACAAAGTATATTTATTTTTTATAAGGAATCCAAAAATATCATAATATACTGGGTTCCATTTAAAAAAACATAACTTTGGTCCGCCATCTTGGAATAGACACCCGGTATATTACTAAAATATTTTTAAAATGTGCGCTTAAAGGTATTGTATATTCTATCGAAAACCGAATTTCCATTTTAGAGTAAAGTTACTTCCTCGCAGCGCTGGGACATCCTATATAGAAAATCTGTCACCAAGCAATTTATGGGCAGATTCTGGCCAAAATTAAAGGCCTTCAATTTAAAACAAATAATGTATCCATGGAAATTGTCTATTACAACCCATATAACAAATTTAAAGGCCTTTAAACTTAAATGACTTGACCAGAATCTGGGTATTATAGGCAGATTCTGGTCAAATTTAAAGGCCTTTAAATCAAAACAAATAAGGTAACTATGGAAATTGTCCATTACAACGCATATAACAAATTTAAATTTAAAGGCTTTTAAACTTAAATTATTTGACCAGAATCTGGGGGCAAGTCAACAAACGGTTTTTTCGTTGTACGAAAACTATCGTAGAGCTTTACAGACTTCCACCTCTGATCGTACCCAGTATGCCTTTTAGGGTATTGCACATTAGGCTTGTGCTGATCAATTATCTCAAAATTTTAACAAATGATTTTTCTATGAATAATCAATCAAAAACATTCACTTGAATAAATAGTACCTACGATTGGTTCAAAAAAGATTATTTTTTAAGAAATTTAAGGCTCGATTGCTTTCCCGCTAGAATATTTTTATAATTGTATGTGGGTATGAGGTGTTTAGTACTTCCTTATAAAATTCAGAAAATAAAAGATTCTTATTAACAACTAGTTTCGTGCAAAATTTATTCCGACATCATCAGACCAAAGTGTCATTAGATTTGCAAAAATTCAGTTTACATGGAGTCGATGTTATTTTCATTTGTAGAAGCAGTTTTTATAATTCGAAAGGACACTATTAGTTTTTGTGTATTAATTTTCCACACTGCAGATGTAGATCACAAGATTTAAAAATACTAAAGGAGTATACTAAAATAGTGATATACAGGTTGAGTAGGGAGGAGTGCGTCAAACTCGGGGAGTGTAATCTACATCGAGAAAATGAAAGTTAAAATTTAAATTTTACACTTAAAATTACACCAGTGCATGCCAGTGCAAGTAATCCGAAAACGCTATAATTTTTATTAGATTTCGAGTTACAGCGTTTAAAAAATTAAAGTTGGCAATACTTGAGGTGCGTGAAGTTAGCGACAGACTTGAAGCACTAACGTTTTTTTCAATACATTCGTTAGTGCATCGTTTGTCGCTAACTTCACGCTCAGCGACAATTTTTTTATTTACCACTTATTTATAAATTTTCTTTTGTATTTCATTAGTGATTCGTCAGTGCTGGTTAGTGCATCAAAAAAAACTTGCTATTTTTGGAAAAATAAGAAAGTTACAGACCTTTTATTTTTTTCGACCTAGCGACAATTTTTTTTTCAAATTTTCTTTTGTATTTCATTGGTGCTTCGCTAGTGCCTATTAGTGCATCAAAAAAACATACAATTTTTAGAAAAATAAGAAAGTTACAGATCTTTTACTTTTTTCGACCCAGCGACATTTTTTTTAATTTATCAATTGTTTTGAAATTTTCTTCCGAATTTTAATTTTCCTTATTTGAATTAAATTTGTTTCAAATTTGGAAAAATTAATTTGATGTTATCATAGTTCTGGATTACAAACGCAAAACGAGGGGTGGTTCACCTATCGAAGTAGGTGTACATTTTTTAAAAAAGTACTTCGAAGTACATTAAAAGTACCCGAAGTACATTCGAAGTACTCGAAGTACATTCCCGAAATACTCGAAATACATTGCCGAAGTACTCGAAGTACAAAGTACATCGGAAATACTCGCTTCAAGACGAGTTGATAACAGAGTGGTCTTGCAATTGGTATAAACCAGACACTTTTTTATTCAAAGTTTTCAATGATTTATCCAATAATAATGATGTGGAAGACAATTATGACGAAAATATAAACTTATTTCAAAGCATCTCACAAAGCAGTGGAGACGTTATTGACATTTCTGATAATATTCCCGAGGATATTCCAGAAGAAGTAGTTAAAGATTTAGACGAAGATTTGAAATATGTTTTGCCTAATTTTTGGAAAACAAATTCTTTACAAAAAATTAATTTATCGGAAGTGTTAATAGAAAATACGAGAGAAAATCAAGAGTTCTTTGATAAAAGCCCTTACACCAAAATAATAACAAAAAACAAAATATCAATTATTATTATTATTATTAGAAAATCAACTCTGTGCTGGATATTAGACAAAAGGTAAAAAAAAAATCTATATAGGAGATTGGTGTGCTTTTAGAGAAAGTAGACATACTAACAACTTGTATGTTGGCAAAATACTAGCTTTTTCTTATTTAAATGGTAAAACCTCGGGTAAAACGACCAATGAAAAACAGTATACCAAAGATATATAAGTACAATATGTAATGTATGATATTATTATTAATGAGAAAGGTGATATAAGTATAGATAAAAATACTTTCAAAGACATAGAAATGATAATAAATAAAAAAATCAACAAAAAATCAACAAAAAAGGCCAAGAAAAAAGCTTGGAAAAAAGCAGCAAAAAAAAACGAAAAACTATATCTTCGTCTAAAGAAAGTGGCGAGGAAAGTTGGTTTGAAAATGAAGATGACGAGATAAGAGTGTTGAAAAAATGGATAAGGATTCTGACTCGGATATTGACTTGCAATTGGGTTGTCCAGGGCCTTGATACTATGACAGAAGAAAGAGATACCATCATAGTACTCGTGCGTGCGCTCTCAGTCACAAGATGACAACTGTCGAACAGTAACAAACCTAAGAAAACCGAATAGTCCTAGAGTTATTTTTTTTAATATTGAAAATTTGTCAATTTTAAACATTTAAAAAATTATATTATAATTTAATTAACAAAAGTACCAATTTTTAATTAGATAAAAATAAAATTTGGAATTCAGTGTTCTGTAGTTTGGTCTATTTTTGTACTGTCTTTGATTACTACATAACCTCTAACTTTGTTATTAATAAATCCGACTTTATTTTATCTGTTTCTGCAATTATTCAGTTGTCATTTACAGAAGGTTATTGCTAACTGTCTAATAAATGATAATAAAAAACTAACTAAACTCATACTAATTGAGATTACGTTATAAACAAGTACCACAGAAAACAGATGTATAAATTTTACCACAGAATGAAAATAATGTTTTTGCACTTTCTATATATAATGAGCTAGTTTAGTCTTTATTGATAGAGACTAAAACGTCACATTTCCTGTCTCTTGTCAAATTTACTTTACTCCCTGTCTTGTCATTACTTTACTCCCGCCCACGTCATTTGTCATCACTTTACTCCCGCTCACGTAACTTGTCATTAAAAATTAAAATTAATCATAATCTTGTAATTTGTCTGAATTTGCCGCGAAATCACAATCGTTGCAAACTTCAGTCTAGTCTAAACACCACCAATATATTGAGTGAATTCTAACCTCTAATAAATTTATTTGGTTTGGTTTGGAACGGAACTTGATTTTTATTCTGGGGTCGGGGATTGTATTATGTACGGTTTATTATTTTATAGATTGATACTAAATTTTAAATTTAAAGGTGTTTTAAGTGTACACAGAATCGATTCATTCAATTAGTTAGATCTGTAAATGTGGCAAAATCTTTTAAACTTGGTAAACTTTATTCCTGCATCAAAATTTACCTACTTTATTTATTGTGAAGTTAATTATTATTATTTTTAATTTATAAAATCAATTACAATAATTATAATATTAATCTACAATTATCTATATTTTATGAAAGTTGCTGTATAAATCATTATGACGGGCGAATAAAAATACCCGTCGCCGTCCGATGACAACCGATATTAGTCACAGCGGTAGCCATATAATTAAATTATTGTGGAAACTTTTACCTATTAAAAAAGTGCAAAAAATTCTATATGCACCGAGGTAGTAAGGTGAATTTAATCCCTCCTCTGATTGTTTCCCTCGGCTTTGCCTCGGGAAACAAAACATCGTCGGGATTAAAATCAGTCACTTTACTACCTAGGTGCATAAATAACTATAATTCTACTCATAGGTAATTAAAAATTGGTAGATCACCATACTTTTGTTAATTAAATTATAATATAATTTTTGCACTTTCTATATATAATGAGCTAGTTTAGTCCTTATTGATAGAGACTAAAACGTCACATCTCCTGTCTCTTGTCAAATTTTACTTTACTCCCTGTCTTGTCATTACTTTACTCCCGCCCACGTCATTTGTCATCACTTTACTCCCGCTCACGTAACTTGTCAGTAAAAATTAAAATTAGTCATAATCTTGTAATTTGTCTGAATTTGCCGCGAAATCACAATCGTTGCAAACTTCAGTCTAGTCTAAACACCACCAATATATTGAGTGAATTCTAACCTCTAATAAATTTATTTGGTTTGGTTTGGAACGGAACTTGATTTTTATTCTGGGGTCGGGGATTGTATTATGTACGGTTTATTATTTTATAGATTGATACTAAATTTAAAGGTGTTTTAAGTGTACACAGAATCGATTCAATCAATTAGTTAGATCTGTAAATGTGGCAAAATCTTTTAAACTTGGTAAACTTTATTCCTGCATCAAAACTTACCTACTTTATTTATTGTGAAGTTAATTATTATTTTTTTAAATTTATAAAATCAATTACAATAATTATAATATTAATCTACAATTATCTATATTTTATGAAAGTTGATGTATAAATCATTATGACGGGCGAATAAAAATATCCGTCGCCGTCCGATGACAACCGATATTAGTCACAGCGATAGCCATATAATTAAATTATTGTGGAAACTTTTACCTATTAAAAAAGTGCAAAAAATTCTATATGCACCGAGGTAGTAAAGTGAATTTAATCCCTCCTCTGATTGTTTCCCTCGGCTTTGCCTCGGGAAACAAAACATCGTCGGGATTAAAATCAGTCACTTTACTACCTAGGTGCATAAATAACTATTTTTAAATGTTTAAAATTGACAAATTTTTAATATTAAAAAATAACCCTAGGACTATTTGGTTTTCTTAGGTTTGTTACTGTTCGACAGTTGTCATCTTGTAACTGAGAGAGCACGCACGATGGTATCTCTTTCTTCTGTCATAATTTCAAGGAGGCCTTGAAATTATGACAGAAGAAAGAGAAAGAGCGCAGGTGCTGCTTTGCCCTTCTTTACAGTAAATCACATTGTAGCGTTCTAATTGGGTTGTCCACGCTACAATGTGATTTACTATAAAGAAGGACAAAGCAGCACCTGCGCTTGGTTTCTTGGCCGAATTATTAAAAAATTTACCAAAAATCTTGTTCAAGTAAAATTTTTATCTAGAGATCTAAATAGATTTGTGTGGCCAAGGGATAATGATATTCAGAAAGTTGCCACTAAATTTATTTTTTACGGTCCAGTCGAGCTTTCTGGTATTGGTCCATTTTTATTAAAAAGAGCAGACGAGCTTGAAATTGAAAAAAAACTTAAAATAATTAAGAAAAAGAATACCTGTAAATTATAGTTATAGATTAAGACATCATTTTTTTTATTTTTTAAAGATATTTACGAGGATATTAACTACTTTTATTAGAGTATTTATTATTTTATTACGTATGTGTACTTTATTTACATAAAATGTTTTATTGTTTTTTAAAGTTCTGTTAACAACTTTTACTAGAATATTTTATTATTTCTTAAAATATTTTGATATAATTTTTTTAAGTTTTGTATTTCGATATTTTTTTTTGTAAATAAATGAGTTTTTGCTCTTTTTTATTTCTTTATAAAATTTACCTAAATACAAAATTTTTCTTACAAACATATGTCGTGATTAAAACAAAAATAAGATCCACAGTACATTCGAAGTATCTTAGAAGTACCCGAAGTATATCCGAAGTACCAGAAGTATTTCCGAAGTACTTCTGAAGTATATAAGGTAGGTCCGAAGTACATTAAAAATACTAATGTAAAACCGAAGTAAATGTACATCTTTTGGGTAGTGAACCACCCCTCGACGCAATATTACTGAAATACCACTAATCCTATAAAACATAACAAAAGTGTACTTTTTTGTGGTAAATTGATTGAATATTTTAAAAATTCAAAGAAAACTGTCAAATTTTGCAGTGGCTTACCAATTAAATTCAAAAAGGGGTGCACCTTAACCTGTTTCGACGCCACCAGCTTGTTAAATTAAGACAAAAGTAATAGCTAAAGGTGGCCACCCATGATAACCATTCACCCCTAAAATTTTATTAATTTTTATTCAGCGGATCCGGAGAAAATAAATAAAAAGGGAAAATTAAAATAAATTTCAACACCCTGTATTTCGGCCACAGTGAGTTTTGGACAAATGTTTATATGGACTTTTTGTCTTATTTTTACTTGTAGTATAAGAACACGAAACCGTCACCACCACTTTAGAAACACCCTGAATTATATTAGTTAATACTTTAAAGACAAATAAGTGCATTAGACCAAAGAAAAAACCAAGCAAAATATAATGTGTTGCCAGGGAAATGGTTATCATATCACATATAAAAAATGACCTTCGCCTTCCGAAAGTTTTTATTATTAATTTCGACTCACTACCAAAAGCTAAATTTAAAATTCAAACAATCGAACATTTCAAGTTATTTTTTTATTATTTTTTTTTCTAATATGTATATCTTCATTCTTAATTAATTGGTAATAATGAAAATAACATTTGAAAAAACCTTGAATTTATTTTTAAAACAAAATCTATAACTGTAAACTATTTAATATAAGAGTTGTTTATTCTGCGTCTTCGCGTTTTTGTGGATAGGTTTAATTTTTATTTGTTTTCTTGATAAGAAAATTGAGTTCGTGAGTATCCAGCATTTTGACACGTCCAGTTTATTTTCAGTAGTTATTAAAATATAATTCATTCTATTATTTTTAATTTCGTAGAATTGGCCTTACCCCGATTTTTTAATTTTTATTTCATTAAATGGACGAAGTTTAACTAAATCTTAATATGTAAATACTTTTTTCTTATCGTTTGTATAAACGCTAAAAAACTAAAATTTAAAATTTCGTGATGTCATAGTTTCGAATAGGCGACCTGGCAACGTTGGTGCAATCCCCCGTCATCTCACCAATCGCAAAGGCCGACAAACTATTTTGGCAGCAGACAGTTTATGTCATAATAAGGAATTTCGCGTGGCTTGTGGTATCATCATAAAATTATATAAAAACGGTGATGGTTAGAGGATTGTATGCTGTGTATGACGTCATGCTGACGTCAGCCGAGTAAAACTACATACCACACTCGAAAACGAAATTTAAAACTTAAATGATCTTAACTTCACAATTCATAAGTTGTTTACATACCTATGTAGTATGTAGTAACCACCCTTTTGATTATGGTTAGTAATTTGACATACCACTCCATCATACTATTTCGTTCATGGCGTCATTAAAGCCACGCGAAAATGAATGGTATGTCAAATCAACATACTTTTCATGATACCAAAGCCACGCGAAATTCCGTCGCTAGCAAAATGCACCTTTAAATAATAAAAAAGCAAAGACTTCTATGTTTTTGCTGTTATAACAATCGAAAACATAGAGTCTTTGGCAAAAAGTGATTAAATCATAGAGTAAATACTCCAAAAACGTGTCGCAAATGTTGAAATAAACAAAATGGCATCCTAAATTTAAAAAGAACGTTTATATTTAACGTTGCCATCCAATTTCACAGGTATAACGTCACGAATTCAAAAATATTAAAATAAAAAAATTAGACGCATCATCAAATATAAAAAAACTAGCCTCTGTCATTTCAGAGACTTTTATGGCTCCAGGTGGCTTATTCTTGGACCCGCCGAGATCGACACGATCTATAACACGTAGACGACATTCATCATTCTGTCCTTTGCATTTACATGCAAAAATAAGAGTCTGTCCTTGTAGTATGCGACAAATTATCGCACACTTTTTCTGTCAAAAGTGTACTACTTTGTCAAAAATATCTTCTCCAATGTCGAAATAGAGATCGAATGCGACAAATATCGAATAAATCGAGTGAACGGATCTAGGGCATGCGGACGAACAGTTCCTAGAGAAAGGCAGAAATAAAATGTTGACAGAAAAAGTGAGCGATAATTTGTCGCATACATTCGAGAATCGCACTCCAGGCTCTTGGACTATATGACAAAGTTTGTTACCTTCACAATCACAGAGCTTAAGAATCACACTATTCAGGGTGTCCCACATTTTTTACAGCAAATTTTTTTTAGATAATAAATGTCATTCTGAACAAAAATGTTCCTATAAACTATGTATTATGTTTTTTCGACTGCTCAAAAAGTTACCGCAATTTTAAAATTTCAAAAATTTTATAATTTTTGTGGGACACCCTGTATAAATTTCATTTAATTTTAATTTTTTTTATCTAAATCAAGTATGCTTTGGATTTTGTATATCTTTAAGTCAATAAGATGCTAAATTTTGGCGAGGGAAATTTAACTTCGTCGTTCACTAATTTTAAATACAGCCAATAATGTTCAAAAAAACCAATTTGGCAAAGAAAAAATTCAAATAATAATTGATTTAAAAAAAATACGAAAGAATATTATACAGGGTATTCCACAAAAATCAAGAAAATTTATCAATTTTAAAATTTCTGTAACTTTTTAAGGAGTCGAAAAAACATAATACCTAGTTCATAGAAAAATTTATGTTTAGAATGACATTTAAAATCTAAAAAAAATTATGCTGGAAAAAAAGTGGGATACCCTGTATAATATCACAAATGGTTAAATTTTATCGATAAAACCTACTGAATCGAGAGTGCGTTACTGTCAATTTCATGAGTAAATTATTGAAATTTACTAATTAAATTGTGCAACAACCTCGAGAGGATTTACACGTGTGATTTTCATCATGGCTATACAGGGTGTCTGAAAATTCGACCGACAATTAACAGGAGATAGTAGACCAAAAAATAATGTCCAAATTCATTTATAAGTATAAAAGATGCACCCCTGAAGTGTTATGAACCTCTAATGTAGATTTTTTAAAATAGAATATTTTTATTGCAGCCAGAGTACAGGGCGAGCTAAAATGATTCTGGTTTGAAATGTAGGCAACCAAATACGCATGTGCATCGGTGACGAAATAATTAGAAAGAAATGAAAAATAATCGTAATATTAAGAAAAATTTCAAATTTCCAGGTTTAAAAAAAATCACTGACATTTCCCAGATTTTCAAGAATTTTCAAAATCCCCGACAAATCCAGGTTTTCCCTGTTTTCCAGGTCTTTAGACACCCTGGTTTAGGCTAGTTACTTTGTTATAATCTTGACATGATTTTGTGTTACTATGAATTTGAAGCGAACAAATTCTTCAGATTTTTGGGCGGGAAATTTGAATTAACCACAATCATTTTATTTTAGCTCGCCCTGTAGTTAGTAAAGATTTTTAATGAAAATTTGTGTACGTGCATTTGAATACTGAACGCTCAATTGGTAAAAAGCTTCTGTAAATGGTGTTGGATGAGAGAAGAAAACAATTACAAACGTTTGTAGCTATTTAAAATTAAATCATTTTTAAATAACTAAAATATGTTTGAATGCTTTGTCTTCTTCTTCCATCCAAGACTATTTACAAAAGTCGAGCATTAGCCAAATTTTTACCAATTAAGCGTTCAGTATTCAAATGCACGGATACAACATTTCAGTACAAAATCTGTACTGGTTTGGCTGCACCGAAAAAATCTATTTTAAAAAATTATATCGACTTATTTTTAGGTCTACTGTCTCCAGTTAATCGTTGCCGGACAAAGTTTCAGGCACCCTGTATAATTAATAAAAAATATTTAATAACCTAATTTATTTCTTAGAAAAAACCTAATAAACTCCCGCCCCGCTGTTACGGAGACACTCCATAAATTATATCAGTGTAAAACTTGATCACGTGTGAAAGTGAAGCGTTTTCATTGGCTTAGAGATCAATGAGTTATATAGCCATTTATAAATTTGTATCTAATCTGTCTAATGTACATAATATTTAGTCATTTAAGAAAGTAACATAATTTAAAATCAATAGCAGTATGTTGATTTTTGTGTTGACTTGTAATGTAAAACTAAATTTTATAATTATTTTATTCCTTCTTGGTTAAAATCAAAATATAGTCTACATAAAGCTGTTATAGAGACTGTTTTTTGTTAATTTATCTTATCTGTTTTAACTAAGTTATGGCATTACAGCAAATATAACTTGAAACGATATTCCTATACACGAAAAAATTATTTATATGTTGTGTCTTTACAAATAAAGTGTTTGGCAGGACATATTTACAATTACATGGTACGACTCCCTATTTTTCTAAAAATCACAGATTTCATGAAAAAACATCAGTTAAAATTAAACATACATTACGAAATTGCCAGTAATGCCCTAGTCTTTTCATCATATTTTTATCCAAATATATTTTATTCCCAAAAACAATCACGAATTGGAGTAGTAATATGAGAGATACCACCTTATTTACATAAATCAGAATTAATTATCACCTAAAATCTAAATATTTAAAAAAGTTACCGTCATAAAAATAAAACTTAGAACCATCTTGAATTAACGTCATCCATTAAACTTCTCAGGAGGAAAAAATATGTTTAATCTTCAATATGTTTATAAGCTGATCACTTCACCTTAACTTAATGATTTGATTTGGTAAAAAAATCACAATTTCGTGGTAAGCACAAATTTTACCTGCCCATTGTAAAATACAAATGAGAATGGCAATATTTCATATTTGAAAGGTAGGACTCAATTACCGTCTCCAGTCTCAACCATTTTATCACCAGGGGTAACTTCTAATTGCGCCTTTAAATGAAAAGGTTTGCGTTACTATGATTTTCTTAGAATCTTATCTCGTTAAGATTACTTATCTTTACATTAATAGTTTTTATAAAATTTCTATTTGATTTTTATGCTATAATGCTTATTTTTTGCATAGTCATTATTTACTAAAAATAATAATACACATTGACATCTTAAATTAAAATCAAATAATAAAAAAAATAACAAAAGAAACAGCTAATGAAATTTTTCTGAATTTAATAACGAATAATCTTTTTGATATCTAATCAATTATTGATAGGTGATAGACTTACCTTCAAAATTTTAAAACCATTACGTCTACTGGAAAGTTTGAGGTCCCGAAACTTGATTCGTCGGGCGGCTTTTATACAATGCGATTCATGGTTCTTTAGCTCTGCGACAAACTTTGCCATATGAACGCTGATGCCGTTTTGAGAAAAAAATGTCCTATGAACACATGTCCGATTCATTTTAGTTTTGGACTTATGTTTTAATAAAATTTTAAAGTTGTTTTTAACAGGTATATAAGTTTTTTAATACCATGTAGATCCTTTTATTTCCAAATGCCACTTATGATGTCCGGACTTTTCTTTATTAAACTCAACTAATAAAAACTTAACTAATGCGACTTTGGCGAACCAAACAAGAGTTATGTCTTACTTACTTAAAATCTAAGACTAGAATGCTTCTTAAACTAAAGCTAAGAAGTGAATCAATGCATTAACCTACCAAAACTACCCTGCCAGGTATAGGGTCAATTAGCAGTCCCAATAAAATAAATTGTGGGAAAGATAAGCAATTAGGAAATGGTTAATAGAACCAATACAATTAATACTAAGAAATATGAAATATACAGGGTGTCCCTAAAAGGTCTGTACAAAACAATACCACAAACTCCTGAGACCAAAATAAGACGATTTAACCAAACTTGTCTTTATACAAAAGTGCTTCGTTAAGGTGCTACAGACCATTAAAGTTCTAAATAGTATTTTGATTTGTTTTTAATTACTAAAAATTGGTTCATACGATCATAACAAAATTTGGTGTGTGGATATGTAATGAAAATGGTATTTGTAGAAAATTTGTTTTTATTCTATAACGTGATGTAAGTGGTCAAACGTAAGTCATCGACATGCAAATTTTCTTGTAACTTTTTAATGGCCGAATAAAAATTCATAAAACTTTACTTGTAGCTAAACAGTATAATTATAAACCTTTTTTGTCTCTTATACAATTTTTCTAACTCTTTTAGTTTAGGCAGAAAAATATATTTCAATGTGGTGCATAAAAATACAAAATAGTTTTAAAAACTTTAAGGGTCTGCAGCACCGTAACGAAGCATTGTTTTGTACAGACCTTTTAGGGACACCCTGTATAGTTCTTGGGCTGCCGACTACCCAGGGCCGGCCCGGCCTAAGGGAGCTATAGCCCTTGAAATATTGTGAGTACAATAGGTCGATATGTTTTAAAGAAACTATTCAAATAGTTCCCTTAGGAAGCAAAATCGGAAATATGTTTATAGGAAGTTTTTTTCTTAAAATTAGTTGTAAAATCGCCTCCTAAAATTTTACCGCTTAATTTTTGGACACCCTGAATAATTCGGTAAATCGAGCTAAAGAGGTTGGTACTAAAATTGTTCAGTATGTTATCGCCAATTGGAAGAGGTTTAAAATATTGACGTATAAGGAAGATGGAGATAACTATACTAATGAATCAATTTATTCTCTTTAAATGTCCAGTACTTATGGAACAAGTTGTGAATTGGTGGCTGCAGGAGAGATATTCGGATTTAATTTTCAAGTTTTTCGAAACGGTATTTTGCATGCGCAGTTTGGTATACAGGGTCAGCCTATTTGTAAACTTCAATTCACGGGAAATCATTATAATGTAATTGAAGAGTTGGTTTCTTCTGCTGCTGAACTAAAAAAAGAAAACGTGCTCGCTTTTCTGATAATACTAGAAGGACTCAAATAAAATTTGTGTCAAAACACCCAGAGCATCATAGAGCTGCCATTAAAAAGTGTACACAAATAAATCCAGAAGTTAATAGAGCTGCTGTTTGTGGAAACTGAAGGAAAGATTGAGATTTCGACAAGCCTGGCTATAACAGTTAAAACAAGTTAGTGATTTAATAGAAAAGATTTAGTAATTTGAAGGACAAGTTAATCTCATGGTTTCGGGAGCTCTTAACACTAACAAATGAAAGTGCGCCTAAATTAAATGATATTCTTCTTCATGTTTGGACTCCGTCTTAAATAATGATGAGGTCGTTAACTATCCTGTCGAATTTTTGAATCCCCTACTCCTCCTGGTCTGCCTGCTCATCGTATTATTTTAAAGGTTGGGACTCCTATAATGTTATAACGAAACTTAAAACCTCCAAAACTTTGTAATGGTACAAGGCTTCAGGTCACTAAACTTTATCAAAACGTTATAGAAGCAACCATTTTTACTGGAAGTGCACAAGGAGAATCAGTCTTCATACCACGAATACTGCTAATTCCATCTGACTACCCGTTTGAATTTAAAAGATTACAATTCCCGATCAAAGTGTGTTTTGTGATTACAATAAACAAATCTCAGGGGCAGTCTTTAAAGTATGCTGAAATCGACCTAAGAGAAAATTGTTTTTGACATGGTCAATATTATGTGGCCTGTTCAAGATTTTCTACAACATTTATTTTACTATGAGAAATTTTATTAGTCCCGGGCAACGCCGGGTAACTTCTGCTACTATTAATCATAAAGTTTGAATTACTAATGTATTTACATGTATAAATTTGTATTCAGTGCATAGAATTTTATCATTAAAAAGCCAAAACAGCCCAAAGTTCCTTTAAAAACCTGTTTGGTTATTTTTTAGTAACTTTTACAGTGTAAGTTGTTCTTCCCTGTCACTCCTCCTAGTTAAAAAATGAAGTATAGTCTACAGTACAGCACTTTTTTTATTAATGAATACTAACAGGCTGAATCTTCGTGAGTAGTTCAGCCTGTTAGAAATCATTAATAAAAAAAGGTGCTGTACTGTAGACTGTAGGCTATTGGCGATTCAAATTAATATTTCGCGCAGATGTATGTTTGGTTACATATTCTAGTGACGTCACGTAAGTGACAAAATAAATAAAAATTTAAACTTGGAAAGAAATAATCAAGCGCATTTAATAATACAAAGTAAATTAGGTAAGTTGACGTTATTTACTTCCCTATAATAGACATTAACAAACGTTAAACGCTAAATTCGTCTGCACAACTATCACGGACGTGACGTCATTTCATAGTTCCGCGCTATGCCGCAAGAGGGAGATCGCTTAGCTAGAATCGCCAATAGCGCACGGGTTTTCCAGGCCGCGAGCGCCCTTGTCGCCCCGGCCAAAAAGATGTACAGTTAATAGTTAAAGTTCCAATAGTAAAAAATAACTCAAAACACCTCAGAGATTTCATTTAAAAAAATATAGACTTGATCCTATTAAAGAAAAGGTATAAAATAGAACCAAATATAATAAAGCTTTATTGTCAATGTGATATAATTTATCAACACTTAATTCGATTTCAGTTATTCATACACTTTATAAATAGTAATGGTAACTTATAACCATTTTTACCTCCTATACAATATAAGATAACAAAAATAATAAAACTCTAATAAAAATGTTCGATAAATAAAAGCAACAAAAAAGTATTACACATTGCAATACCATATTCAGTATAAATTCCCTTACAATGAAAAATATAAGACCAACAAATCAATGCAATCTTCTGAGTTTTCTGGGTGGTGTCTTAAAAGTGGGGTTTTCATCTTCATCATCACTAACGTATGGTGTACCAGGTGGTGTAATAGCATTCAATATCCTCTTCTTCGAACCTTCCAATATCGTTTTAATCTTATTACTATTCCTTCCAAACATCAAAAGAAAATTATCAATAAATTCCTTGCTCTTCTCTTCCCATTTATTAATCATATCATCTTTACGTTCACCCAAAGAATCTAACAAGCTTTTACTTTTCCCTTTAATTGTAGCCATTTTATTCTGAAATTTAAATTTCTTTTCGCGTAAATAAGAAAGGTTTAGGTCTTTAGCTGAGTATCCTCGTGCTAAATTTCTTCTTGCGTAAACATCGTAATCTTTGACTATTCTTGCTACGATATCAGAAGTTGAGACTCCTTCTGTTCTTTCTGTAGCGATGAACATGCCGCGGGCTTTTAGTGGGGCGTAAATATCTTCCGAATCTTCTGAAGGGTATGGAATGTCGTCATGGGCTACGAAGTCAATTTTATGTTTTAAAAGAAATTCATCTGAAATTTGCCAAGGTCCATCTTTTAGAACTTCGTCTACATAGCGGCAATGGCGAACAGCATTGTACCTTTCTGTTTCGTCCAAAACAGTCCTGCCCTTCAATTTATGTAAACTAGCATCACTTGAAACTGTAATCATAAATTATAAAGATTAGATTAGACTAAGTAATAAAAATTATCATCATCAATATGTTATTATTATTATGAAGGCTAAACCAGGATTTAACCAAAAAGGAAGCAAGGTTATATGTGTTTTAAGACTCATTTTAATTAAAAATCCCATATAAATTATTTTCATTTATCTCCAGCCTCGTTCAAATTACAATGTCATATAATTAAAACTTTTTATTGGATTTAAGGGGGATGCGGACAGCCGCGGCTTTTTCTCTTTTACTCACGCAAATCATTGCTAAACACTATTTCGTATATTTAAGAGGATAGTCTGCGAAATATTTGAAATGCGTACTCCTCGCTAGTAAAAATTGATTTTTTGGTGTTTGTAATAAAAAATTTAACAAAAACTTTTGAAAAAATGATAAAAAACGCATTTTTTATCATTTTTTCAAAATTACTCCCTTATAACAGACTATATACATCAAAAAAAAATTCTATATGATAAATAAATTCAATTTCAAGGCAAAACAAGAGCGTTTTTGTTAAATTCTTTATTACAAACACCAAAAAATCAATTTTTACTAGCGAGGAGTACGCATTTCAAACATTTCGCAGACTATCCTCTTAAAATACCACATTTATGATTTACCCAATATTGATCAATTTACACACACATATTTGGAAAACTTAATTCTGCATAACGTCCTGATCAAATTTAAAACACACTAAACTTTGTTCTGATCAAATTTAAAAAAAGAAATCAGAATCTTTGCGTAAATTGTGTCTAAAATTCTTGAAATATATATGAAGTTTACATACCTCCAACAATCAAGTAAACATTGGGAAAAGCATTCTTCGCCTGCATGAGCACTCTGGCATGACCCTGATGGAAAAGATCAAAAGCACCATCTGCATATACTCTTACAAGACGAGGGGCTCTACCACTTTTAGCCATCTGTTGTGTTATCCTTATACTGTAATCACAATCTGCTAGTCGTTTTAAAGCAATCGGATCATCACTGAAAGGCACTGGTTCAAGAAAAGACTAAAAACAAAAGTAAAACAAAAAATTAAAATAATTTTAAAAGGTACACATGAGAAATAAAGGAAGAATAAAGAAACAAAAAAATGTTAGAAGAAAAAATTTAAAATAAATCTAATGGTCATTAAGGACTAGTTTTTTATTTTCTAATCAGGTTTACAATTATTCCATTTAGATTTACTTTATAAGATAAACCCAAACTAAAACAATTTAGCAATATTTACAAAGCAATTAACAAAGGTTGTATCTAATTCAATTCAATGTAAGTACATAGAAAAATAAAATATAAATTAAAAAAAATATACATGCATGCATATGTATGTGTTGATCCACAGAGCTTTATAATATTTACAGATTACAATTCATGATTCACCAAACGTCGGGATTAGAAACTAGACCAAATTTAATCGACAAAAAACCAAAAAAGTGGTGACTAACTCTGTTAGTTTTAGAGCTACAGCCTTTTGAATTTTAGGTCACCGATTTTTATTACAAATCACAAAATCGCTAATTACATCGTAACCAATGTGTGTAGGGATAAAAAAATCATTAAAAAGCTGAAACCATCCTATTTCAATAGTAATACAAAAAGAATTGCTAAAATATTGAAAAAAAAATCAAAAAGAGAAAAAAATAAAAAAACTTAATTTTCTTTCAGTTTTTTTTTCATTTTCTCCTAGGTAAAAAACCCATTAAGGTTGTGTGTTTTTTTTTAATTTTCTAAAACTTGCTCATATTCTCAGCAAATCAGGGAACATTTTCACTTAATGAAACCTTCTGAAGTTAAGAGAAGAAATCTTGTCCTTAATGTAATTATAAAATGTAATTTCTTGGGTTGAGGACAAAAAATTCAAATCTTCTGAAGTTACTTCTATCAGAAGTAGTCCTGAGCATAGTTTGTCAAATAGGCTGTACGGTATATCAAAGGGGGTGCATAATTTGTCAATTAGGCTATAAGGGATACCTGATGGAATACCAAATATTTTATAACCATTTGACGCCAGTCCACACTGTGCTCAGAATACTTCTTCTAGGAGTAACTTCAGAAGTCTATAGTAATAAAAGGAAAAGAGGTTTCAGATTTTAACCTGATTTATTGTAAATATGAAGAACATTTAGAGAATTAAAAAAAAATACACCTTAGTGGGTAAATTTTCAAAAACTGAAAAAAAAAATTATATTTTCTTTTTTTTTTCTTTGCGATTTTATTCAACACTATATCAACCATTTCTGTATTACTGTTATTACCAATAACTCAATGATATTATTGATCTCAATATTCAGGAATAATTTAATGTTCTTATTAAAAAAAGTTTTTAAATTTAGTCTCAGGATTCAGGAATGTGTGGTAGGTTGTTGTAAAGACCTTTTTCAGACACCCTGTATACAGGGTGTCCCAAAATTCGACCGAGAACGATTAACTGGTGATAGTAGACCTAAAAATAAGTTGATATGACCCTATTTATCTATATCCAAAAATGCACCCCTGAGCATTTATAAGCCTCCAAAAAGTTGAATTTTTAAAATAGAATTTTTTTTATTGCAGCCAAAGCAGTAAAGATTTTTTAATGAAATTTTCTAAACATGCTTTTGAATACTGGACATTCAATTGGTAAAAATTTGACTAATCCTAGACATTTGTAAATGGTGTTGGATGGAAGAAGAAGAAACAAAACAGTCAAAAACTTTTTAAATATTTTGAAATTATTGCTTCATGTAGAAAACTGCAAACTGAAGATTTTCTGTCCCTTATGAATTTTTCGTAAGCTGAGTAGTTTTTAAATAAAATTAAAAAAACGGTAGGTAAATTAGGCCACTCAACATACATTTTTAAAGTTCAAAAAAACCCATTGCATTAGTGGGTATTAATGACTCCTTTTTCAAAGTTATCAGTTTATGTTGAAACTGTAGCTTGTTACCATTTTCAAAATTATTTTTTTTAATTTCTTCAAAACCGGAACAACCTACGCAAAATTCATAAGGGGCAAAAAATCTTACGCTTAAATTTCTCCACAAAAGCAAATAAGTTCTAAATAAAATTTTTAAATACCTAAAAACTTTTTGACTGTTTTATGCATTCTTCTTCCATCCAACACTATTTACAAAAGCCCAGGATTAGCAAAATTTTTACCAATTGAGCATCCAGTATTCAATTGCACGTATACAAAATTTTATTATAAAATCTTTACTGCTTTTGCTGTAATAAAAAAAACTCTATTTCAAAAAATCAACTTTGCAGCCTTAAAACTACTCAGGGATCCATTTTTGCATATAGATAAATAGGGTCATATCAACTTATTTTTAGGTCTACTATCTCCAGTTAATCGTTGTCGGTCGAATTTTGGGACAGCCTGTATTCTATCAGCATTATACAGTTTACGATTTTTAATAATTGGATTTTTACACTTATAAATATGTCATAAAAGGTTTTTTTATTTATAACTAATTGTTGAATTTAATATTTCGGTGTATTTTACTGGTTAAAAATCTTTAGTTAGACTGAAACTTTCTTTATAAAATTCTAAAAGTTTAATCCACTAATTATTCTAGTAAAGTATTCAGTAGTGTTACTAGGGAGTAATTTACATGTAAAAGTGATCAGTATCAATTTGCTGAAAAATTTCGCTACTGAGAGGTAAATTTATAATATATTTATAGATAAAAATAACTATTTATTCACCTCCCAGAGGTAAACACCTTTCAGTAAATTGAGTATATTGAATAGTTTAATTTACTGATCACTTTTACATGTAAATAACTCCTTAGTAACACTACCCAAGTACCAAACAATTTACTGGAAGGTGAATAAAGCGGCCCTTAGACTAAAATGCAATATACATATAAAATAATTGTGTTTTTATTCATAAAGTTACAAAACTTTATGAAGTACGAACTTATCTGAAAAATAAGTTAGCAAGTAAAATTATAGCAACCGTTTCAATATACAGGGTGAGTCGGGAGGAGTGCGACAAAGGAGTGTATTCTACACGTCAATACAAGGTAAAAAACCAAAATGTTGTTATCCAATTTTTATTAGTTTTCAAGTTATGGCGTTTTAAAAATGTAAGTAGAGTTAGGTATAGCAGCACATTTAGCTTCTTTTTAATTCATAGAACATTTTGAAAGATATTCCCACGAGCTTATAAACATTTTTATGCTCTTCTATAAACACTAGCTATTGCTATTCTAAGTTCTTATAGTTTTTTTTTATTAGAGCTGCAGTATTCAAAATACATCTCGAACTCCCACCTTTTCTTTATAAACCTTAATTTTTAACCAGTTCTTCAAGCAAAACTCTAATGATTGAAGATCTGAGGACCTTGAGGGCAAGTTAAAACCACCGTGACCAATCCATGGTCCAACAAAAGAATTATGTAAGTATGGCCAAGTATAACTTTTAAAACGCTATAACTCGAAAACTAATAAAAATTGGATACCAACATTTTTGTTTTTTACCTTGTATTGACATATAGAATACGCTCCTGAAGTTTGTCGCACTCCTCCCGACTCACCCTGTATGAAATTTCCAAGAGTTTGGTGATTTATCACAAATATGTAGCAGGCATTCAATTTAAAAATACGAGCCGCGTAGCGGCGAGTATTTTAATAAACAAGTGCTACTATCAAAGACATATGTTTTCTATTGTTATACATATACCGGACACGCTTGACATTTCCATAAAATAGGTGTTTTTTGCCAATTTAACCTGCTAATGAGCTAACTTTGCATGTGTAACTTTTACCATTCAATCAAATAATAACCAATGAGATTGCAGTTCATTACCGCATTAGTTTGTTGTATGATGTACCTCATAATTTGTAAAATAAAGAAAAACGCAGCTATTTTTAAATCTACCCCAGCGCCGCCATAGTGTATCGGTGGGAACTATGGCGGCCATTTAAAAGTTAAAACTTTCAGTCAATCAGCTTCGAAATTTAACATATATTTTATTATTATAAAGTAGTGATTGCGAATTAAAACATGTAATCAAATAAAAAGTAACTATAATTATCCCTAATGCCAACCGTATACTTTTAGGTGCTGTATTTTGTTGTAGAAATTTTTATATTTTGAGGTTACGTAATAAAAGCAACTTTAAAATTATCGCCAGTGATACACAAAAAATGACAGGTGTCCAGTCTACGTATAACAATAGAAAACATAGAAGTTTTTGGCTACTATCAACTTATGAAACGAGTTTTTTATACTATTTTTCTATTTTCTGGTAGTTGGCAACTCTAATGTCAGGTTTGCCAAATCATCAAAGGCTATTTCTTTTGGGAGTCGTAAGTGGACTAGTAAGTGAATTTGATATACCATTCATTTTCGCTTGAAGTGGTAAGTGATCGTGGTATGTCAAATCACTAACCATGCTCTGTTTATCTTAAGTGGGAATGGTATGTAAGATGATGTCAGATTACCCACTACTCACTTACTACAATTCACTAAGTATTATGCTCAAAAGAAATAGCCTCAAATAACATACAGGGTCTCCTGTAACTACACCGACAACGCTTAACTGTTGATAGTAGACGTGAAAATAAGTCGATTTGACCCTATTTATCTATATCCAAAAATTCACCCCTAAGAAGTTATAAGCTTCTGAAGTTTATTTAAAAAAAAATATTTTTTTTAATTGCTGCCAAACTAGTAAAAATTTTACGATGAAATTTTGTATGCATGCATTTTTATAAAAATCGCTTATTTGGTAAAAATTTTACCAATCCTTGATTACCGAAAATGGTCTTAGATGGTACGAGAGGAGATAAACACTTAAAAACTTTTTTGGTATTTAAAATTTTAATTTAAAATTTATTGCCTCATTTAGATAAATTCAAGAGAAAGATTTTTTGTCTCTTATAAATTTGGATGTGCTATTTTCGAATAAAATTTAAAAAATGATTTAATTTCAGGTGTTTTTAAAACCGTATCCATGGTAACAAGCTACATCTTCAACTTTTCAACTGGATTTCCTAATTTTAAAATTTAAATTCGAGTTTAATGAATATGCGAATATGCATTTAATATGGGGTAAACGCAATGGTAATTTTTGGGCTTTAAATAAATATTTTCTTAAAAATGTATGTTAAAAAGCCTACCTTACTTACCATTTATTAAATTATTTTTTAATGTTACTCAGAAACTGCACTTCCTAGGCAAAATTTGTAAGGGACAAAAAAAAATTTCTTGAATTTCTCTACTAAAGCAAATGATATTTTACTAAAATTTTTTAATACCAAAAAAGTTCTTAAGTGATTTATGTCCTTTGGCACCATATAAGACCATTTCCAGTAATCGAGGATTGGTAAAATTTTTAGCAAATGAGCGATTTTTATAAAAATGCACGTATACAAAATTTCATCATGAAATTTTTATTACTTTAGCAGCAATTAAAAAAAATATTTTTTTTAAATGAACTTCAGAAGCTTATAACTTCTTAGGGGTGCATTTTTGGATATAGATAAATAGGGTCAAATCGAGTTATTTTCACGTCTGCTATCACCAGTTAAGCGTTGTCGGTGTAGTTACAGGACACCTTGTATAATTCGCTTGGAAACTGCCATTTTAAAATCAACAACTTCAGTGCTACCAACTTCGAGAAGATACATTCCATATACACGAACTATTTCGAATGCTTTTATTGCTTTCTTATAAATCTATTTCTTTTGGGAGTGGTAAGTGAAGGAGTAAGTGAATTTGATACACCATTTATTTTCGCTTGAAGTGCTAAGTGAACGTGGTATGTCAAACCACAATATACTTACTACTCACTAACAACCATACTACCATCCACTAAATTTTATGCTCAAAAGAAATAGCCTCCAGGCGCAAAGAAGAAAAATAAACAATTCAATTTTTGTTTGGTACCTAAAGTTTTTATTTCATCAATATTTAAATTAATCCCTCATAATTGTGTAATTTCTTACATTTGTAATATATACCTTGGGGTCTACTACCTATACTTCATTTCTTAACTAGGAAGAGTGACAGAGAAATTCAGCTTGCACTATAAAAGTTACTAGAAATATAACCAAACAGGTATTGGCAGGAATTTTAGGTTATTTCTGGCTTTTTAATGATAAATGTACAGAAACATATTAAATTCCCCATTTCTTTGTACTGAATACAAATTTATACATGTAAATAAATTAGTAATTCAAATGTTATGATTAATATTTTGAGGTTATATGGTCAAATATTATCCAAAATAATTATCCGGGGTAAATCTTGCTGAATTTTAACCAAGCATGCACGTTAATTTTTGGCATTTAAACGCGGGAAGTCACTCCTTCTAATTAAAAAAAAATGAATTATAGTGGATATAATATTTTAAAGTTAGGAACTAAGGACGTTCACAAAATAAAGGATTTAAAAAAGTATTAAAATAAAAGTCATAATACTGTTTTATTAAAAAAAATAAAACAAATACAAGTATTAGTAGAGAAATGTACATTTACAAAACATTATAAGCTAAAACTAAAAACAAGCAAATAGGGTAATTAGTTTAGTATCTAGTTATTAATGATTAATAATGACTAAATTGACACCAAAATCTAAATCTCAATTATTGGGGAAGAAAAAAACAATACATTTTCTTATTACAGTAATTTCTTAAACTAAGCAGCCCTGAAGTAAGCAATTTTTCAAATAAAATACCCTTGAACTAGGCACCTATTTTTGTTTCGGCTCCCTTGAAATAAGCAACAAATGCCTTTAAATTGAAAAAAAATCCCTTTTCAAAGATTTGTTGATTATTAAAGACATTTATTTTTTGTTACTATCTCCACCAAATAAAAACTTTTTGAAGTAAGAACCATTTTTTGTTTTAGATTAGTTGCTTAGTTTGAGAAATTACTGTATTATAAATATCATCAAATATTTTTGTATTTTTAAAACCATAAAAAAAGCACTTAAATATTTTAACCACTGCCTGTTTAATTTAATATTTTCATTTTAAAATTAATTTATTACAGCTGTATTTTTATTTACAATTGTATTTCCTAAACATGTAAATAAACAAGAATGTTTCATGCATCACTTGGGACTGTAACATGTGACTATTTTAATCTATTCCGATTTAAAACAAATGGGTCCATAAATATAGAGAGATCTATTTGTGGCTACATGATTATTGAATCTTCCAAATCCAAAGTAAAACTTCCAATAAATTTAATGAAAAACATAAACAAGAGTAAATTTTAAAAAAGTAAATTCAGAAAAGAATAGTTTATACTTAATTGAAAAAAAATGAAAATATTAAAAAAAATGTAAATCTTAAATCCTAAAAATGTTAGATTATGTTTTTGATTTGAAAAATAATGCAATTAAAAATGTTGGCATCAACATAGTCAAGAAGTGGAAAAGTACAGTGCACAAGCTACAACTGGTGGGGCAAACAAACTAGAAATAGGATTCTAAAACAAACTACAGAAGAAAAAAGATTTAGGAATAAAAAGTAACATTCACTTACCTTTCTTCAGAACAATATATGTATTATGTAATACGGAATAAATCCACATAAAAACACTTAAATTTAAATATACGCAATTTTAATCGAGGCTGTTGCACATTACAAAATTTACTAAATGAAATAATTGTCTGTTTTTTATAATGAATATTAAAAGATGCCAAAGTTCTTACAAATTGTAATAATATTGAAATCCCTAGATTAATTGCTCTTGTGGTTATTTTATTTTACGATATGGATTAGTGGTTATATACAACTTTCTTGATTTTTTGATTAACATTTCTTTGTTAAATTTTTTAGTTTTTATGTTGTTAGAAAAGAGCCGTGTAGGTTGATTTAACACAGCGACGGAAGTCTGTAAGATTGTTTTTGCGCTACCAACCTATATTTGTACACTTACCGTTCATGGCTACAAACGCGTTACTATGAAATTCCAAAACATATAACAGAACAGTGTTTCGTTATGAAAAAGTTTGCCTTAAGTATAAGAGGTGGCGCCACAACTGCTTTGACAATTTGCACTTCTAAATGTTATTATTCTGTGATCTTAACCTTAAAAATTAAATAACTTAACTTTTAATTTCTTTCAAGTTTTAATTCTGATATAAGAATTTATATATTTTTTTAAGTTTTAATTCTGAATATAAGAATATATTTTTTTATTTTATTAATTTAACATTGTTTTATTAAAGTTGGTAGCGCAAAAAATAATATACGTTACACGGTCATTAAGTGCAATATGACAGGCCTCGAAAAAATAGAAAAACTCGCCCCTACGGGGCTCGTTTTTCTAACCTTTTTCTCGTTCTGTCATAACGCACTTACCGACCTTGTATCGTAATATACTATATCATACTGGACGGGTTTTGTCTCTTTTCAACAAATACAAAACGTGCATAACGAAGAGAGGTAGAAAATCTGCCACCAAGCAACTTAGTCAACAAACGATAGTTTCTGTATTCGAAACAGTTGTTTCTCTTACGACTTCCACCTCAGGGGGGCTATTTTCGTGCCGCTCGAATTGCATTCGCATACGAACTATTACGTCAAATTTTCGAATGAAGTGTAAAAAGTGTATTATTTCGAGTGGGTAGGAAGCAATCAAATTTCAAATCCGTATACGAAATTGAGCTTTGAGCATGCGTCAATTTGCAGTTTCCTTTTTGATTAGGAGAAGATTGTTGTTTTTTGGTTGTGTGTTTTTGATCGATTCATTTTAATAATTGTATAAAGAATGATTAATAATGGATGATGCAATAATTATTATTTATTAAGCGGCTATTGAAATACTTGAAGAAATTACGTAATTAGTCTTTCTAAGGGGTGCCACGTCATCTGTATTCCACTTTGGTGCACGCCCGGCCTTACAGAGAGAAATTTATAAAAATCTATACGCTGGACTACGTGACAGAGGAACACATTATTAGTTTGGTACTCCATATATTGAGGAAGCCAAAAGAGCATTTATCTCCATTCTCCATTGCCTCCAATCTTTTTTGCTCATGGCATAAAATTTATTTTGATACTTCTGCCCATAACTACTATGTTTTTTCAAATGTAAATTCTTGGTTAAACTTCCCACTTTTAAGTTACGGATGATTGGTAAGGAAGGTCTTAATTTTGATTCAAAATCTCAGATTTTCCATTTTGCTACAATAAACGATAAGTCCAAGGTCCCATGACACAAATCCGTACTTCATAAAACACCAAATGATAAAAAAACATTTAAAATTTCTTTTAAGCCAGGTAGACAGTACAGTACAGCAGCCTTTTTTTATAAATAATTATTAACAGGCTGAAACTTCGTTTTGACGAGACGCCCAACTTTTTTATCTACGAAATTTCTCGATAGTGGTCGCTAATAAAGTGCGCAGGCATAAAACATGTCGATTGGGCGATTATCAAAATTTGATTACTAACAGTTAGTTAGTTTTTTAGGTAAATCAAAAGATAATTTGATAAAAAACTCGATAAGCTGAAAAGCCCAATGTGTATATTGGGTTGCCTAAAATTCATTTCTACTCTGCCCTTTTATTCCTTGTCAGTGCAAAGTAGTAATTTCTACTCCTAGGCAGTACAAAGTGACCATAGAATCAACGAACATAAAAAGTGACAATTTAAAGCCTGTCAAACGTCACAGAAGACTGTACCTTAATGACTTTTGAAGAAAAATATTTTTATATATTTTTTTTGTAGATGATTTAAAAGTCATAGCACTAAATTCTGGGGTATGAAAAAAATCGAGAATGTACAAAAAAAATATAATGACCTAAAAGTATCTTAACTTTGGACCACTCTAATTAATTCTGTGCAAGGCTGGCGAAGGTGAATATACCCAAAATTGTGATCTAAAAAAAAATGAAAATCTAACGCAGGAAACTTGAGATTTGACTGCTCAACTAATGCTCGATTTCATAATTTTTCACATTTTTTCCTCCCAAACTCGCGCGCTTTCTAGGGATTCGCATTAATTATCAGTGCAGTAATAATTGGCAAAGAAGCTCCAGAAAGTGGAATGGATTTTCTATTCCCTGTTATTATCTCCGATGGAAAATTTATCGCAAGCGTCTAGGAAGATGCTCTCGGGGTTTGTTTGGTTTGAGAAATTACTGTATTAAACAAATATAGGTTTCCATTTAATAACACTGATTTGGTTTTATAATAATGCATTCTCTAGACCTTTTCAAACTAGAAAAAAATTACTGGATTTTTTTTTTAAACTCTTACTTTTGAAAACATTTCCACTATTCAGGTTAAATGGACGACCCTGTATACAAAGAGAGAAGACTAAATAATTTAATCCCCAATATAAAAATTTGACACAACTATAAAGGTGAAATGTTAAAAATGTTAAATCTACTTCTAACTCAACGGTCTCTATTTATTTTTTTCCACTTTCTAACAATACGGCTGTTAACAAGGTAGAAAGTGCCATCTTATTTAATCCCATCCCCAGAGAGTAAATATACTATTTCCCTTCCACTAATAAACAATAAAATAGTTCATTATATTGGTTTTAAATAACAAGAAACAAAAATTGAACTAGCATCATAAAAATATTTATAATTTACATTTTTAACTTATTTGAATGCAGACAAATATTTAAATGAGTCAGATAATTCAGATTTCAAAATAAAATTGATTGGTCATAATAAAATATGTCAAGTTCAATAAAAAGGAAATAAATTATAATCAGCACTTCAGTTTATTTTTAAATTACTATAATAATGAATCATATTTGTTTAATCACCTACTGGTGTAATTGCTAAATTTGAAAGTTGCACAATATCAATATAAGTAATGATTACTTAAATATAATAATTATACCATTAAACAAAAATACATCAGGATTTTTTGATATAATTATTAGAAGTGCTTGTTAAAGCTAAAAAATTATAAATGCCACTATTAATTTTTAATACCTAGATAATTTTGAAACAAAAATTTTAATTATTTATCATCTATAATGATAACATGATGTAATTATTAGGTATATCTGTATCTTGCTACTTTAATACAATTTACAATACAGGGTGTCCCATTTGACGTTGGACTGCATGGATATCTTTGTTATTATTGGAGATAGAAAGTCTGTTAACTGGACAATGTAGTAGAGATTTTTTCGAATATTAATAATTCATTTACAAAAAATTTGAATATCGCATCGTTCCAACGTTATCTTGAAAAAACAAAATGCGATTTTTAAAATATGGCTATAACTTCTTTATTTTCGGTGGTACCAAATAATTTTTTTGACTTAGTACAGACAGTTTTTTGTGTACAATGCAGTAAAACAAATGAATATTTTTTTTCGCCAACGGATTGACCGGAAATGAACCAAACTTATTTATTTCTTATGGCAGCCATTCGGCATATTCGGAATTAGTGTATTTTTCTGAGTAATTTGATATATCATATGTAATATTTTAAGAAAAATAGAAATTATTTTATTTTACTAATCAATTTTGACGAACTTCCGGTTATACCGGAAGTGGATGGCAACTTCCTTATTTTAAATGGAACACCCAGTATATTCTTGCATTTCGTGTTCTCCATAAAAATACCATTAAATTGACCTAGCATAGTGTGGTCTACGATTAATACTTTCGGAATTACGCCCATTTGAAAATCGCATTTTTATGCAACTACATTTACACCGGAAGTTGGACCCAACTGCCCCAACCTCATTATTTTAAATGAAATATTTTGCAATTAAGTTAATAATATTAAATTTAAACAAAATTATGTTTAATAGTAAGTTCGATAATTTTGCTGATTAACATAACCACCTTCCACGTCTTGACAGTAAGTTCGGAATTAGATTCCTCAGTAGACAAATTTTCAGAATTAAAAACATAACCGTTCAAAAGTTAGCAGGGGGGGGGGGGGGGATTTACTTTATGCCCGCACTGTATGTATTAAGATTTATGGGGTGATTCTGAACAAAAATATTAGCCGTAACAGCGTTGTTAAATTTGACAGTCACCCTGATGTTAAAAAAATCGCTATTCTGTAAACTTTACTGTAACTTAACGGTCATTTAAAATAACATTTTCGGTGTTAAAACAACATCGATCAAAATAATAATAATACATTAATGTATAATTCATCAAAATAATATATTCTATAAATGTACAATGCATTTTAACACCGAAAATGATATTTTACATTGCCGTTAAGTTACAGTACAGTTTACAGAATAGCTTTTTTTTGACATCAGGGTGACTGTCAAATTTAACATCGACGTTACGGCTAACATTTTTTGTTCAGAATTACCCCCATTATTTTACATTTAATATTTTAAAAATAATTTTATTTTTCTTAAATACGATATGGTATACCAAATTACTCAGAAAAAAATACTGATTCCGAATATGTGTAAATCCAATATGGCTGCCATAAGAAAAAAATAAGTTTGGTTCATTTCCGGTCAATACGTTAGCGAAAAAAATATTTATTTGTTTTACTGCATTGTAAACAAAAAATTGTCTGTATTATGTCAAAAAACTTTTTTGGTACCGCACAAAATAAAGAAGTTATAGCCATATTTTAAAAATCGCATTTTCTTGTTTTTTCAAGATAGCGTTGGAATGATGCGATATTCAAATTTTTTGTAAATGAATTATTAATATTCGAAAAAATCTCTACTACTTTGTCCATTTAACCGACTTTCTATCTCCAATAATAACAAACATACCCATATAGTCCAACGTCAAATGACACGCCTTGTATATTTATAATATATTTTTATGTATGGAACCAACCAACGCTGTCGTGTCCAAATGGCTGGATAAAAAAAATATAATTGGCTACGATCAAATGGTACAAATATTTTAGGATGAAAAAATCTAAGATCTAGATAGGTCCGGGCGTGTCAAAACCACCGACTTCAGAATCGAGTCCTCCATAACATACTAAAATTTGATGCGATTCATGGTGAATTTCGGACACTGAGGGGATGAATTTGATTTTTCGTTCGGGGCAGAATAACTTTTTTCGGGACCGTCCGATCGAAAAGGGACATTTACACTTTTTTTAAAAAAATTCTCCTCCGTACACATACAAAATTTCAACTCTCTACGAAAAAAATACCTTCCCCGTTTCGAAACCCTATTTTCTTTCATCTGCAGTATGTATAGGACATTCGCGCCACTTTAACTAAAAATAAGTTCACCCTACAAAAAAAAGTTTCGAACAAAAGTAGTAGGAAATTGCTCTACAAGATTGATAATAAATAATTTTATCGTATGATTGATAAAAACCGAGATATTTGGAAAAAACATTTTCATCCCCCTTTCCACCCCTATAACTCCAGAAGCAGATACCTCACGACTCGGGACTCTTTAGATCCTAAATGTACATGATTTAAGCTATAAATAAGCCGAGTATCATTAACTCCGCAATTTTTTCCTTATTCAGGCTGTTTTTGTGCTAATTTTACTGTACTAATATTTGTTTTTATTAGATGTTTTATTAGGAATTTGTAATTACACCAACAAAATGCTGAAACGGTTATATTGTTTACTTTTTATGTAATATGCACTTAGCAGGAAACAAAAGAATTCAGAAATAAGGGGAGAAATTATACGTTATAAGCAGACCATAGACGGGCGTACATAACTTCGGACCATTATGATTTAAATTTCGCCTGGTCATTGGAAGGTTAAAAGGAAACTATTCGCTTGTAGATACAAATCAAACTGATAATTGAATGCTAGATATTTCGAATTAAAAAAAAATCAGTTTGGAAGTATTTTCAGTTTTTAACCCACCATCATAGTATTAATCAGGATGCCAATTGATTATAATTAAAATTATGGTTTCAGAAAAAATACTGGGTGTCCATATTATTGGAGCATTTCTGGAGAACTAATCGCGTAACAACTGGCAAGTAGATCGAAGCGTTCTAGAGAGTTGAAATTTTGTAGGTAGATGGAGGACAAAAATATAAGATAAAAGTGGTCGAAAGGTTTTTTTGGTAGCTGCCACCTAAAAAAAGTTATTCCCTCTCGAATGGTTTTCCCGTTCAACTTTTTTTCAAATTATCCGATCGCTACAAGATTTTAGTATGTCGTGTAGAATCAAAAACTAAACGTTCTGAAACTGATGTGTCCACATCGATCTCTTGAAACGGCCGAGTTATCGCAAAAAACGTTTTTAAATGTCAAACGGACCCCGAGTTTGTTATTCACATCGCAACGTATATTTCTTCTTGACAAATTTTAAAAACTTCGGTCTCATCTTATAGAGGAATGTATTTTACCCAAGTGGACGGAATTTCAATTTTTTCTAACCTCCGGATGACTTAAAAACGTCCCCGAAAAAGTTAAATTTTTTCGTGAATTTTTTAGCGCACCCACCGCTCCAACTTTAAAAGTATCGAAAATTACACGTTTTTTGGCGGTAAAACGGAAAAAGTTATAGAACTTAATGCGAGACTTTGGCCGGAGGAATAAAATCACACAAATTATATTACCGCACACCTAACAATGACCATGGTAAATGCTGACCATGCAAAGCTAAGGAAGATTCGACGCCAGTGTTGTGATCTTTTTAGTTTTTAGAGGACAGTCAGTAATTTGCATTCAAATAATTAAAACGTATAATTTAATAAAATAATAATTTTCAAAGTTGTAATTAAAAGTAAATAAATAAATTCTTTTTAAAAACTGATTTTGTTCTCGCACGGCATTTTCGTAAACTAGAATCACGCATTCTTCGGATAGTTTGAAATTCTAATAGGTATTTTCAACAAATTTCGCTCAACTTTGACACATCGCTAGTTGATAGGTATTTTTAATAATTTAATAAAAAATACCTAGCAACTAGCGATATAAGCAATGCCTAAGTTTTAGTAATCGTTGGTGAAAACATGCATTAGAGAAATAAATTCAAAACAAAATTTCGGAGAAAAAATCAAGCCCATAGCTTTCAAAAATTCACAATTTTTTTTTTCGAAATTTTGCAAAAAAAAACGACCTTTCAAACGAAAGATGAATGCAAACTGATAAAAATTGACTTCTTAGTTCTCTTCCAGGTTCCTTCCTTCTATTTATAAGCACTCCAAAAATACCAACATTTTGGAAATTTAGGGGTTTTCAAAAAAATTTGGCCGTTTTATATAGTTTAAAAGCTCTTTAGGTCCTCTATGAGGTGTCAAAAGATTCATTTTTATATCTAAATAGGGAAACAAATTCGTATTTAAGTCTTCATTTGTTCCGAAGTTATGGGCCAAAATTTCAGATTTAGGGAGAAAAAAATTTGATAGGAAAATTTAAACATTTTACCAAAAATCAATATCAGTAAAATTACTATACAGATCGTCGCGCCTCTGAGTTAAACATTAAATCATCCCGAATAACTCTTAAAATTTCAGTGTTTCGCCGACATAGGCGGTCTAATAAAAAAGTGAAAACAATTTTCAAATTTAATTTGTAAACGATAACCACTTGTTTTTTACACTAACATCATGGTTTCTTCAATATTGAGGTTAAAAGGCTTAACTTTTACAACACTGATATTGTACAAATAATTGCGGTCCGTCACATCAAGTAAAAAGAATCTATCACAACATTTTTCAAATTATGCATAAGTTTGTAAAACTGATTCATATTAAAAATGTCTATCGTTATGGCTTTTTTTTTCTGAAATAAGATAAACACTCGGATAAACAATTTATGGATGGGTAAAGTATACAGGAAACCAAGTGAGGACAAAATGTTCAAAAGAAAGTCTTCTTTGTAAGTTTGTAAGTAGCAAACCACAAACCACCCCTATCTGTTTCTTACAATGATTGATTAGAAGGAATCAATTATTACAAGTTTATACATATAATTATTTATTAAAAATTTTGATTTTCAATAGCTATTTAAATAAGAATGTTTTTAATCTCAGCAAAACAGAAAATGTAAACAATAATTAATAATATTCACTGACAAATACATGAGTCTTAGGTCAACTGATAATGAATCTGTCTGATAAAGGTGTCAAAACATAATAATATGTATTTAGAATCAATTAATTCTATCATTGGCTGTTGTAAAATGAATGTGTTTTAACAGCTTTTAAAAATAAAAAATATTTAATATAGGTATACAGGGTGTTTCGTAAGTAGCGTATAAATTTGAAACCCTATGTAAGAAATACTTTTTTAAGAAAAAAAGTTCATATGAACATGTGATCCGATATTGATTCATAAAAAAGTTATAAGCATTTGAAGAAAAATAAATTAAATTAATTTATTACCAAAAAAATATAAATTAGCATGCTTTGAAAATCGTCTTTTTTTAATCTTGGCATTTAAATAATAAATATTAATAGGCAGATTCTGGTCAAAATTAAAGGCCTTTATACCCAGATTCTGGTCAAATCATTTAAGTTTAAAGGACTTTAAATTTAAATCTGTTATATGGGTTGTAATGGACAATTTCCATGGTTACATTATTTGTTTCTAAATAAAGGCCTTTAATTTCGACCAGAATCTGCCTATTAATTAGAAACAAATATGGTAACCATGGAAATTGTCCATTACAACCCATATAACAAATTTAAATTTAAAGGCCTTTAAACTTAAATTATTCGACCAGAATCTAGACAATAAACATTTATCATATTTAAGTTTGAAACAAATAACAAAAACTACAAAATGTTTAGTAATTCTGAATATGCCGATTTAATTTTTATTTATGGATTTTGTAATGGTAATAGTTGGCAAGCAAGTAGAGAATATCAACGCAGGTTTCCCAATAGACGTCATCCTTTTTACCATGTTTTCTCCAGAACCTTTCAAAGATTAAGGGACACCGGAAACATACATTGTGCACCAAAAATTGGTGCCCCTGAAAAACATACATTTGAAGAAGAAGAAGAAGCAGTGATAGACTCCTTTATTGAAAATCCTAGTACAAGTATACGCTGTGTTTCTTCAATGCAAGGTATTTCTCAATCATTTATTTGGTAGACGCTAAAGAGGGAAGTAATGCATCCATACCATTTTCAACAAGTACAAGCCCTTCAGCCAGGAGATGAGATCAGATGTTTAAACTTTTGTCAATGGTTGTTGGAAAAAATGGCAGCAGATCGAAACTTTTGGTCAAAAATTATTTGGACGGATGAAAGTCAATTTGGCAGAGGAACTAACCAAATTACCACAATGAAAATGCGTGGTCATTGGAAAATCCCAAGTAAATAAAAAGAAGAGGATTTCAGCAAAGATTCTCAATAAATGTCTGGGCAGGGATTTTTAATAATTAATTAATATCAATGCAAGTACTGCCTAATAGACTGACATCGAATGATTATTGGTTCTATTAAATACCAATGTACAAGATATTGTTGACAACGTAGCCTTAAATGTCTTAAATCAGGTTTGGTATCAACACGATGAAGCGCTACCTCATAGGGGAAGAAATGTGACTAATTGGTTGAATGATAATTTCAATAATAATTGGATAGGTTTTGGAGGACCAATATCGTGGCCACCGCTATCTCCAGACTTAAACCTGTTAGATTTTTATCTTTGGGGTACTCTCAAAACAAATGTGTACACGATTGAGATAAATACTCAAGCACAATTACTTGAGAGGGTAAACAATGCGGTTGCTGAAGTGCAAAATAATTTTAATTTTAATGTTAACGAAGAGATGTTACGTCGATATCGTGCCTGCATAACAGCAAGAGGAGGTGTATTCGAACAAAATTTAAATTAATTATGTAATTTTTAAAGCATGCTAAATTATATTTTTTTTAGTAATAAATTGATTTAATTTATTTTTTTTTTCAAATTCTTATGAACTTTTCTTCTTAAAAAAGTATTTCCTACATGGGGTTTCTAATTTATACGCTACTTACGAAACACCCTGTATTATACCTTTTATTGCCAATTATAATAAATATTAATTATTCAACACGACTACTTTCCTATCTTGAATTTAAAATCGAATTGTTTGAAAAAAATACTGGCAATAATTAAGAAATAATCGCCTAGAAATCGTTATTTTTATTTGATGGTCCTAAAATATTTTGTTACAATTAAACAAAATTATAGGGGAGATCGGGGATACATTGGACACGGGGTAATATTGGACAGTGTGAAATTTTCCACCTTTGTTGCAATTTTCATAAAAAAGTTTTTCTATAGTATTGTATATGAAATGAAATAAAAACATGTGATATTGAAAACGGCTGGTTATGTTCATTAGTAAAGTGATCAGTCTAGTATTTCTATTTCCTTACGTTTGGATGTTAGAATTCAAGGATACTGTTGGTAGTGATTAATCCATTAATAATTTATGTATATATTTTTTTGTGTCCCGTGCTATAACTGAAAGGGTTTACAATATTTTCAAGATAAGTAAATATAAGATAAATAACTTGAGAAAAATCTACATATTGTATTGTCTAGTACTGTAGTATGGGGTTATATTGGACAATAGTCCAATATATCCCGCACTGTGAATTTTTTACAAAGAAATGGGACCGATGCTTTCGTTTATCCTACAGTTGAAGATAATCTGTAATTTTATTTGAGGATATATGTAAAAAAATTCATGTTACATATTTTAGAAGAGGAAAGTATCATTTTTTGCAAAAGTATTAAACAGTTATATAGACTTACGTTAGAAAGAGTATTTCTTATGTTATTATTCTACAGGTAATAAAACTTTATATACATATAACTATGATTTTTTTTAGATTCAGTAAATGAATTTACTGTTATTTTTTAAGTCCAAGATATCCTTTTTGCATGTCCAATATAACCCCACCGATACATTGGACAATTGCTCCTATTGGTCTTTTCTATATCTCCGCTTCAATAAAAGCATACAATAAAGCTTTCAAACATAAAAATTAAAAGCCTATAATATGAAATTTAAAATGATAGGTAATTCATAGAAATTGAATTATTATTAAGGGTGTCATAGATTCCTAAGCTAAAAATCTCCCCTACCATACAAAATTATGCAAACGCCATAGATTTTTGTGGGGTCGGAGAGGAACCCTAACTATCATAATTTTGGAGATAAAAAGAACTGTTTATCAACAATAGGTTCATATATCATCAAAATCTTAATTTGTAGAATATGTACATCGCAAAAATTGATTCGCCAGACAAATTCACTGGCTAGTGGTTATACAGGGTGTCCCTAAAAGGTCTGTACAAATCAATACCACATACTCCTGAGATCAAAATAAGACGATTGGACCAAACTTATCTGTATCCAAAAGTTCTTTGTTGTAGGTGCTACAGATCATTAAAGTTCTTAAAACTATTTTGATCTTTTTAAATTACTAAAAATTGGTTCATACGATCATAACAAAATTTGGTATGTGGCTATGTAAAGAAAAAGGTTATTTGTAGACAGTTTGTTTTTACTATTTGAAGTTATGTAAGTGGTCAAAAATAGGTCATCGACATGCAAATTTTCTTGTAACGTTTTAATGGCTGAATAAAAATTCATAAAACTTTACTTAGCTAAACAGTGTAATTATAATCTCTTTTGGTCTCTTACACAATTTTTCTAACTCCTTTAGTTTAGGCAGAAAAAAAATATTTCCATGTGGTGCATAACCTAACTTTAGAAAAATATTTAAATTTTTCACCAAAAGGTCTGTACAAAGTAACATCACATATTCTTGAGACCAAAATAAAATGATTTAATCAAACTTATTTTAGTCAAAAAGTGCTTCGTTAAGTGTCTAGCGACCTTGAAAATTTTTACCTTTTTAAATAATTTTCATGGTTATTAGAGGTTTACGGAAGCACTTTTGGAAAATTGGTTAAATCGTTTCATTTTGGTCTCAGGAATTTACTGTGTTAATTTGTACAGACCTTTTAGCAAAAAATTTAAATATTTTTCTAAAGTTGGGTTATGTACCACATGAAAATAATTTTTTTCTGCCTAAAATAAAGCAGATAGAAAAATTTAGTAGGAGACAAAAAATGTTTATAATTATACTGTTTAGCTACAAGTAAAGTTTTATGAATTTTTATTCGGCCATTAAAAAGTTATAAGAAATTTTGCATGTCGATGACCTATTTTTGACTACTTACATAATGTGAAAAAGTAAAAACAAATTGTCTAGAAATACCTTTTTCCATTACATAGCCACATACCAAATTATGCTATGATCGTATCAGCCAATTTTTAGTAATTTAAAAAATACAAAATAGTTTTAAGAAGTTTAATGGTCTGTAGCACCTTAACGAAGCACTTTTGGATACAAATAAGTGTGGTTAAATTGTCTTATTTTGGTCTCAGGAGTATGTGGTATCGTTTTGTACAGACCTTTTAGGGACACCCTGTATAATCTTCCAAAGAAATTGTTTGGAAAATCTACAATTTTAAATAATCTTGCACCATCTGGTATTTGGTTTAAATTACTTAAACGAAAAAAAAAAAATAGTCGCCATACATATTGGGTGGGTACAAATAACTCTAGAGCTGTTCGAATTTGAAAGTGACATATTATACAAAAGTACCGATATTTCGGACTAAAACTCACAGTTTTTTAACCAACTAAATTTTATGACCTTGTGTTTTTGACAAAAATCTATGAAATTATCAAATTGCCAGATGACCTAACAAAATTATAAAAATGGCCAAAAAAAAAAACCGGCAACGCAACCATAAAAAACAAACTTTAGACTAATCTGTAATGACTGTATCTGCCCAAAATGTATGGCGAATAGTTTACATTGGCCTTTTTTCTGTTGTTAAATCAAATGCCAAATGGTACAAGATGATTTTAAATTGTAGATTTTCAAAACAATTTCTTCCGGAAATTTTAAAATCGCTAGCAAGGAAATTTGTCAGGCGAATCAATTTTTGGCATATAGATGTTCTACAAATTAAGATTTTGGGGGTTTGTAATGGTTCTGTTTAATATACTTTTTATCTATTATTCACTCCTGGACTATTATCCATTGTTTGGGACATCGTTTAAGACGTATACACCACCTTTTAATATTGACAAATATGAGAAAAAGTTCTTAAAATCGTGTAAGTAAATATTAATTTTATTATCTTATTTTTATAATAAATAACATTATCTACAATAATATTTTTTGTTATATTTTAATTAAAATTCGTCCTCAGAATCGCCAATTTCTGAAGCCTACAACGATCTTTGGCGATGTTGATCATATTTTTATTAAAATAAAAAATAACCAATGATGTGTACGATTATACAAAGAAAATAATACCTTAACTTAAAATCCAAAAAAATAATAAAATATATGTTTAGTATTCTTCAAAAAACAGATATGTACCCACTTTTTATTTTTAATACTTTACTTTAATGTGTACTTCATGATTAATTCCAAAATTAAATAGTTGCCACATGGTGCGAAATCATTTTTAGATATTAAAGAAAAAGTGTCGCATTACTACCTTTCTAATAACATTAGTATCCATCCTACACGTATGACTATCGTTAATACATGATTTATGTAGTAAAAGTAATATATTATTAAAAAATTAGGCGGTGCGATATTATACAAAAGTACCGATCTTTCGAACTAAAGCGAGAAGAGAGGGAGTGTTTTCTAGCCAACAAATATATATGACTCTTATATAATTTCGGTTTTTGGATATAAATCTATGAAACTATCAAATTGCCAGATGGTGTAACGAAATTTAAAAAGTGGTCAATAACAAGACATAATCGAACAGGCCAAGAGTCATCGGTACCCACCCAAAATGTATGGTGTTTATTTTCCGTTGGACTTTTTCTTTATTTAAGTAAACTAAAACAAATGCCAGAAGGTGTAGAATGATTTGAAAATTGTTTATTTTCCAAGCATTTTAATATTCCAAGCATAATAAAATATTAAAACCAATAGCCATCGAATTTGTATGGCGAAGAAACTTTTATGATCGACATGTGCTATTAATTAAGATTTTGTGGGTTTGTACTGGTACTATTTAATACATTTTTTCCATTGTTGGCTGCCGGACTATAAAACTCAAGGAATAAAACGTGTATTTATTTCGAAAAGTTTTTAAGAATTTATTTCATTTTAGTAAAAATATTATCTATCTAATTTATTTACGTATAAATAAATAATATTAAAATTAAATGAATAAAACATTAATAAATATTAATATTATTTACTAAAAATATTATAAATAATTTTTTTTCAGTGTTAAAACGCTAATAACTGAATTAAATGTTAAATGTATGTAATTTCTTCTTCGCCTTACCTGTAAATATTCAGGACTTGTGCCATGATTCACATTATGAACTTTATGCATAAATAATTATTATGCAATAGTGACATTCAAAATGGGGGTGAATTTGACCATGTTTTAGGTAAAAAGACATATCATTTGATTCAAGATAAGAAAAAGAAAAGTACCGCTTAAAAAAAATTAAAATAATCTGTTACAGTCTCGATTATTTTCTCATTTAAAGAAATATCTTGAAACTATAAATTTCGAGTTGTGCCACTATTGTCGCTGGTGTGTGATATGACAATTTCTAAATTTGTACACTGTAATACACATTGTAATATATTGTACTTTTATTAAAATAAATTATGTTATTATTATTATTGCTTTATTAATAACAACTAAGAACGATAACTATGTAATGCTATTCAAATTGGGACACTCTGTATCATGTATAGCTACTATCTAAACAATTTGTGGCAGTTGAGCAATTTTGATTCGATAAAAAATTATCAATAATTCAATCCATGCAATAATCGTTTATTATGTAATATTTTAGATTATCTTATAACAAGGTAAAGTAGTTCAACATTACAGGTTGATGTTATAAAAACAATAACCTTTAAGAGAACAAATTTTAGTAATTACTAATTATTTTAACGATAGAAAGAACTTTCCAAATTCTTAAAATCTATAATAAATACTTGTTTTTGTAATGATCAGATCAGTAATTTACTAAAAACAGTGCATTACATCATATAAGCTAATTTAAAAGCTTGTGAAGTACATAAGAGTGTATAATTACAACGAGAACGACCTTAGTACTGAATCTTTATTATACCTAAAATAATTAAAAACCTTATCTTGATTTTTCAAGTAAATGACCTAAATAAATAAAGAAATATTTAAATAATCACAAGTCATACCCACATTATATGTTAAATTGTTATTTACGTAAAAAAATACAAATTCAAATACGTGTTAATTTATTAACATATGTGTTTAAAATGTGAGGTTATGTAGTAAAAAATAAAAATAAAAACAAGAAACTTACCGAGCTTGCAGTAGAAGTCTTTTGCACCCCGTACATATTGTCCTCGGAGTGGCTTCTCGTCCTTTTTCTCGACATTATAGGCTTTGTGGACGGAGGCGATTGAAAATCTAGAGCAGACATAACCTATAAATTCACAAGAAAAATCGCCCCACCCTAACAGCACGCTCAACGCTTCAAACGCAACTGAAGAGCAAAATTGCGGAACGCGAACGCGGACAAAATTAGATTTCCGTGTGCGAATAAAGGTCAAATTCAAAAATTCAATGTTGCACGTTATTTTTGTATTTGTATTTATTGCGTTTATACTCTTACTTTAAGGCCTGACGACTTACCGTGGATCATAATCATAACAGAATATTAAAAAATTTCTCTTGCTGACGCGCTAAATTTGACACGTCGCTTTTCAAACGTTTTGAGTACTTCATAACTCATAACAAAAATATTAAAAGGTACCAAGAAACGAATAACCGGCTTATCGCAAAAAAGTGAATACAGACACTTGATTTGATTAAAAGTTTAAGTCTAATTAAAAATCGTTGAGATGAAACTTTCAAAAACTTAAAAATGTGGGTCAAATGTGGATTAAAATGAAGACACCTGGAATACCGGCATTATTTTTTAAAATGTTAATTTCAGTTTTCGATTGAAATTAAATAATTTAACATTCACTATTCAAATTAAACCTTTAATATTTCGAATTAATTAAGAACTAAATAATGTATTTCGTTTGTTTTTAACATACTGCCCTATATTATTTTTATTTCATTTTTGAATTTAATTTTCGGTGCAATTACACTATTTACCTTACCTTATCGACAATTGAAACAATTAATTTAACGATTTTTGTACTAATTAATAATAAAACTTTTACTGCCCCTTTTTATCGATTTACTTTCGAAGCAATGCGCGCTTTTTGCAGCAAGCACGTGGACTCGTGACGTTACATCGTATGATTCGAATCAGCGCAGCGCTTCCCTTTTGGCTCTGAACTTTGAATAGGATGTTCTTTGTTTTGTTTGATCTCACTTTACTTCATATCATATAGATGTTAATTAAAAGTGCTGCGTTTTACTTTTAGTATGATTCAGCTATCACTCATTATTGCACCATATTAGTTATGTTCAACATAATAATCTGCCAGCAAAAATAAAACAAACCAATTACAAAAAACCGAATTTTTATTTTTTGAAAATAATTTTAAATCCAATTTTCGTGACTAATTCTAATAAAATGCTGGTGGTGATAATTTTATAAATAATTTTAATAAAAAAACGAAATTGTATGCAAATTAAACTACTTTTAGTTAAATTTAAAATATTTATAATAATTCAAAAACTACAATTTTCATAAATAATAGATGGAACCCATCAAATATATGTACATATAACAATTTAACTTCTTTAAAATTATGAATCATTTTTGTTTTTATTATAGGCAACCAGGTATACATAAATAGCATAGAGGCATTTTCGTTTATTACGGTTTGGTTAATAGCATTTTGACTCCAATTTTTGACGTTGGTTACTACTTTATGACCATTTTATGACTGTTTATGACATACGGAGTGAGGTCATCTTATTGGGAATTTCGACTACGGATAGATGGCGCTATTTTGACGTAAATTTGAAAAAAACATGGAGGAAAAAGTAATAAAAGATTTTTGCGCCGATTTAATTTTTATTGGTTTTAGTAACTGCGGCTCTGTTGGGATCAAGTTTTTTGTATTTAAAAATTGGGTCTATCTTTTATTGACCAGTGTGTGTTATTTCTTACTTGCATAATTGCTTAAGGGGTTAGGCCACTCTAGGATTAAAAAAAAAGAAATTTTAAAACAGGCACGGATCAACTTAAAATCGGTTAGAAAAGAAGCACAGGAGCAGGATATTAATGTGGAAGACCAATTGTATGGTAGAGGCATCGGAAATTGAAGGTAGGTACATAAAAAAACTTTAAAAGCATTTTTTTCGAAACCATATTTCTCAAATTGGCCGGACTCCTAACTCATACAATTCTTGACCTATTGACTTTAAAATTTAACTGTTTATTCAAAATTACATTCTCTATAGAAGTACGTAGGATTTTTTTTAATATATTGATTTTTTGCAAAAACGGCGCTCTTCTGAAGTAAAAAAGAAAAAAATGCCTTGAAAAATCGCTATAAAATTACCTATAACAAAAGATCTATTCAATATAATAAAAAAATCCTACGTACTTCTATAGAGAATGTAATTTTGAATATACAGTTAAATTTTGAAGTCAATAGGTAAAGAATTGTATGAGTTAGGAGTCCGGCAGATTTGAGAAATATTGTTTCGAAAAAAAACGCTTTCAAAGTTTTTTTTATGTACCTACCTTCAATCTGCGATGCCTGTACCACACAATTGGCCTTCCACATTAATATCCTGCTCCTGTACTTCTTTTCTAACCGATTTTAAGTTGATCCGTGACTGTTTTAAAATTTCAATATTTTTAAAATCCTAGAATGACCTAACCCCTTAAGTACATTGTTTTGGGGTAAGTAATAAATTACAGCCTGTAAAAAATATTATTATTTTAATATAGTAATAATAAACCCAAGGAAACTGATTTATAACTGCACGGAAATAAATTTTACAAAAACAGGTTATGTCAAGGTAGACCTTTTCTAGCTTCAGAAAATAACTCCCAGAGGGCGTCTCCCAAGCCGAAATTCCCAATAACCGAAACGAATACGTTGGTTAACCTTTTTTAAATGTTTGAATGAAGGCGCGATTATTACTATATTTGTAATTATTTTTAAGTATGGAGAAATATAAAAAAGCTTTAAGTTTTCTTTTGCTTGATGAAATAGAAAGTGGATCAATTGCATCCATTTTTTATATGTTTTTGGATGATATTATAAAATTAATATAACATTTAATGAAGCTCTTGTTCATTACAAATGATATTTAATCACCCAAAATCAAAAAGAGTATTTTATTAATAAATTTTAAAAAATAGCTTAACCTCAATCAACAAGCTAGAGAGAGAGAAACTTGACCGGCATCTGGCATGTGGAATCCCAGTAAACCAATTTGTAACTTATATATAAAATACACATAGATAGCTGGTAAATTCTCCTATGTAGCTAATTTAACGTAAAATATATGTATATTTTACATATATAATATTATATTATTTTCTCTATGTAAATAATAAGTAAAATTTATAATGTGGTATTTATATAGAATTATTTACATATACAATTCATAAGTTCGTATATGTATATTTTATATATAAATAATAATTTATTATTAATGTAAAATATCGCCTGTGTTATTTACATTAGACATTTAATTTAAAATATACTTACATAAATTATTTACATATATTCTCTTTATGTAAATAATTCATACATAAAATATAAAATAAAATAACTTATTAGAAAAATGTATGGAAGTTGGGTTAGAATTTATTTATTTTGTTATAAATAATTTTAACTACTTAATTTCTATATTTAATGTCTTTATTTTGAATATTTTTAAAGTTTAGAATTTTTTCTTAATTTTTTCTGCAAAATTGCGCTTACCAAAGAAATCCAACATTCAACACCGACATTATTAAAAAAAAGTTGAGTTATAATTTATAATTTATTTATTTTGTTAAAAATAATTTTAACTACTTAATTTTTATATATAATTGAACTTCTTTTAACTTCACTAATTTATTTTTAATTTTTTTTTATTTGTATTAAAACAAATATAATATATGTGGAATTGCTTTAAAACAATGTTTTTGTGCCTTCATTTCATGAAGCCTCGATGGTCGAACGGTTAGGTGGCTTGATTCAACAATTTGCGACTGCAACGGCGTGGGTTCGAATCCCGCAAATCCCACCTTAAATTTAACATGGTTAAGTTAAGATAATATTAGTGTATTATACTTGTGATTACTTACTAGAAATTGCCTGGTAGCAGCTAATTGTACTACATTGTACCGTCCAAGCAAAAAAATGATATTTTTTGTTTTTATTTACTTATATCTGATATATATTTTGTATATAAAAATTTACATAATTTACACATAATAACCTATCCCCAAATATGGCTGACATCCTGACATGATTTATCCCTAATTTCTCTCTAGATTTTACATAAATTTTCTTACATGTTATATATATTTTACATAAATAATACCTCTTTTGGTTTACTGGGATGACACTGAAGTTTGGTGAAAATTTTAAACTTCAGTGTCATTCCACAAAACTTTTCCTAAATTTTCCACCCTTAAGCCAACGAGGGCCGCAGCCATTTTTTTTATGGGGGTTTTATGACATAAACTTTAATTCTTTCCATTGGCATGCATTATGAAAACGCGGAAAATCATATTTTTTTTATTACAAGATCACATGACGATTTGAGTCCTTTGGGACCGTGCGAATCGCATGCCTATAATTTTCAAGACTTAAATTTATTTTAACTATCTTTTGCTAAAAGGGCATGCAATATTAAATCAGAGAAAAACACCAACTTTTTGTGAAAATGGAAATGCAATTTTCCATATGATCGGAAAGCGTGCGGGGGTTTAGTACCCGCTTTTCTTTGTTCTTATAGGGTAAATATTCTCTCCTCCAAAAGGCATGCTGTATGAAATCGGAATGTCGCGAGCTCCCGGTCTAGTTGAAAAACGCCCCGCATGTGCAATAACGAAAACCTTTCCAGATTGACTTGTCTCAACGTCTCAGGCCCGGTTGCACAGTTCAAGCCAGAGGCGGACTGGCCATAAGGCCATAAGACTAATCGGGGAAACCCCAGTGGGCCGCGGCCTACTTGGGGCCGCAGGCCTCTTTTGCTGGATAACTTTACAGTACATGGCAACTGGGGTAGTTCGACCCAGGTGATAAGAGAAGGAGCCGCTAATTTAATCTTTAATGTTAAAAACCAAAAATACACCAATTTCTATTACCCAGCGGCCAGCGACAGGTCGAGGTTTTTGGCGAGATTTTTAGAAAACGTTTAAAAATTTTACATTTGAAGAATTGGAAGTTTCCTGATAAGCTGGTGGATCTATTTTTTTTTAACAAAAAAAGCGATTTTTAGTTCATATTTTTCAGTTTATTGGTCTGTAAATGAAATGAATTTTTTACAGAACTTTAATTTTCTGTACCGTAAAAAGCCATTTAATACGAAGAAAGATCTTTCTACCTTCTGCAGACTCCCCTTGTGAAAATGCATGACTTTGAAAATTTGAAAATTTTTGCCTGCGGTGCTACTTTTATCAGATTAATACGGTACAGTGCGTATATTTTTAACTAATTAAATATAGAAACCTGAGAGAATTCTCAGAATTAAGATAAAATCATTTTGTTAACATGGACGCCAAAAATTATCTTTGCCTGCAAGAAAATTTACTTTTATTGTCGGCCGTTATATTTTTTTACCCCATCAGGGCACCAAAAAGTCTTTAAACTGCGTTGAAAATGCATGACCTTGAAAACCTTAAAAAAAATCGCCTGTGGCGCTATTTGGGTTTCATTTCCCCCCCCCCCCCCCCTCCCCCAAGCTAAATGATAAAATTTCATGTTTGTGTAGTCGAAACAAAACTTACAATATAGTCTAACCTGGGGCGTCATCGAACCTAGATACGGTTCTGTGTGGGGCTTGGGGCCGTCAAATTGTGGGGCCGCTGAAATTTTCCCGGTAACTTTTACAAAGCCAGTCCGTTCCTGGTTCAAGCTTAAGCTTCAAGTGACACTTAAACTAAAAATATGACAGAAATACAATAGGAAAACCTAAGATATACCAACACTTTTTCTGTTGTCACTTTTTTTACAATTTTAACTGATTTTCTTATAAATAATTTACTATGAAAAAGGTATACTTTAAAATCGCTAAATCCAATCGTTTTCAAGATAATCTCAATTAAAATTTCGAAATAAAAATGTGCTTTCATTGTAAAATCAAAAGTAGGCCATCCCCTAAATACCTTTATTAAAAGTATGTATGATTGAATATCATTTTACAAGATGATTGAAAAATACAAAAGAGGATGATAAAGTTTGGAACATAATTCATAACTGCCGTACTTATTTTTTTTTGAGAATATCGCTCGGACAGGTCAATTTTAGTTTTTAAAATCCCATCTCTTGGTATAATAAAAATAATTAATGACGTCACTGCTGATTTAACAATGACGTCATCATCGATTTTTTAAACGGAAACCCCCATTTTTTCACTCGTTTTTGATAGATATTTATGGTACTTAAACGATGATATAAACAAAAATAATTGCATTTGTAAACAAATTTTGTTTAAAAATTTTTTAATATAAACTTAAAATCATTTTGTACCTATGTACTATTAAATTTGAAAAATTTGAATGTTGTATAAGATTTATTTTGGATGATTTCAATAAATGGTAAATTTAAAATTTTATTTTTTGTAAATTTTCTTACATTTAAATGGTATAAAAAATAGTTTTTGAAGACTATTTATTAAATTTTGTTAAATATACATTTATCATTTTACATTCGCATTAGAATGAGCATTATTTAAACATTTTTACTTTCTTTTGTTATTATTAGTAACTTCAAATTCATTTTAATTTATTTTTATAAACCTTTTTCGTTAAAATAAAAATTTCCTTTTTTGAATAAAAAAGATTTTTTATTCAAAAATTTGTTTAAAAATTTAATTGATTTTTATATCATAGTTTAAGTGACATGAATTTCTATCAAAACGAGTAAAAAAAGTGGGGGCTTCTGTTTAAAAAAATCGCCGATGACGTCATTGCTATAGCACCAGTGACGTAATTAATATTTGTTTATACCAAGAGATGGCATTTTAAAAACTAAAATTGCCCTGCCCGAGCAATTTTCTTAAGACAATTAAATACGGCAGTTATGAATTATGTTCCAAACTTTATCATCACCCTGTATATCTTTTTCATAGTAAATTATCTGTCCTATGAGAAAATAAGTTGAAATTGCAAAAAAAGTTATGGTAAAATTTAAATTCCAAGTTTAGGTTAACTGGTGATAAATTATTGCGAAATGGCAAAACTACAATAACAAATAATATAGAACTTAAAAGTAGTCCCCTATCGCGATTTTTATCGAGTTACCTTCATAGATGAGAGGAAAGTTATGTGAGTTTTTATTTTTTGAAAAGTGAACTTTAACTGGCTGTAACTTTTCAGGGAAGCATTTTTTTAGCAAAGTGTTGGAGGAGCTTGTCATCTTAATTTGAGGTGATAAACCTGTTCTACTATGGGCGCGTTCCAGTAATGAACACTAAAGCCCACGCCGACCGCAAAGTCGTTCTACATAAGACCGCGATTTTTTCTTTCGTGCATCGATGGCGACCGCAAGAAGCTCACAACGACCGTATTTATTCGTGGATTTATGTGGTTGTTTGTTGAATGGTGACCTTTTGAGATAGTGGAACGGGAAAATTTTGAGGTCGTGGTCGTGGGCTTTAGTGTTCATTACTGGAACGCGCCCTATGTCTGTCTACGTTATTACTGGACACCCTGTATATGTAGGTTATAAATGGACGGTTTCCATAGTTACCTCATAGATACGTTTTGTAAGGGCTTACGGATTTGCATAGAATCGACACATACATTTATCTGTACTCTTGTTTCTTATAAGTGAGTTGCATTTTTTAGGCGGCAGGCTTTTTCGCTAAAAATTAAAATAACGGTTGCGCTGAAAATGCATGACCTTGAAAACCTTAAAAAATGAGCCTGCGGCGTTATTTGGGCTTAAGATCGGCGATAAATTGCGGGGCCGCTGAAATTTTCTCCAGTAACTTTTAAGGTCTATTTAATATTTATCAATTATCATTTAAGAATATTGTAGGATTTATGCACCCAGATTTAACACTTAATCTAAAATACGGAAAAGAGCGCTTCTTTCTTTAAATTTTTAGTTTTTATGATTTATTTGCGTTTTAAGTTCTTATCTTGTTTGTGTTTAGATATAATAAATCAAAATTTAAATGAAAAACAGCGAATTTCACCTAATTTTTTATTTTAACGCATGCGCAGTTCACATAAAATTTAACATGTAAGACCGAAGATATTATATATGATCTATTATAGCCGTTTTCGTTTATTGGATTCATGCACTGGGGCTTGACGCACCGAGCGCAACGCTTTGGTTATTTTTGTGCAAATAAACGAACACGGAAAAATTATCTATGTCAAATGTCAAAATCTTAAAAGAGGTTAGGTTTATTATTTTATTTTTATTTAGAAAGTTTAAATATCACACACAAATTATCAGTACAAATTCATATTATAATTCGAAAATACTTTATTTAGCTCGGTACTGAGGTGGAAGTCTGTAATTCTAACGAGTTGATCTCGGTTGTCAAATTTTCACGTTAGCTGAGTCGTTAGTTACTAGTTTTTGGTAGTCTATAACACCTAACGACTTACGAAACGGGACGAAATTACAACCGACAAGGCTTACAACGTTGCCGACATTATTTTACGAAATTTGTCTATGGTTTAGCAGTTTTTGAACGCATTTTGAATGAAACACACAAACTGATTTTGGCATGTAATTAATTGACGTAAAAAAATAACAAAGTTTAAAGTGGTCTTTTTAATAAAAACAATAAACTAGTGTATAGTCTTTGCAAATGCCTTGTTCCAGTTTTAAGCGTTGTGTTATTTGAATTTGTAGCTTAAATTGACATTTTTCATAGTACCTATAATTCTTCAATATCGTTAGGAAATAGAAATGCGCATCCAAAACCACATATCTATATGCTTCAGTTATGCTGTAGCACTTTGAGAAAGGGTGGAAAGTAATTTCTTGATTTCAACGATTTTTTCGGCGAAGGAACGATATAAGTCAGGAAGAGGTCGATCTTCGGATTTTGCTATCTACGTCCTTCTAGCGGTTATGGAGGAGGACAAACGTTGCACCTCTAGAACACTGGCTGAGAACTTAAATATCGATCATTTTATCTCTGTAAATTCGGCAAGATGTGGAAATTACCCGGATTTTCCCGCACAAGCTTATTCATACAATAACAAGGCCCAAAGAGTTCGAATTTTTACCGATTTGCTCCAGAAAAAAACGGCGAAACCGCGTAAAAAAGAATTAAGAAGAAGACATGAAAGTAGAGATAAGTCCTTTTGGCTGCATGGTAAAATTGTATTCTATCTACAATGTGATTAAGCTGCAATCTTCATTTGTATACCTAGATTAAATACTACATCGTAATTTCATTATGATTTTTTTGTAAATAAATTTACTAATTTTTCCATGGCATTTATATGCCTTTCTAGAAATTTATAATTTTCTTTTAGTAATTTTTATTATTATTTATTTTCATTTACGGTAACAACGCTTCAAACACGGTTGCCTCCCCCCAAACGACTGAAACTCGTTATCAAAAACACATTACTAACGAGATTTAAGCTTACAGACTACCATTTTTGTCAATCTCGGTTAGGAACGAAACTAATGACATCAAAACAAACAAATAATGACGTGCTAACGTGAAAAGTCGAGACGATAGCTGTTACAGACTTCCACCTCTGTACCGAGCAGCTAAAAGTGAATAAACGAAAACGGCTTATATCACCAACTATTAAATCTTATATAATTAAAGTCTTAGTTCATAGTTCTTAAGTCTGGTGCATAAACGGTCTCATTTGAACCAAATACTTTATCTCCTAAATCACAAGTTTAAATCTTATGTCCTAAATCTTAATTCTTAAATCTCTCTGCATAAATAGGCCTTTAGAAAGCCAGCTGCCGCTGCGTTCCGTCAATCGTAGACCACGCTTATTTCGTCTGGTCCGAGACTTTTGACGCATCCTGTATATATCACATTTTACCTTGCAAAAGTTGAGAGTAAATTATTTTCCTGTATTGTTAAGGTTAAAGTGGATATCAAAAAATCCAAATTTTCGATTTTGGAAGACCTCTACGAACGCCGTAAAGGAAAAAAATTGAAGCTAAATCTAATCAGCGACATCTTACAGCCCTATTAACAAACACAACAACATAAACATAACAACTCCATATTCCATAACCTCAAAGTCACTGAATTCACCTTAACTAGTTCCCATGCAAAATTACATTTATATTACTTCTTTAAAATGGAAGACAAAATGTTTTCTGTGCCCCGTAAAGTGGGGCCGCAGAATATAGTAATTAGATTATTTAATAGACAAATTTTTGGTTGTAAGAAACCAGGAACTCAGTTTCATACAGCTCGAAGTTTCTATCAGAATGTGTTTCCTAATTTTACAGTGATAAATGTTGAAAAACCTCCTTGTTTTCTACGCAAATTTAGTCCCGATGGTAAATACTTTATTGCATTCTCTTCGGATCAAACTTCGCTAGAAATTTATCAATATCGAGGCCCAAGCGCTGCTGGTGATCTATTACAAAATCTCGAAAGTGATCAATTCAACCCATTTAAAATTAAGAACAACATTTTTGAGAGATTTTTTAAGGTAATTATGATTTATTTTAATTCTCACTACTTTAATTATTTTACTTTTTAGTTAAAGCATGTTGTAAATACGGCTCAATTTTCTCAACAATTAAATCGTGAGTGCAGTTTGTTTAGTGAGGATGGACGATATGTTATAGTAGGTTCTGCTACATATATTCCTGAACATTTAAGACCTCATTTTTATGAAATTTATACCAACAACGAATCAGTTACTCCAAATCATAGGTAATATTTTAGGTTTTTTTAGTTCTATTATTCTGTGTAAATCAAAATCACACCTCTAACTTTCACAATATGTTATAGTCTAGGTGCTAGCAACGTTAAAAATCACGTGATTTTAGCAAGGCTTATATCTTGTTTTATTTTATTAGGAAGTAGGTATGCGGATGGTCTGGCTGATGAAAGACGTTGGGTTTGCCTGTTACAGCAGCGGAATATTGGTAAAAATTTACAAAGTTACCTGATAATAGCATGAATTTTTTTTATATCATTTTGTTTAGCTAACTTTTCATGATAAGAATGTAACTTCCTCGCAGCCTTGAGACACCCTGTGGTGTTAGTCACGTTAACAATGATGTTAGACTTTATTTATTTTCCCATAGGTACTTATAAATCCAAAAAATTGAAGGACAATTTAAAAAAATACAGAAATTTCGATTTATCGAACCTACCACCATGTCAAGCAGAATTACGACAGTTTTTATTACAGATCCATTATATTACTAAATTTTTGAGAAATGGTCACATTAAAGGTCCCCTTGCCCTTTATTACCAGAAGATTGTGGTTGGACCATCGATGGTAATAACATATGATTTTCTTAGTGATCAATTACCATTATCAGTTGCTGATATTATTGTTCAAGGAAGATATTTTCAATTACATTGTTCAGACCTTGAAAGAACAGAGATACACCATGAACTTTCGGCATGTCTCTCTTAGGGTAGAAACATGGTGCAGCACCGTCTCAAGCACTAAAAACAAACACATTGTTTCTTATGCGCGTGAACATGGTACAGCACTGACTCCCGACCCAAGCAGCGACCCTATACAAGTATCCAACACGTTTGTTTTAAAACATGGTGCAGCACCGACTTAAGCAGCGATCCAAGCACCGACTCAAGCATTAAAACAAACACATTGTTTTTTATGCGCGTGAACATGGTGCAGCACCGACACCCAACCCAAGCACCGACTCAAGCAGTGACCCTATACAAAAATCAAAGGTGTTTGTTTTTCGGAGCGAGCAGCGTAGGTCGGTGCCTGGATAAAAAAATTTGAAATTTGGTGGGATCAAATGGGGACTTGGTACAAATATTTTTAAACATGAAAAAAGAATTTTTTTATCGCCCGTATTTTTGGCACGGCAGACATCTTGAATTTTTTTACTTTACGACAGTCTATTGGAAATTTTTAGATTCCGCTCGCCCTCTGGTGGCAAAATATGAACTTCGATATTCGGTACTTACTTTTTTTGATTTAACGCATTGGCACAAGTTTTTTGAGATTTACTGAAGCTTTACACAATAAATCTATTTGTGTTTTGTTGAATACGTAGTTATAAGTTACAAGAATGCATTTTAAACACAATTTTTGACACTTACAAGTACCGAATATCCTCCATTTTTAACGCCCTCTATACATAGTTAAAATTTTCAATAAAATTATTATTTATATCATAAAAAATAAACATTGACAAAATTTTGCTATCCAACTTTAACTTGTTTGGGCTGGCAAATTACTAAAAAAATATTATGGACTGTCCTAAAGTACTAAAATGGTATATTACGCAACGAGCTACAAAGTGACGAATTTTGTGCGAGTGTGAAATTAGCTGAACGAGGCGCTAGCCGAATGAGGATATTACACCAGCATGAAATTCACTTTCTTGCGAGTTGCGTACGCTATTTTTTCGACGACCATGGAGATTTGCGACCTATATTAATATTTTGTAGTAACATCTAAAAAGTCATAACATAATCTGTGTTCACATCAGCTGACATTGAAGATATCGATTATTTTTAGTAAAATGTACCTAATTGAAGGTGGCGCTGTTTTGTCGGATGCAATTGATCAAAACGAATAAAAAATGTTCCTAATTAATTTAAAATTTACACAAAAGTTAATTATATAATTATTTTAATAATAAAATAAGTAATATTAGCGGGGTTAAATATAAATTTGTATTTAAACTGTCCTTTTTTTGCAAGTTCAAAAAAATCCAAGAGAAGTATTTCAGAGTTACAAAACAGAAAACCAAAGTCACTAGTGTAGAAATGATAGATTTTCTAATTCACTATATACGATTTTCTCATATAGGCCGCGTTCCACTAATGAACACTAAAACCCACGATCGCAAAATGTTCGTCGGAAAATATACTTTCCAATGATGTATTGCATGGCATATGTTAATATGTTGCAATTTTAAAAAAATAAAGATGGATGGCGTGTCAACAATCCGAGCGATTAAAAATTTTTCGCAATTTTAATAATAAATAAGATGGATAAAGATAAACTAATTGCGGAGATATTTCGTCATCCAGCATTGTGCGATAGAAAACACCACAATAGAGATCACTCTATCATGGGTATACTGAAAATAAGAAATGACGTGAGTCGTGCGTGAGTCGGTGCTTCACCATGTTCGCCCTAGGTCTCGGTATGAGGCGGTGCTGCACCATGTTTTTTCCCTTACTCTGCTGTAGACAGCTGATTAAGTGCTGCCAATGTGTCAATCATGCAATCTAAAACTAGAAAGAAACTATACTTCATTTTTTAACTAGGAGGAGTGACAGGGAAGGACAACTTACACTATAAAAGTGGCTAGAAAAATAACCAAACAGATTTTGAGAGGAACTTTAGGTTATTTTGGCTTTTTTATGATAAAATATGTACAGAAACATAATTAAATTCCCCATTTCTTTGTACTGAATACAAATTTATACATGTAAAAACATTCAAAATTCAAAATAATTATCCGGTGTAAATCTTGCTGACTTTTAACCAATCAGGGACGTTAATTTTTGGCATTTTAGCGCGGGAAATTTAAATCTATCCTCCGAGTTAAAAAATAAAGTATAAATAATAACTACAAATATTATTATAACAAAGTATTTTTTAATTTATAACCTTCCAAAATCATTTTATATATTTATTAAAAATGCGCAAGGTTGGGTTAGTTTCATAAAAGTATTTAGAAGATATAAAATGAAAGCAATCTTGCTCATTTGTTAATTAAAATATAAAATGAGTTTAAAATTAAAAAAGACATTATAATAATATTTATAGTTATTATTTAGTTTTTTTCTACTTTTAGGTTGCATGATTGACACATTGGCAGCACTTAATCAGCAGAGTGAGAGACATGGGCTGAGCGCACGCTTATTCTCAGCAGCATTACAACTCACTAAGCGGAAAAAATTAGCGCTGTTTCTAGTCAGCGATCAGCAATAGTTCTATAGTTTTGATTTTAACTAATATATTATTAAATAATATAACTAATAATGTACAAAACTCTTCTATGTTTTCACAGGACATTCCAAAATGACTTCTAAATTCACTTAAATTTTATTTTATTACAATATTTTTCATATATCCTTCATTATAGACTGGATCATTACGGATTGGGACAATGTGACCATTATTTTTAGGAACATCATTAATAATAACTTTTGCACTGCATGATTTACATCAAAGTCGTCTAGAAAGTAATCTATCAAAAGCGGGTGACGTTCAGCGAATTTCGACCTTGATTACTAATCAGGAAGCAAACGTGTTTTACGCTGATTCTCAACGGTTGAGTTCGCTGAACGCAGCCATAGATAATATAATTTATATAGAATGTAAACTCAATGCTAAATTTTGATAACACAAAAAAACTTGGCCCCAAAAGTATAGATGGCGCTTTATGAACCTAAAGAAAAAATCAACTTGGCGAATCATTTTTTAGTTGTCAGAATTGATAGTTAGTTTTCAAAATGCATCAGTTTTATGTTTTTTAGAGAAATGATACTTGAGTTTAAAAGGGTCTTGTTACTGTTACAGTTGGATTTTCAGCAAATTTTTTAATTCTAGATCTAGGTACTTTTTCTACTTACATCCTATGCTTACATCTCAAATTTTTAAAAGATTTTATTAATTTTCAAGAATACTTTTAAACTGGGTTTATACAATTGTCCTTGCAACATCCAAGTGAGACATTGTAAGGTTTTCCAGATAATCCTAGGAGAATGGATTTGGATTTTCAAAAGACGTAAAAGTTTAAAATTTATATTTTCCAATTTATTTTTGAGTAAATCATACTTCTACTTTTATTACACCTAAAATCTTCTTTAAATCTGTTTTACTGATTTGCAGTTTGTATGTAACTATACAATTTCTAATTTTTAAATAAAATGTTTAAATATAAAATTTTGTTTATTATGTCATATTCTACAAATTGGGTGGTTTGTGTAAATATGTATCTTTAATTATAGTTAATAAGTAATAAATTTGTATGAAAATTTAAAAATAATCCTTTCAAATTAAAGATACATCTTTATAAAATAATAAAACTACAAAATACCAATTTAAAAGATAAATGTATAGAATTGCATGTGAGTGTTTATACTGCCACTAACAACTAACCATTAAGCATTAACAATTAGCCACTAATGGGCAAAATTTCGAATTTATAATTAGGAGTTCCTAGTGGTTAGTGAATCTAGAAATATGCATGCTTGATCTTTAAAGTTGATAGTGTCTGTTTAAATTTTTGCCTCTGGCGAATATTATATCATATAATGGATAGTGAAACCTTTAATGCAAGTGCTGAGGAGTTGGTGAAGCTTTTTCAACCCTTTGATAATCAAATCTACAATTTGAAATATCACGTCGCATATGTCAAATTTCTTAATGCTTAGTGGAGTATAAACGCTCACATTTTACGCTAGTGGTTGACTGTTAGTGGTTATTAGTGGCTAATTGTTAGTGGTTAGTTGTTAGTTGATGCTGATTTTTTTTATGTAGTAAATGTAATTCTGAACAAAAAAATTCCTAGCAACTAATATTTTTTTGACTCCTTAAAAAGTTATAGCAATTTTAAAATTTCAAATAAAGTTGATTCTTGTCTTTTATTGTCCTGTAAAGCCATAACTGCAGCTTTTACTATTTTAAAATTTCAATCCACTTAGTTCGAAAACAGCCAATAATATTCTAAAAAGTAAGTTGACAAAGATAAAATCCAACCCATAATTGATTTTAATAAAAAAAATATACAAAATTATGAAAATTTACCAATTTTAAAACTTCTTAAGGAGTCGAAAAAAAATAATTTCATAGGAAATTTTTTGTTCAGAATGATATTTATATTACTACCTAAAAAAATTTTTGTTGGAAAAAAAGTGGGACAGTGTATAATTTTTTTTTAAATTGAACTGGGTGTAACTAAATTGATGTGAAAAAATTCAGGAGGTGATTCTACGATTAATTTAAAATCGGACATATTATATCCGATGTTGCTTCCTAACGAAGCTACAGCCCTTCAAATCGAGGGCGTACAAGGAATACCCACTAAGTCCAGTTTTTGAAAGAATTGAGTTCTTTCGTGTATAAGTCCATATTAGACAAGGATATTAGTGTGGTACAACTTACAAGAAAACCTTAAGTCCACCGTGCGCTTATTAAGGAAAATTATTTTGACTATTAATAGGCCAGTCAATTAAGCAAAAAAATGGGGTTAACCTCGGAATGAGAGATAATAATCTGGAAACTCGTATACACCTTCATTTTGAAGTTTTAGATGTTGTCTCAAAAGTCTCATAAAATCTCGTGTCTGCGTCGTCAGTTATTCAAGGTTAATAGTCACATAAATCGGTTTTTCGCGATTATCTAGGTTTCTATAGCTCCAATGATGTTAACATCTATTATAAAAATTGTAGAGCATAAAATTTGTGACAAATTTTGTTCTAAACATTTTTTTATGCGTTCAACCGTTTTTAAGATAGAGGGCGGAGAGCGTGTAGCGCTCAGCCAAATACATACTGTAAAGGGCTTGGGACAAGCTAAATTTTTTTGCCAGAGCTGCCAGAGGCGTATAAACCCATGACAAAGTTTCTGCCAGAGTGAGGAAAAGCACTATGCCAGATGCTTTTTCTCACTCTGGCAGTCACTTTGTCATGGTTTTACACGTCTCTGATAATATCTGCTCTGGTAAAAAATACCTAGAGTGTCCCATACCCTTAATGCAAGGTAAACTGTGAAGGCGGCTGCACTATTAATGGAACGCATACGTTACGGATATAAAAAAGAGAGATAAAACATCCGAGTTCCTTGTGCACCGTTTTTGAAATAGAGAGCAAATTATGCATACTCTCCGCCCTCTATCTCAAAAACGGTTAAGCGCATGAAAAAATGTTTTACACAAAATTTGTCACAAATTTTATGCTCTTCAATTTTTATAATTGATGTTAACATCATTGGAGCTATATAAACCTAGATAATCTCGAAAAACCGATTTTTGTGACCTTTGACCTTGAATAACTAACGACGCAGAGACGAGATTTTATGAGACTTTTGAGACAGCTTTTAGAACACCAAAATGAAGGTGTATACGAGTTTCCAGCTTATTATCTCTCATTCCGAGGTGAAACGCTAATTTGACTGGGCTATTAAATATTAAAACTGGATTTTACAGGCCTTATAACATTAAAATGCGTTTTTCTCGAAAGTTGCATTTTGTGACTTAGCGGGTTTTCCTTGTACGCCCACGAAATATTGTGACTTAAACTAGGTTTTTTGTCATTTATTTGAAAATGGTTTGTAGTAAAGATTTGAAATTTGGTGTGAAGACTAATACGCTTAAGATATAATTTTTAATTAGTCAAATATTTTTAGTTAAATGTACATAATTGTAGGTGGCGCAGTTTTGATGGAAGCAACTGATCGAAACGAATAAAAAATGTTCCTATTTTATTTAATATTTCCACAAAAGTTAATTATACATACAGAGGGGTGCACAAAAAACGGCCAACGATGTAGCTTCGTTATTCTAATTTCAAGATGTTCTAGTGAATTGTAACCCATAAAACTTTCGTAAACTATAATACTAATACCATTTTATCATGTAATAGAAATATCATAATCTTATGCAATTGTAGAAATGTTATACAAGTTTTGTTAAAATTGAAGAAAAACGGCAACTCTGCAATAATTAAATAATTTTAATAAATTACTTTTTCTGAAGCCCACTCATATTTTCATGACCCAATATTTTACAAAATTAAATATTATTATTTTACTATATTATACCAACAGGTCACCTCTTGAAGATTACACATTACACCTAATCGACTTACACCAAGGAAAATTATGTGATACAAGAGACTTTAAAGTAGATAAAATTTACATGTCTCATAATCAAGGACTATATTTATACAAGGATATTCTCGCAGTTTTATCAGTGCAACACCAAGTGATCCATATCTATCAAATCCTCGATGGTATGTTTGTAGACGTCCGAAAAATTGGTCGATTTTGTTTCGAAGATGATGCCTTCCATTTTAATTCTGTTTATCCGATAGAACGAGCCTTTAAAGAAAACTGCATAAATACTCTAAAACATAGAATTTTAACATTTTTGTTTAAACGAGCCATGTGTATCAGTAAAGAATCCAATAATCCATATGAAGTAAGAAAATTTTTTCAATACTTTGAGAATTTTAAGTCGTTGCGGATTTGGAAGATGCAGCTTTTGGATGAGAATCATTTGTTGCTAAAATATGCCAGTGAAGATGTTGTGACATTGAAGACCACCGATGTTAGCAACCAACCATCGTTTTTTGTGGTTTATAATATGTTGGAGAGTAAAGTTTTATCTATTTATGAAAATATTTCTACAGAGTTGTTACATTTGTTCGAATGTTTTTGTGACTCGTTTCGGAATGCTAGTGTTTATACAGAAACACGATTTACATGTAGTCCTTCTAATAATAATTATGCGCGATTAATACAGTATAGGTAAGATGTATTTAATAAAATTTAATCATTTTTATAAAAGTTTCAATAATTGTTTGTAGTTTATATTATTCAAGAATTTTAATATATTTTAAGTTAAAAAATTAAGTAAAAAGCGATTTTTTTAATTTTCCAGCTCAAAACATTACAATTAAAATTCAGTGACATTCAATGCATTTTCTTGAAATTTTGATTTTCACTGAATAATTAATCCCATTTGTCTTTAGATTTAAGCAAACTATTATAAGTGCTAAGTTTGGAGGAAAAACTGAAGCAACAAAAAGACTTCTAGCTCAACTGCCAATAAGTGCGCAATCATATAGCAGCTCGCCTTACTTAGATTTATCTTTATTCAGCTACGATGACAAATGGGTATCTGTTATGGAGAGACCAAAACCATGCGGAGAACATCCTATTAGGTAAATGATTGTTTGCTTTTTTTTGATTATTTTAAAATAGATAAATATTTGTATATTGTAGATTTTATGCAAGAGATTCTGGATTTTTGAAATTTCGAATCTATGCAGGAAATACAACCAGAGTTACACAATCCGCAAGAAGACTAGTGGCCTTTACCTTTCATCCGACTGACCCTTTTGCAATATCAGTTCAAAGAACTAATGCAGAATATATTGTAAATTTTCATATAAGATATGATTCCTTAAATGATAATGGTGTCCTTAACTTTTTATAAGACTTGTTTTATGCAATAGTGGTGTTGAGTTATTTTTAGCATAAAACGTTTTACCGTATGTAAAAGTTGATAATAGAATTATTTTTTTTTCTTAAAATGTTTTATGTATGGTCCAAATTTTAACTTTTTAACTAACTACAAATACTAATTATAAATTTAGAAGCAAAGACTTAAATAGAGTAAAGGAAAACGAAACGCTAAAAAATTGCTCAAAAGGTAGTGACCAGAGGTGGGATTTTGTTTCTAACTTGATATTTATCAAGCTTGATAAAACTCAACAGGGGGGTATTCTCGAAACACACGACACATCATCGTATACGACATGACAAGGACAGACTCTTATTTTTGCATTTGAATGACAAGGATAGAATGATAAAAGTCGTATAGGAGAATAACCCCCTATTGAATTTTATCAAGCTTGATAAATATCAAGATAGAAACAAAATCCCACCTCAGCACCTAATTACGACATTATCTGTGATTTTTTTCTTAATTATTTTAATTTAAAATAAATGATCTTATTTACTATTTTTTCAAACTTTTTGTATTCCTATTGTTCTATACAGGGTGCTAAACAGTCACGCTCCACGCTACGTGCACATACCTAATACGGAATGCAGCCTATAAATTTTCTTCCACACTGTTTTGATAACTTTAATCCTTAATAACTTTTTAACAAGTCGACATAATCGCATCGGGTTTGCAGGAATGTGTTCCTTTTTTCATTCCCTTTAAAATGAGTTAAGACTCGATATGGGTTGCAACTTAAAAAAGGTTGTGTAGTTCTCCTCACGTGACCCCCCCCCCAAAAAAAAGACGGGGAACTTCTAAACCATCTCAGAATGTAGTTTTTATGATACTGTATAAGTATGCAAATATTTGAAAATATATATTCACGTAATCAAAAAATACAGCGCTGTCCCGGGACTTTTGGCGGACCCTGTATAAATATTCTGGGTAAGGAATTTTAAAATAGTATATTAAAAAACGAGTTTCATAAGTCGCATATTGTAGCACGCGTTCAATTTTAAAATACGAGTCGCGTAGCGACGAGTATTTTAATGAACAAGTGCTACTATCGACTTATGAAACGAGTTTTTTATACTATTTTTTATAGAAAAAATAGTATAAAATAGTTTGTGCCTTTTTACCTATTTAAAATAAAATATTATAGTTTTCAATTTTAGTAACTTTTCTGGTAGTTGGCAACTCTAATGTCAGGTTTGTCAAATCATCAAATAACCTGTAAATCGCTTGGCAACTGCCACTTTAAAATCAATAAACTTCAGTGCTACCAACTTCGAAAAATAAAATTTACTACTCAGTAACGCACTAAAATAGAAAAACGACGATTTTGACCATTGTTTGTTTGATGTTGGTTTCCATGAAAATTCCATAATAATTTCTCTTATGAAAGTAGTTCGATTTTATTTATTTTTGAACCATAGATTTTGAACTTGACGAATAACTTTTTTAGGAAGATAGAAAAAAATTCTTAACACGTTCTTGCCTCAAATATTATTTAGAATATGTGTACGGTTTTTTATATGAACACTTGACACTATACACTTAATTATAAATCACCCTGTATAGAGAATAATTCAAAATTTCTACTATTTCTAAGGTAAAAACAAACGATCTTAGCATAAACTTCGTAATTTCTGATTCATAAAACTTTTATTATTGGGAATTACTTTTGTTTAATATTTTGGGGCGATTAAGAGTTTTAGTTCTAAATCTCGATTTTGGGTCCGGTACTGAATTCTGAATATAAATGATGGAAGAGAAACAAAAAGAAGCGATCATCTGAATGAAAATGGATACAAATAATATCATTACTCGTTCGAGTTCTCCTTGTGAGTGGTTCTGTTTTGGTTGTCCTCTCCTTTTGTGTTCTTCACGTGTGTTTTCCTTATGTTTTTTTGGCTAATAATTACTAGTTTTTTTCTGGTGTATATTTGTTGAATGTAAGAGTTTCTGGTTTTGTAGTTACTAAGTGGGTAGAAATTCTGTAAAGCAATTTATATTTTTGAACAAATAAATTTTACATTCATAAATGTAGATGCCAAATACAGTCAGAATGTTGTTTTGTTTAAAAATTCCGCGTCAGCTCTCTCTGAATTTCAATTTTAATATTATACGTATCGCGCATTTTTTAGAAAGAAATTTTTTTTGTAGTTTGGCAGGGTGCCCCCAAAAATGATTGCGAAACGTATAATTCAGATTAAGTTTAATATTCTTAGGGAGCGAAGGGAAGAATCGAATGTAAATTCGAGTGTTTTAAAACAGTTGCTTTATATTGGAGGGAATATCTAAATTTTTCCCCCAAGAATCGCTACTTCAGGTGGAAAGATTCCTCTTAATGTTTTTTAAATAGATTCCTCTTAATGTTTTTTTAAATAGATTCCTCATTTGCTTAATTTTGCTAGTTCAGGGAAATTAAATACTTTGGTTTAAAGTAAATTATTGTAACAAATTGAGAAACTTTATTCTACAGAAGTGTAAATACAATAGATACAAATAAAAATGAAAAGAAACATTAAATATAAGCTTATCGCAAGAAATTAAATACTTATTCGTAAATTAACGCCTAATTCAGTAATTTGGTATACGTTAAATATTACACATATAAATTTACACTTACAAGGAACAAATATCTTTTATGACTGAGAAATTTCGAACAGGATTTCATGAAATTTATATGAATTCCCGAATTCACGACTTTCTAGGAATTCCATATTATTTTCATAAAAGCACGCGTTATTCTGGTTAAAGTGCTTTTAAAATTAAAAGTTTTTATACCTGAAAAGCTAACTAACATTCTTATGGTTAAAACTTCTTGTGAAACAACCACTTTTCCAAAACATAATTTCAAATAATTTTCTATAAACTTAAAAACATTTTTTTTTAATTGTTTTACATGAAACTTTATCTAACACATTGGATTTACAGATTAAACAAATCATATTTTTTTGTTACTTTTAATACATATTACTTAATTAACTTTAAGGCCCGAAATGAATTGCTTCGTTTATTGTACACATGTCGTGATAAATGCCTACAATCTATTTTTAGGATTATTTTTGCTTGATTTCTTATTATATAATGTACATATATATTTATATGGCAGTTAGGGGAGTTTATTTATTCCACATTTAGCACACTATTTAAATATTAACAGATTCATATTATTTTTTTAGAAATTTTTTAAATTGACAATAATATACAGTTCTTGATATTTAATTTAAAAATGACCATGAATTAATTATCTACAATACAGGAAAAAATACACTTGTCACTTTTACAATGTACAAATGTGCATCATTACTAAATAAGTGGTCTTGCTTAGATTACAAGTTTTTAAAAATCTGCAAATAAATCTTGGATCGATTTTGGTGTATCCCAAATAAGTTTTATTTGCATTTTTAAGTTTCCTCTACTAAACAAGCATAAATTAATTTCGACAGTTTTATACATATGAAAAGTTCTATATAATTAACATGAGAAAAATCAATGAGTCTTTTAGAGTTTAATGGTTCACATCTTAAAAGTGACTGTGTATTTAAAATAATTCAAAACTCGTGGGCTAGCAAGCAAAAGCCACTAAGTCAAAAATAGATATTATATTTTAGTTTAATATTTACTATTGTAAAGCAGAATTTGTTTTAATTAGTCATCTAGAATCTAGATTAATAGATTCTAAATTAATTACCACTTTTTCGAATGCTATTGAGCTTTAAAATTTATATTACGTAAATCTAATTTTTTTACTGGAAATTTTCCGCGACTGAAAATTTCCGTCGCTAGCAAAATACACCTTTAGTGCCTTTTGCTTGCTAGCCCACGATATTGTCCCCTTCCTGCAAAAAGTCACTAACTGACTTTTTCTATTAAATTAAACTAATTTCAATTGAACCTAGGACCTAGCTTTTACCATATCTTTCGATTGTAAAACTCCTAAAAAAAAACTAATAAATATTTGAAAAAAAATAGGTAAAATACGGATTTGCAAATTGCAAATTTATCTTCGGGTTTATTATCTGAATAGTAGCAAAATGTCAGTTAGTGGCTTTTTGCTGGAAGGGGACGATATATTGTGTTTTGAGTTAACAATTAAATTTTATTTAAATATACAATTTTGAAGAAATTTGTATTTCACTGTAAACTACTGTAAAGATACAATTGGAATAAAAAGTTTGGGACAATTAAGGATGCGTTCTTTGATACATTGTATCAAATGTTCGTGATAAATCAATAAAATTAATAATCACACTACTAACTTAATAATAGAAAAGTATTATTTGATACGTTAATAATTTAATAAGATTAATTCGAGTCTTACTTCTTATAAAAAGCATTAAAATTAATCAGTTCAGTCAGCAATTTTATTGATGAATGAGGATTTGTTGGGGATGTGGAATTATTTTAAAAATAATAGTTGACTTACTTGATAAAAAATATTGAGTTAATGACTGTTGTTTCTCAAAAAAACAGTCTCTATAATACAAATTAACTAAAATAATCAATCACTTCATTGAATTCATTACCTACAAACTGCGTTTTTAATTAATTAACAATCACAAGAAATAATAACTTTGGTAATAAAAAATTGTAGAGATACAAAGTTTAAAGAGAGCCCCTTCAAACTAGACCTTTAATTCTAATCAGAAGCCTTTGTATTTATAACACAAGTAAAAAAATAATAAATATATATACAAAAAATCATAAGGAAAATTGCAAAGATATCATATTAACTAAAAAAATGAAAGCTTAACAGTCAATGATTGCTTTCGATCACTATACTTGGTCGCGCACTAAAACAATGGCAGTGGCGGCAACAAACGAAACTCTAATTTATTGAAATTGTTCGACCTGATCTTCATTCTCGTTTTCGAAGAAAATTTGTTCCTCTTGTCCATTGGCTAATTTACGTTTTTTAATGGCCTGTACTTCTTCTTGTGTTCTTTCCTTACGGAATTCATAGACCAGGGGGAAAATGTATTCGATTGCTCCTTGCACATCATTTACACTCGGTGCTACAAAAATACCCATTTCATTAAAATATCTATGTAACATTGTTACAATTTGAATATTTTTCAAATAATACTTAATATCAGTAAATTATTATGGTGCATGTACAATTACTTATGATTTTTTAATCAGTTTTGTCTTTATATAAAATTTAACAAACTATAAAAAAATAATGCCAAAACCTACCTGTAACTGTGATACTTCCAGTGGAGAAAATTTTTAATGTTGCTTTGGGTTGTTTTAATTTGTACGTTACACCAGGGTGAAGTTCCGGCTCATACCTATAAAATAAAATCATGATTTTAATGGAAACGTCATAAAGGCCATTTTAAATATTAAAATTTAAACGATATGTTCCAAATCCTCAAGTATAGTATTAGGATAAATATTAAAAATGGACAAAACTATCATAAAAGTGAGGTTCGAGCAAGGAAATATAAATTAAATTTATAATTGGAACAATTATTAAGGCCGATTTATAACGTTACCAATAACCTACGACCTAGAACACGAAAATATCAACTATACAATTTCAATACTTTCATTTATAACCCAAACATAAAATCCCCGACATTAGAAATGAATTTATTTTATTTCTGGGTCCTAGGTATTTCTGCACATGCGCAGTAAGCAGGAGTGAAGTTGGTTGGTAGTTCATTTGTGGTTCCGAATCTGATCGAATTGGCGTTAATATTTGAAAATTTATTAATAAAATTGTAACATTGTTTTTGTTTGGTTTTAAAATAATACTATTCGTTTGATTTTGAAGAATCGAGCTTCTAGGAGATTTTATATTCCGTTAATACCAATTTTATGCTTTTTTTATGTTTGTGTTTAATCTTCAGGCTATAATTTTTTGCAATTTTTGTCTTTGTGAAGTAAAAATTGCGCGTATTTTCTTTACTACAAACTACAACTTATTTTCGATTTTTTCAAAGTTAATTTAGAAAAGCATACCCTAAGGCATGTTTTGTATTAAAATTAAAACATAAATATAGTATTATAACATCGTTAAAGGCTTTTGTAATTTAGAAATTTTTTTGCACTTTTAAAAATCACTCTAAATAAATATAAAACGAAAATTTACAAAAAAAAAAGGGAATCTCGACATTCTATTAAATGTCTGGAAAAGATATGTGAAAACCGATTTTGCTTTTTTTGATTGGTATGGCTGTACTTTGTCTTTGAATTTGTCAAAAATTTACATTGAAATCGCCTATACCTAAATTACACTGTCTATCCTCTTAAGTGACATACTTATAGCTTTTATTTGCTATTTCTAGTAACAATAATTGAAGGGGCTAGGGGCTAGAACCAAAAAGGTATAAGTAATAAGTACCATTTTCCAATATTTTGATTTTGAGATAAGATCAAAATACGAAACATAAACTATTTCCACAGAGAACATCACAAAATGGTCTCTACAAAATAGTCTGGTATTAAATATTGAAAAGAGCCATCTGGTAAACTACTCATCTAAAAAGCCTAAAACAAATAACCCTTCGGAGTACCCGAGCAAGTCCTTTAATAATGTACCTTCAACTAAGGAAACCAAAAAATTCTTGGGTCTAACTTTAAATAATACCCTAAACTGGCGCCCGCACTGTCAAAACGTAATTAAATCATTAAATTATGTTAGCTACACGGTTTTCAGAGTCAGATACTTTGTCACTAAAAGCACCTTGCGTCTTTTATACTTAGGTCAGGCACAAGCAATTTTCGCATATGGTTTACTATGTTGGGGAAATTCTGCAGCAGCAGATGCTGTGTTTATCGTACAAAAACGCATAATTAGAGCTATAACAAAATTCCCAAAAGAACATCGTGCAGAGACAGCTTCAAAGTATTAAAGATCCTGCTATTGGCTCACTGTAATTTTAAAATCAATAACTTACATAAAAATTAACTTAAGTCAACTTGTTACAGTATCAGAGGTAACACATACATCCAGATCTAAAGATAAAGAACTTGTTTATCTTCCTAAACATACAACCCAAATGTATCAAAAAACCTTTTTATACACACCCATTAAGCTTTTTAACCATCTACCATTAGATATCAGAAAAATGGGCTTGAACCAGTATAAAGCCAGGGTGCAGGACTTGTTCATGACAAAATGCTGCTACTCGATCGAGGAATTCTTCCTGTAAGCTTGTCTATATCTCATTTTAAATTTATATGTATTTTTATTACTTTTAACTGTGTCGTAAATATTGTTTTAATAATATGAAGTCCTTAAATGTACTATTTTAGATGTAATTAAACATTGTGCAGCATTTTAAATGTATCTATATTTCTTGTATTTTAAACTGTAATTGACAATATTCTGTATATCACTTCTGTGATGAGTCGGGAAAAAATAAATGTTATTATATTAAATGAGTATTCTTTCATAGTAAAAGGGAAATTTGTTCATTTTGAGTCTCTAGCATCATCAATGAAAGATCAAATAAAACCTAATGAACAATTCATAAACTATTGTGCAAAAAGGGTATAAGCGCATTTAAAATTGGAGAGAAGTAGAGCTGGTTTCTGCAAAAAATTTAAAATACATAACATGAATAAAAAATGTTTTACTCTTTCAAAAAATTAAATAACTTGATAAATGATCCAAAGAAAATCAGAAGGAAGGCAAAAACAATTTTTTTCATTTTCGTGAATAAAAGTTGCATTTTTCAACTAAATTTAGTAGGTAAAGCATGTCTTTTATTCACAAGTGAGATAATGGTATCGCATGTATCTGCGGGACTCGCAGAGCTCGTCCTGCAAACGTACATGCTCGCACCTAATAGTACTTCTTTTACTTTAAATAAAATGCTATTTTTTCTTTAAATATCGAAATTTTTAAAATAGTACCTAATATAATAAATAATTTTAAAATTTGACATTTAATTTACATACAATAAACAATACAGGGTGAGCTAAAATGATTGTGGTTTGGTATGTAGGCAACCAAATATCCAGGTTGGTACAACTACAAATTTAAAAAGAAAACCCCCTAGTAAGACAATGGCGTAGCAAATATTTTTTTCGAAATGATCATACCAAATCAAGAATTAAGAACAAATATACAAGTTTAAGTTATTTATTAAGGTTTTATGTTTTTGAAAATAAAAACGTAGAATTTTATGACAAATGTCAAATGTTTAAAATTATGACCTTCGTTTTCGAGGCAGATGTTAACACATAACAAAGATTTAAGCAAATTAGTCCTGATAAAAACTGATGTTTATGAAACAGAAGTGCCAATAACTAAATACAAAAATCCGAAGTATTGACACAACAGGAAAAATTCAACCTACGCCTCTGTTTTTGTGTAGTCTAGTTACTTTGTAATAATTTTGACATGATTTTGTGTTGCTATGAACTTGAAGCAAACAAATTCCCCAGATTTTTAGGCGGGAAATTTGACCACAATCATTTTAGCTCACCCTGTACCATGTCAGTGTATATTGGGTTGCCTAAAATTCATTTCAACTCTGCCTTTCTAATCCTTGTCAATGCAAAGTATACCTGATTGTAACCGATTTACTTCGGAAATGCACAAATATGACCAGAGACAAGGAACATAAAAATGACTTGTTAAAGCCTGTCAAACGTCACATAAGGGTGTACTTTAATGACGTTTGAAGAAACCTTATTCTAAACTATCTAACGAGGTGTAATAAAAGTAATTAATTTGTCTTAGGTTTAACGGTTCTTATTTTTTATAAATCAATCTAGTCAAATTCATGTAATTTTGTATTGTTGAAATTTCATAGAATTATAGTAAATATTAAACTTGTTAATTTTTATTAATTATAAATGATAAATAGTGTATATTTGTTAGTCACTGCATCCAATTTTTGTTTGTAGTCATGAATAAGGTGGAAAGTACCGTCGAAAGAATCCTTTTGAGTACCATTTTATTTGAGAAGCAAATGTTATATGGAGAATTGCAGCTGCAGCATAAATGTAAATGGCGAGCATCTTGAGCGATGTGCAAGCAGCAAGGCTGCAGGCTAAATGCAGCCTTACGATTAGATAATTGATGATTTTTCGTCATAGGTTGAACATATTGATATTTTAAGAAAAAAATTGTTTTAGAGCCAATTTATTCACCTTCCAATAAAGTATTCAGTAGTGTTACTAGGGAGCTATTTACAGGTAAAAGTGATCAGTAAATTAAAGTATTCAATATACTCAATTTACTGTAAGGTTTTTACTACTGGGAGGTGAATAAATAGTTCTTTTGATGTATAAATATTATAAATTGACCTCTCAGTAGCGAAAACCTTTCAGTGAATTGATATTACCGAATAGTTTAACCCTTAGCGAACGAATGCCGCCATACAGGCGACAGAATATATTAAAATAAAGCATCTGTCGACCTACTGGTCATTGTTCTAGAAAAATGCTATCGATCTTTAAGGGTTAATTTACTGATCACTTTTACATGTAAGTAACTCCCAAGTAACACTACTGAACACTTTACTGGATGGTGAATAAACCGGTCCTTAGCCTGCTCGCACACTAGCGTTTTTTGAGCGGAGCGGGTCCGCGCGGAAATTTTTCAACACATTGTTTCTTATGGGAGCTCCTACACTAGCGTTCGCTCCGGCGGGTAGAAGCGGGCGACCCGCCTTCGTCCGCTCAGGTTGAAATTTCAGCGGGGCGGAGCGTTTTGAATCGCGAGATACTTCAGTTGAATGCGAAGCGTTATTTGAAATGAACGAAATAGAAGTCCTCGTGGCATCATATGCAATAATAAAAAAGAGAAGAAGAAAGTGCAAAACTAAAAGGTGTACCAGAAGGTGAGTATACAAACAAAACACAAATGTTCATTTCATATAAAATTGTATATTACCTACAGACATTGGGTGCATCCATTAAATGCAAGACGAATGTCAGAAGGCCAATTTCATACAATGTACCAAAACTTATGGGCATATCCTATTCCGAGGGAAATGATGTACCATAAATTGCATACCTACCTAATAAATTGTTATAAAATTTCTACGCAGTTTTATTTAACTAGATGCTAATTAAAATTAAAAATATGAGAAAATTACATGCAGTAATATTTAGCATAAACATAAATGTATATAGTTATAAGTTTACCTAAGTGTAACTGTCAACCTTTCTTCCGCTGAAATGGAAAGTCGCATTTGTGAGCTATCTTTGGTAATGTCTTCCCGGATAATATTTAGTAATTCATCGAATAAAGTAATGGACATTCGATAATATTTAAAAAAAAATGTTCGGATATGCCCGTAAGTTTTGGTACATTGTATGAAATTGGCCTTCTGACATTCGTCTTGCATTTAATGGTGCACCCAATGTCTGTAGGTAATATACAATTTTATATAAAATGAACATTTGTGTTTTGTTTGTATACTCACCTTCTGGTACACCTTTTAGTTTTGCACTTTCTTTTTCTCTTTTTTATTATTGCATATGATGCCACGAGGACTTCTATTTCGTCCATTTCAAATAACGCTTCGCATTCAACTGAAGTATCTCGCAATTCAAAACGCCGTAAAAACGTCAGTGTGCGAGCTAGTTTTGAGGCGGAAAAAACGACCCGCTCCGCTCAAAAAACGCTAGTGTGCGAGCAGGCTTAATCAGGTAAAAAAAAAAATAATAGCAGTGAATTTAAAGTGTGAAAATAAAGTTAATACTAGTATTAAAAAATTTGAACTTACTCTGCCTCTTTGTGTCTCTCTGAAAATGAATTAATCCGAATTCCAAAAGGCATACAACAAGTTCCCAACACATTAACCACTCTGTAGTTATTAAACCGCACCTTAAATCCCAACTTTTGTAAGCAACGAGCGAATCGACGTGCTGCAATTTTGGCTTGTATTTCGCTGGTGGCCCCTGTGCAGGTTACTTTCCCTGAGGACCATATGCTTGCTGTGGTGTAGGGTCGGCGGATTTTCATTGTGATCATCCCATTTTCCTTTCTGTATTCTACATTAATACCTTTTAATGCAATTTCACGCAAGTTTAAATGACAACGAACACTAAAACTACATACAACATTGTTTATAACTATGTCTATTTCAGGTTCTTCTGTCTGTTCTGTGGCTTCTGTTAGAAGTTCCTGGGGTTTCTGTTCTAAATCAGTGCACTCATTTACATTAACCGTTTCGTATCCACTTAGATTACTCAGTTCAGGTACTTGATGTACAAGTCCGTTGCCGTTTGAAAGAGACTTCATGCTGTTCTTTTGAACAGCAGTGGCCATATTACTACTCTTACAATCTGAAACAAAATAAGGTAATTTAGATATTTATACAATTTTTGAACACTAAAATTATACAAAATCAAAAATTGTCGACGTTGATTCAAAATTTCAAATAGTAACAGGAGTAGGACTAGTTTTGATATTTATTATTTTCTTCAGATCTTGCTTAATTTATACTCTTGTTTGCCTAATTCGTAAAAATTAACTTAAAATATTTAAAATGAACAGGCAAGTTAAATATTATATTAAGGTCTATTTATGGAGACAAATTTAACATTAAATTTAAGATTTAATTTTTATCACTTATCATTTAAGAATAGTGTAGGATTTATGCACCCAGATTTAAGACTTAACACCCTTCTTCCCTTCAATTTTTAATTCTTATGATTATACAGGGTGTCCTGTAACTACACCGACAAAGCTTAACTGGTGATAGTAGAAAATAAGTCGATTTGATCCTATTTATCTATATCCAAAAATGCACCCCTAAGAAGTTATAAGCTTCTGAAATTCATTTAAAAAAAATATATTTTTTTTTAATTGCTGCTAAACGAATAAAAATTTTAAGATAAAATTTTGTATGCATGCATTTTTATGAAAATCGCTCATTTGGTAAAAATTTTACCAATCCTCAATTACCGGAAATCGTCTTAGATAGTACGAGAGGAGATAAAACACTTTTTTGATATTTAAAATTTTAATTTAAAATTTATTGCCTCTCATGTAGATAAATTCAAGAGAAAGATCTTATAAATTTTGTGTAGGATGTGCTATTTTCGAATAAAGTTTAAAAAAATGATTTATGGGGTAATTCTGAACAAAAATTTTAACCCTAACATCGCTGTTAAATTTGACAGTCACCCTGATGTCAAAAAAACGCTATTCTGTAAACTTTAATGTAACTTAACAGTTATTTAAAATAACATCGATCAAAATAATAATACATTAATATATAATTGATCGAAATAATACATTATAGAGATGTACAATGCATTTTAACACCGAAAATGTTATTTTACATTGGCGTTAAGTTACAGTAAAGTTTATAGAATAGTGTTTTGCTGAAATCAGGATGACTGTCAAATTTAACATCGCTGTTACGGCTAACATTTTTTGTTCAGAATTACCCCATTAATGGTGCAATTCTGGGTAAATCTGTAACTTCTTACAGGAAAAATCTGTAAGGTTTGTTATATGGGTTGTAATGGACGGTTTCCTTGGTTACCTTATAGATATTTCCTGTAAGGGATTACAGATTTGCTCAGAATTGCACCATTATTTAAGATGGGGAAATTGTGAGAAAGAGAGAGAACCATAGCAACCATGTGTTATTTTATTTTTTTTTACATAGTAAAACAAATTAACAAAACTAAATAAAATTTACATGATCCCCTTCCTTATAAATAACTCTTTGGGTTCCAGCATATTTTTTTTAAATATGTGCCCCTGGAAGAGAGTAGAAGTGGAACTAACACATTTTTTTCCACATTTCATCGTATTTCCACTTCTACACTTTCCCAGAATTTAATTTGGAAGAAAAATTATGTAAAACTTAAAGTACTACTTATAATTATAAGGGTCAAATAGTTTTTATTTATTATTTTTTATGATTTCTATGTAAAAATATTAAAATAACAAACGGTTGCTGTGTTTCCCTCTCTTTTTCACAATTCCCCGGTCTTAAGGTGTTTTTAAAACCGCATCCATGGTAACAACTTTTCAACTGATTTCCTAATTTTAAAATTTTAATTCAGGTTTAATGAGTATGCGAATATGCATTTGCTTAATATGGGGTAAACGCAATGGTAATTTTTGGGCTTTAAATAAATATTTTCTTAAAAATGTATGTTAAAAAGCCTAAAACTTACTTACCATTTATTAAATTATTTTTTTTAATGTTACTCAGAAACTACTCTTCCAATGCAAAATTTGTAAGGGACAAAAAAAAATTTCTCTTGAATTTCTCTACAAAAGTAATTTTTTTTGGTTCCATACAAATTTTGCATTGGAAGAGTGTTTCTGAGTAAGATTAAAAAAATAATTTAATAAATGGTAAATAAGTTAGACTTTTTAACATACATCTTTAAGAATAATAATATTTTACTAAAATTTTTGAATACCAAAAAAGTTCTTAAGTGATTTATGTCCTTTGGTACCATGTAAGACCATTTCCAGTAATCAGGGATTGGTAAAATTTTTTCCAAATGAGCGTTTTTTATAAAAATACATGTATAAAATTTCATCATAAAATTTTTATTACTTTGGCAGCAATTAAAAAAATTGATTTTTTTTAAATGAACTTCAGAAGCTTATAACTTCTGAGAGGTGCATTTTTGGATATACAGGGTGTCCCTAAAAGGTCTGTAGAAAACAATACCACATACTCCTGAGACCAAAATAAGACGTTTTAACCAAACTTATCTCTATCCAAAAATGCTTCATTAAGGTGCTAAAAACCATTAAAGTTCTTAAAACTATTTTGTATTTTTTAAATTACCAAAAATGTGGCTATATGTAATGAAAAAAGGTGTTTGTAGACAATTTTTTTACTTTTGCAAGTTATGTAAGAGGTCAAAAATGGGTCATCGCAATGCAAATTTTCTTGTAATAAAAATTCATAAAACTTTACTTGTAGCTAAACAGTGTAATTATAAACTTTTTTTGTCTCTTATACAATTTTTCTAACTCCTTTAGTTTAGGCAGAAAAAAATATTTCCATGTGTTGCATAACCTAACTTTAGAAAAACATTTAAATTTTTCGCCAAAAGGTCTGTTCAAAGTAACACCACATATTCTTGAGACCAAAATAAAATGATTTAACTATACTTATTTTAATTCAAAAAGTGCTTCGTTAAGTGTCCATACTTCATTTTATAACTAGGAGGAGTGATTTAAATTTCCCGCACTAAAATGCCAAAAATTAAGGTCCCTGATTGGTTAAAAGTCAGCAAGATTTACACTGGATAATTATTTTGGATGATTTTTGACATATAACCTCAAAATATTAATCATAAAATTTGAATTACTAATGTATTTACATGTATAAATTTGTATTCAGTAGAAAAAAATTGGGAATTTAATTATGTTTCTGTACATATTTTATCATTAAAAAGCCAAAATAACCTAAAGTCCTGTCAAAATCTGTTTGGTTATTTTTTTAGTAACTTTTATAGTGTAAGGTGTCCTTCCCTGTCACTCCTCCTAGTGTAGCGACCTTGAAAAATCTTATCTTTTTAAATAACTTTCACGGTGAATAGAAGCTTAAGGAAGTACTCTTGGATAAACATTAAATTGGTTAAATCTTTTCATTTTGGTCTTAGGAGTATACAGTGTCAATTTGTACAGACTCTTTAGCAAAAAATTTAAATATTTTTCCAAAGTTAGGTTATGTACCACATGGAAATAAATTTTTTCTGCCTAAAATAAAGAAGATAGAAAAATTTTGTAAGAGACATACACTGTTTAGCTACAAGTAAAGTTTTATGAATTTTTATTCGGCCATTAAAAAATTATAAGAAATTTTGCATGTCGATCCTATTTTTAACCACTTACATAACGTAAAAAAGTAAAAACAAATTACAAAATAATTTTAAGAAGTTTAATGGTTTGTAGCACCTTAACGAAGCACTTTTGGATAGGGGTAAGTTAGGTTAAATCGTCTTATTTTGGTCTCAGAGTATGTTATGTGGTATTGTTTTGTACAGACCTTTTAGGGACACCCTGTAGATGAATAGGGTCAAATCGACTTATTTTCAGCTCTACTATCACCAGTTAAGCGTTGTCGATGTAGTTACAGGACACCCTATTTGTGTTGCAAGTTCTTATTTAAATGGAATCAAAAAAATTGTTTTTCAAATCTATTTATTAAATTTTGACAACTTTTATCTCGAGCAACTCAACCCAGCTTGAATTCGACTTGGCTTGACCTCTACCATTTGAAGTACATGTAAAAGGTCAAATCAAGCCTAAACTCAAGCTGGCTCGACCTGCTCTTAAGTAAAATGGCTCATTATTGTTTGGAAGTGCAAAATAGTTATTTATGCACCAAGGGAGCAAAGTGAGTAATTTAATCCTGAGTGTGGAAATTGTTGCCCGAGACGTAGTCGAGGGCAACAACCACACGAAGGATTAAATGCACTTCGCTCCACCGGTGCATATTAAATTTTTTGCACTTCCAATTATTTGAACAAACGTTTTCAATTTTGGGACAATGGTTATTTCGAATGCAAATAACTACTGAGCCAGACATAACCGTCACCTTATTAAAAAAAATAATTATACAAGTTGTACTTCCTTTATTTGGTCTAACAAATTGTATTGATTGTAATGTTAGAGTAAACGTACATGTTTATACACTCACCGGCACAAAATTCGATCCATGCAATTTATTTGGTTTTACTCATTTATTACTTTTTGTTTGTATTCATAATATTTTATTTTCACTTATATAATTATTTAAGAGGGTACGTAGAACAATAATAATGCATTATAACCAAAGGTAACATTTATTTTTAAAAATAATGGCAAATTTCTTAATTACTTCCAAAACAAAAAACGAAAATGTCTCAGAAAATGATACAGGAACAACAAAATTAGTATCCTTATTGCTTCCTCGAGCTCTAATTACGGCTTCAATTCTTCTTGGCATGCCCCCAATAAGCGTTTGAATAGTATCAAGAGGAATTTCTTCCCATTCTTGCAAAACTGCTGCAGTTAGTTCACGTAGGGTGTCAGGAGCGGGAATTCGAACACGAATTCGTCTTCCAATCATGTTCGATCGGATTAAAATCGGCACTTCTGGCAGGCCAAATTATACGATTGATTTGGACTTCATTCAAGTACTCATTGACGACGCGAGCAACATGAGGACGAGCATTATCATGCATTAGCATGAAATTATTGCCAACAAACGGAGCAAAAGGTACAACATGTGGATCCAGAATATCAGTAATGTATCTGTCTGCAGTCATTGCTCCTCCATTTACAATTACCAGGTCTGTACAAGCATCCATGTTAATACCGCCCCACACCATGATCGAGCCACCACCAAAATTCAATCTTGGTACAATATTGCACTGGGCAAACCTTTCGCCAGTCCTTCGCCATACTTGTTGACGTGCATCCGGAGATCTGAGACAAAACCTTGACTCATCCGTGAAAAGGATATTGCCCCATTCCGGATCACCCCAGTTTTTGTGTTCACGATCAAAGCGTAGACGTTCTACCCGATGTTCCCTGGTCAATTGTGGGCCATTTGCGGGTCTTCTAGCATATAATCCATGTTCCTGTAACCTTCTTCTGACGGTTCTTTCACTTACTGCTACTCCACGTACATGTTTCAACTCATTCCGTTCTGTAATTGCAGTAGTGTCTCTATTTTGCAAGACTCTTAATCTAGGAAAATTATCATCTTGAGCAGTTGTACACCGTAGTCTGCCTGATCCAACTCTTCTAGAATAATTTCCAGTTTCATTAAAACGTTCTACAGCTCTTTTGACACTACATCTTGAAACGCCAAGAACCCCAGCTGCGTAGTACTGTGACCGCCCATCTTGGATAAGAGCAATAGCTCTGGCACTATGAGTTGGGCTTAAAACCATTTTTTAGTTTAAGGAAGACTTTAACTTTAATTTTAACTTTACTCGACCCTATTAGGAATGTTACTGTTGAAAGTTTTAAAAGAACTACACTTTAAAAATTCTTAAAAATTCATAACAATTGTGTTAACATTCAATTGTTGGATTTAAAAGAAATCTTTTATATCAAAATATTGTATAAAAATGTGCATAATTTCATATTTATATGATAATTAAAGATTACATAAGGTCAAAATTAAATGAGTAAAATCAAATAAATCGCATGGATCGAATTTTGTGCCGGCGAGTGTATTTACTAATTTGTAAATGTACATATCTATTAATAAATTTGTGTTGTTTTCTCCAATCTTGTATAATTTTGCAGCACATCGGAAACCTAAAATCAATAATAATAAAATAATATGTATGTTTACTCTAACATTACAATCAATACAATTTGTTAGACCAAATAAAGGAGGTACAACTTGTTCAATTAATTTTTTTAATAAGGTGACGGTTATGTCTGGCTCAGAAGTTATTTGCATTCGAAATAACCATTGTCCCAAAATTGAAAACGTTTGTTCAAATAACTAATTGGAAGTGAAAAAAATTTAATATGCACCGCTGGAGTAAACTGCATTTAATCCTTCGTGTGGTTGTTGCCCTCGACTACGTCTCGGGCAATAATTTCCACACTCAGGATTAAATTACTCACTTTGCTCCCTTGGTGCATAAATAACTATTTTATACCAAGAGTTGGCATTTTAAAAACTAAAATTGACCTGTCCAAGCGATTTTCTCAATACAGTTAAATACGGCAGTAACGAATTTTATTTGTTTACTTTACGTGATATTTTTCTTGATATCTTTATACTACCTATTTTACTTGCAAAAAAAATTATATTCTCATATAAAACTGTTCTCTTACTTTTTGAATACCTTACTGATCGCATTTGGCGAGGAAATTAAATATGTTAAAATGCTATATAAAATACACAATTCAATAATAACGATACTCGTGCAATACCAGGCCATACTCGTGCAACACCATGCAATACCTTGCCATACTCATGCAATACCATGCCATACTCATGCAATACTATGCCATACTTGTGCAATACCATGCCATACTTGCGCAATATGTCATACTTGGGACACTATAATATTGAGTGACTACCCCTCGGTTTATCCCAATCTTTTTAATACTGAGCAACTTTCTAAAGGGAAGGAATACTAACTGAACATTAGTTCATTTATTAATTTTCTGGTTGAAAGTACAGTTCCATTATCAACATGAATTTATTGATTTTAGTAAAAGATGAGATGATTTATGTAATATTGCACAATATATTTCAATGAATTAAAGTATTGAAACAGATGTAATTCACAAGGTCCTACAAAAATATCTGATCATCTACATCACTACTTCCCAATCTTTATTGTTGCAAAACACTTTACAATTTACCATATTTTCATGGAAAACTTTAGAGAAATTGAGGTTTTAAAAAATTAAGTATTTATCTCTTAGAAATCTTCTGCATTTTTAAATATTTCCCACCAAAATTTCTTTAAATTTTATGGAACACAGTAGGGGAAATGCCTACCCTACAGCATAAGAAACTTTTGAAAAAAATTATAAAGAGTTAGTATGTGTTTTACTTAAAAGGCAGTACATTTTATGATACAAGGTACACATACTAATTGCAGAAATTATTTTATGCAAAGGCAATGTTTTCTAGGCCTTTCTAGCGATGTAAAACGTTTGATAAGCTCAAAATAAACCTAAAAAGCAGATAAACTCCAAATTAAAAAACGCATTTACTGCACCAGAACTGTCCCTAGCTCTGCTGGAGTGTCCTGTTCAAACCCTACATTGGTAATTGATAACCAAAGGATCACGAACAGTGCACTTCAGAAACAATAGAGGCACAGTAATGTAAAGGCACTAAAGACTAATCTTAAATTTAATTTAAAGTAATATTTATAGGTATGAAGTAGTGGCACCTAGTGATTAAAACAGTAAGAAAATTACTATTTATTAAGACTAAGGCATTACTAATTGTTGTAGGTAGTATAACTATAAAATAAATAGTTTTCATTATTTTACTTGTTTTTAACCTTATAAAAATTAAGTTAAACTAGATACTCTTAAAAAACACCCAAAACTATTTTTAAAGCCTACAGCTCCCATTACATCTTCAATCATACAATTAATTTTTGTAACACATAAAACAATTAAAGTAACCTAAATAAGCCCAATTTAAAAAGCTACATCCTCATGGCAAGGTTAAAAAGTACAAATCTTCTTTGTTTTGATAAATGAATCAAAACCCATTTCTGCAAATTAAGATAAGTTTCTAATAATAAACTGTTCCAACAGGACCCCGCACTAACCTGCAGTGACATCGGGGCCGATTTTACAGAAAAATCAAATGCGAGCCTCTTTTAAATAAATAGTTATAACCACTAATTGTTGTAATAGAAAAAACATTTGCGGGCGGTAATATATGTAACAAAAGCAATTGCGGGCGCACTCATCGGGTGCAGGAAGTCGATCATAAAGGGATTAACCTAAAATGTACGAGAGAATTAGCTTACTCTTTGGTTTTGATGCAGATTAGCAGCCAAGTGGTGTAAACTGCACACTTCTTGGTCCTTAATTCGAAATTAAATGGATTTATTTTTATTGAGAGAAGCCATGACACGATCAGACACCACACACGAACCATACACGGTGCACGAACGACTAGCGACCATAGAACGACGCTTATTGCTTACCGTCATTTGCTTTATTCAAAGAGGGCGCTACATCTCTTTACAACAATTATGTATTTAATATAAGATAAATTACTTTAATTTTGTAATCAATTTATAAAATTAAAATATTCTAAATAAAAGATTAACTTGTGCTTTTAGTTAAAGTTTCAAATTTAATACATGATATTTATACAGGGTGAGCTAAAATGATCGTGGTTTGATATGTAGGCAACCAAATATGCAGGTTGGTAAAAATACAAATTTAAAAAGAAAACCCCCTAGTAAGCCAATGGCGTAGCAAATATTTTTTTCAAAATAAATTTAATAATCATAACAAATCAAGAACTCTAAACAAATGTACAAATTACTTATTTTTTTCCGGAACAACCCGGAACTATCCGGAACCGGAGGTAACTTTGATTTTTTAAATGGCAACATAGGTCAAGTTTGGTATGGTTTGATAGGTTTTTTAAAAACAAACAACGTATATTAAAATATTTTTTTAAGATTTTCCATAGTTTAGAATTTATTCGAAAAACAAAAAAAAAGCTAATAAAAGTAAATAAAAATTATTGCATATTCTGAAGAATTTTGTTGAAATATAGACAAGTATAGGAGAATTTCTCAGCAAATAGGAATGGTGTAGACAAGCAAATAGCTTCGCTCACTCTCTTTTACATTTAACCACAGTACCTTTCGCATGAAGCATGAACGTATGTTGAACTAAGTAATGCGGTACGTGCTTGACTAAGGTAGCGAAATGTAATGATTTTAGAAGTCGCGGTTAACTGATAAACGGGCGAGGCTTATTCTCATTCCTCATCCGAACGCAGAGCTGATCATTTCTCTACTTTGCTGTCTGCATCGCATGAATTATAAAAGAGATCGAGAGCAGAGTCGGAGTCCCTACTCCCTACCACAACTTTCAATGAGCGGTGGAAAAATTCAGCGTCACCGATTTGATTCACTGTCAGTAAGGTTAGAATTCCTGTTTGCTGAGAATCCTACTATATTCTTGTGTTATGATGAGTCTACCACCTTTTTCCTGTGCGAATATTTTCGTAACGTTCTCTTGCTAAGTTCTCTGAAAAGTGTACATTTGGCGTGGTACTGAAAATTTATGCATAACATGTTTTTTTTAAATCGTAGTTGAAAGATAATCGAATAAAACTCGTGAGAAATACTTTGTCCGACAAAAATGTTGGGGCGTTAAGGGTGTCTACCACCTTAAACGTGGAAAAATATCGAGTTTTGATTATTTACTAATGCCCAGCTGATTTTTTCAGAATTGTTTAATAAAATTATTTAAAATACAATGGTCACATTGTCCGACAAAATTTCTTTTCCAGTTTTGCAGTACGACGCTTTGAAATCGATGGTTTCATGATAACATGTTTTATTTACTAATATTTGTAGGACAAAAATCATACATGTCCGTTAGTTTATTATCTGATCTGTTATGTTCGTTATGTCCGACAAAAATATGAGGGCGCACTGACAGTCCGAAAATAAAAAGATATAAAATTTCTGTAATACAGGGTGTCGCAAAATTAGACCGACAACGCTTAACTGGAGAAAGTAGACCAAAAAATAAGTCGATATGAACAAATTCATTTATATAAAAAATGCAGTTATAAAAGCTTCAAAAGTTGAGATTTTTTTTATTGTAGCCAGCAAAGCAGTAAAGATAATTTAATGAAATTTTGCATACGTACATTTGAATACTGAATCTTCAATTAGTAAAAATTTGGCTAAAACTCGACTTTTGTAAATAGTGTTTGGTGGAAGAAAAAGACATAAAACATTTAAAAACTTTTTAAGTATTTAAGAATTTTATTTAAAAAATATTTACTTTTTTATTTACTAATAACAATTTAAATTGTTTTTTGTTTCTTTTGAAATTGTTTGAAATAAAGTATAGAACATGTAGAGTTAATTTTCAGATAATAAACTAACGGACATGTATGATTTTTGTCCTACAAATATTAGTAAATAAAACATGTTATCATGAAACCATCGATTTCAAAGCGTCGGATTGGAAAATTAGAAGGTTACGAAAATTTTCGTAGAGGAAAAAGGTGGTAGACTCATCATATTAATTAATACCACATAAGAAGTTATAGACTGTTATTAGTAAATTATATCATATGTCGGCGGGCTCCCGGACTAATAGTCCGGGAGCCAGTGACCGTTTTTGATGACCGAAAACAGCTAAGCTAATTTTTATTCACGTGATTGATTTAGTGTTAGAAATAAGCAAAATGACCTTCAGCTGGCGCGAAAATGGGGGTTTGGCTGCGGCAGCATCCCAAATGGGAATATCAAACTTCAAAGTCTTTTACTGTAAAAATTTTTACGTTTCTGCTGATATTTCTTGTTTTCATGGTTTATTTAAAAATACGCTTCGGTCATCGCTCAGCAAAAACGATTACTGGCTCCCGGACTATAATTCAATTTATCAAAAATATAAATAGCGATCATTTATGCATCACTAGAATTTTTAGATTCCGCTCGCTCTCTGGTGGCAAACCCGAATATCCTCCATTTATAGCGCCCTCCATAGATAAAATAGATAGCTAACTGGGATACAAAATTTTCGGACATCAAAAATAGCGCCATCTGAAAGGGTTCCCCCGCAACCATAGATAAAATAGATAGGTAACTGTAATACAAAATTTTCGGACAGCAAAAATAGCGCCCTCTGATAGGGTTCTCCCGCAACTTTGACGTTTAAACGGCGGGAGAACCTTAGATATTTTGTAAAATTAGTTTATCATTTTAAAATGTATTTAATATTTCCTTTTTAATAAATATTGTCGTTTAGAATATTTAATAAAAAGTAAACATTTTTCTGCACTTGAACATTTAGCTATTTGAACGAAAAGAAACAAATATAATTAAGTGGTTAATATTTATTTATGTTTCTGTACATGAGTACATTTTATGGACACTTACAAAACATTTAATATTTAATTTCAAAGATAAAATAATTTTGAGGTCCTGTGCTGGTGCTGTTTGAAGAGTTTAAGGGTACTTGGGATATTTTATTTTTACATCAGTTGCAAATCACTTCTTCAAGTTCCAAGTTAGAAATTATTCTTGGTAAAAATTCATTATTGGTTGTATATCTGGCCATAATACTTATAATTTTAACACAAAAACACACACCGAAAAGCCCAAAAATACAAACAAAGTTAAAAATAGAAGTATGACGGTGACATTACTTCCAAAGATTACTATAAAATTATTTTTTAATTTAATTATTTTTTTAAATAATGCAAAGTCAAGAAAATTAAAGAAAAAATTCAAAATATAATGGATTTTTTTTACTTTTGAATACTTGATTAATTTATCCAAATTTTTATTTATTTTATATTTTTTGATTAAGGGGAAGTATAGAGGGGTAAAAAAAGTTACCTAAAAAACTAATAAAGCAGCGCCATCACGTAGGGGTCCTCGCGAACTTAGGGAAAAAACTTTTAATATGGGAGATTCCTTACCCTGGCGCCCTCTACGTAGTTAAAATTCCCAATAAATAAAACATTGAGCTGCCGCATCACACTGTACACTGCGCAGTATGTACATACCACATCTGCCTCTACTTGTCTCTACTTGCGATAGTTCTATGGTTATTTGTGTTTGTAGATAATCGGCCAACAGCGCAAATCAACACACAAAAGACGCCATTTTTGTAGTTTCCTGTGTTTTCTGTAATTGTTAAAAGTGCTTTCCAAATAACGATTGTTTTCTTTTATTAAAAGTGTACTCAAAAATATCCTTAAGATGAAGATGAAACTTGTGGATCAGGTGGTGCGAAGTTTTCGCGTTGCCAAAGTTTTTCGTGAAAACACCGACAAAATAAATAGCATTGATTTCTCCCCCAATGGCGAGACTCTAATTTCTTGCAGTGAAGATGATCAAATTGTTATATACGATTGCGAGAAGGGTACCCAAGCACGCACAGTTAACAGTAAAAAATATGGTGTTGATCTCATTCATTTTACACATGCTAAAAACACTGCGATCCATAGTTCCACGAAATTAGATGATACTATACGATACCTGTCATTGCACGATAATAAATACATTAGATACTTTCCTGGACACACCAAAAAAGTTGTTTCTTTGTGCTTAAGTCCTGTAGAAGATACATTTTTGTCGGGGTCAATGGATAAAACGTTGAGGCTTTGGGATTTAAGGTCTCCAAATTGTCAAGGATTAATGCATTTATCAGGTAGACCTGTTGCTGCTTATGACCCTGAAGGACTTATATTTGCTGCTGGTGTTAATTCTGAATGTATAAAATTATATGATTTAAGATCGTTTGATAAGGTAAGCTTGGTATTAGATTACTTCTTAATGCGCACTTGGATGGTCTCTGGCAAGAAGCCCTGTTGACCAGTCATAAGCAGTGGTGTGCTGTAGGGGGCTCGCGAGAGCCCCTTCTTAAAATTTTTGTAAATTTGCGAGCTCTTTGTTAAAATGATAATTTCCAGATTTTTTTTATTCTTTATTTGAGTATTTATTTTTTGTTCCATTTTTTATCTTTTGTACTTTAAGAAATATTGAATTTATTTTTTACAATAAAAATAGAGAGCTACTGGTTTTAGATCAAAATAATCTCGAAAATAATAGTCCTTAAAAATTGCAAAAAGAATGCATGTGCGGCATACTGGGAAGTCCCTCGTTAAAAAAACCCATTCTTACAAACGCCCAAAAAATCGCGAGCCCCTTGTTAAAGTTTTCATAGCACACCACTGGTCATAAGTACTAATTAAACATTAGAGTACTGTCTATGCAACCGTCTGACGGTGAAATAATTTAACCGTCGGTTATGAAAACTAATTAAAACAACTTTTTCAAATAAGCCATTAGTTTGCTCTTTATTTCTTATAGCATAATTGATTTTGCTATCCTTTTCTTTTTTTCTTTTAGTAAAATTAATTATGTTATAAATGAGATTTTAGATTCAGATTGTGTTACGTTTGGTTATGAAAACTATTGAAAAACTTTTTCAAATGAATTAGTAGTTTGTTGAAGAGCCAGTGGTTGGGATTTTAAGTGTTAGACGGTTGGATAATTTAAATTTCTTAACCGTCGGACGGTTAAATTATTTGGCCGTCGGTCGGTTAAATTATTTGGCCGTTGGTCGGTTGTATATACAGTACCAAACATTTTATACATTTTATTAATTTGATTGAATAACGCTTTTTCAAGATTTTTTTTTAAAACGGTCCACAGCACAGTACTTGTGCAGTGATGTAACCAATTTTATTCATCAGTTTTTAAATTTTGAATTAGTTTTTGACACAAGTGTGTAGCGTTTCAAATTAAAAATTTGAAAGTTAATAATTTTGGGTTGTAGTATAAAGAAATAAGAAAAAAATAAAAAAAAATTCAAGGCTGTACGACTTTTTGTTTAAAAGATATGAATTTTTATATAAAATATGGCATTCTAACAAATGAGTAAAGGTGTATTGTTAAAAATTCATATTTCGCTTAATAACTAAAATTAAGAAACAAAAATTCGTACAGATAAGTTTGTAAAAATTATCGATATTATCTTATTAAATTTAATTATTTTTTAAGATACATTACCTAGAAAAATTTTGATTTTTTTGAGTTTTTGGGGTGTAAAATTTTTTTGGGGGGTGTAGAGGGCAAGTGACCCCCTACATTTCATCTATTTTCTATTATCTTTCATTTGCGGGGTTGATTTTGAAAAGATTCAAAAAAAAAATTTTGAGATATTTTTAAGGCTACAGGCTTGAAAAAGCTATCAATCCCCGTGGCGCTAATAGTTTAGAAGATATTAATTATTTTGTGAAAAGTGAAACATTTCAGACCGCAAATTTGGCTCCAAACGGAGATTCTGAATATTTTTGCTACATTTTCGGCCATAATTCGATAACGAAAAGGGATAGCGAAGTGATTCTTTTTTTGTCGTAAAGTGGACCATGAAAGCTTTCAGAAAATGTACTAATGTACAATTTAGCCCCAACGATTACGTTGGGGCTAAATAAAATTTGTGGAATTGATTAGACCGAAACTCAAATAAACCGCGTGGGCCGTTTTGATACCAAGAGTAGATTCAGCAGAATTGTTAAAAATAAAAATCCGTTAAAAAATAGGTCGACGGGAGCCTCCGACCTCTAAATTCAACATTTTTACGCCATAACTTTTTAACCGCGCAAAAAATGCACTATGCTCATTACACCACAAATATTGTTGTTCTTTGATAATCTGATGTAAAATTGAGAAAATTTTAAAAATTTACGGCCGATCAAAGCGCACGTTTGAGCTATTTTATTAACATTTCACTTGGGATTTTTTTTTCAAGTCCAGGGGTAAGATATAATCTTGCTGATTTTCTCTCTCATAAATAATTAAGAAAGAAGGAAAATAAAAAATATTGGAATATTATGCACGGTCGGGATCATAAGTTACGAATTTTCAAAGTCGGCGTCAAAAAAGCACTCATTTCAAACCTCAAATTTGAGGGCGCCAAAAGTACAGAAAAAATTGAGAATTTAAAAAAGCGCTCGTTTCAACGGAAAGTATTGTATGTAGATTAGGGATTAGGAATCAAAAAACCGCGTTTTTTTTTCACATGCCGATCTTCTTATCCAAGCCGCACTTATTCAGATGCAAATAATTTACTTACCTTAGTAAATACAATACATCCAAATATTAAATTTACTATAGAAAAAGAAATTAATAATAAAATTTCCTTTTTAGATATTAATATTTTTAGATCTTTAAATAAACTAAATTTTTCAATTTTCAGGAAACCCAGTTTTACTGATACTGTTATTAATTTCAATTCAAATCATCCAGTTTCTCATAAATTTGCTGCATTTTATAGTCTTTCATATAGACTTTTTATGATTCCAATGTATTCCAAAGATTTTATAAATGAAATTAATATGTATTGGAAAAAATAATAATTTTCCAGATACAGTTATTAAAAGAATTATTTTAAAAACAAGATTAAAGTTGATATACATATAATAATGCATATTCACAAAATATTTCAACTTCAAAAGAGTTAATTAAATATGCTACTTTTACTTATACCAATAAGAATTGTTATCAGTTATTTAAATTATTTAAATCTCACAATATTAATATTTCGTTTAAAACTAATAATTCTCTTAGTTCATATAAAAATAACAAACAGATAGATGATCTACTTTCAAAAAGTCGTATTTATAAATTGAATTGCAGCAATTGTACAGCTGAATATATAGGACAAACTAGAAGATCTTTTTCCATTAGAATCAAAGAACATTCTGCTGCTATTAGACATAAATATTTGGATAAATCAAATTTTGCAGATCACATAATCAATTTTAAATTTCATATGAAGAAGATAATATTAAAATTTTACACACTGTTTTGGACAATTCATTATTGAATTATTTAGAAAACATTGAAATAATTAGAAGTCATAATAATGTTTTAGTTGAAAACTTAAATATTCAATTAGAATGCCCTCATTTTGATTTTTTAAATAAACTATTGAAAATGACTTTATAAAAAGTTTTATACAACTAATTATACATCAAAGTGGGTTTTATAAATATATTATTTGTTTGACATATTTGTCAGTAAGCAATTAAAGTTGCAAATATTCTCATTTTTGAAAAGATTTTACATTATTTTTATTGGTTTTATTTACATTTGGTTTATATATTTTTATTTGTGTTATTTATTTCTCTATTTTCATCATATCACAATGTAAGTTTCATTTATATTTTATATATCTGTATTAATTTAGAATTTTATAGCTTTGCCTGACGAAGCCAATGATTTGGCGAAACTAGTTGCAATTTAAGATTGTATTTTAAAATAAAGTTGGATAACAAGAATTTTACTATATTTAATTAATTATTTGATAACTAATTTTTTTTCAAAGAAATAACTGAACAAAACGATTTTTGTATTTAGAGGGACACATAAGAATTCAATGGTATATATTAAATAAAAATTGATCGATTCGTTTTAAAGGCCCCCCAATTTCTTAAAGTTTTTATGAAAGTTTAAAAAAAATTAGGAAATTAAAATGTACCTAATTATAGATACCGCTAATAAAATTTATTTTCTGACGTATTGCATGTGTTAATTTGAATGCTCATATTATATTCATCCATGGGCGCGTTCCAGTAATGAACACTAAAGCCCACGACCGCAAAATTTTCCCGATCCACTAGCTCAAAAGGTCACCATTCAACAAACAAGCACATAAACCCACGAATAAATACGGTCGTTGTGAGCTTCTTGCGGGTGCCATCGATGCACGAAAGAAAAAAATCGCGGTCTTATGTAGAACGACTTTGCGGTCGTCGTGGGCTATAGTGTTCATTACTGGAACGCGCCCCATATTGTACGTCCAAATAGTAATTTATTCGTACGTTCTTTATGTGCAAATAGTCATTTATATGTACATACTGTATGTGAAAATAGCCACATCCTTAAAGTAAATTAGATTTTATGAAAATTAACTCGTTCATAAAACCTTAAGTTAGGGATCCCATCCGTCCCGATTTAGGCGTGACAGTCACGTAGCGGGATCATAAATGTCCCACTTTTCATGAAATCACTAAACAAATTATTAAAAATATCACTTTTCATCTTTTGTATTCTACACCCTATACTACGGTACCAATTTATTAATTGACCACAACGAAAAACTAATACACCATGGTATCATTTTGAATCGCATCACAAATAATAAAGGAGTAATATTTTCTTTGTATTTGTATGAATATCAAAATCAAGCGCTCAAATTTTCCAACTGTCGACTTAAGTTAAGAAACAAAATAACTTACTTAAGAAAATAGTTTCATTAAAATTTTTATGTTATTTGTTCTAGGGTCCTTTTGTAACATTCAAACTAACACAAGAAAAAGAATGTGATTGGACTGGCTTAAAATTCTCACGAGACGGAAAAACTATTTTAATAAGTACAAATGGTTCAATTATAAGGTTAATTGATGCCTTCCATGGAACTCCTCTACAAACATTTACAGGCCATTTAAACAACAAAGGTATTCCGATCGAAGCTTCATTTTCACCAGATTCCCAATTTATATTCAGCGGCTCAACCGATGGCCGTGTTCATGTGTGGAATGCTGATACAGGGTATAAAGTATGTGTTCTTAATGCTGACCATCCTGGACCAGTACAGTGTGTGCAATTTAACCCAAAATATATGATGTTGGCTAGTGCTTGCACTAACATGGCATTTTGGTTGCCAGCAATTGAAGACACGTAAATAAGTACACATTAACTAAAATAATTAAAATGATGTGATCGTATAATTTTGATTTAATTGTAAATTTGAATTTTTAAGATGTATAATTGCTTACAAAATACATTAAAAAATGTATTTAAGGATCGTACAATATTTAATATACTTAAATGTTTTAGACCTCAATAAAGTTTAAAAAAAGATAGGTTCTTTGAGCATGAGAAAATAATCTAAAAAAAAGTATTCATTATGATAAAAAGGACGTTATCGTTTTAGTATGGGGTTTTGAGCAGAAATAAAATTAAAAACAATATTCCGAAACCATTTTATACAGAGGTGTGCACAAAAAACGGCCAACAAGTCTGATTTTTTTATCCGATTTTAATAAATAACACGTCAAATCCAATGGTTCAAAGGATACTGGAGTTGCTCTAGAGGTGCCCTGGATGATAAACTGGGGCAATGCAAGTCCGCACCGAGTGCAGTTAAGCCGAAAACGCTATAAAATATGTTTCGCAGGAAAAGAATTTTGTATGAATGGATCATTTTTCCCCAATTCACACTTAAAAGTTTAACTTTTGGACATAAAATAAGTGACCACAAGCACAGTAAAATATGGAACTGCTTCAAAATTAATAAGAACAATGTATTTTCAATAAAATAATATTGTTTTGATTTCTTGGCGAATAGTAAACAGATGGCCAAATATTCGGTGCACCTGTACAGGGTGTACAATTTGACGTTGGGCAGTATGGGTACCTCTGTTATTCTTACAGACATAAGGTCGGTTAAATGAACAAAGTAGTAGAGATTTGTTCATATATAAGTAATTCATTGACGAAACATTTTAATTTTGTGTCTTTTCTGCGCTATCTTGGAAGAACAAGAAAATGCGATTTTAATGGCTACATATAACTTCTTTACTTTAGGTAGTACTAAAAAAGTTTTTTGACTTACAGGCACTTTTTTGGGTACAATGTAGTAAGACAAATGGATATTTTTTCGCTAACGGATTGACCAAGAATAACCCAAACTTAGTTTTTGATACCACTGAAAATAAAGAAGTTATAGTCATATTTTGAAAATCACATTTTCGTGTTATTTCAACAAATCTCTACTACTTTGTCCATTTAACCGACTTTCTATCTCCAATAATCAAAAAGATACCCATACAGTCCAACGTTAAATGGGACCTATATAAATAATTGATTCTACAGGGTAAGTCGAAATTAAACCGCCAAATTTTTTAAGCCAATTCTATGACTAATTTTAAAATAAAAACTTCAAATTAATATATGTCCGATTTCGCTTCCTAAGGGAAATACAACCCTTCAAAGATGGTGTAAAAAAGAAGGTTTTTGTAGGTTTATTTGAAAATGCTTTATAGTAGAAACTTCAAATTTGGTGTGAACCATAATAAGCTTTAGATATGTTTCCCTGATTTTTTTGAATTTTTTTGGATGCTTCTAAAGGGTAGTTTGGGAGAGGGATGGTAATAAAAACTGTGATAACTTTTTAGGGGTTAATTTTTTAAAAATTTCTTCTTTCAAAATAATGTTCACCAAACAATTTCAGATGAAAAAGGTAGTCTTGAACGAACTCTGTAGAATGCACCATTTTAGAGAAAAATGCACATAACCACGCGCTGCTCATTGCAATGTTGCACGTTAGGTATCTACTTTTTTCTACAATACACGCCTTTTATTATTAGGTGGCTAAGAAAATCTATGTCTTTATTTGATTATTTTGGATGTTTTAATTAAATTAAGGGTATTTTTTATAACCTTTCTTTTCCTCAACACATTTGAAGGGCTGTAGCTCCCTTAGGAAGCAAAATCGGACATATGTTAATTTGAAGTTATCTACTTAAAAAATTTGGCGCTTTAATTTCGAGTCACACTGTATACTCAGATGTGATTTTCAGCAAGAGCTGCTTCAAACATCGACAATCGAGAGAAAAATAACACGTCCAAAGGTTTTTATTATTTTAAATAAACGTCATTATTGTCTGTTCATATTTCAATGATTTTTCTGAAGTTAAAAGAAGATAAAATAAAAAAAAGTCTTAAATATTTCACTTTTCTATACATGTGGTATGAATATCAACTTTGGAACATGTTCTTCCCGGAGAACGATAAGGTCCTTATGTATAAATTAATTACAAATATTTAAAACCCTTTGTTTAAATATTTAATTTAAAAAATCATATTAATCTAAAATTCAACCTTCAGTTAATGAATAAAAGCTGTGGTCTGTTTTCTCTGATGATTTGATTTTAATTTAAGTGTCTCTTAGGGTGTTTTGGCTGTGTTTTAGTTAACAAAAAAATGCATTTGCCACTTGCACTTAAGTGTAGTGTAATAATCCTAATGGTGTCATTCTGAACAAATGCTATAAAATTAACATCGCTGTTATTAACATTTCACCGTTATGTAACATAACTTATGTCAAAACTGACAGCCAGGCTTCTGAACAATCGAATGATGTTATTACCTATAATTATCTAGACACGCAGCGCACATAACATAAACGGTTTAAAATTAGGCCCCGTGCATTTGACAGGAACCCCAAGTGAATGACAAAAAGGATATAATGTATAAATGAGGGCAAGTGAGAAGCAATCAGGAACCCCTTATCACACATGCATACCAAAAATGCTGTAACATTTTGTACATATTTTTAAAGTCTTTGGTACAAAAATACAGAAATGTTAGCATTAATAGCGCTTTAAATTTGAATCTCATCCTGATGTCAAACTATTCTGTACACTAAACTGGATTGTTCAAAATACGATTATTAATTGTGCTGTCAGTTTTGATATAAGTCACATAACAGTGAAATTCTAATAATGGCAGTGTTAAGTTTACATCGTTTGTTCAGAATAACACCATAAGCTTGATTTCATATGAACAAACTCAAAAGAATCGTATTTTCTTAAAAGAAATGCTGTGTCATTTTTAATAATTATTAATAAACATTTTATGTTTTAAACTACATGCTTTTTTAAATGTCTTCAAGAACAAGGGATGGCATTTATAAAGATCTGCATATGTAAATATTTTATTGTACAGTTTGATTAACCTCTCCATGTATGTAATGTACATTTATTGTGTATTTACAAAAACCACTTATTTTGAAAATTAATAAATATTTGTATTTAAAATGGTGCTTTTATTGTTTCTTTTTATCTTTTAAAACCAATTGATATTAGACTATAAGAGACCTGCATAAATCAGTGCTGCATTAAGACTCACTTTTGAAATAGGGTGCTACGCACGCATATACCAGATGTCCACGAAACTAGGCTCTTGGTAATCGAAATTCCCAATAAGAAAACTACTTTCTAAATTGTCAATTCAAAATTAAAGTACTACTTAGGGGCCTAAGTCGTCAGGGGGGTGCAGAAGGTGCATATGAACCCTCCAAAAGCTGCTGGTATTTTTTACGTACTTAATGCCTTTTGGATTCTACAATCTCAAATTTAAAACAAAGATTTATGAAACAAATTAATATTGAAGCTTTAAATATATTGATAATAATTAGAATTTCTTTAGACTACATACATGTATATTCATTGGATATGGAAGACTAGTTTGGCAGTTTTAATTTCCGAATAAAAGTTATTGCAACAGAAATTTGAATTAGTGGAAATGGACCTTTGCACATGTGCGACAATATACAATCAATCCACATATTTTTAAGTGAAATATTGAAAATTGTAGTCACTTTACCTCTACCGTTACAATTGGTACCTTAGAAAGATGATTTTCGACTCTAAAATATTAGAAAAACTATTTTATAAATTCTCATAAAGAGAATAACTGACCTTTCATTGCTGTATATACAGGGTGTATCAGACCACCCATTTATCTCGAGAACGTGTTACCTTACATGACTGAAATAAAAAAATAATTATCAAAGTGAACCTAAACAATCCATCGGTGAACTTATTTTTTCCGAAACTATCCGGAACCAGAAATCACTTTGATTTTTTAAATAGCAACATAGGTCGAGTTTGATAGGTCTTTTAAAAACAAACAACTTTTATTAATCTCGTAATGTTGAAGGATAAAGGCCAGACTCGCCATTGACATCGTAATTTCCACTCGTCATTTCATCAACTTTTATTAATATTTTCAAACAAAAAAATTGTTAAAAAAAGTAAATAAAAATTATTGCATATTTTGAAGAATTTTGTTGAAATATGGACAAGTATGATATTTAAAGTTGGTAATACATTAGAATTTGCAGAAAGAGTTGCAATAATTTTTATTTACTTTTTTTAACAATTTTTTTTGTTTTTCGAATAAATTATAAACTATGGAAAATATTAAAAAAGTATTTTGATAAAAGTTGTTTGTTTTCAAACCATACCAAACTCGACATATGTTGCTATCTAAAAAATCAAAGTGATCTCCGGTTCCAGGTTGTTCCGGAAAAAAATAAGTTCACCAATGGATTGTTTAGGTTCACTTTAGTAATTAATTTTTTTATTTCAGTCATGTACGATAACACGTTCTCAAGATAAATCTATGGCACAGGTGGTCTGATACACCCTGTATACAAATGGGCGAATTTTAAATTAGCTAGGACAAAATTTTGTAAATTCGCTTGGACAGGTCAAGTTTAATAAGGGGGGCATTTTTTTGCAATGCAACTGATGCATAAATCTGTTTATCCCTGTTTGCTGTGGACTGTACCCATAAAATTTTAAATGGCACGAAAGAGTAAGTATTGAAAAGATTTTTCATTCCGAATAACATACAAAAAATAAAAGTTAAATGGATACATTGATTTTAAAAATATTCAAAATTTAAAATGTAGAAATCAACATTTCAACTCGCCGCTACGCGTCTCGTTTTTTAAACTTGGACTTATGAAACTCTTTGCTTAATATACATAGATTTAATATACTATTATTTTGGGGTTATAATACTATAGTAAATAAATATAATATAAAAGATGAAAAAAATGTAGAAATGTTTTCATTAGTAAATAGAAGACACAAATCTCAATATTCAGTTACATTTTGCAACGCTTTACAATTTATAATAAATAGAAAATACAAATATAAAGGTCAATAAATATAAATAAAAATCTGAAGTATATTAATAAATAACAATGCAAGTTTTGTATCTTTCATCCATCGACGTTTTTTTCTCCTTCTTTTGAAGCACATTGCCCGTGCAAGAGCAACAATTCCGTTTTCTGTACCACTCAACATATCGACTGACCGTCAAAACGAACACTAATATATTGCATAAAATATTGCACTGTCTGGGGGGTAAGTTCTACTTATATTGTGCAATATTTATTCTCTGTTTTCGTCTTAAAATTGGTCAAATAGTCTTTTAGGAAGTCTCTGGTATTTATTTAAAAAAAAAGCCACCCCTGTTTAATGCAAAATTGGCATACAACTTCGTACATGTTTTTAAATAACTTCTAAACCGTACCACCTGTGAAAAAATTAAAAAGATCAAAAATTTTCAGAAAAAAGCAAGGAATTAGAATATCTCATTTAAAATGTACTATACAGTATGAATACAGAAAATAGACGTATTAACAGGAAGTCTGCCGTACTCGGAAATATCCCTAGCGGGAATGAAAAAAGCAAAAGACGTGGATTGGGGAGTAACTTGAACCCTAAGTATATATAAACAAGGCTTGAACTGAGCCATCCGTGTATACCTCCAATCAGTTGTTCCACTTCAACTGCCTAAGCTGGGAGAACATTGATAGAATTAAAGAGCAAGGAGATGTTTTTTTAAGTTCTCACAATTATAAACGCAACCCTTTGTTTACATAATGAACAACTAATAATAACACGAAACAATAAAAAAGAACTAAAAGAGAAAAATTAATGAAGAAAATACAAACTATCAACACGAAAAACGAACAGAACAATAAAGTTAACAATAAAAACCAAAACAATCAATTAACAAAGGAGATAACAAAATAAAATATTGACTGCACTCACATCGAAAGTTGAAAAATTAAGATAAAAGCAGATAAAACAAATATATGAAAACCATATGAAAACAAAACACTTTACAATTTTAATTAATTGGGAATTTTAACTGATTTTAGCTACGTATAGATGGCGCTATAAATGGAGGATATTCGGTACTTGTCATTGTCAAAAATTGTGTTTAAAATGCATTCTTGTACCTAATAACTACGTATTCAACAAAACACAAACAGATTTATCATTTAAAGCTTCAGTAAAACTTAATAAACATGTACCAATGCGTTAAATCAAAAACGTAAGTACCGAATATCGAAGTTCATATTTTACCACCAGGGGCCGAGAGGAATCTAAAAATTCCCAATAAAAGCTTTCAATTTTTGATATGAAACATATATGAAATCATACAATTCACAATGTACATTTTTTGCCGAGTTTTTCTTGGGTTGTGAAGAACATTTTTTTCATGCCTCTTTAAGATAATTTTTTTGTTTCCTATTGAAATAATTTGAGATTAAATTGTGACTATTCAACTCGCAAGTGATTATTTTTTGTGACAAGTAAAACGTCAAAAATATCAGCGATTATTTTATGACGTTAATGTCAAATTTGAATAAGTTTGAAGTTGGCTCTCAAATTTTGCACAAAAAAGTGAAAAATGTTCGTTAAATAGTCCCTTAAATATGCACTCTTGTCCAAATTATAAGTCGAATATTTTTCATACATTACCAATCTTGTCATTTGGAGTTAAAAATTCCCCTCCTGCTACGCAGTCAAGGAATTAAAACTTAACCCCAAATGACATTCGTGGTAATGACAGTGAAAAATATTCGACTTTTTGATCACTCGTGTTATTACATATGATAATGCAACATTGGTTGCCTATGCCTACATCAATTTTTCACTTGATGAGGGGCCAGACGCTTGTCAAATTTACCGGCAGTCAGATTTCAGCCAAAGTGTTCTCCTCATTTTATTCTGTGGTTAATTTTATTAAAATTGGTTAAAATAACCAAAAAACAGTAACTGATTTTTTTGTTTTGTTTGCTATTTACAACAAACATAATGTTTGAAACATTCAATGTTTAGATATCTTTAGCTTATAGAGTGTGTATTAAATTTTTAAAAATATAAAAAATTAAAAAATTCTTGTCAATGATATAAAATGGTGTTTAGTGAGGAGGAAGACCCTTCTTGTGGTATGAATAATTTTTGATGTTTTGAATGTAATAAGTTTACTTTAATAAATACCGGCTTATTTATATACAGTGTGTTTCAATTAGAAGTTGCCGATATTTTCTAAATGCAACTAAAACTTATCAACGTAGAACTTAGCTAATGGTATTTACGTCCCTAGTTAGCAGAGGTGGGCAAAATACTTCTTTTGAAGTATACCTTATTTTTTGGGTTTATTTGAAATACTTTTTTATTTGAAATAAAAAGGATTGTTTAAGGCTTCTTCTTTTTTTGTTTTAGTAACTCTAACCAATTACTCATATGGCAGCAGTAAAACGGGCTCTTTACAAAATATGTTCGCTTAGCAGCGTTCTCCACACAGATAAAAAACTAATTAAAATAATATTTTTTTTCAAACTCTAGCTATAAGTTAAGGGTTAAGGTATACACGAAGAGTTTCCCATTTCGTTTTTTGTTTTAAGCATATTTTTAAACTTTTTACAGCATCCCAAAAATTAAGTAAAACTTTAAGAAATTTTTTTGCTGATACATGAAAGGCCAGAAATAGGTCTATAATTTGTAATGTTTTTTCTGTCTCCTGATTTGAAAATTGGTGTTATATAAGCAGTTTTCCACAAATCAGGGAATATTCCCTGAGCTATAGAAGTATTAAATATAACACTAATAGGGTAAGCTAGAGTAGGGCTACAAAACTTCATAAAGTGAGGTGATATTCCATCCGGACCGCAACCTTTGTTAACATCGAGATTAATTAATATGTCAAAGACTTCGTCGGAGTTCACATTTACTGAGGAGATACATGAAACTACATAGTCATCACAAAATTATAGTTGTTATTATTTAATTGATTATTGTCATCATATGCTGATTTAAAGTGAGCAGCAAATGCTTCAACTATATCACGGCTGTGAAGCAGTGTTTGATCTTTATGGATCATGGAACTTGGTAATGTATTACTATTGCTCTTGGTCTTAATGTAACCCCAGAAGGTCTTTGTATTATTTGAAACATTATTTTGAACGTTGTTTAGGAAGTACTTATAATCTTAATTGATATTCCTTTTTGCTAAGCATCTCAAATTTTTATATTTATCGTAATTTGCAGCATTACTGTATTTTTTATAACACCTATATGCTCGATTTTTTTGCCTTAACAACTTTTTCGTACCCTGTGAATACCAGCTTGGAAATTGGTCCCTGAGTTTTGATCTTTTAGGAACAAAATTTTCAATTGCATAATATAGAATATCATAAAACTCAGAAACAATATCATTTACATTAGTGCCTAAGGTTATACTATCCCAGTTTATTTCTGCTAAGAAGTCGTTAATGGCCTCATAATTTGCTTTTCTGTAATCGTAGAACCATTCTTCTTCACAGTTTATACCTAAGTCAACACTGAGGGGAAACTTTAAGAGTAAGGCAAGGTGATAACTATCCTCATTTACAATAGGTACCCCCTTATTGACTATGATATACTTATTACTTAGAACTAAATCCAACACATTGTTACTAGAATTTTTAATAAAGTTATATTGATCTAGATTAACAAATTGAAGAGTATCATGGAACATTATGCTTGGTAGGTGATTATTTAATATAATTGGATCTAGTACCCCACTTTGATCATCTGAAGGAACCCAATCGATCTTTGGCAGAGTAAAATCACCAAGTATTATAAAGTTTGAACTAGGATATTTGTCATTAAGCATTTCAACATGATGTACATAGGATTCATAGATTTCAAACGGTGATTGGGGGGGAATGTACTTGACACTTATGATGACATCCGAGGTTCCAGTGTTAACATGTACCCACAGTTCTTCGTCACCTTCACCATTTTAAGATTGACTTTTACACTTTCATTAGCAAAAAATACTGTATAACACGGTAGTAGTTTTCGAAACGATTGTTAACTTCGAACTGAATGTTCTGTTTTTCCTCAGATCTATCCAAAACTTTTTGATCTCTTTATGGTTTCCATTCCTCATTGGATGAGGTTTTAGCAGTGTTTTGGGTAATTAAAGAAAAGGAATGCAATATAAATTTTATAAATGAAAATACTCATTAAAAAAGAATTCATGAAATTCACCGAAAATAAATTTTAGTCTTTACATTCGTACCTGTACCTAATTATAAAAGGTACTTTCTATGTATAATTACACTCGTAATTTGTAATGAACGTATATTTAATCCCTTTATTGGAACGAAAAATTTATAAGAAATTAGAGTTTTTGGTTAATTAATACGTCAACAATTAGTGGCTGGCATTGTGTTATACATCAATGTTTTCAAAATTGAATACAGATTCCAAAAGTAGTTTTAGTTGCACTTGGTGCTGGCTCTAGGCCTCACTCTGATAGGACCTCAACCAGGGGCGGATTTAGCCAATAGGGGACCCTGGGTACTACAAAACAGGTCCTCTTCTGAAAGATTAGCACTTATTTTTTAATTTAAAAAAAAAGTTTTAATTTAGCTTTTTGAGTGCTCCAATAAGATAGGGGGTCCTGGGTTGCAACCCTATTAGACCGTATACAAATCCGCTCCTGGCCTCGACGAAACCTCGTGTTAGCACTACCTGGGCCATAATAAGGAAATTTTATTTATAATTTTGGCATATGTATTTTAGGGGGCCTCAGAATATGTTTGCGCCTGAGGCCTCTGATAAGGTAAGTCATCACTGGCTATGAATCTGTTAAAAGTTAGAGCGCATAATGCATTCATTACTTTTCGCTTTTGTGATGAATTTAAACTGTCGCCTGTAAATAAATCATAAACAGTTACCTCCCCGTTCCCAAGCCTGCCCGCAGTTGTAAATCTACATAAATGAATGGATACAAAATATTTCCGAAAGGCTACCGATTTTTTACTAAATCAACATAATACGGGCTTTAAAACATCTTTACCTTGTATAATCACTGGTTATATTTAAAATAATAAAGTTAGTTCAATAATTTTCATATCTAAATAAAGAAAAAAACAGGTGCGGTCCTAGTTTCGTATATACTCGGGTATATTATAAAAATCGATCGGTAAGCCTGGTTTACATTGGTCGAGTGAGGTGGCGAGTTTAAAAAGATATACTCGACAAATGAAACCGTAGTAAAAAAGGCGAGTCAAGTATAAATAAAAACACCAAAATGTCTAATCATACACATTTTAATATTGTGACGATGGTTTACAGTAGCCATTTTGTAAGGTCTTATGAATTTGTACTTTTTATTACAAATTTTGTTGAGCCATCTTTCGTAAATATTAAGTGTTTAATCGAATCGAGTACTGTGCCGAGTTTCTGGGGTCAGTTGATTGGGCCTAGTCATTCGACCAATGTAAACTAGGCTTAAGGGTTTAATATCCGACTTTTTTTTTCTAAAACAATTCAATATTATGTCTTTTAAATTGTAGGTAACAGCAGAACAATTAATATTTGTGGTATATGTGGTTTAAATCATGTTGCTAATAAATGTGAAATTGTTGAAATTAAATACCATGTAAAAGACACTCCAGTTTTATCAAAAGCTCGATTGTCTCTTCCGAAATCACTTGAACTACAATCGATGGTCGGAGGAGTACTTTCAGTAACTGCTAAGGAATACATCGATTCTGGTACTAAGTTTGGTCCATTTGAAGCAAAAAAAGTATTTACTCCTGATCTAAATATAAACTTTTCTCTTAAAATATTTCAAACGGAAGAGCTATTTCAACAATTATATTTAAATAATTCTAACGAGGATGAGTGCAATTGGATGTTTTTTGTGCAACCTGCAGAATCAAAATGTGATCAAAACCTGGTTTGCTACCAAGAAGGTGCTAAAATATATTTTACTTCAATTAGAGATATTCTAAGAGGCGAACATTTAAAAGTTTGGTATTCACCTTATTACGCAGGAAAAATGGATAAACCCTTACTATCTGAAGACAAGGAAAATTATTTGAGGGAAGATGTTGTAAATTTAGGTATGGTTCACTATTTTTTATTTTATAATTATTATTACTGCTATCCTTATTCGTGAATTTAGATACTCACTTACCATCTGGTGGCAAAAATTTGAATTTACAAGCTAACAGAGGAGGTCGTTTCCAATCAATGTAATCATATGTACTTATGAATTTCTTGATGGTTCAAGAGTTATTTCAGTTTTTGTATTTTTTCAGAAATTCCATATTGCACCCATTAAAAAATATTAAGAAAATTCTATGATCTATGAGTTGTTTGGTTATTACAAAAACAATTTTATGTTACTATCCTCGAAGTGTGTACCATTCAACGACATTAACACAAAAAAAGAAAAAATTATCCAAATAACTCATAGAACATATACCGGGTGGAAATGAAAACCGGGTCACCTCTATAACTTTTTTATTTATGAATAGAAAAATTTGAAATTTGGCTATGTTCTATGGTTCAAAAAAACAAATTTTATGTGCGTTTTTTATTTTCGAAATCACTTCCGGTTTCACCGGAAACACTATGAACTTTGTTTTTTTAAATGTAACATCCCATATTTTTATTCATGGCTTAAAATACTTTTAAAACAGAAGTATTTTTGAGATATTAGTTTTTATTTTTTGCGAAAAAAAAATTTAAAAAAAAAAAAAAAGGTTTTCGAAGTCGGTGAAAATTACCAAAACTAATTCTAAATAATTCAAATACATAAAATAAATAATCGTTATAAAATCCTCTTTTTAAAAAGTCGAATGACCTGGCATCATTGCATTTAAAAAAAGTGAGATATTTGATAAAATCTTCATTAACTAAGTTTAAAAATTAATAGTTCAAAAACCACTTAAATTTTTTTTCAAATTACAATTTTATTTAGGTATTTGAATTATTTAGAATTAGTTTTGGTACTTTTCACCGACTTCGAAAACCTTTTTTTTTTTGTAAAAAATTTTTTTTACAAAAAAAATAAAAACTAATATCTCAAAAATACTTCTATTTTAAAAGTATTTTAAGCCATGAATAAAAATATGGGATGTTACATTTAAAAAAACAAAGTTCATGGTGTTTCCGGTGAAACAGGAAGTGATTTCGAAAATAAAAAATGCACATAAAATTTGTTTTTTTGAACCATAGAACAAAGCCAAATTTCAAATTTTTTTATTCATAAATAAAAAAGTTATCGAGGTGACCCGGTTTTCATTTCCACCCGGTATTTCTTAATATTTTTTTAGTAAGCGCAGTAAGCGATTTCTGAAAAAAATACGAAAACTGAAATAACTCTTGAACCATCAATAATTTTATAACATAAAATTTGGTTATTTTTATTGGAAAAAACCTCCTCTGTCAGCTCTCTTCGTTCCATCGTCCACTTACGGGACACCTTGTATAGTTACAAAAATGTATTACTAATATACAGGGTGGCCCAACTAAGAGTTCCCACCCAGGTTATTTTGAAAACAAATAATTAAAGAAAAAAAACCCTGAAACCGGTTGATTTTTATTAGGTGGGGGACCAATTTTTATGGTAACGCAAGGAACAACCTCACACCCAGTTATGCAGGGAAATTACCCCTTCAGAAATCTTAAATGGCAATAGAGGTCGAGTGATACGTCATTACAAAGCTCCTACTATTCTCTATACAGCTGTCATTTTTCTTTTTAATTTGATGGAATATTTGAGAAGTTATAGCATTTTCACGTTAGACATGTAAAACGCGTTTTTAAAGGGTAACATGGGTTAAAAAGGCCTTTAAAGCTTGAATTTGTTAAAAGTTTCTATAAAAATAAAAACAACCATACATTGGTCCCCCACTAAATAACAATTATTTTTTTCAATAATTACTTGTTTTCAAAATAACCTGGGTGGGAACTAAAAGTATTTTGAAAAAAGTTTCTGAAACCGGTGAATCCTTATTAGATGGCGAATCAAAGTATCTCTAAATGAAATGATCAAAGTATGGTTGTAATTATTTTTAACAAAATCAAGCTTTAAAGGCCTTTTTGGCCCATGTCACCTGTTAAAAAGACGTTTTAGGGGAAAGTTGGCAAAATCGTACCACCCTTGAATTTCGATTAATATCAATTGTTCGCGCCAACTATCAATTTATTGTATGAGCTAATCCATATTTGTTGCAATCTATCCGAAAATATTGCAGTTGTGGTAGAGAGTTGAATGAAATAGGTAAGACTACTGTAAAATTTGAATAATGTTGTACTTGCAGTGGCTTTGCTAAAAGCATATAAATTTTATTTGTTGTTATATTAACACAACCTTACATTTATAATGTACATCTGACAAGTCGAAAACCATCTTAAAATTCATTTTAAAATTAAATATACCAAAATTTCAATGTAGCTGCTGAGTTCTTGAAATCGTACTCCTGTATAGTTTTAAAAATCGTACCAGTACGATTTAGCCAACTGATCAATTTTAAAAATATTTTAGCCATGCCGAAAAGAAAGTACGGAAAGTGGACTGCAGAAAACATGGATATGGCTATTAGAGCCTACAACAATAAAAAATTTGGCTTCAATGAATGCTGCAGGCGTTTTAGCATACCCAAACCTACATTTAAAAGGCATCTTGAAGGCAAAATAAAACGACGATAGCGGGTACATCACTAGCGAGCTTTTTTGTAAGTGGCTTCAACATTTTGCAGAGTACGTGAAACCAACGTTGGAATAAAAGTTCTTTTATTACTCGACGGCCACACGACACATTGCAAGAATTTAGAAGCTTTGCAATTAGCAGTGGCTAACGGCATCGTCTTGTTGCAATTACCGGGCCACTCGACTCACAGGTTACAACCGCTCGACGTAGGTTTTTTTGGCCCAATGCAAAGTTACTACAATCAAGCTTAGGATGATTGGTTGACTTTCAATGCAGGACAGTGTATTAGCCAGTATGATGTTGCTCCTTTAATATCTAGAGCATACTTAAAAGCTGCCACAGTAACGAATGCTATCAGTTCCTTTTGAGCGAGTGGTTTCTGGCCACCAAATCATTTTGATTTCAATGACGCAGATTTTGAGGCTAGTCGTCTTTTAAATAACCCACAAACTGTAGAAGAAGAGGACAGTAATAACGAATCTAGCACTGATGGAGAATTTCCTAACAGTTTTGCTAAAGCCGTAGTCACAAATGAGGAATCTATTTTAAAAATTCCCATTCAAGAAATTTTGCCAAAGCCAATAGTTACACACAAGCAAAAACTGCCCAACAAGCTACACTTCTGACCAGTAAAAATAATCTGGCAAGGTTGGAAGAGAGAAAAAAACAAATAATGTTGACAGAAATGAAGAAGGACGAAAAGAAAAAGAAAATATCTTCTAAGAAAATAACAAGCCCAAAAGTAGGCGAGGTATTATTAAACGAGGCTTCAACAAGTGCATCAGCATCAACATCTATATCGCTGAATGAAGATGAGTGGTTCTGCACTTTATGCAAAGAAGTTCGACTCGAGGACATGATTCAATGTGTTTTATGTTCTATATGGGTACATGAGGCTTGTGCCGGTGTCTCAAAAACTGAAAAATGTTATTATTGTCCTCAATGTTAAATTAATTAGTTTATTATTTATTACAAGAGATAGGTACGATTTTGAAAACCACCTGGTACGATTTAGGGTACCGTTTTTCGAAATCATAAATTTGTGCTACTTATTAAAAATGCAAATAAGATTATAACAACTATTTTTAAAAGATAATTAATGGTGCACATGTTGTTTAAATGCCATTCTATAAAATTATTAAGCTAAATTCTCAGGGACACTTACCAAAAGTGTAAAATATACAAAAATCTTTAACTGGTATGATTTTGCCAACTCTCCCCTACATGTCTAACTTGAAAATGCTATAACTTCTCAAATATTCCATCAAATTAAAAAAAATATGACAGCTGTATAGAGAATAGGATCTTTACAATGATGTATCACTCGACCCCTATTGCCATTTAAAATTTCTGAAGGGGTAGTTTCCCTGCATAACTGGGTGAGGGGTTGTCCCTTGCGTTACCATAAAAATTGGTCCCCCATCAAATAAAAATTGACCGGTTTCAGGGTTTTTTTCAAAAATTTTTTGTTTTCAAAATAACTTGGGTGGGAACTCTTAGTTGGGCCACCCTATACAGTGCGGTCATAAAGTAAATCCCCCCCCTGCTAACTTTTGAACGGTTATGTTTTTAATTCTGAAAATTTGTCTACCTAGGAATCTAATTGCGAACTTTCTAATAAAGGTATTTTTGATTTTGTGGAACTTCCGGTTATACCAAAACTGGATGGCAACTTCCTTATTTTAAATGGAACACCCAGTATATTTTTGCATTTTCGTGTTCTCCATAAAAATACTATTAAATAGACCTAGCATAGTGTGGTCTAGGATTAATACTTTCGGAATTACGCCTATTTGAAAATTTTTATGCAACTTCATTTACACCAGAAGTTGGACCCAAGTGCCCCAACTTCCTTATTTTAAATGATTTTTTTTTTGCAATTAAGTTAATAACATTAAATTTGAACAAAATTTTTACGCAAGAGATTTCCTGTAGATTTTATTACTGTCAAGAGGTTGAAGGTGGTTATGTTAATCAGCAAAATTAACGAACTTACTATTAAACATAATTTTGTTTAAATTTAATATTATTAACTTAATTGCAAAATATTTCATTTAAAATATCGAAGTTGGGGCAGTTGGGTCCAACTTCCGGTGTAAATGAAGTTGCATAAAAATGCGATTTTCAAATGGACGTAATTCCGAAAGTATTAATCGTAGACCACACTATGCTAGGTCAATTTAATGGTATTTTTATGGAGAACACGAAAATGCAAAAATATACTGTGTGTTCCATTTAAAATAAGAAAGTTGCCATCCACTTCCGGTATAACCACAAGTTCCACGAAATCAAAAATACCTTTATTAGAAATTTCGCAATTAGATTCCTGGGTAGACAAGTTTTCAGAATCAAAAACATAACCGTTCAAAAGTTAGCAGGGGGGATTTACTTTATGTCCGCACAGTATGTAATTTTTGACACTAAAAAGTGGCGAAGAATCTTAAAATTAAGAAAGTGTCCTAAGGTGTTGTTTAGTGCAAAAAGTTTAGATACACATTCAATTTTTAAAGTCATTTAGCGACCATGATGAAAAATTTAGAGACGTCGCACAGGGAAAAATGCCCAGAAAAGTGGCCAAAACCACAAAAGTAAAGTTTCAACTTTGGGACTTTTTATCCTACATACTTAGTCAGATATTTTTGGCTTAAAAACGTAAAGATAAACAGATATGATTAAAAAAAGTTGATGACCCCCCCCCACATGTAACCCCCTGAAAATATTTTAAAAAGTTTTATTGACCGTAAATGTGTATCCTTGTGTGAAAAATCTATCGCAAAAATTTCAAATTAATATCTCTTTTAATATTTATTTTATTTACAAAAAAATATTTTTTTTGAAAATTTTTGAAGTGACAACTTTTTAAGGAAGCATTTCCAGATAATACTTTATATGTCAAAAATGCTTAGTTTAACTTCCTCTATTACCCCAAACATTTTGTCACAGTTATTCAGGGACACCCTCTATACATACGCAGCCCTGCGAGAACGTGATTTCTTGCGCGAAAACGCGTACGTCTAAAAACACCTTATAGATAAGGTAACCAGATTTTGAAAATGCCAAACCGGGACAAGTTCCTTTTTTATTTTATTTCTTACCTAAACTAACTAAGTCTCAGTGAATTATGATAACCTAACGATTTTCAGGAATCAGTATTAAATTTTAGATCTCTAATAAAAATTTTAAATCTATAAAAAAAAACAATAGATACACAAAAACAAAAATCTCAAAAAGTACAATAAAAGTTAAAAAAAAAACAAAAAACTGCATAAAAATCACGAATTATAAATAAACGAGAAATGTATTTCAGAAATTAATCGCAAATTAATTGTAAATCACAAAAAAATAAACAAAAAATACATTTCTTAAAATGAAAAACGATGGCACCTTTTCCAATTGTATTTCAGAAAAGATCAATTCGATTTCAAATAGTCAATTGTATTTCAGAAAGCATTAATTGTATTTCAGAATAATCAGTTCAATTTCAGAAAGTATCAATTGTATTTCAGAATAATCAATTCAATTTCAGAAAGTATTATTTGTATTTCAGAATAGTCAATTGTATTTCAGAATAGTCAATTGTATTTCAGAATAGTCAATTGTATTTTAAAATAGTCAATTGTATTTCAGAAAAGATCAATTGTATTTCAGAAAGGACCAATTATAAAAAAATGAGGAAGTCAAGAGTATTTGGCGGTGATTGTGCACGTGAAGAACCACAACAGCAGAAACATTTCATAAAAAATGTGCTTTCGAAAAACATTATACCAGTCCTTATTCACCAATGTTGAAATTGCTTTCTGAAATACAATTGATCTTTTCTAAATTACAATTGATGATTTCTGAAATTGAATTGACTATTCTGAAATACAATTGATGCTTTTCTGAAATACAAAATACAATTGACTATTCTGAATTGAATTGATCTTTTCTGAAATACAATTATTGGAAAAGGTGTAGCCTAGCTGGTAGTCTACAGTCTACTCTAGTATTAAATCTTAAACTACCAATAAAAATTTTATTTTTTTTTAAACCGGCACAAAAGAGGCCTCGCTCAGGACTGCGGGACAGACGCTTAGGATCCGGGAATGTCCTGGGCAATCCGGGACGTCTGGTTACCTTACTTATAAAGTGTAAATAAGAAACATCCTAGTTTAATTCTACATACATATTTTTGTCTATTGCTTTTCCTGTTCATTATGCTTTATTTTAACTGTGTTCTATTGTCTCCTATGTTTTAGATATAGATTTGGAAAAACCCCAACAGAATGATTCAGATGAAACTGTCTACAAATGTAAATTTTGTAATTTAGAGGAAATTAATTCTGTAATCTTTGCAAAACACTTAAAAAACCACTATACGATGCAAATGTATAAATCTTGTGAAAAATGCAATAAAAAATTCCGTACTAAACAGGTAAATTGTAAATATACCTCAAAATACACATCTTAGGTAGAATATATTATACATAGATCACTCCAAAGTAGCACACAAAAGATATGGTAAGGCAGTCAATAAGCAGATGCTTTCGTGCGGGTTGGAACATCCCTTAAGGCCTATTTACCCAGTGTTTAGTAGCATTCTTTGTGATTAGACAGTTGAGTTACTTAACAGTAACTCCAACTCGCATGGAAGTTGCTGCCTTCATTCGACTGTTTACACGAGCACTGAAAATGCTTGTTGCTAGCCTTTATTGTCATAGTGGGAACAGCCAGGCATTCCCCAACTTTGCGATTCAGACAACTTTACTTAGAATTCTCCTCGAATAAGCTTGACTCAGTCAAGTTGAATGATGATGTGTAGAATAAAATGGAGGATCGCGATTAAAGATGTTGCAAGCCGCACGAAAGCGTTTCATGTCTCATTGGTGCTAATTTTCTTTTGTGTGCTACTTGTACTGATCTACAGGGTGTTTCTGAACAGGTGTCGAATAATCTAGGAATGGGTTTTTGGACCAATTTTAAGACAAAAAGTAAGAAGAATTTGTTTCGCTAAAATGCTCCATTTTGGAAATGCAGGGCATTCATGTTTACTAATTTTTTCAATTTTTTAACATAAAATCTACATTTTTAATAATAATTGGCTCAAATTTTGTACATACCTTGCTATTGGCAGCTGCCTTGACATGAATTAGCATATTTTCAAAAAAAAGTTAGGGTGAAGTTTTTCGGGTGAATTAACCCTTTGAACCCTCTTTAACTTTTTTGTACAACATCATAGTAATGAAAAAAATTAAGTATTCACTTTTTTAACTTTTTGCTCTCTTTAACCTTTTTGATAACTTATTGCGTTTAGAAGTTATGGGATAAAATAAACCACTTCAAATTTCTAAATGTCTACAAAATTTAATAAAATTGTTTTATTTCTGTGCAAAATTAGATAAAATTATGAATGTTTTGAAGAATACAAGTTTTATTAAGAGTCTGAAAAAAATTATGCCAATTATTATTAAAAATGTAGATTTTATGTTAAAAAATTTAAAAAAATGAGTAAACTTCAATACCCTGCATTTCCGAAATGAAGCATTTTAGCGCAAAAAATTATTCTTACTACTAATTTAATTGATTCTTAACGTCCTTGGTTGTGATTGTTTAATCTCAATTTAGGACCATAATTAAATTGACACCCTTTTTTAATGTGCTTATGTTTCGTTTTAATTTTAAAAAACTTCTTTAGAGCTTACTTTTTGTCTTAAAATTGGTCCAAAAACCCATTTCTAGAATATTCGACACTTTTTCAAAAACACCCTGTATATTGTACAAGCATGCGCATAAGTTTCGGGGACATGAAATAAATGCTCTTTCCCACTATTTAGCACTAATTCCTAATAGCACACGTTCACTTGCATTCCTCGTGCAAGTGAAGGATTGCTATTAGGAATGAATGCCAAAGAGTGGGAAAAAGCATTTCTTTTGTGTCCTCGTAACTCTAGCGCGTTGTTGTACTTCATTTAATTTAAATCCATCTGTTAAAACGTATATACTCAAAAAATTAATTTTGATTTGATAGATTAGAATTGATTTTCAAATACAGTTTTTTTAATTGGACCCATTTGGGTATTTATTTAATTTTAATTTTTGATCCCTTTTATTCCAAACATTCAGTCAATAAGCGGTATAGTTATTTACTTTATGAAATTAAATAAGTATTTAATAATAATGTAATTTAGATTTTACAACATTTTAGAGTTTGAAAAAACACATGGAAGTTGTTCATTGGGTGAAAGAATCAAGAAACAATAATAATGACAAAGATCCATGTAGAAATGATAATACACAGGAAGGTTTGGGAGGTCCTCTCTTGAATAATGAGTACCTGAATATGGAAAATAATTTATTAGACGATGAAATTAATGAGAATTTTAGTTTGGAAAACCCTAGTATTAATTTGGAAAATGATTTTAATTTAAATATTAATGAAAATTATAATCTCAGTTTTAATTTTCTTGAATCAAACGATTCGTATTTTTGTGATATTTGTTTAAAAAGTTTTTCAGGATTAAAATGTCTCATTATGCATTTAGCAATACATACTGAAGAATATACTTGCAGTAAATGTAAGAAGGTTAGTTGATTCCTTAATGTCATGGTAGAAAAAAAGTAACAATTAACTGTTGTTATTCTATTGTTGAAGCATCTTTGTATTTATGAGAGCAGTGAGTACACATGTAAAATTAAATGTAATGCCTCGTTCAAATGGTGATAAAAATGGCGCAACATTTAGTGCCACATCACTAAACGTGCAGATTTCCAAATCTTTCAGCAGGGGACTAATGCCCGTTTTCACCGATGATTCTTAAAACTTAGGCATTACTTATAGCGCTAGTTGCTAGGTATTTTAAAACTTATTTTAAGAATCGTTGGTGAAAACGGGTATAAAACTTTTTTTGATTGGGGTTTATCCAAATATAGAAAAGGTAGGGCTCATATTAAAAAAGATTAATGTCACGCTATTTTCACCGTGTGAACAAGGCATTACCTAGATATTGTACATTATTATAGGATGAGGAGTGAACAAAATCAAGCCCTGGTACAAGATATAAATTCTATTATATTATATGCATTTATACAAATCAAGTATACTTTGGATTTTGTCTTTGTCCAATTGCTTTTTTTAAACACTTGCCGATTTTTAGATTCTAGATGTACTCTGTTGGAGTTTACCTTTAAATTATACGCGGTATATGGTTTACCGTTCATGGTTTACCTAATATCCAGGTCAGTGGCGTACTGGACCGCCTGGAGTTCTGAAAATTTCCCGGAGTTTAGCGTGTAAGTGCAGGGGTCAGAATTCGGAATAGGAGGCCGGTCGGCAACCTTTTTTTACAATATAGGCCAGCTACAAATTTAAAAATGTGCGGGCCGCATGTAAGAGACATGATAATACAAACATTAAGTTATCGAAAAAGAAGTGCTATCATGCCATATCCGGTATCCGGTACAATGAGGCTGCGGGACAATGTGGGGATATTTAAAATTAAAAATCTACAGTCTTTGAAGGGTTGCACGAGAAAGTGAGGCGGGCCGCGGTTTGCTCATGTCCGTTATAAAACATTCAATATTCAATGCATGTATTATTGTTGATTTACTTCTGTTTAAGAGAATATATCTACAGGGTGTCTCAGTTTTTTCCAGCAAAATTTTTTTTAGATAGTAAATGTCATTCTGAACAAAAAATTTCCTATGAACTAATATTTTTTTCGACTCCTTAAGAAGTTATAGCAATTTTAAAATTTCAAAATATTAATGATTTTTTGGACACCCTGTACCTATAAATTTCAATTTTTTAAATTTAAATCAAGTATGCTTTGGATTTTGACATTATCTGTAAGCCAATCAGATTAATTTTCTTGTCAGAAAGTTTAAGTCCACTTATATTAAAAACAGCCAATAATATTCAAAAAGGCAAGTTGGGAAAGAGAAAATCCAAACCATAAATCTTTTAAATAAAAACAAGATGATAAGAAAGAAAAATTATACAGGGTTTCAGTAAAAATCGTTAAAATGTTGAAATTTTTAAATTGCTGTAAGGAGTCGAAAAAAAAAAATTAGTTTATAGGAAATTTTTTGTTCACAATGACATTTACTATCTAAAAAAATTTTTCCTGGAAAAAAAGTGAGACACCCTGTATGCCTAAGCGTTTCATTTGTATTTTTGGTTCTTGGTGAAAATGAAACAAATTATCCAGTTTCGTTTATTGTTTCTGTTTACAATAAACAATAAGTAATAGCGCGCATTTTTTACAAAATTCCCTTTTTGTTACTGAGATGACACGGAATCTGATAGAAATGATTAGCACTTAAAATGTGGGCGGGGTCCTTTCAAATTCCGTATGATTTCGTGTTTGCGAAGGCAATAGCTCGTAATTGTACAATTATTTGGTTTACCTTATAAAAAAAGAAATGAAAGTCACAACACCATTATATTTATTATTTTTACGGTTTATCTTAAAATGAAATTTAAAAACATCTTTAATAATATAAAAAAGTTTGGTTCCCTGTAAAGTAGCCGAACGTAGAATAGCCGAACAGTGAAATGGCCGATCCGTAAAGTAGCCGAAAGTAAAAAAGCCGAAACGTAAATTGCAGTGCTGGAAAACCCTGAAAATTTTCGAAGGGTTCGGTTCCTTTAAAAAAAATGAAAGACTTCGGTTCCGGGTTAGGTTCCATTAAAAAAATGAAAGGGTTCAGTTCCGGGTTAGGTTCCAAAAAAAAAGTTTGGAACCGCGGTTCCAGGGTTCGGTTCCGAAATAAAATTGGAATCCCGAGGTGGAAGTCTGTAAGCTATACGATTATTTTCGTACAACGAAAAAATCGTTTGTTGAATATGTTGCTATAGTGACGGATTTTGTCTTCTTTCAATCAATACAAAACGTGCATAAGGAAGAGATATAGAAAATCTGTTACCAAGCAACTTTAGTCAACAAACGATAATTTCGTTGTACGAAAACAATCGTATAGCTTACAGACTTCCACCTCCGGTTCCGGAGTTCGGTTCCACAAAATAACGGTTCCAGATTTTAATATAGGTATTTATGTTCTTAACTTCCAAGCTTATAATTTGTAAACAATTTAACTTATTCTTTATGGTTTTGAGTTGAGGTTGAGACTGAGACGTACCCGCAAATCGTACACTATAAGAAAAATAAAAACATCAGGCATCTGCTCGCACAATAAAAAGAAACGCGGACGTGCGAGCTGAATCAAAATCAATAAGAAATCATTGTCACCAACTGCTAAAAAAATAAAGAAATATTTGTACGTCGAAGAATTTCCAAATTTATTTAATTTTTGCGCAAATTATAAAAAATAGTATAAGCAACTCGTTCATAAGTCAATTATTGCACTCGTCCATTAAAAAACTCGACGCTACGCGGCTCGTTTTTTAAACTTGGACGCGTGCAATAATACTTGACTTATGAAACTCGTTGCTTAATATACAATAAATGTTAATGTCGGCCTACTCGATTTAATAATTAAAATAAATTTTACTTTAATTTATGAAACTTTAATTGACATTATCTTTTAAATTTTTGGTTTTGTCGATTTTTAACAGGTACACCTTTTTCATAGTAAATTATGAATGAATGAGAAAAATAGTTGAAATTGCAAAAAAGTGACAAAAAAAAGTTATGTTAAAACTTAAATTTTAAGTTTAGGTTAACTGGTAGTAAATGAATGCAAAATGGCAAAACTATATAATACCATATTATAAAGAACTTAAAAGTTTTATCGAGTAACCTTCATAGAGAGAAAAGTTATGTGGGTTTTTATTTATTGAAAAGAGAACTTTAACTAGCTTTAACTTTGCAGGGAAGAATTTTTGGACCAAATGTTAGAGGAACTTGTCATCCTAATTTGAGGTGATAAACCCGTCTGTCAACGTTATTACGGGACACCCTTTATAATTTCTAATTTTTAAGTCTCCTGTATAATATGTACCACGAATGGGACAGAGATATAGAGGGTTTTTAGAATCTAAAAATCGGCAATAGTGTTCAACAAGAGCAATTGGACAAAGATAAAATCCAAAGTGTACTTGACTATACAAAAATGATAAAAAGAAAGAAAATTACATTGGGTATCCTACTAAACTTATGAACATTTTTAAGTTGCCTAACTTTTTAGGGGGGTTCGAAAAAAATTAGTTCGTAGGAAATTTTTTCTTCAGACTATTTACTGTCTTGTCTTGCCTTGTTTTCATAACATATAATATTAACTGACAACTACATACCTCCCTTTATTTATTTTTCAAAAGTAGTAAATGTTGAGATGTTTCTTCTAGAACCTGAACATATTGCATGCGTAGATGTCTCATTAGCATCTATAACTAGCAAACCACCAGTTTAAGCTAATGGTAAAATTGTTTGCCTTTTAGGCATTTTCACGGAAAGAAAGTTTAGAAAACCATACAATCTGTAATCCTGAACGATTTGGCACATTTAAATGCAATGATTGTGATAAGACTTTCATCACAAGAAGGAATCTTACGAGTCATGTACGTCAACGCCATAATGATTATAATGTTTTGTGTAAATCCGGCTGTAAGAAGAAGTTTTCTACAGAAGAAGCCGCTAACAAACACAAGTGCCCTTTAAAACTAAACTTAAGCTGTAATATTTGTGATAAAAAGTTTAATACACAAAAATATTTAAGAAGACATATGATTATTCATTCCAATAGTGGTACAAAGAATCAACATTTATGTGAAATTTGTTCAAGCACATTTTCTTCATCAAAGTTGCTTTATCAGCACCAGCTGTCACATAGGGACAATAAATTATTTACTTGCAATATCTGTGATAAGTCTTTTAAGTGGAGGTCGTCGTATACTGACCATCTGGAATCTCATCAAACTGATGTAAGTTCTAAATGTATACAAATACTAAATTAATTGGTTCAAAGAATATAATAAAATATTAAAAGATTTTTAAAAAGAACATCCGAAAAACCATAGTTAACTTTTGTTTTTGAATAGGGAACATTGGCTTGATATTGGATTGAATAGTGACTGACTTGATCCGCATTTTTACCGAAATAAACACGTCGGACTGAACTCGTGAATCCAATCCGATGGTTTATTTCGAAAAAAATGTTTTTTTTTATTAAAGACATATATGCAACTTATTTTCAAATATGTATATCCTAAATTGATGAGTGAATTCGTGAGTTGGTGCAAGTACAATTCTTGTTTTCGTTATTTGGAACCGAGTTTTAGTTACATCCGTCCTAATTATCTGACTGATGCAGTCGTTAGAACGGCGAAATATGTCGCAGTAAATTAAGTGTATTCATTACATGTTACAAGTAAGTTGGATATATCTCATTTGCCCTTTTATTGCTAATCTTTCCAAATTATCGCGAGAATTTCTTCTATTTCTAAAATATTAAAAGAAACTTTCTCTATAGCGTGAACATCCCATAACGCGAACGAGCTATTTCAATTCCTAGATATTCTAAAACTTGAACAATCAAATACTGAAATATTCTAAAACTTGAACAATCAAATACTGAAATATTCTAAAACGTGAACATGCAACGGTTTTAACATATACTAAACTAAGGCAACTGGTCAACATAAATTAAAACCGTTGGCCGTTGGTTATCGGTTAGTCAAAAATACCAAGAAATTTTGAAAATTTTCACATTCTTGTACATTACCTAAATTCAAAAACACAGGTTTCGGCCTGCCGCGCCTGGCGGATACGTCTACATTTGTATGATCATACATGTTCGCTTCGCCTCCTTCGCGAACGTGCTCAATTTTTCCAAATTGAACCTATTTTGATCTGAGAGTTTTTCAGAAACACTGTACTTAACTAGATTTATAAATAAAAACTTAGCGACTCACACAAAGAATTCATCTTAATTAAAAAATGTTCTTTATTTTAGAAAGTATATTTGTGCCCAGAGTGTAACATGTCGTTTAAAGTAAAGAAGTATTTGATAAGTCATATGCAGATTCACAATGAAGATTACCCCTACAAATGCCAGTTGTGTCCTCAAAAATTCAAGCAAAAAACCAATTTGGAAATTCATATTAAACGAATTCATAAAAAAAAATGTCCAACTTGCGGCTTGGTATTTACTGATATAAAGTCATTCAATGAGCATGTTGAAACCCATTTAGAGAATTGTTACAAATGCCCAGTATGTAATCATGTGGTAAAATTGAAGAAATCGATGCAAAAACATATTAAACAGAAACATTCCCATTTGAATATAAATTTAAAAGATCTCGATAATAAAGCCAATGAACATGTAAGTAATAAAGAAGAAAAGAAGTGTAATAATATTGAAAGTATGGAAATTCAAACTGATATTGATGATGCTCTTGGTAATAAAAATGATAATTGTGGAGAGTTCGATAAACTTCTAGATTTGAAGGAGGCAGAACTGGGTGTTGAGGATATTTACACAAATCTGGATTATATTGTAAATTCTTACGATGAAAATACCAACATTCCTTTAAATCCACAAGGAAGAATACCTTCTACTGAAAACATGGAAGATAATATTCTAGATTTTAACAGATGTTTAGAAATAGACTTCGCTAATTCTAATAATCAAGAAATTTATTAAAACTTTGTATTTAATTTCGTTTTAAAATAATTATTTTTTTTACTGTTTTAAATTGTGTTTACTTTACATAAAATGTTTTACTTACAGGGTGATTCTCTAACTTTTTCAACCGAGAAAATCGTGCTCTGTATTTATCTTACACCCTAAAATCGACATTTCCTTTCCCCATTCCTTTTCGCATGCGAATTTCGCTTCATGTGGTTAAAGAATAGAGGTACCCATTAGTCTCTTTGTTTTAGCGTGGTTTTAGGAAGTATAAGAAAATACAAATACATAATATACAGGGTGATGATAAAGTTTGGAGCCTTATTCATAACTACCGTATTTAATTGTTTTGAGAAAATCGCTCGGACGGGTCAATTTCAGTTTTTAAAATGCCATCTCTTGATATAGAAAAATATTAATGACATCACTGGTGCTTTAGCAATGACGTCATCAGCGATTTTTTTTAAATGGAAGCCCCCACTTTTTTTACTCATTATCGATAGAAATTCATGTCACTTAAACAATGATACAAGAAAACAATTAAATTTTTGAATAAAAAATCTTTTTAATTCAAAAAAGGAAATTTTTATTTTAACGAAAAAGGTTTTATAAAAATAAATTAAAATGAATTTGAAGTTACCAATAATAACAAAAGAAAGTAAATGTTTAAATAATGTGCATCTAATGCAAATCTAAAAAGTTAAATGTATTTAACAAAATTTAATAAATTGTCTTGAAAAACTAATTTTTTGATTCCTTTTAAATGTAAGGAAATTTACAAAAAATAAAATTTTAAATTTATTAAAATCGGCCAAATTAAATCTTTACAACATTCAAATTTTTCAAATTTAATAGTACAAATTAATTTTAAGTTTATATTAAAAAATTTTTCCCTGTTTTTATAAATCAAACTACGCGAATCTGTATTGAGCTAAATACAAAATAAGAATATCCTATGAAAGTGGAATCTCTACTTAAGACTTGTATGCGACATTTTTTTAATATTTTATATCCAAATGGCCCAAAAAAAAATCATTAAAAATACGCAAAATTTGGCCTATTTTAAACTTATTTTTTGATTTAATAATTTAATTTTTGAAAAAGTCGTCGTATAGAAGTCTAGCCTAGGCACATTTCGTAAATGTAGAACGCGCATTTTAACTATAAAAGTAGCTAATACCTTCGTAGTCCAGGTGATACAAATTTTAAAATATAACAGAAATGAAGATTTTTATTGGTACTTTCAGCCTAATTATGTGGGATGTACTTTGGCTCAAGATTTCTTCCCCAAATTCAAGAAGAAGCTCAAAATTTACGTTTACTACCGGAGCGCGGTTCAACTTAGACTCCCAATCCTCTTAAACCAAAAAGTAATATATTTTTTGTTCTTAAGATTCAGTTTTCCGAATTCCGATTTTTGTTAATAATCAGAAAATTGAAAAAAAAACCCAAAGAAGGTAACATCTTGTTTTAGTTTTTGAAAAATTCTTTCTAAATAAGACTCTCATTTAGGTTGTGTTTTTTGCCTGTCTATCCGCTGATCATAAGCGAAGAAAAAGAACTGCGGTTTGAAAATTTTCCCTGGTTTGTTGAGAATAAGAAGAAGCTTCAAATAACTTTAATGCGCATTATTTTGTAAAAAATTTCTAAAAACAGAAAAAAATATATATTTTTGCGATTTTTTTTTTCAACATTGATAAACGATTTCTGTATTACTGTTGTTACCAATTTAAACAACATTTAACACAAATGAGTGTATTTATCATTTTTCTGTCCGCTCAAACTTAGTTCACGAAATCAACAAAGAGGGCGAAATCACAGGTAAATATAATTCCCAATAGCTCTAAAACTAAAAAAGACAGACCCCTATACTTTTTTTGATTTTTATTAATTGAACCCAGCAAACACAGAAGTTCCAGGGACGTCCTTAGAATATTCCTTTGTTACTTTATTGAGAGGTTACAAAAAAAAATTCGCATAGATCTCCCAGTGATTTCACGATAGGTTGCGACCTCAATGGATCATCTTTGAGAATTCCTAATGTTACTTTATTTGAGAGATTGTAGGAGCTTGAGTTGTTGTGTCTGGTGATGCCCACACCTTGAACATGATTTTCATGTTATGTGTGGCACAGCGACCTCCTATTCTCCGGTGCAAGTCATCACCTGTAGACGTTGATATGAAATAATAATCGTGTCCTGGTAAAAACTCCAACCCACCCGGCTGTAGTGTAAATGGTCTAAATATTATTATAAAGTACATTAGCTTGTAAGGCTTATCACAAACAGCAACTATGCGTGGATTCGGGTTAGTTATGCGACAAGTTTCGTACTCTTCTTTTGAAACGTTGTAAATTATATTCTTTTCCACTTTATCATCTTTTGTGCCTGGTGAATACACAGGGCAGATGAGACTTAATAGATCGTATTCGAATTGCGCGTTGTTTCGGTTAACATCCATCACATTGTCCGTATTGTCAATTTTAAAGATGGGGTTTGACGAGTTCCAATGAATTGTGTAATAATTTGCAATTCCCTCCATTGTTTCTAAACAATCCAAGCACATGGAGAGAAAAACCAACGCTCCTAATACCATGCCTCTTTGTTGGAACTCATTTTATTATCAACTTTTCGTCAATACCTACAAATAAAAAAAATATTATTAATCAACCAGTAGAATAATTTTGTTTTTAAAATTAAAAACACAAATTACGATTTGATACTGTACAGATATAAGATATTTCTGGAAATAAATTTTACAAAGCGTCGATAATTGAAAACAAATAAAATCATTAATTTTCTTAATAAAAATAATTTATTCGATCCGAGACAGTTTGGATTTCAAGAAAATAGCAGCACTCAATCAGCAGTAATAAATATTATGGACTTTTTATATGATCAACTGGATTCAAATAAATATGTAGCAGCAGTTTCTATTAATTTATCATTTGATACTGATGTAGATCATAAAATTTACTTCTAGAATTTTTAGATCAATCAGGTATCAGAGGAATTGCTTGGAAATTAATTGCATCATATTTAACTAACCGACCAAATGTAACAATAATAAATAAATTTTCAAGTAATGAATTATACACAAAGATAAGTGTTCCTCAAGGCTCTGTTTTAGGACCACTTCTTTATTTAATTTATATTCAAAATCTTCAATTCTCAGTAAGTAAAGCAAACTACTCAGTTTTTGCTGATGACACCATACTGTTATATTCTGGATTGAATAGTATTAATTTAGAAGAGGAAATTAATAAAGATTAAAGATTTAATAAGTATTATTTAATATTTGGTTAAAAGGAAACCTTTTAACAATTAATACTAATAAATAATAAAACAGAATTTATAAAATTTAAGAATAAAAATAAAAAAACCGATATATATTAATATACAAATAAATAATGCTATCATTAAACAATCTTCGGAAATTAAATATTTGGGAATCATTATTGATTCTAACCTTTGTTGGGTACCACAAATTCGGAAACTTTCAAACAAAATTTCATCTATTGGATTCATTCTAAAAAGATTTTGTATAAATAAAACAAACATAAAACAATTGGTTAAGAATTCATTTATATTCTCAAATTTACGATATATAATATTACTTCATGGGGAAATGGTTCAAACAATCTCAAGAAATCTTTACAAAGAACCATAAATAAATGCTTCAAAACATTAGTCCATCTAGAGTGGTATACGTCTGAAATTAATTTACTTGAAATAACTCAATCATTTAATATTAATGAAATATTTTTTATTGAAACTTTTTACGTTGGCGCACAGAATAATATGGAAAAAGCAAAAAAATATTTTAACATATGAAAAAAACAACCAAATTCATAATCACTTCACCAGGACTGCAAATCAAATTCATTTAATTGGTGTTTCAAACAATAAAGGAAAATTAAATACAGAATTCAAAATTTTTAATAACCTTCCTGAAGAGATAAAAGCAATAAAGTGTACTATAAAATTCAAGAAGAATATATACAGGGTGTTCCATAAGTAATGCATAATAATGAAAGGGGTTGTTCAGGACACCAAAACAAGCAACTTTTGTTAATAAACCCATATTCGGAAATTAACCATTAAGCCAGGGTAAATAAAAAAGATTTAAGGTAATTAAGTCAATTATTTACAAAAATTGTTCGAAATTTCAGCCATTTTGTTCAATACACAAGGTTGCACGCTGGTTCACAGATGTTCGAACCCTCTGGAATATCCCAGGGATGTCTTGGACAATGGTACAAGCAGCCATAAGTCTTGCGAGAAGTTCTTCTGTAGTAACAGGCGTCTCGTACACCAGACTTTTCAAATATCCCCAAAGGAAAAAAATCTAAGCTTGTGAGATCAGGGGAACGTGCAGGCCAATTAACAGGTCCGCCACGACCAATCCAACGGTTGGGAAAACTTCATCCAGAAATTGGCGTTCATTTAAAGAAATATCATTTTTAAATTAATTTATGCAGGTAAAAAGTTCAATGTTGCATGATTGTGCAAAAAAGTCTTGAGATTACCCGTAAAAATTATTTTATTTTTATTTGGCCCCGTATTATTACAAATCTTATTACATCTATTACTCTATTAGTACCATTACTACCTAATTTACAGTAAAAATATTAGAGCTCCAGGTTGTTTTTTATTAAAGAATTTAAAAATTGCAAAAAACGACAACAATGGAATAATTGTTTTATTTAAAAAAATAAACTTTTAAAATATGCGTATATTTGACAATAAAAATAAAAGACTTATGTAATTATATATATTTCTCACCTCAGGCATCAATCTGGTATACTCTACTCAACACTTCTCGACATTACTCTTTTGGCTCCTTATTTAAACCAACAAATACTTCTAATTAGAGATATTAACTCATTTTACATGTTAAAACTAATTTAATGACTTTCCATTTTATCATTAGTATTTTTTTACTATTTTATCTTATAGATATTAAATAAATTCCACTAATGGTTTGATTACAATTTTAATTTAATTTTCCAAGAAACTAATTCTGACCAAACCCTAGTGTGTTCTTCAATATTAAAAATTAAAACCATATCTACATAATTGAAAAGTTTTTTATTCTTGTATATTTCACACTGGTTAATTTTGATAAGCAAACGCAAGTATTTACATATACAGGGTGAGTTTAAAAAGTAACGGATGAAAATCACAACTACCTTATTTTTTGGAATTTTAAAAAACGGTAAAAGACGTATCGCATTGTTTTTAAAAAAACTTTGTTTTGAACTCAACAAAAAATATTTTTCGGTTGGCAGGTCGTCACTATGACGTAATCAATATTTTTTTAATGGATTGATATGGTTTTTATACCATAAAATAATACCTTATTAAGACTGTTTTACAACGGTACCAAAAAGGTTATACCAGCGTCATCTTCCGGTTTTTAAAAAAATTATTAAATTTCCCCTTAAACATTAGTTTAAGGTTATGTTACGATTTTTAAAAAATCCAGAAGATAACGTAGTTATGATTTTTATTCCTTACTTTAAACTCACCCTGTATATAAAAGCTTGCAAAAACCAAATTACCTAGGTTATCAAAATTTACATAAACTAATTTAATTAGCAAATAAATCATGCTAAATAACCCCAAACCCAAACGTCTGAAATACAACCTGATCTACAGCTGTTTATTAAGTATTTTTGCCATTTTCAATTACAATCTCGCTTAAAATACTCTACAAAGGATTTATTGCTTCAAATTTAAAATACATTTACTTGTGTGAAACTGGCAATAAAATCCAGCAATAGGTAATATTTTCAAAAATGAAACTAATTTAAAAAAAAATTATACCCTCGTATTCCTCTGGATAACATAAAAATTAGTAATTAAAATTATTAAATTTTAAGGGTGAAAACTACTCCTAAACGATTTTTTTAATATAATAGGGGAAGACCGTTTTTTATTTTCAGTTTTCCTTTACAGTTTGATTTTTTATACAATTCTACACAAAATATCAAAAACTTGGGTGGCAACCCCTTCCCATATTTTTAAAATTAAATTCAAAGCACATAGCGTATGCGCGGAACGCGCTTCAAATAATCTCCAATTTCTATTCGAAGATCATTTTTTATTTTCAAAGTTCTTTACCAGTTTGATTGTTTATACAATATTGCATAAAATATCAAAAATGTGGGTGGGAACCCCTTCCCATTTTCTTTTAAAATATATTCAAGGTACAGCGTAAAGCGCGGAGTGCGCTTCAAACGAACTCCAATTTCTATTCGAACATCATTTTTTATTTTCAAATTTCTATTGCAAGATCATTTTTTATTTTCAAATTTGGTTTGCAGTTAGATTGCTTTTACAATATCACACGAAATATCAAAAATTTGGTTGGCAACCTCTTCCCTTTTTTTCTTAAATTAAATTCAAAGTGCAGCTTAACGTGCGGAACGCGCTTCAAATAATCTCTAATTTCTATTCGAAGATCATTTTTTATTTTCAAAGTTATGTATCAGTTTGATTGTTTATACAATATTGCATAAAATATAAATAAATTGGGAGGCCACCCCTTCCCAGTTTTTCTAAAATTAAAGTCAAAGTGCATGGTGCATGTGGTTTCAAACAAACAAACAAATTTGGGAAGAGGTTGCCACCCAAATTTTTGATATTTTGTGCAATATTGTATAAACAATGAAACTGGAAAAGAAATTTGAAAATAAAAATGATCTTCGAATAGAAATTGGAGATTTATAGAGCGCTCCGCGCATAAGCTGCAATTTGCATATAATTTTAAAGAAACTGGGAAGGGGTTGCCATCCAAATTTTTGATATTTTGTGTAGAATTGTATAAACAATAAAACTGGAGAAGAAATTTAAAAATAGAAAATGATCTTCGAATAGAAATTGGAGATTATTTAAAGAGCGCTCCGCGCATAAGCTGCTCTTTGAAAGTAATAGTAATTTAAAAGAAACTGGGAAGGGGTTGCTATCCATATTTTTGATATTTTGTGTAGAATTGTATAAATAATAAAACCGGAGAAGAAATTTGAAAATAAAAAATGATCTTCGAATAGAAATTGGAGATTATTTAAAGCGCGCTCCGCTCATAATCTGCTTTTGAAAGTAATTTAAAAGAAACTGGGAAGGGGTTGTTATCCGTATTTTTGATATTTTGTGTAGAATTGTATAAACAATAAAAATGGAGAAGAAATTTAAAAATAAAAAATGATCTTCGAATAGAAATTGGAGATTATTTAAAGCGCGCTCCGCGCATAAGCTGCTCTTTGAATATAATTTAAAAGAAACTGAGAAGGGGTTGCCATCGAATTTTTTGATAGTTTGTGTAGAATTATATAAAAAATATATTTATATATAATATAAATATATAAAAAATATAAATATATCGTGTAAAATTATATAAAAAATTGAATTGGGGAAGAAATTTGAAAATAAAAAATGATCTTCGAATAGAAATTGGAGTTTGCTTGAAGCTCCACGCGTTATGTTAAAATAAAAATGGGAAGGGGGTTGCAATTCAAATTTTTGATATTTTTTGTAGAATTGTATAAATAATCAAATAATCAAACTGGAGAAGAAATTTAAAAATAAAAAATGATCTTCGAATAGAAATTGCAGATTATTTAAAGCGCGCTCCGCGCATATGCTCCATTTTAGATATAATTTAAAAGAAACTGGGAAGAGGTTGCTATCCAAATTTTTGATATTTTATGTAGAATTGTATAAACAATAAAACTGGAGAAGAAATTTAAAAATAAAAATGATCTTCGAATTGAAATTGGAAATTATTTAAAGCGCGCTCCGCGCATAAGCTGCTTTTTGAATATAATTTAAAAGAAACTGAGAAGGGGTTGGCATCAATTTTTTTGATATTTTGTGTAGAATTATATAAAAAATCAAACTGGAAAAGAAATTTAAAAATAAGAAATGATCTTCGAATAGAAATTGAAGAATAATTAAAGCGCGCTCCGCGAACATGCTGCACTTTGAAAGTAATTTAAAAGAAACTGGGATGGGGGTTGCCATCCAAATTTTTGATATTTTGTGTAGAATTGTATAAATAATTAAACCGGAGAAGAAATTTAAAAATAAAAAATGATCTTCGAATAGAAATTGAAGATTATTTAAAGCGCGCTCCGCATATATGCTGCACTTTGAAAGTAATCTAAAACAAACTGAGAAGGGGTTGACATCCAAATGTTTGATATTTTGTGTAGAATTGTATAAACAATCAAACTGGAGAAGAAATTTAAAAATAAAATATGATCTTCGAATAGAAAGTGTAGATTATTTAAAGCGCGCACCGCGCATATGCTGCACTTTAGGTATAATTTAAAAGAAACTGGTAAGGAGTTGCTATTCAAATTTTCCATATTTTGTGTAGAATTGTATAAACAATCAAACTGGAGAAGAAATTTAAAAATAAAAAATAATCTTCGCATAGAAATTGAAGAATATTTAAAGCTCGCTCCGCGCATATGCTGCACTTTGAAAGTAATTTAAAAGAAACTGGGAAGGGGTTGCCATTCAAATTTTTCATATTTTGTGTAGAATTGTATAAACAATCAAACTGGAGAAGAAATTTAAAAGTAAAAAATGATCTTCGAATAGAAATTGGAGATTATTTAAGGTACGCTCCGCGCATAAGCTGCACTTTGAATATAGGTATGTAATTAGTTTTTTTGATTTTTATTAATTAAATAAGTTGCTTTAGTTTCGTGAACCCATAAGTAATATAGATGGAAGGAGCATTTCTGCTGTCATTCGATGTTTTAGCGAAGCCATCATACAGGGTGGGCAATGTCACTTTCAAAACGCTTTTATTTGAATTTTCGTCACTTTAGTTAGGTGTTACACCAAATTTATTATACAGGGTGTCCCTAAAAGGTCTGTACAAAACAATACCACATACTCCTGAGACCAAAATAAGACGATTTAACCAAACTTATCTCTATCCAAAAGTGCTTCCTTAAGGTGCTACATACCATTAAAGTTCTTAAATCTATTTTGTTTTTTTTTTAAATTACTAAGAATTGGCTCATACCATCATAACAAAATTTGGTATGTGGCTATGTAATGGAAAAAGGTATTTTTAGACAATTTGTTTTTATTTTTTCGCGTTATGTAAGTGGTCAAAAATAGGTCATCGACATGCAAAATTTCTTATAACTTTTTAATGGCCCAATAAAAATTCATAAAACTTTATTTGTAAATAAATAGTGTAATTATAAACTTTTTTTGTCTCCTACAAATTTTTTCTATCTTTTTTATTTTAGGGAGAAAAAAATTATTTCCATGTGGTACATAACCTAACTATTTTTTTAATTTTGTGCACATTAACTTTTATTATCGGCCTTTTGTCCGCGTCGGCCTTTTGTGCGCTTCGGCCTTTTACCGTTCGCCCGTTTGTCCATGTCGGCCTTTTGCCATTCGGCCTTTTGCCATTCGGCCTTTTCTCCTTCGGCCTTTTGTCTGCGTCGGCCTTTTATCCAAGTCGGCCTTTTATCGTTCGGCTTTTTTTCCTTCGGCCTTTTTTCATGTCGACTTTTTGTCATTCGGCCTTTTTTCTTTCGGCCTTTTGTCCCGCTCCCATCAAATTTGTAAACTAAAACAAGCAAGCACCAGACGGTGTAGAATGATTTGAAAATTGTATATTTTCCAAGCATTTTCTTTGGGAAATATTAAAACCACTAGCCATCGAATTTGTATGGCGAATAAATTTTTACTATCGACTTGTGCTATTAATTAAGATTTTGTGGGTTTGTACTGGTACTATTTAATAAATTTTTTTTCTATTGTTGGCTTCCGGACTAACATCGGAAAGTCCAAAAATAGGAGCTAAATCACAAATATTTTATCTATGCACAAATAAGTATGACGGTGACTAACCAATAAAAATAAATAATAAATACTTTCAAAATAAAAGAGATATTTCTTCTTTACTTTTTAGTATAGTAGAACCGGCCACCAAACAGGAATTCCAACCTAACTAATATTAAATGAAATCAGCGATGATGAATGTTCCTACCCATTGTTGAGGGTTGCAGTAGGGACTACTACTACTAGGTGGAGGGTTGTAGTGGGAACTACTACCAATACAACTCTCTAGCACGGGTAGGAAAATTCAACGTCGTTGATTTCATTCAATGTCAGTTAGGTTGGAATTCCTGTTTGCTGGCCGGTCCTACTATAGGTACTTGAACAGTTTATCCAAATCATCGTAAGTTTTAATTTATATTTTTTTGATTAAGGGGAAGTATAAAGGATTGTAAATAAAGTTGCCGAAAAAAATAATAAGACAGCGCCTTTGCATAGATTCCCCGGGAAACATAGGGGCAAAATATTTTTTTATGCGAGATATCCACTCCTGGTTTAAATTTCAAATTTGACATTTGAAGTAAAGACTGACGTTAAAATTTACAAAAATTTTTTGTATTATGCAGAAATAAGGCTTGAAATAATCAGCCAAATACAATTCGTAGGTTGAAATCACTATAATAATTATGTCGCTTTATTTCCAATTCAATTGTGTTGCTTTTTAGAAACACAATTTCATTTGTCAATAAATTGACAGAATTATTGCGGATGTCAACCTACTCATGGTATTACTATTGGGAATTTTAACTACGTACAGAGGGCGCTATAAATGGAGCATATGTACTTGTAAGTGTCAAAAGATGTGTTTAAAATGCATTCTTGTACCTTATAACTACGTATTCAACAAAACACAAATAGATTTATTATTTAAAACTTCAGTAAATCTCAAAAAACATGTGCCAATGCCTTAAATAAAAAAAGTAAGTACCGAAGTACCAGAGGGCGAGCGGAATCTAAAAATTCCCAATGGCAGAACGTATTAAAGGTCTATATCAATAACTTTTGAAAATAAGTACAAAAACCACTTCAATGAATTAAATAATATAAGTATTATTACAATATAATAATTTAAGATTGTTTTACGATTTCACTTCATATTAGAACCTACAGTAATCGACTGTTCATAACAATTTTTAAAATTATTCAATTTCTTTTCGAAAATTTCTTGCTCTCCCATTCTATAGTTGGCCAATTGTTGGTAGACCTGTTTAATTCTTTGGATGTTAATTCTACTGGCTACTGCATGATTGACCATTGGTAGCGGATAATCTTTCCCTATTATACATTTGCATGCTTTTTGTACAGTCTCTGGAGCTGTCCACGGTTCATGAATGAACTGAAGAGGAATATTTTTTAAAACTGGAAGATATTTCCTGAAATTACAGAACTTGTTATTGTAATAATTTTTATATATAATAGTTACAGGAAAATGTTCATATTAAGAAATGAGCTTGGATATAACGGTCAAAGTATGTATTTAATATTTACTTAATATAATCTCCATTAGGATCAGCTTTTCTACCAAATTTTACTGGACAGTAGCAATGAAAAAATTGTTGGAAGAAGCTCGAACATGAAAGCCACATCCACATCCCTGCATTTACTGACCAATCAGCATCTAATAATAATTCTTCAAAAACCTTTAAACCCAATTTATTTACATTTTCACAATACTTAGTATTCATGAGAAGGAAAACAAAAATTTAAAACTTACTTTCATTCCATCTTCCCAAGAGAGCCATAAATCGCCTCTAGTCAAAAAACAAGCAACTGCATGCCTGGCCAAATGATGAATCCACCCTTCTTCTCTTAATTGTGTCATTATTGCGTCAATCCATGGAAAACCAGTCTGACCCTATTTAAGAAATAGTTTGTAGGTATTAATTAAATTTGATCATTTTAATTATTTTGTATAAGGCAAAAAAATTAGGAGCAGTTAAATATCTTCATTTTTATGAATTATTTTTCTTGACCTTAGTCACTTAAATTGAAGATCAAATATATTATACTTTATTATGCAAAATTTATACAGGGTACGGCAAATAAACGGAAACACTTCAATATTTTTTGAACCGTATTGCAGTAAAAAAAAGTTTTAGACAAAAGTTTATTAAATTTAAACAAGCAACCATTTAAATATACTTTTCTACAAATATGTAAAAAGTGGCACTTTTGGAACTCACGACAAACGTTAAAAACGTCATTTTATTTGACAAGTGTTGAAAGTAACACCGGTGTAGAAAGTAAATTACTTTCTATACTAGTGCAGAAAGTACATAACAAAACCATGGTTACTATGTAAACAACTACATTTTCTGTTACTGATATTTTCATTAATATTATTCGTTTTTAGAAAAAATATTGTATGATGTGCGTGTTAAAAATGCAATATGGCACTTGTATGAATTGGAGAACTCTCTTCGCTCGTTCCGCAAACTTTCATATGTGTCCCATAAACATGCATTTTTAACACTTACATCATAAATATCTATTTCATGTACAGGTTATTCGTTTTATTAGTGTTACGTCACCTAACTTTAGTTTTTTTAAATACAACACCCTATATAATTTGAGTTAACTTTTGTACAAATCAATATTATTTCACTTACTCCCAGTAGTATCAAACACGTTTATTTGATTTTAAATAAGATTTAATTTGACATATACCAGGGTGTTCCAATTTATTGCACTATTCTTTGTTATTAATTAAGTTACAAATTCGGCTAAATGGGCAATGTTTTGCAGTTTTTGATACTTATAAAAAAATGAAAAATTCCGAGCCATTCCGAAGATAACCGAAAAATGCAATTTTTTTTAAACTCGAATATTTCGTTAACTACAATAGTTACAAAAAAATGTTTTTGATAAAAGTTATTCGATTCGTAAAGACGCATGTAAATATTATTACAAAAATATAACAAACTCAGTTTTCAAGATATCAATAGCAACTATCTTATTTTAAATGAACGCCATATTGAATTTTTCATCAGTTGAATTGCATTTTTGTTATTGATTACAATTAAGTATTATAATCCATACACGAAGTAATACACTACAGAATACTTGACATTATTTGAATTAAATTAAATAAGCTATGACTTTTTGACAGGACTTATTTAAACAAATGACAATTCGAGCTGTCATTTTAGATTATTGTATAGGATATAAGTCCAAAACTTGTCATATTGTTCAAGTAGTTAGTGGAAAGGTTGCCATTTGTAAATAATTAATAAATCACTAAAACTTATTAATTCTAAGATATATTTAATTCTTGCAATGATTTGAATTTTTAAAATTCAATAGAAAAATTTCTTTTGGTGATTCATTAAATCCAACTTTATTATTTTAAATAAAGTTGGATTTAAAATTTTTCTATTGAATTGTTGGCGATTTTTAGATTCTAGACGCCTTCTGGTGGAATTTTATGAACTACACGAAAGGAGTAAAAGTAAAAAAAAATACGTTTAAATTAAGTACTCGCGGTGATAAAAGGCGAATATTACCTGTTTAATGTGATTTATGAGCTAAAATAATTAAATAATGGGCTTTTGTTTAAAATATAATACATATAAATAAAATAGGATTTTTTTTACTCCTTTCGATCAGCTGTTTCCGTCAAAACAGCGCCCCCTACAGGTAGGTAAAATTCCCAATTAATTCTAACTTTATGTGCAATAACCGATATAATAATCTAAAGTGACAGCTTGAATCGTCATTTCTTTAAAGAAGACCTGTCAAAAAGTCACGGCTTACTTAATTTAATTCAAATATTGCCAAATATTTCATAGTCTGTTACTTCAAACATGGATTGTAATACATTGTTGAAAGCAGAGAAAAAAAAATGAAATTTATTTGTGAAAAAATCCAATATGATGCCCATTTAAAATAAGAAAGTTGCTATTGATATCTTGAAAACCAAGTTTGTTATATGTTTGTAAAAAACATATTTAGATTAGTCTCTACGAAAAAAATAACTTTGATCCGAAACATTTTTCGTAAGTTTTTTAGTTAACGAAATAATCAACTTTTACAAAAATTGCTTTTTTCGTTTTCTCCGTTGTGGCTCGGAATTTCTGATAATTTTAGATGCCATCTAAATGAGTATAAAAAACTGTAAAACATTGCCCATTTAACCAAATCTGTAACTTTATTAATAACGAAGATGCCCTTGCAATGCAACTCGAATTGGGACACCCTGTATAGTCTATTTTGCTGCTAAGCGTCATTTAAACTATATTCAAACTTTTATTAAGATGCTATATGTATATGTCAAATTAAACCTGATTTAAAATTAAATGACCGTTAAAATTTTTTGATAATATCGGCCGTTATACTTTTGTTTAAATAATTTTTTAAATACAATACCTAGGTATACCTTTTTTTTAATTAAACGAATTCGAGAACAACGAGTTTTATAAAAAAAATGATTTCAAATTAAACGTAGAATCCAAAAATATATAAAAAATTTGTGTATTTAAAATATTTTTAAATGGTAGCTTGTTTAAATTGAATATACTTTTGTTTCAACTTTTGTTTAAACTTCGATACGGTTTAAAAAATTGTGTTTCCATTTTTTTGGCAGTCCGTGTATTCTTCATCATTTATATTGAAGACATTTAATCATTCGAAAATTTTTAGCTAACCATTAACGTAAAAGCTCACATTTGCCCATTTAGCTAAAGCTTCTGCATTTTTGTCCCACGGAATCTGCACGCAAATGGGATTTCCATTAATTTTATCGAAATTAGGATTTTTTGTGGCGGCACAATAAAAAAATTCCCTCCAAAGCAATTGTCCATGTAATGATAGAGGAGGAAATGCCTTTTTAATTTTTTTATATAAATCAGTTAGTTGGTAATAAAATAAACGAGTCGATAAACACCCAAATCTTAAATATGGCGATAGTCCAGTCTGTGAAGGCAATAATGATTGTGGAGTCATTTTTGGTCTTCCAAACGATGCTACCCACGCTTTTCTTTCCAAATGTCTTTCCAATCGAGTCAAAGCTTCACTCTCACCGCCACGCCACACAGGTGGAATTATTCCATCAGTATCAAAACCTAACTCTTCCAAAGTCGGAACACCGTATTTATCATCATGATCTTCACTAAGAGGTGTGTAAGTGTCTCCTAGCGTTAGGGCTGTAACAGGAGATTCTGCCATTGAAGGAGGATCCATGGTTGCTATAATTGACAAAAACTGGTGGTAAGTCAAAGGTGCTTTCCCGCCATTATGATCAATTATATCCTGTAGGTTGTATAAAGTATGAGAAACATTTCGAATCACAGATATTCCTAGCTCTTTACATAACGTAATTATGTTGTGGTCTCTAACTGTTCCAAAGGGCTCAGGATCCTCTTCGAAGGTTAAAGATGTTGTTCCCCATTCTTTGAAGAGTTTAGGTAAGGCATCTGCTGGTTGTCCTCGAATCACAAATAATCGTGAATTTAATTTACGTAAATTATTATCCAAGTCTTCTAAACATTGCAACAAAAATCTAAAAAAGTGGTTCATAATAATTTATTATAGAAGTAACAAAAATTACCTCCACTTATTAATTCCTACATTTGACGATCCTGCAAACCAAGGATCAAGGACGAAAACGCATCTGAAAGTATTTGCCTCTTTAAGGCCTTCTTTTAATGATGGGTTGTCATGGAGTCGTAGGCCTTTTCTGAACCAATGAACTGTATGTTTATCGGGATGACCACCCCGATTGGCACTGTTCAATTTGGAGTTCATGAATTTTTTTCCATTCTCATTTTATTTTACAATGTATCTTGAGTTTCTACATTAAAAATGTTTTTAGGAAGATAAAACAATTGTTAATAATTAATAGGTTTGTAATACAAAAAATGTAACCAGCACTTCAAATCTTTGATTTCAAAAATTTTTACTTGTAATCTATTTTTAAGATTATAAAAATCACAATGATTTAACATTATTTTCTAATTGATAATTGAGTTCCACATTTAAGAAATTACATTGCGATGATATTAAATATTTTATTAGCAACATGAAAGCGTTAGGTAAAAAAATATGACCAAAACCGCAAATTTCAAGCGAATTTCAAAATCAAGCGCTCAAATTTGCCGACTTTAGGAACCACTCAGATCATATTAGCGACATAAAAAGCTTTAACTTACCAAAATATGGAATAAAATCCAAACACAATAGGTAATGAGACAAAAAGCTTTTTATCACGCACAAATTTCCTGATTGTTATGGCAAAATTCCGCTGGCCACTAATTATTAACCCCTCTGGTAAGTTAATCGCAACGTGACTATATCAAAGTAACCCTGTGATTGGTTCAAGTTTTCACGTGGGCATTTAACTCACGTTTTTAACAGTGTGGATTGAATTTCATCCCCGTTTAATAACATTACTTTTAATAAAATCAATAATCTTAGAAGAATTACAAATTACACCTACAAAATGTGAAATATTAAATTGTTTTTATGAAATAGTACTGTATTTTAAACTAATCAGTTAATATGCAATATTAAAGTAGAAAAAATATTTTATGTCAGCTTTTCATATGGCATCGCTGGTGATTTAGCATCATTTTATATGAAAATCCCTACTGTTTTTACTCGATTTTGGTAGATATTCATGTTACTTTCACTCAGGGACGGACTGGCTCATCAGATCGGCCCGGGAAATAAACTCAGCACCGGCCTCATGTTCTCCAAATTTTTGTTTTCTTTGGCTGGGCGAACTTTTGGAAAGCGCGGCAGGCGATTTTTTTAATCTTTTTCATACTTCAGAAATACAGGATCATCATAAATCATATCGAATAAATTCATGCCCTTCCAAGGGTGTATTGCATCTCGCGATCGGCCTAATGATAATAAATAAAGACATTCCGGGTCAATACCGATGTATGGAATATGAAATAAATTTATTTTCCATGACCATGAAAAATTTAGTTTTTTGAAGAATAATGGATTAATGTAGCTTTTTGACCAGATAAGAAAGCTGTATATTTTCATTATTCATGGCTGTTTCAGTTGACTCTAGTATTGAAGGTGACGCTGAGTGCTTCCGTTCATAGAGAATTAAATAAATAAAAATGTTTGGAAATTTATTTTATGCCTTTAATGAACCTGAATTTCTTTATTTATTATTATTATTTTGAATACCATTAGGCCGATCTTGATATACTGGGTGTCCCTAAAAGTCCCTAAAATAAGACGATTTAACAAAACTTATCTCTATCCAAAAGTGCTTCGTTAAGGTGCTAAAGTTCTTAAAACTATTTTGTATTTTTTAAATTACTAAAAATTGGCTCATACGATCATAACATAATTTGGTATGTGGCTATGTAATGGAAAAAAGTACTTCTAGACAATTTGTTTTTACTTTTGCACGTTATGTAAGTGGTCAAAAATAGGTCATCGACATGCAAAATTTCTTATAACTTTTTAATGGCTTAATAAAAATTGATAAAACTTTACTTGTAGCAAAACAGTGTAATTATAAACTTTTTTTGTCTCTTGCAAAATTTTAACTTTAATGGTCTGTAGCGCCTTAACGAAGAACTTTTGGATAGAGATAAGTTTGGTTAAATCGTCATATTTAGTTCTCAGGAGTATGAGGTATTGTTTTGTACAGACCTTTCAGGGCACCATTGGAAAGACAATTGAAAAACTTTCAAAGATGTATCTCAGATCCACCTCCCAATTTATAATTTCGTTCGATGGCGTCATATATTATACAGGAGTGACATCACAAATGTAGAAATAAATAATTGTTTTGTTTTGGAGTTAAGCAGTTAGAAATTTTAACAAAAAAATCCAAGAACAAAATAAACTTTTTTAAATAAAAATTAGGAGCTTTTCAGTGGCGAGTTCGCAAAGTTTGGAGGACGAGACGCGTATCGTCGAGTCCTCCAATTTTGCGAACGAGGTACTGAAAAGCACTTTAGCTCCGAATAAAACATGCTATTTTTTCTTCAAACGTCTATTTAAAATTAAAATAATTAATATTTATATATATGGATCAGGATATGCGGCGTAATCGTCAAAGGACGATCTTGTTCGATTATTTCCGATTTATTTGTGTGTACTTGACAATCCCATTAAATATTCAACAATCGTTATCGTCCCAAAAATTCAACTACTGACCAGGATACTGGCTAACAGGAACCAAATTAAGCAAACTCAATTTACTTAAAAAACATTTATTCAAGAGCGACGTTTCGAGTGACAATTTCACTCTTTATCAAGCTAAAATAGATTTTTATTTAGTTACTACATTTTTTTTTTTGTTGTTATCAATTACAATCAATATTACATACATACATAAACAAGACTTAGTCACGAAGTGTGATAGCATTTAGTAAAATTGAACTGAAATTAGAGACTAAATTCGCAAAAAATAAATTACCTTAGAACGTGTATTTTTATAAGTTAAGTTTTTGTCATTTTCCATTAAATTAATCATCAACTAATTGTTTAATTACTTTGAACACAATTATTTTACACACTTTAACGTATTTAACTTTTAATATGTTTAACGAATATCTTGGATGTTTTAGGATTGATCTTTAACAATTCACTTTGGGATATTACAACCGCCATTAATCATCTGATATCATTTGACAACTTTGGTTGCCTACCTTCCAACTAACCAGTGTTACCATTTATACATTTTGTTTTCACAATATTTACAGTGATTAATTAAATTAAACCCTTGAGATTACTTATCTCATTTGTTTGTTCTTATTTCTATTTTTATTTTAGGATTTATTTACATTATTTTACATATTATTTTAATTTCCAAGTTGCAACTCCACTTGCACTAAACATAGCTATCAACACTATTTACAGTACTTTAACTTATATTACATTATTTACATTCGTAAATCCGCTAATCATGCTTTAATCAGGTTATTATATATTTTACTTAAATTAAGAGTGTCTGTTTTAAAGTTCATATTATCTGTATTTTTTTGTATATAAATAATAGATTAGATTAGATTAGATTTCATGAAAATAAAATTATTTATACAAAATTTACATTTATTTATAAAGAAATATAAAAGTTACAGCAGTTTTTGTGTGATTTTTAAGAAAAACGTTTTTTTTGTATAATTTTAAAAGTAATCGTCCTAAAAATCTTAAAACGGCATTTCTAATTAGATTTCATGAAAATAAAAATACTTATACAAAATTTACATATTTTTATAATGAAATAAAAAAGTTACAGCAGTTTTTGTGTGATTTTTAAGAAAATTTTTTTTTTTGTATAATTTTAAAATTATTCGTCCTAAAAATTTTAAAACGGCATTTCTAATTAGATTTCATGAAAATAAAAATACTTATATAAAATTTACATATTTTTATAATGAAATAAAAAAGTTACAGCAGTTTTTGTGTGATTTTTAAGAAAATTTTTTTTTTTGTATAATTTTAAAATTATTCGTCCTAAAAATTTTAAAACGGCATTTCTAATTAGATTTCATGAAAATAAAATTATTTATACAAAATTTACATTTCTTTATATAGAAATAAAAAAGTTACAGCAGTTTTTGTGTGATATTTAAGAAAAATGTTTTTTTTGTATAATTTTAAAATTAATCGTCCTACAAATTTTAAAACGGCATTTCTAATTAGATTTCATGAAAATAAAATGATTTAAGCAAAATTTACATTTTTTTATGACGAAACAAAAAAGTTACTGCAGTTTTTGTGTGATTTTTAAGAAAAATGTTTTTTTTGTATAATTTTAAAATTAATCGTCCTAAAAATTTTAAAACGGCATTTCTAATTAGATTTCATGAAAATAAAAATATTTATACAAAATTTACATTTTTTTATAAAGAAATAAAAAAGTTACAGCAGTTTTTGTGTGATTTAAAAAAAAAAAATTTTTTTTGTATAATTTTAAAATTAATCGTCCTATAAATTTTAAAACGGCATTTCTAATTAGATTTCATGAAAATAAAAGGATTTAAGCAAAATTTACATTTTTTTATGACGAAACAAAAAAGTTACTGCAGTTTTTGTGTGATTTTTAAGAAAAATGTTTTTTTTGTATAATTTCAAAAATTAATCGTCCTAAAAATTTTAAAACGGCATTTCTAATTAGATTTCATGAAAATAAAATTATTTAAACAAAATTTACATTTTTTTATGAAGAAACAAAAAAGTTACTGCAGTTTTTGTGTGATTTTTAAGAAAAAGGTTTTTTTTGTATAATTTTAAAATTAATCGTCCTAAAAATTTTAAAACGGCATTTCTAATTAGATTTCATGAAAATAAAATTATTTAAACAAAATTTACATTTTTTTATGAAGAAACAAAAAAGTTACTGCAGTTTTTGTGTGATTTTTAAGAAAAAGGTTTTTTTTTGTATAATTTTAAAATCAATCGTCCTAAAAATTTTAAAACGGCATTTCTAATTAGATTTGCTTAAAAATAAAATTTTTTAAACAAAATTTACATTTTTTATGAAGAAACAAAAAAGTTACTGCAGTTTTTGTGTGATTTTTAAGAAAAACGTTTTTTTTGTATAATTTTAAAATTAATCGTCCTAAAAATTTTAAAACAGAATTTCTAATTAGATTTCGTGAAAATAAAATTATTTAAACAAAATTTACATTTTTTTATGAAGAAACAAAAAAGTTACTGCAGTTTTTGTGTGATTTTTAAGAAAAACGTTTTTTTTGTATAATTTTAAAATTAATCTCCTAAAAATTTTAAAACAGAATTTCTAATTAGATTTCGTGAAAATAAAATTATTTAAACAAAATTTACATTTTTTTATGAAGAAACAAAAAAGTTACTGCAGTTTTTGTGTGATTTTTAAGAAAAAGGTTTTTTTTTGTATAATTTTAAAATTAATCGTCCTAAAAATTTTAAAACGGCATTTCTAATTAGATTTCATGAAAATAAAATTATTTATACAAAATTTACATTTTTTTATAATGAAACAAAAAAGTTACTGCAGTTTTTGTGTGATTTTTAAGAAAAACGTTTTTTTTGTATAATTTTAAAATTAATCTCCTAAAAATTTTAAAACAGAATTTCTAATTAGATTTCGTGAAAATAAAATTATTTAAACAAATTTTACATTTTTTTATGAAGAAACAAAAAAGTTACTGCAGTTTTTGTGTGATTTTTAAGAAAAACGTTTTTTTGTATAATTTTTAAAATTATTCGTCCTTAAAATTTTAAAACAGCATTTCTAATTAGATTTCATGAAAATAAAATTATTATACAAAATTTACATTTTTTTGTGAAGAAACAAAAAAAATACTGCAGTTTTTGTGTGATTTTTAAGAAAAACGTTTTTTTGTATAATTTTTAAAATTAATCGTCCTTAAAATTTTAAAACAGCATTTCTAATTAGATTTCATGAAAATAAAATTATTTAAACAAAATTTACATTTTTCTGTTAAGAAACAAAAAAGTTACTGCAGTTTTTGTGTGATTTTTAAGAAAAACGTTTTTTTTGTATAATTTTAAAATTAATCGTCCTAAAAATTTTAAAATAGAATTTCTAATTAGATTTCGTGAAAATAAAATTATTTAAACAAAATTTACATTTTTCTGTTAAGAAACAAAAAAGTTACTGCAGTTTTTGTGTGATTTTTAAGAAAAAAGTTTTTTTTGTATAATTTTAAAATTAATCGTCCTAAAAATTTTAAAACGGCATTTCTAATTAGATTTCATGAAAATAAAATTATTTAAACAAAATTTACATTTTTCTGTTAAGAAACAAAAAAGTTACTGCAGTTTTTGTGTGATTTTTAAGAAAAAAGTTTTTTTTGTATAATTTTAAAAATTAATCGTACTAAAAATTTTAAAACAGAATTTCTAATTAGATTTCGTGAAAATAAAATTATTTAAACAAAATTTACATTTTTTTGTGAAGAAACAAAAAAGTTACTGCAGTTTTTGTGTGATTTTTAAGAAAAATGTTTTTTTTGTATAATTTTAAAATTACCCGTCCTAAAAATTTTAAAACGGCATTTCAATTTCATTCACGTTAAACTGCTCTGTATTCTTATCAAGAATATACTCTGTTTTTATTACATTGAGTTATTTTTACTCCTTTTAACATTAACATTAATTTTAAAATTATACAAAAAAAACGTTTTTCTTAAAAATCATACAAAAACTGCAGTAACTTTTTTGTTTCTTCATAAAAAAATGTAAATTTTGTTTAAATAATTTTATTTTCATGAAATCTAATTAGAAATGCCGTTTTAAAATTTTTAGGACGATTAATTTTAAAATTATACAAAAAAAAACATTTTTCTTAAAAATCACACAAAAACTGCAGTAACTTTTTTGTTTCGTCATAAAAAAATGTAAATTTTGTTTAAATAATTTTATTTTCATGAAATCTAATTAGAAATGCCGTTTTAAAATTTTTAGGACGATTAATTTTAAAATTATACAAAAAAAACATTTTTCTCAAAAATCACACAAAAACTGCTGTATCTTTTTTATTTCTTCATAAAGAAATGTAAATATTGTTTAAATAATTTAATTTTCATGAAATCTAATTAGAAATGCCATTTAAAAATTGTTAGGACGATTAATTTTATAATTATACAAAAAAAACTTTATTTTTAAGAATTAATGCGCTTTTCTTAAAAATCAAACAAAAACTGCTGTAACTTTTTTATTTCTTTATAAAAAAATGTAAATTTTGTATAAATTATTTTATTTTCATGAAATCTAATTAAAAATGCCGTTTTAAAATTATTAGGACGATTAATTATAAACTTATACAAAAAAAACGTTTTTCTTAAATATCACACAAAAACTGCTGTAACTTTTTTATTTCTTTATAAAAAAATGTAAATTTTGTATAAATTATTTTATTTTCATGAAATCTAATTAAAAATGCCGTTTTAAAATTATTAGGACGATTAATTATAAACTTATACAAAAAAAACGTTTTTCTTAAATATCACACAAAAACTGCTGTAACTTTTTTATTTCTTTATAAAAAAATGTAAATTTTGTATAAATTATTTTATTTTCATGAAATCTAATTAAAAATGCCGTTTTAAAATTATTAGGACGATTAATTATAAACTTATACAAAAAAAACGTTTTTCTTAAATATCACACAAAAACTGCTGTAACTTTTTTATTTCTTTATAAAAAAATGTAAATTTTGTATAAATAATTTTATTTTCATGAAATGTAATTAGAAATGCCGTTTTATAATTATTTGGAAGATTAATTTTAAAATTAAACAAAAAAAACATTTTTCTTAAAAATCACACAAAAACTGCAGTAACTTTTTTGTTTCTTTATAAAAAAATGTAAATATTGTTTAAATAATTTTATTTTCATGAAATCTAATTAGAAATGCCGTTTTAAAATTTTTAGGACGATTAATTTTAAAATTATGCAAAATAATCGTTTTTCTTAAAAATCACACATAAACTGCTGTAACTTTTTTATTTCTTTATAAAAAAATGTAAATTTTGTATAAATAATTTTATTTTCATGAAATGTAATTAGAAATGCCGTTTTATAATTATTTGGAAGATTAATTTTAAAATTAAACAAAAAAAACATTTTTCTTAAAAATCACACAAAAACTGCTGTAACTTTTTTGTTTCTTTATAAAAAAATGTAAGTTTTGTTTAAATAATTTAATTTTTATGAAATCTAATTAGAAATGCCGTTTTATAATTTTTAGGACGATTAATTTTAAAATTATACAAAAAAAACGTTATTTTTAAGAATTAATCCGCTTTTATTAAAAATCAAACAAAAACTGCTGTAACTTTTTTATTTCTTCATAAAAAAATGTAAATTTTGTTTAAATAATTTAATTTTCATGAAATCTATTCAGAAATGCCGTTTAAAAATTTTTAGAACGATTAATTTTAAAATTATACAAAAAAAAACGTTTTTCTTAAAAATGACACAAAAACTGCAGTAACTTTTTTGTTTCTTCATAAAAAAATGTAAATTTTGTTTAAATAATTATATTTTCATGAAACCTAATTAGAAATGCCGTTTTAAAATTTTTATGACGAATAATTTTAAAATTAAACAAAAAAACGTTTTTCTTAAAAATCACACAAAAACTGCAGTAACTTTTTTGTTTCTTCATAAAAAAATGTAAATTTTGTTTAAATAATTTTATTTTTATGAAATCTAATTAGAAATGCCGTTTTGAAATTTTTAGGACGATTAATTTTAAAATTATACAAAAAAAAACGTTTTTCTTAAAAATGACACAAAAACAGCAGTAACTTTTTTGTTTCTTCATAAAAAAATGTAAATTTTGTATAAATAATTATATTTTCATGAAACCTAATTAGAAATGCCGTTTTAAAATTTTTATGACGATTAATTTTAAAATTAAACAAAAAAACGTTTTTCTTAAAAATCACACAAAAACTGCAGTAACTTTTTTATTTCTTCATAAAAAAATGAAAATTTTGTTTAAATAATTTAATTTTCTTGAAATCCAATTAAAAATGCCGTTTTAAAATTTTTAGGACGATTAATTTTAAAATTATACAAAAAAAACGTTTTTCTAAAAATCACACAAAAACTGCTGTAACTTTTTTATTTCTTTATAAAAAAATGTAAATTTTGTATAAATAATTTTATTTTCAGGAAATCTAATTAGAAATGCCGTTTTAAAATTTTTAGGAAGATTAATTTTTGAAATTATACAAAATAACGTTTTTCTTAAAAATCACACAAAAACTGCCGTAACTTTTTTGTTTCTTTATAAAAAAATGTAAATTTTATTTAAATAATTTTATTTTCATGAAATCTAATTAGAAATGCCGTTTCAAAATTTATAGGACGATTAATTTTTAAATTATACAAAAAAAACGTTATTCTTAAAAATCACACAAAAACTGCAGTAACTTTTTTATTTCTTTATAAAAAAATGTAAGTTTTGTATAATTAATTTTATTTTCTTGAAATCTAATTAGAAATACCGTTTTAAAATTTTTAGGACGATTAATTTTAAAATTAAACAAAAAAAACATTTTTCTTAAAAATCACACAAAAACTGCAGTTACTTTGTTGTTTCTTTATAAAGAAATGTAAATTTTGTTTAAATAATTTAATTTTTATGAAATCTAATTAGAAATGCCGTTTTAAAATTTTTAGGACGATTAATTTTAAAATTAAACAAAAAAAACATTTTTCTTAAAAATCACACAAAAACTACTAGTTACTTTGTTGTTTCTTTATAAAGAAATGTAAATTTTGTTTAAATAATTTAATTTTTATGAAATCTAATTAGAAATGCCGTTATAAAATTTTTAGGACGATTAATTTTAAAATTATACAAAAAAACGTTATTTTTAAGAATTAATGCGCTTTTCTTAAAAATCAAACAAAAACTGCTGTAACTGTTTTGTTTCTTCATAAAAAAATGTAAATTTTGTTTAAATAATTTAATTTTTATGAAATCTAATTAGAAATGCCGTTTTAAAATTTTTAGGACGATTAATTTTAAAATTAAACAAAAAAAAACATTTTTCTTAAAAATCACACAAAAACTGCAGTTACTTTGTTGTTTCTTTATAAAGAAATGTAAATTTTGTTTAAATAATTGAATTTTTATGAAATCTAATTAGAAATGCCGTTTTAAAATTTTTAGGACGAATAATTTTAAAATTATACAAAAAAACGTTATTTTTAAGAATTAATGCGCTTTTCTTAAAAATCAAACAAAAACTGCTGTAACTGTTTTGTTTCTTCATAAAAAAATGTAAATTTTGTTTAAATAATTTTATTTTCATGAAATCTAATTAGAAATGCCGTTTTAAAATTTATAGGACGATTAATTTTAAAATTATACAAAAAAAAACGTTTTTCTTAAAAATCACACAAAAACTGCTGTAACTTTTTTATTTCTTTAAAAAAAAATGTAAATTTTGTAGAAATAATTTTATTTTCATGAAATCTAATTAGAAATGCCGTTTTAAAATTTTTATGACGATTAATTTTAAAATTAAACAAAAAAACGTTTTTCTTAAAAATCACACAAAAACTGCAGTAACTTTTTTGTTTCTTTTTAAAAAAATGTAAATTTTGTTTAAATAATTTTATTTTGATGAAATCCAATTAGAAATGCTGTTTTAAAGTTTTTAGGACGATTAATTTTAAAATTATACAAAAAAAACGTTTTTCTTAAAAATCACACAAAAACTACTGTAACTTTTTTATTTCTTTATAAAAAAATGTAAATTTTGTATAAATATTTCTATTTTCATAAAATCTAATAAGAAATGCCGTTTAAAAATTTTTACGACAAATAATTTTAAAATTATACAAATAAAAACATTTTTCTTAAAAATCTCACAAAAACTGCTGTAACTTTTTTATTTCTTTATAAAAAAATGTAAATTTTGTATAAATATTTCTATTTTCATAAAATCTAATTAGAAATGCCGTTTAAAAATTTATACGACAAATAATTTTAAAATTATACAAAAAAAACGTTTTTCTTAAAAATCACACAAAAACTACTGTAACTTTTTTATTTCTTTATAAAAAAATGTAAATTTTGTATAAATATTTCTATTTTCATAAAATCTAATTAGAAATGCCGTTTAAAAATTTTTACGACAAATAATTTTAAAATTATACAAATAAAAACATTTTTCTTAAAAATCTCACAAAAACTGCTGTAACTTTTTTATTTCTTTATAAAAAAATGTAAATTTTGTTTAAATAATTTTATTTTCATGAAATCTAATTAGAAATGCCGTTTTAAAATTTATAGGACGATTAATTTTAAAATTATACAAAAAAAAAACGTTTTTCTTAAAAATCACACAAAAACTGCTGTAACTTTTTTATTTCTTTAAAAAAAAATGTAAATTTTGTAGAAATAATTTTATTTTCATGAAATCTAATTAGAAATGCCGTTTTAAAATTTTTATGACGATTAATTTTAAAATTAAACAAAAAAACGTTTTTCTTAAAAATCACACAAAAACTGCAGTAACTTTTTTGTTTCTTTTTAAAAAAATGTAAATTTTGTTTAAATAATTTTATTTTGATGAAATCCAATTAGAAATGCTGTTTTAAAGTTTTTAGGACGATTAATTTTAAAATTATACAAAAAAAAACGTTTTTCTTAAAAATCACACAAAAACTACTGTAACTTTTTTATTTCTTTATAAAAAAATGTAAATTTTGTATAAATATTTCTATTTTCATGAAATCTAGTTATAAATGCCGTTTTAAAATTTATAGGACAATTAATTTTAATATTATACAAAAAAAAACGTTTTTCTTAAATATCACACAAAAACTGCTGTAACTTTTTTATTTCTTAATAAAAAAATGTAAATTTTGTTTAAATAATTTTATTTTCATGAAATCTAATTAGAAATGCCGTTTTAAAATTTTTAGGACGATTAATTTTAAAATTATACAAAAAGAACGTTATTCTTAAAAATCACACAAAAACTGCAGTAACTTTTTTATTTCTTCATAAAAAAATGAAAATTTTGTTTAAATAATTTAATTTTCTTGAAATCTAATTAAAAATGCCGTTGTAAAATTTTTAGGACGATTAATTTTAAAATTATACAAAAAAAACGTTTTTCTAAAATCACACAAAAACTGCTGTAACTTTTTTATTTCTTTATAAAAAAATGTAAATTTTGTATAAATAATTTTATTTTCATGAAATCTAATTAGAAATGCCATTTTAAAATTTTTAGGAAAATTAATTTTAAAATTATACAAAAGAACTTTTTCTTAAAAATCACACAAAAACTGCTGTAACTTTTTTATTTCTTTATAAAAGAATGTAAATTTTGTATAAATAATTGTATTTTCATAAAATCTAATTAGAAATGCCGTTTTAAAATTTTTAGGACGATTAATTTTTGAAATTGTACAAAATAACGTTTTTCTTAAAAATCACACAAAAACTGCCGTAACTTTTTTGTTTCTTTATAAAAAAATGTAAATTTTATTTAAATAATTTTATTTCCATGAAATCTAATTAGAAATGCCATTTTAAAATTTTTAGGAAAATTAATTTTAAAATTATACAAAAGAACTTTTTCTTAAAAATCACACAAAAACTGCTGTAACTTTTTTATTTCTTAATAAAAAAATGTAAATTTTGTATAAATAATTTTATTTTCATGAAATCTAATTAGAAATGCCGTTTGAAAATTTTTAGGACGATTAATTTTAAAATTATACAAAAAAAACGTTTTTCTTAAAAATCACACAAAAACTGCTGTAACTTTTTTATTTCTATATAAAAAAATGTAAATTTTGTATAAATAATTTTATTTTCTTGAAATCTAATTAGAAATACCGTTTTAAAATTTTTAGGACGATTAATTTTAAAATTACACAAAAAAAACGTTTTTCTTAAAAATCACACAAAAACTGCTGTAACTTTTTTATTTCTATATAAAAAAATGTAAATTTTGTATAAATAATTTTATTTTCATGAAATCTAATTAGAAATGCCATTTTAAAATTTTTAGGAAAATTAATTTTAAAATTATACAAAAGAACTTTTTCTTAAAAATCACACAAAAACTGCTGTAACTTTTTTATTTCTATATAAAGAAATGTAAATTTTGTATAAACAATTTTATTTTCTTGAAATCTAATTAGAAATACCGTTTTAAAATTTTAAGGACGATTAATTTTAAAATTACACAAAAAAAACGTTTTTCTTAAAAATTACACAAAAACTGCTGTAACTTTTTTATTTCTATATAAAAAAATGTAAATTTTGTATAAATAATTTTATTTTCTTGAAATCTAATTAGAAATACCGTTTTAAAATTTTAAGGACGATTAATTTTAAAATTACACAAATAAAACGTTTTTCTTAAAAATCACACAAAAACTGCTGTAACTTTTTTATTTCTATATAAAAAAATGTAAATTTTGTATAAATAATTTTATTTTCTTGAAATCTAATTAGAAATACCGTTTTAAAATTTTAAGGACGATTAATTTTAAAATTACACAAAAAAAACGTTTTTCTTAAAAATCACACAAAAACTGCTGTAACTTTTTTATTTCTCAATAAAAAAATGTAAATTTTGTATAAATAATTTTATCTTTATGAAATCTAATTAGAAATGCCGTTTTAAAATTTTGAGGACAATTAATTTTAAAATTTCACAAAAAAAACGTTTTTCTTAAAAATCACACAAAAACTGCTGTAACTTTTTTATTTCTATATAAAAAAATGTAAGTTTTGTATAATAAATTTTATTTTCTTGAAATCTAATTAGAAATACCGTTTTAAAATTTTTAGGACGATTAATTTTAAAATTATACAAAAAAAACGTTTTTCTTAAAAATCACACAAAAACTGCTGTAACTTTTTTATTTCTCAATAAAAAAATGTAAATTTTGTATAAATAATTTTATTTTCATGAAATCTAATTAGAAATGCCGTTTTGAAATTTTTAGGACGATTAATTTTAAAATTATACAAAAAAAACGTTATTCTTAAATATCACACAAAAACTGCTGTAACTTTTTTATTTCTTTATAAACAAATGTAAATGTTATATAAATAATTTTATCTTTATGAAATCTAATTAGAAATGCCGTTTTAAAATTTTTAGGACGATTAATTTTAAAATTATACAAAAAAAACATTTTTCTTAAATATCACACAAAAACTGCTGTAACTTTTTTATTTCTCAATAAAAAAATGTAAATTTTGTATAAATAATTTTATTTTCTTGAAATCTAATTAGAAATACCGTTTTAAAATTTTAAGGACGATTAATTTTAAAATTACACAAAAAAAAAACGTTTTTCTTAAAAATCACACAAAAACTGCTGTAACTTTTTTATTTCTCAATAAAAAAATGTAAATTTTGTATAAATAATTTTATTTTCATGAAATCTAATTAGAAATGCCGTTTTGAAATTTTTAGGACGATTAATTTTAAAATTATACAAAAAAAACGTTATTCTTAAATATCACACAAAAACTGCTGTAACTTTTTTATTTCTTTATAAACAAATGTAAATGTTATATAAATAATTTTATCTTTATGAAATCTAATTAGAAATGCCGTTTTAAAATTTTTAGGACGATTAATTTTAAAATTATACAAAAAAAACGTTTTTCTTAAAAATCACACAAAAACTGCTGTAACTTTTTTATTTCTTTATAAAGAAATGTAAATGTTATATAAATAATTTTATCTTTATGAAATCTAATTAGAAATGCCGTTTTAAAATTTTTAGGACGAATAATTTTAAAATTTCACAAAAAAAACGTTTTTCTTAAAAATCACACAAAAACTGCTGTAACTTTTTTATTTCTATATAAAAAAATGTAAGTTTTGTATAATAAATTTTATTTTCTTGAAATCTAATTAGAAATACCGTTTTAAAATTTTTAGGACGATTAATTTTAAAATTATACAAAAAAAACGTTTTTCTTAAAAATCACACAAAAACTGCTGTAACTTTTTTATTTCTATATAAAAAAATGTAAATTTTGTATAAATAATTTTATTTTCTTGAAATCTAATTAGAAATGCCGTTTTGAAATTTTTAGGACGATTAATTTTAAAATTATACAAAAAAAACGTTATTCTTAAATATCACACAAAAACTGCTGTAACTTTTTTATTTCTTTATAAACAAATGTAAATGTTATATAAATAATTTTATCTTTATGAAATCTAATTAGAAATGCCGTTTTAAAATTTTTAGGACGATTAATTTTAAAATTATACAAAAAAAACGTTTTTCTTAAAAATCACACAAAAACTGCTGTAACTTTTTTATTTCTATATAAAAAAATGTAAGTTTTGTATAATAAATTTTATTTTCTTGAAATCTAATTAGAAATACCGTTTTAAAATTTTTAGGACGATTAATTTTAAAATTATACAAAAAAAACGTTTTTCTTAAAAATCACACAAAAACTGCTGTAACTTTTTTATTTCTTTATAAAAAAATATAAATGTTATATAAATAATTTTATCTTTATGAAATCTAATTAGAAATGCCGTTTTAAAATTTTTAGGACGATTAATTTTAAAATTTCACAAAAAAAACGTTTTTCTTAAAAATCACACAAAAACTGCTGTAACTTTTTTATTTCTATATAAAAAAATGTAAATTTTGTATAAATAATTTTATTTTCTTGAAATCTAATTAGAAATACCGTTTTAAAATTTTTAGGACGATTAATTTTAAAATTATACAAAAAAAACATTTTTCATAAATATCACACAAAAACTGCTGTAACTTTTTTATTTCTATATAAAAAAATGTAAATTTTGTATAAATAATTTTATTTTCTTGAAATCTAATTAGAAATACCGTTTTAAAATTTTTAGGACGATTGATTTTAAAATTACACAAAAAAAACGTTTTTCTTAAAAATCACACAAAAACTGCTATAACTTTTTTATTTCTATATAAAAAAATGTAAATTTTGTATAAATAATTTTATTTTCTTGAAATCTAATTAGAAATGCCGTTTTAAAATTTTTAGGACGATTAATTTTAAAATTTCACAAAAAAAACGTTTTTCTTAAAAATCACACAAAAACTGCTGTAACTTTTTTATTTCTATATAAAAAAATGTAAATTTTGTATAAATAATTTTATTTTCTTGAAATCTAATTAGAAATACCGTTTTAAAATTTTTAGGACGATTAATTTTAAAATTATACAAAAAAAACATTTTTCTTAAATATCACACAAAAACTGCTGTAACTTTTTTATTTCTATATAAAAAAATGTAAATTTTGTATAAATAATTTTATTTTCTTGAAATCTAATTAGAAATACCGTTTTAAAATTTTTAGGACGATTAATTTTAAAATTATACAAAAAAAACGCTTTCTTAAAAATCACACAAAAACTGCTGTAACTTTTTTATTTCTTTATAAAAAAATGTAAATGTTATATAAATAATTTTATCTTTATGAAATCTAATTAGAAATGCCGTTTTAAAATTTTTAGGACGATTAATTTTAAAATTTCACAAAAAAAACGTTTTTCTTAAAAATCACACAAAAACTGCTGTAACTTTTTTATTTCTATATAAAAAAATGTAAATTTTGTATAAATTATTTTATTTTCTTAAAATCTAATTAGAACAACCGTTTTAAAATTTTTAGGACGATTAATTTTAAAATTATACAAAAAAAACATTTTTCTTAAATATCACACAAAAACTGCTGTAACTTTTTTATTTCTATATAAAAAAATGTAAATTTTGTATAAATAATTTTATTTTCTTGAAATCTACTTAGAAATACCGTTTTAAAATTTTTAGGACGATTAATTTTAAAATTATACAAAAAAAACATTTTTCTTAAATATCACACAAAAACTGCTGTAACTTTTTTATTTCTATATAAAAAAATGTAAATTTTGTATAAATAATTTTATTTTCTCGAAATCTAATTAGAAAAACCGTTTTAAAATTTTTAGGACGATTAATTTTAAAATTATACAAAAAAAACGTTTTTCTTAAAAATCACACAAAAACTGCTGTAACTTTTTTATTTCTTTATAAAAAAATGTAAATGTTATATAAATAATTTTATCTTTATGAAATCTAATTAGAAATGTCGTTTTAAAATTTTTAGGACGATTAATTTTAAAATTTCACAAAAAAACGTTTTTCTTAAAAATCACACAAAAACTGCTGTAACTTTTTTATTTCTGTATAAAAAAATGTAAATTTTGTATAAATAATTTTCTTTTCTTGAAATCTAATTAGAAATACCGTTTTAAAATTTTTAGGACGATTAATTTTAAAATTATACAAAAAAAACATTTTTCTTAAATATCACACAAAAACTGCTGTAACTTTTTTATTTCTCAATAAAAAAATGTAAATTTTGTATAAATAATTTTATTTTCTTGAAATCTAATTAGAACTACCGTTTTAAAATTTTTAGGACGATTAATTTTAAAATTACACAAAAAAAACGTTTTTCTTAAAAATCACACAAAAACTGCTGTAACTTTTTTATTTCTCAATAAAAAAATGTAAATTTTGTATAAATAATTTTATTTTCATGAAATCTAATTAGAAATGCCGTTTTAAAATTTTTAGGACGATTAATTTTAAAATTATACAAAAAAAAGATTTTTCTTAAATATCACACAAAAACTGCTGTAACTTTTTTATTTCTATATAAAAAAATGTAAATTTTGTATAAATAATTTTATTTTCTTGAAATCTACTTAGAAATACCGTTTTAAAATTTTTAGGACGATTAATTTTAAAATTATACAAAAAAAACATTTTTCTTAAATATCACACAAAAACTGCTGTAACTTTTTTATTTCTATATAAAAAAATGTAAATTTTGTATAAATAATTTTATTTTCTCGAAATCTAATTAGAAATACCGTTTTAAAATTTTTAGGACGATTAATTTTAAAATTATACAAAAAAAACGTTTTTCTTAAAAATCACACAAAAACTGCTGTAACTTTTTTATTTCTTTATAAAAAAATGTAAATGTTATATAAATAATTTTATCTTTATGAAATCTAATTAGAAATGTCGTTTTAAAATTTTTAGGACGATTAATTTTAAAATTTCACAAAAAAACGTTTTTCTTAAAAATCACACAAAAACTGCTGTAACTTTTTTATTTCTGTATAAAAAAATGTAAATTTTGTATAAATAATTTTCTTTTCTTGAAATCTAATTAGAAATACCGTTTTAAAATTTTTAGGACGATTAATTTTAAAATTATACAAAAAAAACATTTTTCTTAAATATCACACAAAAACTGCTGTAACTTTTTTATTTCTCAATAAAAAAATGTAAATTTTGTATAAATAATTTTATTTTCTTGAAATCTAATTAGAACTACCGTTTTAAAATTTTTAGGACGATTAATTTTAAAATTACACAAAAAAAACGTTTTTCTTAAAAATCACACAAAAACTGCTGTAACTTTTTTATTTCTCAATAAAAAAATGTAAATTTTGTATAAATAATTTTATTTTCTTGAAATCTAATTAGAACTACCGTTTTAAAATTTTTAGGACGATTAATTTTAAAATTACACAAAAAAAACGTTTTTCTTAAAAATCACACAAAAACTGCTGTAACTTTTTTATTTCTATATAAAAAAATGTAAATTTTGTATAAATAATTTTATTTTCTTGAAATCTAATTAGAAATACCGTTTTAAAATTTTTAGGACGATTAATTTTAAAATTACACAAAAAAAACGTTTTTCTTAAAAATCACACAAAAACTGCTGTAACTTTTTTATTTCTATATAAAAAAAAGGAAATTTTGTATAAATAATTTTATTTTCTTGAAATCTAATTAGAAATACCGTTTTAAAATTTTTAGGACGATTAATTTTAAAATTATACAAAAAAAACGTTTTTCTTAAAAATCACACAAAAACTGCTGTAACTTTTTTATTTCTATATAAAAAAATGTAAATTTTGTATAAATAATTTTATTTTCTTAAAATCTAATTAGAAATACCGTTTAAAAATTTTTAGGACGATTAATTTTAAAATTTCACAAAAAAAACGTTTTTCTTACAAATCACACAAAAACTGCTGTAACTTTTTTATTTCTATATAAAAAAATGTAAATTTTGTATAAATAATTTTATTTTCTTGAAATCTAATTAGAAATACCGTTTTAAAATTTTTAGGACGATTAATTTTAAAATTATACAAAAAAAACGTTTTTCTTAAAAATCACACAAAAACTGCTGTAACTTTTTTATTTCTCAATAAAAAAATGTAAGTTTTGTATAAATAATTTTATTTTCTTGAAATCTAATTAGAAATACCGTTTTAAAATTTTTAGGACGAATAATTTTAAAATTACACAAAAAAAACGTTTTTCTTAAAAATCACACAAAAACTGCTGTAACTTTTTTATTTCTCAATAAAAAAATGTAAATTTTGTATAAATAATTTTATTTTCATGAAATCTAATTAGAAATGCCGTTTTAAAATTTTTAGGACGATTAATTTTAAAATTATACAAAAAAAACATTTTTCTTAAAAATCACACAAAAACTGCTGTAACTTTTTTATTTCTATATAAAAAAATGTAAATTTTGTATAAATAATTTTATTTTCTTGAAATCTAATTAGAAATACCGTTTTAAAATTTTTAGGACGATTAATTTTAAAATTACACAAAAAAAAACGTTTTTCTTAAAAATCACACAAAAACTGCTGTAACTTTTTTATTTCTATATAAAAAAATTTAAATTTTGTATAAATAATTTTATTTTCATGAAATCTAATTAGTAATGCCGTTTTAAAATTTTTAGGACGATTAATTTTAAAATTATACAAAAAAAACGTTTTTCTTAAAAATCACACAAAAACTGCTGTAACTTTTTTATTTCTATATAAAAAAATGTAAATTTTGTATAAATAATTTTATTTTCTTGAAATCTAATTAGAAATACCGTTTTAAAATTTTTAGGACGATTAATTTTAAAATTATACAAAAAAAACGCTTTTCTTAAAAATCACACAAAAACTGCTGTAACTTTTTTATTTCTATATAAAAAAATGTAAATTTTGTATAAATAATTTTATTTTCTTGAAATCTAATTAGAAATACCGTTTTAAAATTTTTAGGACGATTAATTTTAAAATTACACAAAAAAAACGTTATTCTTAAATATCACACAAAAACTGCTGTAACTTTTTTATTTCTTTATAAAAAAATGTAAATGTTATATAAATAATTTTATCTTTATGAAATCTAATTAGAAATGCCGTTTTAAAATTTTTAGGACGATTAATTTTAAAATTATACAAAAAAAACGTTATTCTTAAATATCTCACAAAAACTGCTGTAACTTTTTTATTTCTTTATAAAAAAATGTAAATGTTATATAAATAATTTTATCTTTATGAAATCTAATTAGAAATGCCGTTTTAAAATTTTTAGGACGATTAATTTTAAAATTATACAAAAAAAACGTTATTCTTAAATATCACACAAAAACTGCTGTAACTTTTTTATTTCTTTATAAAAAAATGTAAATGTTATATAAATAATTTTATCTTTATGAAATCTAATTAGAAATGCCGTTTTAAAATTTTTAGGACGATTAATTTTAAAATTATACAAAAAAAACATTTTTCTTAAATATCACACAAAAACTGCTGTAACTTTTTTATTTCTATATAAAAAAATGTAAATTTTGTATAAATAATTTTATTTTCTTGAAATCTAATTAGAAATACCGTTTTAAAATTTTTAGGACGATTAATTTTAAAATTACACAAAAAAAACATTTTTCTTAAAAATCACACAAAAACTGCTGTAACTTTTTTATTTCTTTATAAAAAAATGTAAATGTTATATAAATAATTTTATCTTTATGAAATCTAATTAGAAATGCCGTTTTAAAATTTTTAGGACGATTAATTTTAAAATTATACAAAAAAAACATTTTTCTTAAATATCACACAAAAACTGCTGTAACTTTTTTATTTCTATATAAAAAAATGTAAATTTTGTATAAATAATTTTATTTTCTTGAAATCTAATTAGAAATACCGTTTTAAAATTTTTGGGACGATTAATTTTAAAATTACACAAAAAAACCGTTTTTCTTAAAAATCACACAAAAACTGCTGTAACTTTTTTATTTCTCAATAAAAAAATGTAAATTTTGTATAAATAATTTTATTTTCTTGAAATCTAATTAGAAATACCGTTTTAAAATTTTTAGGACGATTAATTTTAAAATTACACAAAAAACCGTTTTTCTTAAAAATCACACAAAAACTGCTGTAACTTTTTTATTTCTCAATAAAAAAATGTAAATTTTGTATAAATAATTTTATTTTCTTGAAATCTAATTAGAAATACCGTTTTAAAATTTTTGGGACGATTAATTTTAAAATAACACAAAAAAAAACGTTTTTCTTAAAAATCACACAAAAACTGCTGTAACTTTTTTATTTCTCAATAAAAAAATGTAAATTTTGTATAAATAATTTTATTTTCTTGAAATCTAATTAGATATACCGTTTTAAAATTTTTAGGACGATTAATTTTAAAATTACACAAAAAAAACGTTTTTCTTAAAAATCACACAAAAACTGCTGTAACTTTTTTATTTCTCAATAAAACAATGTAAATTTTGTATAAATAATTTTATTTTCATGAAATCTAATTAGAAATGCCGTTTTAAAATTTTTAGGACGATTAATTTTAAAATTATACAAAAAAAACGTTTTTCTTAAAAATCACACAAAAACTGCTGTAACTTTTTTATTTCTTAAAAAAAAAATGTAAATTTTGTACAAATAATTTTATTTTCATGAAATCTAATTGGAAATGCCGTTTGAAAATTTTTAGGACGATTAATTTTAAAATTATACAAAAAAAACATTTTTCTTAAATATCACACAAAAACTGCTGTAACATTTTTATTTCTATATAAAAAAATGTAAATTTTGTATAGATAATTTTATTTTCTTGAAATCTAATTAGAAATACCGTTTTAAAATTTTTGGGACGATTAATTTTAAAATAACACAAAAAAAAACGTTTTTCTTAAAAATCACACAAAAACTGCTGTAACTTTTTTATTTCTCAATAAAAAAATGTAAATTTTGTATAAATAATTTTATTTTCTTGAAATCTAATTAGAAATGCCGTTTTAAAATTTTTAGGACGATTAATTTTAAAATTATACAAAAAAAACGTTTTTCTTAAAAATCACACAAAAACTGCTGTAACTTTTTTATTTCTTAAAAAAAAAATGTAAATTTTGTACAAATAATTTTATTTTCATGAAATCTAATTGGAAATGCCGTTTTAAAATTTTTAGGACGATTAATTTTAAAATTATACAAAAAAAACATTTTTCTTAAATATCACACAAAAACTGCTGTAACATTTTTATTTCTATATAAAAAAATGTAAATTTTGTATTGATAATTTTATTTTCTTGAAATCTAATTAGAAATACCGTTTTAAAATTTTTGGGACGATTAATTTTAAAATAACACAAAAAAAAACGTTTTTCTTAAAAATCACACAAAAACTGCTGTAACTTTTTTATTTCTCAATAAAAAAATGTAAATTTTGTATAAATAATTTTATTTTCTTGAAATCTAATTAGAAATACCGTTTTAAAATTTTTGGGACGATTAATTTTAAAATAACACAAAAAAAACGTTTTTTTTAAAAATCACACAAAAACTGCTGTAACTTTTTTATTTCTCAATAAAAAAATGTAAATTTTGTATAAATAATTTTATTTTCTTGAAATCTAATTAGAAATACCGTTTTAAAATTTTTGGGACGATTAATTTTAAAATAACACAAAAAAAAACGTTTTTCTTAAAAATCACACAAAAACTGCTGTAACTTTTTTATTTCTCAATAAAAAAATGTAAATTTTGTATAAATAATTTTATTTTCTTGAAATCTAATTAGAAATAGCATTTTAAAATTTTTAGGACGATTAATTTTAAAATTATACAAAAAAAAACATTTTTCTTAAATATCACAAAAAAACTGCTGTAACTTTTTTATTTCTCAATAAAAAAATGTAAATGTTGTATAATAAATTTTATTTTCATGAAATCTAATTAGAAATGCCGTTTTAAAATTTTTAGGACGATTAATTTTAAAATTATACAAAAAAAACGTTTTTCTTAAAAATCACACAAAAACTGCTGTAACTTTTTTATTTCTCAATAAAAAAATGTAAATTTTGTATAAATAATTTTATTTTCATGAAATCTAATTAGAAATGCCGTTTTAAAATTTTTAGGACGATTAATTTTAAAATTATACAAAAAAAACGTTATTCTTAAATATCACACAAAAACTGCTGTAACTTTTTTATTTCTTTATAAAAAAATGTAAATTTTGTATAAATAATTTTATATTCATGAAATCTAATTAGAAATGCCGTTTTAAAATTTTTAGGACGATTAATTTTAAAATTATACAAAAAAAACGTTTTTCTTAAAAATCTCACAAAAACTGCTGTAACTTTTTTATTTCTTTATAAAAAAATGTAAATGTTATATAAATAATTTTATCTTTATGAAATCTAATTAGAAATGCCATTTTAAAATTTTAAGGACGATTAATTTTAAAATTATACAAAAAAAACGTTTTTCTTAAAAATCACACAAAAACTGCTGTAACTTTTTTATTTCTATATAAAAAAATGTAAATTTTGTATAAATAATTTTATTTTCTTGAAATCTAATTAGATATACCGTTTTAAAATTTTTAGGACGATTAATTTTAAAATTATACAAAAAAAACATTTTTCTTAAATATCACACAAAAACTGCTGTAACTTTTTTATTTCTATATAAAAAAATGTAAATTTTGTATAAATAATTTTATTTTCATGAAATCTAATTAGAAATGCCGTTTTAAAATTTTTAGGACGATTAATTTTAAAATTACACAAAAAAAACGTTTTTCTTAAAAATCACACAAAAACTGCTGTAACTTTTTTGTTTCTCAATAAAACAATGTAAATTTTGTATAAATAATTTTATTTTCATGAAATCTAATTAGAAATGCCGTTTTAAAATTTTTAGGACGATTAATTTTAAAATTATACAAAAAAAACGTTTTTCTTAAAAATCACACAAAAACTGCTGTAACTTTTTTATTTCTATATAAAAAAATGTAAGTTTTGTATAAATAATTTTATTTTCTTGAAATCTAATTAGAAATACCGTTTTAAAATTTTTAGGACGATTAATTTTAAAATTATACAAAAAAAACATTTTTCTTAAATATCACACAAAAACTGCTGTAACTTTTTTATTTCTATATAAAAAAATGTAAGTTTTGTATAAATAATTTTATTTTCTTGAAATCTAATTAGAAATACCGTTTTGAAATTTTTAGGACGATTAATTTTAAAATTATACAAAAAAAACATTTTTCTTAAATATCACACAAAAACTGCTGTAACTTTTTTATTTCTATATAAAAAAATGTAAGTTTTGTATAAATAATTTTATTTTCTTGAAATCTAATTAGAAATACCGTTTTGAAATTTTTAGGACGATTAATTTTAAAATTATACAAAAAAAACATTTTTCTTAAATATCACACAAAAACTGCTGTAACTTTTTTATTTCTATATAAAAAAATGTAAGTTTTGTATAAATAATTTTATTTTCTTGAAATCTAATTAGAAATACCGTTTTGAAATTTTTAGGACGATTAATTTTAAAATTATACAAAAAAAAAACGTTTTTCTTAAAAATCACACAAAAACTGCTGTAACTTTTTTATTTCTATATAAAAAAATGTAAATTTTGTATAAATTATTTTATTTTCATGAAATCTAATTAAAAATGCCGTTTTAAAATTATTAGGACGATTAATTATAAACTTATACAAAAAAAAACGTTTTTCTTAAATATCACACAAAAACTGCTGTAACTTTTTTATTTCTTTATAAACAAATGTAAATTTAGTATAAATTATTTTATTTTCAAGAAATCTAAGTAGAATTGCCGTTTTAAAATTATTAGGACGATTAATTATAAACTTATACAAAAAAAACGTTTTTCTTAAATATCACACAAAAACTGCTGTAACTTTTTTATTTCTTTATAAACAAATGTAAATTTTGTATAAATTATTTTATTTTCATGAAATCTAAGTAGAATTGCTGTTTTAAAATTATTAGGACGATTAATTATAAACTTATACAAAAAAAACGTTTTTCTTAAATATCACACAAAAACTGCTGTAACTTTTATATTTCTTTATAAAAAAATGTAAATTTTGTATAGATATTTTTATTTTCATGAAATCTAATTAGAATTGCCGTTTTAAAATTATTAGGACGATTAATTATAAACTTATACAAAAAAAACGTTTTTCTTAAATATCACACAAAAACTGCTGTAACTTTTTTATTTCTTTATAAACAAATGTAAATTTTGTATAGATATTTTTATATTCATGAAATATAAGTAGAATTGCCGTTTTAAAATTATTAGGACGATTAATTATAAACTTATACAAAAAAAACGTTTTTCTTAAATATCACACAAAAACTGCTGTAACTTTTTTATTTCTTTATAAACAAATGTAAATTTTGTATAAATTATTTTATTTTCATGAAATTTAAGTAGAATTGCCGTTTTAAAATTATTAGGACGATTAATTATAAACTTATACAAAAAAAACGTTTTTCTTAAATATCACACAAAAACTGCTGTAACTTTTTTATTTCTTTATAAAAAAATGTAAATTTTGTATAAATTATTTTATTTTCATAAAATCTAAGTAGAATTGCCGTTTTAAAATTATTAGGACGATTAATTATAAACTTATACAAAAAAAACGTTTTTCTTAAATATCACACAAAAACTGCTGTAACTTTTTTATTTCTTTATAAAAAAATGTAAATTTTGTATAAATTATTTTATTTTCATGAAATCTAATTAAAAATGCCGTTTTAAAATTATTAGGACGATTAATTATAAACTTATACAAAAAAAACGTTTTTCTTAAATATCACACAAAAACTGCTGTAACTTTTTTATTTCTTTATAAAAAAATGTAAATTTTGTATAGATATTTTTATATTCATGAAATCTAAGTAGAATTGCCGTTTTAAAATTATTAGGACGATTAATTATAAACTTATACAAAAAAAAACGTTTTTCTTAAATATCACACAAAAACTGCTGTAACTTTTTTATTTCTTTATAAAAAAATGTAAATTTTGTATAAATTATTTTATTTTCATGAAATCTAATTAAAAATGCCGTTTTAAAATTATTAGGACGATTAATTATAAACTTATACAAAAAAAACGTTTTTCTTAAATATCACACAAAAACTGCTGTAACTTTTTTATTTCTTTATAAAAAAATGTAAATTTTGTATAGATATTTTTATATTCATGAAATCTAAGTAGAATTGCCGTTTTAAAATTATTAGGACGATTAATTATAAACTTATACAAAAAAAACGTTTTTCTTAAATATCACACAAAAACTGCTGTAACTTTTTTATTTCTTTATAAAAAAATGTAAATTTTGTATAAATTATTTTATTTTCATGAAATCTAATTAAAAATGCCGTTTTAAAATTATTAGGACGATTAATTATAAACTTATACAAAAAAAACGTTTTTCTTAAATATCACACAAAAACTGCTGTAACTTTTTTATTTCTTTATAAAAAAATGTAAATTTTGTATAAATTATTTTATTTTCATGAAATCTAATTAAAAATGCCGTTTTAAAATTATTAGGACGATTAATTATAAACTTATACAAAAAAAACGTTTTTCTTAAATATCACACAAAAACTGCTGTAACTTTTTTATTTCTTTATAAAAAAATGTAAATTTTGTATAAATTATTTTATTTTCATGAAATCTAATTAAAAATGCCGTTTTAAAATTATTAGGACGATTAATTATAAACTTATACAAAAAAAACGTTTTTCTTAAATATCACACAAAAACTGCTGTAACTTTTTTATTTCTTTATAAAAAAATGTAAATTTTGTATAAATTATTTTATTTTCATGAAATCTAATTAAAAATGCCGTTTTAAAATTATTAGGACGATTAATTATAAACTTATACAAAAAAAACGTTTTTCTTAAATATCACACAAAAACTGCTGTAACTTTTTTATTTCTTTATAAAAAAATGTAAATTTTGTATAAATTATTTTATTTTCATGAAATCTAATTAAAAATGCCGTTTTAAAATTATTAGGACGATTAATTATAAACTTATACAAAAAAAACGTTTTTCTTAAATATCACACAAAAACTGCTGTAACTTTTTTATTTCTTTATAAAAAAATGTAAATTTTGTATAAATTATTTTATTTTCATGAAATCTTATTAAAAATGCCGTTTTAAAATTATTAGGACGAATAATTATAAACTTATACAAAAAAAACGTTTTTCTTAAATATCACACAAAAACTGCTGTAACTTTTTTATTTCTTTATAAAAAAATGTAAATTTTGTATAGATATTTTTATTTTCATGAAATCTAATTAGAATTGCCGTTTTAAAATTATTAGGACGATTAATTATAAACTTATACAAAAAAAACGTTTTTCTTAAATATCACACAAAAACTGCTGTAACTTTTTTATTTCTTTATAAAAAATGTAAATTTTGTATAAATTATTTTATTTTCATGAAATCTAAGTAGAATTGCTGTTTTAAAATTATTAGGACGATTAATTATAAACTTATACAAAAAAAACGTTTTTCTTAAATATCACACAAAAACTGCTGTAACTTTTTTATTTCTTTATAAAAAAATGTAAATTTTGTATAAATTCTTTTATTTTCATGAAATCTAATTAAAAATGCCGTTTTAAAATTATTAGGACGATTAATTATAAACTTATACAAAAAAAACGTTTTTCTTAAATATCACACAAAAACTGCTGTAACTTTTTTATTTCTTTATAAAAAAATGTAAATTTTGTATAAATTATTTTATTTTCATGAAATCTTATTAAAAATGCCGTTTTAAAATTATTAGGACGAATAATTATAAACTTATACAAAAAAAACGTTTTTCTTAAATATCACACAAAAACTGCTGTAACTTTTTTATTTCTTTATAAAAAAATGTAAATTTTGTATAGATATTTTTATTTTCATGAAATCTAATTAGAATTGCCGTTTTAAAATTATTAGGACGATTAATTATAAACTTATACAAAAAAAACGTTTTTCTTAAATATCACACAAAAACTGCTGTAACTTTTTTATTTCTTTATAAAAAATGTAAATTTTGTATAAATTATTTTATTTTCATGAAATCTAAGTAGAATTGCTGTTTTAAAATTATTAGGACGATTAATTATAAACTTATACAAAAAAAACGTTTTTCTTAAATATCACACAAAAACTGCTGTAACTTTTTTATTTCTTTATAAAAAAATGTAAATTTTGTATAAATTATTTTATTTTCATGAAATCTAATTAAAAATGCCGTTTTAAAATTATTAGGACGATTAATTATAAACTTATACAAAAAAAACGTTTTTCTTAAATATCACACAAAAACTGCTGTAACTTTTTTATTTCTTTATAAAAAAATGTAAATTTTGTATAAATTATTTTATTTTCATGAAATCTTATTAAAAATGCCGTTTTAAAATTATTAGGACGAATAATTATAAACTTATACAAAAAAAACGTTTTTCTTAAATATCACACAAAAACTGCTGTAACTTTTTTATTTCTTTATAAAAAAATGTAAATTTTGTATAGATATTTTTATTTTCATGAAATCTAATTAGAATTGCCGTTTTAAAATTATTAGGACGATTAATTATAAACTTATACAAAAAAAACGTTTTTCTTAAATATCACACAAAAACTGCTGTAACTTTTTTATTTCTTTATAAAAAATGTAAATTTTGTATAAATTATTTTATTTTCATGAAATCTAAGTAGAATTGCTGTTTTAAAATTATTAGGACGATTAATTATAAACTTATACAAAAAAAAACGTTTTTCTTAAATATCACACAAAAACTGCTGTAACTTTTTTATTTCTTTATAAAAAAATGTAAATTTTGTATAGATATTTTTATTTTCATGAAATCTAAGTAGAATTGCTGTTTTAAAATTATTAGGACGATTAATTATAAACTTATACAAAAAAAACGTTTTTCTTAAATATCACACAAAAACTGCTGTAACTTTTTTATTTCTTTATAAAAAATGTAAATTTTGTATAAATTATTTTATTTTCATGAAATCTAAGTAGAATTGCTGTTTTAAAATTATTAGGACGAATAATTATAAACTTATACAAAAAAAACGTTTTTCTTAAATATCACACAAAAACTGCTGTAACTTTTTTATTTCTTTATAAAAAAATGTAAATTTTGTATAGATATTTTTATTTTCATGAAATCTAATTAGAATTGCCGTTTTAAAATTATTAGGACGATTAATTATAAACTTATACAAAAAAAACGTTTTTCTTAAATATCACACAAAAACTGCTGTAACTTTTTTATTTCTTTATAAAAAAATGTAAATTTTGTATAGATATTTTTATTTTCATGAAATCTAATTAGAATTGCCGTTTTAAAATTATTAGGACGATTAATTATAAACTTATACAAAAAAAAACGTTTTTCTTAAATATCACACAAAAACTGCTGTAACTTTTTTATTTCTTTATAAAAAAATGTAAATTTTGTATAGATATTTTTATATTCATGAAATCTAAGTAGAATTGCCGTTTTAAAATTATTAGGACGATTAATTATAAACTTATACAAAAAAAAACGTTTTTCTTAAATATCACACAAAAACTGCTGTAACTTTTTTATTTCTTTATAAAAAAATGTAAATTTTGTATAGATATTTTTATATTCATGAAATCTAAGTAGAATTGCCGTTTTAAAATTATTAGGACGATTAATTATAAACTTATACAAAAAAAACGTTTTTCTTAAATATCACACAAAAACTGCTGTAACTTTTTTATTTCTTTATAAAAAAATGTAAATTTTGTATAAATTATTTTATTTTCATGAAATCTAATTAAAAATGCCGTTTTAAAATTATTAGGACGATTAATTATAAACTTATACAAAAAAAACGTTTTTCTTAAATATCACACAAAAACTGCTGTAACTTTTTTATTTCTTTATAAAAAAATGTAAATTTTGTATAAATTATTTTATTTTCATGAAATCTAATTAAAAATGCCGTTTTAAAATTATTAGGACGATTAATTATAAACTTATACAAAAAAAACGTTTTTCTTAAATATCACACAAAAACTGCTGTAACTTTTTTATTTCTTTATAAAAAAATGTAAATTTTGTATAGATATTTTTATATTCATGAAATCTAAGTAGAATTGCCGTTTTAAAATTATTAGGATGATTAATTATAAACTTATACAAAAAAAACGTTTTTCTTAAATATCACACAAAAACTGCTGTAACTTTTTTATTTCTTTATAAAAAAATGTAAATTTTGTATAAATTATTTTATTTTCATGAAATCTAATTAAAAATGCCGTTTTAAAATTATTAGGACGATTAATTATAAACTTATACAAAAAAAACGTTTTTCTTAAATATCACACAAAAACTGCTGTAACTTTTTTATTTCTTTATAAAAAAATGTAAATTTTGTATAGATATTTTTATTTTCATGAAATCTAATTAGAATTGCCGTTTTAAAATTATTAGGACGATTAATTATAAACTTATAGAAAAAAAACGTTTTTCTTAAATATCACACAAAAACTGCTGTAACTTTTTTATTTCTTTATAAAAAAATGTAAATTTTGTATAGATATTTTTATTTTCATGAAATCTAATTAGAATTGCCGTTTTAAAATTATTAGGACGATTAATTATAAACTTATACAAAAAAAACGTTTTTCTTAAATATCACACAAAAACTGCTGTAACTTTTTTATTTCTTTATAAAAAAATGTAAATTTTGTATAGATATTTTTATTTTCATGAAATCTAATTAGAATTGCCGTTTTAAAATTATTAGGACGATTAATTATAAACTTATACAAAAAAAACATTTTTCTTAAATATCACACAAAAACTGCTGTAACTTTTTTATTTCTTTATAAAAAAATGTAAATTTTGTATAGATATTTTTATTTTCATGAAATCTAATTAGAATTGCCGTTTTAAAATTATTAGGACGATTAATTATAAACTTATACAAAAAAAACGTTTTTCTTAAATATCACACAAAAACTGCTGTAACTTTTTTATTTCTTTATAAAAAAATGTAAATTTTGTATAGATATTTTTATATTCATGAAATCTAAGTAGAATTGCCGTTTTAAAATTATTAGGACGATTAATTATAAACTTATACAAAAAAAACGTTTTTCTTAAATATCACACAAAAACTGCTGTAACTTTTTTATTTCTTTATAAAAAAATGTAAATTTTGTATAGATATTTTTATTTTCATGAAATCTAATTAGAATTGCCGTTTTAAAATTATTAGGACGATTAATTATAAACTTATACAAAAAAAACGTTTTTCTTAAATATCACACAAAAACTGCTGTAACTTTTTTATTTCTTTATAAAAAAATGTAAATTTTGTATAAATTATTTTATTTTCATGAAATCTAATTAAAAATGCCGTTTTAAAATTATTAGGACGATTAATTATAAACTTATACAAAAAAAACGTTTTTCTTAAATATCACACAAAAACTGCTGTAACTTTTTTATTTCTTTATAAAAAAATGTAAATTTTGTATAAATTATTTTATTTTCATGAAATCTAATTAAAAATGCCGTTTTAAAATTATTAGGACGATTAATTATAAACTTATACAAAAAAAACGTTTTTCTTAAATATCACACAAAAACTGCTGTAACTTTTTTATTTCTTTATAAAAAAATGTAAATTTTGTATAGATATTTTTATATTCATGAAATCTAAGTAGAATTGCCGTTTTAAAATTATTAGGATGATTAATTATAAACTTATACAAAAAAAACGTTTTTCTTAAATATCACACAAAAACTGCTGTAACTTTTTTATTTCTTTATAAAAAAATGTAAATTTTGTATAAATTATTTTATTTTCATGAAATCTAATTAAAAATGCCGTTTTAAAATTATTAGGACGATTAATTATAAACTTATACAAAAAAAACGTTTTTCTTAAATATCACACAAAAACTGCTGTAACTTTTTTATTTCTTTATAAAAAAATGTAAATTTTGTATAGATATTTTTATATTCATGAAATCTAAGTAGAATTGCCGTTTTAAAATTATTAGGACGATTAATTATAAACTTATACAAAAAAAACGTTTTTCTTAAATATCACACAAAAACTGCTGTAACTTTTTTATTTCTTTATAAAAAAATGTAAATTTTGTATAAATTATTTTATTTTCATGAAATCTAATTAAAAATGCCGTTTTAAAATTATTAGGACGATTAATTATAAACTTATACAAAAAAAACGTTTTTCTTAAATATCACACAAAAACTGCTGTAACTTTTTTATTTCTTTATAAAAAAATGTAAATTTTGTATAAATTATTTTATTTTCATGAAATCTAATTAAAAATGCCGTTTTAAAATTATTAGGACGATTAATTATAAACTTATACAAAAAAAACGTTTTTCTTAAATATCACACAAAAACTGCTGTAACTTTTTTATTTCTTTATAAAAAAATGTAAATTTTGTATAGATATTTTTATATTCATGAAATCTAAGTAGAATTGCCGTTTTAAAATTATTAGGACGATTAATTATAAACTTATACAAAAAAAACGTTTTTCTTAAATATCACACAAAAACTGCTGTAACTTTTTTATTTCTTTATAAAAAAATGTAAATTTTGTATAAATTATTTTATTTTCATGAAATCTAATTAAAAATGCCGTTTTAAAATTATTAGGACGATTAATTATAAACTTATACAAAAAAAACGTTTTTCTTAAATATCACACAAAAACTGCTGTAACTTTTTTATTTCTTTATAAAAAAATGTAAATTTTGTATAGATATTTTTATATTCATGAAATCTAAGTAGAATTGCCGTTTTAAAATTATTAGGACGATTAATTATAAACTTATACAAAAAAAACGTTTTTCTTAAATATCACACAAAAACTGCTGTAACTTTTTTATTTCTTTATAAAAAAATGTAAATTTTGTATAAATTATTTTATTTTCATGAAATCTAATTAAAAATGCCGTTTTAAAATTATTAGGACGATTAATTATAAACTTATACAAAAAAAACGTTTTTCTTAAATATCACACAAAAACTGCTGTAACTTTTTTATTTCTTTATAAAAAAATGTAAATTTTGTATAAATTATTTTATTTTCATGAAATCTAATTAAAAATGCCGTTTTAAAATTATTAGGACGATTAATTATAAACTTATACAAAAAAAACGTTTTTCTTAAATATCACACAAAAACTGCTGTAACTTTTTTATTTCTTTATAAAAAAATGTAAATTTTGTATAGATATTTTTATATTCATGAAATCTAAGTAGAATTGCCGTTTTAAAATTATTAGGACGATTAATTATAAACTTATACAAAAAAAACGTTTTTCTTAAATATCACACAAAAACTGCTGTAACTTTTTTATTTCTTTATAAAAAAATGTAAATTTTGTATAAATTATTTTATTTTCATGAAATCTAATTAAAAATGCCGTTTTAAAATTATTAGGACGATTAATTATAAACTTATACAAAAAAAACGTTTTTCTTAAATATCACACAAAAACTGCTGTAACTTTTTTATTTCTTTATAAAAAAATGTAAATTTTGTATAAATTATTTTATTTTCATGAAATCTAAGTAGAATTGCCGTTTTAAAATTATTAGGACGATTAATTATAAACTTATACAAAAAAAAACGTTTTTCTTAAATATCACACAAAAACTGCTGTAACTTTTTTATTTCTTTATAAAAAAATGTAAATTTTGTATAAATTATTTTATTTTCATGAAATCTTATTAAAAATGCCGTTTTAAAATTATTAGGACGAATAATTATAAACTTATACAAAAAAAACGTTTTTCTTAAATATCACACAAAAACTGCTGTAACTTTTTTATTTCTTTATAAAAAAATGTAAATTTTGTATAGATATTTTTATTTTCATGAAATCTAATTAGAATTGCCGTTTTAAAATTATTAGGACGATTAATTATAAACTTATACAAAAAAAACGTTTTTCTTAAATATCACACAAAAACTGCTGTAACTTTTTTATTTCTTTATAAAAAAATGTAAATTTTGTATAAATTATTTTATTTTCATGAAATCTAAGTAGAATTGCCGTTTTAAAATTATTAGGACGATTAATTATAAACTTATACAAAAAAAACGTTTTTCTTAAATATCACACAAAAACTGCTGTAACTTTTTTATTTCTTTATAAAAAAATGTAAATTTTGTATAAATTATTTTATTTTCATGAAATCTTATTAAAAATGCCGTTTTAAAATTATTAGGACGAATAATTATAAACTTATACAAAAAAACGTTTTTCTTAAATATCACACAAAAACTGCTGTAACTTTTTTATTTCTTTATAAAAAAATGTAAATTTTGTATAAATTATTTTATTTTCATGAAATCTTATTAAAAATGCCGTTTTAAAATTATTAGGACGAATAATTATAAACTTATACAAAAAAAACGTTTTTCTTAAATATCACACAAAAACTGCTGTAACTTTTTTATTTCTTTATAAAAAAATGTAAATTTTGTATAGATATTTTTATTTTCATGAAATCTAATTAGAATTGCCGTTTTAAAATTATTAGGACGATTAATTATAAACTTATACAAAAAAAAACGTTTTTCTTAAATATCACACAAAAACTGCTGTAACTTTTTTATTTCTTTATAAAAAAATGTAAATTTTGTATAAATTATTTTATTTTCATGAAATCTAATTAAAAATGCCGTTTTAAAATTATTAGGACGATTAATTATAAACTTATACAAAAAAAACGTTTTTCTTAAATATCACACAAAAACTGCTGTAACTTTTTTATTTCTTTATAAAAAAATGTAAATTTTGTATAAATTATTTTATTTTCATGAAATCTAAGTAGAATTGCCGTTTTAAAATTATTAGGACGATTAATTATAAACTTATACAAAAAAAAACGTTTTTCTTAAATATCACACAAAAACTGCTGTAACTTTTTTATTTCTTTATAAAAAAATGTAAATTTTGTATAAATTATTTTATTTTCATGAAATCTTATTAAAAATGCCGTTTTAAAATTATTAGGACGAATAATTATAAACTTATACAAAAAAAACGTTTTTCTTAAATATCACACAAAAACTGCTGTAACTTTTTTATTTCTTTATAAAAAAATGTAAATTTTGTATAGATATTTTTATATTCATGAAATCTAAGTAGAATTGCCGTTTTAAAATTATTAGGACGATTAATTATAAACTTATACAAAAAAAACGTTTTTCTTAAATATCACACAAAAACTGCTGTAACTTTTTTATTTCTTTATAAAAAAATGTAAATTTTGTATAAATTATTTTATTTTCATGAAATCTAATTAAAAATGCCGTTTTAAAATTATTAGGACGATTAATTATAAACTTATACAAAAAAAACGTTTTTCTTAAATATCACACAAAAACTGCTGTAACTTTTTTATTTCTTTATAAAAAAATGTAAATTTTGTATAAATTATTTTATTTTCATGAAATCTAATTAAAAATGCCGTTTTAAAATTATTAGGACGATTAATTATAAACTTATACAAAAAAAACGTTTTTCTTAAATATCACACAAAAACTGCTGTAACTTTTTTATTTCTTTATAAAAAAATGTAAATTTTGTATAGATATTTTTATATTCATGAAATCTAAGTAGAATTGCCGTTTTAAAATTATTAGGACGATTAATTATAAACTTATACAAAAAAAACGTTTTTCTTAAATATCACACAAAAACTGCTGTAACTTTTTTATTTCTTTATAAAAAAATGTAAATTTTGTATAAATTATTTTATTTTCATGAAATCTAATTAAAAATGCCGTTTTAAAATTATTAGGACGATTAATTATAAACTTATACAAAAAAAACGTTTTTCTTAAATATCACACAAAAACTGCTGTAACTTTTTTATTTCTTTATAAAAAAATGTAAATTTTGTATAAATTATTTTATTTTCATGAAATCTAAGTAGAATTGCCGTTTTAAAATTATTAGGACGATTAATTATAAACTTATACAAAAAAAAACGTTTTTCTTAAATATCACACAAAAACTGCTGTAACTTTTTTATTTCTTTATAAAAAAATGTAAATTTTGTATAAATTATTTTATTTTCATGAAATCTTATTAAAAATGCCGTTTTAAAATTATTAGGACGAATAATTATAAACTTATACAAAAAAAACGTTTTTCTTAAATATCACACAAAAACTGCTGTAACTTTTTTATTTCTTTATAAAAAAATGTAAATTTTGTATAGATATTTTTATTTTCATGAAATCTAATTAGAATTGCCGTTTTAAAATTATTAGGACGATTAATTATAAACTTATACAAAAAAAACGTTTTTCTTAAATATCACACAAAAACTGCTGTAACTTTTTTATTTCTTTATAAAAAAATGTAAATTTTGTATAAATTATTTTATTTTCATGAAATCTAAGTAGAATTGCCGTTTTAAAATTATTAGGACGATTAATTATAAACTTATACAAAAAAAACGTTTTTCTTAAATATCACACAAAAACTGCTGTAACTTTTTTATTTCTTTATAAAAAAATGTAAATTTTGTATAAATTATTTTATTTTCATGAAATCTTATTAAAAATGCCGTTTTAAAATTATTAGGACGAATAATTATAAACTTATACAAAAAAACGTTTTTCTTAAATATCACACAAAAACTGCTGTAACTTTTTTATTTCTTTATAAAAAAATGTAAATTTTGTATAAATTATTTTATTTTCATGAAATCTTATTAAAAATGCCGTTTTAAAATTATTAGGACGAATAATTATAAACTTATACAAAAAAAACGTTTTTCTTAAATATCACACAAAAACTGCTGTAACTTTTTTATTTCTTTATAAAAAATGTAAATTTTGTATAGATATTTTTATTTTCATGAAATCTAATTAGAATTGCCGTTTTAAAATTATTAGGACGATTAATTATAAACTTATACAAAAAAAAACGTTTTTCTTAAATATCACACAAAAACTGCTGTAACTTTTTTATTTCTTTATAAAAAAATGTAAATTTTGTATAAATTATTTTATTTTCATGAAATCTAATTAAAAATGCCGTTTTAAAATTATTAGGACGATTAATTATAAACTTATACAAAAAAAACGTTTTTCTTAAATATCACACAAAAACTGCTGTAACTTTTTTATTTCTTTATAAAAAAATGTAAATTTTGTATAAATTATTTTATTTTCATGAAATCTAAGTAGAATTGCCGTTTTAAAATTATTAGGACGATTAATTATAAACTTATACAAAAAAAAACGTTTTTCTTAAATATCACACAAAAACTGCTGTAACTTTTTTATTTCTTTATAAAAAAATGTAAATTTTGTATAAATTATTTTATTTTCATGAAATCTAAGTAGAATTGCCGTTTTAAAATTATTAGGACGATTAATTATAAACTTATACAAAAAAAACGTTTTTCTTAAATATCACACAAAAACTGCTGTAACTTTTTTATTTCTTTATAAAAAAATGTAAATTTTGTATAAATTATTTTATTTTCATGAAATCTAATTAAAAATGCCGTTTTAAAATTATTAGGACGATTAATTATAAACTTATACAAAAAAAACGTTTTTCTTAAATATCACACAAAAACTGCTGTAACTTTTTTATTTCTTTATAAAAAAATGTAAATTTTGTATAAATTATTTTATTTTCATGAAATCTAATTAAAAATGCCGTTTTAAAATTATTAGGACGATTAATTATAAACTTATACAAAAAAAACGTTTTTCTTAAATATCACACAAAAACTGCTGTAACTTTTTTATTTCTTTATAAAAAAATGTAAATTTTGTATAAATTATTTTATTTTCATGAAATCTAATTAAAAATGCCGTTTTAAAATTATTAGGACGATTAATTATAAACTTATACAAAAAAAACGTTTTTCTTAAATATCACACAAAAACTGCTGTAACTTTTTTATTTCTTTATAAAAAAATGTAAATTTTGTATAAATTATTTTATTTTCATGAAATCTAAGTAGAATTGCCGTTTTAAAATTATTAGGACGATTAATTATAAACTTATACAAAAAAAAACGTTTTTCTTAAATATCACACAAAAACTGCTGTAACTTTTTTATTTCTTTATAAAAAAATGTAAATTTTGTATAAATTATTTTATTTTCATGAAATCTTATTAAAAATGCCGTTTTAAAATTATTAGGACGAATAATTATAAACTTATACAAAAAAAACGTTTTTCTTAAATATCACACAAAAACTGCTGTAACTTTTTTATTTCTTTATAAAAAAATGTAAATTTTGTATAGATATTTTTATTTTCATGAAATCTAATTAGAATTGCCGTTTTAAAATTATTAGGACGATTAATTATAAACTTATACAAAAAAAAACGTTTTTCTTAAATATCACACAAAAACTGCTGTAACTTTTTTATTTCTTTATAAAAAAATGTAAATTTTGTATAAATTATTTTATTTTCATGAAATCTAAGTAGAATTGCCGTTTTAAAATTATTAGGACGATTAATTATAAACTTATACAAAAAAAACGTTTTTCTTAAATATCACACAAAAACTGCTGTAACTTTTTTATTTCTTTATAAAAAAATGTAAATTTTGTATAAATTATTTTATTTTCATGAAATCTTATTAAAATGCCGTTTTAAAATTATTAGGACGAATAATTATAAACTTATACAAAAAAACGTTTTTCTTAAATATCACACAAAAACTGCTGTAACTTTTTTATTTCTTTATAAAAAAATGTAAATTTTGTATAAATTATTTTATTTTCATGAAATCTTATTAAAAATGCCGTTTTAAAATTATTAGGACGAATAATTATAAACTTATACAAAAAAAACGTTTTTCTTAAATATCACACAAAAACTGCTGTAACTTTTTTATTTCTTTATAAAAAAATGTAAATTTTGTATAGATATTTTTATTTTCATGAAATCTAATTAGAATTGCCGTTTTAAAATTATTAGGACGATTAATTATAAACTTATACAAAAAAAAACGTTTTTCTTAAATATCACACAAAAACTGCTGTAACTTTTTTATTTCTTTATAAAAAAATGTAAATTTTGTATAGATATTTTTATTTTCATGAAATCTAATTAGAATTGCCGTTTTAAAATTATTAGGACGATTAATTATAAACTTATAGAAAAAAAACGTTTTTCTTAAATATCACACAAAAACTGCTGTAACTTTTTTATTTCTTTATAAAAAAATGTAAATTTTGTATAGATATTTTTATTTTCATGAAATCTAATTAGAATTGCCGTTTTAAAATTATTAGGACGATTAATTATAAACTTATACAAAAAAAACGTTTTTCTTAAATATCACACAAAAACTGCTGTAACTTTTTTATTTCTTTATAAAAAAATGTAAATTTTGTATAGATATTTTTATTTTCATGAAATCTAATTAGAATTGCCGTTTTAAAATTATTAGGACGATTAATTATAAACTTATACAAAAAAAACATTTTTCTTAAATATCACACAAAAACTGCTGTAACTTTTTTATTTCTTTATAAAAAAATGTAAATTTTGTATAGATATTTTTATTTTCATGAAATCTAATTAGAATTGCCGTTTTAAAATTATTAGGACGATTAATTATAAACTTATACAAAAAAAAACGTTTTTCTTAAATATCACACAAAAACTGCTGTAACTTTTTTATTTCTTTATAAAAAAATGTAAATTTTGTATAGATATTTTTATATTCATGAAATCTAAGTAGAATTGCCGTTTTAAAATTATTAGGACGATTAATTATAAACTTATACAAAAAAAACGTTTTTCTTAAATATCACACAAAAACTGCTGTAACTTTTTTATTTCTTTATAAAAAAATGTAAATTTTGTATAGATATTTTTATTTTCATGAAATCTAATTAGAATTGCCGTTTTAAAATTATTAGGACGATTAATTATAAACTTATACAAAAAAAACGTTTTTCTTAAATATCACACAAAAACTGCTGTAACTTTTTTATTTCTTTATAAAAAAATGTAAATTTTGTATAAATTATTTTATTTTCATGAAATCTAATTAAAAATGCCGTTTTAAAATTATTAGGACGATTAATTATAAACTTATACAAAAAAAACGTTTTTCTTAAATATCACACAAAAACTGCTGTAACTTTTTTATTTCTTTATAAAAAAATGTAAATTTTGTATAAATTATTTTATTTTCATGAAATCTAATTAAAAATGCCGTTTTAAAATTATTAGGACGATTAATTATAAACTTATACAAAAAAAACGTTTTTCTTAAATATCACACAAAAACTGCTGTAACTTTTTTATTTCTTTATAAAAAAATGTAAATTTTGTATAGATATTTTTATATTCATGAAATCTAAGTAGAATTGCCGTTTTAAAATTATTAGGATGATTAATTATAAACTTATACAAAAAAAACGTTTTTCTTAAATATCACACAAAAACTGCTGTAACTTTTTTATTTCTTTATAAAAAAATGTAAATTTTGTATAAATTATTTTATTTTCATGAAATCTAATTAAAAATGCCGTTTTAAAATTATTAGGACGATTAATTATAAACTTATACAAAAAAAACGTTTTTCTTAAATATCACACAAAAACTGCTGTAACTTTTTTATTTCTTTATAAAAAAATGTAAATTTTGTATAAATTATTTTATTTTCATGAAATCTAATTAAAAATGCCGTTTTAAAATTATTAGGACGATTAATTATAAACTTATACAAAAAAAACGTTTTTCTTAAATATCACACAAAAACTGCTGTAACTTTTTTATTTCTTTATAAAAAAATGTAAATTTTGTATAAATTATTTTATTTTCATGAAATCTAATTAAAAATGCCGTTTTAAAATTATTAGGACGATTAATTATAAACTTATACAAAAAAAACGTTTTTCTTAAATATCACACAAAAACTGCTGTAACTTTTTTATTTCTTTATAAAAAAATGTAAATTTTGTATAGATATTTTTATATTCATGAAATCTAAGTAGAATTGCCGTTTTAAAATTATTAGGATGATTAATTATAAACTTATACAAAAAAAACGTTTTTCTTAAATATCACACAAAAACTGCTGTAACTTTTTTATTTCTTTATAAAAAAATGTAAATTTTGTATAAATTATTTTATTTTCATGAAATCTAATTAAAAATGCCGTTTTAAAATTATTAGGACGATTAATTATAAACTTATACAAAAAAAACGTTTTTCTTAAATATCACACAAAAACTGCTGTAACTTTTTTATTTCTTTATAAAAAAATGTAAATTTTGTATAGATATTTTTATATTCATGAAATCTAAGTAGAATTGCCGTTTTAAAATTATTAGGACGATTAATTATAAACTTATACAAAAAAAACGTTTTTCTTAAATATCACACAAAAACTGCTGTAACTTTTTTATTTCTTTATAAAAAAATGTAAATTTTGTATAAATTATTTTATTTTCATGAAATCTAATTAAAAATGCCGTTTTAAAATTATTAGGACGATTAATTATAAACTTATACAAAAAAAACGTTTTTCTTAAATATCACACAAAAACTGCTGTAACTTTTTTATTTCTTTATAAAAAAATGTAAATTTTGTATAAATTATTTTATTTTCATGAAATCTAATTAAAAATGCCGTTTTAAAATTATTAGGACGATTAATTATAAACTTATACAAAAAAAACGTTTTTCTTAAATATCACACAAAAACTGCTGTAACTTTTTTATTTCTTTATAAAAAAATGTAAATTTTGTATAGATATTTTTATATTCATGAAATCTAAGTAGAATTGCCGTTTTAAAATTATTAGGACGATTAATTATAAACTTATACAAAAAAAACGTTTTTCTTAAATATCACACAAAAACTGCTGTAACTTTTTTATTTCTTTATAAAAAAATGTAAATTTTGTATAAATTATTTTATTTTCATGAAATCTAATTAAAAATGCCGTTTTAAAATTATTAGGACGATTAATTATAAACTTATACAAAAAAAACGTTTTTCTTAAATATCACACAAAAACTGCTGTAACTTTTTTATTTCTTTATAAAAAAATGTAAATTTTGTATAAATTATTTTATTTTCATGAAATCTAAGTAGAATTGCCGTTTTAAAATTATTAGGACGATTAATTATAAACTTATACAAAAAAAAACGTTTTTCTTAAATATCACACAAAAACTGCTGTAACTTTTTTATTTCTTTATAAAAAAATGTAAATTTTGTATAAATTATTTTATTTTCATGAAATCTTATTAAAAATGCCGTTTTAAAATTATTAGGACGAATAATTATAAACTTATACAAAAAAAACGTTTTTCTTAAATATCACACAAAAACTGCTGTAACTTTTTTATTTCTTTATAAAAAAATGTAAATTTTGTATAGATATTTTTATTTTCATGAAATCTAATTAGAATTGCCGTTTTAAAATTATTAGGACGATTAATTATAAACTTATACAAAAAAAACGTTTTTCTTAAATATCACACAAAAACTGCTGTAACTTTTTTATTTCTTTATAAAAAAATGTAAATTTTGTATAAATTATTTTATTTTCATGAAATCTAAGTAGAATTGCCGTTTTAAAATTATTAGGACGATTAATTATAAACTTATACAAAAAAAACGTTTTTCTTAAATATCACACAAAAACTGCTGTAACTTTTTTATTTCTTTATAAAAAAATGTAAATTTTGTATAAATTATTTTATTTTCATGAAATCTTATTAAAAATGCCGTTTTAAAATTATTAGGACGAATAATTATAAACTTATACAAAAAAACGTTTTTCTTAAATATCACACAAAAACTGCTGTAACTTTTTTATTTCTTTATAAAAAAATGTAAATTTTGTATAAATTATTTTATTTTCATGAAATCTTATTAAAAATGCCGTTTTAAAATTATTAGGACGAATAATTATAAACTTATACAAAAAAAACGTTTTTCTTAAATATCACACAAAAACTGCTGTAACTTTTTTATTTCTTTATAAAAAAATGTAAATTTTGTATAGATATTTTTATTTTCATGAAATCTAATTAGAATTGCCGTTTTAAAATTATTAGGACGATTAATTATAAACTTATACAAAAAAAAACGTTTTTCTTAAATATCACACAAAAACTGCTGTAACTTTTTTATTTCTTTATAAAAAAATGTAAATTTTGTATAGATATTTTTATTTTCATGAAATCTAATTAGAATTGCCGTTTTAAAATTATTAGGACGATTAATTATAAACTTATAGAAAAAAAACGTTTTTCTTAAATATCACACAAAAACTGCTGTAACTTTTTTAATTCTTTATAAAAAAATGTAAATTTTGTATAGATATTTTTATTTTCATGAAATCTAATTAGAATTGCCGTTTTAAAATTATTAGGACGATTAATTATAAACTTATACAAAAAAAACGTTTTTCTTAAATATCACACAAAAACTGCTGTAACTTTTTTATTTCTTTATAAAAAAATGTAAATTTTGTATAGATATTTTTATTTTCATGAAATCTAATTAGAATTGCCGTTTTAAAATTATTAGGACGATTAATTATAAACTTATACAAAAAAAACATTTTTCTTAAATATCACACAAAAACTGCTGTAACTTTTTTATTTCTTTATAAAAAAATGTAAATTTTGTATAGATATTTTTATTTTCATGAAATCTAATTAGAATTGCCGTTTTAAAATTATTAGGACGATTAATTATAAACTTATACAAAAAAAACGTTTTTCTTAAATATCACACAAAAACTGCTGTAACTTTTTTATTTCTTTATAAAAAAATGTAAATTTTGTATAGATATTTTTATATTCATGAAATCTAAGTAGAATTGCCGTTTTAAAATTATTAGGACGATTAATTATAAACTTATACAAAAAAAACGTTTTTCTTAAATATCACACAAAAACTGCTGTAACTTTTTTATTTCTTTATAAAAAAATGTAAATTTTGTATAGATATTTTTATTTTCATGAAATCTAATTAGAATTGCCGTTTTAAAATTATTAGGACGATTAATTATAAACTTATACAAAAAAAAACGTTTTTCTTAAATATCACACAAAAACTGCTGTAACTTTTTTATTTCTTTATAAAAAAATGTAAATTTTGTATAAATTATTTTATTTTCATGAAATCTAATTAAAAATGCCGTTTTAAAATTATTAGGACGATTAATTATAAACTTATACAAAAAAAACGTTTTTCTTAAATATCACACAAAAACTGCTGTAACTTTTTTATTTCTTTATAAAAAAATGTAAATTTTGTATAAATTATTTTATTTTCATGAAATCTAATTAAAAATGCCGTTTTAAAATTATTAGGACGATTAATTATAAACTTATACAAAAAAAACGTTTTTCTTAAATATCACACAAAAACTGCTGTAACTTTTTTATTTCTTTATAAAAAAATGTAAATTTTGTATAGATATTTTTATATTCATGAAATCTAAGTAGAATTGCCGTTTTAAAATTATTAGGATGATTAATTATAAACTTATACAAAAAAAACGTTTTTCTTAAATATCACACAAAAACTGCTGTAACTTTTTTATTTCTTTATAAAAAAATGTAAATTTTGTATAAATTATTTTATTTTCATGAAATCTAATTAAAAATGCCGTTTTAAAATTATTAGGACGATTAATTATAAACTTATACAAAAAAAACGTTTTTCTTAAATATCACACAAAAACTGCTGTAACTTTTTTATTTCTTTATAAAAAAATGTAAATTTTGTATAGATATTTTTATATTCATGAAATCTAAGTAGAATTGCCGTTTTAAAATTATTAGGACGATTAATTATAAACTTATACAAAAAAAACGTTTTTCTTAAATATCACACAAAAACTGCTGTAACTTTTTTATTTCTTTATAAAAAAATGTAAATTTTGTATAAATTATTTTATTTTCATGAAATCTAATTAAAAATGCCGTTTTAAAATTATTAGGACGATTAATTATAAACTTATACAAAAAAAACGTTTTTCTTAAATATCACACAAAAACTGCTGTAACTTTTTTATTTCTTTATAAAAAAATGTAAATTTTGTATAAATTATTTTATTTTCATGAAATCTAATTAAAAATGCCGTTTTAAAATTATTAGGACGATTAATTATAAACTTATACAAAAAAAACGTTTTTCTTAAATATCACACAAAAACTGCTGTAACTTTTTTATTTCTTTATAAAAAAATGTAAATTTTGTATAGATATTTTTATATTCATGAAATCTAAGTAGAATTGCCGTTTTAAAATTATTAGGACGATTAATTATAAACTTATACAAAAAAAACGTTTTTCTTAAATATCACACAAAAACTGCTGTAACTTTTTTATTTCTTTATAAAAAAATGTAAATTTTGTATAAATTATTTTATTTTCATGAAATCTAATTAAAAATGCCGTTTTAAAATTATTAGGACGATTAATTATAAACTTATACAAAAAAAACGTTTTTCTTAAATATCACACAAAAACTGCTGTAACTTTTTTATTTCTTTATAAAAAAATGTAAATTTTGTATAGATATTTTTATATTCATGAAATCTAAGTAGAATTGCCGTTTTAAAATTATTAGGACGATTAATTATAAACTTATACAAAAAAAACGTTTTTCTTAAATATCACACAAAAACTGCTGTAACTTTTTTATTTCTTTATAAAAAAATGTAAATTTTGTATAAATTATTTTATTTTCATGAAATCTAATTAAAAATGCCGTTTTAAAATTATTAGGACGATTAATTATAAACTTATACAAAAAAAACGTTTTTCTTAAATATCACACAAAAACTGCTGTAACTTTTTTATTTCTTTATAAAAAAATGTAAATTTTGTATAAATTATTTTATTTTCATGAAATCTAATTAAAAATGCCGTTTTAAAATTATTAGGACGATTAATTATAAACTTATACAAAAAAAACGTTTTTCTTAAATATCACACAAAAACTGCTGTAACTTTTTTATTTCTTTATAAAAAAATGTAAATTTTGTATAGATATTTTTATATTCATGAAATCTAAGTAGAATTGCCGTTTTAAAATTATTAGGACGATTAATTATAAACTTATACAAAAAAAACGTTTTTCTTAAATATCACACAAAAACTGCTGTAACTTTTTTATTTCTTTATAAAAAAATGTAAATTTTGTATAAATTATTTTATTTTCATGAAATCTAATTAAAAATGCCGTTTTAAAATTATTAGGACGATTAATTATAAACTTATACAAAAAAAACGTTTTTCTTAAATATCACACAAAAACTGCTGTAACTTTTTTATTTCTTTATAAAAAAATGTAAATTTTGTATAGATATTTTTATATTCATGAAATCTAAGTAGAATTGCCGTTTTAAAATTATTAGGACGATTAATTATAAACTTATACAAAAAAAACGTTTTTCTTAAATATCACACAAAAACTGCTGTAACTTTTTTATTTCTTTATAAAAAAATGTAAATTTTGTATAAATTATTTTATTTTCATGAAATCTAATTAAAAATGCCGTTTTAAAATTATTAGGACGATTAATTATAAACTTATACAAAAAAAACGTTTTTCTTAAATATCACACAAAAACTGCTGTAACTTTTTTATTTCTTTATAAAAAAATGTAAATTTTGTATAAATTATTTTATTTTCATGAAATCTAATTAAAAATGCCGTTTTAAAATTATTAGGACGATTAATTATAAACTTATACAAAAAAAACGTTTTTCTTAAATATCACACAAAAACTGCTGTAACTTTTTTATTTCTTTATAAAAAAATGTAAATTTTGTATAAATTATTTTATTTTCATGAAATCTAAGTAGAATTGCCGTTTTAAAATTATTAGGACGATTAATTATAAACTTATACAAAAAAAACGTTTTTCTTAAATATCACACAAAAACTGCTGTAACTTTTTTATTTCTTTATAAAAAAATGTAAATTTTGTATAAATTATTTTATTTTCATGAAATCTTATTAAAAATGCCGTTTTAAAATTATTAGGACGAATAATTATAAACTTATACAAAAAAACGTTTTTCTTAAATATCACACAAAAACTGCTGTAACTTTTTTATTTCTTTATAAAAAAATGTAAATTTTGTATAAATTATTTTATTTTCATGAAATCTAATTAAAAATGCCGTTTTAAAATTATTAGGACGATTAATTATAAACTTATACAAAAAAAACGTTTTTCTTAAATATCACACAAAAACTGCTGTAACTTTTTTATTTCTTTATAAAAAAATGTAAATTTTGTATAGATATTTTTATTTTCATGAAATCTAATTAGAATTGCCGTTTTAAAATTATTAGGACGATTAATTATAAACTTATACAAAAAAAAACGTTTTTCTTAAATATCACACAAAAACTGCTGTAACTTTTTTATTTCTTTATAAAAAAATGTAAATTTGTATAAATTATTTTATTTTCATGAAATCTAATTAAAAATGCCGTTTTAAAATTATTAGGACGATTAATTATAAACTTATACAAAAAAAACGTTTTTCTTAAATATCACACAAAAACTGCTGTAACTTTTTTATTTCTTTATAAAAAAATGTAAATTTTGTATAAATTATTTTATTTTCATGAAATCTTATTAAAAATGCCGTTTTAAAATTATTAGGACGAATAATTATAAACTTATACAAAAAAAACGTTTTTCTTAAATATCACACAAAAACTGCTGTAACTTTTTTATTTCTTTATAAAAAAATGTAAATTTTGTATAGATATTTTTATTTTCATGAAATCTAATTAGAATTGCCGTTTTAAAATTATTAGGACGATTAATTATAAACTTATACAAAAAAAAACGTTTTTCTTAAATATCACACAAAAACTGCTGTAACTTTTTTATTTCTTTATAAAAAAATGTAAATTTTGTATAGATATTTTTATTTTCATGAAATCTAATTAGAATTGCCGTTTTAAAATTATTAGGACGATTAATTATAAACTTATAGAAAAAAAACGTTTTTCTTAAATATCACACAAAAACTGCTGTAACTTTTTTATTTCTTTATAAAAAAATGTAAATTTTGTATAGATATTTTTATTTTCATGAAATCTAATTAGAATTGCCGTTTTAAAATTATTAGGACGATTAATTATAAACTTATACAAAAAAAACGTTTTTCTTAAATATCACACAAAAACTGCTGTAACTTTTTTATTTCTTTATAAAAAAATGTAAATTTTGTATAGATATTTTATTTTCATGAAATCTAATTAGAATTGCCGTTTTAAAATTATTAGGACGATTAATTATAAACTTATACAAAAAAAACATTTTTCTTAAATATCACACAAAAACTGCTGTAACTTTTTTATTTCTTTATAAAAAAATGTAA